>JALAZF010000430.1:4135902-5392604 GCA_022829125.1 Lathyrus tuberosus | reverse complement strand
ATATATAACATAATCGTTCCCCGACTCCCGTGCTATGTATCAGAGCAGACAACAAGACCGACAAAAGAACAGAGGGCTAATCTTCACAAAAGTCTCCAAGACTACAAATCTGTAATTGCCTCATAGAGCAACAAACCACAGCAGAAGGGTGAGAAATAACAACTAAACCAAGATTGCATAATAATATGCAAACACATAAAAATTCACATGCATAGTTATTCTCACCACAAACATCGCATATTAATACATATTGCATATATCAATTACACCAACATAATCACATATTCACACATAAGGCACACCAAAGTCATAACATATGTAAACACACCACCACATCACATAACACATGTCTATGCATAACACATATCATCCATAACCAACACATTTATCACATACGCACATTAATTCACCAATTCAATCATAAATCTCAACACATACTCAATCAATTCACAATTTCCACACATAATCAATCCATTCATGATTTTCCACACATAACCAATCCATTCATGATTCTCACACATAATCAATCCTTTCATGATTTATGCAAATGCAAAGAGACCGACACAACGACTCTATGCAATGCATATGCGGTACCGTTCCATCCATCATCACAACACTAGTTCACTCAGGAACTATTGGAATCATCGCTTGTTACTTAGGATTACTCATGTAACAAATTGGGAAAAGCTATCATGTTAGCAATGCGAAGCTCCTAGCGAGTCCTTCGCCCCCTCATTCGCAGTGCGAATGCCCCAGTGAACCATGGCAGAAAGAAAATAGCCTACAGTTTTGCAGTGCAAACTCCCAGCGAACCTTCGCTGTCCCCTTCGCAGTGCGAATCCCCCAGCGAGTCATGGCAGAAAGAAAAACAACACAACGTTCGCAGTGCGAACCTCACGCGAACGTTCACTTTCCACTTCGCTGGCCATTCGCAATGCGAACCTGCGAAACCAGAAAAACCCAGCAGCACTAACATAGGTCATTTGGGTCCAAATTCATCAGTCTCCCCACCCCAAACACTTCCAAAACACACTCTAACAACCAAAACATGATCCAAACCTAACGACAAGTATTCTACGCAGTTTATATCGAATTTCATCCGTGAAAACATCGATTTCTATCAATCGCTCCTAATTCTAATCGATAAGAAAAGTCGCGAAACAACCAAAACAATTACAACAAACAACATATATACATACACAAGCAAGATATAATTGAAACTTCTCACCCTTACCCGATTAATCGCGCTCGAAACGGAGTTCCCGCGATTTTTCCTCTTCTCCTCTTTTCTCTCCTCTTCCTTTCCTTCCCTTCTCTTTCTTTCCTTTTTCTTTCCTTTCTCTCTATTTCTCTCTAATCTCTATTTATATAAAATATCTAAACCCCTAAAAGACTATTTTACCCCTCAGCTCAAATATCTCGCAAACGCTCTCAAAACGCGATAAAACATAAACAACGATGAAAAATAATATATTGTCAAATAAAAGTCAAGAATAAAATAATATAAAACAAAAATAATTAAATCGACTCAATTAAATAAATAAGACAAAACCGGGGCGTTACATTTGCATTGTTTGCATCGTTGCAAGTTGATCGTGAAGCTGCGAGTGTCGAATTACCTTTTATCCACGAATTTCCATAAGTGTTTCCGGATGACATAAGTGATTTTCCTCCAAAATTTGAAGTAGAGTTTGCTGTGGATTTGATACCAGGTACGAGTCCGGTGTCAATGGCTCCTTATCAGATGTCAGCTTCTGAGCTAAGTGAATTAAAGAAACAACTAGAAGAATTGCTTGAGAAGAAGTTTGTTTGACCGAGTGTTTCTCTGTGGGGTGCTCCTGTGTTGTTCGTAAAGAAGAAAGATGGTAGCATAAGGTTGTGTGTTGATTATCGGCAGTTGAATAAGGTGACTGTCAAGAATAAGTATCCACTTCCGAGAATTGACGATTTGATGGATCAGCTAGTAGGCGCTTGTGTGTTCACTAAGATTGATTTGAGGTCTGGTTAACATCAGATTCATGTTAAGCCTGAAGATATCCTGAAGACAGCCTTCGGGACGAGGTATGATCACTATGAATACACTGTGATGCCGTTTGGTGTGTCTAATGCACCTGGTGTGTTCATGGAATATATGAATCAGATTTTCCATGAGTATTTAGATAAGTTTGTTGTGGTTTTCATTGATGATATTCTGATATACTCTAAATCTGAAGAAGTGCATGTTGAGCATTTGAGGACTGTGTTGCAAGTATTGAAATAAAAGAGGCTTTATGCAAAACTATCGAAGTGTGAGTTTTAGTTGAAAGAGGTAAGTTTTCTTGGCCATGTGATATCAAGAGGTGGGATTGTTGTTGATCCTTCCAAGATTAATGTTGTGTTACAGTGGGAGACTCTGAAGTCTGCTACTGAGATAATAAGTTTTCTTGGGTTGGCAGGTTACTATCCCAAGTTCATAGAAGGTTTTTCTAGATTGGCATTACCGTTAACGCAGTTAACTCGAAAGGGTCAGGCTTATGTGTGGGATGTTGCATGTGAAGAGAGTTTTGTGGAATTGAAGAAGAAATTGATGAGCGCTCCGGTTTTGATTTTTCCTAATCCGAATGAATCTTTTTGGTGTATTGTGATGCTTCGAAGATGGGCCTCGGTGGATTGTTAATGAAAAATGGACAAGTTGTTGCTTATGCTTCGAGACAATTGAGAGTGCATGAGAGGAATTACCCTACGCATGACTTAGAATTGGTTGTTATGGTGTTTGTGTTGAAAATTTGGAGACATTATCTTTTTGGCTCTAAATTCGAAGTGTTCAGTAATCATAAGACTTTGAAATGCTTATTTGACCAGAAAGAATTGAATATGAGGCAGAGAAGGTGGTTAGAATTATTGAAGGATTATGATTTTGATTTGAGTTACCATCCAGGTAAAGCAAAAGTGGTGGCAGATACATTGAGTAGAAAGTCATTGCATATTTCGATGCTTATGATGAGGGAATTGGAATTAATTGAGCAATTCTGAGATCTGAGTTTAGTATGTGAAGAGACTTCTGATAGTGTGAAGTTGGGTATATTGAAACTGACTAGTGGTATTCTTGAAGAAATCTGACTTGAAATGGTCGACCAGTTGACCTTGACTAACCAAGGTAACAGAGGTGAATTCCGGATCGATGAGAATGACGTGATGAGGTTCAGAGATAGAGTGTGTGTCCCAAATGTTCTGGAAATTATGAAGAGTACTCTTGAAGAGGGGCATCGAAGTAGATTGAGTATTCATCCCGGTGCTACGAAGATGTACCAGGATTTGCAGAAATTGTTTTGGTGGCCAGGTATGAAGAAGGATATTGTGGAGTTCGTATATGCGTGTTTGACTTGTCAGAAGTCAAAGATTGAGCACCAGAAGCCTTTGGGTATGATGCAACCATTGAATATTCTAGAATGGAAATGGGATAGTATTTCCATGGATTTTGTGTCGGGATTACCGAAAACCGCGAAGGGAAATGATTCTATTTGGGTGATTGTAGACAAGTTGACTAAATCGGCTCATTTCTTAGCGATGAAGATTAACCATTCTATGCAGAAGTTAGCTGAGATGTACATTGAGAAAATTGTGAAGTTGCATGGGATACCTTCGAGTATTGTGTTGGACAGGGACCCGAGATTTACGTTGAGGTTCTGGACAGGTTTACAAGATGCTTTGTGTACTAAGTTGAGGATGAGTTTTGCATATCATCCGCAGACGGATGGCTAGACAAAGAGGACTATCCAGTATTTGGAAGATTTACTAAGGGCTTGTGTGTTGGATCAAGGAGGATCTTGGGATCTTTATTTGTCCTTGATTGAGTTCACATACAACAACAGTTTCCATGCTAGTATTGGGATGGCACCGTATGAAGTGTTGTATGGGAGGAGGTACAGAACTCCTTTGTGTTGGTATGAATCAGGCGAGAGTGCTGTACTCAGACCTGAGATTGTGCAGGAGACAATTGAGAAGATTAAGATGATCCAAGAAAGGATGAGAGCTTCGCAAAGTCGTCAAAAGAGTTATCATGATAAGAGGAGGAAAGCACTTGAATTCCAAGAGGGAGATCATGTGTTTTTTAGAGTTACGCCGGTAACTGGTGTGGGTCGAGCTTTGAAGTCTTGCAAGCTCACTCCACATTTTGTTGGTCCGTATCATATTATGTAGAGGATAGGGGAGGTATCCTATCGGATTGCTTTACCGTCGTCGCTGGCGAATTTACATGATGTGTTTCATGTGTCTCAGTTGAGGAAGTACATTCGGATCCATCACATGTGATTCAGATGGATGACGTAGCTTTGGTGAAACAACTACGGGGTAAAGACATAGCTTTGGTAAAGGTGTTATGGGGAGGACCACCTGGTGAAAGTTGGACTTGAGAACGTGATGATCAGATGAGGGAGTCGTATCCGACTCTGTTTCCTTCAGGTAATTTTTTAGGACGAAAATTCTTTAAGTGGGGGAGAGTTGTAACGCCCCAAAATGAGTAGAATATTTATTTAATTGTGTTATTATAAATATTCTTATTTTGGTGAATTATCGTGATGTCTGATGATTTATGTTGTGGAGTATTGATGATGTTAACGGTGTGTTAATGATATTTAGGAGTATATGACTTATTAGGAATTATTTTGATAATAATAATAGTGGAATAATGTGAATAATGTAATTTAAATTATTATTATTATTTTAAATAAAAGGAGGGGCTAAGTGGTAAAGTTGCGTGAATAAGTGAGGACAATATTGGAAAATCATATTAAGGATCCAAGGGGTAAGAGTGACTTAAAGGAAAAAGAGGGAGTGGGAAGTCAGTTGGTACGATCAATTTTTGGAGAAAACTCTGAAGAAAAGGGAGAAGAATCTAGGGGCTTAGAGAGGGTTCGGAAGAACTCAAAGAGGAGGAATCGGAAGTGATTTTCTAAGGTATGGGGAGAAATCTTTTATCATTTTAATTGATATAAGTGTAGAAACATGTAGGTAGTGGGTTTTGCGGGGAAAATTGACGAGTTCATGATGAAATTGGGGTTTTAGGATGTATTAGATGTTAGGGACGAAACTTATCTTGATGTATTGTTGTTGTTGTGTTGTTTCTGTGACGAATTGTGAGTATTTTTGTACTGTTGGGTATTGGAATCGCAGACCTTTGGGGTCTGAGTGGGTGCAGAATCGCAACTTAGAAGTTGCAGGGTTCGCGCTTTTTCGCCAGGCGAAAGTCCCGTCTCGTCGGGCGAAGCGAATTCGCCCCAACCTCGTCGGGAGAAAATGGAAGCAAAAGAAGGGTGAATTATGGGTGCTCCTAGATTTTGTATGAAAGAAGGACATTCGCCCTTGTGTCATACCCCAAATTTTGACCACTAAGATTTCCCATCATTGGGCAAATCATTATCATAATATGGATGTACCATCATGCCTCATCAATCCCCCCAAAGATGGGCGAGCATTCACTACTATCAAAAGTTAGGGTTTCAAGCCCTCTCTGAGCCTTAGACAAAGGATCAATCAAGAATTGACATGATCTTCAACTTGTCTAAACCTCTCAAACATCCACAATGGATCAAGAGGACTCCCACAGCAAGAATCGAGCATAATGTTGCAGCATTATGAGTGGATTAAGCCTTAAGATCGCCAGTGTCACCAAATTAGGGTTTTGGTCGACCAGGGCCTCCAGATGGAAATTTTCCTCTGGACATGAGCCAATGCTTCAAAGCATAACCTAAGATGCTCCAAGGGACATCATAAACCCAATCATCAAGTCAATTTAGCCTCAGGGGATGCATTCACTAAAAATCAGGAATTAGGGTTTCTTGAGCTAATTCACCCCTAAGTTGACTTTTGGGACAAATCATGAGCCAAGACCTCAAGAGGATTTGAGGGTCTCTAATAAACCACATTGATCCATTTATAACAATGGATTGATCCAAGAAGCTTGATTCACAAGTTTCAGTTTCATCTGAACCACAATTATGGTTTTGAGGAAAAGAAGTCAACTATACCTTTGACTTTTGACCCAGGCATGCTCCCAAACCTTGGGACATGATTCAATACACCCTATAACACCTATGAAACCAATCCATCAAGTTTGATTTAGGTCAAGGACTTGATTTCATAGAAGATTGCACAGTTCGGAATTCATCTGACAAAAAGTCACTTTGCACAAAAGTCAACTTTGACTTTTTGAGATTTTTCACAATTATGGTTCTTTAATTCTAAAATGATGTTAATGAGTGATTGGAATCATCATTCATCAAGTAAAATCAAGAAAAGTGGGATAACTTGTAAAATGGGTAACCATAAAAACTTAGAAATTTTTCTAAGTTATGGAATAAAGTGGCAAGGGTACCAACTTTGGAGGATCATAACTCCTAAACCACAAAGCCATTTTTCCCCATTCAAAGCTGGATTTGTAGCTCTCATGGCACTCTACAAAAGCTTCAAACACAACTCATTCCAATTCCTCATGGATTTTAAGTTATGGAATGCTCAAAATCACAAAAAGTGAAAATGTCACGTTTTCCAACACTTAGTGAAATTTTCACTAAGTCAGAATCTGTCTTGCTTTTTTTCCAAAAGTAGGGGGATTGTTCATTTGGATCGAAAAGGTATCAAAACCAACTATGATCAAACAGTTGTTGTATCATATGAGGACTTTCCAAAATGGCCAAGAACTCCATCAAAGTCCACTAGAGCCATGAGATATGACAATGCCAATATGCATTGCTGCAAACTGTTTGAGAGAGTTACTATTTTGGCCACTTCTGCCCCTTTTGCAAGAAAGAGCTCAAACTAGTTCCTGAGGTTTCCAGCTGATTCCAACCATCTTAAAAGCTTCTAAGAGATCATTTGAGGGTGTCCAAAGCATCAAATCATTTCTGGAACAAGGTACTTGGCAGATTGCACAAAAGCTCCAAAAAGTGGTAATCATCACTACTTGGATTCTTTGAATCATGCTTTCTTTTGATGTCCACTGATCTTGCATCTCTTATACATGTTATATGTGTTGTGTTTGCACCAATTTATCATGTAATTCATGCTTGTACCAAGAGATGGCACAGAAAATGCAAATCATGGCCTATTCCAAAACCACTATCGGGTTTTTCAATAGGAGCATGATCTGAAAAAAAAACACCACCACCATTGGATTCCCTGTGAAATTTTAGGCAGGATAGACCTAAATTTTGTCCCAATCCATGGAGAAATGAGAAAGTTATGGCCTTCACGTTTTCAACCAAAATCTTGCCTTGCCTTGCCTTGAGCCAGGCCAAAAACAAGGCAAGCCTTGTATATTTGTGGTTGTGTTTCAATCAACGGATGTATCACCATCCCAGTGGTAAGGTGCGTGTCGTATACACAAGAGGTATGGGGTTCGAATCCCCCTCGCCCCAGATCCTCTTTTTGCTATTTTTTTTACTTTTTATTGTTTTTCTTATTATTTTTAATGATTTGAAAAATTCATAACTCCCTCAATTTTAATTATTTTTTATTGGTTTTTTTTTGCAAAAAATCAAAAAAATGTTGAAACATTTTATTCTACAAAAATCAGATTTATATTATTTATTTAATATAATTAGTATTTTTTGTGAATAAATTCTTTTTTAATTGTTTTCAAACATTTTAAAAGTGAATATTTACTTTGAAAATCAAAACCAAATGAGTTTTAATTCATCTTGTGATTAAAACCTCATTTTCAAACCTTAAACAAAAATCACAAGTGGTTTATTCAAACTTATTTGGTACTTTTATCATTTTATTTGATTTTCGTTAAATATTTATTTTTAGAGGAAAAAAAAATTAGGGTTTCTTTGATTTTCACCCTCACAAATCATTTTCAAACACTCATGGGCCTGTATTAGAGTGTAAGACCCAATCCCTTTATAAATACACACCTTATGGGCCTCAGTCATTGTATAAGACCCACTGTGTTTTTCAAAAACAACGGCGCGATCGTCACCTTTTTAGCAAAACCAAATGGGCCTACCCTTATGTTATAAGCCCCATGTCTTTTCTTTGGGCCTCTATTAAAGTGTAAGACCCAACCCCTTTGAAAACCAAAACCTTTTTTGGGCCTCAGTCATTGTATAAGACCCACTACGTTTTCGAAAATCTCGGCGCGATCGCCATTCCAAAAGAAAACCCTGGGCCTCTCCTCGAGCTATACGACCCATTCTTTAAAAACCTTTGGGCCTCTTGAGAGAGTGTAAGTGTGACGCCCCCAATCTATACCCCCCAATTAACAGGCAATTAAAGCACTAAAAGAAAATTCGAAATTTCGTCAGAGTACATTTGAATTCGCGGCATAGAAAGGGAGGAATCACATCAACTGTACCCAAACATAGCATAACATGCAACACCTGCCCATATTGATATGCAACTGTGGGGTAGCAATCAAACAGAGGAAACTTTGTTCCTTACACCCACTTTTCAGAAATTAGAATTAAAGCGGAAGATCTAAAATCTGATTAACATAAATACATATACACATATAAACAGTTTGTCATACATCAGGTAGCATATGTACAACCAAAATACATCATCAAATATGCAAAATAATAGCACGCGGCCACCCTAACTACCCGGAGTCACATATCAGAGCCGACCGACCAAAAGAATGAAGACGCAACGCTTCACAAAAAGAATACCTCCAACAGCTCTAATCTGCAACGCCTCATAGAGCGTTATAAAACAGCAGAAGGGTGAGAAAAACAACCATAATATAATTGAATAAAATTATATATAATAACACAGAATTGTACAAGTAACACATTCTCACCACAACCACATATAACATAATGCCGCACAATTCTCAAGCATCAAATACCATTACACACCACACATATACCATACAATCATCAATCACAGTCACAAATTCACACACAATTAATTCATGATTTATGCAATGCACATAGACCGACAAAACGACTCTATGCACATGCCATGCGGTACCGACTTCCAATGTCTCTTGTCTCATCATCAGTTCACTCAGGAACTATTGGAACCATCGCTCGTTACTGAGAATCTCAAGTAACTCCCCGTCGGGCCTACGATGTTCACCCCGTCGCTTTAAGTCCTCAGGCAACGCCTCATATTTTCGAGGCCCACGACGTTAAGGATTGCTTTAAGTCTCCAAAGGAGCCCACAATCGTCTATAACCTCCGCTTTAAGTCCTCAGGCAGCGCCTCATATTTTCGAGGCACACGATGTTATAGCATATTCCCCTCAGGAATCAAACCGTCTCTCAGGACGTTTCCACAATGCACATTATGATGCTTGGCATACAATGACTCATGACACTCACATTGCATCCATGCACATATTCATAATCATGCACATTTATCAAATACCACACTTAGCATTTTCTTGCCTTCCGACCACAATTCATCCCCACAACAGCACATAAGGCATACACATCCAATTCACCAACTTATAACATAATACACATCAAATACGCACCATTTAAAGCAACAAAAGTCGAGATTCGACACTATTCACATTTCCCGACAAAATTTAATCGGCTAACAATTCTCAAAACCTCATAATCACAAAGTACAACTCGATACCTTTCTAACGACACCAAGAATTCAAAAATCGGATAATCGGAACCAAAGTTACGGACAAAACCGAAAAACACATTTTGAAAAATCACATTTTTGACATTCTCCTGTCCATACGCGTATCACTCATGTCCATACGCGTACGGACAGAACCCATTTCCTTCACAAATTCCTCGTTCCAAAACCCATACGCGTATTGGCCCATGGCTCGCCCATGTTACGCGTAATGCCAAGATTCATACGCGTATTGGCCCAAAAACAAGCCAATGATACGCGTATCGCCTTGGCTCATACGCGTATGGACATGCCCCTTACGCGTATGGCCAGAGCATACCCAGAAAAATTCTGCAGAACAATTTCTGCGTTTTCCAACCCAACATCAACCAATTTCTTCACCTAAAACTCAGAAAAACAGCAATTTGAAGTGTAATAGCATACCACAAACATGTATGAACAATCAACAATGCAATCAACAAGATTTTTACCACAATCAAATTCATTTGTAATCAATTTTTACACAATCTAGGTTTTACTAATATTCTCCAAATCAATCCAAAAACAACAACAAAACACATACATAATCGTATACAATCATAGAATAATCGAGTTTCGCACCCTTACCCGATTAATCGATTCCTAGAAATTGTTCTTGATGATTTTTCCACTCTTTCTCCAATTTTCTCTCTTCTCCTCTTTTCTTCTCTTTTTCCTTCTTTCTTCTTTCTTTCTCTCTATTTTTCTTTCCCTTTTCTTTTCTATTTTCTTTTCTTTCTTACTAACTTAGTAAAAAAAATATCTATGAAATGTCCAAAATACCCCCACACTCAAATATCCCGCAAATGTTCCCAAAACGCGATAAAATATAATCACGACGAAAAATAACATATTTTCGCATAAAAGTCGAGAATAAAATAAAATAATAATAAAATAATCCAAAAAGACTCAATAATATAAAATTGGCAAAACGGGGCGTTACAGTAAGACCCATCCCTTTTTACAGAAAACCTTTTTTGGGCCTCAGTCACTTGTATAAGTCCCTGTACAATTTTAAAACAACGGTGCAATCATCGTTAAACCTTGGGCCTCTCCTTGAGCTGTAAGCCCCAACAACCTTTTCAAAGCACTTTCTCCTTTGGTTTTTAATATAATATTGTTATCAAAGTTTTATTTGTTGAACAACTAACAAAATAGCATGTAAGCTCTACAACCGAGTAAGTGTTTATCCGCTTTCTTTATCCGCTTTCATATATATAACTGTATTGTGGGGATGCTCACTGTAAGTCTTCTTTCACAAACTTTTATATACTTGTCAAATATCAACTGTGTAATACTAGTATAGTTATTTAGAGTTTTCCCTGGCAACTACGTCTAGCACTAGGTAAAGCCTTGTTGGTCACTCTTAAATACAAACAAAACTAGATCCCCCATAGGATTACCAGATACGGTCCTCCTTCCTCTTGTGGTTAAACAATATAGAGACGTGAAAGGCAGCATTCTCGGTGAACCCTTTCTCAGACTGTCACTCTTAGAAATTGTCAAAGAAACTCTACTCCCCAGAGTTGATCTATTCTCCGTGAATAGCATCTCTTGAGTTTCTTCTAAATGCTCGGACTTTCCTGGCTTGATCTATTCTCTGTGAATAGCATGTCTTGAACTTCTCGGGGTTTGGGGACCCACAGGCTTCCTAAAAGCATCCCCGCCTCTTCTTGGGCGCTGCACAAGGACCATTCAGCTTCTTATAAGCTCTCATGCCTTCTCTTGGGCTTAGTACAAGGACCCAGAGCCCTCTACAGGTATAGGAACAGAACCTAGTCATCAATTTGCTAGAGCTGTCTGTCATACCCAAAATTTTGACCACTAAGATTTCCCATCATTGTATAAATCATCATCACAATGTGGATGAACCATCATGCCTCATC
Source organism: Lathyrus tuberosus (assembly GCA_022829125.1). Taxonomy (NCBI): domain Eukaryota; kingdom Viridiplantae; phylum Streptophyta; class Magnoliopsida; order Fabales; family Fabaceae; genus Lathyrus; species Lathyrus tuberosus. The sequence continues at coordinate 5,381,125 of JALAZF010000430.1, read as the reverse complement.
AAATGCCTTAAGGGTTGTTGAGCATTCACTACAATCAAAATTAGGGTTTCAAGCCCTCTCAGAGCTTAGACAAAAGATCAATCAAGGAATGACATGATCTTCAACTTGTCTAACCTCTCAAACATCCATAATGGATCAAAAGGACTCCCACTTCAAGGATTAAGCACAAGGCTGCTCCCTTCTAGGTGGATCAAGTCTCAAGATCGCCAGTATCACCAAATTTGGGTTTTGGTCGACCAGGGCCTCCAGATGGAAAATTTCATCTGGACACAAGCCAAAGATCCAAAACACAACCTAATGTACTCCATGGAACCTCATGGACCCATTCATCAAGTCAATTTTGCCTCAGGGGATGCATTCATAAAAAATCAGGAATTAGGGTTTCTTGACCTAATTCATCCCTAAGTTGACTTTTGGGGCAAATCATGAACCAAGACCTCAAGAGAGGATTTGAGGATCTATAATGAACTATATTGATCCATTTGGGACAATGGATTGATCTAGGAAGCTTGAGCAACAAGTCTCAATTTCATCTGCACCACAATTAGGGTTTCGCGAGGAAAGTCAAATGTAACTTTGACTTTTGACCAGGACATGATCCCAAACCCTAAAACATGATTCAATATACCCTATGACACCCATGGGACATGTCCATCAATTTTGATTTAGGTCAAGGACATGATTTCATGAAGAATTGCACAGTTTGGAATTCATCTGATAAAAAGTCAACTGTGCACAAAAGTCAACTTTGACTTTTTGAGATTTTTCACCAAAATGGATTTTTAACCCTAAAATGATGTTAATGTATGATTTGAATCATCATTCATCAAGAAAAATCAAGAAAAGTGGGATAACTTGTAAAAGGGGTAACCATAAAAACTTAGAAAATTTTCTAAGTTAAAAATAAAGTGACAAGGGTACCAACTTTGAAGGATCATAACTCCTAAACCACAAAGCCATTTTTTCTCATCCAATGATGGATTTGTAGCCCTCATTACCCTCTACAAAAACTTCAACTAGACATAAGTCCAATTCATTAAGGATTTTGAGTTATGGAGTGATCAAAATGGCTGAAAAGTGAAAATGTCACTTTTTCCAACACTTAGTGAAATTTTCCCTAAGTCAGAATCTGCCTTCACTTTTTGCCAAATGTAGGGGGATTTTTCACTTGGATTCAAAAGAGATCAAAATAAAATATGTTCAAACAGATGTTATATCAGGTAAGGGCTTTCCAAAATGGCCAAGAACATTGCCAAATTCCATTTGAGTCATGAGATATGACATTGGAAAGTTGCCTTGCTGAAATCTGTCAAAGGCAAGGCAGAATTTGCAACTTTGCTCGATTTGCCAAAATCAGCCAAATTCAAATGCTCCTATCCACTTGGACACATCTGAGGATTGAATCTAAAGGGGACAATCACTGAGCCAAGCCTCCAAAGTCCATGGAACAAGAAATTGCATGTTGAACTTAGAATGGCCAAAATAGGGACAAGACTCTAAATTTGGATTGGAGCATTCAATGGAAGCATCAAGGTGGCATGGACTGAGCCATTTTCATTTGAATTCAGTCAAGACTTATCCATGACCAAGGGAACCAAAGCTCTGTGCCCTAACCTCTAGTCAATGGCTAGAGGAGACTTGCATTTCCATTGGCCAACATTGAACAAACACCTGCTGCAGTTGCCATTCACTGTGGATCCCAAAACAAACTTGCTCTACTATAAATATAGCTCAATTGTGACCAGTTTGAGTACACTAAAGCCATCTAACAGATGCTTTCCTCAAAATCTCTTTCCCTTGGCAAAAATGCCTTTCTTAGCAAGGTAGCTATCGGGTTTTGAGTTTGAGAGCTTTTCCAATCAAACCAATCACTCACACACCTCACATACATCATATAGAAGTGATCCAAACACTCACATAACATCTGGAACACAGATTTCACAAAATCACCAGCCAATTGCTCAAGTTCTTGACAGTTTTACAGTTGAGGTGCCATCTTCAACTCCAAACCATTTCAATCCATTCCAAGCACTCAGACACATCACTTGGTACCTAGGGAAGCTATCCACATCATTGGAACCTAGCTGTAACACCTCCAACACAAATCACGATCACCAGCTGCAAGTGGTAAGCATGAGCTCTTCTAACTCTATGATCCATGCAATTTTTGCTGCACAATAATTTGGCCATATGTTCATAATCATGCATGGAATGTTTTCCCTCAATTAATTGCATTGTTTGAATCGTGTATCAAAAATCCTAGCCTTCATGCAGAAATTAGGGTTCTTGAGGATTTTTCATGATTTCTTGTTATATGTTTAATTTAAATGAAATTAATGGACATAAACATGATCGTGAGGTTGAGACGAGCATAATGATATGTGGATTGCATGTTATAATCAAGTATTCAGTGAGATTGGAGAGAAAATGCAAATCTGGCCAAGCCCAGAACACGCGCGTGTTCTTGGTGTGTTCTTGGCGCCATTTTTAGATATTTGAATATTTGAATTTTGTGATTTTTATTTAATTGATTCAAAAATTAATTTCTCTCTGAGTTTTAATGATTTTGAGTTGATTCTTTTTTTAATAATTCACAAAAATGTTAAAATATTTTATTTTATCAAAAGATCCCAAAAATATTATTTATTTCATATAATTGATATTTTTGCAAAGAATTAATATTTTAATTGTTTTTGACATTTTAAATATTTTTTCACATTGATTTTGCAACTTTTAATGCTTTCTAATTATTTTGTAGGTCAATACTTAATTTTTGAAGCATTAATCCAAAATCACAATTTGTTTTTCATATGTTAAACAATTTTGATCATTTTTAATTGAATTTTTATTCAATTAAATGCATTTTTGAAAACAAATTAGGGTTTTTGGATTAATTCAACCCTCATAAATCATTTTCAAAACTTTTTAGGCCTCTTGAGAGAGTGTAAGACCCAACCCACTTGTACAGAAATATTTTGGGCCTCATTCGTTGTATAAGTCCCTCTGTACATTTTCAAATAAACGGCACGATCATCGCCTTTTGGAAAATAACCTTGGGCCTCTCCTTGAGCTATAAGACCCATTCAAAAACACTTCGGGCCTCTAATAGAGTGTAAGACCCAATCCCATTTTAACCAAAACAATTTAGGCCTCACTTATTGTATAAGTCCCTCCGCGTTAAAGAAAAACCTCGACGCGATCGCCATTTCAAACGGAAAAATCATCTGGGCCTACCCTCGTGTTATAAGACCCATCTCTTTTTCTTTTAAAACTTTTTGGGCCTCTTGAGAGAGTGTAATACCCAACCCACTTGTACAGAAATATTTTGGGCCTCATTCGTTGTATAAGCCCCTCTGTACAAATTCAAACAGTGCGATCACTGATAAAACCCTGGGCCTCTCCTTGAGCTGTAAGCCCCAAATCTTTCTTTTTTCAAAGCACTTTCTCCTTTGATTTTGAATATACTGTTGTTTTCAATCTTTCTTTGTTGAACAACTAACCAAATAGCATGGAAGCTCTACAACCGAGTAAGTGGTTATTGCTTTCATTTACCGCTTTCATATACATATAACTGTATTGTGGGGCTGTTTCGCTGTAAGTCTTCTTTCATAAACTCATATCAACTGTGTAATAATAGTATAGATATTTAGAGTTTCCCCGGCAACTACGTCTAGCACTAGGTAAAGCCGTTTCGATCACTCTTAGAAATAGTCTAAACTAGATCCCCATAGGATTACCAGACACAGTCTTCCCTCCTCTTGGGGTTAAACAATATGGAGATATGAAAGGCAGCATTCCCTGTGAACCCTTTCATAGACTGTCATTCATAGAAGTTGTCAAAGAAACTCTATTCCCCAGAGATGATCTCTTCTCCGTGAATTGCATCTCTTGAGTTTCTTCCAAATTCTCGAACTTTCCTGACTTTAATCTATTCTCGGTGAATAGCATTGCCTTGAAATTCTCGGGGTTTAGGGACCCACAGGCTTCTTAAAAGCACTTGTCAAGAAACTCTATTCCCCAGGGATGATCTCTTCTCCGTGAATTGCATCTCTTGAGTTTCTTCCGAATTCTCGAACTTTCCTGACTTTGATCTATTCTCGGTGAATAGCATTGCCTTGAAATTCTCGGGGTTTGGGGACCCACAGGCTTCCTAAAAGCAACCCCGCCTCCTCTTGGGCTTAGTACAAGGACCCTACGACTTCTTAGAAGTATTCACAGCCTCCTCTTAGGCTTCGTATAATGATCTCTTCCTCCGGGAATGATAGCCTTCTCTTGGGCTTAGTACAAGGACCGATCGGCTTCTTAAAAGTTTCCAGCCTTCTCTTGGGCTTCGTACAAATTATCCCGACGACCTCCTAGAGGTATAGGAACAGAACTTAGTCATTTGCATAGAACCGTCCTTTCATAGAGTCTACTACTTTTTCTCAAGGCATAGTATAAAAGATAAAACTCTAGACACGGACAGTTTAACTTCCTTGAGTCTCAAAGACATTCTCAAGTGACCCCTTCGGAAACCAGCAGACTCGGACAGTCTCAATACCCTTTGGATTTCCCGTTTCCTCAAAGAGAAGGAAATATCCCTGATCCTCAAATCAAATCCCTGAGTACAGTGTTGCTCATATAAGAACTGATTTTCTCTTTAAAATCTGTATACTAGACCTGTTACTTAACTAAAACAGTCACCCTTTCGCCTCCATCTCGGGCTTTATAAGAGATATAAAAAGGTTCTTATTGAGCCAAACAAGCAACAGCCTCCGTCTCGGGCTTCATACGAGATACAAAAAAACTCCCTTGTTGAGTCAATTAGCCTCCATCTCGGGCTTTATACGAGATACCAAAAGATTCCATCGTTGAGTCAAAACCTTTTAGCCTCTCTCTCGGGCTTTGTACGAGACACTGGTTGATCCAATCAACCTTTTAGCATCAAAGCTGTGCCTCGTTCACAGTACACAAACATCAACAACTCCTTCCTCTTCATCTAATCGCTGTAAGCGGCGAGCCTCTGGATCATCTACATCCATGCCACTGTCCCTCTTTTAGCATGAGAAATTCCTAAGGAAAGATAGCATTGCTCTACACTGAGTTAAAGTCTTCTCCTTCAGGTTAAAACCCCCTATAAAGGAAATTATGGCATTGCCGGATTCACACATCCCGGTTAAAGTAATTCTCCTTTACAAACAGTTGTGACATACAACCCCCTCTTTAGAGATGACAAATTCTCTCTAAAGTTGGGACCTTCAGCTTCACATCTTGGGCTTTGAACAAGATACAAATAGCTTCTTTCGCTTCACGTCTTGGGCTTTGAACAAGACACCAAAACAACCATTTCCTCCCATAGAATAGGAGGAACTACGAACGCTCTGATTTCCATATTTCGGTAAACGGGAATACGTAGACATAAGATCGAAAGAAAAGATCTTAGCGAGCATAATCAACAAAAAACCCAAATCCCATATCTCCATCAATCAAAAGCAGTAATTCAAAAATCATCAGTCCTAACATCCTAATCCTTGTTCCCCGCCAGAAACCTTCTGTCTAGATAAAAAGGAAAGAAAACCGTATTGGTGAAAATACAAATAACTAGTACAAAGGCCCCCTACATTGATAGCATTCGTAACCTAACAGACCGCTGTTTAAACTCAGTATGCAAAGCAGGGTTAATTGGAGACATTTATTTCCCTTCCTTCATCAGCTTTAATAGGATAAAAAATGAATCGACCTGTAGTTTTAAGCTCAACCGCAGAGAGCGACCAGCGCTTAAGAACTGCGTCCAAAATCGCTCGCTACAGAAAAATGGCGCCCACCGTGGGGCCTAATTCTGATTTCCTTTTTCTTCACTTGTGTGAAAACCACAGATTGGGGTGTCCGCCGGGGAACCCATTTTCAGTCAGGAACTTAGGATTCATAGCTCTAAAGGTTTAGGATGTTTTGGACAAATATATATACCTCTTTTCCTAATTGCTATACGTGTTTATTTTTCTGCTAATGGGAATGCGGGTGATGCCGTATGTGGAAAGATTGAGTATACACTTAAGATAAGTGATGGCGACGGGGTCGACCATCAACCTCAGTGGAGGCTGACCAACGCAACCCATTCTCTCACCTAAACAATGGGCCGGTTGTTAAGTCTGAGAAGCTAAGGAGCCAAACCCTTTCGTAGTGCGGAAACTATCGGGAATAGTTGTCACGCGATACTACCCTCATTTGAGGCTGGTGATCTATTCTCGGTGAATGGCACTTACTCTAAGATTGTTCTACAACTCATTGGCGATCCGCTTGTTGTTTTGCTTTCCTGGGAGGAGCTGATGATAATGAGTACAGGTACAAAAATCACCCTAGTATAAACCTTTGGGGATGGGTAGAGCCTTGACTTCATGACAACGACCCTTTGACCCCATGTTTTTCTATGTTTTTGTGTGCTGCATTCATGCATTCATTTAAAAAACATTAAAACATTCAAAAACTCTTCTCTTCTAGTCTCTCTGTTCTTTCAAAATAAACTAAGACTGTGATTGCAAATATCAGAGAAAAGGATTGCGCTAATGGATTTTGGTAGAAGGAGAACTCATAGTTATACCTTCAAGGTTCCTAAGCTAGAGGATTTGAGAAGGTTAGCGAGGATGATCACTAACCAAGAGGCTTTCAGAGCCAAGCACGGAGGTTTACTACCATTGTTAAGAGTCCATGTGATTGAGGGAATCATGGATGCACTCATTCAATTCTACGATCCGGTTTATCACTGTTTCACATTCCCGGATTACCAGCTCGCACCAACGCTGGAGGAGTATTCTCATTTGATTGACCTACACATTACAGATCGAGCTCCATTTTCTGGACTGGAAGAAATTCCAAAGAATCAGACTATTGCAAGAGCAATTCATTTGGACGAGTCTGAAGTTAGGACTCACATAACTACTAAGGGTGGCATCCAAGGTTTGCCAGCCCAGTTCTTGACGAAGAAAGCCCTGTATTTTGCCAGTATAGGAAACATAACTGCTTTTGAAAGCATCTTTGTCTTGCTTACCTACGGGTTATTTTTGTTTCCCAACATCAATAACTTCGTCGATATTAACGCTATTAAGGTTTTTCTCATTGGAATCCTGTGCCGACTTTGCTCGCAGATGCGTATCATTCTGTACACTTGGGGAATTTGTACAGTGGAGGGGAAATCACATGCTGTGTACCTCTGCTTTACAAATGGTTTATCTCTCAGTTGCCCAAGTCTGCTGCTTTTTGGGATTGCAAGAGTGCCTTACGTTGGTCGCAGAAGATCATGTCTCTTACCAACTCTGATATAGATTGGTGCAATAGGATTTATGAGGGAATCAGAATCATTGACCGTTGTGAAAACTTCCCCAACGTACCCCTCATAGGAACTAAGGGAGGAATCAACTACCATCCGGTATTGGTTCTTCATCAATTTGGATACCCAATGAGACACGTCCCACGGGGTGTTCATCTGGAAGGTCTTTTCTTCAAGGAAGGAGAAAGTGACAGAGCACTAAAGATGGAAATAGTGCACGCTTGGAAACACGTTCATAAGAAAGGACGAGAGTCTCTGGGAAAACCAGATTGTGTCTCGGTGGAGCCTTATCTCCACTGGGTACAAACTAGAGCTCTCAAGCTAAAGATGCCTTATCCTCGTTACGAAATTCTCCCGCCGAGGGAATCTGTCATGTACTTCATGACGGAAACTGAAAAGCTTTAGGTTACTCTCAACAAAGTTCAATGGGAGAGAAGGTCTTGGAAGAACAAGTACCGCACCCTCGACGTAGAGTGCATCAGAATACAGTAATTACTGAAAGAAAAAAATGCTCTGATTGAAATTTTGGAGCAACATGCTGTAGATAATCAGGATGACCAAAGGAATTTGCTCGCTCCTTTCACTTGGCAAAGGAATGACAGCCCGACAACGGCCCAAGAGCCCCGGTCAAAGAAAAGGAAAGTACCAGAATTAGCACCCGATTTCTCTTCAGAGAGGACTCGAGACCCATTAGCTTAGGTTTCTGTTTCTGCACCTTGTAATCTACTTTATTTCCATTTCTGTAATCCTTTGAATTCAATAAAAAGGGGTTTCCCCACTGTTTGATATTTGCAATCTAATTGTCGAAGTTTATTTTGATTAAACCTAAAACAATTAATATAATCATTGCATTCATCATTCTCACATCGCGTATTCTTCTTACCTACGAATCTCACGTTTATGTCTCGGTTCTAGAGTCAAACTGTCTCATTCGTATAATACTCGGGCCAATCGTCGGAGAAAGATGGATGATCTTGAGGAAGAAAACAGAAAGTTGAAAGAAGAGCTCGACGCTCTGAGAGAGGATATGAGAAAGCTTCGTAACGACATGCAAGCCATGGCAGAAGCTCAGCTACAAAGGACTGTGATCTCAGAGATCACCTTAACGCCCATAGTGGAGAAGTATGATCCTAGGTATCAAATGCCGAAAGATCGTCCTTGGGGCATGCCTGTTAACTATATCCCGGAAGGATATGTTCTGCCGATCACTGAAGATCAGGGAATCACAACAGAAGCCGCTGGGCCTGAAGGTTACAAACTTCGGGAAAGCGAAGATGCCAGGGGCATATTGAAGACTCCTGAAGGTTACAAACTTCGGGAGACGCCAAGACTCACTGCCGTAGTCACGGTACCACCCCCTGTGGTGCACACTGTCCCAGAAGGACAGATTCCACAGACACTTTCTGATAAAAAGGAAACTATGTTTGACCGAATGGATGAATTCCAGGAGCAGTTCCTGGAAATGCAGAAGGAACTGCAAGCCATTCGCGGTCAGGATTTATTTGGAAAGGACGCCACAGACCTCTGCTTGGTCCCCAATGTGAAAGTCCCGCACAAGTTCCAAGTGCCCGACTTTGAAAAATATAAGGGTAACTCTTGCCCTCAGAGCCATCTGGTGATGTACGCTCGGCGAATGTCAGCTCAGACTGAGAATCAGGACCTACTGATTCACTACTTTCAGGATAGTTTAACCGGTGCCGCACTCAAATGGTACATGGGTTTAAACTGTGCCACGATCAGCACATTCAGAGATCTTGGTACTGCCTTCGTCCAACAATACAAATACAATTTGGACATGGCACCCGACAGAGATCAACTCAGATCGATGTCGCAAAAGGACAAGGAAACCTTTAAGGAGTATGCTCAAAGGTGGCGTGAAATTGCCGCTCAAATTTGTCCACCTCTTGAGGAAAAAGAGATGACAAAGATCTTCTTAAAGACCTTAAGCTCATTTTACTATGACCGAATGGTTGCCAGTGCGCCCAGTGATTTCACTGAGATGGTCGGCATGGGTGTACGTCTTGAGGAAGCCGTCCGAGAAGGGCGTTTGGTAAAAGACACTGGATTGACGAGTGGTACTAAAAAATATGGTAGTACTCTCCCTAAGAAAAAGAAGCAAGATATTGGGAATACCTCCCTCGGAAAGCAAAGACGACGATATCAACTAGTAGCGGCTGTGACTCCTGCTATCAGTCTTGCGCCTATTCCTATATATCAACCTCAGGCTGCGCAGAGCCAGCCTGATCATCAAAGGACACAACAGCCTCTTCAGCAGGCTCATCCTCCATATAACAACAACTGTACAACACGGCCACCAGGATTTGATCCTATACCCGTGACGTACACATAACTGTTTCCATTACTACTGGCTAAGGGGCACATTCAGACTAAATCTCCTCTTACAGTACCGGAAAATCCGCATTTTTGGTTTAAGGTGGATCAAACATGCCCTAATCACCAAGGAGGATCAGGGCATAACATAGAGACTTGTCTTAATTTCAAGTCCGACGTGCAAAAACTTGTTAGGAGCGGGGTCTTATCCTTCAAGGATACAAATCCTAATGTTCTCACGAACCCGCTGCCTCAACATAAGAAGGCTGCAGTCAATTTGATAGAAGGAGAGACTAACGATGTCTATCAAATTCACGATGTACTCTTGTTGAAAACTAATCTGGTCAAGATGCATTGTAGACAGAGTGGATATGGCCATGTGCCACCTCATAATTATCACCAGTGTGATATCTGCTCTAAAGACGACCAAGGATGTTCTGTAGTGCAAGCAGTCCTACAGGAACAAATGGATCTCGGATGGATCCAAGAGCACCGAGTTCGTGGAGTTAACATGGTCTACACGAATTCTAACATCATTCAGAGCCGCGATATTCGTGCAATGAATATCAACTTGGTGGCGATGCACTCAAGGCAAAGCCAATATCATAATCTGCCGCGACACGATTACAGTTCTTGTCTGATTTGCTCGATAAACAAACAGGGATGCTCTTTCATACAGGAGGCCCTCCAGCATCAGATGGATCTTGGATGGATCCAGGACTACCGTGATAGGAACTCCTATCAAATCAACATGGTTCAGATCTTCGATATTCGCGTGATGAATACCAACCTGGTAGAGTTACATGCTGAGCAGGTCCGACTCGGATTCTTAATATAACATGACTATCAAGGCTGTAAAGCAGGTTGCGAAAATGATCAGGGTTGTACCCTTGTCCAGGAGGCACTTCAGCACTTGTTAAATCATTGGTGGATGCCAATCTACATGGATGAAGATACTCAGCAAATTAGTATCAGCAACATGAATCCTACTCGGCGTCAGAGTCAGGATGTCCGATCAATGGAAGCTAACCTAGTGAGGTTACATTGTATTCAAAGTGGGCGTGGCCAGGTGCCACCACACAATTACGATCGTTGTAGCGTCTGTTCATAATGTAACCAAGGGTGCTACCTTGTACGAGCAGCTCTCCAGGGGCAGGTGGACCGTGGAGAAATTCGTCCATATCCGGGTTTTGGACCCATCAACTGGACGCCGAACTACCTTACCGATCAAATTGAGGATGTTGTCACAATCTCTGGCATCACCATACCAGGGATGTTTTTGCCATCATTCCTCTACTTGACGAATCTAAAGTTCCCAACCGGGAACGGATCGAGATTACTTATGATGGTCAGAAAAATCAGAAGGTTCCCATAGTCATCTATCTGCCGGGACCATTATCGTATGAATCAACTAAGGCTATCCCTTACAAATACAGTGCAACAATAATTGAAAATGGAAAGGAAATTCCATTACCCTCCGTTGTGAACATTGCAGACATCAGTCAAGTAACACGGAGTGGTAGAATCTTCAACCGAGGGGTTGGAGAACTTAACAAAGAAAAGGAACTTCAGACAGAAGCTCCCGATCCACCAGTCGGTCAATCCAGTAATCCCGACCTTTCAAAAAATAATGATGAGATGCTGAAGCTCATCCAAAGGAGTGAATACAACATTGTTGATCAGCTGTTACAGACTCCTTCAAAGATCTCGGTATTATCACTATTACTCAGCACAGAAGCGCATAGGGAGGCTCTACAGAAAGTCTTGGAGCAAGCCTTTGTGGAACAAGATGTAACAATCAGACAGTTCGATAGCATTGTCTCTAACATCACTTCCTGCAACAATTTGGGATTTAGTGATGAGGAATTACCCGAAGAGGGTCGCCGTCATAACATGGCGCTAAACATTACAGTTAAATGCCAGGACGATGCTTTAGCCAGCATACTGGTAGACACAGGGTCAGCCCTGAATGTTATGCCGAAGTCCACTTTGATGCAATTAACATTTAAGGGCCCTCCGATGAGAATCAGCGAGGTCGTCATCAAAGCATTCGACGGATCCAGAAAAACAGTTATCGGAGAAGTTGATCTTCCCATAACTATCGGTCCTCACACTTTCCAAGTCACTTTCCAGGTCATGAACATCCGGGCAACGTACAGTTGTTTATTAGGAAGACCTTGGATACACCAGGCTGGAGCGGTTACTTCGACCCTCCACCAAAAGCTAAAGTTCGTCAAGAACGGCCAACTTGTCACAGTTTATGGGGAACAAGCCTTACTTGTGAGTAACTTATCATTATCTGCTGGTATAGAATCCGAAGAGGTTATTGGAACTCAGTTCCAAGCACTGTCGGTGAGTGAGAACAATCAGTTCAGAGGAGGAACCTCAATTTCCTCATACAAAGATGCTATCAAAGCGGTCGAGAGTACCGATACAACAGGATGGGGACATCTTGTCATTCCTACTAGCAATAAAACAAAGAAGGGTCTTGGTTTTTCTGCAACCTGTACCCAGACAGCTGCCAGCGATGAAAGCCTTCATCCCCTTCAAAATTTCTTCCACAGTGGAGGTTTCCTTCACCCAGTGTCTCAAGCAGTCCATGCTATTAATGAGGAAGATCCCTCTGACACGGATGAAGAGTGGAAGTCCTACCTTAACAAGGACGGTTATATGTCTCAGGAAGAGGTGCCTATACCTTTTTGCTTTCCTACAGAAAGTCCGAGATTTATACCAAGATCAGATGTCGAAATGATCTACGGGGATTGTGATCTGGAAGGATGCCGCGCTCTGAAAGACAATTTTGACTACACCTACTATGGCCCAATGGATGGTCTTCCAATGTGGCAACCTTATCCAGGAAACTTGGGGCAAGAAAGTCAGCCGAGTAATGAAACTCAGCTGAGCATCATTGAACAGAATACCTGCGTCCCCACCATGTCATGGGATCAACACTCAGGTCATCCTGAAACTGCTCAACATGAAGATGAATTCGCAACGTTTGCAGGACTTGAATTCATCAACTATGTTTTTCCCGAGGTCAACGTCATCGAGAGAAATGACTCCTCCACTTCGAAAGAAGTGTGGGACACCTTGGGACAACCTAGTGGAAAATACGACTATATAGTCAAGTACACCGCTCCCGGAAGCTTTCGTATCAGGCTCAAAGACATCCAGCCAACTGGATGGGGAGATACAGCTGAGAGCACAAATACTCTGCAGAATGCAACTGAGGAATTCTCCTACGACAACTCTGCCTGGGAGATAGATTCCAATGATCCCGCTCCACCAGAAATCAGCGTTATTTCTGAAGACAAATCAAGGAAGGTGCCAGACTTTGTGATTCACCGAGGAGTTCGCCGCCAATGGGTTGTCGTCGAGGTTCCGAAGACCGTTCATCAGTCAAAGTAATTGCCATCTTTAACCTTTCACCCTGCCCAGGTGAAACGGATGTTTTGATAGGGCTCGCTTTCTGTAAATTTTCCCTCTTCGCTTAGCCTAAAGCGACAGAGTTTTGTTTTATAGGGCTGTAGTTTCAAGAATCGACTTGTTCATTAATAAAATAACGTCGTTCTGTAATTTCCGCATTAATTGCTATTTTCTCTTTTTTCTTTTTCAGAAAATGGTAATCCTAAAAAACAAATCAATAATAAAAACAAGCAGTAAAAAAAAAATACACTGCACGCTCTCGCATTTTCTTTACCTCTTCTAAACACGAATTATCACGTCATGCAGATTGCTTGTTTTAAACCCAGTTGAAACATACGATCCGATGCCTTTTCCCAACTTTGAATTCCCGGTATTTGGGGCTGAAGAAGAAATTGACAATGAAATTCCAGAAGAGATCTCCCGATTACTCGCACAAAAGGAAAGGTTCATCGAACCTCACAAAGAACCATTGGAAACGGTAAACTTGGGTTCAGAGCAAGAGAGAAAAGAAATCAGGATTGGGGCACTGCTCAGTCCAACTGCCAGAGAGGGTTTGATAAAGCTTCTCAAAGAATTTCCCGATGTATTCGCTTGGTCCTATCAGGATATGCCAGGGTTGGATACCAGCATCGTGGAACATCACTTACCGTTGAGATCGGGATGTCCTCCAGTAAAGCAAAGGTTGAGACGCACTTATCCGGACATGGCCATCAAAATCAAAGAGGAGGTACAGAAACAAATTGACGCGGGTTTCCTCGCTACGTCTGAATATCCTCAATGGTTAGCCAACATCGTACCCATTCCCAAAAAGGACAGAAAGGTCAGAATGTGTGTCGACTATAGAGATCTGAACAAGGCAAGTCCAAAGGACGACTTTCCTTTACCACACATTGACATGCTGGTAGACAGCACATCAAAGTTCAAAACTTTCTCCTTCATGGATGGATTCTCGGGCTATAACCAGATCAAGATGGCACCGAAAGACATGGAGAAAACTTCATTCATTACCCCATGGGGTACCTTTTGTTACAAGGTAATGCCGTTCGGTTTGAAGAACGCCGGGGAAACCTATCATAGGGCCATGACTACTCTGTTTCATGACATGATACACAAGGAAATCGAGGTATATGTCGATGATATGATTGCAAAATAAAAAACAGAGAGTGAGCACGTTGAACATCTATCAAAATTGTTCGAACGTTTAAGAAAATTCAAGCTCCGCTTGAATCCCAACAAGTGCACCTTCGGTGTCCGTTCAGGGAAACTACTAGGGTTCATCATCAGCCAGAAAGGAATTGAGGTTGATCCTGACAAGGTCAAGGCCATTCAAGAAATGCCTTCTCCGAAAACTGAAAAACAAGTCAGAGGATTCTTGGGACGTTTGAACTACATCTCCAGATTCATATTCCTTATGACCGCCACATGTGCGTCGATTTTCAAATTACTCAAAAAGAACCAGGATTGCGTTTGGTCAGAAGACTGCCAAACTGCCTTCGACAGTATTAAGGAATATCTGTTGAATCCTCTGATTCTATCACCTCCAGTGGAAGGAAGACCACTGATCATTTACCTCACAGTTCTAGAAGACTCAATGGGTTGTGTGCTCAGCCAACAAGACAAAACAAAAAGAAAATAGTCTGCCATCTACTATTTGAGCAAGAAATTCACCGACTGCGAAACTCGGTACACAATGCTTGAGAAAACTTGCTGTGCTTTGGCTTGGGCAGCCAAACGTCTTCGCCAATACATGATTCGTCATACTACTTGGTTGGTCTCAAAATGGATCCAATCAAGTACGTCTTCGAAAAACCTGCTCTCACGGGAAGGATTACCCGTTGGCAAATGCTGTTATCAGAATATGACATAGAGTACCACGCTCAAAAAGCCGTTAAGGGAAGCGTTTTAGCCGATCATTTGGCTCATCAACCGATTAATGATCAGGAATCAATCGGGTTTGACTTCCCAGATGAAGATGTCATGTATCTAAAAATGAAAGACTGCAATGAACCGCTACCCAGTGAAGGGCCAGAACCAGGTTCCCAATGGGGACTTATCTTTGACGGAGCAGTTAATCATTATGGAAACAGAATTGGGGCAATCATTATTACCCCTCAGGGTACCCACATTCCTTTCACTGCCAGACTTACGTTCAAATGTACGAACAACGAGGCCGAATACGAAGCTTGTATTATGGGTCTCGAAGAAGCGATTGATTTAAGGATCAAAAACTTGGATGTATATGGCGACTCAGCCTTGGTTATTAACCAGATAAAAGGAGATTGGAACACTTACCAATCAGGATTGATTCCTTACAAAGACTATGCAAGAAGGTTGCTACCTTTCTTCAATAGAGTTGAGTTTCATCACATCCCTCGTGATGAGAATCACATGGCTGATGCATTAGCCACTCTCTCTTCCATGATTAGTGTAGGTCGATGGAATGACATACCTAAGATCGACATAATGCACCTTTAACGGCCCGCTTACATCTTTACGATTGAAGCAGTCATAGACGACAAACCTTTGTATCACGATATCAAATGCTTCCTTCAGAGACAAGAGTATCCACCTGGGACATCCAGAAAAGACAGAAAAGCCCTCAGAAGATTGGCTGGAAACTTCTTCCTGAGCGGTGATACACTCTATAAGAGAAATTTTGACACGGTCTTGCTCCGATGCGTAGACAGACCAGAAGCAGACATGCTTATGAAAGAAATTCATGAAGGATCCTTTGGCACTCATGCCAACGGACACACAATGGCGAGAAAAATTCTGAGATCAGGGTACTATTGGTTGACCATGGAGTCCGACTGCTACAAGTACATGAGGAGGTGTCACAAGTGTCAGATATACTCCGACAAAATTCATGTACCGCCATCACATCTCAAAGTTCTCTCTTCCCCGTGGCCTTTTTCCATATGGGGAATCGACATGATTGGCATGATTGAACCTAAGGCTTCAAACGGACATCGGTTCATCTTGGTTGCCATTGACTATTTCACCAAGTGGGTCGAAGCAGCATCACACGCTAATGTAAACCGACAAGTGGTGGTCCGATTTATCAAAAACAATATCATCTGCCGTTATGGTGTTCCAAGCGAGATCATTACTAATAATGGATCTAACTTGAACAATACGATGATGAAGGAGTTGTGCGCAGAGTTCAAGATTGAACATCATAACTCATCTCCCTACCGACCCAAGATGAATGGAGCGGTAGAAGTGGCTAACAAGAACATCAAGAGGATCGTTCAAAAGATGGTTGTAACCTACAAAGACTGGCACGAGATGCTACCCTTTGCTCTGCATGGTTATCGCACATCTGTTCGCACTTTAACAGGGGCTACCCCTTTCTCTCTAGTGTATGGCATGGAGGCAGTGCTCCCCATGGAAGTAAAGATCCCATCAATCAGGGTATTGATGGAAGCTAAGCTCACCGAAGCTGAATGGTGTCAAAATCGACACGACGAACTGAATTTGATCGAGGAGAAGCGAATCACGGCATTATGCCACGGTCAGTTGTATCAATAGAGAATGAAGAGGGCGTTCGACAAAAAGGTCCGACCTCGCATCTTCAGGAAAGAAGACCTCGTGCTCAAGAAGATACAATCTTTTCTCACTGATTCTCGGGGCAAGTGGACTCCGATTTATGACGGCCCTTATGTGGTCACGAAAGCTTTCTCAGGAGGCACCTTGAGACTTGCAACCATGGACGGAGAGGAATTTGCCTACCCCACAAACGTTGATGTAGTCAAGAAATACTTCGCCTAAACTAAAAAAAAAAAAAAACGTCTCGGTGGATTGAAAACCCTAAAGGGCGGTCCAGGCAAAAGTTACAGACATGAAAAAAATCATCCCGATGGATTGGAAATCTCATAGTACAATCCAGGCAAAAGTTAGGGATAATGGCAAGTAACTATGTTCAACAGAGGCAAGTCCCTCAGCAGCAGTTACATCGTCCATCGAAGGAAAACTCCAGTCCAGGTCATCTTCGACGGAAGCTCAGGGTGCCCCGAATTCAAAGTTGGTAGAAGGACAGTGGTCGTTATGTTTCAACGTAGCCTTTTTCCCTGTAAATTACCATTTTTAAACTTTGTATATACTCTTTGGAATCACGCGTTTGGCTGATCTCCATCTTATCAATAAAATTTGAGCCCTTGTGCTTTTGTTTGTAATTCTTGTTTGTTTTAGCTTTACAGAACGACGTTGTTAACATGACTAATGATTCTTGAAATAAAACAAAAATGAATTTACTTGTTAAAACTTTTTCTGCTTTTAAAGTCGGCAATTTCTTTTGACTGTTGAACATCAAAAGAGCATCAATCGCTTCCCCAGAAGTTAGCGAACTTTAAAGTACAGAATCAAAGTACTTCTTCTAACCCAGTACGCCTGAATGAAGAAATCAACTCTGTCAGAGACCTTGCTTCTTCTGACACGCTTCGGCCGAGTTCTTATCTCCTAAGCCCGATCAACGGTATTCCCCGCAGGGACTATCTCTCCTAAGCAAGGTGGAATTGCTATCTTGAACCAGCGATATCTCTACACGCCCCGCGATGGCCGAGTATCCAGTCATGTTCATCTTTTAGTTTGTGTGTCGCGTCAGTTTTGTCAGCATATACATACATACATCATGCATTATTGATTTGCATTCACATTTCATATTGCATCACTATCACTCTAGCCGGTCTTGTCCCTTAGTGATAGGAGTCCTCTCAATCGAGTTGTCAGTTCTTGCCTCGTCAGGAAGCGCTGCGTTTGAACAACCTCGCCTCCAGTTTATTTCTGGAAGGAAGTTGGCCCTTGACCACTTTGATAACTTGAACCTCTGGAAGACCAGAGGAACCTTCAGTCAGCATCACTCTTCGCCATTGAAGATGATATCCTTGCTTTCCTGAATTAAGGAAAATCCACGGAGAAAGCCTCGTAATCAGAGATTCGGCAGCATGCCAGTTTCGCTCCGAAAAGATCGCAGATGAAAAGTTCATCGGCACCTCAAAATTGGACCCCATCATATGGCATTTCTCCGGGAAGATCCCGAGAAAAGTATGATGTAAGATCCCAAGTGGAAACAGTTTCTCAAGAGACTCGCTTTCCCCCAGTAGAATCGACAAATGGAGTCTCCAACAGAGAAGTTTGTGCACCTCTACAACTCAGACGACTGGGTTCCCCCAGCAAGTCTAACCTCAGACCTTTTTCTGTCAAATGGCATCTCCCCAGGAAAATTCGGCGAGAAGTTTGAAGGAAAGCCGCTACGCATAGCGTCCCTTGTCAATAAAGTTTAAATTAGAAACTAAGACTAGTTCCTTGGTAGGAAACCAGGATCGAGGGGAAGTTTAAATCAGAAACTAAGACCAGTTCCTTGGTAGGAAACCAGGATCGGGGGGAAGTTTGTTTCCGCAACTAAGACCAGTTCCTTGGCTG
Organism: Lathyrus tuberosus; assembly: GCA_022829125.1. NCBI lineage: Eukaryota > Viridiplantae > Streptophyta > Magnoliopsida > Fabales > Fabaceae > Lathyrus > Lathyrus tuberosus. The sequence goes on along the minus strand of JALAZF010000430.1, from coordinate 5,362,644 downwards.
AAGATCAGGATCGAGGGGAAGTTTACCTTTTCTAAGCATCATTGCTTAGCAAAAGAAGATAAATGCACAAGCTACCATTCATAACCACCATCAAAATTTCGGGTATTCCGATATTTAATCCTCTTGCACCCCGAATGCCCGAATACCTTCGTCATTCACACCTTCGGGTCCAAGAAGATTAAATAGGGGCATCTGTCATACCCCAAATTTTGACCACTAAGATTTTCCATCATTGTGTAAATCATCATCACAATGTGGATGAACCATCATGCCTCATCAAATGCCTTAAGGGTTGTTGAGCATTCACTACAATCAAAATTAGGGTTTCAAGCCCTCTCAGAGCCTTAGACAAAGGATCAATCAAGGAATGACATGATCTTCAACTTGTCTAACCTCTCAAACATCCACAATGGATCAAAAGGACTCCCACTTCAAGGATTAAGCACAAGGCTGCTCCCTTCTAGGTGGATCAAGTCTCAAGATCGCCAGTATCACCAAATTAGGGTTTTCGTCGACCAGGGCCTCCAGATGAAAAATTTCATCTGGACACAAGCCAAATATCCAAAACACAACCTAATGTACTCCATGGAACCTCATGGACCCATTCATCAAGTCAATTTTGCCTCGGGGGATGCATTCATCAAAAATCAAGAATTAGGGTTTCTTGACCTAATTCACCCCTAAGTTGACTTTTGGGGCAAATCATGAACCAAGACCTCAAGAGAGGATTTGAGGATCTCTAATGAACTATATTGATCCATTTGGGACAATGGATTGATCTAGGAAGCTTGAGCAACAAGTCTCAATTTCATCTGCACCACAATTAGGGTTTCGCGAGGAAAGTCAACTGTAACTTTGACTTTTGGCCAGGACATGCTCCCAAACCCTAAAACATGATTCAATATACCCTATGACACCCATGGGACATGTCCATCAAGTTTTATTTAGGTCAAGGACATGATTTCATGAAGAATTGCACAGTTTGGAATTCATCTGATAAAAAGTCAACTGTGCACAAAAGTCAACTTTGACTTTTTGAGATTTTTCACCAAAATGGATTTTTAACCCTAAAATGATGTTAATGTATGATTTGAATCATCATTCATCAAGAAAAATCAAGAAAAGTGGGATAACTTGTAAAAGGGGTAACCATAAAAACTTAGAAAATTTTCTAAGTTAAAAATAAAGTGACAAGGGTACCAACTTTGAAGGATCATAACTCCTAAACCACAAAGCCATTTTTTCTCATCCAAAGATGGATTTGTAGCCCTTATTACCCTCTACAAAAACTTCAACTAGACCTAAGTCCAATTCATTAAGGATGTTGAGTTATGGAGTATTCAAAATGGCTGAAAAGTGAAAATGTCACTTTTTCCAACACTTAGTGAAATTTTCACTAAGTCAGAATCTGCCTTCACTTTTTGCTAAATGTAGGGGGATTTTTCACTTGGATTCAAAAGAGATCAAAATCAAATATGTTCAAACAGTTGTTATATCATGTAAGGGCTTTCCAAAATGGCCAAGAACATTGCCAGATTCCATTTGAGTCATGAGATATGACATTGGAAAGTTGTCTTGCTGAAATCTGTCAAAGGCAAGGCAGAATTTGCAACTTTGCTCGATTTGCCAAAATCAGCCAAATTCAAATGCTCCTATCCACTTGGACACATCTGAATATTGAATCTAAAGGGGACAATCACTGAGCCAAGCCTCCAAAGTCCATGGAACAAGAAATAGCATGTTGAACTTAGAATGGCCAAAATAGGGACAAGACTCCAAATTTGGATTTGAGCATTCAATGGAAGCATCAAGGTGGCATGGACTGAGCCATTTTCATTTAAATTCAGTCAAGACTTATCCAAGACCAAGGGAACCAAAGCTCTGTGCCCTAACCTCTAGTCAATGGCTAGAGGAGACTTGCATTTCCATTGGCCAACATTGAACAAACACCTGCTGCAGTTGCCATTCACTGTGGATCCCAAAACAAACTTGCTATACTATAAATAGAGCTCAATTGTGACCAGTTTGAGTACACCAAAGCCATCTAACAGATGCTTTCCTCAAAATCTCTTTCTCTTGGCAAAAATGCCTTTCTTAGCAAGGTAGCTATCGGGTTTTGAGTTTGAGAGCTTTTCCAATCAAACCAATCACTCACACACCTCACATACATCATATAGAAGTGATCCAAACACTCACATAATATCTGGAACACAGATTTCACAAAATCACCAGCCAATTGCTCAAGTTCTTGACAGTTTTGCAGTTGAGGTGCCATCTTCAACTCCAAACCATTTCAATCCATTCCAAGCACTCAGACACATCACTTGGTACCTAGGGAAGCTATCCACATCATTGGAACCTAGCTATAACACCTCCAACACAAATCACGATCACCAGCTACAAGTGGTAAGCATGAGCTCTTCTAACTCTATGATCCATGCAATTTTTGCTGCACAATAATTTGGCCATATGTTCATAATCATGCATGGAATGTTTTCCCTCAATTAATTGCATTGTTTGAATCGTGTATCAAAAATCCTAGCCTTCATGCAGAAATTAGGGTTCTTGAGGATTTTTCATGATTTCTTGTTATATGCTTAATTTAAATGAAATTAATGGACATAGACATGATCGTGAGGTTGAGACGAGCATAATGATATGTGGATTGCATGTTATAATCAAGTATTCAGTGAGATTGGAGAGAAAATGCAAATCTGGCCAAGCCCAGAACACACGCGTGTTCTTGGTGTGTTCTTGGCGCCATTTTTAGAAATTTGAATATTTGAATTTTGTGATTTTTATTTAATTGATTCAAAAATTAATTTCTCTCTGAGTTTTAATGATTTTGAGTTGATTCTTTTTTTAATAATTCACAAAAATGTTAAAATATTTTATTTTATCAAAAAATCCCAAAAATATTATTTATTTCATATAATTGATATTTTTGCAAAGAATTAATATTTTAATTGTTTTTGACATTTTAAATATTTTTTCACATTGATTTTGCAACTTTTAATGCTTTCTAATTATTTTGTAGGTCAATACTTAATTTTTGAAGCATTAATCCAAAATCACAATTTGTTTTTCATATGTTAAACAATTTTGATCATTTTTAATTGAATTTTTATTCAATTAAATGCATTTTTGAAAACAAATTAGGGTTTTTGGATTAATTCAACCCTCATAAATCATTTTCGAAACTTTTTGGGCCTCTTGATAGAGTGTAAGACCCAACCCACTTGTACAGAAGTATTTTGGGCCTCATTCGTTGTATAAGTCCCTCTGTACATTTTCAAATAAACGGCACGATAATCGCCTTTTGGAAAATAATCTTGGGCCTCTTCTTGAGCTATAAGACCCATTCAAAAACACTTTGGGCCTCTAATAGAGTGTAAGACCCAATCCCCTTTTAACCAAAACATTTTGGGCCTCACTTATTGTATAAGTCCCTCCGCGTTAAAGGAAAACCTCGACGCGATCGCCATTTCAAACGGAAAAATCATCTGGGCCTACCCTCGTGTTATAAGACCCATCTCTTTTTCTTTTAAAACTTTTTGGGCCTCTTGAGAGAGTGTAAGACCCAACCCACTTGTACAGAAATATTTTGGGCCTCATTCTTTGTATAAGTCCCTCTGTACAAATTCAAACAGCGCGATCACTGATAAAACCCTGGGCCTCTCCTTAAGCTGTAAGCCCCAAATATTTCTTTTTTCAAAGCACTTTCTCCTTTGATTTTGAATATACTGTTGTTTTCAATCTTTCTTTGTTGAACAACTAACCAAACAGCATGGAAGCTCTACAACCGAGTAAGTGGTTATTGCTTTCATTTACCGCTTTCATATACATATAACTATATTGTGGGGCTGTTTCGCTGTAAGTCTTCTTTCATAAACTCATATCAACTGTGTAATAATAGTATAGATATTTAGAGTTTCCCCGGCAACTACGTCTAGCACTAGGTAAAGCCGTTTCGATCACTCTTAGAAATAGTCTAAACTAGATCCCCATAGGATTACCAGACACAATCTTCCCTCCTCTTGGGGTTAAACAATATGGAGATATGAAAGGTAGCATTCCCTGTGAACCCTTTCATAGACTGTCATTCATAGAAGTTTTCAAAGAAACTCTATTCCCCAGAGATGATCTCTTCTCCGTGAATTGCATCTCTTGAGTTTCTTCCAAATTCTCGAACTTTCCTGACTTTGATCTATTCTCGGTGAATAGCATTGCCTTGAAATTCTCGGGGTTTGGGGACCCACAGGCTTCTTAAAAGTACTTGTCAAGAAACTTTATTCCCCAGGGATGATCTCTTCTCCGTGAATTGCATCTCTTGAGTTTCTTCCAAATTCTCGAACTTTCCTGACTTTGATCTATTCTCGGTGAATAGCATTGCCTTGAAATTCTCGGGGTTTGGGGACCCACAGGCTTCCTAAAAGCAACCCCGCCTCCTCTTGGGCTTAGTACAAGGACCCTACGGCTTCTTAGAAGTATTCACAGCCTCCTCTTAGGCTTCGTATAATGATCTCTTCCTCCGGGAATGATAGCCTTCTCTTAGGCTTAGTACAAGGACCGATCGGCTTCTTAAAAGTTTCCAGCCTCCTCTTGGGCTTCGTACAAATTGTCTCGACGACCTCCTAGAGGTATAGGAACAAAACTTAGTCATTTGCATAGAACCGTCCTTTCATAGAGTCTACTACTGTTTCTCAAGGCATAGTATAAAAGATAAAACTCTAGACACGGATAGTCTAACTTCCTTGAGTCTCAAAGACATTCTCAAGTGACCCCTTCGGAAACCCGCAGACTCGGACAGTCTCAATACCCTTTGGATTTCCCGTTTCCTCAAAGAGAAAGAAATATCCCTGATCCTCAAATCAAATCCCTGAGTACAGTGTTGCTCATATAAGAACTGATTTTCTCTTTAAATTCAGTATACTGGACCTGTTACTTAACTAAAACAGTCACCCTTTTGCCTCCATCTCGGGCTTTATACGAGATACAAAAAGGTTCTTATTGAGCCAAACAAGCAACAGCATCCGTCTCGGGCTTCATACGAGATACAAAAAAACTCCCTAGTTGAGTCAATTAGCCTCCATCTCGGGCTTTATACGAGATACCAAAAGATTCCATCGTTGAGTCAAAACCTTTTAGCCTCTCTCTCGGGCTTTGTACGAGACACATAATAGCCTCCTCTTAGGCTTTATATAAGAAAACCATTGGTTGATCCATTCAACCTTTTAGCATCAAAGTTGTGCCTCGTTCACGGTACACAGACATCAACAACTCCTTCCTCTTCATCTAATCGCTGTAAGCGGCAAGCCTCTGGATCATCTACATCCATGCCACTGACCCTCTTTTAGCATGAGAAATTCCTAAGGAAAGATAGCATTGCTCTACACTGAGTTAAAGTCTTCTCCTTCAGGTTAAAACCCCCTATAAAGGAAATTATGGCATTGCCGGATTCACACATCCCGGTTAAAGTAATTCTCCTTTACAAACAGTTGTGACATACAACCCCCTCTTTAGAGATGACAAATTCTCTCTAAAGTTGGGAACTTCAGCTTCACATCTTGGGCTTTGAACAAGATACAAATAGACTCTTTCGCTTCACGTCTTGGGCTTTGAACAAGACACCAAAACAACCATTTCCTCCCATAGAATAGGAGGAACTACGAACGCTCTGATTTCCCTGTTTCGGTAAACGAGAATACGTAGGCATAAGATCAAAAGAAAAGATCTTAGCGAGCACAATCAACAAAAAACCCAAATCCCATATCTCCATCAATCAAAAGCAGTAATTCAAAAAGCATCAGTCCTAACATCCTAATCCTTGTTCCCCGCCAGAAACCTTCAGTCTAGATAAAAAGGAAAGAAAACCGTATTGGCAAAAATACAAATAACCTGTACAAAGGCCCCCCACATTCATAGCATTCGTAACCTAACAGACCGATGTTTAAACTCAGTATGCAAAGCAGGGTTAATTGGAGACATCTATTTCCCTTCCTTCATCAGCTTTAATAGGATAAAAAATGAATTGACCTGTAGTTTTAAGCTCAACTGCAGAAAGCGACCAGCGCTTAAGAACCGCGTCCAAAATCACTCGCTACACTGTCTTTCTGAGTCAAGTTTCAGACCAGGTAATGGGTTGACCTTCATCCTTTAACAGACCAGCCTTCTCTTGGGCATCATACAAAGATCATTCACTATCTGAGAATCGATTTCTAAAGACACCAGTAGACTTGGACAGTCTCAATACCCTTTGGATTTCCCATTTCCTTAAAGAACAGGAAATAACCCTAATCCTCTGATCAGTACCAAAGCACGGCCTTACCCTTTATCGTTCCCTTCATAAGAACTGATTTTCTCTTTTATCCAACATGTTGGACCTGTCACTAAACTGAAACAGTCGCCAACGAATAGCCTCTTCTTAGGCTTCGTATAATGATTCTCCCCTAGCGGAGCTAACCTTTTCAGACTCTCTTGTTGAGTCCAACACTTTTAGCCTCCATCTTGGGCTTCGTACGAGATACAAAAACACTCTCTTGTTGAGTATAAAAGACTCTCTTGTTGAGTCAAACACTTTTAGCCTCCATCTCGGGCATCGTACGAGATACAAAAACACTCTCTTGTTGAGTATAATAGCACTCTTGTTGAGTCAACCCTTTTAGCCTCTATCTCGGGCCTCGTACGAGACAGATAAAAAGCACCCTCTTGTTGGGTCAATAGCCTCCTCTTAGGCTTTGTATAAGGAAACCTCGGTTGAGTCAATCAAACTTTTAGCATCAATATGTGCCTTGCTCACAGCATACAAACATCAACAACTCCTTTTCCTTCATCTAATTGCTGTAAGCGGCAAGCCTCTGGATTATTTACATCCACGCCACTGTCCCTCTTTTAGCATGAGAAATTCCTAAGGAAAGGTGGCATTGCTCTACACTGGGTTAAAGTCTTCTCCTTCAGGTTAGAACCCCCTATAAAGGAAATTATGGTATTGCTGGATTCACATATCCCAGTTAAAGTAATTCTCCTTTATAATCAGTCACCCCAACAGTCGTGACAAACAGACCAAATACCCCTCTTTAGAGATGATAAATTCTCTCTAAAGTCAAAACCCTTCAGCTTCACATCTTGGGCTTCGAACAAGATACAAATAGACCCTTCAGCTTCATATCTTGGGCTTTGAACAAGATACAAACCACATTTAGCTTCACGTCTTGGGCTTTGAACAAGACACCAAAACGACCTTTTTCCTCGCATTGAATATGAGGAACTACGATCGCTCTGATTTCCTTATTTCGTCAAACGGGAATACGTAGGCATAAGATTGAAAATATCTTAGCGAGCACACTAATCAAAAACCCAAAATCCAGTATCTCCACCAAAATCAACCCAAAAGCATCAAATCTAAACACAATATCAAAAACCTCACAAATGATCCAGACACAGTGTTCTCAGGCAAAATGACCAAAGATTGGGCCCCACTTCCATATAGCATCTGTAACCTAACAGACCGCTGTTCAAACTCAATATGCAAGTAGGGTTAATTGGAGACATCTATTTCCCTTCCTTAGTCAGCTTAATAGGATAAAAAATGAATCGAACTATAGTACCCGTGCGATCGTGATTCAGGACCACAAAAATCGCGCTATAGAATAAATGGCGCCCACCGTGGGGCCCAATCTTTTTCTTACAATCTTAGGTAGAAAACCCTGAGTTCTCAAAATGTCACAGAAATGGCGACTCTGCTAGGGAGTCATTGTCTGTATAGGATCATAGGACTAGAGGTCTAGGATGATTAAGACAAATATATATACTGCTTTTCCTAATTGATATCTGTGTTTATTTTTCTGCTAATGGAAATGCGTGTGATGCCGCATGTGGAAAGATTGAGTATACACCTAAGATAGGTGATGGCAATGCGGGTAATCTTAATGGGAGTGAGTTCCAGTTAAGAGTCCCCGACCGACCATCAAACTTAGTGGAGACTCCCTTTGTAGATACATTGGCTATACGACTTCGGTTGTTGAAAGTAGTGTGGTCGACTGGGTTATCTGAGAAGCTGAGGTTTTTAGTAGACTTAAGCCATTTTGTAGTGCGGAAGCTATTGGAAATAGTTGTCACGCGATACTACCCTCATCTGAGATCACTCTATGATGCATCAGCTCACTGGCGATCCGCTTGCTGTTGTTATCCCAAGAGGGGTCAATGATTTTGCGGACAGGTACAAAAAATCACCAGTATAAACCTTGGGGGGGGGGGGGGTAGAGCCTTGACTTCATGACACCGATCCTTTGACCCCATGTTTTTTCTATGTTTTTGTGTGCTGCATTCATACATTCATTTAAAAAACATCAAACAAAGAAAAATCTTATCTTCTAGTCTCTCTTTTTCAAATTAAACTAAGACAATGATTGTAAATGTCAGAGAAAGGAGATTGCGTTATGGATTTCGGTAGAAGGAAAACTCATAAGTACACCTTCAAGGTTCCAAAGTTAGAAGATTTGAGAGGTTTGGCGAGAATGATCACCAACCACGAGGCTTTCAGAGCCAAGTATGGGGGACTCCTATCTCTATTAAGGGTCCATGTAATCGAAGGAATCCTATCCACACTAATCCAGTTCTATGATCCGGTCTATCATTGTTTCACATTCCCGGATTATCAACTAGCACCAACACTGGAGGAGTATTCTCACTTAACTGATCTCCATATCACTGATCTGGCTCCCTTTTCTGGACTGGAAGAAATTCCAAAGGATCAAATGATTGCAAGAGAAATTTATTTGGACGAGTCAGAAGTTAGGACTCACATGACCACTAAGGGTGGCATCCAAGGTTTTCCGGCCCAATTCTTAATAAAGAAAGCCCTGTACTTTGCCAGTATAGGGAACGTGGCCGCTTTCGAGAGCATCTTTGTTTTGCTCACCTACGGGTTATTTTTGTTTGCCAACATTGATAACTTTGTAGATATCAACGCCATTAAGATTTGTCTGATTGGCAACCCCGTACCGACCTTACTCGCAGATGCGTATCATTCGGTACACTTAAGGAATTTATACAGCGGAGGAATGATCACATGCTGTGTACCCCTGCTGTACAAATAGTTCACTTCCCATTTGCCCAAGTCTGCTGCATTTTGGGATTAAAACAATACTTTACGTTGGTCGTAGAGAATCATGTCTCTTACCAACTCTGACATTGATTGGTACAATCGAATCTACGACGGGATCAGAATCATTGACTGTTGTGGAAATTTCCCAAATGTACCCCTTATAGGAACTAAGGGAGGAATCAACTATCATCCAGTGTTGGTTCGTCGGCAATTTGGATACCCAATGAGGCATGTCCCGCGCAATGCTCATCTGGAAGGTCTTTTCTTCAAGGAAGGAGAAAATGACAGGGCAATAAAGACGGAAATAGTGCCGCTTGGAAACACGTTCATAGGAAAGGACGAGAGTCTCTAGGAAAACTGGACTGTATCTCAATGGAGCCTTATCTCCACTGGGTACAAACTAGAGCTCTCAAGCTGATGATGCCTTACCCTCGTCAGGAAGTTCTTCCACTAAGGGACTTTGCCCTTTATTTTATGTCTGAGATGGAAAAGCTTCAGGTTACTCTCAGCAAAGTTCAGTAAGAAAAGAGGTCTTGGAGGAACAAGTATCGTATTCTCAATGTGGAGTGTAAGAAAATACAACAGCTATTAAGAGAAAAAGATGCTCTGATTGAAATTTTAGAGCAACATGCTATAGAAAATCAGGATGACCGAAGGAATTTGCTCGCTCCTTTCACTTGGCAAAGGAATGACAACCCGACAACGGCTCAAGAGCCACGGTCAAAGAAAAGGAAAGCACTAGAACCAACACCTGATCTCTCCTCAGAGAGGACTCAAGATCCATTAGTTTAGATTTCCTTTTTTTCAGCACTTTGTAATCAACTGTATTTCCATTTCCGCAATCCTTTGAATTCAATAAAACGGGGTTTCCCCACTGTTTGATATTTGCAATCCAATTGTCGAAGTTTACTTTGAATAAACGAAAACAAACAATTAATATAATTGTTGCATATCATTCATCATTCTCGCTTAACGCATTCTTCTTAGCTACGAATCTCACATTTGCGTCTCGATTCTAGAGTCAAACTGTCTCATTCGTACAATACTCAGGCCAATCGTCAGAAAAAGATGGATGATCTCGAGGAAGAGAACAGAGAGTTAAGGGAAGAGATCGACACTCTGAAAGAGGATCTGAGAAAGCTTCATAACAACATGCAAGCTCTGGCAGAAGCTCAGATGCAACAATAAAGGACTGTGATCCCAGAGATCACATCGACGCCCATAGTGGAGAAGTCCGATCCTAGGTACAAAATGCCGAAAGATCGTCCCTGGGGCATGCCTATTAACTATATCCTGGAAGGATATATTCCGCCGATCACTGAAGATCCAGAAACTTCAGCAGAAACCGCTGGGCCTGAAGGTTACAAACATCGGGAAAGCGAAGATGCCAGGGGCATGACAGCAACTCCTGAAGGTTACAAACTTCGGGAGGCACCGAGAGTCTCGGCCATAATGACTATACCATCACCCGTGGTACACACTGTCCCGGAAGGACAGATTCCACAGTTACCTTCTGGTGGAAACGATAGTATGTTCGACAGAATGAATGAGTTCGAGGAACAGTTCCTGGAAATACAGAAAGAACTACAAGCCCTTCGCGGTCAGGATCTATTTGGAAAAGACGCCGCAGACCTTTGTTTGGTCCCCAATGTGAAAGTCCCGTACAAATTCCAGGTGCCTGACTTTGAAAAGTACTAGGGTAATTCTTGCCCTCAAAGCCATTTAGTGATGTACGCTCGACGAATGTCAGCTCAGACAAAGAACCAGGAGCTGCTGATTCACTACTTTCCGGATAGTTTAACCGGTGCCACATTAAAATGGTACATGGGTTTAAACCGCGCCACGATCTGTACATTAAGAGATCTTGGCTCTGCCTTCGTTCAACAATATAAATACAATTTGGACATGGCACCGGACATAGATTAGCTCATATCGATGTCACAAAAGGACAAGGAAACCTTTAAAGAATACGCTCAGAGATGGCGTGAAATTGCCGCTCAGATTTCTCCACCTCTGGAGGAAAAGCAGATGACAAAGATCTTCTTAAAGACCTTGAGCCCATTTTACTACGATAGAATAGTCGCCAGTACGCCCAGTGATTTCACCGAAATGGTCGGTATGGGGGTACGTCTCAAGGAAGCCGTCCGAGAAGGATGTCTGGCTAAAGACGCTGGATCATCAAGTAGTACAAAACAATATGGTAGTGCTCTCCCTAAGAAAAAAGAGCAGGATATTGGGAATATCTCTCTCAGAAAGCAAAGGCGACGATATCAACCAGTAGTAGTTGTAACTCCTGCTATCAACCCTGCACTTGTTCCTACGTATCAACCTCAGGTTGCGCAAAGCCAACCTAATCAACAACAACTTCAGCAAAGGACACAACAGTCTTTTCAGCAGACTCGTCCTCCGTACAACAACAACCGTACAACGCGACCACCAGGGTTTGACCCTATACCAATGTTGTACACAGAATTATTTCCGTTACTACTGGTCAAGGGGCATGTCCAAACTAGGTCTCCTCTTACAGTACCGGAGAATCCAGCTTTTTGGTTCAAAGCGGATCAGACTTGTCCTTACCATTAAGGAGGACCAGGGCATAACATAGAAAACTGTCTCAGTTTCAAATCCGACGTGCAAAAGTTTGTTAGGAGTGGGGTCTTATCTTTCAAAGATACGAATCTGAATGTTCTCACGAACCCCCTGCCTCAACATGAAAAAGCTGCAGTTAATTTGATAGAGGGACAGTCTAACAACAGCTATCAAATTCACGATGTACTCTTATTGAGGGCCAACTTGGTCAAGATGCATTGTAGATAGAGTGGATATGGCCATGTGCCACCTCATAATTATCACCAGTGTGATATCTGCTCTAAGAATAATCAGGGATGTTATGTGGTGCAATCAGCTATACAAGAACAATTGGATCTCGGATGGATCCAAGAGTATCGAGTTCGGGGAGTCAACATGACCTATACGAATTCCAACATCATTCAGAACCACGACATCCGTGCAATGAATGTCAACTTGGTGGCAATGCACTCAAGGAAAGGCCAGTATCATGATCTGCCAGGACACGATTATGATTCCTGACTAATTTGCTCGGTAAACAATCAGGGATGCTCTTTTGTACAAGAGGCCCTCCAGCGTCAGATGGATCTTGGATGGATCCAGGACTACCATGATAGAAATCCTTATCAGATCAACATTATTCAAATCTTTGATATTCGTCTGATGAATACCAGCTTGGTGGAGTTACATTCCAAGCAAGTCCAACTCGGTTTTCTCACTTCACATGATTATCTGAGCTGTAAAGTATACAGTGAGAGTAACCAAGGGTGCACTCTCGTTCAAAGAACTTTACAAAATTTGTTAAACCACTGGTGGCTTCCGATCTATATGGATGAAGACACACAATAAATCAGTGTGGTTAACGGGAACCCTACTTGGCATCAAAGTCAGGATGTTCGATCAACGGAAACAGATTTAGTAAGTTTACATTGTATTCAAAGAGGAAGTGGCTAGGTGCCACCACATAACTACGAGCGCTGTAGAGTCTGCTCAGAAAATAACCAAGGATGCTACCTCGTGCGGACAGCCCTTCAGAGTCAGTTGGACCGCAAAGAGATTCAACAATATTCAGTTTCGGGGTCTATCAACTGGACGCCCGACTACTTCGCTGATCAAATCAAAGACGTGGTTGTAATCTCTGATCCTGAGAGGAACAAGGATGTTTGTCCCATCATCCCTCTACTAGACGAATCAAAAGTTCCTAGCCAGGAACTGATTGAAGTTACTTATGACAGTCAGAAAAATCAGAAGGCTCCTGTAGTTATCTATCTGCCAGGACCATTACCGTATGAGTCTGCTAAGGCGATCCCTTACAAATACGGTGCAACGATAATTGAGAATGGAAAGGAAATTCCATTATCCTCCGCCGTGAATATTGCAGACATCAGTCGAGTAACGCGGAGCGGTCGAATCTTCAACCGAGGAGTTGGAGAACTTACCAAAGAAAAGGAACTTCAGACCGAAGTTCCTGATCCACCAGTCGGTCAATCCAGTAATCCTGACCTTTCGAAAAATGATGATGAGATGCTGAAGCTCATCCAAATGAGTGAATACAACATTGTTGATCAACTGTTACAAACTCCTTCAAAGATCTCTGAGCTATCACTTTTACTCAGTTCCGAAGCCCACAGAGAGGCTCTACAGAAAGTCTTAGAGCAGGCTTTTAAGGAACAGGATGTGTCAATACGACAGTTCGACAACATCGTCTCTAACATCACTTCCTGCAACAACTTAGGATTCAGTGATGAGGATTTCCCAGAGGAGGGCAAACGCCACAACATGGCACTCAATATCACAATTAACTGCCAGGACGATGCTTTAGCCAGCGTACTGGTAGACACAGGATTGGCCATCAACGTTATACCAAAGTCCATTTTAATGCGACTATCATTCAAAGGATCCCCGATGAGGGGCAGTGAGGTTATCGTCAAAGCATTTGACGAGTCTCGGAAAGCAGTTATCGGCGAAGTCGACCTTCCCATAACTATCGGTCCTCACACTTTCCTAATCACTTTCCAGGTCATGGACATCCGGGCAGCGTACAGCTGTGTATTAGGAAGACCTTGGATACACCAGGCTGGGGCACTCACTTCAACACTGCACCAGAAACTGAAATTCTTCAAGAACTATCAACTCATCACGGTCTGTGGAGAACAAGCCTTGATCGTGAGTAACCTGTCATTATCTACTTGTATAAAACTCGAGGAGGTTATTGGAACTCAGTTCCAAGCACTTTCGGTGAGCAACGAGAATCAATCAGAGAAAGGAACCTCGATTTCCTCGTACAAAGATGCTCTCGAGGCAATTGAAAGTAACAATACGAAAGGATGGAGACAGCTTGTCATTCCTACTGATAACAAAACAAAGAAGGGTCTTGGTTTTTCCTCAACCTGCACCCAGACAGCTACCAGCGATGAAAGTTTTCATCCCATTCAGAACTTCTTCCACAGTGGAGGTTTCCTTCACCCAGGGCCTCAAGCAGTCCATACCATACGAGGAAGATTCCTCCGACACAGATAAAGAATGGAAGTCCTATCTTAACGAGGACGGTTATATGTCTCGGGAAGAAGTGCCTACGCCATTTTGCTATCCCACACAGAGTCCGAGATTTATACCGAGGTCAGACGTCAAAATGATATACGGAGGTTGTGATCTGGAAGGATGTCGTGCTCCGCCAAATTCATTAGAGGAAGATACTCCGATGAAATACAACTTTGACCACAACTATTATGGCCCGATGGATGGCCTGCCTATCTGGCAGCCGTACCCAGGAGACACGGGGCAAGAAAATCAGTCGAACAATGAAAATCAGCTGAGCATCATTGAACAGAATACTCACGTCCCCACCATGTTATGGGATCAACACTCAAGTCATTCAGAAAACGTCCAGAGCGACGATGAATTCGCCAAGTTTGCGGGACTAGAATTCATTAACTATGCTTTTCCTGAGGTGTCTCCTCCAGTTCCACAGAAGTGTGGGACACCCTGGGACAACCCAGTGGAAAATTTGACTTCATGGTCGAGTACACCGCTCCTGAAAGCTCTCGTATCAGGCTCGAAGACATCCAGCTAATTGGATGGGGAGATTTGCCTGAGGGCACAAATACTATGAAAATAGAACAGAGGAATCCTCCTACAACAACTCTGCTTGGGAGACAGATTCCAATGATCCTGCTCGGCCAGAAATCAGCGTCATTTCTGAGGACAAGCCAAGAAAGAAGGTACCAGACTTTGTGATTCACCGAGGAGTTCACCACCAATGGGTTGCTGTGGATGTTCCAAAGATTGTTCATAAGTCAAAGTAATTGCCGTCTTTAACCTTTCACCCTGCTCAGGTGAAACAGATGTTTTGATAGGGCTCACTTTCTGTAAATTTCCCACTTCGCTTTGTCCAAAGCGACAGAGTTTTGTTTTATAGGGCTGTAGTTTCAAGAATCGACTTGTTCATAAATAAAATAACGTCGTTCTGTAATTTCCGCATTAATTGCAGTTTTCTCTTTTCGCTTTTTCAGAAAATGGTAATCCTAAAAAACAACTCAATAATAAACAAGCAGTTTTAACAAAAAAAACACTGCACACACTCTTGCATTTCTCTCTATCTCTTCTAAACACGAATTATCACGTCATGCAGATTGCTTGTTTTAAACCCCGTTGAAACATACGATCTGATGCCTTCTCCCAACTTTGAAGTCCCGGTATTCGAGGCTGAAGAAGAAGTTGACAATGAAATTCCAGAAGAGATCTTTCGACTACTCAAACAGGAGGAAAGGTCCATCGAACCTCACAAAGAGCCGCTGGAAACGGTAAACTTGGGTTCGGAAAAAGAGAGAAAAGAGATCATGATTGGGGCATTGCTCAATCCAACTGCCAAAGTGAGTTTGACAAAGCTTCTCAAAGAATTCCCCGATGTATTCGCTTGGTTCTATCAGGACATGCCAGGGTTGGATACCAGCATCGTGGAGCATCATTTACCGTTAAGGTCAGAATGTCTGCCAGTGAAACAAAGGTTGAGACGGACTCACTCGGACATGGCCATAAAAATCAAAGAGGAGGTACAGAAACAAATTAACGCGGGTTTCCTCGCTACATCTGAATATCCTCAATGGTTAGCCAACATCGTACCCGTTCCGAAAAAGGACGGAAAAGTCAGAATGTGTGTGGATTACAAAGATCTAAACAAGGATAGTCCAAAGGATGACTTTCCTTTACCACCCATTGGCATGCTGGTAGACAGTACAGCAAAGTTCAAAATTTTCTCCTTCATGGATGGATTCTCGAGCTACAATCAGATTAAAATGGCGCCAAAAGACATGGAGAAGACTTCGTTCATTACCCCGTGGGGTACCTTTTGTTACAAGTTAATGTCGTTCGGTTTGAAAAACATCGGGGCAACCTATCAAAGAGCCATGACTACTCTGTTTCATGACATAATACACAAGGAAATCGAGGTATATGTCGATGACATGATTGCCAAATCTAGAACAGAGGGGGAGCATGTGACCCACCTGTCAAAACTATTTGAGCAGTTGAGAAAATATAAACTCCGCTTGAATCCCAATAAGTGCACATTCGGTGTCCATTTAGGGAAACTCTTAGGGTTCATCGTCAGCCAGAAAGGAATTGAGGTTGATCCTGACAAGGTCAAGGCCATTCAAGAAATGCCTTCTCCGAAAACTGAAAAAAACAAGTCAGAGGATTCCTGGGACGTCTGAATTACATTTCCCGATTCATATTCCTCATGACCGCCACATGTGCGCCGATTTTCAAATTACTCAAAAAGAACCAGGACTGCGTTTGGACAGAAGATTGCCAAACCGCCTTCGACAGTATCAAGAAGTACCTGTCGAACCCACCGATTCTATCACATCCAGTGGAAGGAAGACCACTGATCATCTACCTAACAGTCCTAGAGGACTCGATGGGCTGTGTACTTGGCCAACAAGACGAAACCAAAAGGAAAGAGTCTGCCATTTACTATTTGAGCAAGAAATTCACCGACTGCGAGACTCGGTATACTATGCTTGAGAAAACTTGCTGTGCTTTGGCTTGGACAGCCAAACGTCTTCGCCAGTACATGATTCGTCATACTACTTGGTTAATCTCAGAAATGGATCTAATCAAGTACGTCTTTGAAAAACCTGCTCTCACAGGAAGGATTGCCCGTTGGCAGATGTTGTTATCAAAATATGGTATCGAATACCACGCTCAGAAAGCCGTTAAGGGAAGTATTTTAGCCGATCATTTGGGTCATCAACCGATTGACGATCACGAATCAATCGGGTTTGACTTCCCAGAAGAAGATGTCATGTATTTGAAAATGAAAGATTGCGATGAACCGCTACCCAGTGAAGGGCCAGAACCAGGTTCCCAATGGGGACTTATCTTTGACGAAGCCGTCAATCATTATGGAAACGGAATTGGGGCAATCATCATAACACCTCAGGGTACCCACATTGCTTTCACTGCCCGACTTACGTTCAAGTGCACAAACAACGAGGCCGAATACAAAGCTTGTATCATGGGTCTCGAAGAAGCGATCGACTTAAGGATCAAAAACTTGGATCTATATGGCGATTCAGCCCTGGTTATCAATCAGGTCAAAGGAGATTGGAACACATACCAATCAGGATTGATTCCTTACAAATATTACGCGAGAAGGTTGTTACCATTCTTCAATAGAATCGAGTTTCATCATATCCCTCGTGAAGAGAATCACATGGATGATGCGTTAGCCACTCTCTCTTCCATGATTAGTGTAGGTCAATGGAATGACCTACCTAAGATCGACATAATGCGCCTTGAAAGGCCCGCTTACATCTTCGCGATTGAAGCAGTCATAGATGACAAACCTTGGTATCACGATATCAAATGCTTCCTTCAGAAACAAGAGTACCCACCTGGGGCACTAAGGAAGGACAGAAAAACCCTCAGAAGGTTGGCTGGCAGCTTCTTTCTAAGCGGTGATACACTCTATAAGCCGAATTTTGACATGGTCTTGCTCTGATGCGTAGACAGACCAGAAGCAGACATGCTGATGAAAGAAATTCACGAAGGATCCTTTGGCACTCATGCCAATGAACACACAATCGCGAGAAAAATTCTAAGAGTAGGGTACTATTGGTTGACCATGGAATCCGATTGCTACAAGTACATGAGGAAGTGTCACAAGTGTCAGATATACTCAGACAAAATCCATGTACCGCCAACACATCTCAAAGTTCTTTCTTCCCCATGGCCTTTTTCCATATGGGGAATCGACATGATTGGCATGATTGAACCCAAGGCTTCAAACGAACATCGGTTCATTCTGGTAGCCATTGATTACTTCACCAAGTGGGTCGAAGCAGCGTCATACGCCAATGTAACCCAACAGATGGTGGTCCGATTTATCAAAAATAATATCATCTGCCGTTATGGTGTCCCAAGCCAGATCATTACGGATAATGGATCTAACTTGAACAACAAGATGATAAAAGAGTTATGTGTTGAGTTCAAGATCGGAAACCATAACTCATCTCCCTACCGGCCTAAGATGAACTGAGCGGTAGAAGCGGCTAACAAGAACATCAAGAAGATCGCTCAAAAGATGGTTGTAACCTATAAAGACTGGCACGAGATGCTACCCTTTGCTCTTCACGGTTATCGCACATCTGTCCGCACTTCAACAGGGGCAACCCCTTTCTCTTTAGTATATGGCATGGAAGCAGTGCTCCCCATCGAAGTAGATATCCCATCAATTCGGGTATTGATGGAAGCTAAGCTAACAGAAGCTGAATGGTGTCAAAGTCGACATGACGAACTGAATCTGATCGAAGAAAAGAGAATAACGACATTATGCCATGGTCAGTTGTATCAGCAAAGAATGAAGAAGGCGTTTGACAAAAAGGTCCGACCTCGTATCTTCAGAAAAGAAGACCTTGTGCTCAAAAAGATACAATCATTTCTCACTGATTCTCGGGGCAAGTGGACTCCGAACTATGACGGCCCCTATGTGGTCAAGAAAGCTTTCTCAGGCGGCGCCTTGAGACTTGCAACCATGAATGGAGAAGAATTTGCCTACCCCATAAATGTTGACGTAGTCAAGAAATACTTCGCCTAAACTAAAAAAAAAAAAGAAGAAAAAAAAGAACGTCTCGGTGGATTGAAAACCCGAAAGGGCGGTCCAGGCAAAAATTAGAGACACAAGCAAAAAAAAATCATCCCGGTGGATTGGAAATCTCAAGGAACGATCCAGGCAAAATTTAGGGATAATGGCAAGTAACTATGTTCAACAGGGGCAAGCCCCTTAGCCGCAGTTACATTATCCATTAGAAAACTCCAGTCAAAGTCATCTTTGACAGAAGCTCAAGATGTCCCGAATTCAAAGTTGGTAGAAGGATAGTGGTCGTTATGTTTTAATGTAGCCCTTTTCCCTTAAAATTACCATTTTCTAACTTTGTAAATACTCTATGGAATCACGCGCTTGGTTGATTTCCATCCTATCAATAAAATTTGAGCCCTTGTGCTTTTGTTTGCAATTCTTATTTGTTTTAGCTTTACAGAACGACGTTTTAACATTATCGGCGATTCTTGAAATAAAACAAAAATGAATTTACTTGTTAAAACTTTTTATGCTTTTTAAAATAAAGATGGCAATTTCTTTTGACTGTTGAACATCGAAAGAACATCGATCGCTTCTCCAGAAGTAAGAGAGCTTCAAAGTGCAGAATCAAAGTACTTCTTCTAAACCAGTGCATCTGAATGAAGGATCAACTGTGTCAGAGACCTTATTTCATCTGACACCCCTCGGCCGAGTTCTTACCTCCTAAGCCCGACCAACGGTTGTTCCCCGCAGGGACTATCTCTCCTAAGCAAGGTATAATTGCTTTCGTGAACCAGTGATACTTTTCATCTCCCGCTATGGCCGAGTATCCAGTCATGTTCATCTACTAGTCTGTATGTCGCGTCAGTTTTGTCAGCATAAACATACATACATCATGCATTATTGATTTACATTCGCATTCATATTGCATCACTATCACTCCAGTCGGTCTTGTCCCCTAGTGATAAAAGTCTTCTCAATCCAGTTATCAGACCTTTCCTCGTCAGGAAGTGTTGCGTCTGAACAATCTCTCGCCTCCAGTTTATTTCTGGATACAAGTTGGTCCCTTGACCACTTTGATAACTTGAACCTCTGAAAAACAAGGAGACCGGCGACAAGCATCACTCTTCGCCATTGAAGGTGATATCTTCGCTTTCCCGGATTAAGGAAAATCCCTAGAGAAAGCCTTTTAATCAGAGATTCGGCAATACAGCAGTTTTTCTCTAAAAAATCCGCTGACGAAAAGGTCATCAGCACCTCAAAATTGGATCACATCATATGGAATTTCTCCGAGAAGATCCCGAGAAAAGTATGATGCAATATCCTCAAGCAAAAGCAGCCTCTCAAGAGACTTGTTTTCCCAAGTAGATTCGACAAATGGCGTCTCTAAACAGAGAAGTTTGTGCACCTCTACAACTCAGGCGAATGGGTTCCCCAACAAGTCTGACATCACCACTTTTTCCATCAAATGGCATCTCCCTAGGAAAATTCGGCGAGAAGTTTGAGGAAAACCGCTACACGTAGCGTCCCTTGTCAATAAAGTTTATTGACAAAAGAAACTTAGACCAGTTCTTTGGTATGAAACCAGGTTCGAGGGGAAGTTTACAAAAGAAACTTAGACCAGTTCCTTGGTAGGAAACCAGGATCGAGGGGAAGTTTACATCAAAAACTGAGACCAGTTCCTTGGTAGGAAACTAGGATCGAGGGGAAGTTTACAAAAGAAACTTAGACCAGTTCCTTGGTAGGAAACCAGGATCAAGGGGAAGTTTACATCAGAAACTGAGACCTGTTCCTTGGTAGGAAACCAGGATCGAGGGGAAGTTTATTTTAGAAACTTAGACCAGTTCCTTGGCTGAAGACCAAGATCGAGGGGAAGTTTTTACATTTTCTAAGCATCATTGCTTAGCAAAAGAAGATGAATGCGTAAGCTACCATTCATAACCACCATCAAAATTTTGGGTATTCCAATATTTAATCCTCTTGCACCCCGAATGCCCGAATACCTTCGCCATTCCCACCTTCGGGTCCAAGAAGATTAAATAGGGGCATCTGCCATACCCCAAATTTTGACCACTAAGATTTCCCATCATTGGGCAAATCATTATCATAATATGGATGTACCATCATGCCTCATCAATCCCCCCAAAGATGGGCGAGCATCACTACTATCAAAAGTTAGGGTTTCAAGCCCCCTCTGAGCCTTAGACAAAGGATCAATCAAGAATTGACATGATCTTCAATTTGTCTAAACCTCTCAAACATCCACAATGGATCAAGAGGATTCCGACAGCAAGAATCAAGCATAAGGTTGCAGCATTCTGAGTGGATTAAGCCTCAAGATCGCCAGTGTCACCAAATTAGGGTTTTGGTCGACCAGGGCCTCCAGATGGAAATTTTCCTCTGGGCATGAGCCAATGCTTCAAAGCATAACCTAAGATGCTCCAAGGGATATCATAAACCCAATCATCAAGTCAATTTAGCCTCAGGGGATGCATTCACTAAAAATCAGGAATTAGGGTTTCTTGACCTAATTCACCCCTAAGTTGACTTTTGGGACAAATGATGAGCCAAGACCTCAAGAGGATTTGAGGGTCTCTAATAAACCACATTGATCCACAATTACAGTTTTGAGGAAAAAAAGTCAATTGTACCTTTGACTTTTGACCCAGGCATCCTCCCAAACCTTGGGACATGATTCAATACACCCTATAACACCTATTAAATCAATCCATCAAGTTTGATTTAGGTCAAGGACTTGATTTCATAAAGGATCGCACAGTTTGGAATTCATCTGACAAAAAGTCAACTGTGCACAAAAGTCAACTTTGACTTTTTGAGATTTTTCACAATTATGGTTCTTTAACCCTAAAATGATGTTAATGTGTGATTGGAATCATCATTCATCAAGTAAAATCAAGAAAAGTGGGATAACTTGTAAAAGGGGTAACCATAAAAACTTAGAAATTTTTCTAAGTTATGGAATAAAGTGGCAAGGGTACCAACTTTGGAGGATCATAACTCCTAAACCACAAGACCATTTTCCCCCATTCAAAGCTGGATTTGTAGCTCTCATGGAGCTCTACAAAAGCTTCAAACACAACTCATTCCAATTCCTCATGGATTTTAAGTTATGGAATGCTCAAAATCACAAAAAGTGAAAATGTCACTTTTTCCAACACTTGGTGAAATTTTCACTAAGTCAGAATCTGTCTTGCTTTTTTTCCAAAAGTAAGGGGATTTTTCACTTGGATCCAAAAGGTATCAAAACCAACTATGATCAAACAGTTGTTGTATCATATGAGGGCTTTCCAAAATGGCCAAGAACTCCATCAAAATCCACTTGAGCAATGAGATATGACAATGCCAATATGCCTTGCTGCAAACTGTCATGGCAAGGCAGATTTGGGGATTTTGCTCGATTTGCTCAAATTTTGCAAAGGGCAAGCAAATCTATCCATCTGAACACCTCAAGGGGAGACCAAGGTGGGACAAACACTGATCCATCAGCCTCCCAAGTCTTTGGAACCAAAAGTAGCATGCCAAACCTAGAAATGCCTAAAAGAGGGACAAGACTCCAATTTTGGATTGGAGCATTTAATGGATGCACCAAGGTGGCATGGACTGAGCCATTTCCAACTAAATTCAATCAAGACTTATCCAACAACTAGGGAACCAGCAGCCTGTGCCCTAACCTCTAGTCAATGGCTAGAGGAGACTTGGATTCTCATTGCTCAACATTGGCCAAACCTCTGCTGCAGATGTCATTCACTATTGCAGCCAAAACAAACTTGATCTACTATAAATAGAGCTCAATTGTGTTTAGTTTGAGTACACCAAAGCACTACAACACTTGCTTTCCTCAAAATCTCTTTCTTTAGGAAAAAATACCTTCTTTAGAAAGGTAACTCTGAGTTTTTGAGTTAGAGAGCAATTCCACCACAGCTCATGATCCAAACACATCCAATATGTCATATCTAAGCTGTCTAAACTCTCATAAGTGACCTGTAACACCAAAATCACAAAGTCACCTCTCAAAACCTCAAAATAGGACTTTTGTGCATTTTTCAAGCCATGTCTTGATTTAGTCACTTTCCAAACCAGATAAAACCTCAAACACACTCTAAATATCATCCTTGAACTGTCCCAAATGGTTCCACACATCTGGAACACCATTTGAGAGAGTTGCTATTTTGGCCATTTTTGCCCCTTTTGCAAGAAAGAGCTCAAACTTGTTCCTGAGGTTTCCAGCTGATTCCAACCATCCTAAAAGCTTCTAAGAGATCATTTGAGGGTGTCCAAAGCATCAAATCATTTATGGAACAAGGTACTTGGCAGATTGCACAAAAGCTCCAAAAAGAGGTAAGCATCACGACTTGGATTCTTTGAATCATGCTTTTTTTTATGTCCACTGATCATGCATCTCTTATACATGTTATATGTGTTGTGTTTGCACCAATTTATCATGTAATTCATGCTTGTACCAAGAGATGGCACAAAAAAATGCAAATCATGGCCTATTTCAAAACCACTATCGGGTTTTTCAATAGGAGCATGATCTGAAAAAAAACACCACCACCATTAGATTCCTTGGGAAATTCTAGGCAGGATAGACCTAAATTTTGTCCCAAACCATGGATAAATGAGAAAGTTATGGCCTTCACGTTTTCAACCAAAATCTTGCATAGCCTTGCCTTGGGCCAGGCCAAAAACAAGGCAAGCCTTGCATATTTGTGGTTGTGTTTCAATCAACGGATGTATCACCACCCCAGTGGTAAGGCGCGCGCCATATACACAAGAGGTCTGGGGTTCAAATCCCCCTCGCCCCAGATCCTCTTTTTGCTATTTTTTTCACTTTTTATTGTTTTTCTTATTATTTTTATTGATTTGAAAAATTAATAACTCTCTCAATTTTAATTATTTTTTATTGGTTCTTTTTTGCAAAAAATCACAAAAATGTTGAAATATTTTATTCTACAAAAAAATCAGATTTATATTATTTATTTAATATAATTAGTATTTTTGTGAATAAATTCATTTTTAATTGTTTTAAAACATTTTAAAAGTGAATATTTACTTTGAAAATCAAAACCAAATGAGTTTTAATCCATCTTGTGATTAAAACCTCATTTTGCAAACCTTAAACAAAAATCACAAGTGGTTTATTCAAACTTATTTGGTATTTTTATCATTTTATTTGATTTTCTTTAAATATCTATTTTTTAAAGGAAAACAAAATTAGGGTTTCTTTGATTTTCACCCTCACAAATCATTTTCAAACACTCATGGGCCTCTATTAGAGTGTAAGACCTAACCCCTTTATAAATACACCACCTTCTGGGTCTCAGTCATTGTATAAGACCCACTGTATTTTCAAAAACAACGGCGCGATCGTCGCCTTTTTAGCAAAACCAAATGGGCCTACCCTTATGTTATAAGCCCCATGTCTTTTCTTTGGGCCTCTATTAAAGTGTAAGATCCAAACCCTTTGAAAACCAAAACCTTTTTTGGGCCTCAGTCATTGTATAAGACCCACTGCATTTTCGAAAATCTCGGCGCGATCACCATTCCAAAACAAAACCCTGGGCCTCTCCTCGAGCTATAAGACCCATTCTTTAAAAACCTTTGGGCCTTTTGAGAGAGTGTAAGACCCATCCCTTTGTATAGAAACCCTTTTTTGGGCCTCAGTCACTTGTATAAGTCCCTGTACAATTTCAAAACAACGGTGCAAACATCGTTAAACCTTGGGCCTCTCCTTGAGCTTTAAGCCCTAACAATCTTTTCAAAGCACTTTCTCCTTTGATTTTGAATATAATATTGTTATCAAAGTTTTCTTTGTTGAACAACTAACAAAATAGCATGGAAGCTCTATAACCGAGTAAGTGTTTACCCACTTTCTTTATCCGCTTTCATATATATAACTGTATTGTGGGGATGCTCACTGTAAGTCTTCTTTCACAAACTTTTATATACTCGTCAAATATCAACTCTGTAATACTAGTATAGTTATTTAGAGTTTTCCCCGGCAACTACGTATAGCACTAGGTAAAGCCTTGTTGGTCACTCTTAAATACAAACAAAACTAGATCCCCATAGGATTACCAGATATAGTATTCCCTCCTCTTGGGGTTAAACAATATGGAGACGTGAAAGGCAGCATTCTCGGTGAACCCTTTCTCAAACTGTCACTCTTAGAAATTGTCAAAGAAACTCTACTCCCCAGAGTTGATCTATTCTCCGTGAATAGTATCTCTTGAGTTTCTTCCAAATTCTTGGACTTTCCTGGCTTGATCTATTCTCTGTGAATAGCATGTCTTGAACTTCTTGGGGTTTGGGGAGCCACAGGCTTCCAAAAAGCATCCCCGCATCCTCTTGGGCGTTGTACAAGGACCCTTCGGCTTCTTAAAAGCTCTCATGCATTCTCTTGGGCTTAGAACAAGAACCCAGGGACCTCTACAGGTATAGGAACAGAACCTAGTCATCAATTTGCTAGAGTTGTCTTTCTGAGTCAAGTGTCAGACCAGTTAATGGGTTGACCTTCATCCCTTAACAGACAAGTCTTCTCTTGGGCATCATACAAAGATTATTCACTATCTGAGAATCGATTTCTCAAAACACCAGTAGACTTGGACAGTCTCAATACCCTTTGGATTTCCCATTTCCTTAAAGAATAGGAAATAACCCTGATCCTTTAATCAGTACCAAAGCACAGCCTTACCCTTAATCGTTCCCTTTATAAGAACTGATTTTCTCTTTTATCCAACATGCTGGACCTGTCACTAAACTGAAACAGTCACCAACGAATAACCTCCTCTTGGGCTTCGTACAATGATTCTCCCCTAGCGGAGCTAACCTTTTCAGACTCTCTTGTTGAGTCCAACACTTTTAGCCTCCATCTCGGGCTTCGTACGAGATACAAAAACACTCTATTGTTGAGTATAAAAGACTCTCTTGTTGAGTCAAAAACTTTTAGCCTCCATCTCGGGCTTCGTACGAGATACAAAAACACTCTCTT
Source organism: Lathyrus tuberosus (assembly GCA_022829125.1). Classification (NCBI taxonomy): domain Eukaryota; kingdom Viridiplantae; phylum Streptophyta; class Magnoliopsida; order Fabales; family Fabaceae; genus Lathyrus; species Lathyrus tuberosus. Next base: position 5,336,877 of record JALAZF010000430.1, on the reverse strand, counting down.
GTTGAGTATAATAGCACTCTCTTGTTGAGTCAACCCTTTTAGCCTCTATCTCGGGCCTCGTACGAGACAGATAAAAAGCACCCTCTTGTTGGGTCAATAGCCTCCTCTGAGGCTTTGTATAAGGAAACCTCGGTTGAGTCAATCATCCTTTTAGCATCAATCCGTGCCTTGCTCACAACATACAAACATCAACAACTCCTTTTCCTTCATCTAATTGCTATAAGCGACAAGCCTCTGGATTATTTACATCCACGTCACTATCCCTCTTTTAGCATGAGAAATTCCTATGGAAAGATGACATTGCTCTACACTGGTTTAAAGTCTTCTCCTTCAGGTTAAAATCCCCTATAAAGGAAATTATGGCATTGCTGGATTCATATATCCCAGTTAAAGTAATTCTCCTTTATAATCATTCACTCCAACAGTCGTGACAAACAGACCAAATACCCCTATTTAGAGATGACAAATTCTCTCTAAAGTCAAAACCCTTCAGCTTCACATCTTGGGCTTTGAACAAGATACAAACCACATTTAGCTTCACGTCTTGGGCTTTGAACAAGACACCAAAACGACCTTTTTCCTCCCATTGAATAGGAGGAACTACGATCTCTCTGATTTCCTTGTTTCGTCAAACGGGAATACGTATGCATAAGATTGAAAAAATCTTAGCGAGCACACTAATCAAAAACCCAAAATCCAGTTTCTCCACCAAAATCAACCCAAAAGCATCAAATCTAAACACAATATCAAAAACCTCACAAATGATCCAGACACAGTGTTCTCAGGCGAAATAACCAAAGATTGGGCCCCACTTCCACATAGCATCTGTAACCTAACAGATCGCTGTTCAAACTCAGTATGCAAGCAGGGTTAATTGGAGACATCTATTTACCATCCTTAGTCAGCTCAATAGGATAAAAAATGAATCGAACTGTAGTACCCGTACGATCGTGACTCAGGACCACAAAAATCGCGCTACACCCTGCTTCTGTAATGCCCTGTATAATATATACCTAGAATAATACAATACAAGCATTTTATTTGGTACTGACACCATCATAAGTGCCTAATGGCATAATTCACGTACTTGACCATTTCTAATACATAACACAAACTATGGTACAAGATATGGATACTAGCCAAAATAAAAATCTAAGATCAATAAATATCCTCAATTGTATACAACAAATACACAGTAGAAATAAGCTCAACTAAGCTTCTCTTGAAACATCCAAGCATAGCTCCACTTGTAAACCAAACCTGCAAATACCTCCTGAAAATAATCAACAATAGTGGGGTGAGATACACCAAATCTCAGTGAGTTCCCTATCTTATGGATTCTCTCAGCTTTACAAGGTTCTAGCCAAATCCTAACTCAAGTCAAGGGGGAAGGGAAATGACCTTGAGTATACAATCTCACATTATATGGAAACATGTCATGACTCTGTTAACTCATAAATTCACACGATAAGAAAATACGTCCTGAGCCTGTTAACCCAAGAATCCTTACGAATGGAATAATGCCCTGAGCCTGTTAACTCAAGAATCTCACTAATCTATAACCTTACTAAGGCATCCCTTTTTTCCGTCCGCTTCTACGTCTAGAAGTCAACCTTAGTCATGGATCCTTGTAGTTGGCATACGAAATGGATTCGGGATCATCGGCCTGTTAACCGTGAACCGTCACTTCTCATGGCCTGTTAACCATCACAAGTCTCTACTCGTAGGATCCATTCGTACTATAACATTGGGAATAAAACCTGCCAAGTAATTGTGCCTGCATATCAGAGGAGCTCGAGACTCATGAATGCCTCTCAAGGGCAACTCGAAAGAAAATGCTTATGATTACGTGATTATAAACATGATTGTATTCGACAATCACAAAGACACATTCACCTTAAGACCTCTTTTGTCTTTTCACAAAGCCACAATGGTTTTACACACATGTTACATACTAGTGTTTCACTCTTTTCTATATCATTCGGTAATAGACACACGCCTTGGTCTCTTCTGCACGAGCGTTGTCATTAAGTTATTCATCAATTTCCTAGCCATTACTAGGTTCCACTATCATTAAACTATGCCATTTGTTTTGGGGTAAAGTTTCCTGCTTTCCAACGGTACCAAGAACGTCTCGATCCGAGTTACGGATCAAAAGTTATGAGGGAACAAAATGGGAAAATCTGTCATGTTTGCTAGGCGAATCCCCAGCGAACGTTCGCTTTCACCTTTGCCTCGCGAACCTCTAGCAAACCAAGGCAGAGCCAAAAGGGTACAGAGTTCGCTTCGCGAGCACCAGGCAAACATTCGCCTTCCCTTTGCTTTGGGGTCCGCTAAGCGAACCCTCGAGAATCATTCGCTAGGCCCTTTGCCAGGGGTTCGCTAGGCGAACCCTGCGAAACCCATAAATCTCAACAACATAACAGCAGGTCCTTAGGGCTAAAATCTCATCCACGACACTTCCCATTCATACTAAAACAACCAAAACATGATCCAATCATAACAACAAGCATTCTACGCATTCTATGTCGCATTTCGTCCATTAGATTTCGTTAATTTATCCGTTTAATCATTTTCTCTCAAATCTAACCTAAGTTCTAAATCCTTAATTCTAGAACTTAGAGTGTCTAACTAGAACCCACTTGATAATCGAAGAGGAGGTTGAAGAAGATGATGATGATCCATGAGCTTCTTCTCCTTCCCAAGCTTTTTCCTCTTTCTCTTCTTTCCTCTTCTTCTTATCTTACTATCTTTTTCTTCCTTTTTCTTTTCATAACATATATATATATATATATTATATAATCCAATAGAGTAAAATATCTCCAATTGATATTTTGTCGTCTCAACCCAATTGATCAATTATTAGAGTTACCATAAATTACTTCCTCGAACTAATAAATATCAATATGTCTCTTTCAATAAATAATTGATCTCCTCAGAGCTCATTAGTTGCTCTATTGATCCCAATTAATAATACTTAAAGTACTTTGAGGATTCCATTAATCCAATTTACCAAAGATAGAGCACATAGATACTCATCTGATCTCATCTGATATCCAATTGATCATTTAAATAATATGGGGTATTACAGCTTCATGTAACACCCTTTTCTACTCCACAAATAATCACGACAAAATACACAAAATATCAGAGTAAAATCACCTAATAAGGGTGTACATTTCTCAACAAAACTCAAATAAACACATTTGCTCCGTAAACAATGGGTTTTCATCAAAATAACTCAAAAAGCCTTCTCATGGAAGCGGAACTCGATAATTCAAAATAAAAAGGTTTTTAATAAAAGCCCCCAAAATAGGCAGCAGACCCACCATAACCACAAACACTCAAAAAGGTTTTATACTAAACCATAACATCAAACAACAACAAATAATTCAACATGAATCGACTCGAAGACCCAACCCGATGTTACACTATCAGAGCAAGACCCTCTACATCGACCAAAAGCAAATAGACTTCAAGGTCCTCGAAAGCATCCGCAGCTAAACTTGATCACCTGCACGTTACCCACGTGGAGGCAACATTCAAACAGGCAGGGTGAGTAATCACAATTCATAATAATCATTATAAAACAAGATATACATAAAACGGGGTCATCATCATAAATACAACATCAACAGGGAAAACATCAGGAAACACTATATCACAATTCATCAATGTCACGAAAAATGCAATGCACAACAAGACTCATGCATGTGGTACCAATCGTCACAAAGGATGGACACCAGGCCATCAACCCTCCAAAGATCCCCGTCAATAGGATCGATCCCGCAGTTGGAACCGGAGCACGTCATAATTACCTCATATCCGCACAATGGGAATGAGCGTCGTCACAGAGTATGCATATGAATGCATGATACACAAACGTCAATACTCATCATCATCAAAACATCATTATGTACATCATCATTCATCAAAACATCATGTTCGTCATGTCGTCATTTATTCATCAAAACATCATGCATCATCGTCTTATCACCATACACCATACATAAACAACTCCTGGTCATCAATATATGTCATAGTAATTCATATCGTCAAGTAATCATCATACGTCAAATATACACAGTTCATAATCATCAATATTCTCATGAAATTCATCTCGTTAAGTACTCGTCAAAACATCACGAAATCATCACGTCATAATCATCATTAACGTCACTAACTGTCATACCTCGAAAAATACGATCCTCGCGATGGACGCGGAAAAAACTGTTCGAAACAGAGTCGCCACCGAACTTTATTCATTCCAAGGAAGGAATAGGAAAATATCGAGAAAACCTTTGAAAGGGATAAGAACATGGTCATCGCAACCAAGTTCGGGTTCGGGAGTCGATTATGCAAAGGGAAGGTATTAGCACCCTCTACGCCCGTTATACTCAACGGGAACCTCTTGATTCGATTCGTGAGAAAGGTTAGCTTGGTTTGTTTATTTTCTTCTAAGGTAGTATTGTTTTCTAAGGGGAAAATGGGTGGTTTTTTTTATTAGGGTGCTCGGCAAGGATTAGAACCCTTGTGCCTACGTATTCCCTCGTGCAATGGGAAAGTTAGAACATTCGTAGTTCATGGGACTACGGTTGGTTTTGTGTTTTTTTTTAAACGAACAAGTGTTTAATTCGCATTCTAACTACTAAACATTGGCTTGTCTGCTCGCTATGGGAGGCTGAAGCACGAGTTTATATGCGCGGAAGAATGGACTAAACAATGTTCTTTTTGTGAAAAGTTGTTTGAGTATGAATTAAGTGTATTAGAGATTTGATTGAGAAAAAGGTTTGATTTGGACGTGTTTTAGGCGAACGAGAGTTTAGGTTGCATTCTAACTGCTAAATGTTGGCTTGTCTGCTCGCTAGGGGAGGCTGAAGCACGAGTTCATATGCGCGAAAGAATGACTTAAACAATGTTCTTTGGGAAAGGTGTTTGAGTTGTGGATTAAGTATATTAGGGTTTCGGTTGCATGGGAAGTAATTGGTTTGTTAAGTATTTTAGAGGAAGAATGACGAGTATTTGATAAACGAGACGTCGGCCTCGCAACCAATTAATCGGGGCATTACTGAGATGCTAGATCTCAATGACACCTTTTTCATTCCATTAATTATGAAATTATGTTTGTTGGACAATGGGCTTCTTTGTCCATGTAATTAGGGCGAGTGTTTTAGGAACGAAAGATCGAAACGAACACAACCCAAAGCGTGCGCCTCAAGAGCGTTCATTCAAGGGCCCAAGAAGTGCTAGACCTCAAGAGTCCACTACTTTCGTAATTTAATTAGGAAGCAGATTTGAATTAATTAGAGTATTTTAATTAGGGTTTGAATTAAGAGTTTTAAGGAGAATTAAGTGTTTTAGTAGGAATGGGAGATCGAAACGAACACAACCCAAGGCGTGCGCCCCAAGAGTGATTGTTCAAGGACCCAAGGAGTGCTTGACCCCAAAAGCCCACCACTTCCATAATTGATTAAGAAAATAGCTTAGAAATATTAGCCTAAGTGTGCGCTTTCATAATTTACTTAGCAATTTATGGTCGAAATGCGAGAATAAATCACACAAGTCCATACAGAGGCATACAATTAAGATACAATCAAGTAATAAGCAAGGATTAAATGGATACTTCACACATTCAAAGAAATAAAGCATAACAACTCAAACACACTAATCATGAAAAGGATAATCAAATAGGAAAATCAAATCTAATTCTAATATGAATTTCTATGAAAAAAATAAATTCTATCAAAACTTAATTCAAAAGAAAGAATATTTTTATAACAATCAATTTATTTAAAAGTAACGGTTATGATTTTTGAAGTCTTAGAACAAATTAATTAAAAAAAAGTACTAAAAAACTACACAAACAAATGGGCCAGCAATTAAAAAATAGAAATCTGAAATAGCCTTGTTCTATGGCTGAACTATGCTCGGGTTAAAGGATAACCATCTCACCCTCATGGCCCGACCAGAGACACCCAAAGGCTATGGACATTTAAAACCCTAGCCTCAAAACTCGGTCCTATCAACACAAGTCTCCATAAACTGTGGCTGCCACATGGTCATAAAGTAAAGGAGAGAAACATGGCAATGAATACTCGGGCAGTGGAAAAGGTTATTGGAAATGAACTACTATAATAAACTATCATAAAAAAAATAAAGACCAAAATTATTAGATCAAAAAAATTTGTGAGTATTAAACTGAGAATCACCCAGAATGCAATTTCTCTTGAACCCCTCTGCACTTTCCTTTGTTTCAACTCAGTTGAGTTTCTTTAAAAAAAAAACATCAACCTCATCGTATCATTATCATCACCTCATAGCAATTTCAAAGTAACAAACATCAAATAAAACACACACAAAAAAAACCTAATCCCAAACGAAACCTTCAACCCTCATTTTTCAAATCATGAACCTCAGATCACCACGAAATCAAGCAAAATACCAAATAGAAGCTATCGCAAAACGAAGAAGAAAATGAAGAACAAGGTATACTTCTTGAAGATCCGGCTCAGAATGCTTCAGGTTCGCTCTTCTTTTCCTTTCCTCTTCGTTATTCTTCTTTGTTTCTACGTTTGCTACTGTATGAAGGTCTAAGGAGTCTAGCTTCACTCTAATCAGAGCTCTGATGTGAGCTCTGAGAGAGTTGTATGAAAGAAGCTTTGGTGATTTAGGGTTTTTGAGGAACGTTTTCGGCAGAATGACAATAGGGTTTTTCCTCTCTCCCCATTTTTTGCAAATGATTGGAGTCCAATTTATAGAGGATTTGTGTGGTGGCTCATACGTGAGAACTGGAGAGAATTTTAGAGGAATATCCTCTTATACGTGTTAGTGTAAGCTGTCAATTCTGAATACCGTTAGGAGGATTCGCATTGGGATTTCGTGGGGACCCAAGGTTGTACGATTTTTGTTTGTTCTGTGATTCTAGAAAATGTGATTTTTCAAATTTTTCTCTGTGTAAAATTTGATTTTCACTGTTGTTTTACCATGCTTGGATTTTGCTGATGTAGTGTTTTTGACTTAAGTTGACTCTTGATTTTGGAATGTTTGACTGGCTTCCTTGTGAACATTCTTTCCTTTCTGTATTGGAACAGGGCACCTGACATATATGCTTGCAAAAACGATATGCGTTTACTCCTCATCTTGAATTATTCTGCTTGTGTTCATTGCTGATTTCATGTGTTCATTCTTGATTTCATGTATCATTCTCGGAGCAACATGGTGCCATCCTTTAGCTTGGAATTTGGATTGGTGAAGAGACCATTGATATCTTGACGGTAAAGTTTGGAATGTGGAGAACTGGTGGAATTGGACCAAGAAGATTTCATGACTTGTCTTAAACTTCTTGGTAAGATCCCTATTTTTTGAGTCCCTTGTATTTGTAATCAGTCACTCCTGACTCATTCCTCACATCTTTGTGATTTTGATGCACTGACCTACATCTGCTCACTTTTGTTTTTTCCATATAGATGCTGATTGGAGCATGAGAGCCATGGCTTTGGTACAAGAAGTATGGCACAGGATACATAATCTTGGCATAATGCATGGTACGTCTTCACCAATATATACGCTTGTTGTGAGCTTTGTTCATCATCTTATTCATGCTAAGGTAGCTTGATTTACTGTGATCACTGCGTGTTAATACTCTGAATTTTATTCTTGCCATTGGATTATGGCTTGACTTGCGGTTATGATCTGCTGTGTTCTGATTTTACAGGTACTCACCTTGGAACTTATCTTGAGGTCGATATCCATTTTTAAGCCGCCCTGCACCATGCTACATAAATCTTCACCACTTCAATCTAACACTTGACAGGATTTGGTGCCGACCGTTACGTCGCAAACTTTATTGCAAGCTTGATGAATAATAGAATGCATTGTATTCAAATCTGAGTGATTTTGTCTTAGATTTTGTAGGTTTAGCTTTGCAGACCTTGTATTATACTTAAGTTTCAGTTTTTTCTTCTAACGTGAGAATGAATGGGTTTTTGTAACCTTGTGTAGTGTCTCATTTGCAAGTAAAGTCAAAAGGTTGTAAATTTTTGTTGGATTTAAACTGAGGAACTTTTTTTTAATTTTTTTTTAGAGTTGTACGTGAGCATTAGCATTTGATCGGCACTTTTGGAACGTTGGAGGAGATGGGGTCAAGGACTTGTGATGTGAATGGTAATGTGGATTTTGAAGTGGTGTAATTACCTTGTAAAATAGCTGCTAATATTTGATCACACACAGTCTGTTATTATGGGATGAATGGTTTGTATAAATGGATCCTATGATTTGTAACGAATGGGCTTTGTAAGAACTTTGGCCTTCATAAGAAAACATGGTAATGAGAAAAATATGGTAAAGTGACATGGATGTTATATTTGAATATGGTTAGAAAAAACAAAATAGATTTAGAGAAATGGTTTGAAAATTTGAACTGGAATGAAATGTGGATATAGAAATGGAAAATGGAAATAAAAGAATATAATTTGGTTCTAAAAAAATGGATAATGAAATAATATTAAAAATGGAATTGGATATTGGAAATGTGTATATTTATGAATAAAAGAAAAAGATAGGTGAATTAAAAATGAAGATGGACAAGTGGATTGGATATAGATATGAATGATGTAATGGATAAAATGAATTTGGTTATAGAAAGAAAATGGATAGCAAAAAAAATAAAAATGGATATTGGATGAAAAAATGGTTTAGGGTGAAAATGAGGGTGTGACAGATGAAAGTTATACACAGGTAGGACAAATTTGGGGTATGACACTAACATCATGGTAAAACATCATAAATATCACAACATCAAACACCAGAACAACACAGCCACAGAAACGAAATCTTGCGAAACAGCAGACGTTCGCTCTAGGATTCGCCTAGCGAACCTGTTCGCTGTGGCCTTCGCCTAGCGAAGCGGCCAGCGAACCTCACAGATCTCACACTCAACACCAGAAACCCAAACATCTGTCATGCTCGCCCCCACATTCGCCTAGCGAAGCCATTCGCTGGGGAGTTCGGTGGGCGAGACTTCTAGCGAATCCCTAAAGCCCCTTCAGAAACACCTCTGTATTTACACTCTTGTTATCACGCATTCGCTGCGCTGTTCGCTTAGCGAACGATGGTGAACATTCGCATAGCGAAGCAATGGTTCGCCTAGCGAACCTGCGATTACAGCAAATCGCTGCTATGCATCAGTAGCTCCCAAACCTCCAAGTTACCAGCGATTACAGTCCCAATCGACCCAAAAACATCCCTATAACAGTTCTAATATATCACAGGATTTAAAGGCCTAAAACCTACGTCTGTTAGGTCGATTCGTGACCCTAAGGGAAACCTTAAATCCCCTAAACCTTTAAAACTCTCAAGCTTCATATAAACTCCATAATTCCTTCACCACGGGGATAAAACTACAGCAACGGGAAAATCTTCCCCAAAGGTCTATTTTATCGATTAAATTCGACTCTTATTAATCGATATTACAAAATGCCCTCAAAGTCATCAGTTTACCTCAAAACCCATAAACCCTCAAAACCCCAAAACTCCCAACATCCACTTCAATCAATCGAATCCTATAATGAAAACAGTGAAAGGAAATCACTCCCCATACCTTAGATTGTCGAATTTGAGCTTTCTCTATCGATCCTGCGGAAGCCTTCACGAATTCTCGCCGTTTCCCTTCTTTCCTCAGAGCTCTGCACCTTCGTTCCTTCTTTTCACGGTTAATCACAAGTGAATCCTAATTCTCCTCAATTCTTCCTTTTTGGTTAATTTATCTCTTGGGCCTCAAAATTGGGCTTTCTCCATAATACCCTCACTAATCCTCATCAAAAGTTCGTCTTACCCTCAATTCCTTTGATATTATTTAAAATAAATAATAATACATTATATCTCATAATATATACTATTATTTAATTAAATAACCAAAACTTCACAAAATCACCGACATCCACCCGAATCACCAAAATTCACTAATATAGTATTTAAATAAATTAAATAAATATTTTTACGAAATTTATGGTGTTACAACTCTCCCCCACTTAAAGAATTTTCGCCCTCGAAAATTACCTCAAGGAAACAGAGTCGGATACGACTCCCTCATCTGATCTCCACACCTCAAGTCCAACTTTCCTCTTTCTTAGATCCTCTTAACCTTTTCAGGTGTCTCTTACAAAATTTCAGGTCCGAGTACAACACTCTCGCCCGACCCATACCAACACAAAGGAGTCCTACACCTTCTCCCATACAAAGCTTCGTAGGGCGTCATTCCAATACTAGCATGAAAACTATTATTGTACGTGAACTTAATCAACAGCAAATGGCTATCCCACGATCCTCCATGATCCAACACACAAGCCCTCAGCAAATCCTCTAAAGATTGGATCGTCCTTTCTGTCTGACCGTTCGTCTGCGAATGATAGGCAGAACTCATCCTCAACTTAGCACTTCAAGCCTCTTGCAACTCTTCCAAAACCTCGACAAAATCTCAGATCTCTATCCGACACAATACTCGAAGGTATCTTATGCAACTTCAGAATCCCTCAATACCCATCTCATCTAGCTTCTGTAAAGAGTGATCAATCTTCATCTATAAGAATGAGCCGATTTAGTTGATTCCTCCACTATCACCCCAAAAAGAATCACTCCCTTCCTCAGTCTTCGGCAATCCCGACACAAAAATCCACGGACATACTATCCCATTTCAATTCCGGAATCCTCAACAGCTGCATCATACCTAAAGGCTCCTGATGCTCAACCTTCGACTTCTGACAAGTCAAACACGCATAAACAAACTCCGCAACATCCTTCTTCATACCTGGCCACCAAAAGAACTTCTTTAAATCCTGGTACATCTTCGTAGCAACGGGATGAATACTCAACCCACTTCGATGTCCTTCTTCTAAAATACTCTTCTTGATTTTCGAAACATCTGGAACACACACCCTGTCTCTGGACATCATCACACCATTCTCATCAATTCGGAAATCTCCTCCGTTACCTTGGTTGGTCAAAGTCAACTGGTCAACTAGCTTCAAGTCAGATTGTTGTCCCACTCTGATCTCTTCCAGAATACCACTAGTCAACTACAACATTCCCAACTTCACACTGTCAGAGGTCTCCTCACATACCAAACTCAAATCTCTGAATTGCTCAATTAATTCCAACTCTTTCATCATGAGCACTGACATATGCAATGACTTCCTGCTCAATGCATCGGCCACCACATTAGCTTTTCCCGGATGATAACTCAAATCAAAATCGAAATCTTTCAACAGCTCTAACCACCTCCTCTGCCTCAGATTCAATTCCTTCTGATCAAATAAGTACTTCAGACTTTTATGATCACTGAACACTTCAAATTTAGAGCCAAACAGATAATGTCTCCAAATCTTCAACACAAACACCAATGCTTCCAATTCCAAGTCATGTGTAGGTTAATTCCTCTCATGAACTCACAATTGTCTCGAAGCATAGGCAACAACTTGTCCATTCCGCATCAACACTCCACCAAGGCCCATCTTCGACGCATCATAATACACCACTAAAGATTCACTCGGATTAGGAAAAATCAACACTTGAGCAGTAGTCAATCTCTTCTTCAATTCCACGAAACTCTCTTCACAAGTTACATCCCACACAAAAGCTTGGCCTTTTCGAGTCAACTGAGTCAAAGGTAATTCCAACTTAGAAAAGCCTTCAATAACTTGCGGTAGTAACCTGCTAATCCCAGAAAACTTTGTATCTCAGTAGCGGACTTCGGAGTCTCCCACTGTAACACAACATCAATCTTAGAGGGATCAACAGAAATTCCACCACTTTCCATCACATGGCCGAGAAAACTCGCTTCCTTCAATCAGAACTCACACTTCGACAACTTCACCTACAACTTCTTCTCTTTCAGCACCTGCAACACAGTCCTCAAATGCTCAGCATGCTCTTCTTCAGATTTAGAGTCCATCAGAAGATCGTCAATAAAACCCACTACAAACTTATCCAAATACTCAAGAAAATTTTTATTCATATACTCCATGAATACCAGGTGCATTAGACACACCAAGCGACATCACGGTATACTCATAGTCACCATACCTTTTCCTGAAAGCCGTCTTCAGAATATCATCAGGCTCAACACGAATCTGATGATAACTAGACCTCAAATCAATCTTGATAAACACACAGGCATCTACTAACTGATCCATCAATTCCTCAATCCTCAGAAGCAGACACTTATTCTAGGTCGTCACTTTATTCAACTGCAGATAATCAACACACAACCTCATACTTCCATCTTTCTCCTTCACCGACCACACAGGAGCACCCCACAGGGAAACACTCGGTCGAACAACTTCATCCCAAGCAATTCTTCCAGTTATTCCTTCAATTTTCCTAACTCAGAAACATACATCTCGTATGAAATCACCGACATCAAGCTTGCATCAAGTACCAGGTCGATAGAAAGTTTCACTCCACACTACGGTGGTACATCACTGATATCTCATAGGAACACCTCCAAATAGTCACACACCACCGCATCCCTTATGCCTTCCAATAATCCAACATCATAACACCTTTGCACCATCTTTCACAGACTCACCTACTTGCTTCACAGAACAACAACTCTTCACCTTCGTCGAAATTAGATTCAAGTCGTCGTCAGGAATTACACACCCTCGGCATATCACTAGCCACCACCCTGTTCTCTATCCCTCAAAAGCAAACATCAACAATACCTGATTGTTCTCCTCAAGATATCCCAACTTGACCGACAGGCAAGAGACTCTAGCTCGCCTCCTCTTCAAATCTAATAGTCTGTATCGACTCAACAAAACAATCCGCAAGCATTCGGCTTAACCCCAACAATTCACTGCGCACACTACTCAAGTTCGCAAGATACGTCTATCCCACCTAACATGATCCCGTCTATTATCAACAAGAGATTAAGGGTGATCAGTTCCTCAATTTGTCAATAACAGCCGATATCATGAGGCGGTACAAACTATCTCCACCAACTATTGCAGCGTCCAACCCCACACTTAGCCAACGCTCCACGCTCGAAACACCTTAGAGAAGCACCATCTTCTCCCCCACTTGTTTCATTCCCAACCTGCAAATGGAAAACAAAACAAGAATCGACAGTGTTTTTACGCACATGTCGCACACTGGGGAAACAAACAAATTAGACAATCTGGCCGGACGGACCGACCTGCTCTGATACCACTAATGTAACACCCTTTTCTACCCCACAAATAATCACAGCAAAATACACAAAATATCAGAGTAAAATCACCTCATAAGGGTGCACATTTCTCAACAAAACTCAAATAAACACACTTGCTCCGTAAACAATGGGTTTTCATCAAAATAACTCAAAAATCCTTCTTATGGCAGCGAAACTCGATAATTCAAAATAAAAAGGTTTTTAATAAAAGCCCTCAAAATAGGCAGTAGACCCACCATAACCACAAACACTCAAAAAGGTTTTATACTAAACCATAACATCAAACAACAACAAATAATTCAACATGAATCAACTCGAAGACCCAACCCGATGTTACACTATCAGAGCAAGACCCTCTATATTGACCAAAAGCAAATAGACTTCAAGGTCCTCGAAAGCATCCGCGGCTAAACCTGATCACCTACACGTTACCCACGTGGAGGCAACATTCAAACAGGCATGGTGAGTAATCACAATTCATAATAATCATTATAAAACAAGATATACATAAAATGGCGTCATCATCATAAATACAACATCAACAGGGAAAACATCATGAAACACTATATCACAATTCATCAATGTCACGAAAAATGCAATGCACAATAAGACTCATGCATGTGGTACCAATCATCACAAAGGATGGACACCAGGCCATCAACCCTCCAAAGATCGCCGTAAATAGGATCGATCCCGCACTCGGATCTGGAGCACGTCATAATTACCTCATATCCACACAATGGGAATGAAGCGTCGTCACAGAGTATGCATATGAATGCATGATACACAAACGTCAATACTCATCATCATCAAAACATCATTATGTGCATCATCATTCATCAAAACATCATGTTCGTCATGTCGTCATTTATTCATCAAAACATCATGCGTCATCGTCTTATGATCATACACTATACATAAACAACTCCTGGTCATCAATATATGTCATAGTAATTCATATCGTCAAGTAATCATCATACGTCAAATATACACAATTCATAATCATCAATATTCTCATGAAATTCATCTCATCATGTACTCGTCAAAACATCACGAAATCATCACGTCATAATCATCATTAACGTCACTAACATCATGGTAAAACATCGTAAATATCACAACATCAAACACCAGAACAGTACAGTCACAAAAACGAAATCTCGCAAAACATCAGACGTTCGCTCCAGTATTCGCCTAGCGAACCTGTTCGCTATGGCCTTCGCCTAGCGAAGCGGCCAACGAACCTCACAGATCTCACACTCAACACCAAAAAATCAAACATCTATCATGCTCGTCCCCACATTTGCCTAGCGAAGCCATTCGCTGGGGAGTTCGGTGGGCGAGACTTCTAGCGAATCCCTAAAGCCCCTTCAGAAACACCTCTGCATTTACACTCTTGTTATCGCGTATTTGCTGCGTTGTTCGCTTAGCGAATGATGGCGAACATTCGCCTAGCGAAGCAATGGTTCGCCTAGCGAACCTGCGATTACAGCAAATCGCTGCTATGCATCAGTAGCTCCCAAACCTCCAAGGTACCTGCGATTACAGTCCTAATCGACCCAAAAACATCCCTATAATAGTTCTAATATATCACAGGATTTAAAGGCCTAAAACCTACGTCTGTTAGGTCGATTCGTGACCCTAAGGGAAACCTTAAATCCCCTAAACCTTTAAAACTCTCAAGCTTCATATAAACTCCATAATTCCTTCACCACGAGGATAAAACTACAACAACGGGGAAATCTGCCCCAAAGGTCTATTTTAACCGATTAAATTCGACTCTTATTAATCGATCTCACAAAATGCCCTCAAAGTCATCAGTTTACCTCAAAACCCATAAACCCTAAAAACCCCAAAACTCCTAACATCCACTTCAATCAATCGAATCCTATAATGAAAACAATGAAAGGCAATTACTCCCCATACCTTAGATTGTCGAATCTGAGCTATCTCTATCGATCCTGCGGAAACCTTCAAGAACTCTCGCCGTTTCCCTTCTTTCCTCAGAGCTCTGCACCTTCTTTCCTTCTTTTCACGGTTAATCACAAGTGAATCCTAATTCTCCTCAATTCTTCCTTTTTGGTTAATTTATCTATTGGGCCTCAAAATTGGGCTTTCTGCATAATACCCTCACTAATCCTCATCAAAAGTCCGTCTTACCCTCAATTCCTTTAATATTATTTAAAATAAATAATAATACATTATATCTCATAATATATACTATTATTTAATTAAATAACCAAAACTTCACAAAATCACCGACATCCACCCGAATCACCAAAATTCACCAAAATTCACAAATATAGTATTTAAATAAATTAAATAAATATTCTTACGAAATTTGGGGTGTTACACTTCGCCGGGTGAAACCCAGGCGAGCACGCTGCTTCGCCGGGCGAGCTCCCGGCGAGCGAGAGCAGTGACTTTTTTTTTCTTTTTTTTTTTGTGTTGTCTTACGCCTTATTGTCCGTAGGCCTTGGGTAATTGAGGTGATGTGTATTGATGAGTAATGCGTGATGATTTGTGATAAATTATGATGATTTTTTATGCATGAATATGACGTAAGACCATGATGTTTTGATTTGTGAATGGTGATGCAATTTGACGATTTTGTGATGATGACGATTATGACGTTTGCACCATGCATTCATAGCATTTAGGACTTCGGTCCAGTGACGATTTTAGGACTTCGGTCTAGAGGTGGCTTCAATCCTATTGTGTGGATTGGGGTGTATGACGTGTTCTGGTTCTTGTGTAGAATTGATCCTATTGGTGGGGATATTTTGAGGGTGATGGCCCAATGACCATCAACATGACGAAATGGTACCACATGCATGAGTCTATGTTGTGCATTTCATATTATGTGGCACTGCATAATTGTGAATGATTGATGTTATTGATGACATGATTTTTAAATGATGTATGATGATGTTGACGTATGATAATGATGTTTTTTTTATTATGATGGATGCTACCTTACTATGTCTTATCTTATATCTTGTATAATGGTTTATGATTACTCACCCTGCATGTTCGAATGTAGCCTCCACATGGGTAACATGCAGGTGATCAGGATTAGCTCTTTGGTGCATGAAGAACTGACTTGAAGTATTCTTTTTGGTTTATTGATGTCGAGAAGAGGGTCTTGCTCTGATATGTAACATTGGGTCGGGATATTTCAGTCAAACCGTTGTGTTCTTTTGATGTTATGAGTTTTTGTTATAAAACTTTGAGTTACAAATTATGATGATGATTTTGAAGTTTATCGCTGCGTAGTATTCGATTTTAATTTCATGTTATAACCCGTGTTACGGAGCAAGATGTTATCATTTGATGTTTTATGACGAAATGGGACGCCCTCGTGGTGAATTTACTCTGATATATTTGTTTATATATTTCGTGATTGCTTGTTGGGTAAAAAGGTATTACATCGCATCTCTAGGAGTCAAGGTAACCCCTAAAAGTTATTCAGTAACACTATCGAAAATAATGGTGGGACCATTTACCGCCTTACCGTTAATTGGTAAACCCAACAACATGTATGTGTCTTCAAGGGTAACAGTACATTCACATGCTGGAAGATAGAATGTATGCGTCTCGGGTCGCTACCTTTCTTGAAGAGCTAGAATAAACTTTGTATCAACCGAATAACTTTTGAATTTTGAGGTCTCCGAATCCGACTCGCACCGAATAAGGTTCAATTAACTCGTCATGTTCATAATAATTATGGACACGAGTTCGAAAGTCGTGAGGGTTCTAAGAAGAAAAAATAGTAAGATACGACATAATGAAAAATAAGTAAATTGAGAAAATATATTTATATTGGAATATTATACTTACATAAGACGCAATGTTGTTTGGTGTTCCTCTATGTTCTTCTCCCATTGTTTAAAGAGACATTTTTCTTCACTAAGTAGGAATGTGATTATATCAAGTTGGAGTAACAAAAGTATTTGTTGATGAGTATATGAATGGCAGGGCAACATGTATTTATAGTAAATAATAGTATGAAGTACATGATAAAAATAAATGTTACATTGATGGCATTGAAGAAGTGTAGTTGGGATACCTTGATGGCATTGAAAAAGAAGAGTTAATTTTAGCATACTACATGCATGCAAAGCTGCATGAATTTTTTCTGACGCATTAAAGGGTGGTTGCCCCTCACATTGGCGCCCTAGTTCATTTTTAGATGGGGGCTGCCCTTACATTGGCACCCTAGTCTATACTTTAGGAGGGGGATGCCCTCACATTTGCGCCCTAGTGCAATTTTTAGGATGGGGCTGCCTAGCTATTGGCCCCCCATTTAAGAGTAAATATAATTTTTTTTCTCCATGACTTATATTAATCCGATTGTGGAGAGGCTAACCATTATCTACACTACATTTCACTACACTAAAAAATTTCTAGAACAACAAATTATATTGTTCATGATCATATTAATGGAGAG
The DNA here is from genome assembly GCA_022829125.1 of Lathyrus tuberosus. Lineage (NCBI taxonomy): Eukaryota > Viridiplantae > Streptophyta > Magnoliopsida > Fabales > Fabaceae > Lathyrus > Lathyrus tuberosus. The sequence goes on along the minus strand of JALAZF010000430.1, from coordinate 5,319,220 downwards.
ACATACGTCTCTGATATTTTCGGTTTCGGGTTTCAAAATACCAATGTTACCCATTTTACATAAGCAGGAAATCAAATTTCTTGCATTTCAAAGAGCGAATAGAGTCAAAGATAATGTGTGGTCTAATATCTCAAATTATATATAAAAATCCCATTTTTTTTTAAATAGTCAGGTCAAGTATTTTCAGCACAAGGTACAAGACGATGAAGATGTTCAAAACATAGACTATGACACCAATGTAAGGGCAGCCCCCTCCTAAAACATGGATTACAACGCCAATGTAAGGGTAGGCCCCATCTAAAAATGAACTAGGGCGCCAATGTGAGGGCAGCCACCCTTTAATGCGTCATAAAAAATTCATGAGGCTTTGTATGCATGCAACCTGCTAAAATTAACTCTTCTTCTTCAATGCCATCAAGGTATCCCAACTACACTTCTTCAATGCCATCAATGTAACATTTATTTTGATCATCTACTTCATACTATTATTTACTATAAATACATGTTGCCTTCTATTCATATACTCATCAACAAATACTTTTGCTACTCCAACTTGATATAATCACATTCCTAATTAGTGGAAAAAATAGCTCTTTTAACAATGGGAGAAGAACATAGAGGAACACTGAACAACATTGAGTCTTATGTAAGTATAATATTCCAATATAAATATATTTTCTCAATATTTTTTTTTCATTATGTTGTATCTTACTATTTTTTTCTTAGAACCCTCACGACTTTCGAACTCGTGTCCATAATTATTATGAACATGACGAGTTAATTGAACCTTATTTGGTGCGCGCCGGATTTGGAGATCTCATAAAATTCAAAAGTTATTTGATCGATAAAAAGTTTATTCTAGCTCTTCAAGAAAGGTGGCGACTGGAGACGCATACCATACATTCCATCTTCCAACAGGTGAATGTACTGTTACCCTTGAAGACACATACATGTTGTTGGGTTTACCAATTAACGGTAAGGGCGGTAAATGGTCCTACTAATATTGTCGATAGTGTTACTGAACAACTTTTATGGGTAACCTTGACTCTTAGAGATGCGAGGGGTCAAAAACTTAAATTAACATGGCTCAAAAGAAATTATAGTGCAATAAGATTAACTGAAGATTCTCCTGAAAATGAGAAAATAATAATAACTAGATTCTATATCATGCTATTAATAGGTTTATTTTTATGTCCGGATGCAAGTGGTAATGCTTTTCATATTATGTATTTACCTTTATTAGACTATATAGATATAATAAAAACATATAGTTGGGCGGTCCGCAACTTTAATGTACCTCTATAGATCTTTATGTAACAATGCAAAAGCAAATTGTTCTACTTTTACTAGATGCGCTATTCTTCTTCAAGCTTGGGGTTGGTCGAGAATGACCAATCTAGCGCCAATCAACCGCAATAATTACGTATTTCCATACACAACAAGGTAATTCTACACCAAATATTTAATGCTAAAGATATCCTCTTAGTTAATTTATACTATTAACGCCAAATAATTTATATTCATTTTGTAGGTGGTCAGCACTTCTGATGGATTACGACAACTGTCCCCATTACAACATCACCCAATACCGAAACCTTTTGGATCATTTGGGTCAAAATGATGTATTGTCACTAACCTATCTATTTAAAATAGAGTTATATTTATTATTAACATATACTCAACTTATATTTTTTTATACTACAATTTATTTGGCGACCATATCTTGAGTTAGAAGACATGCATGAAGTGAATCCACAAGACGTTGTGGTGTGGAGTGCAAAGACACCAATTATTGCGTTCACTACAGTGGAGATGCACTACAGTTATCGTGTGAAACTTGAAATTGGAATGCTACATGAAATTCAAAGTCCTCCAAGATGATTTGCTAAATACAACAAAAGTACAGTCTCAGACCAATGGGACTACCCTGATTGGATGCATTATGCAAGAGTTGAGTGTCGTGAATGGAAGCATCACTGTCATTTTGTCCTGACCGACATTGTGTTGTCATTCGAGTCTAAACCAACTATAAAATACATGAATTGGTATAGATCGATTATCATTGTTTTCTTTTCTCATCCAAGATATTTGGTTGACCCCACGCCTATAAGCTTCATCATCATGTACCCAACCCCCAGCCCAACAAACCACTTACATTCAAAATCAGCAACTCATGCCACTCACACAACCACAATACCATCAACATACCCCATATCAATCCCCTTCATTCCAACAGAGTTTTTTTCAGTCCCAATACCAACAAACCCAACCACCTTACCAATCATACTCCTACAATAATACAGAACAAATTATCATGGAGTATCAAACACCACATCAGACCTTACCCACCCAAACATTTACACCAATGTCACCTTTCAACCAACCTGGCTATCATGCTAACATTGCCTCATCAAGCCAACCACCTCAACAAAACTATGAAGGCATGGGCAACCCCTTAAATCTGGACGAATTTACTGATTTAACCACATCTTCATGGGCCCAAATACGCGAGTTTCTTGAATGTGATCCAACACAATCATCGGTGACGGCTTCCTATGAAACACCTTCTGTGGAACTGTCACCACCTCCACAAAGAGCACCGAGAGACATACGATCTCGAGGATGCGGTACCGACAGACATTTATTTTGACCCAGCCGTAGAAATTTATGTACAATGTTTCGCCAATGTAATCAAATTATTATTATATGAAATTATTTATTAATTATACATTATTATATAATAATTTTTTTATTAAATATTAAAACAAAAATTCGTTTAAGAGGTGGCTCCAAGGCTATTGGCGCCTCCACTTTAAATTTTAAAGGGGGCTTTAGGGCTATTGACACCCCCTCTTTAAATTTTAAAGGGGACTTTAGTTGTATTTGTGCCCCCTCTTTAAATACTATTTTTTTTGTTTGAAATATGGTTAGATTGGATAATATTGTTACAAAACATGGTTATATTGGTAAAAAAACTTCTGAAAAATTGCCTAAGTAGAATAAATTTCTAACATATATATCAATATACTATTGTTTTAAACAAACTTTGTTTTATTACAAAGTAAATGTCATTGTTTTGTCGGAAGTTTGAAAAAATATTAAGAATCATCTATTGTTTTGGCGGAAGAGTGTAAAAAGTTAGAGGATCTGTCAATTGCATTAGAGGGCCCTTTGAAACATATTTTATTTATTTTTAATTAAAATTGAACTTAATTTTAATTATAATAAATATTATATAAAAATATAATATTTTATTAGTCGGTCGCAAGGTGGGATACCAAGATTTCCAAAAAAATATATATAATATATAAATTTGAATTAACTTTAGTTTATAATAATGTTTAGATAATAAAAAATGTTTAGATAATATAATGTTTAATTAATTTATTAATATGTTTAGATAATAAAATATAAACAATTTTTTTATAATTCAAATAATTAAAGTTACATTTAATTTATAAATAAAATAACAATAATAATACAAATAAAATATTAATTAAAGAAATATGTATTTATTTATTTAATAAAAATAAAATTACACTAAACCTCCATCTAGCCTTAATTTTGACCCGGTCGATGAAAATGGTGGTGAATTTCACATGCAGTAGCTTGTCCAATTCGTGTAGACCTTCTACAATTTTCATCAATATTTGTTGGCCGAGTAGAATGCCCTGTGTCATTTCTAAAATCCATTAATCCAACAACCATCAGTTAATAAGCTCATGGCCATCGTACTGCCATAACTTAACCTAGTTCTCCTTGTAAGACAATGTTGTGAAGATTTTTCCATTAATGACGCTCTTGTCTATAATGGTATTTCTAATTTGAAATTTTCCTTTGGTCTGATGTCTGACTTGTGTGGTATTTCTCCATGGACCTAGGTGGAAGTGGAATTTCTTGTTGAATCCCAAATTGGAGTTTAACCTTATGTCAATGATGCATTTTAACAGTAGTGAAATAGATTAAAGCGTTGTTGAACTCCACATGTCACTTTCAGTTGGATCCTCGTCATCATGTCCAAGATAGGGCCTCCATAGAAACTGTTACATAATAGTAAAAATGATTAGTTAAAAAATCATAAATAAACTTTAAATATTAGTAGTTTATTCTAGAAGATACTACATCATCCGCCTCGAGATGATTGAAGAACACCTGATATTCAGGAGCACAATGATGAGGCATTTTTTCATAATTCATCTCATGTGCGTACCACCTAAAGAGAAATAGTTATTAGAAAATATCTAAAAAAAATAATTTGTTTAATATGTACTTAGTCTCATATAGAAACTAGAATGGATTGGGATTTCCTGGTGTCAATCTTGGCATTCTGGACCAACCCCAAGCTAGAAGTAAAACTCCACAGCCAGCAAAATTATGCACATTTTTTAGTGCATCTACACAAATTTCTGTAATGATGCGCTAAAGTAGCAGCGCCTCAATTATATCTACCTATTTTATTTATATATGCTAATAATGGTAAAAATTGAAAATGTATATTGTTACCATTAGTATCAGAAAATAATAAGTTGGCGAAAATCAATAAAAGATACATTCTAGTTTTCCAAAGTTTTACTTCTTCGGAGGACTTCTCATCTAATTTCAAATAATTGTAATGGTCCTTTAGCCATTTCATTTTAATACTTTTCCCTTTTCTATCTCTTTCCTCCAATGGCACCCCTAATGGTTCTAGAGTCGTTTCATATGCAACATTTGTGTGCCCAATTACGGCCAAACAATTTACATGTAAACTTAACATGTGTACATTTTCCATAGTGATTGTGCATTCACCGATTGTGTAATACCCCGTAATTTTGTGAACATTTTGAATAATATTATTATGATCAACTGGGTTCCGGGGTACTCTGAGCAATTATTGGATAAAGTAATTAGAGTAAACCAACGAACCCGGAATTTGATTTGATTAATATTATTTAACTTGGAGTTTTATTAATTGGTGCAATTGAGATAATTTGGAAAATTAGTAGTGTTACCAATTAATGTTCCTATGTCTATTTTCTTTTCATTTTCCTTATTTGAGAAAAGATAGAAAACTTGGAGAAAGAAAAGGAAGAGAAGAAAAAGGAAGGGAAAAGAAGAGAAAAATTCCTCAAGAGCTCTTGGACTTAAATCATCACCCAATCTTCATCTTTTCATCTCAGCTTCAACCTCCTCGTCTTGTAATCCAGGTGGGTTCTAGTTAGATGCTTTAGAGTAGAGTTTTATTGAGTTTAGAGTTAGTTTTGACATTGTTAGAAAATGAGAAATTTTGCACTAAAATCATGTTTTAACGTTCCTCATGATTGATACTTGTTAGATATGTGTTATTGTGTATCCAATTGGTATTTTTCTGGTGTTTAGAAGTGAATTGGAAGGGAAAATGCAGCATTTTCGCAAACCCATTATGCAGGAAATTTTATGGTTTTCACGTTGCCCATACGCGTATCACCCAAGGCAATATGCGTATTGGTTAAGGCAATACGCGTATGGCTGTGCAGAAATGTGGCCAATACGCGTATGAGGTTCCATTTTCTCGGCCATCTGCCCATTTGCGTATTGATACGCGTACGGTTTTGGGCAATACGCGTATGAGGTAGGGTAGTACGCGTATTGGGGTTTAAAAAGGATTTTTTGGGAAAAATCACTCTTTGCCCATACGCGTATGACTTTGGGCAATACGCGTATGGCTGGGCGAGCCAGCTAGGCAATACGCGTATGGCACAAGGCAATACGCGTACGGCCAGGAGGGTGAAAAAAATTGTGTTTTCTCGCGATACTATTTCTCGCTATGTCCATAACTTTTGACTCGGTTATCCGTTTTTAATATTCTTGATATCATTGGAAAGCTAACAAAATGTACTTTCTTATTAAAATGGTTTTAAGATTGTTGGCCGATTTAATTATGTTGGGATTTTTGGAATAGTGTTGTTTGCCGACTTTTATCGTTTAATGGTGTGTAATTGTGGTTGAATATGTATGCATGTTAAAATATGAAATAGGTAGAGTGAGGAACATTACCATAAACAATGTCGGAAAGTGTGAATTGTCATAGTGACAATGCTCGCCCATGAAAGGTCGAGGCGTGTGTCTAATAATCATAACCAGTTTATCTTATGGTGTAGTTTCATGAGACTCGAGCACCTCCTCTGAAACGTATGCACAATTACTTGGCAGGTTTGATTACCGCGTATAGTACGAATGGAGCCTACGGGTAAAGAGACTTGTGATGGTGTACGGGCCGTGTGAAGTGACGGATCACGGTGTACGGGCCGATGACCCCGAATCCATTTCGTATGCCAAGTAACTACAAGGATCCATGACTCGGGTCGTCTTCTAGACGTAGAAGCGGACTGGAAAAGGGGATGCCTTGGTACGGTTATTGATTAGTGAGATTCTTGAGTTAACATGCTCAGGACGTACTTTGGTACTAGTGTGAGTTAACAGGCTCACGAGTGTGAATGCATATTTAGTGTGTGTGTACTCAAAGTCACTTCCCTTCCCTTTTGACTTGAGTTAGGTCCATTAGAACCTTGTAGAGCCGAGAGGACTTTAAGATAGGGAACTCATTGAGATTTGATGTATCTCACCCCACTGTTGTTGTTTACATCACAGGTACTGCAGGTTCCGCGAAGGGTAAGGATAAGGCTGTGTGATTATCCTTACTTATCTGATGGCTTTGCTTCCGTTGTGGAGTTTTTTTTTAGATCATTAGTGATCTAGTTCTTAGTATTTGTCTTTGGAACATCTTGCAGATATACTATGCCGTAGTTTTTTTTGTATTAGGCTTTTTGGGCATGTATATGTATAATGTGTTTACTAGGAACTTATTGTATAATTCAGTACCAAAAGTGGAAATCATGTATAATATATGCTTTGATGTATGTATGTATATATATATATATATGGGCTTTACAGTTGGTATCAGAGCAGGTCGTATCCTCGACCTAGTCATGAAATAGAATAAGTTTTCTTTTCGTTTCATATGCGGTGTGTCGCCATTGGTCTTGTGTGTTATATTTATGGTATTGAGTTTGATCAACTTAATCCTATCTGTATGAAATTCAAGAACATGGCTGACAGGCACAGAAATAACCGTGGTAGACCAAGAACTACTCCAGCAGAGACTAATCCGCCAAGTGACAAGGGAAATTCTCCTTTATACCAATTTATGCAACAGATGCAGCAACAGCAGAATCAGTTTGTGCAACAAATGGTACAGTAAATGGCTGGTGGTGTGCATCCTCCAGTGGTGGTTCCTGAAGCTGCAGGGGGAGTCTTTAGGGATTTCATTCGTATGAATCCTCTGGAATTTCAGGGAGGGTTAGATCCAGTAAAGGCTCATGAATGGATATCAGGTATGGAACGAATTTTCTTAATAGTTCAGTGCAGTGAGGAAAACAAGGTGGTCTTCGCTTCTCACTTGTTGAAGGGTCCTGCCATGAGGTGGTGGGAAAGCGCTTCAGCCTTAATGATAATTCAAGAGGTACCAAAGGTATGGGAGCAGTTTAAGATAACTTTTATGGATAAATATTTTCCAAGTTCCTTGAGGCGTCAGAAGGAATTCGAGTTTCAACAATTAAGACAAGGCAACTTAACTGTGGCTTCTTATGCTGAAAAGTTCGAGGTTATGGCTGCTTATTCTAGACAAGCCATGTATGCTCCTGATGAGAGGTGGAAGGTTGATCAGTTTCTGTTTGGTTTAAGGGCTGAAATTTCACACAGTGTGTCTCAGAGAGAATTCACTAGCTATGCCGAATTGTTAAGACAGTGTTATGTGGTAGAGCATAGTTTGAAGAAGGTACAAATGGAAGGAGATTTGAGTAGGATGAATCAAAGTGACCGAGGGATATCGAATCAACAAGTTAGACCAAGGCAGCAATCATTTAAAGGGAAGCAAGTTCAGAGTTCTAGGACTAGTGTGCCTCCGGTATGCCGTACTTGTGGAAAGAATCATTATGGTAGGTGCGGTTTGGAGGGAATAAGGTGTTATCAGTGTAATAAGGTGGGCCATATATCGAGGGATTGTCCTCAGGGTAGGAATCAGACACAAGGGAAGAATACCGGCCGAGTGTATACCTTGGATGCGAGGAAAGCAAAGAATGATAACTCCTTGATTGCGGGTACGTGTTTCGTAAATGGACATCCTTGTTTTGTTTTATTTGATTGTGGGGCAACGCATTCTTTTGTGTCCACGTGTTGCGTGAAGCGACTTAGGTTGCAAGCTGTTCCTTTGTTTCCTCCTATGGTGGTTACTACTGCCATGGATGAGATTGTAGAGACACCGTTGATGTGTGAAAATTATGTATTATCGGTGAATGAAAGAGTTTTCCAGATTGACCTTATCTGTTTACCGCTTAAGAAAGTGGATGTTGTTCTGGGAATGGATTGGCTTTCTGCTAATTCGGTGTTTATTGGGTGTGAGGAAAAATTGATCATTATCCCATCTACCGAGGCCACTTCGAAGGATGTGTTAACTACTATTTTAGAAGGTACGGTTGGAATGATTAATTTCTTGTTTGAAGAGGAAAAGTCTATTCTTTTGATTCTTACTAAGGAGGAGAGTAGTAACATCCAAGTTTTGAGTATTCCTGTAGTTTGTGACTTTCCTAAAGTTTTCCCCGAGGATATCATTTCTCTTCCTCCGGAGCGGGAAGTGGAATTCTCTATTGACCTGATACCGGGAATGGCTCCAATATCTGTTTCTCCGTATCGGATGGCACCACTTGAATTAAGAGAATTAAAGGATCAATTGGAAGAATTGTTGGCTAAGCATTTTGTTCGACCAAGCGTTTCGTCCTGGGGAGCTCTGGTGTTATTGGTAAAGAAAAAGGATGGTGGAATGCGGTTGTGTATTGATTACCGTCAGTTGAATAAGGTCACCATCAAGAATAAATACCCATTGCCAAGGATAGACGACCTGTTAGATTAATTGAAAGGAACCTGTGTGTTCTCGAAGATTGATTTACGATCGGGTTATCATCAGATTCATGTGAAGAGTTCAGATGTACCAAAGACTGCGTTTAGAACCCGTTATGGTCATTATGAATTTTTGGTGATGCCTTTCGGTGTGACGAATGCTCCGGCAGTTTTCATGGATTATATGAATCGGATATTTCAACCTTACTTGGACCAATTTGTGGTGATTTTCATTGACGACATTCTTATTTATTCTCGTGATCCTCAAGAGCACGGAGAACACCTAAGAATTGTTTTATCCATCTTACAAGAGAAGCAACTTTTTGCTAAGTTAAGTAAGTGTGAGTTTTGGATGCCTGAGTTTAATTTTCTCGGTCATGTCATATCCCAGGGAGGTGTAGCGGTTGATCCATCAAAAGTTGAAGCGGTGATTAATTGGGAGAGACCGAAGAATGCTTCTAAAGTTAGAAGTTTCTTGGGATTGGCAGGGTACTACAGAAGGTTTAATAAGGGTTTTTCGCAACTGGATTTACCATTGACGAGACTTACTCGGAAGAATTATTCGTATGAGTGGGATTCGGCTTGTGAAAGAAGTTTTAGGAGTTTGAAGGAGAGATTGACTACCGCTCCTGTTTTGATTATTCCTGATTCTAGCAAGTCGTATGAGGTATATTGTGATGCATCGAAGAAGGGATTAGGCGGGGTGTTAATGCAAGATGGACATGTAATGGCTTATGCTTCATGACAGTTGAAAGTCCATGAAGAGAATTACCCAACGCATGATTTAGAATTGGCGGCAGTTGTATTTACTTTGAAAGTGTGGCGTCACTATTTGTATGGTGTACGTTTTGAGATGTTTAGCGACCACAAGAGCTTAAAGTACTTATTTGATCTGAAAGAGTTGAACATGCGTCAGAGGAGATGGATGGAATATTTGAAGGATTATGACTTGGAGTTAAAATACCATCCGGGTAAAGCAAATAAGGTGGCGGATGCATTGAGTAGGAAGATGTTGCATAATGCCGAGTTGATGATGTTAGAGTATACCTTAATGGAAAAGTTTAGAGATCTAAATCTTCAATTTAACTAGACTCCAAATTGTGTAATTATGGGAAATTTGAACGTCTCTTCTACTCTTAGGGAAGAAATCCAGCAAGAGCAAGGGTTAGACGAGAAAATTCAGGAAGTGTTATTGCAACCGGGTTTTGAGCGAGCTACCGACAGAACTATTTTGTTTAACCAAAGGATTTGTGTTCCGGATAACACGGAGTTAAAACGAAGGATTTTGGAAGAAGCGCATAAGGGTGCTTTTACTATACATCTGGGGTCTTCAAAGATGTATCAAGATTTAAAGAGGAACTATTGGTGGCCCGGGATGAAAAAGGATATTGCGGTGTATGTGTCGGAATGTGCGGTATGCCAACAAGTGAAGATTGAGCACCAAAGGCCGGGTGGCTTATTACAACCTTTAGAGATTCCGACGTGGAAATGGGATAGTATTTCGATGGACTTTGCAGTGGGATTACCCCGTGCACATGGTGGTTATGATTCGATTTGGGTAATTGTGGACCAATTAACGAAAGCAGCGCATTTCTTAGCTGTGAAGACTACCTACAAGGCGAGTCATCTCGCAAGGTTGTTCATTTTAGAGATAGTGAGATTTCATGGTATTCCTACTAGTATCGTCTCGGATAGAGATCCAAAGTTTACTTCCAGATTTTGGAGAGCTTTTCAACAAGCCATGGGAATGAGGTTATGTTTGAGCATGTCAAACCATCCGCAAACGGACGGTCAGACGGAACGGACAATACAGACTATGGAGGACATGTTGAGAGCTTGTGTACTTGAAAGTGGAGGGAATTGGATAGAACTTTTGCCATTGATCGAATTCTCTTATAATAACAATTATCATGCAAGTATTGGTATGGCACCTTATGAGGCGCTATATGGTAGGAAGTGTAGAACGCCATTGTGTTAGGCGGAGGTTGGCGACGATAGAATTTTGGGACCTGAGATTATTCACGAGACCACAGAAAAGATTCGAATGATTCGTGGAAAAGTTAAACAAGCCCAAGATCGTCAGAAAAGCTATACGGACAACCGTAGGAGACCGTTAGAGTTTGATGAGGGTGATCATGTATTTTTGAAGGTTACTCCGAGATTGAGATTGAAAGGACCATTTAAATCGCGGAAGTTAAGTCCAAGATACGTGGGACCGTATCAAATCTTAGAAAGAATTGGAAAAGTAGCTTATAGATTAGCCCTACCGCCTTCTCTGTCAGAGATGCACGACGTTTTCCATGTGTCTCAGCTTCGAAATTTTGTCCCAAATCCTCTTCAGCCAATTTTACCAGATACAATTGAGATAGAAGCTGATTTGACGTTTGAGCCTCAACCGAGTCGTATCACCGGAAGAGAAACTAAAGTGTTAAGGGATAAAGAGATTCCTCTTGTTAAGGTCCAGTGGGGTGAGACGCATCCAAGCGATGCAACTTGGGAATCGGAATCGGAAATACGGGAGGTCTACCCTCATCTGTTCAGGTAATCTTTTAAATTCGAGGGAGAATTTCTATTTAAGGGGGGGGATGTAATACCCCATAATTTTGTGAACATTTTGAATAATATTATTATGATCAACTGGGTTCCGGGGTACTCTGAGCAATTATTGGATAAAGTAATTAGAGTAAACGAACGAACCCGGAATTTGATTTGATTAATATTATTTAACTTGGAGTTTTATTAATTGGTGCAATTGAGATAATTTGGAAAATTAGTAGTGTTACCAATTAATGTTCCTATGTCTATTTTCTTTTCATTTTCCTTATTTGAGAAAAGATAGAAAACTTGGAGAAAGAAAAGGAAGGGAAAAGAAGAGAAAAATTCCTCAAGAGCACTTGGACTTGAATCATCACCCAATCTTCATCTTTTCATCTCAGCTTCAACCTCCTCGTCTTGTAATCCAGGTGGGTTCTAGTTAGATGCTTTAGAGTAGAGGTTTATTGAGTTTAGAGTTAGTTTTGACATTGTTAGAAAATGAGAAATTTTGCACTAAAATCATGTTTTAACGTTCCTTATGATTGATACTTGTTAGATATGTGTTATTGTGTATCCAATTGGTATTTTTCTGGTGTTTAGAAGTGAATTGGAATGGAAAATGGAGCATTTTCGCAAACCCATTATGCAGGAAATTTTTTGGTCTTCACGCTGCCCATACACATATCACCCAAGGAAATACGCGTATTGGTTAAGGCAATACGCGTATGGCTGTGCAGAAATGTGGGCAATACGCGTATGAGGTTCCATTTTCTCGACCATCTGCCCATTTGCGTATTGATACGCGTACGGTTTTGGGCAATACGCGTATGAGGTAGGGTAGTACGCGTATTAGGGTTTTAAAAGGAATTTTTGGGAAAAATCAGTCTCTGCCCATACGCGTATGACTTTGGACAATACGCGTATGGCTGGGCGAGCCAGCTAGGCAATACGCGTATGGCACAAGCCAATACGCGTACGGCCAGGAGGGTGAAAAAAATTGTGTTTTCTCGCGATACTATTTCTCGCTATGTCCATAACTTTTGACTCGGTTATCCTTTTTTAATATTCTTGATATCATTGGAAAGTTAACAAAATGTACTTTCTTATTAAAAAGGTTTTAAGATTGTTGGCTGATTTAATTATGTCGATATTTTTGGAATAGTGTTGTTTGCCGACTTTTATCGTTTAATGGTGTGTAATTGTGGTTGAATATGTATGCATGTCAAAATATGAAATAGGTAGAGTGAGGAACATTACCATAAACAATGTCGGAAAGTGTGAATTGTCATAGTGACAACGCTCGCGCATGAAAGGCCGAGGCGTGTGTCTAATAATCATAACCAGTTTATCTTACGGTGTAGTTTCATGATACTCGAGCACCTCCTCTGAAACGTATGCACAATTACTTGGCAGGTTTGATTCCCGCGTATAGTACGAATGGAGCCTATGGGTAAAGAGACTTGTGACGGTGTACGGGCCGTGTGAAGTGACGGATCACGGTGTACGGGTCGATGATCCGAATCCATTTCGTATGCCAAGTAACTACAAGGATCCATGACTCAGGTCGTCTTCTAGACGTAGAAGCGGACGGGAAAAGGGGATGCCTTGGTACGGTTATTGATTAGTGAGATTCTTGAGTTAACAGGATCAGGACGTACTTTGGTACTAGTGTGAGTTAACAGGCTCACGAGTGTGAATGCATATTTAGCGTGTGTGTACTCAAAGTCACTTCCCTTCCCTTTTGACTTGAGTTAGGTCCATTAGAACCTTGTAGAGCCGAGAGGACTTTAAGATAGGGAACTCACTGAGATTTGATGTATCTCACCCCACTGTTATTGTTTACATCACATGTACTGTAGGTTCCGCGAAGGGTAAGGATAGGCTGTGTGATTATCCTTACTTATCTGATGGCTTTGCTTCCGTTGTGGAGTTTTTTTTTTTGAGATCATTAGTGATCTAGTTCTTAGTATTTGTCTTTGGAACATCTTGTAGATATACTATGCCGTAGTTTTTTTTTGTATTAGGATTTTTGGGCATGTATATGTATAATGTGTTTACTAGGAACTTATTGTATAATTCAGTACCAAAAGTGGAAATCATGTATAATATATGCTTTGATGTATGTATATATATGGGCTTTACAGATTGAAAGATGAAACATGTGAGTTTCCTGTCTCCATCTTTCACATAAGGTGAGAATAAACTTTCTATCAATGTTGTATGAAGTTATACTGATAATGTGACCAAAGCCCACTCGTCGACCTCGACATATGAATGTGGTTGGACAATATTCCAGTACAAAAATGGACATGGGCATTTGACGAGGGTCGACATTGGGGTAACATGACAACGAACCTCGTCGAGTCAATGAACTCAGCCTTTAAAGGAACTCGTAATTTGCCCATCACAACATTGGTAAGTGCAACCTATTAGTGGATGGGATCACTATTTACGGAAAGAGGTGCAAAATGGAGTGCAATGTTTCAATCTAGGCAAACATTTACAGAAAATCGCATGAAGTTCATGAGAGAAGAAACAACAAAATCTAACATGCATCAGGTAACCTCTTTTGACTATGAACGTTACACTTTCAGTGTGAAGGAGACGATGGACCATGCTGGGGGGAAGCCTATGGGACGTTACAAGGTCGACTTGTTAAATGGTTGGTGTGACTATGGAAAGTTTCAAGCTTACCGTGTTCCTTGTTGACATGTTATCGTTGCACGTTCCATTGCACGCCAAGACTTCTATGCTCATTCGTCTAATGTTTACAAGGTAGCAAGCCTATTTGGGGTTTACAATACAAGCTTTCCAATGGTACCATAGAGGAATATTGACCTATTTATGAAGGATACCGAATTTTCCATAATCCAAATATGCGGAGGAAAAAGAAAGGCCTCCTAGTAAGCATATGTATTAGAACAAAAAATGGACATTATTGATAAGTTAGAGAGAAAATGTGGATTGTGTCATCTTCCAGGTCATAACCGCACTCGGTGTCCCAATGTTGGAACTAATAATAATTAGGTAAAATACTCTTTTTGATCCCTTAAATATACTCTTGGGTTCATATTGGTCCCTTAATTATTTTTTGTGCCAGATTGGTCCTTTAACTCTTTAAAACGTGTCATGTTGGTCCTTTTTGTCTAATTATCGACGAATTTAGCGACTGATTATTTGAATTTTTCCGTTGTAAATTAGACGAAAAGGACTAACATGATCCATATTAAAGAGTTAAGGGACCAATCTGACACAAAAAATAATTAAGGGACCAATCTGAACCTAAAGGTATAGTTAAGGGACCAAAAATGGCATTTTGCCTAATAATTAAGTTTTTGTTGTTGTAAAATATCAATTTCAGATTACCATCAACTGCTAATTAAGTATTTATGTCGTCGTTAATGGAGGTTTTTGAATACAAAGATCTTTCGCATTTAATAATATATAACAAGACAAGTTACACTTAATACAACAGATTACCATCTCAAACAACAACACAAACAACAAATAAAAACACTTAACACCATAACATTTCTAAGAGATTACAACAATCAAAACAATATTCCTAGCTCCATACATCATAGGCATGGCATCAATGTAATCTTTAACTCGCATCCAAATATGTTAGATGCCATTGTTGTCTTTTGCAATAGAGATGTATAAAATGAGTCTCTCAATAATTCTAATTCTTTCACCATCCTTAATCTCTTCATTTAACCAATGGATCAAATTCCTCTCTAGTTGCTCAAAACTTTTGATGTTCCAAAAAAGCATCTTCAACAAAGGCTTGGCAATCAAATAAATAACATGCTTGTAGTGGTGATTCACGTTAGAACAAATGAATAACGTTAAAAATTAGAAGAAATTGAGAAGGGATGTGAAAAAATGAATCACGCCACACCTTTATTTACACCGAGTTCTCCACGTGGCACCACTAAAATAATTGGCAGATCCATTATAGATAAATCACTGCAACCTCAAATTACAGTGTCAACTCTGTACTTAAATAAGGGTTAGTACCATTTTACCCCTGCCATATAGGTGATTTCTAGTTTACACCCCTGTAATTTTTTTTTGTAAAAGCAACCTTGCAATATAAAGATTCTGGTTGTTTAAACTTTGGGGGGGGGGGATGGTACACGTCTGATGCCTATGTGTCATGATAAGTAGGATTTTTTTTTTAGTTTTTATATTTTTTTAAGTAATAGATGGATTGGGTCTGTCTACATTAATCTTAAATGTATTTCCAAGACATACTCTTCTTAATTCAATTGTATAACTCCAAACCATTGCATACTGTCTATCTGCATCTCTTTCAACTATTCGTTTTGGTATCTCCTTGGCCTTCAACGCCCTACTTGGAGTAATCCCAACTGAGTAGTTCTTTCTCATGTTTTGAATTATATCAACAACCCTCGCCTTCTGAATTGTCTTCATCTTGTTTACAACTGCCTTAGCTACCCACTTGGACTTTGCACTAGTATTATTTTAAACCCTAGCATAACTATTGGTGCCCACCCATGTTTTTATTTGAAAAGTCATATTTCCACCAACTTTCGAGCATAGACCCAAAAACCCACATTTTCCATTGCATTCTACCCTCACTAAGTATCTTTCATTATTCACAAACGTAATTTCCCTTCCATTCAAGACTGGCCACTCAATTATAACATCCTTGAAATCACTCAAGGAATTAAATTCCTTTTCAAGATTAAACTCATTGTCCTTCCTTAGTTGGTCCTTCAGAAACTTTCATACTTTTGAGGTTTTTCATCTTCATATGCAACTGGATTTGAATTACCTAACTCATCACTCAAGTAATGATCTTCTTCCTTATCCCTTCTTTCACCATCCTTTCTTTCCTTATCCCTTGTTGATCTTCTTTCCTTATCCCTTATTTCAGAATCCTTTGGTTTAATTTCTTTGGCTATCTTCTCTAATAAATTCCCCTCCATGATGAACAATAACAGTGAACTTATCCATTATTTGTATCATAAAATATTTCATCATCAAAATGGTGTTCTAAACTTAACAAAAGAAAAGACAAAAATAGAGTAGATTGAGCGATTCCGTACCTTGATTCACTTTTCTTCGTAGAATGTATCAATGGAGTTGCACGAACTATGACTTGAACCTTGAACAATGACTTGAATGCTTGGAGCTCTTCAATGGCGTTTCCACTTAGGCAAAAAATGGGAAGGACTAGAATAGAACTTCTATTGTAATTTTATAAGTTTGTCCATCTGTCACTTAAAAAAATAAAAACTAAAAAAATGCCACTTATCATGACACATAGGCATTAGGCATGTGTCATTCCCCCCCCCCCCCCCCCCCCCCTAAGGTTTAAACAAAGAGAATCTTTATATGGCAAGGTTGCTTTTGCAACAAAAAAACACATGGGTATAAATCAGAACTCACCTATATGGCATAAGGGTAAAATGGTATTAACCTTATTTATTTACAGAGCTGACATTGTAATTGGCAGTTGTTATGCTTTATCTATAATGGATCTGCCAATTGTTTTGGTGGTTCCACGTGGTGTATATGGTATTAATAGAGGTGTGGCATGATTCATTTTTTCACATCCCTTCTCAGTTTCTTCTAATTTTTAATGTTGTTCATTTGTTCTAACACGAATCGTAGCTACAGGCATGTTATTTATTCGAATGTTAAACCTCTAATGAATATGGTTTTTTGAAACATCCAAAGTTTTGAGCAACTAAAGAGGACATTTATCCATTGGTTAGATGGAGAGATTAATGATGGTGAAAAAATTAGAAGTATTGAGAGACTTGTTTCGTACATCTCTATTGTGGAAGACAACAATGGCATCCAGTGTATGTGGGTGCAAGTTAAAGATTACAGTGATGCCGTGGCTATGATGTCTAGAGCTAGTGATATTGCTTTGATTGTTGTAATCTCTTAGAATTTTTAAGGTGTTATTTTTTGTTGTTATTGTTTGTGTTGTTCTTTTAGATGGTAATCTGATGTGTTAAGTGGTGTTTGTCTTGTTATCTATTATTAAATACGAAAGTTCTTTGTATTCAAAAAAACGTCATTAACAACAGCATAAATACTTAATTAGCAGTTGATGGTAATTTGAAATTGATATTTCACAACAAAAAAACTTAATTATTACTAGTTCCAACATTGGGAAACTCAGTGCGGTTGTGACCGGGAAGACGACACAAAGCAGATTTTCTCTCCAACTTATCAGCTGTGTTCATTTATGTTCTAATATGTGTGCTTACTGGGCGACCTGTCTTGTTCCTCTGCATACTTGGATTATGGAAAATTCGATCTCCTACATAAACAGGTAAATATTCCTCTATGGTAGCACTGGAAAGCTTGTGTTGTAAACCTCAAATATGTTTGTGACCTTGTAAACGTTGGACAAATGAGCATAGGCATCTTGGCGTACACTAGAACATTCAGCGATAACATATGAACATGGAACATGGTAAGCTTGAAACTTTCTGCAGTCACACCAAACATTTAACAGGTCGACCTTGTAACGTCCCATGGGCTTCCCCCCACTGTGGTCCATCATCTCCTTCACACTAAAAGTGTGACGTTCATAGTCAAAAGAGGTTACCTGATGCGTGTTGGATTTTGTTGTTTCTTCTCTCATGACCTTCATGCAATTTACTATAAATGTTTTCCCATATTCCAACATTGCACTCAATTTTGCACCTCTTTCCATAAATAGTGATCCCATCCTATAATAGGTTGCACTTACCAATGTTGTGATGGGCAGGTTACGAGTGCCTTTAAAGACTGAATTCATTAACTCGACGAGGTTCGTTGTCATGTTACCCCGATGCTGACCCTCATCAAATGCCCGTGTCCATTTTTGTACTGGAATATTGTCCAACCACATTCATATGTCGAGGTCGACGAGGTGATCCGTCCATATTTGATACAAGTGGGCTTTGGTCACGTTATCAATATAACTTCATACAACGTTGATAGAAAATTATTCTCGCCTTATGCGAAATATGGAGACAGGAAACTCACATGTTTCATCTTTCAATCAGTGAATGCACAGTCACTATGGAAGATGTACACATGTTAGGTTTACACGTAAATGGTTTGGCTGTAATTGGGCGCACAAATGGCATATGAAATGACTCTAGAACTATTAGGGGTGCCATTGGAGGAAAGAGATGGAAAAGGGGAAAGTATTAAAATGAAATGGCTAAAGGACAATTACAATTATTTGAAATTAGACGAGAATTCCCCCAACGAAGTAAAACTAGAATGTATCTTTTATTGCTTTTTGCAGCTTATCATTTTCTGATACTAATGGTAACTTTATACATATTCAGTTTTTACCATTTTTATCAGACATAAATAAAATAGGTAGATATAGTTGGGGCGCTGCAACTTTAGTGCATCTATGCAAAAATTTGTGTAGATGCACTAAAATAATATGCATAATTTTGCTGGGTGTGAAGTTTTAGTTCAAGCTTGGGGTTGGTTCAGAATGCTAAGACTGTCTCCAAGAAATCTCAATCCATTCCAGTTTCCATATGCGACCAAGTACGCATTAAACAAATTATTTTTTTAGATATGTTTTTTATAGGTATTTTCTAATAACTATTTCTTTTTAGGTGGTCCATACATGGGATGAATTATGAAAAAATGCCTCACCATTGTGCTCCTGGATATCGGGTGTTCTTCAATCATTTCGAGGCGGATA
The DNA here is from genome assembly GCA_022829125.1 of Lathyrus tuberosus. NCBI lineage: Eukaryota > Viridiplantae > Streptophyta > Magnoliopsida > Fabales > Fabaceae > Lathyrus > Lathyrus tuberosus. Next base: position 5,300,070 of record JALAZF010000430.1, on the reverse strand, counting down.
ATATAGTATCTTCAAGAATAAAATACAAATATTTAAAGTTTATTTATGATTTTTATTACTAATCATTTTTACTACAATGTAACAATTTCTATGGAGGCCCTATCTTGGACTTGATGATGAGGATCCAACAGAAAGTGACATGAGGAATTCAACAACGTTTTAAATTTATTTCACTACTGTTTAAGTGCATATTTTAGATAGGGTTAAACTCCAATTTGGGATTCAACAAAAAATTTCGATTCCACCTAGTTCCATGGAGGAGTACCACACAAGTTAGACGTCAGACCAATGGAAATTTTCAAATTGGAAAGACCATTATGTATAAGAGTGTCATTAATTGCAAAATCGTCGCAACATTGTTTTACAAGAAGATATCATGTCAAACTAATGTAAACCGAGTATGGAATACATGGATTGGTATATATCTGTGTCAGATTTGTATCCATCACAAAATATATTACTATTTAACCCTCGTAACCAACCTTCATCTTCAAACTTTTAACACATCAAACCATCAACCAACACTTACACCAAACAACCAACATGTAACACCCAACAACCTATATGTAATACCAATAACGTTTCAACCCAACACAACAACCTTATACCCCAAGCCAACACTACTATCAATAATACCCATCATTTAACCCACCCCTACAACTTCCAACAACAAAAACCACCCACCACCCACTATAACCAATACCTACTCACACAACCTACCCCACAAGAACACAACTACCAAACACCCAAACCACAAATCCATTTTTACCACTCACAAACCTTCACCCAAAACTCATCCCAAAACCAACAACCCTACATCCCATTCATGCATAGCTCAATGTCATATACTACCTAACCAAACTGGATTAACGGGGGAACTAGGTTAAGTTATGTCAGTACGGTGGCGATGAACTTATTAACTGATGACATGGTAACTGAATTAATGGATTCTAGAAATGACGCAGGGCCTTCTACTCGGCCAACAAATGTTGATGAAAATTGTAGAAGGTCTACAAGAATTGGACAAACTCCTGCATGTGAAACCCACCACCGCTTTCAACGACCGGGTCAAAATCAAGGCTAAATGGGGTTTAGTGTAATTTGATTTTTATTACATAAATAAATATTTATTTATTTAACTAATATTTTGTTTATATTTATATTTATATTTTATTTATTAATTAAATATAGCTTTAATTACAAAAAAAAAATTGTTTTCATATTTTATTATCTAAACAAATAATTATAATCAATTTAAATAAATTGTAAATTATTAATATTGTTTTTATTATATTTAAAACTAAATTCAATTATAATTAAAAAACAAAATAAGTTTTAAAGGGTCTTCTAATGCATTGGGCATCCCTCTAAATTTGTACACTCTACGCTAAAGCATTTAGTGGTTCCCTATTATTTTACAAGCACTTGCCAAAACAATGGGCTATTGCTTTATACCAACAAAAAAATTTGTTTGAAACAATAGTGTATATATATATATACCCACACACACACATACACACATGAAGGTGACAAGAAACACAAGTAAGGGGGTTTGAATTGGGTTTTTAAGATAAAACGTTTTCGCACCCAAGACACTCAAAGATGAAATAAGAATCAAAATAAATGAACACAAATATTTTTATCCTAGTTCACTGTTAACGAAGCTAGTCCAGTCCACCCGCCAAGGTAATTTCGCCTTATCAATAAGGACTTAATCCACTATAATCAACTGATTACAGACACACAATGACTATTCGTCAACGTTTTCTTGAGAATCCTAACTATTCCCTAGTCTCTCAAGGAATACAACCTCAAAAATGAGATACAAGAAATGTGTTTACAAAGTTGCTTCTAAGAAAGCAAATTACACAAAATTTAAGTACAATGAAATTATCACACAAAAATGAAAGAAAAAAAAAAGCTCTATGTTTGTTTTCTATACTATATTCACAAGAATATTATGTTCAGAAAAAGCGTTGTGATGTAGCGTGAATTCTCGTAAACTAGCATAGAGTAACAGCTTTATTCATTCTTCCAAGTATCCTTTATATAGGCAACGAAAAGATCCATTTGAGGGTAGAATGGAAAAATTCACAAATGAGTTGGCACCTTGCATAACGGTCTGCAAAGGTGGGAGACAAAATGGTACAAAAGTACAGTGCTTACTCCACAAAATCAGCGTATTGGGAAAAATATTGATCTTATAACGTGTACGAATTTTCTCACGTAAAACCTTTTGATCTTATCTTCTAATCTTCGAAGGCTTCATAGTGAATGTTGTTGAAGCATATTTAGAAGAATCAAAAGTCTGGTTGAAAGAAACTTCAGAACCTTGGTCTTCAGAGTCTTGACACAGTTCCTCTGAACCTGGTCTTCAGAGTCTCCAGAACTTAGTCTTCAAAATCTTGAGAGCTTGATAAACCTTCAAAAGCTTTTCTATCAGAGTCATAGTTAGAAGCTTTAGCACAAACGTTCATAAGAATCGTTATTTAAGAGCATTCTAAAACTTAGCGTAATCTTGTAAAGCATACATTTTATCTCTTCAGAGGCAAAGTGTATTGAGTTCAGAATCTGATGACGTCACACGCCAAATCTTCAGAGTAAGAACCTGTTAGCAAAAGCTACACATTAGACAAAACTATTAGGGTACAAAATTTTTCTCTAAGAAACAATGTATTGTTATCATCAAAACTAAAGGACAGATGCAGAACCAAATCTTGTTCTTACAATATATATATATATATATATTAAAATGGATGTCACTTTAATATTTTGCCTGCAAAAAAAGAATATTTTTACTATCCTTCCAGGATTTTGGAGAAAATATACCAAAGTACCATATTTCCAAACACAAATATTTTTTGGTATAATGCAACCGCACATTGCTTTGGCGGAAGCTTGTAAAAACTATGGGAACTGCCCATTGAATGGATGCCATTGTATTAATAATTAGAGGGAACGCCCATTGATGGGCGGCAGTGTTAAAAACATTTTTTTAAATTATAATTGAATTCAATTTTAAATATGATAAATATAATATTAATCATTTTAATAAATTTTAATTGATTATAATTATTTATACATTTGTTTATATGTTTAAATAATAAAAAATAAAAATAATTTTTATAATTAAAGATATATTTAATTAATAAATAAAATAACAATAATAATATAAATAAAATATTATTGAAAGAAATATTTATTTATTTATGTAATAAATAAATTACACTAAACCCCCATATTTTGACTCGATCGATGAAAATAATTGAGGGTTCCACATGCAGGAGCTTGTCCAATTCGAGTTGACATTCTATGATTTTCATCAACATTTGTTTGCCGAGTAAAAGGCCTTGCGTCATTTCTTGGATCCATTAATTCGGCGGCCATTTCATCATTTAATAAGTTAATCACTGCCGCATTGCCATAACTTAATTTGGTTCCCTCGTTATTAAAGTTTGGTTGGCTAGTAGGTGGCATTGAGCTATGCATGAAAGGAACGTATGGTTATTGGTCTTGGTATGAATTTCAGGTGAAGGTTTGTAAGTGGTAAAAAGGGATTTGTGGTAGGGGTGTTTGGTAATTGTGTTCTTGTGGGGCAGGTCATGTGAATGAGTATGGGTTATAATGGGTGTTTGTGGTTGGATGTATGATGTTGAAGGGGTAAAACTTGGGTTTTGTTGGTGGGTGTTGTAGGGGGTTGGGTTAAATGATTGATATTGTTGGCTTGGGGTATAAGGTTGTTGTGTTGGGTTGAAAGGTTGTTGGGTGTTACATGAAGGTTGTTGGATGTTACGTGTAAGTTGTTGGATGTAAGTGCTGGTTGATGGTCTAGTGTGTTGGAAGTTTGAAGATGTGGGTTAGTTAGGAGGGTAAACTAGTAATCTATTTTGTGATAGATACAAACTTGACACAAATATATACCAATCCATGTATTCTCTACAGGTTTACATTCGCTGAGCATTATATCTCCTTGTAAGACAGTGTTGTGACGATTTTTCCATTGATGACACTCTTGTCTGTAATGGTCTTTCCAATTTGGAAATTTCCATAGGTCTGACGTTTGACTTGTGTAGTACTCCTCCACAGACCTTTGACTTGTGTAGTACTCCTTCATGCATCTAATGATATGGGTATGATCTTTGAAAATACTAAAAGTTGTCATTTCATGATTAGCAGAAGGTTGTCATTCTAGCATTTGAAAGAAATGATAGAGATGAAGCTTCAAGTTGGAGTTGTTTCACAAATTATTTACAGAAATGCTATTCATTTTGGGAACAACCATGTTAAATTTGTTCCATTGAAGGTTGGCGATGACGAAGATGTTGAAACGATGTTTGTGAATCATGAATTTTCTAGGTTTGATTACATTGATTTATATATAAGATTTGAACAATGTCAACAAACCCCGATGTCATAGATAATCAATGCATCAGAAGAATATTCGTCAACTATAATTCCCAACGAAGATATTGAAGAAGAAGATGTTAAGGAAAATGAGGCATAAGCTGATCATTATTTTATTTCTTTGTTTGAAGAAGGAGATCATGTCAAATCAAAAGCAGTTGATGTAGATGATAAACTCATTCCAGTTGGGAATTATTCTGCCTACCTCCCTACATGAGAAACTTGTGTCTAAGTATTAGTCAACCATCCTTAGAATGGCCAGACGATCCCCATATTCCCATGGATGGTGACTTAGTTATGGGTAACCAATTTAAAAATAAAGTTGATTATGTGTAAGTCATAAAGAAATATCACATGAAACACTATGTTGATTATAAGGTAAATACTCCCGATAAGAAGAGATATATAATATGTTGTAGACACGTTATGTTCAATTTCTTCTATTGGCATCATGTAGAAAAAGAAGTCACTGATGGGATATAGTCATTATAAACCCTCCACATTGTTGTAAAACAACTATTCTTATGTAGGATCATCGAAAACTTAGCTCTCACCCGATGTTCCAATCTTTAATGCCTCTTGTAAGAAAGGATCCTTCAACTAAGGTGAGCGTTTGTATTAGTCAAATTGTGTCTGAACACAAATTTACTCCATCATACCAAAAGACATGAATTGCAAGTAATACAACAACTGAACACGTATACAAAAATTGGTAAAATTCATACAATGAACTTCCACATTACTTATTAACACTTAAGAATTTTTTTCTGGTACAGTTGTAGAAATGGAGACACTACCCAAATATACAGATGACGACACTATTGTTGATGGACAACAAATCTTCCATCGGCTATTCTGGACATTTCAACCATGCATTAGAGGTTTTGCATATTGCAGGTCTATACTTCAAATTGATGGAACCTGGATGTATGGTAAATACAAGGGAACGCTACTTATGGCAGTAGCATAAGATGGGAACATCAATATTTTTCCATTTGCTTTTGCCCTTGTAGAAGGTCAGACTACAGGTGGTTGGGGTTTCTTTCTGTAGAACTTAGGAAGGCATGTGGCTCCTTAACCTAGTTTGTGTTTGATATCAGATAGACATACATCAATTGAGAGTGCATACAAAAAACCCGATAACGGATGGCTGGATCCACCATCTGTGCATGTTTATTGTATTAGACACATTGCTTAAAATTTCATGAGAAATTAAAGATAGAAACCTACGATAAAAAGTTATTAACATGTGTAAATAGTTATTTGTTAACATTATATCTTAGTTAATAAAAGATTATAATGTTATAACACTTATTTTTTATAACATACAAGGCATGCTTTAAACCGACCAACATTTGAATACTACAAAAAAGAAATTGTGTTAGATAATGTTGATGCTTTAAGGTGCTTGGACAATATTCCAATTCAAAAATGGACCCGGGCATTTGACGAGGGTCGGCATTAGGGTCACATGACATAAAACCTCATTGAGTCAATAAACTCAGTCTTTAAAGGCACTCGTAATCTGCCCATCAAAGCATTGGTAATTGCAACCTATTAAAGGATGGGGTCACTATTTGCGAAAAGAGGAGCATAATGGAGTGCAATGTTGGAATCTGTGCAAACATTTATAGAAAATTGCATGAAGGTGATGAGAGAAGAAACAGTAAAATGCCACACGCAAAATCCAACATGCATTAGGTAACCTCTTTTGACTACCAGTATCCTCGATCTCCTTATGGAAATATTTAGAAAAGAGGTTACCTGATGCATGTTGGATTTTGTTGGTTCTTCTCTCATTACCTTAATGCAATTTTCTATAAATGTTTTCCCAGATTCCAACACTGCACTCCATTGTGCACCCCTTTTCGCAAATAGTGACCTCATGCTATAGTAGGCAGCACTTACCAATGTTGTGATGAGCAGGTTACGAGTGCTTTTAAAGATTGAGTTCAATGACTTAACGAGGTTCATTCTCTTGTGACCCCAACGTCGACCCTCATCAAATGCCTGCGTCCATTTTTGAATTGGAATATTGTTCAACTACCTTAAAGCATCAGCATTAGCTAACACAATTTCTTTTCGGTAGTATTCAAATGTTGATCGGGTTTAAAGCATACCATGCATGTTACAAAAAATTGTGTTATAATGTTATAATCTTTTATTAACTATGATATAATGTTAACAAATAAAGACTTACCCATGTTAATAACTTTTATTCGGAGGTTTCTGTCTTTAACTTCCCTTTTTAAATTTTTAGCAACGTGTCTAATATAGTAGACATGCACATGTGGTGGATCCTGCCATCTGTTATCGGGAATGTTGTACGCACTCTCAATCGATTCATGTCTGTCTAATATCAAACACGAACCGGGTTGAGGAGCCAAATGCCTTCATAAGTTCTATAGAAAGAACCCTCAACCACCTGCAATCTCACCTTGTACAAGGAAAAAAGCAACTAGGAAAATATTGATGGTCCCATCTTGCGCTTCTTTCGTAAGTAGCGTTCCCTTGTATTTACCATACAACTAGGTTCCATCAATTTGAAGTATAGGCTTGCAATATGCAAAGCCTCCAATGCATGGTTGAAATGCGCAGAATAGCTTGTGGAAGATTTGTTTCCCATCAACAATAGTGTCGTCATTTGTATATTTGGATAGTGTCTCCATTTCTACAGCTGTCCGAGAACAAATTTCTTAAGTGTTAACAAGTAATGTGGAAGTTCATTGTATGAATTTTCCCATTTTTCATATACTTGTTCATTTGCTATATTCCTTATGTAGTACCCTAAATTTTGACCAGTGGTTTGTTACTATTTTTAGATTTTTGTGCTACCAGAGGGTATCATTTAGATGTCCGTGGGCTCCTGAGATTGCTAGCACTTTTAGGCCCATTTTGGAATTGGTGTGGTATAAAGATTTTTTTTATTATTTGTTTTATTTAAAGGGGGCTTGTTTAATTTTAATAATTTGTTAGGATTTATTTTATTTTAGAGGCAATCATTTTAGAGATAGTTAGGAAGTTTGGGCTTTTTTAATTTAATAGTATAATAATCAGGATGTTATTTCAGAATTATTTATTTTTAATTTATTTTTGAATATTGTGATTGATTTATTTTAAAGGATTAAATATATCAGTGTTTATTTATTTTACTATTTTCTAAGGCTCATTAGAATTAATTAAATAGGTTTAAAAATTAAGTATATTATTTTTAATTATTAATTAGGAATAATTTTTATTAAGTTTTAGAGATTAAGTATATTATTTTAAATTAATTATTGATTAGGGATCATTTGTATTTTTGGTTTTGGATGATATTAGGATTTACTAATTTAAAGAGACTGGTAGTTTATTTTATTTTAATTCATTATTATTTATTATTTATAATTATTACTTCTTTTATTTATTTCATTTAGGGTCATTTTCTGTTATCATTAATTAAGGTTAGTGAGATTTAAACTTAATTGGGAGATGGGCCGATCAGTCAGAATTATGGTTATTAATTATTATTTATTTTGTTTTTATTTATTTATTAATATGTTTTTTTGTTATATTTATTATTTATTTTATTTTTACATGGTTATGGTTATATTAGTATATTTTTAATTATGATTTATTTTGAGAATCAATATGATTGATAAAGAATTATTACAAAATCAAAATTATAAAAATTGTATTTTCCATCTTTTTTAATTTAATTTTCGTATTTATTTATTAGGTATTTTTAAAAAATATTAATTTTCACTTTTTTTTTACTTTTTACTCAAAAAATATTCAAATAAATCATAAAATAAAAAGTATTGGAAAAGATTTTGTTCTTTTTATTTTTAGGATAATATTTAATTTTAGAAAAAAGTTAATATGATTGATAACAAAATTAAAAATCACATAAAATTGATTTATGGACTTTTGATTTTGTTGATGGATCAAATTTATTAATTTCCTTTTTTGTTTAACCTAGTTTGTCCTATAAGTAGAGTCTATTTCTTACAATTTCTAACACTTTGAAGAACAACAACAAATAAATCCTAAACCCTCAACAAATAAACCTTAAACCCTCAACAACACTAAAACCATAAACCCTCAACAACATTAAAACCATAAACCTTCAACAACCATAAACCTTCAACAACCCTAAACCCTCAACAAATAAACCTTAAACCCTCAACAACACTAAAACCATAAACCCTCAACAACATTAAAACCATAAACCTTCAACAACCCTAAACCTTCAACATCCCTCCGAGTCAAAAAGGAAAAGGAAAGGAAAAGGAGATCTCACGCCAAAGGAGAAACGGGATACAAGGAAATCACCACCAAGAGAAAAAGGAATACACAAAGAAATAAAAAAAAAAGGGAAAGAAGGGGAAAAAGCACAAAGGCAAAGGAAAAAAAAGAAGGGATGAAGCAGCTTAAATTGGTCACTGCAAGGGGAGGTAATTCGAATACTTAACTTTTTTTTGTTGTTGTTGTGTGTTGCTGTTGATTGATTGGGTTTTTAGCGATATTTCTGGAAAAGTTAGGGCCAGGGTTCTTAGTTCATACGAAAGGGTTAGGGTTCTTGGGGAAAAAGGTTAGGGTTCATATTAAACCCATAGGGTTTTGATTAATTAAATTAAATTAAATCCTTAATTTAATTATTAATTGGAGATTAAGGGATTAATTAGGGGATTAGGGTTTATTATTATGGAAAAATATAATTAGGGATTTTAGAATTGTTATTTTATTTTCTAGGGATTTATTCAGGGTTTTAGGGTTTTTAATAATTAAATTAATAACTTAATTTAATTATTTAGTTAGGTTAATTTTTAATTAGGATTTAGAAATAGGATTTTAGGGTTTTTTTTAATAATTAAATTAATAACTTAATTTAATTATTTAATTAGGTTTTAGATTTTAATTAGGGTTTAGAAATAGGGTGTTAGGGTTTTTTTAATAATTAATTTAATAACTTAATTTAATTATTTAATTAGGTTAAATTTTAATTAGGGTTTAAGTTTTTTAATTAATTAAATTAATTACTTAATTTAATTAGTTAACTAGGTTTTAGATAGTTAATTAGGATTTAAAATTAGGACTCCAGGATTATTATTATTAGGGTAAATTTTAATTAGGGTTTTTTATTGATTAAATTAATAACTTAATTTAATCACTGAATTAGGTTTTAGATTTAAATTAGGTTTTAGAAATAGGGTGTTAGGGTTTTTTTAATAATTAAATTAATAACTTAATTTAATTATTTAATTAGGTTAAATTTTAATTAAGATTTAGAAATAGGGTTTTCGGGTTTTTAATTAATTAAATTAATTACTTAATTTAATTATTTAATTAGGTTTAATTTTAATTAGGGGTTAGAAATAGGTTTTATTCTTGTTTTTTTTTGGGATAAGGTATTTTAGTAAATTTAGAATTTTATTGAAATTAGGTTTGGGGTTTATTTTAAGGAAATTAGATTTTTAATTGGATTTAAATATAGGATTGGGGATAAAAATAAAATCATTTTTGTGGGTTTGGTTTTTGTATTTAAAATAACTTGTTTGCTTTTAAATAGGGATAAATTCTAAGAAACATTTTGGGATAAAATATTATGGGTATAATTTGGATAAAGCTTTGGGGATAAAACTCTTAGGTTCCAAGAGTATAAACATAGCCCAAGGGATTAGGGATTTTGGGATAAAACTCTCCATCCGTGAGTATAAATAATGGATAAGGGATAAAACTCTCCATCCGAGAGTATAAATAATGGATAAGGGATAGAACTCTCCATTCGAGAGTATAAATAATGGATAAGGGATAAAACTCCTTATATAGGAGTATAAATAATAGATTAAGGGATAAAACTCCTTATCTAGGAGTATAAATAATGGATAAGGGATAAAACTCTTCATCCGAGAGTTTAAATAATGGATAAGGGATAGAACTCTCCATCCGAGAGTATAAATAATGGATAAGGGATAGAACTCTCCATCCGAGAGTATAAATAATGGATAAGGGATAAAACTCCTAATCTAGGAGTATAAATAATAGATTAAGGGATAAAACTCCTTATCTAGGAGTATAAATAATGGATAAGGGATAGAACTCTCCATCCGAGAGTATAAATAATAGATAAGGGATAGAACTCTCCATCCGAGAGTATAAATAATGCATAAGGGATAGAACTCTCCATCTGAGAGTATAAATAATGGATAAGGGATAAAACTCCTTATCTAGGAGTATAAATAATTGATTAAGGGATAAAACTCCTTATCTAGGAGTATAAATAATGGATAAGGGATAGAACTCTCCATCCGAAAGTATAAATAATGGATAAGGGATAGAACTCTCCGTCCGAGAGTATAAATAATGGATAAGGATAGAACTCTCCATCCGAGAGTATAAATAATGGATAAGGGATAAAACTCCTTATCTAGGAGTATAAATAATAGATCAAGGGATAGAACTCTTTATCCAAAAGTATAAATAGTGGATTGGGTTTAGGATTAGGAATGGGTTTAGGATTAGGAATGGGAATAGGATTAGGGGGTAGGACTAGGGGAGGTGAACTACGGTTACTCTGATCCTTCAAAATTGAGGGTACGTAGGCATAGGGTTGTAAACCCTAGCGAGTACATTAATAAAAAACTTAGGATTTTTTTGTAAATAAATAATTAGAAAGACAATAAACAAACATACCCTAAAGTCTAAGGAGGATCGTATTGAGTACAATGGAAGTGAGGGGTGCCTAACACCTTCCCCTCACTTAACCGACTCCCAAACCGTAGGAATCTCTGCCCTTGGGATTGAGTATTTTTAGGTTTATCATTTATTTTCCTCTAAAAAATATGGTGGCGGCTCGAATATTTTTGCCGGCCGCGACAGCTGGTGACTCTGCTGGGGATTCCTCCCTAAATAATTAGAAAGACAATAAACAAACATACCCTAAAGTCTAAGGAGGATCCTACTGAGTACAATGGAAGTGAGGGGTGCCTAACACCTTCCCCTCACTTAACCGACTCCCAAACCGTAGGAATCTGTGTCCTTGGGATTGAGTATTTTTAGGTTTATCATTTATTTTCCTCTAAAAAATATGGTGGCGACTCGAATATTTTTGCCGGCCGCGACAGCTGGTGACTCTGTTGGGGATTCCTCCCTAAAGAGAGTCCCTCATAACCTTAGGCTTTAGGGTTTTGTTTGTTTGTCTTGGGTATTTATTGTTTTTTGTTTTTTTATTATTCTTGGGTTTTATTTTATATATTTGTTTATTTATTATATTTGACCCTTTTATTTTATTTTGTCATCATGCCTTGGATTGGGGCATATGATGTGTGAAGCTAAAACCCAAGCTTGGAGTTTAACCCTAGATTAGGACGTGGAACATAAATGTTTTTGGAGGGGATGTGACATCCCCAACAATTCATTGATACCACACTCAGAATATATCCTTCCAAAGGTGTCCTCATGGAAGGGCTAGCCCCTAACATAGAGGATGATTTAGATGTGGTCCGAGACTCTGAGAACTTTTAGCCTACCCCTTGCCAACTCATGGAGACCCTATGTATTCAACCCTCAAGGGCTGTTACTAGGGTCCTACCCAGATGAGACTTATCCCGAAGGATTACCATAGGAAGGCTTGCTCCTTCTCATGGTAAAACAAGGGTATAGTCCGTACATTATGGGGTCGTTATGCTGTCCAAACTTTATATCCTACATGTGAGGGGATTGGGTAGATAAGACTTAGATCTAACCTACTATAAGGAGCCTACCTATTTAGGGTCATGCTTGCATTTCACCCTTACCTTAACCAAATACACATTTAATTAAAAAAAACATTCATTCATCATTTTCATGAAAATATTTTTTTAAAAAGAAAAATTTTCTTGCATACCCCATGCATCTTCATGCATTTGCATACATACACATACATTTGCATATCCTTTCCGCTTTCGCCCTTGTCCAACTACCAAGAGCTAAGAGGTTTCCCGATACTCATGTATGAACTTAAAGGATACCTCGAGAAGCTATGGAGGAAATCAAGAGGGGCAGGTATCATTGAGGAAAGAAGATAACCCTTCACCATGTCTGCCAGAGGAGCGCTTAGAGCCTCAAATGAAATAACCTTGGATGATGCCCATACAACAAAGGAAGTTTGGAAGGGAACTAGACCCTACACCAATATCTCAAGACTGGGGAACCAACAAGGAAGCTCACTTCTAGGATCAATAGGCCTTTATCATTTCCAGTTGTAATTCCTTTTTGCTAAGTGTTGTTTGTATTAAAGGTTGTACTTTTTGGGATATAATTTTAATGAAATAAACATGCATGTTTTTGGAATTCATCCATTTGTTTCACTCTTTCTTATGCCACAAAAATAAAATAAATCACACCTTTTCTTTTCACTTCTCACCTATTAACAAACTTAGGAGGAGAAGGATGTAAGTAAACAAACGAGTTTTCTGATGTATGCTTTAATGGTATGACCTAGCTGAAGATGTCAGGCATTGTTTCACTCCCCAAACACTGGAGAAATAAGGAGGTAATCCATAGTCAACCCCCTAGAGCCAGAAGTCGGTGTTCTTTCTATTTAAAAAAAACCTTAATCTTAACCAGGGGCAGGGTAGATTTCAATTAATTCAATGATGCATTCTGATCTCAAGAGAATCGGTCAATCCAAGCAAACGGTTCAAAGCACATCTTCTTCCTCACGCCATTCAACATTGAGGAAGCAAAAGGGATAATAGCTCATGATATCTAATATGGCAGTCACACCCTTTCTAAGTCAAAAGCAAATCACTCAAGAATTATTCCAAGACAATAAAGGAAAAAGCCCGCTAAGTCAAGAAGAAAAGGAAAAAGCTGAAAAACAGTGGACTTTGACTTAGGCAAAAATTAGGGTATCCCGATGGACCAAAAACTCAAAAGAATTGGTCCATGCAAAAATAAGGGATTAAAAGAAAAGAAAAAGGATAAAATGGAACAGTCCTATAACACGGAGTGGGTGACTGCACCTCAAAAAAAATCTCATAAAGTGCTTAAACCGGTATACCTTTTAATCACCGTGACTAAAAAGGTTCTCTTGCAGGGTGAACGCATCTGTTGGGGTAATTGGATTTAGGAATGGAGAACATCAAGGAGAATGGGTGGGTTAAATTTCAAAATTTGAGCCTTGTATCTTTGTTTTTTAAAACCGTGAACCAGGCCACATTACAACATATAAAAGTCCTAATTGAAGCTAGGGGCACTATAAAAGCATACTCGGCAAAGTCGTTGTTAAGCTGACTCCGAATCTGAATGTTTGTTAAATCATCATTTTCCCATTCTCATTCACGCCAACCTCATGGACGAATACCATCTGTCATACGCCTTGTATAAATTTTGGATTTCAAAACTTGCATGAACATGAAGTTATAATTACTTTTCAAAGGGAACATTTTTTTCTCATAAATCAATACTTAGCGTTAAGGAAATTTCAACAAAGGACTGATCAGGGGCACAAGGATTTAAGAGATTTATGATAAGAGGTCGAATTACCAAAGAATCTTTCCAACCATGGGGCAAATCCTAATCATCATAGGAGCATACTATCTGGAAATCCTACTAACTAGGGGCAAAGCATCCCAAGATTTGACACACTGATGCTGAATCACCTCCATGACTTTAATGATAAGGGGTGGACCTTTCAAGAGGTTCACGCTGGGGCATACCAACTCAAGGGTGTATTGAGGGGTCAATCTAATCAGGGCATACATTTCAAGGATTCAAACAATGGGACACACTTTTCAAGATTCAAATACTGGGGGCACATATGGAGGTATTCAAATCATTATCATGCATTAATCATGTCGCTATGCTTTAGCGCATAATCAGGCGCATATATAACATAGCATCCCATGCATATATAAACATGCATACATGCGCTCATATACACAAACATGCATACATGCATAAGGTTCATATTTACTCTTAGAGGTTTAATTCCCGACTGGGCAACATGGCCTTCATAAGGGATAGGTTTCATCAGGTATCTAAGGATTTTCATCAAGGGTTCCACTAAGGGTTTTTCAAGGGTTTTATTAGGAGTTTTACCTGAGATTTATCAAAGGGATTCCACCAAAGTGCGTCTCAGGGTTTCACATAAAGGGTACATCTAGGGGTTTCGTCAAGGAGTTTTATCAGGGGTTCAACCAGATTTGTATTGAAGGGTTTGCCCCCAAGGGATTTTTATCAAAGGGGTTCTATCAAAGGGTTTACATAGGAAAATTCTACACAGGGATTTACCAAAAGGGGTCTACCAGATTTTTTAAGGGTTCTACTGGATTTTGTTCAAGGGGTTCCATCTAGGGATTTTTCATCCAAAAGGGTTTTTGTTTAGAATTAAAAAAAAGGGTTCCATCTAGGGATTTTCATCTAAAAGGGTTTTTTTAGAATTAAAAAAAGGGGTTCTACCGGAATTTTGTCAAAAAAAGAGGGTTTATTGGGTTTGTTATCAGAGGATTCCACCTAGGGGTGTCACTGTTGTGTCAATAGGTTTTATCAAAAGGGGTTTCTCAAAAAGGTACTTATCAAGGGGTTTGATCGGGTATTTCGTCAAGGGTTTATTACTAGGGATCTTAGGATATAAACGTAGCACCTATCGGGTTCTGCGGTCAAAATTAGGGTCCTTCTTGTATTTAATCGTCTCCTCCTCAGAAGGAGGAAGGCTCATCGACATCATCCTTCTGATTCGAAGATGATTAAATAAGGGCAGCTGTAGTACCCTAAATTTTGACCAGTGGTTTGTTACTATTTTTAGATTTTTGTGCTACCAGAGGGTATCATTTAGATGTCCGTGGGCTCCTGAGATTGCTAGAACTTTTAGGCCCATTTTGGAATTGGTGTGGTATAAAGGGTTTTTTTTAATTATTTGTTTTATTTAAAGGGGGCTTGTTTAATTTTAATAATTTGTTAGGATTTATTTTATTTTAGAGGCAATCATTTTAGAGTTAGTTAGCAAGTTTGGGCTTTTTTAATTTAATAGTATAATAATCAGGATGTTATTTCAGAATTATTTATTTTTAATTTATTTTTGAATATTGTGATTGATTTATTTTAAAGGATTAAATATATCAGTGTTTATTTATTTTACTATTTTCTAAGGCTCATTAGAATTAATTAAATAGGTTTAAAAATTAAGTATATTATTTTTAATTATTAATTAGGAATAATTTTTATTAAGTTTTAGAGATTAAGTATATTATTTTAAATTAATTATTGATTAGGGATAATTTGTATTTTTGGTTTTGGATGATATTAGGATTTACTAATTTAAAGAGACTGGTAGTTTATTTTATTTTAATTCATTATTATTTATTATTTATAACTATTACTTATTTTATTTATTTCATTTAGGGTCATTTACTGTTATCATTAATTAAGGTTAGTGAGATTTAAACTTAATTGGGAGATGGGCCGATCAGTCGGAATTATGGTTATTAATTACTACCTCCGTCCCTAAATATAAGACCCCGTTGAGAAAATCACGGGAATTAAGAAAGTTGGTTAGACTATTAAATTTATTGACTATGTTGTATAATTTTACAAGTTTATCCTTAGGAGAGAGAAATAGTTAATGTGTATGTAACTGTATTTATTACAGAGTACAAAAAGAGATGTAATATAATTAGGGGTATGTGTGGAAAAAAATAGTTAATGCATTTTGAAAGTTGAAGAGGGTCTTATAAAAAGGGACAAGAAAAAAACTCAACAGGGTCTTATAATTAGGGACAGAGGTAGTATTATTTATTTTGTTTTTATTTATTTATTAATATGGTTTTTTGTTATATTTATTATTTATTTTATTTTTACATGGTTATGGTTATATTAGTATATTTTTAATTATGATTTATTTTGAGAATCAATATGATTGATAAAGAATTATTACAAAATCAAAATCACAAAAATTGTATTTTCCATCTTTTTTAATTTAATTTTCGTATTGATTTATTAGGCATTTTTAAAAAATATTAATTTTCACTTTTTTTACTTTTTACTCAAAAAATATTCAAAAAAATCATAAAATAAAAAATATTGGAAAAGATTTTGTTCTTTTTATTTTTAGGATAATATTTAATTTTAGAAAAAAGTTAATATGATTGATAACAAAATTAAAAATCACATAAAATTGATTTATGGACTTTTGATTTTGTTTATGGATCAAATTTATTAATTTCCTTTTTTTGTTTTAACCTAATTTGTGCTATAAGTAGAGTCTATTTCTTACAATTTCGGGGGGGAACTTTACAAACCATACGATAAAAAGTTGTTGTTCTTCACATTGAAGAACAACAACAAATAAATCCTAAACCCTCAACAAATAAACCTTAAACCCTCAACAACACTAAAACCCTAAACCCTCAACAACATTAAAACCATAAACCTTCAACAACCATAAACCTTCAACAAATAAACCTTAAACCCTCAACAACACGAAAATCCTAAACCCTCAATAACATTAAAACCATAAACCTTTAACAACCTTAAACCTTCAACATCCCTCCGAGTCAAAAAGGAAAAGGAAAGGAAAAGGAGATATCACACCAAAGGAGAAACGGAATACAAGGAAATCACCACCAAGAGAAAAAGGAATACACAAAGAAATTAAAAAAAAGGGAAAGAAGGGAAAAAGGGAAAAGAAGGGGAAAAAGCACAAAGGCAAAGGAAAGAAAAGAAGGGATGAAGCAGCTTAAATTGGTCACGGCAAGGGGAGGTAATTCGAATACTTAGCTTATTTTTGTTGTTGTGTGTTGCTGTTGATTGATTGGGTTTTTAGGGATATTTCTGGATAATTTAGGGCCAGAGTTCTTAGTTCATACGAAAGGGTTAGGGTTCTTGGGGAAAAAGGTTAGAGTTCATATTAAACCCTTAGGGTTTTGATTAATTTAATTAAATTAAATCCTTAATTTAATTATTAATTGGGGATTAAGGGATTAATTAGGGGATTAAGGTTTATTATTATGGAAAAATATAATTAGGGATTTTAGAATTGTTATTTTATTTTCTAGGGATTTATTCATGGTTTTTAATAATTAAATTAATAACTTAATTTAATTATTTAGTTAGGTTAATTTTTAATTAGGATTTAGAAATAGGATTTTAGGGTTTTTTTAATAATTAAATTAATAACTTAATTTAATTATTTAATTAGGTTTTAGATTTTAATTAGGGTTTAGAAATAGGGTGTTAGGGTTTTTTTAATAATTAAATTTATAACTTAATTTAATTATTTAATTAGGTTAAATTTTAATTAGGGTTTAAGTTTTTTAATTAATTATATTAATTACTTAATTTAATTAGTTAACTAGGTTTTAGATAGTTAATTAGGATTTAAAATTAGGACTTCAGGATTATTATTATTAGGGTAAATTTTAATTAGGGTTTTTTATTGATTAAATTAATAACTTAATTTAATCACTGAATTAGGTTTTAGATTTTAATTAGGGTTTAGAAATAGGGTGTTAGAGTTTTTTTAATAATTAAATTAATAACTTAATTTAATTATGTAATTAGGTTAAATTTTAATTAAGATTTTGAAATAGAATTTCCGGGTTTTTATTAATTAAATTAATTACTTAATTTAATTATTTAATTAGGTTTAATTTTAATTAGGGGTTAGAAATAGGTTTTATTCCTGTTTTTTTTTTTGGGATAAGGTATTTTAGTAAATTTAGAATTTTATTGAAATTAGGTTTGGGGTTTATTTTAAGGAAATTAGATTTTTAATTGGATTTAAATATGAGATTAGGGATAAAAATAAAATCATTTTTGTGGGTTAGGTTTTTGTATTTAAAATAACTTGTTTGTTTTTAAATAGGAATAAATTCTAAGAAACATTTTGGGATAAAATACTATGGATATAATTGGGATAAAGCTTTGGGGATAAAACTCTTAGGTTCCAAGAGTATAAACATAGGCCAAGGGATTAGGGATTTTGGGATAAAACTCTCCATCCGAGAGTATAAATAATGGATAAGGGATAAAACCCTCCATCCGAAAGTATAAATAATGGATAAGGGATAGAACTCTCCATCCGAGAGTATAAATAATGGATAAGGGATCAAACTCCTTATCTAGGAGTATAAATAATAGATTAAGGGATAAAACTCCTTATCTAGGAGTATAAATAATGGATAAGGGATAGAACTCTCCATCCGAGAGTTTAAATAATGGATAAGGGATAAAACTCTCCGTCCGAGAGTATAAATAATGGATAAGGGATAGAACTCTCCATCCAGGAGTATAAATAATGGATAAGGGATAAAACTCCTTATCTAGGAGTATAAATAATAGATTAAGGGATAAAACTCCTTATCTAGGAGTATAAATAATAGATTAAGGGATAAAACTCCTTATCTAGGAGTATAAATAATGGATAAGGGATAGAACTCTCCATCCGAGAGTATAAATAATGGATAAGGGATATAACTCTCCATCCGAGAGTATAAATAATGGATAAGGGATAGAACTCTCCATCCGAGAGTATAAATAATGGATAAGGGATAAAACTCCTTATCTAGGAGTATAAATAATAGATTAAGGGATAATACTCCTTATCTAGGAATATAAATAATGGATAAGGGATAAAATTCTCCATCCGAGAGTTTAAATAATGGATAAGGGATAGAACTCTCCGCCTGAGAGTATAAATAATGGATAAAGGATAGAACTCTCCATCCGAGAGTATAAATAATGGATAAGGGATAAAACTCCTTATCTAGGAGTATAAAGAATAGATCAAGGGATAGAAATCTTTATCCAAGAGTATAAATAGTGGATTGGGTTTAGAATTAGGAATGGGTTTAGGATTAGGAATGAGAATAGGATTAGGGGGTAGGAATAGGGGAGGTGAACTACGGTTACTCTGATCCTTCAAATTGAGGGTACGTAGGCATAGGGTTGTAAACCCTAGTGAGTACATTAATAAAAAACTTAGGATTCTTTTGTAAATAAATAAGTAGAAAGACAACAAACAAACATACCCTAAAGTCTAAGGAGGATCCCATTGAATACAATAGAAGTGAGGGGTGCCTAGCACCTTCCCCTCACTTAACCGACTCCCGAACCGTAGGAATCTCTGCCCTTGGGATTAAGGATTTTTAGGTTTATCATTTATTTTCCTCTAAAAAATATGGTGGCGACTCGAATATTTTTGCTGGCCGCGACACCTTACAATCCATGTTTTTCAGTATCACAAAGTAAATTTGTGTTCCGACATAATTTAACTGAGACAAACACTCACCTTGGTTGAAGGATCCTTGCTTGAAAATGGATTAAAGATTGGCACATCAAGTGAGAGCTAAGTTATTGATGATCCTGCATAAAAATAGTTATTGTATAACTATATGGAGGATTGATAATGCCCATCTCCCATAAGTCACTTCTTTTTCTATAGGACGCCAATAGACGAAACTTACACGTAACGTTTCTACAATTGATTATATATCTCTTCTTATTAGAAGTATTTACCTTATAATTAAAACAATGTTTCATGTGATATTTCTTTATGGAAAGCAAGCAATCAACTTTATTTTTAAATTGGTTACCCATAATTAAGTCACCATCCATGGGAAGATAGGGATGTTGTGGCCATTTGAACGATGGTTGGCCAACACATAGACGCAAGTTTTTCACGTGGGGAAGTGGGCAGAATACATTCCCAACTCGAATATGTTAATCATCTACATCAACTTCTTTTGGTTTAACATGATCGCCTTCTTCGAACATAGAAGTAAAATAATGATCAATTTGTGCCTCATTTTCTTATTCATCTTCTTCTTTAACATCTTCGTTGGAAATTATAGTTGGCGAATCTCCTTTGGATGCATTGATTATCTGACATATGGGTTTGATGACATTGTTCAAATCTTATATATAAATCAATGTATCAAACCCAAAAAAAATCACGATTCACAAACATCGTTTCAACATCTTCGTCATCGCGAGCCTTCAATGGACAAAATTTAACATGGTTGTTCCCAAAATGAACACCATTTATGTAAATAATTTGTGAAAGAGTTCCAGATTGAACCTTCATCCTAGTACTTTCTTTCAAATGTTGGAATGACGGCCTTTTACTAATCGTGAAACGAAAACTTTAAGTATTTTCAAAGATCATGCCCCTATCATCAAATGCTGGAAGGAGTATCACGCAAGTCAAAGATCCATGGAGGAGTACCACACAAGTCAGACATCAGACCAATGGAAATTTCCAAATTGGAAAGACCATTACAGACAAGAGTGTCATCAATGGAAAAATCATCGCAACACTGTCTTACTAAAAGATATCAAATCAAATGAATGTAAACCCGGTAGGGAATACATGGATTGATATAGATCTGTGTTAAGTGTGTATATATCACAAAATAGATTACTAGTTGACCCTCTTAACCAAACACACCTTTAAACTTCCAACACACCAGACCATCAACCATCACTTACACCTAATAACCTACATGTAACACCCAACAACCAACATGTAACACCCAATAACCTTTCAACCCAACATAACAACCTTATATCCCAAGCCAACACTACCCTCAACAATACCAATTATTTAACCTAACCCCCAACAACACCCAAAAACAAAACCAAATTTGTACCCCCTCAATGTCATACACCTAACCACAAACACCACTCATCACCCATTATAACCAATACTCATTTACACAACCTACCCCACAAGAACACAACTAGCAAACACCCTAACCACAAATCCCTTTTTACTACTCATAAACCTTCACCCAAAATTCATTCCACGACCAACAACCCTACGCCCCCTTCATGCATAACTCAATGCCACCTACTACCCAACCAAATTGGAATAACGAGGGAACTAGATTTAGTTATGGTTATGTGACAGTGATAGACTTATTAAATAATGAAAATGGCTGTTGAATTGATGAATCCTTGAAATGACGTGGGGCTTTCTACTTGGCCAACAAATTTTGATGAAAATCGTAGAAGGTCTACCTGAATTGGACAAGTTCTTGCCTATGGAACCCACCACCACTTTCATCGATCGGGTCAAAATTAAAGCTAATTGGTGGTTTAGTGTAACTTATTTATTACATAAATAAATAAATATTGCTTTCAATAGTATTTTATTTGTATTATTATTATTGTTATTTTATTTATTAATTAAATATAGCTTTAATTATAAAAGGAAAAATATCCTTTTTGGTCCCTTAAGTATACCCCCTGGTTCACTTTGGTCCCTTAATGTTTTTTCGTGCCATTTTGGTCCTTTAATTATCTAAACATATCCACGTTAGTCCTTCCATTAATGGAACGTTAGTCAAAGTTCAAAAAAAGACTTCAAATGGTAGTTTGTATGCTGAGGTGGGTAAGTGAAATCCAAATGGCATTGGTTCTGCTTACGTGTACTACCAAATGTAATGTAAGAGAAGATGAAAATTTTCTGAAGTATTATTCTTGTCAAACCAACGAAGAGTCATATTGGAGAAGAAGAAGAAGAAGCGACTGCGAAGACAAAGAAGAACCAGCTGTGAAGACGAAGAACAAGGGTAGACTGAAGACGAAGCAACTTTGAAGAAGAAGGATTCCAGGTGAGTATTCTCTCCATAATGTTTTAAGGGTTTGTTTCGATTTAGGGTTTAGATAGATTTAGGGCTTTCTGTAGATTTAGGTTAAAACTATATTTACTTAAGTTGAAACAATGTTATTGAACTGTGTTAGGTCATAATGGAAGAATTTGTGGAGCTTAAAATTCACCACAGTGGTGAATTCGTTGAACCTGAACTTAGTGTGTATGTAGGAGGAACGGTAGTTGAATTGAAAGTGGATGTTGATAGGTGGAGTTTTTTTGAGTTAGTAGGTGTTTTGAAGGACTTAGGTTATAGGGACTTTGAAAAGATGTATTACAAGGATCCACAATTTGAGATGATAGCCCTGATTGATGACAAAGGTGCTTTAGATATTGCAGACCTTTACAGGGTGCACCGAAGTGTTGACATTTACATTCAACACACTTTGTCTCAGCCTAATTATTGTGATGGACCAGTGGATACACGAGTTGAGGAGCATGCGATCATTGTAGATGAGGTTCAAGAGTTACTTAATAAGTTGCATGATGAGTTAGTTGATAAATTGGATGAGTCTAATGTTGTTGTGGAAGAAGGAGAAACTGGGGTGAATGATACTAATGTTGTTATGGAGGAAGTAGGTGCTGGGGTGAGTGATACTAATGTTGTTAGGGAGGAAGTAGGTGTTGGGGTGAATGATACTAATATTGTTGTGGAGGAAGTAGGTGCTGGGGTGAATGATACTAATGTTGTTGTGGAGGAAGTAGGTACTGGGGTGAGTGATACTAATGTTGTTGGGGAGGAAGTAGGTGTTGGGGTGAGTGATACTAATATTGTTGGGGAGGAAGTAGGTGCTGGGGTGAGTGATACTAATGTTGTTGTGGAGGAAGTAGGTGTTGGGGTGAATGATACTAATGTTGTTGTGGAGGAAGGAGAAATAAGGCCGAGTCATGGCAATATTGGTGAGGTGCATGATGAATCTAATTCTGATGATAGTGAGGATGAGAGCTTCCATTATGATAGTGCACTTGATATAGCATTTGATGATGAATCTGATGGGTATGATGAAATGGATGAAGATGAACTTGATGATCTCATTGCATTTGAAAGTGAAGGAAAGTCAAGGGGGAAAAAAAGAGCACATAAGATATAGGAGAGCTTAAGGGGAGTTATAATGACAGTGATAAACTTCAAAGTGGTTGTGATAGTGATGACAGTAGTGTATTTAAGAGGAAGAAGTACCCACTTTTCAAAGAAAGGAAAGATATGTATAATTACAAATGGGAGCTTGGTATGTATTTTACTTCCAAAAGTGAAATTAAGGATGTAGTTTCCTCATATGCTGTACAAAATGGTAGAGACTTGAAATTCAAAAAAAATGACAACAAAAGGGTAAGGGTGAGGTGTAAGGATGGTTGTGATTGGGAGCTCTATTGTACCAAGCTACAAAATGAGGATTCTTGGCAGGTAAGAAAAGTAATTGACAAACACAATTGTAGTAGAGAGTACAATGTGAAGATGCTGACTACAAAATGGTTGAGCAAGAGGATACAAAATGCTTTGAAAAACAATCCTAGGTGGAAGGTTAAGGATATAAAAGAAAAGGCTTTAAGAAAGTGGAATGTGGGGGTAAACAAGACTAAGGCAATAAGAGCAAGAGTGGCTTCCAGGGATAAGGTTGATGGGTCTTTCTTGGGGGATTTTACCAGGATATATGACTATTGTCATGAACTGCTGAGAGCTAATCCATGTTCAACAGTTAAGATGAATGTTGGGCCTGTTCCAGAAGGTGTTGTTGACCAAAGACCACATTTTAAAAGGATCTACATATGCTATGCAGCTTGTAAGGAGAGTTTCAAACTTTCTAGACATGTTATAGGGCTAGATGGTTGCTTCTTGAAAGGGCTTTGTAGAGGGTAAATTCTGGCAGCTATAGGAAGGGATCCAAATGATAAGATGCTTCTTATAGCATTTGTAGTGGTGGAAGGCGAAAATAAGGAAAGCTGGACTTGGTTTTTGGAGTTGTTGATTGCTGACCTAGGTGGTACTACTGAGTGTCTAACATACACTTTCATTTCAGACCAACAAAAGGTACTTAGTTGTTGACATTTACATTATGTTGCTTTTTTTTTGTTTTGTAAACTTGTTATTTATGTACATTGTTATTGCAGGGGATTTTACCTACAATGGATGAGTTGCTGCCAAATGTTGAATAACGCTTTTGTGTTTGACATTTGTATAACAATTTCAGGAAAAAGGTTCCCTGGTGAGCTGTTGAAGGAAATTATCTGGAAGGCTGCAAAGTCAATATATGCTCAAGCTTGGGAAAGAGAGATGAGGAGAATGAGATTGGCTAATGAAGAAGCATATCTCCATATGATGAAGACACCACCAAGATTTTGGAGTAGATCATATTTTAGGACAACCAATAAGTGTGATGTTGTGTTAAATAACATGTATGAGTCATTTAACAATGTCATTGTTGACTCCAGAGGAAAACCACTTGTGACAATGCTTGAGGAGGTCAGAACTTACATTATGGAGAGATGGGCAAAAAATAGAATATGGTTCCAAGATGTATCTGGTAATGATATTTTGCCCAACATTGGAAAGAAACTTGAGATAACTAGCAGTTTTACAAACTTATGGCTAGTCAGGTATTGATACAATTTTAGTATTGGTTTTTGACATTCATGCGATTTTACAAACTTATGGCTTCTTGTTATTGATGGGCTTCTTGTTATTGTAGAATGTCATATGAGCATATATTTGAAGTAAGGCATTTGGAAAATCCAGCTGAGACCTTCACTGTGAATTTGAAGGATTTCCATTGCTCCTGCAGAAGATTGGATCTAACAGGACTTCCTTGTGTCCATGCAATGTATCAGGACAATGCTCAAGGGAAACAGTAAAAGCAACTGTAAGGCCACAAAAGCTTGGTGTAAGAAGGCCATTTATAGCACCAGGACCAACAACAAGATTATCTACTTCAAAGAATGTGATTGGTCCTACAACCAGAAGGACAACCCCAACCAAGAGGATCACGCCAAAGAAAAACATCTAGTATTAATTAGGCTTTATTTAGTTTATGGTATTGGAGCATTTGATATTTTGTACTATTTTTTGAAGTCGTTTTGAACTGTATGTTGTAGTGTATTTTGAAGTCATTTTGAACATGTCTATGTAACATGTCAATGCATTTTGGAACCTTTGTGGAACAATCTGTATGTCTTTCTACAATATCAATTAAAGTCAGTATGTGTTCATCTTTGAGTAATGTTATAAGTTGTGTCAATTTGATATATGTTTGAGCCAAAAATGTATCAACCAAATAATATGTTGCTAGAAATAAACATATACCAAACAAAAAAAAACTCATAAAATTGATTAAATTGTGATCTGTTACACATTACAAAATATCATAATAGTCACATAAATTTCCACTGATAAAACATCCTAAAAAACCATACACATAACATTACAAAACACATAATTTTCCACTTCCACATCTTGTTCAGTTGAACTTGAATTTTAGTCACAACCTTTCCTAGTTCTTTGTTTCTAAACTTCAATTTTTCAAAATCCTTTGATAAGTTTTCCAATCTATTCACCAAAACTTGATTTGTGTCTTCTGCTAATTCTTCATGGAACCAAATGAAAAAACCACATCCTCTTTGCAAGGACCCCTGCGAAATAGATATGGATCAAAATCGTATTTTTACAAGATTTTAACTCAAACAAAATTTAGGGTTTACCTTATAATTGGAACAGCCCCAAAATTTCTTTTCGAAATTCTTCTTAGTGTTTGCCCTACAAAGCACAGCCTCATCTCCACAAAGACATAACGGTACAACTCGCGAGCAACTTTGAACACATGAATGACCACTTTCAGATTTGTTCTCCTTTAGAAACGAATGGTCGTGGCTAACCTTCATCTTGAAGCAATTAGAACGAAGAAGAAGAAGAAGAAGAAGAAGAAGAAGAAGAAGAAGAAGAAGAAGAAGATAATACGTACTATGAAGCAGAAGAAGACTACAACTTATTTTCTTATGAAAAAGACAACAATGGAACGATGATGAAAAGCAACTACATCTGCAAACAGTGAAACGATGAAGACGATATAAAGAAGAAGGTGTCACGATGTCAGCTCAGACGCCAGGTGGACAAAACAAACGGCCATTTGAGTCAAATGGACGGAAGGGACTCTTTTGCATCTTTTATATAATTAAGGGACCAAAATGGCACGAAAAAACATTAAGGGATCAAAGTGAACCAGGGGGTATACTTAAGGGACCAAAAATGGTATTTTGCCATTATAAAAAAAAAATGTTTTTATTTTTTATTATTTAAACAAATAATTAAATATAAATAATTAAAATTAATTAAAATGATTAATACTATATTTATTATATTTAAAATTCAATTCAATTATAAATTAAAAAAAATGTTTTTAACACTGCCGCCCATTCAATAGGCGGTTTCCATATTTTTTATAAGCTTCCGCCAAAACAACGAGTAGTTGCTTTATACGAAAAAAGAATTGACTTAAATGCATTTTTGATCTCCCTACTTTGATGTTTTTTTTTTAGTCATTCCATTTTAAAAACCAACTTTTTGGTCCATGAACTTTACATCACTTGGGATTTTTATGGCCACCCTTCAATTTGACATATGTGGTAATGATGATTGTGACAAAAAAAATATTTTTTATGAGTTGACAATGATAACTATGATTATTTATTATTTAATATATTTTAATTAATTAATTAATTATTTTATATTGTTTTATAAATTTATTTGAAAATTAGTAATTAATACATATGTTAATATTTAAAAGAATAATTTTGAACTTTAAACTAAGCCCACTTCTTCAGCCCACATTTGTATGACACAATGTGTTTATTTCATATATATAAACATTAATGTTTTCTTTAAAGAAAACGACGTGGGACATAAAATACAGTGAAATGCCATCTTACCCATACTTAGGGGTGTCAAACGGGCCCGACTCAAATGGCATGTCCGTTTTACTTGCACTTTAGTGCGGGATGGGCCAAGGACTTAGGCCTCACCCTCTAATGTGTCTGTCTCATTCCGCCCCATTTTTTTTGCACGTTTTTGCGGACACAAGTATTTACATAAACTTTTGTATTTTTAGATTTAAAATGTGCAATGCTCGCGGACTTTCCTCATCTCACCCTCACTTTTATGCGGGGCGGACCTTGGTTTTAAGCCCACATCCTCAACTATGTTTGTCCCGCCCACACCATTTTTTGCGGGCTTTTGCAGGGCATACTCAAACGGACATGCCCATTTGTCATCCCTACCCACACCTATACTTGCGTGAATCCTTTTGATTATGTACTTACATATTAAAATATTATTGAATAAATGGATTCATTAGAGCATGTTCTAGAGTGCACATTTGTAAATTTTCTTAGACCGTATAACTTTTAACATTTGTTGCAAATAACTTATACATTCACAATTCCCATCACAGTTTTGTAAATTAATATTAGACAAACTAATATTCACATTTAAAAGATAAAGTATTTGTATTAATCAACATCAAAATGCATAGTCAAAATATAATAAATACATACACAAACTTACAATATCCATAATAAACCTCCTAAATACTTTATTGTGAGTGGCTTAGTTTCATGCTTCTCCTCCTCATGTATAAGAAGAAATCTTTTGCTTCTACTAAGATTTGATGAGCAAAGTAAATACTAAGTGTATTATCCAAAAACGTCTAAGTAATATAGATCAATATCATCATCAGCAAGTAAGATTCCCTCTCTTGTAATCAAATTTATATAAAGGTATTTTCTTATCAATGATAATGAGAGAATACCATAACTTAGTGTTTGGTCATTCGTACATTACCAAATAACAACAAAACTCATTATATTTAGATAAGAAAATTTCATTCAATATACAAAAATAAGATTAGACAAAAGTGGAATAAAAAACATAAAACGATATCAAAAATATTATAAAAAAACGGAGGAGATGAGAGATTAGGGGAGGCGAAAAAGAAAAAACATAAGAGATGCGAGATTAGAGAAGAAATATACGATAAAAACGTAATTGGAATAGAAAAAATAAAATAAAAATAAGAAGATGAAAAAGAAAGAACATAAGAGAAGAGATATTAGAGTATAAGAGATGAGACGTACATGAGAAAGAATATGAGAAGAATGTGTGATACTAATATGAGAGATTGAGAAGGTTGAAATTAAAACTCTAAGTGTGTGCAGGTTAAGGCATAATAGATTTGAATTTTAGGTTGAATATGAGATAAGTGAAGTTTGTATTATAACATAGTGCGGCTTGGTTTAGTTTAGCTTGGTTTGCAAAATACAAACCGCAAACCAAACGAAACCGCACTATTTGGTTAAAAACAAGGTTCTTTAGTTTAATTTACTATTTTCTATTGAATTGTTTCAGTTTTGAACCTCTTTAGTGAGAACTTTAAAAAATTGCAATAAAAAGGTTCTTGAATCATAATATATTTTACTCATTATATTATATTCGTTTATTCACTTTTGAAATTTAGTTTACCAACACACATTTCTTGTCCATATGTTATACATAAATAAATATGATTCTTACGGAGATTCTTAAAACTAAAAGCAAAGTTATAATTTTTAGTTTTGTTACTTTTTTTTTTTTGCTTTAAAATAATATGCAATCTTAATATGCAAAACTTTCTAACATTTTCTTTTCTTAGTATTAATATGGAATCTTGTATTGTTTTTATTTATAAAAAAAAAGATACTATATACTATTTTTTAAGATTATAAAATTTTATACACAGATAATGTGTTATAAATAAACTCATTTATAATTATATATATATATATATATATATATATATATATATATATATATATATATATATATATATATATATATATATATATATATATATATATATATATATATATATATATATATATATAATTGAAAAACAAGTTTATATCAATATCTAATAAGAGTTCATTCATATTATCGTAAAATTTTATATTATAATTATATTTTAAAAATAATTGTCAAATAGTTGATTGTTATAATAATTAATTTACAATGATAATACATGAATTATTTTTACTAATAATCTAACATATAAGAATTTGAATGGCTGTGGAAAGGACGGTTTTGCCCCTCTGGTCCAACAAGCTTCCACGTTTCTGCATTGTCGTTGCTGCACGTGTCTTTTCTTTACGTGGCCTCTATTTGGAACGTTTCATATTTTCAATATATTTTTTCTGATACTTTCAGCTTCCTCTTTCTTCCTTTTCCACTCATCTTCTTTCTCTCATCCATCAAATCTCATATGTTTTCTCTTCTCTCCTAAAGCTTCTCTGATACTTCTTCTTCCTCTTTGAAAATCTGTTTGTAGGTTATTATTTTGTTTCGGGCGAAGAGTTGATGGCGGCGGATCTGATTTTCCATATATTGATTGTTAGGGTTTTGACGGATTTTGTTGTTGTTTTAGGATTTGATGGATTTAAGGAAGAAGAACAAGTATTGTTAGGGTTTCTTCTGCAAAACGAGTATGGATTGTTGGATAAACAGGTTTGGATTTTTTTATTTCTGATTTTTTATACTATGGATTGTTATTGATTTGGAGAAAAAGAGTCTTGACCAGGTTCTGTATTTGTTTGTTTAGGTTTTTGATTTGGAGGAAGAGACTCTTTAGCGAGTTCTGAGCTGATTTTTGTTTGATTGTTATTATGTAAATGGATATATCTTCTCTGATTTCAATCTTTATTTATCATTGTATACCCTATTAATGAATTTAAAATTTTCTGGATTTTCTTTTTATTTTAAAGACTATCAATTTTTTTTTATGTTTTATTTTTGCAGCTTCTTGAATTGAATAGGAAGTGAAATGTTTGAATTATGAATATGGATGAGTTTTGATTTGAGTTTTGAATTTGGATGATGATTGAAAGTATTTGGATGGTGTAATGAACTTATCTTGAAATCTTCCTGTTTGCAGTACCTAAAATTTGGAGATGATATCTTTTCTGTTATTGCTATATGTCGCTGCTGATATTGTTCTGGTTCGCTGTCAGTTTCAATTCAATTTTGATCTATTCGTATTTGGTTTCGATTTGGTTTCGCTGATATTGTTGTTGTTTGTTATCGATTTGTTGCATTAATTCAATTCTGATCTGCCGGTTCACATGTGAGAAATGTTTTGTTTTTGTTGCAGATGTTGGATGAAATGGAAATAGAGGGTTGTGATTTGTTCCAACAAAATTTGTTTGATTATGAAGATTTATTTTCAGATGAAATAGCAAATGTTCTTCAACAACAACAACAACAACCTTTTTGAGGTTGCTACAATGGCTTCTGGTTGTGTGAGCTTAAAAACCAACACCCATTTTCCAAATCCTAAAAAAGGTTCTTTTTTTGGGGAAAGATTCCAAGAAAGCTTGAAAAACAGTTCATAGGTCACTACCCAGAAGAAGAGCAACCTGCTGCTTTATCTGTTATTCTTACTTCAAATGACCCCAAAGGTTCCCTGGTAAAGTCAATTTCATTTTGGGTTTCACTTTTTGCTCTCAATTCTGAAAAAAAAATATTTTTTTCTTTCTCATTATATGAGTGTGTTTTGAA
Source organism: Lathyrus tuberosus (assembly GCA_022829125.1). Classification (NCBI taxonomy): domain Eukaryota; kingdom Viridiplantae; phylum Streptophyta; class Magnoliopsida; order Fabales; family Fabaceae; genus Lathyrus; species Lathyrus tuberosus. The sequence goes on along the minus strand of JALAZF010000430.1, from coordinate 5,269,477 downwards.
ATTCAGAATTTGCAAGTGCCTTTATTTCTGAGACAAATAGCTGATCCAAAAAATGTGATTTCCAATGAGCAACTGCATCAATAGTGGTATCAACAAGATATTTATGCTGACTTAGTTCAACTATGCTTCCCTCAACCGTCACATCGCTCGCACCTATTTCGGAAATGGTGTCAACTTTGGAGATGGATTTGTGGAGGTAACCATGCATCACCGTCATGAAAATGGATTGAAATTAGTTTTTTTTTCTCGCATTTTTTATTAATAATTGGTCGAATCGAACTCCATATTACTAGGATCACTCTCTTCTGAGGTTTAGAAGGTTAAGAACATTGAATATATTTTCATGCAATGAGTTTCGAGATAAACATGACGGTTGCGAATAACATTCAACAAAAGAAATGAAACATATGTAATTCGGTATTTCAAATTTGTTTTTATTTATGATTCATGAGGACTAATTAAAATCAATCTAAATGTTAAATAGGTTCTGGCGGCGACACAAACACCAGGAGAAGCTAGGAATAAGTGGTTTCAAGGAACTGCAGATGCTGTAAGACAATTTACCTGGATATTTGAGGTAGACAAATGATTTTTGTTGTTGTCGTATATACATCTCGATAAGTAATAGATTCTTTTGTTATCTTTTTTGAGCATGTCAATAAGTAATAGATTCTTTGTGGTAGGATGCAAAGAACATAAACGTCGAGAATGTATTGATCTTGGCGGGAGATCATTTATACCGAATGGATTACATGGACCTTTTGCAGGTATACTGTGTTATTGTTTTGTAGAGTAGATTGTTTATCATTTCATGTTCTAAAGTTTTCTAATTCATCTAATTAACAGAGTTACGTTGATAGAAATTCCGATATTACAATTTCGTGTGCTGCTGTTGGTGACAAGTGAGTATTATGAAGTTAAGCTAGCTATAAGAACTGTTATGAACGAAGAAAAAGAATCTTTATTTTCTCTAAGAACCACCTGGTTTAAGAACATAACTTTCTTTATACACATTAAGGTTTAATAATGCTATCTTTATGCAGGAACTTATGCTATTGTAATAACTTCTCAGAAGGAAGTTGGAAGTTTCCTTGGTTTTTCGGTTTATCGCTTGATGTCTATGAGGATTCTTGCATGTAACGAGGCTCTGAAGTTTTCAACTTCTCAAAAAGTAAGAGGTTGTGTAATTATAAGTTGTCGAGGGATCAATCAAGTGTTATATATGTCATTCATACTCAATATCTCCTTTGTGTTCTGTCTTTTTTTTGTAGAAAAGGGATGAATAATACTTCTTGACATTGTTGAAAGTGGTAGAGTCAATGCCAGGCTTATACTATTCTTATGAAATAGATATTACATTAAAGTGAGTGTCGCGGTCCTTATATTGCTGGTTTATTTTTATTACTATTATTACCATTATTATTATTATTGTCTTAGTCTCTTAATATTCATATCATTGCAAGATTGATGTTCATAACATGTAATTCGCCTTATCGATTAGCTTGCAGAGAAGAAGCAAGTTAGTTGAAGGGTGGATGCGTAAGCCACTATGGAAGCAGGTTAGTCGACATGATGCCACTGCAACGTGTCACCAAAATTCTCTTTCAAACCACTTCTCTTATTCATTTACTTTCACAGTAGGAAAGATCGAGAAAAGGCCTCTTGAACCTGTTGACATCATTTGATGCAATAAGGGGGAACATTGCTTAAAATTTTATGGTTTCTATTTCCCGATTTTATGTTTCAGGCTGATCCAAATGGTTCTTCAGCTGAGGTTTGTTGGTTTATTTCTCTTTTGATTATGAGATTAATTAAGTGATTATAGTTTAATCACTTATCATATAAGTGGTTATGTTGATTATATATGATATGGTTATTACAATATTGTAAACTTTTGCTTTGCTGTTGATTATTTTTTTTAATTATATGGTGTTTTGTAAACTTGACTCATTTGTTAGAATGATTTTGGAAGAGTTCATATAAATAGCTTAAAGTTAATTTATATTTTTGCTATAAAAATGGCTTATTGAGAATCACTTATCATGATAAACACTTCTAAATTTTGTTTCCCAACACTTACTGCAAGCATTCTCATGCTATGGCCTTTGTTTGAATGTTCCATCATCAACTAATTATATCATTGTATTAGGTGGTGCCATGTGTTGCAGAGAGTTGGGCATTGTTTCGACACTCACTATCAACCATTCATATATAATGCTTTGGTATTGCTAGAACAAACAGAATTGAATTGTGCTTACAATCATTTTATGACATTGACATTTGAATTGAGTCATACATATTATTTTAGACTGAAAGGATATCACATTTACTCATATTGCAGTGGAAATCATGAACGTCATTGCCCAAACACAGGATCCTTCTTTGACACTCGGGATTCACGTGGCGAATGCAGAGTTCCTGCAGAACATTTAGCTTTAGTATCAGATTTTTCTTCTTTTAATTGAATCTATCACCCCTATGTCAAAGATAGTGAATATAATCCTGACCCATTGTGACAACACCTTTTTTTATTGTGATATCTGCAAAACATGTCTTTTCATCCTTATGTTTTGATGGCAATTACAGGATACGTATAACTATTCTCCATTTCTGTTTTTGGTGTATTTTGGTTTTCTGTAGCTCTGGCGGTATAGCGTTTGTAGTTGATCATTTTGCTTTATTTCCTCTTGTACCAAATCCTGACAAACTATGCTTTGCAAAATGAAATTGATACGTATGATGCTGCCCTGTGAACCATGACTTGTGAATGAATGATAATTGATGATTTTTGTTTGAATTTGACAACTGAAATTGCTTTGAGTGTAATGTGATTATGAAAGTGGCTATGTGTATGTTTATGAATTTTGTTTGAGTTAGCATGGTTAAATTAAATTGGAAAATGAAGTTGAGATGGATGCTTGAATACAATGCTTGAAAATTTTTGGTTGTTAAGAATTATGAATGTGAATGTGTAATTGATGATTTTGGAATGAGTTGAAACATGTTTGAATATGCTTGATGATGATATGAATTCATGATACTTGAATTGAGATGCTTGAATTAGAACTTGGACTTAAATTATGAAACTTTAAAATGTTTGAATTTGAAACTTAAATTGAAACGAAATTTGAATTGAACATGTATGACTATTTTGGAATGGTTATGCTTGATGAATGTTTGATTTTTTTATTATTTTACTTATTGGCTTCAGTTAGCATTTTTTAAAAGTAGATCAGAACAAGAAAAGAAAAGATAGATGAGTTTTCGGGAGCAATTGGAGGTGGCATCTGCCCCTATCATTCAACTCCTTCTGATAAGTGCAGTGGGAGCTTTTATGGCAACTGACCATGGTGATAATCTTCTTTCGACCGACTTCCGAAAATCCTTGAACAAGGTAAAAGTAAAAGAGATTTTAGACGAATTCGACGTCGATGTGTTTGAATTAATCTAAAGTTAACATTGTTTATGGTTTGTGCAGATTGTGTTCTTTGCATTCACTTCTTCACTTATATTTGCAAGTTTTGCAAAGAGTGTTTCTCTTGATGATATGATATCATGGTACACAGTTTGCATATATTTGAATGGAATCATAATGATTGAGAAAGATGTTCAACAGGTAGTTATGGTTTATATCAGGGCGTTTTTGAAGACGTGCAGGGCGAGTTGTTATTGCAGATGGTTCAAAATTCGTCATGATTAAATAGTAGTTAAATATGATCTCCTAAAATATGTCTCATATTGATCTCATGATGCTTCTATGATCAGGAAATATAGGGAACCTTCCGGTAGTAATCATCCCTGCAATCTGTGATCAGAGAGTAACACCATTTGGTACACGCGATGACTGTCACGCAAGAGCACTCTCTTACTCTTTTTTCTCTTTAGCGGTACCTATGCCATTTTAATTTTTTTCATTAGATTTGCTTAAACCATCACAACTTGTATAATACTTTCTCATGTTATCATGTTCTGTGTTAACTGTTGTAGCTTGGTGGTGTTTATGTATAGACCTTCACTTACCAACTGATTCGACAAAGTTCACTGAAATATAAGGCATTTGTGGCTGATGAACTCTCGAAGGTCGCCAACCCAGACCTTGATACTAATGTGAAAACAGAACTTCTCAAGGGAAATGTTAGTGTTGGAGACGCTGAGACCAAGGTCTGACCACTGTGCCAAAGACTAAATCTTTTATGTATTCGGCGGAGTTAGATCGCTAAGGAGCCTAATAATCGGACAAGACGCTCCGCTGAAAGTGATCCAAGACTCCATTCAGTTGCTAGGGTATGCATCTTTTTATCATTTGAATGATATTATGAAGGTACCATGGCTCAGCTGTTTGAAGTAGGCACAGAAGAGTTTTCAGTTATACTATTGTGGACATATGGTGCTGCAACTATAGCACTCACTCTTTGGTCAACATTTCTCCTATGGTCATTGCCTTAAAATTGTTTTATCTTCACAAACAAATGTACAGAACCATGAAAACTAAACCTTGCTTTATACATCTTAGTCTTAGGGAGCGAAACCTATTTACAATGATGTCTGTGTTTTCAGAAGTATGCTTGAGGCATGATAATTTTGTTAGGAAGCATACGTTACAATGATAAATGAAATTTATATTTTTCTGAAAGTATATTTTCACACGTGCATGGGGAGGCTAGACTAATAAGCTACAGTGTTGATATGCTGAACAATTAGTAAACTTCTTTTCTCATTTCTAGAGGTGTTACTTCTCCCACCTTAAGTGATGGAGAAAAGCATTCCATGCAAATTTAAAAATGTCTCTAATTCTAAAATTATATCTCCGGATGCATCCATTTACATTAAATCAGTGTGACCGAGCAACACCTTTATTTTTGCTATAATTTGTTCTGAAAATGCATCTCCGATATAATTCAATATGCACACTCATTCGTAATTGAGTCACACTCTCATTTTGTCATAGTTTATAATTCAGAGATGTATCTCCATAAAAAAACACGGATATACACTTTCGTAACCACCATTTAGTGGTAAATTTTGATTTTTTTTTAGACATACACTGATGTAATAGATCATGTATTTTAACTATACAATCATAATAAAATTTTTATAAATTAAACCATACACTAATCTAATAAGATGAAAATGTCATATATAAATGAATTAATCATGATATTATTTGATATTTATAAAACTAAATAATTGCATAAATATTTTTATAAAAAATATCAAAGTATGCCTGCGGGTATTGATTTTTTTTAAATATAAATTATATTTTTTGTATTTATTAATTTTTATTAAAAAAATAAAAACAAATCTGCATAACACATCAGTACTCGGGCGATCACATGAGTACTGATATGAGTATCGCATGAAATAAATATTTGTAATAATACTTACATAAAATATTTTTTTTTTTATTAATAATATTTATTTATAAAATTAAAATAATATTTACAAAGACTACGTTATTATTTCATATTTATAAAACTAAATCATTGCCTAAATATTTTTATAAAATATATCAACCGATGTCTGTGGGTATTGATTCTATTTTTTTTAAATCTAAATTATATTTTTGTTATATTTACTTATTTTTATTAATTGTATTTTTTTTCAAAATTTTAAATGAAAACAAATGCGCGTCACCGACGGTTACCCGTGTGAACGCACGGGTATCATATTAATTTTTATTACATTTTGTTTTTTTTTTCAAAATTTAAATATAAATAAATACATTCTAAGAACAAATACATTATGAAAAAAATACATTATAAAAACAAATACATTCTGAGAACAAATGCGCGTCATCTTCATTATTCTTCATAACATTCATTCAACACACCAGTACACAGGCAAACACACGGGTGCTGATATGGTACAACAATAATTACTCTAATTTTTATTTATTATAAACTATTTTGGTGAAACCATTTTGTTTTTCTTATTTTTATTTTTTATTACATATTCAAAACAAAAGTGTACGAACCACACAAGTACGCGGACAAACACACGGATACTGATATGGTACATGCGTATCATACTGATATTAAGTTAATTATTTAAATATTAAATAATCATGGGAACAACTTTACTATTGATTTGAATATTTTATTTATTTCTGTTACTAATATTTATTTATATAATTAAAATTATATTTTCAAATACTATGTTATTAATTGATATTTATAAAACTAAATGATTGAATATATTTGAAATTATTTTTAATTTGAGATACAATTTTTTTAAACATAATATATAGAAAATTGAAATATATATTATTGATGTAAAAATATTTTGGTAAAACAATTTTGTTGTTATTTTAAAAATATGTCTTTCCTTTAAAACTAATTAACTATTTTGGTAAAACAATTTAGTTTTCCTTATTTATAGTTTTATTATATTTTAAAAATAAAAATGTGCGTGTCACACCAGTATCCGGGTGAACAAAAGTATTTATTTATGTTGATAATATTTATTTATTAAATTAAACAAATATTTACAAATACTATAATTTTTTTTTTAATTTCTACATTTTTAAAAAAAATAAATAATATGACAACAAATACATTCTAAAACAAACGCGTAACAACGACGAATCCCCGTGCGAACATACGGGTTCCACACTAGTTATTTTTAAATTTGAATATCATAAAAGTTTGTTGAAGCTAACTCAACTCATACACAATTTATTGGTAAGATGATTATATTAACACGTGTTTGGACGTATATTATTTAAAGTAATACTTTTAACAAAATATCTTGCATCCCTGATTTAGGTTCTTGACTCCGTCGTCACTGTATTACAGATAGAGGCGGAGTCACATGGTTTTTCAGAGTGCAATTGTACACTATTAGACAATCTAGCTCAATATTTTAAGAGCACTATATACTAATTATTACAGTTTTTTTTCTTTCAAAACTACCACCTTTATCCAATATTTGCAAAAATATCATTCTTTTCGTCCTAATACCAATTACCATAGTCATGAGTACGAGTCAATCTTCAAATCCACTCATCCATTCCAATTTTTATTTTTATTAAATTTAATGATTTGTAGGTCAAATTCAAATCAACTCATTCAAATTTATTGGTATTTGATTCGGATAACGGATTTAAAATTTTAAATTTACGAACCCGCAAACTCAACTCTTAAGTATGTTACAATGTTTTTATTTTATTTTATTTATAAATTATTTAGCATAATTCTTACCATTCTTACAATGCATATATTTTTATTTTTTAATATAATATAGTTTTAATTAATTGTAAAAGCCTAAGTTCAAATCAACTTTAAAAAATTAACTTTATTTATTCAAAAAGAACTATTTTTTACCTTTTAAATTATACTTTATACCATTCGTATATTTTTCTAATTTTATATGAATAGTAAAAGAGTTTTTAGATATTAATCAATAATTTTATTCAAATTAAATACTAAATGTTTATGATTTTTTTAATGTTTTTGTAATATAAATGTGTTAGTTAAATTGATTTTTTATTTATAAATGGTAAAATTATATTTAGTGGATGACCCATGAATCCAACTCAACCCAACCCATTGATGAGTGGTTGGTTTGATTCGGATTTAATCTTAAAAGTACGTGTTGAACACTCAACCCAACCCAAAAAATATTGATCGGGTCAAGTATTAAATTTAATCAAATTAAACTCAACTCAACCCCACGAACACCCCTAATGTCGACTTAATGGCGCTGAGTGAACTCGTTGTTGTCGACAGAGCGTGGTGGTCGGAGTGAATGCCAGAGCTGATTGAAGGATCCAGGCCGCATTTTGATGGAGGGAGGTTGTGATGGTTCACAGTGGTGTAATGGAAGCAAGGGTGTTGGATCAAAACAGTGGATGCATGACAGTTGTAGGTTGGTATGAGAGGTTCATGAACGGAGGTTGTGTTTGTTTTGTGGTTCAGCGTCGGTGACACGGTTGAAAGAGAAAGGTTTGCCGAAAAAAGGCGACGAAGGGAGTGTAGTAGAGGGAGTTGACTACAGATTGCAGATGACGGAAGTTTAGTTGACAAAAATGGGAACAGGATATGGTGAACTATGATGAAGGAGTGGTTACTTGGTGAGGTGCAGAAGAAGAGGGAAAATATATCATTGCGCGTGAAGAAGAGAAAGAACAAATCTCCTTCCAAATTTTTTTCTATTTTTTATTTTCTCCCTTTTTTGAATCTTTGGATGCTAAATGTGTTTTTTGAGGTGAGCGCCTATCACTCAATCCCTCATGGCCAATGGTTAACAATATATATTATGAACCTTTTTTTATGAAAAGATCAATGCATTAAGAAGAAGAAAAAAGAACAGAACAAGGAGGATTGCCCAAACTGGGAATGTGACCAGCCCAAGTTCTAGATCCTAAGGACTTACCAATCCCAACAATATGGTGAGCATTCAAATTACACAATCTACTAATAAACATCAGAGTAACACTATTGAATTCCTTCATTAAAAAACTACAATCAGTATTAATAAGATCCAAATCAGCATTAAAAACTAGTCTGTTAATGCAATCAACCACTGACTGAGCATCCAACTGCATCAAAAACCTCTTCAAACTCATATAACGGATAGCCAAAAGTTCAACACTTGCGGGGTCTGTCACACTTGGAAATCTCTTTGAGGCAGCAAGAAATATGTTTGATGTAGGATCTCTAATAACACAGCCTAATGAAACAACTCCCTCCTCGAAATAGCCCACATCAGATTGAACTATCCACTCATAAAGCTTCACAGAATTGATCTCCTTCCTAAGACCAGAATTTTTTAACAACACGGAACCCTCATTAAACAAATCCCAAATGTCACTAGTAGTAGCGCAAGGTTCGGGCTGGAGATTCTTAAAGACCACGCTATGACGCACCTGCCAAATTTTCCACATACCAATACCAATCAGCTGCCCAAGCGAAACATCTTTACTTGCACAGATCTCCCCCAGGAAATCCAGGAGACCACCAGATTCTGGTAAACGAATACCCAATGGAGCAGCAACGAGGGTTCTTTTAACGAAATTGCAACAGAGGAAGATCTTCTAGTTTTGGAACCTTGAAGGTGTACTTGTGCGTTTTTCTTCTTTTAAAATGCATAACGCAACCTCTGATATTTGCAATTATTGTTTCAGTTCTTTTAAAAAAAGATTTTTTTCTTGTTTAAAAAAGGTTTTTTAATGAATGCATGGATGCATGAATGCAGCAAACAAAAACATTTGAAAACATGGGTTTAGGGGTTCATCGTCCAGAGCATGGAGGTATAGATCTACCCATTCCCAAGGTGTGTACTAGAGGTAAAATTTTGTACCTGTAGAACGGGTTCTAACAAAGGTTCCCAAAATCATTGACCCCTCTTAAGGATATTAACAACAAACTGATTGACTCATGAGAGATGTAATTTGCCAAGATGAATCTCCTTTGAGTGTAGTATCGTGTATCAACTATTCTCGATAGTCACCGCACTACCTATTGGTCAAATGGTTAAGTGTCTACTAATCCTCAGCTTCAAGGGTAACCCAATGGGAAAAAACAATGCTTTCACGACATGCTCGTTCAACATTGATAATTCCACGCGGGCACCTCCACTGATTCGTTGGACTCTCAAGTTAGGTTGGTCGGGATTCACTCCCTATAAGACTCCCCAAATACGCCACCGTTTATCTTAATGTTCTCTCGGACTCACCACATGCGTATTAATCGCATTCCCAGATAACAGTAATTTAAACAAGGGTATCAAATAATATGACAGCAGATGAAATATATAAAAGAAAATGAGAAAGCAAATAAGATAACAGAAAAATAAATGCAAAGCAAGGCCTAGACCTCTTAGGAAATCTAATCCTAAACCGTCCCCAGTAGAGTCGCCATTTTTCTGTTGCGTGTCAATTTTTTCCTGGTGACGCGACCACCTTACCGTATGATTGGTGCTACTTTTTTATTTCTGTATTTATCCTATGAAGCAAAAAAGGAAGGGAAAGATATCTTAAACTAACCCTGCACGCAAATGTTTTCTTTAACAAATGCTAAGAGATCGGGGATCGGGGTCTGGTTATACAAAGGGAAGCTATTAACACCCAGTGTATCTATGGTAATCTATAGGAACCTTCTTTTGCATGTTTTTTTTGTTAATTTGAAATGCTTTCTTGTGTTTATCTGCTGTGGATTGGGAAAGTTTCTCCTTTGGGAGTATTGAGAGAATGTTTTTGTTGTTTTTGGGTTTTCTGTTGTTTTTGGGAAGGTACTGGACCTAAGATTTTTTTATTTGTGGCTCGCTAAGATTTCGCAATCTTATGCCTATGTATTCCCGTAAAGAAATTCGGGAAATTAGAGCAATCGTAGTTCCTCCTATTTCTATGGGAGGAAAAATATTTGGTGTCTTGTTCAAAGCCCAAGATTGAAGCTAAAAGTTGACTAAGAGAGAGAGAATTTGTCATCTCTAAAGGGAGATATCTCATCTATTCATCACAAAATGTTGAGGAATTGATTATAAGGGAAATTACTTTAACTGGGATGTGTGGAATCCATCAATACCATAATTTCCTTTATAAGAGAGATATCATTAAGGAAGAAGCTTTAACTCAGTGTAGAGCAATGCCACTTTTTCCTTTATGAAACTTCCATGCTAAGAGAGGGACATTGGCTTGGATGTATGGAATCCAGAGGCTTGCCACTTATAGCAGTCAGATGAAAGATAAATTTTAGCCAGGATAAGGGAAGGACTCCAGCTTGGATTTTGAATCAACAAGTGTGCCACTTACAGCAATTATCTGGATAATGGTTTTGATATGTGATGTTTAGAGGATGTATCTTCCCGCAGAGTGGACGCATGGTCTCATCTGAGGTGATGTTGATTTTTTTGTGCCTTGATCAAAGCCCAAGGTTGAAGCTAAAGAAAATGACTTCACTGGGGAGTGTTTTATATGTCTTGTACAAAGCCCAAGATTGAGGCTGACTGGGGAAAATTCTTATATGAAGCCTAAGAGGAGGCTATCTCTTGCTGATGATTTATGGAAATCCATGAGCAGGTCCAAATTGTATTAGGGAATCCAAAGGGATTTACTCTTGCTAGGAATTAGGGGAGAGTTGAAGTACCAGATACCATGAGGCTCTGATTTCATTGGGGATTTATTGATGGTCAATTGACCCTGGCTGGGATGTTTAAGGTGAAAGCTTAAAACTTGTTGGGGGTCAGGGAAGTTTAAAGGTGAGTTTGAAAACCTTAGAAGTTTTAACTCTTTTGGAGACTGGTGTATTGGTAGAGTGATCAGGTTTTTTCTATACTTTTAGGAAACTTGAGGGTCTCTGTGTGTTAAGTCCAAAAGGAGACTATGATAAGTGAGACTTTCCAAGTCTATTTGAATGAAGCCTAAGAGGAGGCTGAGACTATCCAAGTCTCATTAAGGAGAGATAGACTCTGGTTGGAAATAGATCTTTGTATGAGGCCCAAGAGGAGGCTGTTGGTTTAAGGGATGAAGATCAACCTTTAGATGATAGGATGTTCTGGAAATTTGACTCTCCTGGGGATTGGACTAGCGGAGATGACTAATTCCTATCCTATGTTTTTAGGAAGCCTTTGGGTCCTTGTACTAAGCCTAAGAGGAGGCTGGGAAACTTCTAAGAAGCATGTTGGTCCTTGTATTAATCCCAAGAGGAGGCTGGGGATACTTCTAGAAAGCCTGTGGGTCCAAGCCTAAGAAAAGTTCAAGGAAGGTTTCACCGGGAATAATCCTTTCTTTGTTGAACAATTCTAAGGTTTGAAGAAATTCAAAAGAGGTTTCACCGGGAATTAATCCTCTTTGGGGAAATGAATTTCTTGTGTATATTTCTAAGTTTTGGACAGTCTTGAGAAAATTTTCACTGGGAATAATGTTTTTCTCTGTTCCATATTGAATAAGCCCAAGAGGAGGCAGAATGTATTGAGGGAATTTCCTATGAGGGAACCAGTTATTGACTATGTTAGAAGTAACCTCTGGTTTGACCTAAGTGTAGACCTATCTACTGGGGGAAACTCTTGACAGATATGCACAAGTATATACAGATAAGTGTATTGACAAGTATATAACAAATATGCATTGAATTGAAAAGATGTTGGGTCTTACACTCTGAGAAGAGGCCCAAGTGTATGGTGATTGATTGTATTGATTACAACTGTATGATTAGGGTTTTAAGAAATTGAAGAAAGTTTTGAGAAAACATGGAATTTGAATTTGAATTAAAAGAAAGTTGTTTGAAAAGAGAAGAGTGTTTGAGGCTTATAACTCAAAGAGAGGCCCAAGTGGAGGTTGTTTATTGTTTAAAATAAAGTTTATGTACAAAAGGTTAGGGCATATACTCAAGGAGAGGCCCAAAATTGTTTTTATACAAAGAGGGGTTGGGTCTTACACTCTATTAGAGGCCCAAAAGATGTTTGTAAAGAAGAAAAATAATGGGACTTACACTCAAGGAGAGGCACATGGATTTTATTTGACAGGCGACGATCGCGCCGCGATTTTGAAAGCCACAGAGGGACTTATACAATGACTGAGACCCAAATTATTTATTTACAAAAGGGATGGATTTTAAACTCTACAAAGAGGCTCATAAGTGTTTCAAATGAAGTTTGAAAAATTAAAATCAAGGGAAAACCCTAATTTTAATTAAAAATACAATTTTTCAAAGAAAATTAAATAAAAAATGATAAAAAAATATCAAATATATTTAAAAACAAGTTGTGAACTTTGAAAAATGTTTTGAAAAATCATGTTTTATTTATATGAAGGTGTGAAATTCATTGAATTTAGAAAATCAAGATGAAAATTTCATTTAAAATGTTTAAAAATAATAAAAATTATTTTTTTTTTACAAAAATTCAAAATATATTAAATAAATAATATAATTTTTAATTTTTTGTAGAATAAAATATTTTAACATTTTTGTGAATTTTGAAAAAAAAAGAATCAATAAAAAATGATTAAAAATCAAAGACAAATTAATTTTTGAAATCAATTAAAAAAATAACAAAACTTCAAATATTCAAAAATTCAAAAAAAAAAGGCACCAAGGTCACCTTCTTCTTCCTCGCGCAAACCTCCATGGCCAGATTTGCAAAACCTCTCATATCTCTCTGATCACTCAATGGTTTTGACTTTTGTAAACATGAAAGTTGCTCGTTTTTGAACAAGGATTCTAATGGTACCAATTAATTGTATTTATATTAAGTGTGGAGTGAGAAATCAAGTGATGAACACATGAACCCTAATTTATGCAAGAACACTATGAAATCCTATACACGATAGCTACAAAGCAATTGATTGAGGGGAAACACTCTATACAAGTACAGAAACATGTTTGTAACTTGAAAACACGTTTATGATGCATGGATCATAGAATTTGAGAGTGCCAGGCTTACCTCTGCAAGAGGAATCGAATCCTCAGTTGTAGGTCTTAAAGAAGTGTTTTGATGATCTGGACAACTTCCTTGGACCTCAAGTAGTGTGTTGAGATGCTTGGAATTGATTGGAAACACCTGAAACTTGTTGTGGTACCTCAACTGCAAATAGGCCTAAGTTGGATTTTGAGCTTTGTGATTCTGAGGTTACAGATGATGGAGAAGTGTTTGGATAGTTTCTATATGATGTATGTATGGTGTTAGGATCATTGGTTGTGGTGGAATCCTTCTCTATTTGAAAATTCGCATGTTACTTGCCAAAGGAGGAAATTAGGGTTTTGAAAGGTGATTTAGAGGAAAACATGAATTCTAATGTTTTGGGGTGGTTTGATCAGCAACACATGACCTCTATTTATAGTAGAGGAAGTTTGTTTTGCAAGGAATGGTGATTGGGGGTAGGATCACCCAAAATTATCCAAAGGAATTTGTCATGTAGCCAAAGTCTCCTCTAGCCATTGACTTGAGTCAATCTTGCAGGCCTATGGTTTTCTGATTCTTGGACTAATCTTGACTCATTGGTAATGTTATGAACTGATGTTAGTTCTTGTATTGGCTGGAATTTTGGTAAAATAATAGTGTTGTTAATGATGTCATATGTCTGATGTCTTAACATGAGTTCTTAACATTGAGTTGATGTTAAGTTCAGAAAGGTTGCAGTTTTGTATGCTGATGTTAGAACTGATGTCTTGACATCAGTTGACAGAACATCAGAACATCAGTCTGATGTGTTGTGTTAGGGCTGCATTTGTTTAAGTGTGTTTTTAGAGATCTGGTGGAGAGATTGCAGGCGAATATCTTGGTGAAGATATATTCTGGTGCAATCATATTTGGAGCAGATCTTGTTGCTGTTTTAAGGGCTGAAAGATATGAAAAGATTTGAAGATAAAATCTGTTTTAGATTCAAATCATATATGGTTTAATTTCATATCAAATCTGATATTTTCAAGGAGTTAATTTATTCTGAAGCAACCTTTTTCAGTTGTGTTGAAGATTAGTTTGTTGCTATTTTCATGCAAAAAGATATGGAGAATAATTAGATTTAATTATGAAGATTTGATTGAAGATTTGATTGGAGATTTAATTGAAGATCTATTTAGTAGCAGAATCTTTTACAGATTTGTAGTAGAAGATTAGTTGTGATTTGAAAGCCCAAATCCAGTTGGGAAATAAATTATAAATAGAAGCATTGTAACCTAGTTTAAAGAAGCCAACCATCATGTAAATTATAAGGGCTGTGTTGGTTGATGAACCACCCGGTTAGTGGGATGGTCATCATGTTTATCTCTAAGCCTGTAGGTAAGAGATGTATTGGTCTTAGAGGAAGCTATTAAGCAACTCTAAGTATTGTTCTTAGTCATGAGGGTCATGTCTAGGTATTGTTATAGGAGTGTGTCTTCTATGTGTTTGGAGAGTTTTTGGAAATCAAGTTGTTGATGCAGTGACTGAGATGTTGACTGCTAGACATCATTGCGATGATTGGGAGTGAGATGAAGTCTCTTATCTAGGGAAGACTTAGATAGAAGGGTCATTGGGTAGTGATTAAGTTAGTGGATTGTCAACTGGTGTGTTGAGTCTGTAATTTGATACTGCTAATAGTGGACTTCCTTCCTAGCTTGGTATGCCCCCAGATGTAGGTTGTTAGACCAAACTGGGTGAATAAATTCTGTGTGCATTTTCTGATTACTATTATTGTCTTGTTCATACAACAGATATTGATGTTGTGAAATCACACTTGACATCACATATCTGATACCAGAATTTCAATTGGTATCAAAGCAGGCATCCTGTCTATTTCTGGATGAGATCTAGGGAAGATACTTTCTGGTTCTTGAGCAAGGAAGATAGTTTTGATGAGATGGTGTATGGACTTGGTCAGTTCATAGAGATTTTTGTATGATCCCTTGAAGTGGAGGATGAACTGTTCATGACAGGGTGTGTATTGGACCTGTCTATTGTTATCAGGCTTGTAGCTTTGGTGGTGAGCTGCTGTGTGGTTTGACTTATTTTCAAACCTATGTTGACCTAGTGCACATGGAGTGTCATGTTTGTGCAAGGGTTATTATGTTTTTCCTGAAGGTTGTAGAGGAGTTTTCTGGTGTGTGTTCCGCTGCATATATATATATATATATATATATATATCTGATGGAAAATTCCTGGTGGTTTTGTGTTAAGGCTGCAACATTCTGTTCTCCTCTGAATATGTATCACATGGTGTGGTGATACTTGAGGATATCTTCAACTAGCTTGTTAGAGTTGCCAAAGATACTTGTGGTTCATCCCAAGTCCACTCATAAAGGAACTCTTATATGAGCTTGTTGAAAAGAGGTCTGAAGAAAGTTAGAAACAATTTATTCTTGCCTCCAACCTTACAAGGTCAATCTCTGGGCTGTGTTAAAGGATCTTTTGGTGTGTTTCTTGTGAAGAGAACTTTTGTCCTACCAGTTGTTGGAACATAAAACCAGCAGATTGTGCAGAATCGTGTTGGATAAAGGTATGGCATAACAGATGCTTGGGGGCTAAACAAATGTGTATTGATCACATCTGTTTGGAACCTACTCCTGGCTTGGAAGAGGAGGCATCTGGGTTGTGTGTCTAAGAAGTTTCCTTCAAGAAACATGTCTTAGATATGTATGTTGGTCAAGAAATGATCAATATAGTGTCACTCATTGGATTAGTGTATTGCTGATCCAAGTGAGTAGGAGTTCATAAGCTGTTTGTTTTTGTGGAGGTCAAGCTCAAATGTCAAGGACATTTTCTCTGATATCTGAAAGTTCCTTATGATCAAAGCAGCCAGTTGTTTGCAATCTTGTTTATGGCCATGGAGCAGATTCTGTTTGAAAGGAGTTATATGTGTGTACCAACCATAGGATGAGCATTTCAGATTTGTGCAAGGAGAAGTTGGTGTTTTTTTACCAAAGGATTATGGTTCCCTGGTATCTGCATGAGAAGTTTCCTCTAAAGCTGGAGTTCAGTTATGTGGTGTCCTCACATAATGGAACATCTTTTTGTAAGGATTGAAGGGTATCCTTGTAGGTTGAAGTGTTGGGAGAAGCATATTTGTCTATGCTGTTTGTGATGACCAGTCAATGGTTTCTCTCCTTTAGGTACAGAAGGATGGCATCAAAGATCTGCACATTAAAAGTTTGAAGATTCTTGAAATGTAGAGTATCCCGGTTCCTGTTTGTGTGTATGTTTTGGGTTTGAAGGTTGATCAGCTAGTGATGGTCAATCCTCTTGTGTCCCTTGCAAGAGATGTGTGTGGATTACTATGGTTGGTGTCTCCAAAGCCATAGTAGATGTTTAGTGTGATTTACTATGATTGCTGATGTCGGAACTGATGTTGAAACATCATTTCAGTTCTTTGCTCAGGGAGGAGTGAAAGGTCAAGACACTGACCTAACCTGGAATGCTTTTGTGGTGTGAATGGGTATCATGATGGTTTGTCAGCAGATGCCTGTTGTGTGAGAAGGTTACCTTGACAGGAGTTGAGTATTTGTCTGCTTTTGATAAGGTTGTGCATTCAACTAATGACAAAATACATTGACGGGAGACTATGTATATGTCTGATGTAAAAGTGCAGGACTGTTGAAGTGTTGAGAATATACTTTTCTCTATGTGGCTGTTTATTTCCCTTCGTGGTGTGTTGGTGTGTGAGAACTCTGAGAAGCAATCATGATGGTTAAAAGAATCTTGAGATTATAACAATAAGATTGTGTGTTCTATAATGTATTTAGAAGTGGCATTATTTTGTATAGTTATGGGGTAGTCTTGGACTACTTATTTTCTGAAGATTCAGATGTGGTAGGTTTGAAGTCTTTGGAGTTTCTGAGCAGGATGGAGGTTGTCTACTCAAACTTGATTATTGAATCAAGTCTATGAGAGCATGGAAATCTGTTTCTGCAAAGGGAGGAGGTTCTTCTAAGTGACAGAAGGAAGAGCTGAATTCAACAGTTGGATATCATAATGTTTTGACATCTAGCTTAACATCAGAAGTCTCAGCTGGTGATGTGGCACATCAACTTAAGATAAAGGTGATCTAAAGTAATGGATGTTATGGATGCTTCAAAAAGATCTATCTCATACAGTTTGCGGGAGCTGTGGTTTGAGAAGATGTTACATGACTAAGAGGCTTGGTGAATCCAAGATGTCTTGCTTTGGAGCAAGTAGTTCATATGACTTGAAGATCTGGTTTCATAGGTGGATCAGGATATCTTGTGGGAGTTCTGAAGAAGATTGAGATCAATCAAAAGGTGGAATTTGGTTGGTTTCATTGTGTGCATTCAAGCAGGATGCTTGAAACTGATTGCTCTTGTGCAGAAGAGTATTTAGTTGAAAATGTAAGGAGGTTCTAATTCTCTTGGAGCTTTTGGCAGAAGTTCTAGGTTGAGGATGGAAGTATACCTTCTTTTGGTGGATGAGAGTTTAGTCCTCTCTGGCTTTTTGAAGCTCTCTTTGTTCAAGCTGGTGACACAGTGTTCAGTTTGGATTACTATGCTGATAGTAAGCTCAGTAATGGAGCATATCTAGAACCATGGTATGTCAAGAATGTCCTAACAGATGTTAAAACATTTTTTTTGGGTTGGATATCCTTGGTAAAGGATGATTTTGTTCTGGTTCTGGAGTTTGGTGCATACATTATGCCTAAGGAGCGTCTACATAGTCATACGGGAGAATGATGAAGTAGAAGGTCTGCCTTGGATGGAGAATGTAGAGAAGACTGAAGTAGATCAGGTATTGATTGATTGAAAGTCTGAAGATGAAGAGTATGATAGGGAATGACTGCCTTTGGAGAAAGGGACAATGGTACCAAAATGCATGTGCTCAGCAAGTGTGCTCAAATGTTCATCTCTATCTAGAGCATTAGTTAACCATGACTGGGGGAGTACTTGTCTATGGATTTTATTGCAAATGTACATATATTGTGAAGATTGCATATTGATCAAGATTGTGAAGATTGGTTGAATTTTATGAGGATATAATGTCAGATAACATGTTATGGCATTAGGCTGTTGGATGACATGTTGGTGTGGACATGAATGGTTCTAGCCATGTGGAGCTAATTGTTTGAATCATATGCGCACATGCTTCTGAGGAGGAGTCTGAAGGACAATTTTGTTTGTGTCTGGGAGAATTTACTTTTCTCTGCAGTTTCTGGAAGAACTCTGTAGGGGCTTTTGTTGATGGGAGATGTCACACTTGTCCTGGTGTGTGTTATTAATTCAATGTAAGAGGACTTTACTTAAAGTGTAGTGGAAGGCAGTGTATTTGTGCCTCAGATCTTGTGGATGATTGTGTGGAACAAGAATGTCTATGGCTGTAAAATTCAAGGTGGATTTGTACAAGGTATGGATGGTTTCAGGATGAGAGGGATCAATGATGATTTTGGTCTCAATCCAAGAGGTTGTTGGAGGTGGTCCTGGTACATCCTTACTATATGATCATAAAGGTGTCATGGGATATCATTGGTGATTTTTTGGTGTTTCTTGTTGAAGAAGCAACTTCTGTCAGTTAAATGTACTAGTGTTGTTTGAGGATCAAGCATTAAGTGAATGCGTTCAGCAGGTGTGTTGAACAGAGGGTGCGCTCTTGAAGACATGAAGATGAGTCTTATGTTTTCCATTCATTTAAGGTGTTCTTCTAGCAAAGGAGCACTGGTTATCTTAGATAGGGGGAGTTGATCTTTTGTTGAAGAAGTTGTTTATCAAGATTGTAATGTCAGACAAGATGTCGTGACATTGTGTTACTGGTGAAGTTCATGGTGTACTTGACAGTTTAGACCTGGTTCTATAGATTTGTGTGTCAATGGATTGAATCAGAAGTATACATTTACACCAATGTTTGTCAATTTTTGGCTAAAAAGGGGGAGAGAATGTACAGTAGTATCTGCTGAGTCTGGATTTTGTTCTGAGTATATTGGTTGGATGATTCAGAGTTTGCCTTTGGAATTTTTTGTGTTTGCTGCTAAGTTCAGAGTTTGTCCAATTATGGCTAAAAAAGGGGAGAGTTAGCCTAGCTGTTGCCTAGTTGTCTGTTGTGGTTCTAGTGGTTCTAGGCTTGAGGGGGAGTGTGTAGTTTGTGCAACTGTTTTGCTGGTTGTAGTTTTGAGGGGGAGTTGCTGCTGCTAGTTGTGTGCTGATGTTAGCTAAGATTGTTTTAGCCAAAATTAGCCAAAGGAGGAGATTGTTAGTTCTTGTATTAGCTGGAATTTTGGTAAAACAATGGTGTTGTTAATGATGTCATATGTCTGATGTCTTAACATGAGTTCTTAACATTGAGTTGATGTTAAGTTCAGAAGGGTTGCAGTTTTGTATGCTGATGTTAGAACTGATGTCTTGACATCAATTGACAGAACATCAAAACATCAGTCTGATGTGTTGTGTTAGGGATGCATTTGTTTAAGTGTGTTTTTAGAGATCTGGTGGAGAGATTGCAGGCGAATATCTTGGTGAAGATATATTCTGGTGTAATCATATTTGGAGCAGATCTTGTTGTTGTTTTAAGGGCTGAAAGATATGAAAAGATTTGAAGATAAAATATGTTTTAGATTCAAATCATATCTGGTTTAATTTCATATCAAATCTGATATTTTCAAGGAGTTAATTTATTCTGAAGCAACCTTTTTCAGTTGTGTTGAAGATTAGTTTGTTGCTATTTTCATGCAAAAAGATATGGAGAATAATTAGATTTAATTATGAAGATTTGATTGAAGATTTGATTGGAGATTTAATTGAAGATCTATTTAGTAGTAGAATCTTTTGCAGATTTGTAGCAGAAGATTAGTTGTGATTTGAAGGCCCAAATCCAGTTGGGAAATAGGTTATAAATAGAAGCATTGTAACCTAGTTTAAAGAAGGCAGCCATCATGTAAATTATAAGGGCTGTGTTGGTTGATGAACCACCTGGTTTGTGGGATGGTCATCATGTTTATCTCTAAGCCTATAGGTAAGAGATGTATTGGTCTTAGAGGAAGCACTAAGTATTGTTCTTAGTCATGAGGGTCATGTCTAGGTATTGTTATAGGAGTGTGTCTTCTATGTGTTTGGAGAGTTTTTGGAAATCAAGTTGTTGATGCAGTGACTGAGATGTTGACTGCTAGACATCATTGTGATGATTGGGAGTGAGATGGAGTCTCTTATCTAGGGAGGACTTAGATAGAAGGGTCATTGGGTAGTGATTAAGTTAGTGGATTGTCAACTGGTTTGTTGAGTCTGTAATTTGATACTGCTAATAGTGGACTTCCTTCCTGGCTTGGTATGCCCCCAGATGTAGGTTGTTAGACCGAACTGGGTGAACAAATTCTGTGTGCATTTTCTGATTACTATTATTGTCTTGTTCATACAACAGATATTGATGTTGTGACACCACACTTGACATCACATATCTGATACCAGAATTTCAACTGATACATGCTAGCTCTATGCATCCATTCAATGCTTCATGACAAAGTTGAAGTTTTTGGAAATGAATCTTGAATGCCGCATGCCTAAGGGATATGATTTTTGACTTAGTGGTCTTATGCTCAGATTCTTCATCATTCATGTTGATATTGGACAGAAATACAATGATGCAAGTGTCCAAAATTGGCTCAATAAATCGTGGGATACAAGTCATGTACCAATGTCGTTGTGTAGGAAGGGTGAAAAATGTCATTTTGGGGAGCAAATAACTTCTTGCTCAAGTTGAATCATGGGAGGCTCTTGTACTTTTTAGAAAGCCCCTACATCATACTTTAACTTTGATGTTTAACTTTGGTCTTGATTCATCTTGGATCATAATGAAAAATTGCCTCAAAGTTGGTAAAAATACAAAACAGACTCTGTCCAAAAATTTCAGTAAGTGTCCAAGTTCAAAAGTTTTGAAAACCTAACTTCATGGCTCTATAACTCAAAATCCAAGCTTTTTGGCTCATGGAGCACTGTGACACTTTTGTAGTGTGTAATGAGGGCTTTCATTTAAGCTTTGGATGGAAGAAAATGGCTTTGTGGTTTGGGAGTTATGGCCTTGTAAAGTTGGGAAAAATCACCCTTTTTTCATAACTTAGAGAAATTTTAAGTTTCTTAAGATTACCCCTTTTACAAGTAACCTCACTTTTCTTGATTTTTATTGATGGATGATGATCCAAACCATGAGTTAACATTGTTTTTTACTTGAAGAAGCCATGTTTGTCAAGAAATCTCAAAAGTCAAACTTGGTTTTTGGGCACAGTTGACTTTTTGTCAGATGAATTTCAAACTTTGTGATTCTCTAGGAAATCAAGTTCTTGACCTAATTCAAACCTAATGGATGGATTCCATAGGTGTTTTAGAGTGTCTTGAATCATTTCCCAAGGTTTGAGATCATGTCTTTGTCAAAAGTCAAAGGTATGGTTAACTTTTTCTTAGAAACCCTAGTTTGTGGTCCAGATGAATTTGAATCTTTGTATTGCTCATGAACCAAGTTCTTTGTGTCAATTTGAACTTGTGAGAGGATTAATATGAGACATTTGAGGTCTAAAAAAACATTCGTTGAGGTCTTGGCTCATGTCTTGTTCCAAAAGTCAACTTAGGGGTGAATTAGGTCAAGAAACCCTAATTCCTGATGTTTGATAAATGTATCCCCTGAGGATATTTTGAACTTATGATTGGATCCATGAGGTCCCTTTAAGCTTCTTAGATTACGTTTTGAAGTAATGCCTCATGTCCAGATGAAAATTTCCCTCTGGAGGCCTTGGTCGACCAAAACCCTGATTTGGTGACACTGGTGCTCTTGAGGCTTGATTAGCTTGAAGTGTTGCATTCTCATGCTTGATTCTTGATGTGGGAAACCTCTTGATCCTTCATGGATGTTTGAGAGGTTTGACAAGTTGAAGATCGTGCCCATTCTTGATTGATCCTTTGTCTGAGTACTCTAAGAGGGTCCAAAACCCTAATTCTTGGTTAAGGTAAATGCTCAAAAATCTTTGAGAGGATTGATGAGGCATGAAGGTACATCCATATTATGGTGATGTTTTGCACAATAATGGGAAATCTTGTGGTCAAATTTTAGGGTATGACAGCAGGATTGAAGAAGGTGTTTTGGGTAGAAGCTGCTATGACTGCAACATACCTGATAAATAGGTGTCCATCGACTGCCTTGGGAATGAAGACGCTTGAAGAAGTCTGGTCGGGACATCCACCTAATCTCGACAAACTTAGAGTATTTGGTTGTTTAGCCTATTCTCACATTAGGCAAGACAAGGTCGAACCTATAGTTATAAGATATATGCTTCTTGGATACCGTAAAGGAGTCAAAGCTTATAGATTGTGGTGTCTAGAGCTAGGTTACTGAAGGTGTATCACAAGTCGAGATGTAGTTTTTAGTAAAGCTGAAATGGCGTTCAAGAAAATTGATGACATTGATCGAAGTTCGAAGATCTCTAGAGAAAAGCTAGAGCGGGAAAAGACTCCTGTTGAGGTGAAGCATAGTGATACTGAATTGCATAACCCTAATGAAGTCGAAGAAGACGCACAAGTTGCTAATGAAGATGTGGATACTGATAATGACTACCTGCTGGAAAGAGACAGGCTGAGAAGATTCATCAAGCCACTTCAGAGACTTGGTTATGCAGATCTCATAGCTTACCTTAATCTCTACAAGTGAGGTTCTAGATGAATAACCTAGAGACTACAAGGAATTTTGTAGGAGTCAAGACAAGTCTGAATGGCTGAAAGCCACGGGTGATGAGATTATATCTCTTCATAATAATAACACTTAGGAGCTAATCGAGAAACCTGTAGGGGCTAGGTTAGTCAGCTATAAGTGGATTTTCAAGGTTAAGGAAGGAATCAAATGAGTGATGTCGAAGAGATTTAAGGAAAGGTTGGTTGCTAGGGGGTTCACTCAGAAAGAAGGTGTCGACTTCATGATGTGTTCTCACCTGTTGTAAAGCATATATCTATTCAAATGTTGCTTGCTATGGTGGGAAAGTTCGACCTAGAACTTGAACAGATGGATGTGAAGACAGCCTTCTTGTATGGTTATCTAGATGAAATTATCCTGATGAGGTAACCTAAAGGGTATGCATAAAAGGGCAAGGAAGATTATGTGTGCATGTTGAATAGGTCGTTATATGGCTTGAAAAAATATTCTTGACAGTGGGATAGGAGATTCGATAAGTTCATGGCACACATAAGTTTCCCTAGGAGCCAGTTCGACCATTGTGTTTACTTCAGATTTCGACCTGGAAATTCACTTATTATTTTGTTTCTTTATGTGGATGACATCCTCATAGCAAGCAACCGTGTCAAAGATATTATGAAGGTGATGGCTGAACTCGATAAGGAGTTCAACATGAAGGATTTGGGAGCTACCTCTAGAATTTATGGGATTGACATCCGGAGAGATAGACAACATCCAAGATTATGCTTATCTCAAGAGTCATACCTGAAGAAGATTTTGGATAAGTTTGGAATGTCAAATTCAAAGCCTGTTTTAACACCAACTAATCCTCAGTACAAGTTGAGTACGACTCAAAGTCCTAGTATTAAAGTCGAAAGAGTCTATATGAATAACATTCCATATGCTAGTATAGTAGGTTCTTTGATGTATGTTATGGTCTGTACGAGGCCAGACATAGCGTACGGAGTGAGCCTTGTAAGTAGGTATATGGCTAATCCTGGGAAGGCGCACTAGCAAGAATTAAAGTGGATTCTAAGGTACATCAATAGGCCTCTGGGTAGATTCTTGATTTATGGTAGAGCCTATGATGATGATAGAAAATTTAAAATCGAAGGGTTTGTTTACTCAGATTATGCAGGTTGTATGGATTCTAGAAAATCCATTTCTGGATATGTGTTCACTATGTTTGACACGAAAATTAGTTGGAAAGCAACACTTCAGAAGGTTGTTTCCTTATCAACCACTAAAGAGAAGTATATTTCCCTTACTGAAGCTGTAAAAGAAGCATTGTGGCTTGAAGATTTTACTAAGAAGCTGAAACTTCATGGTCAAGTTATCACTGTTAAATGTGATAGTTAATGTGCAATACACCTGTCGAAGAATTCAGCCTATCATGAGCATACCAAACACATTGATGTAAGGTTTCATTTTGTTAGAGATATAATCGAGCGTTGATAAGTCCAAGTGTTGAAGGTTTCGAATGATAACAATGTTGTTGATATGATCATAAAGACATTGTCAAGCTGCAAGTTTTTTCACTATATGCAGTTGATAAAGTTGCATGATAAAAGTTAGTTTATTCTCTAGTTAGTGTAGAGTTTGTTTCAAGGTGGAGATTGTGACATTTGTATCAAACTCTAGTCTCGACAGGGATAGCTTCATGGTTTGACAAAGGTTTAGCATGCAGTCGAAGTTTGTTCACTTATTGGTCTTGTATGCATTAATCGAAATGCTATGATTGTTAGTATGTCGAATTGGGACTTGCTTGTAAGCGCGATTGTTAAGTTAGCTTGTAGCCTAAGTTAGCTTAGTAGTTTATGTAGCGCGCGATTTTTGTCGGTGACGCGACCACCTTATCGCGGAATTTGGGTTTCTCCTCACAATGAGGAGGGGGTGCTACTTTCTGATTTCTTATTTATCCCATGAAGCTGGAAGGGAAAGGGAAGATATCTAAAACTAACCTTGCACGCGAATGTTTAACTGAACAAACGCTTTAAAGAGATTCAGGGAGTTCAGGGTCAGGTTATACAATGGGGAGTTGTCAATTACCCATCCTATATGTGGTTATCCACAGGTTGTTAGCTTTAGGTCTCGCTTTGTACTTGATGGTGTTTATCCGTTAATGGGTTGGGAAAGTTTCTCGGGAAATTTGAGTAAGTGAGTTGATGTTGAAGTTCGGGTGTCCCCGATGTTTTTGGTAAGGTGCTGGACCTAAGTTTTGGTGTGAAGGTACTGAACCTAGAGTTTTTGATCGGTATGCTCGCTAAGATTTCACAATCTTATGCCTATGAATTCCCGTTTAAATGAAACAGGGAAATCAGAGCAATCGTAGTTCCTCCTATTCTAAGGGAGGAAAGAGATGTTTGGTGTCTTGTTCAAAGTCCAAGATTGAAGCTAAAAGGTTGAGTATTTGTGTCTTGTTCAAAGTCCAAGATTGAAGCTAAAAGGTTTTACTGAGAGAGAATGTGTCATCTCTAAAGGGAGATGTTGATTTTTGTGTTCCTTGATCAAAGCCCAAGGTTAAAGCTAAAAGGTTAATTGACTCGGCTAGGGATTTCCTTATATAAAGCCTAAGAGGAGGCTAAATAGGATCGACTCAACAAGAGAGTGTATATATCGGTGTCTTGTAAAAAGCCCGAGATTGGGCAAAAAAAAAAGACTGACTCTTTGGGGGATATCATTATACAAAGCCTAAGAGGAGGCTAAAAGTTTGATTTTTCCAGGGAAAATGTTCTATCTGTCTTGTACAAAGCCCAAGATTGAGGCTGAAAAAGGATTTTGACTCCGTTGGGGAGTTTTGTATGTGTCTTGTACAAAGCCCAAGATAGAGCCTGAAATGAGAAATTTGATCGACTCGACTGAGGATATTTTAGGTATCTCGTACAAAGTCCAAGATAGAGGCTGAAAGGATTTGACTCTGCCGTAGAGTATTATCCATCTTGTACAAAGCCCAAGATGGAGCCAGAAAATAGTTTGACTCTGCTTATGAATTTATTTCTCAAAGTGTAAATGAAGGCTCAGAGAAATTGACTTCGCAGGGAAAAATGTTTGTCCCAAGCTTATGAAAATTTATATCTTGTACAAAGCACAAGATTGAGGCTAAAAGGGTTTGACTCAACAAGAGAGTGCTTTTATCTGTCCTGTACAAAGCCAGAGATTGTGGCTGAAAAAGCTGGAGAAATTATTACACACAGCTTGAGAGGAGGCTATCTCCTGCTAGGGGAAATCATTATACAAAGCCTAAGAGGAGGCTATTGACTCAACAAGAGAGTGTTTTTATCTGTCTCGTACAAAGCCCGAGATAGAGGCTAAAAGGTTGACTCAACAAGAGAGTACTGAAAAGTGATTGACTCAATAAGAGAGTCTGAGACGGTGATTGACTCAACAAGAGAGTCTGAAAATTGATTGACTCAATAAGAGAGTCTGAAAAGGTGATTGACTCAACAAGAGAGTCTGAAAAGGTTAGCTCCGCAGGAGAGAATCATTTGTACAAAGTCCAAGAGGAGGCTAAATATGCTGAGGAAAGATCATTATACAAAGCCTAAGAGGAAGCTATCTTTTGCCGGGGGTTATTGAGATCCCGAGGCAGGTCCAAGTGGGGAAATCAACTCTTGCTGAGGGTTACAGAAGAATTGATAAATCAGAAACCTTGAGGTTTTGATTTGAGATAGTGTTATCCTCATGGTAAACTGACCCTGGCTTGGGGATTTTAGGAGAGGGACTGGGTTCTTCAACTCAGTTGGGGATTGATCGAATGATCAGGGTTTCGCCTATGTTGTAGGGAACTTGAGAATGTCTTTGAGACTCAAGAGGGGATTTAGACTGTCCAAGTCTACTGGTGTGGAAGAGTTTTATCTTTTGTATGATGCCCAAGAGGAGGTCGACTCTTTTCAAGGGATGAGTATCAACCCTAAAATTGGTCTGGGGGTTTTGACTCTTTTTAGAAAGACAGCTCTAATGAAGGATGACTAAGTTTTGTCCTATACCTTTAAGAGGTCTTCAGGGTCCTTGTATTAAGCCCAAGAGAAGGCATGAGAACTTCTAAGAAGCCGGAGGGTCCTTGTACAAAGCCCAAGAGGAGGCGGGGATGCTTTTAGGAAGCCTGTGGGTCCCAAACCAAGAAAAGTTCAGGAAATGCTATTCACCGAGAATAGATCATTTCATGAAAGTTCTAAGGTTTGAAGAAATTCAAGAGATGCTATTCATCGAGAATAGTTCAACTCTGGGGAGTAGAATTTCTTTGACAATTTCTAATGTGACAGTCTGAGAAAAGGTTCACGAAGAATACTGTCTTTCTCTTTGTTTCGTATTGTTTAAGCTCAAGAGAAGGCAAGACTGTATCTGGAAATCCTATGGGGATCTAGTTTTATTTGTATTTATGAGTGACCAACAGGCTTTACTTAGTTCTAGACCTAATTGGTGGGGAAAACTCTAAATTACTATACTAAGATATATACAGTTGATATATGACAAGTATGTAAAAGGATATGAAAGAAGACTTACAGTGCGTAGCTTCCCACAATACAGTTATATATATTTGACATGTATTTAAATGAATGAAAGAAGACTCACAGTGTGCAGCTTCCCACAATACAGTTATATATATTAAAGCAAGTAAATGAAAGCGGATAAAACTTACAGGTGAGCAAGCTTCCATGCTGTATTGTTAGTTGTTCAAAGAAATTAAAGAAAGTTTTGATAACAACTGTATATTTGAACCTAAAAAAGGAAGTTGTTTTGACAAAATTGTACTGGGACTTATACAATGACTGAGGCCCAAAAGTTTTTCTGTACAAAGGTATGGGTCTTACAACTCAAGGAGAGGCCCAAAGATTATTTAAAGAAAAGAAATGGGACTTACAACACGAGGGTAGGCCCAGTTGAAAATAGTTTAAAAATGACGATCTCGTCGAAATTTCTGAAACTGTATCGGGACTTATACAAGACACTGAGGCCCAAATTGTTTTATTTACAAAGAGGTGGGACTTAAACTCTATCAAGAGACCCAAAGTGTGTTTTTAAGAAAAGGAATGAGACTTATAGCTCAAGGAGAGGCCCAAGTGATTTGATTTTTGAACTGGCGATTGCGCCGAGGTTTTTTGAAAATGTGTTGGAACTTATACAATGTCTGAGGCCCAAAAATGGTTTTGGTTAAAAGGGGATTGGGTCTTACACTCTATTAGAGACCCAAAGAGTTTGAAAATGAACAAAGATGGGTCTTATAGCTCACGGAGAAGCCCAGTTGGTTTTGTTAAAAAGGGCGACGATCGCGCAGAACTTTTGAAAACATACAGAGGGACTTATACAATGTGTGAGGCCCAAAATGTTAATTTACAAAGGAGTTGGGTCTTACACTCTATAAGAGGCCCGAGTGTGTTTGAAAAAGATTGATGAAGGTGGAATTAATCAAAACCCTAATTTTGTTTAAAAATGGAATTAATTTTGTTAAAAAATTAATAAA
This sequence comes from Lathyrus tuberosus, assembly GCA_022829125.1. NCBI lineage: Eukaryota > Viridiplantae > Streptophyta > Magnoliopsida > Fabales > Fabaceae > Lathyrus > Lathyrus tuberosus. The sequence goes on along the minus strand of JALAZF010000430.1, from coordinate 5,240,961 downwards.
AATTATTGAAAACATGTGAAAAATGAGTGGTGATCTTGGATCAATGTTTCAAAAATCATGTTTTTGTCCACAAAATGATTGAAAACCATTTAAGTTTGGAAAATCAAGAGAAAGAAAATTTTTAAAATGTAAAAAAAACAAATAAAAATTAATTCTTTTCAAAAATATCAAATATGTGAAATAAATAATATTTTTGGGAAATTTTTGTAAAAATAAAATATTTTAACATTTTTGTGAACTATTAAAAAAAAGAATCAACTCAAAATCATTAAAATTCAGAGAGAAATTAATTTTTGAATCAATTAAATAAAATCACAAAAATTCAACAATTCAAATATTTGAAAAAGGGCGCCAAGAACATCTTGTTCTTGCCCGCGTGCCCTGTTTTGCCCAGATTTGCGTTTTCTCATCAATCTCACTGAATACTTGATGGAATCACACAATCCGCATATCAATCTGCTCGTTTTCAACTCACGATCATGTCTATGGTCTTTAATTTCATTTATTTTAAGCATGGAATGAGAAATTAAAACAAAACCTCAAGAACCCTAATTTCTGCATGAAGGCTGAGAAATTCCATACACGATTCATACAAATCTGTATGCTTGGAGTGGATTGAATTGAGCTGGAACTTGATTTGGCACCTTAACTGCAAATCTGTCAAAGGCTTGTGCAGATGGCTGGTGATTTTGTGATTCTGATGTTCCAGATGTTATGTAAGAGTTTGGATCACTTCTATATGTTATATGTGAGGTGTGTGAACCATTGGTTTGGTTGAAATTGCTCTCAAGCTCAAAACTCGATGGTGACTTGAGTTAGAAGGCAAATTTGGAGTGAAAGAGGTGATTTTGAGAAAGGCAAGTGTTATAGGCCTTTGGTGTACTCAAACTGATCAGAAATGAGGTTTATTTATAGTGTGTCAAGTTTGTTTTGGCATCAATAGGGAATGGCAACTGCAGCAGGCCTTTGGCCAATGTGGATCAAAGGGAATCTTAAGTCTCCTCTAGCCATTGACTAGAGGTTAGAGCACAGGCATATGGCTCTTTGATTCAGAGCTTATCCTTGACTCATTCAGTTGGAATAGGCTCAGTTCATGCCACCTTGGTGCATCCATTAAATGCTTGGAAACAAAATTGGAGTCTTGGCACCTTTTTAGCTCTTTTAGGTTTGGCATGCTACTTGTAGATTTTGGGACTTTGGAGGCTGATGGATCAGTGCTTGTCCCTTGTTTATCCCCCCTTGAGGTGTGCAGATGGATAACCATGCTTGTTGTTGCACAATTTGATCAAATCGATCCCTTATGCACAAATCTGCCTTGCCAAGACAATTTGCAGCAAGGCATGTTGCAGCTGTCATAACTCCTAGCTCAAGTGGAATTTCATGGGGTTCTTGGGCATTTTGGAAAGCTGACATATCCTATTTCAACATGATGTCCAACTTTGATTTTGATCCAACTTAAATTACAATGAAAAATGCCTCTACATTTGGGAAAAAATAAGGCAGATTCTGACTTAGTGAAAATTTCACTAAGTGTTGGAAAAATGTCACTTTTGTGTTTCAGCCATTTTGATCACTCCATAACTAAAAATCCATGAGGAATTGGAATGAGATGTAGTTGACACTTATAAAGTATGCCATGAGAGCTACAAATCCAGCTTTGGACCATCCAAAATGGTTGCTTGGATCTCAAGTTATGGTCCTTGGAAGTTGGTACCCTAGCCACTTTATTCCATAACTTAGAAAAATTCTAAGTTTTTTATGGTTACCCCTTTTAAAAGTTAACTAATTTTCTTTGGTTTTTATTGATGAATGATGATTCCAATCACACATTAACATTATTTTAGGGTTAAGGAACCTTGGTTGACCAAAGAATCAAAAAGTCAAACTTTGACTTTTTGTACAGTTGACTTTTTCATCAGATGAAATTTAGACTGTGCGATCCTCTATGAAATCAAGTCCTTGACCTAAATCAAACTTAGTGGAGGGACTCCATAGGTGTTATAAGGTGTATTGACTTATGTCCCAAGGTTTGGGAGCATGTCTTGGTCAAAAGTCAAAGGTACAGTTGACTTTTTCTATAAAACCCTAACTGTGGTCCTGATGAAATTGAAACTTGTAGATCAAGCTTCTAGGATCAATCCATTGTTGTAAATGGATCAATGTAGTGTATTAGAGACCCTTAAACCATGTCTTGGGGTCTTGGCTCATGTTTTGTCCCAAAGGTCAACTTAGGGGTGAATTAGGTCAAGAAACCCTAATTCCTGATTTTTGGTAAATGCATCCCTTGAGGCTAAATTAACTTGATGATTGGGTCCATGAGGTCCCTTATAGTATCTTGGGTTATGCTTTGAAGCATTGGCTCATGCCCAGAGGAAAAATTCTACCTGGAGGCCCTGGTCGACCAAAACCCTAATTTGGTGACACTGGCGATCTTGAGGCTTGATCCACTTGGAATGTTGCAACCTTGTGCTTGATTATTGATGTGGGAGTCCTCTTGATCCTTTATGGGTGTTTGAGAGGTTTAGACAAGTTGAAGATCATGTCATTTCTTGATTGATCTTTTGTCTAAGTGCTCTGAGAGGGCTCAAAACCCTAATTCTTGATTGTAGTGAATACTCAACAATCCTTGAGGAGATTGATGAGGCATGATGGCACATCCATATTGTGGTGATGATTTGCACAATGATGGGAAATCTTGGTGGTCAAAATTTGGGGTATGACAGATGCCCCTATTTAATCTTCTTGGACCCGAAGGTGTGAATGCCGAAGGTATTCCGGCATTCAGGGTGCAAGAGGATTAAATATCGGAATACCCAAAATTTTGACATTGGTTATGAATGGCAATTTTGTCATCCATCTTCTTTTTCTAAGCAATGTGTCGTACCTCGAAAAATACGATCCTCGCGATGGACGCGGAAAAAACTGTTAGAAACAGAGTCGCCACCGAACTTTATTTATCCCAAAGGAGGGAAAGGAAAATATCGATAAAACCTTTAAAGGGAGATAAGAACATGGTCGTCGCAACCAAATTCGGGTTCGGGAGTCGCTTACGCAAGAGGGAAACTATTAGCACCCTCTACGTCCGTTGTACTCAACGGGAACCTCTTGATTCGATTTGTGAGAAAGTTAGCTAGGTTTGTCTGTTTATCTTCTGAAGGATTAGTTTTTTAAGGGGGAAATGGGGTGGTTTTATTATTAGGGTGCTCGGCAAGGATTAGAACCCTTGTGCCTACGTATTCCCTCGTGCAATGGGAAAGTCAGAGCATTCGTAGTTCATGGGACTACGGTTGGTTGGTGTTTTTTAAACGAACGAGTGTTTAATTCGCATTCTAACTGCTAAACGTTGGCTTGTCTGCTCGCTAGGGGAGGCTGCAACATGAGTTTATATGCGCGAAAGAATGGACTAAACAATGTTCTTTGGTGAAAGTTGTTTGAGTATGAATTAAGTGTATTAGCGATTTTATTGAGAAAAAGAGTTTGATTTGGACGTGTTTTAGGCGAACGAGAGTTTAGGTTGTATTCTAACTGCTAAACATTGGCTTGTCTGCTCGTCAAGGGAGGCTGAAGCACTAGTTCATATGCGCGAAAGAATGACTTAAACAATGTTCTTTGGGAAAGGTGTTTGAGTTGTGGATTAAGTATGTTAAAGATTTGATTGAGAAAAGGATTTAATTTGAACGTGTTTTAGGCGAATGAGAGTTTAGGTTGCATTCTAACTGCTAAACGTTGGCTTGTCTGTTCGCTAGGGGAGGCTGAAGCACTAGTTCATATGCGCGGAAGAAGGGACTAAACAATGTTCTTTTGAAAACGTGTTTGAGTTGTGGATCGCACGGGGGTGAGGAGAGAGAGTTTAACGTGTTAGATGTTTTAAAGGTGACAATTGTCCACACACGAGTAAGAGAACTCGCACCCAAACAATTGAGGAGAAGGGCCAAAGACTCGATCACCCTCACTTCACCTTTTATGAGAAATTTTTAATAAAGGGTTAATGTCTTGATGATTGATTAGAAAAAAGGTTGGAGTATTGTCGAGTTTCGCGTGTTTTAGAGGCGTCAATTGTCCACACACGAGTAAGAGAACTCACACCCAAACAATTGAGGAGAAAGACCAAAGACTCGATCCCCCTCACTTCACCTTTTAATGAAAGTATTTAGATATGGATTAAATGTTCTAATGAACGACAAGTGTTTACAAAAAGGTTTGAATGTTATCGAGTTACAAGTTTTTTAAAGGCGTCAATTGTCCACACACGAGTAAGAGAACTCGCACCCAAACAATTGAGGAAAAAGACCAAAGACTTGATCCCCCTCTTTTTCACATTTTAAGAAATGATATTTAGTATAATTAAATGTATTAATTTGATTTAAGAAAAATGCTCGATGGATCGAGGTTTGAATTTGCGTGCGAAAGGGGTTGAGGACTAAAGGAAAGGAGGTCCTAATGGTTCAAGATAAGGTCGATTGCGAGGCGAAAGCGCTTGACTTACAAGAGGTAGAGAAACTTGATATATGGATCAAGTGAATGTTGGAGGTTAATTGAATTTGATTTGGAAAACACTTGACGTTGGATCAAGCTTGTTTATTGTTGTAAAAAGAGGTTGATTTTAATCTTATGGGAGAGGGATACAATTACTCAAGTGGGAATAATCGAGCCATAATTAAAGTGAGCCAATCACTCATACACATACAAACCAAAGTGAAATGTGCAACAAGTATCGTTGTATAAAGCCCAAGAGGAGGCTATGTGAGGTTGATTGCGATCGTGAAAACGATCGACTTACAAGGTATTGAAAAGGGCTTGACACTAAGTCAAGGTATTAGTTTGAAAAGAATTTTGGTTTGAACAAGCATATGAGGAATGACAAATATAATCAAAGCAAGATATTAATCCATAAGAGAAAAGTATAAACATCACATAAAGATCACAAATAAAATGATAATGGGGGAGAAGATATAATCAAACATGTTAGCATAAGTTAGTAACCTAATCCTAAGGTTAATCTAAGGAGGAATTCTAAATTAACTAATGTTTAGATTTTTTATTAAAAGAAAGCTCAAATAGTTAATTAAACTAAAATATTTAATAAAATAAACTATTAAAGCTAACTAATATTAAATAAAATGGTTTAAGGAAGTTAATTAGAAATTGATTAAAGAAAAAGGATTTCTAGATTTTAGAAAAAAAACCAATTAAATAATTAACCAAATTAAAATCAATTATTTAATAAAATTAATCACTAAATAAATTAATTATTATTAAATAAAAGATTTTAATAAAATTAACTAAATTAATTCATTAATAGTTTTTTTGAGGTTTACCAAAAGGAAATTGAATAAAATGTTAATTAAAAACAAGATTAAAAGTTAGTCAACAATTATCCTAAAATTAAAAGTTAATCAAAAATTAGTATTTAATCCTAGGATTAATTCAAATTGATTTTCTAATAAAAAAAATAAACCACAATTAACAAAAATCTAATATTAACCAAAAGCAAGGGTGCATTAGCAAACTGGGGTGATGAGAAACTAAAACAGGCGCCTGGGCTTATGGTTTCAGGCCCATTGTCCTTTGAACATAGGCCAGGGGGTGCGGAGTGTTTTGGAGGTGTAAAAACGAGGTTTACAGGCTTAAGGCTCATTGGTTTTGTTCAGCCAAAAAGGGGTGCGTGAGTGGAAAGAACGGTGTGAAAAGTGATTCAAGTGGGCCTGTGAGCCCACAGCAATTTGACCTAATTTAATAACATTATTAAAAAATAAAAAGAAAATGGAAAACTCAGATTACCCAAACCGTGAATAATGAAACACATTCTTCTTTTCTTCTTCTCCATGGCCTTGCGATTTCTCTTGGTCTCTCAGATTCGCGATTCAAAACTCGTGATAAACTTTGATCTCTTCTTGCAAGAGTCTCTTCTCGCAAGAATCTCTTCCCGAAAGAAATTCGGCGCGGTGGTGGTGTCTCACGTGCGGCTGTTGAAGTTGTTTGGGAGTGGTTAGTTCGTGAAGGTGAGGAATTGGTAACGATGATGGTGAAATGTGTTGTTGAAATTTTGATGGTTGTATGTGAAAGGGTTGTTTGTGGTTGTTGCGGTGGCACGAGGTGATAAGGATGGTGGTTGCAGTTTTGGATTTGCTTCGTTTCAGTTTCGTTTCACAATTTAATTTTCAATCTCTCTTAATCTCAATTTCTGAATCGATTTGGTTGGGATCTGGGTTGATATTTCGGTTGTTTGGTTTTATGGAGAGGTTGCCGTGAAAAATAGGTGGTGGAAGTGAGAGTCTTGTGTGGTCTGTGTTGAATAAGGGTTGCGATTAGGTGAGAACGGTGGTGGATGCTATGGAGAATTTGTGAGTAAGGTTTATGGTGGAGCAGAGTGTTTGGCTCAGTTTGTGGCTTACTGCGTCAGTTTCTTTTTTCTATTTTTTCTTGTTATTCTATTTTGTAACTTGTTGTTAGGCCCTTCTCTTTGTAGTTATTTCCCCTCTTCAAATTCAAGAAATAAACTTCTCCATTAAGTTTTTGGTACAAATCTGTTTTGTCTTGTTGTTGCTGTTTGTGCAGGATTTGCAGGTTTTTGTTGGTTGTACGTGTTGCAGAATTTAGTCTTGTGTGTTGGTTGTACATGGAGTGTGGCTATGATGGTATTGTGTTGTGGTAGCTGTTTTTGTGATTGTGGTTGTCTGGCGTGGCTTTTAGCAGCAGAGGTTTGTTGTAGCATTGCCTTTTGTTTCTTGGTGGATAATGGTTTTGGGGACGGTTTTGTGGTAGGCTGTGTATGCTTTGAAATTGTGTGTAGTCGTTTTGTTTGTTGCAAGTGTCTTGTTGCTTTCTCTGTACAATTATGCAGGTTTTGGAGCAGGCATGGTACGATAGCAGCAGAAGTTTGGCATGTTGTATGTTGAAAAATCGTCTTCACGTTGTGCATTGGTGTGGGATGGTTGCTGTTGTGTTAGCAGGTTTCGGTGAATGGGATATTGGCTTGCTGCAACTCTCTTTTTTTCTTTTTTGTGTAAAGCACTTGTAATGGGCTTCTTGACAATGTTATTTTTCTATTTTTTGTAACAAAACAAATGTTATGGACTTTTAATTTTAATTATTTTTGTAGATTTTTGTATGGATGAACTTGGATTGAAAGAAAGAAAAAAAAATGGTTAATGACCTTAAATTGAATTAAAGTGGATAAATGGACTATGAATAAAAGGATAATGGATATTTTGGATTTAAAAAAATGGATGATGTTTATGGATTTATTGGGTGATTAAAAAATAGGAAAAGAAATTGGATAATTAGAATGGGTAATTGAATGTATATCGGTATAAGTGGATTTGTGGATTGGATAATGGTTTTAAACAATGGATATAAATACGGATTTTGTTACCCGCCACTCAAACTTGAATAAAACCTAAAACCTTGACAATCGCGCTTGATCACCACTAATCTTGAACAAAAAACCACAACCTCAAATCAGCCTTAATATGATCTCTAATTGAACATCAAGCTTGACAAATCTTTGAACCAGTGACGATAACCTGAACTACACGACAACCAAAAACAATATATGTGCTTTTTTTAATTTTCTGAATGATGGTTAGTGGACGGATGTATAGATGAAAACTAATCACAAGTAGGACAAATTTGGGGTATGACAGATGCCCTTATCTAATTGGCTTGAACCTAGAGAATGAACTACTGCATGGCGTTCATTTTAAGGGTGCAAGTCAATTAGATACAAGAAGACCCCAAAAAATTTTTTGGCAAGAAGGAAAAGTGATATAGAGTAAAAGCCGACAGAATGAGGTAGCGGGATTCAAACTGAACAAAATAACTTGAGGCTCTTTGGGTGGTCTAAGAAGCACCTAGTCCGTTAAGGTTCTTCGATGATACCAAAGCAGTATCTCTGAAGGCAGACGATTCTCTGGGCCGTCGAAGCAGTCCCTTATCCGTTAAGGTTCCTCGATGATACCAAAGCAGTATCTTTGAAAGCAGACGATTCTCTGGGTCGTCGAAGCAGTCCCTTATCCGTTAAGGTTCCTCGATGATACCAAAGCAGTACCTCTGAAGGGCAGACGATTCTCTGGGTCGTCGAAGCAGTCCCTTATCCGTTAAGGTTCCTCGATGATACCAAAGCAGTATCTTTGGAAGCAGAAAATTCTCCGAAACATTGAAGCAGTACCTTATCCGTTAAGGTTCCTCAATGATACCAAAGCAGTATCTTTGAAAGCAGAAGATTCTTTGGGTCGTCGAAGCAGTATCTTTGAAAGCAGAAGATTCTCTGGAATGTCGAAGCAGTACCTTATCCGTTAAGGTTCCTCAACAATACCAAAGCAGTATCTCTGCGATAAGTTTGTTGAGGGAATAGTTGAGCAAGATTCCTGTTGAAGGAAGTGTGCTGGCTCTACAGGGGAAGCTCAGAAGAAACTCTCTAGAATATCCTCTGCTTGGGGAGTAATAACAACAGCTGTTGGGGATTTTCATTATCAACTGCATAGCTGAAGAATGACTTGTTGGGGAATAGAATTCCATGAGCACGTGCGGGGTACCAACTCTTCTTTATAAGAATACTACCGACTCTGATGGAGGACTGGCCAAGATGCTTGCGAACTGATCCTGGATCCTGCCATGATATGTTGTCGGGGATGGATATGCCATGCATTGCAAAATGCACTGAAACACATGCTAAGATGCAACTGCTGGGGAATCCAATGCACGTATGATATGATAGTGCTAGATATGATTATGTAATGCTATGCTAGCATGTTATGCACATGACGATGCAAATGATCGGGCATGCTGGGGATAAGTTTCCTTGTCGAGGGTATCACCAGGGATTGGATTTACTAATTGCTAATTGAAATTGGACTTTGGTTATTTTGGTGTTATGAGGATGCCATCGACGGTGGACTTTTACTGGTTGCCAATGAAGACTGGACTTTGGGTCAAACTTTCAGACTAAAACCGGGCTGGAGGATAGATTACCAGACGAGAACTGGTGAGAAAAAGGTATTTGCCAGATGAGAACTGGACCTTGAATTGATTTGCCAAACGAGAACTGGACCTTGAATTGATTTGCCAGACGAGAACTAGACCTTGAATTGATTTTCCAGACGAGAACTGGACCTTAAAATAATTTGCCAGACGAGAACTGGACCTTAAAATGTTTTGCCAGAAGAGAACTGGGCCTTAAAAAAATTTGCCAGACGGGAACTGGACCTTAAAATGGATTGCCAGACGAGAACTGGACCTTGAAATAGATTGCCAAGCTAAGTTAGACTTTTGGGTTGCCAAGCTAAGTTGGACTTTTGGGTTGCCAAGCTAAGTTGGACTTTTGTGTCAAGTCTTGCGGTATCCGGATTTGAGACGTCAAATCTTGTTGGAAGGTTATGCTTGAGGTATGATACACATGTCTATGCAATGAGCGAAGTGACATGACCAATGCATATGAGTGATTTATGCAATGACATGAAGGTTTCCAAAGATGCCCCAGGATAAGGGATGGATAGGTTCCTATGTAGCAAGGTCCTTTGTCAGAAGGAAGGCAGAAGGTTATTTGTGGGGTGATAGCATGATTCCCTGACACTCGTCTTGAATTTAAAGGTCACTTGACGGTGTTCGCTTGAGTAGATTGAAAGCAACGAAGAGATTTGCCCATGTGTAGCTCATCTTGCCCCAGTCTGGGTCTATGAAGAATTTCTCCTTGACAGGAAATTGGAAGCAGTTGTACCATGAGATGATCTCGAGATGGCTTGCCCCAAAATTCCAAATCGTGAAAGGCTTCGTCTTTGAAAGGAAGTTGGAAGCATTTGTACCATGAGATTACTCGAGATGGTTTACCCCAGAATTCCAAGTCGTGAAAGGCTTTGTCCTTGAAAGGAAGTTGGAAGCAGATGTACCATGAGATGATCTCGAGATGGCTTGCCCCAGAATTCCAAGTCGTGAAAGGATTCATCCTTGAAAGACTGACTCTTGGAGTATTTGGCTTTAAAGTACCCTTGAGGTAGCTTGCCCCAGAATGAGAGTTGGAGCGACTTAACTTGTGTTGATTGAACATTGGAGGGGTTTTCCTTTAATCAAAAGAACCTCTGGGTGTCCTGCCCCTGGTTGGTAGAGTCTTGAGATGATTCACCATGTTCAACCTGTTCTTGAATGATTTGCCCCATTATCAACTAATGCTTCAGGGACTTGCTTTAAACTGACTGATTCCATAATCATTGGATGTCAATGCGCCTGTTCTAAAGGGTTATGAGGTGTTGTGAATTCCTGCCAACATTGTTGAATGACCCAGGCCCCTTTAATTGCTCCTTGTTGGAATCTCCTTGATGTCAAACACTGACTTGCTCAAAATTGTTCGTTCACAAATGGTAATTTTAATGTGATGCTCATGCAAGTTTTGAAAATCAATCATTATTGGAATGATGTGACAATGTGTGACGGATGGACCATTAGTCCCAACGTGGTGCTGATTTAGCTGGTGTGAAAGATATAGCAAGAATATGACACCAAAACAAGTGATTAGCAAATTTGCAGGAGTCAGTTTACGCAACCTTGCTGTAGTATGCTTTCAGAATAAACCCCGCCTCAATTAGGTCTTTTGAGGGTTATAATGTGGTCTGATTCACGGTTTATGAAACAAAGGATATAGGGCTCAAAACTTGATTTGTACCACCCCTTCTTCATGATGATCTCCAGTTCTATGTTCAGTTAAATCTGTACATGTTCATCTCGGTAGTGAAGATGAGGATTCGAGGTTTTCTTGAAACGACAGTCACCTTATTTTGCTTTTGCTAAGGATGTCAGTGACCCTTTTGATTCTTGATATGGTGCTCACTGAATCTTATTTTGCTTCGCTTAAGGATTTGAAGACCTCATTTGCTTTTGATTTTATTTTGATCCCTAACTTTTTCCTGGACTGATTTTGTTTTTTCAAGTCCATCGGGGTTGCCTTGATTTTTGCCTAAGTCTCCTTTTGAGGTGTTCGACTTAGAAGGCTTTTTTTTAATTTTATTTTGTTTTTGATTTTGTCGAAGGATTGTGACTGCCAAGTTATTGGTCATTGAGGAAAAACGGCATAACTTTTGCATGATCCCTTCAACACGTCAGGATGTGTGCGAAGAGCAGCATATAATTGATCCTTAGACGGGATATTTCATCTTGTAATGCGAATGCGTCGTCGGATTAAATGAACAACTACCCATGCCCCAGGTTAAGCATAAGGTTTTTAAATCCGAAGAAAACTCCTACTTCTAGGTTCGAAGTGGTTAACTAGGGACTAACTCCTTATCTCTCCAGTGTTTGGGGATTTTGAAACAATGTTTGTACATCCTTGGCAGGATTCCATCCGAAAGCATACCATCAACAATTATGGGTATTTTGTTTTCATCATCCTCCCTCCAATCTTTGCTAAACAAAAGTTTGATAAAGAGAGTGGACAAGGAGTATACGGAAGAATTTTGTTGTTTTTTCTTTTTTTGTATTTTTATTTTTTTTATATATAAGTAAAGAAAAATGAGTGAATGCGACATGATTAATTCAGAAAATGCATGATCACATCATTAATATTACCATTCAAAACAACAATATTCAAAAACAAGTAACACTTAACATAAAGAAATTACAAATGCAAATGATAAATGTCCAATGGTTGCCAGTATCTGAGGAAGTGTTCCCGTCTGAACCACTGGCTTTAGGGGATGCCTCTTGAAGTCTTGGAACTCATTTGGGCGAGAAACTGACATGCACAACCAAGTTTCCTTCTGGAAATGATATGTGCTTTTTGTCAATCAACTGTTGCACCTTGGCTTGAAAAGCTTTGCAATCCTCAGTTGAATGCCCCCATTGATCCAACATGATATCCACAATGTGCATTGGGGTCGTATCCAGGCGGGTATGGTTTTGGCAATGGCTTGATAGCTTTGGGCTCTACCAGTGAGTTTCGGACCAGATGCGGCAAAAGCTGACTGTATGACATAGGAACTAGGTGAAGAGGAGCAGTTCTTCTTTCCAAGTTGTTTCGAGGCCTATGCTGATTCTGATGATGATTCTGATATCCTCAACCACCGGCTCGTTGATTTGCACGAGGAGAGATCATGGGCTTCTGGTATGACGCCCTAGGGTTGACAGGTTGCCCATAAGGATGATATGGCACAGACAATGATAACTGCCGAGAAGCTGAAGGGCCATAAAGTCTTGCCGGTGTACCCTGAGAATACTCAACATTTGCTATGACTGCATCAATTTCATTATCCTCTTCCTCTTGGGGATTACTGAAGAATTCAGTCTCACCAGCTTGATTACTCGAGACGTCTTGGACTTGTTTAGCTTTGAGGTAACTCTCGATGCGTTCTCCTACTATTATAAGGTTAGAGAAGCTTAAGAATGAACCGCCAGTCATTCTTTCAAGATAGGTGGCATGCAGACTGTCCAAGAATATGTCAATCAATTCTTTATCCAAGAGTGGTGGTTGTACCCTAGCTTCCAACTCTCTCCACCGCTGTGCATAATCCTTAATGGATTCACCGCTCTTCTGAGATAGGCTTTGTAGCTGCGCGCGACTGGGAGCCATGTCCAAATTGTACTCATATTGCTTTAGGAAAGCATTGGATAAGTCTTTCCATGATTGGATACAGCTTCTTTCCAAATCCATGCACCAATTCAAAGATGCACCACTTAAACTGTCTTGGAAACAGTAAATCATCAACTTGTCGTCGCGGACATGAGAAGTCATCTTTCGGCAGAACATCACCAAATGACACTTTGGGCAACTGAGACCAGCGTACTTCTCGAAGTTGGGTACTTCGAATTTCGGAGAAATTACCAGGTCTGGCACTAAGCACATATCAACAGCATCGAGCCCAAAAGTATCGCGCGCTTTCATAGCTTGAACTTTCTCTTCGAGGGCACAAAACCTTTTCTCCATGGAATCAGATATCATCTAAGACTGAGCAGGGATGTTCACTTGTGGAGTATGATCACCAGGTAGATGATCAAATAATGGGTTAGTCGACACATCAAAACCTGATGGGGGGTCAAAATCCTTCATCCCAATATGTTGAAAACTATCCTTTGACATAGCCATCACAACTTTCAAATTGTCTATGCCCCTCTTGTCTCCGCTTGAACTTTCTTTAAATGCTTTGTGGCTACCACAGGTTCAGTATGAGCGTCGGGAAATCAGCTGGCAGGAAAAGGACAGAGGATCGGATGAGTTTGTTGGAAAATGATATGCTAATGTCATGAGTATGCAATGCAGGGTTCCAGGATCAAAACAACATCTGATTCTGAGGAAGGAGCTAGACACAGGATATCTCTGACCACAAGACCCCCCACAGGTAGGTTCTAAACGGGTAGGTGCTTAGAGTTATGGATGTCTTTCAAAGACATTATAGCCATGACGAAGGAACATCAGACGATAATATCCTTGAAAGGATCTCGTCTAGGTGAGGTCTTCATTTCTTCCCCACGAGAAAGACTCCTCGGAGGCGCCCACTACACAACCATCGACACACAGGTTCAAAGTAGGGTTCTCAGAATCCTAGATCGAGGTCGAAGATATTACTGTCAGGAAGTAATACGTTCGAGGGATTTCATCTGATTGTGGCATTCGCATTAACCCACGAAAAGTTAACACTACCAACCTCCATGGATAAATGGGTTAATGGTCCTTGGGATCAACGATTCAGGCTCAAAAACATTATCATCGTGACGAAGTAACGTCAAAACGATAACATTTCCAAGGGAACCTACTCCAAGCGGGGTCTTTGCTTTGGATCACGCGGAAGAGACCACGCAAGCCTCCACTACACAACCACCATCCTAATCCTAGGGTTATACTCAGACTCGGGTGTAGAGCCATCTCATAGAGCACCAATGACCAGAGAACCCCCACAGTGTCACAATAAACAGTAATAGGATATAATAATAATGAGCATGCGAGTAGATAATAGATAATCAGACAAGCAAGCAAACAAGCAAGGGAAGATAAACAAACAAGAGGATCTAACACTCACAAATTGAGTCAAGTTAGGCTTGACTCTCTCTAGCATAGGGCTATTTTATTCCCCAGCAGAGTCGCCATCTGTCGTACCTTGAAAAATACGATCCTCGCGATGGACGCGGAAAAAAATGTTCGAAACAGAGTCGCCACCGAACTTTATTTATCCCAAAGGAGGGAAAGGAAAATATCGATAAAACCTTTAAAGGGAGATAAGAACATGGTCGTCGCAACCAAATTCGGGTTCGGGAGTCGGTTACGCAAGAGGGAAGGTATTAGCACCCTCTACGTCCGTTGTACTCAACGGGAACCTCTTGATTTGATTCGTGATAAAGTTAGCTAGGTTTGTTTGTTTATCTTCTGAAGGATTAGTTTTTTAAGGGGGAAATGGGGTGGTTTTATTATTAGGGTGCTCGGCAAGGATTAGAACCTTTCTACCTATGTATTCCCTCGTGCAATGGGAAATTCAGAGCATTCGTAGTTCGTGGGACTACAGTTGGTTGGTGTTTTTTAAACGAACGAGTGTTTAATTCGCATTCTAACTGCTAAACATTGGCTTGTCTGCTCGCTAAGGGAGGCTGCAACACGAGTTTATATGCACGAAAGAATGGACTAAACAATGTTCTTTTGTGAAAGTTGTTTGAGGATGAATTAAGTGTATTAGAGATTTGATTGAGAAAAAGAGTTTGATTTGGACGTGTTTTAGGCGAACGAGAGTTTAGGTTGCATTCTAACTGCTAAACATTGGCTTGTCTGCTCGTCAAGGGAGGCTGAAGCACTAGTTCATATGCGCGAAAGAATGACTTAAACAATGTTCTTTGGGAAAGGTGATTGAGTTGTGGATTAAGTATGTTAAAGATTTGATTGAGAAAAGGATTTAATTTGAACGTGTTTTAGGTGAACGAGAGTTTAGGTTGCATTCTAACTGCTAAACGTTGGCTTGTCTGCTCGCTAGGGGTGGCTGAAGCACTAGTTCATATGCGCGGAAAAAGGGACTAAACAATGTTCTTTAGAAAAGGTGTTTGAGTTGTGGATCGCACGGGGGCGAGGAGAGAGAGTTTAACGTGTTAGATGTTTTAAAGGTGACAATTGTCCACACACGAGTAAGAGAACTCGCACCCAAACAATTGAGGAGAAGGGCCAAAGACTCGACCACCCTCACTTCACCTTTTATGAGAAATGTTTAAATAAAGGATTAATGTCTTGATGATTGATTAGAAAAAAGGTTGGAGTACTGTCGAGTTTCGCGTGTTTTAGAGGCGTCAATTGTCCACACACGAGTAAGAGAACTCGCACTCAAACAATTGAGGAGAAAGACCAAAGACTCGATCCCCCTCACTTCACCTTTTAATGAAAGTGTTTAGATAAGGATTAAATGTTTTAATGAACGGCAAGTGTTTACAAAAAGGTTTGAATGTTATCGAGTTACAAGTTTTTTAAAGGCGTCAATTGTCCACACACGAGTAAGAGAACTTGCACCCAAACAATTGAGGAAAAAGACCAAAGACTTGATACCCCTCTTTTTCACCTTTTAAGAAATGATATTTAGTATAATTAAATGTATTAATTTGTGATCCGGAGTATTCGAACGGGTCCACGTAAGCTGGTCGTCAGATGGCAAGGTGCGCGGACGTATGCTGGTCGTCAGATGGGCGAGGTGTTCGGAATATTGATGAGGAGAAGAGGGGATGTACCTGCAAGGCACTCCGGCGCTCAAGTAAGAAAGGGTTAGAGAAAAGGGGCAAGTACAAGGCGTATTCTTAGGGTGAAAAAATGATACCTGACCCTCTCAAGTGAGAGGGTTTATATAGAGCCCCCAGCGCATGGCCAACAGTCCTATTTTTGGGGCGAAATAACTGTTTTCCCCAAAGAATATGGTAACTGCCCAAACTAGCCGTTATGTCGGGCAGGGTGCTAGAAACTAGCCGTTATGTCGGGTATAAACGCAGTTCCGGGCACCTGACCTTTGTTGTTTGGGCAGCGAGGAAGCCGTGCGTAATGGGCATAAAAGCCGGGGAGGAACGTTGCATTCCTTGCCCGGTTGGAGGGGCAGAAATGTCATTTTTGCCCCTCTGTGGATTGGTCTTAGGCAATTTGGGCCGCTCTGGAGCAGAGGCAGATTGGGCCAATTCTAGCCATTGGTCCAGTCCAGAACAGGAGCCCCCCAAGTCGTTGCTCCCGAGCATGGGAGTGATGACTTAAGGACTGCTAGTCGCTCCGGGGAGCTAGCGCGGAGTCGTCGTTTGGAGACGAGGATGGTTGTCTCGAGGTGCTCGTGGCTCTCTGTGTCCGTGATATTCGTGGTCGAGACTCTATTGGCCGGTATTCGGGGAGATAAAGCATCAGACAGAATGGGAAACGTTGGGCTGCCACGTGTGCTTCGAGCCCTGTGTAGCAGTTAATAGGTAATGATGGCTAGTGGGCAGTCATTATTGCCTACGGGCGCGTGTGTGCACGTGCCCCTCAGTATAAAAGGGGGGAGATTATCCCATTTTGCACTTTTTCTCTCTGATTTCTCTTCGCCTCTTCTGCGTTCTTGCCCGTCGCTGTCTTCAGAGCATCCGACCACCGTGCCAAGCTTCGAGCAGTCTCTTTCTTCTACTCAAATCATGTAACTTTTCTGATTTCCAGCTTGTTTTACTTTCTTTTGTTGTTAGTGGTAGATTGCATGCGGCTAGGGTTAGCTTTAGGTGACAAAATAGGTAGATTTCTGGCGAGTGTTGGTGGTGGACGGTGGTTCTGCCCTTTTGCTGCTTCTAGCATCTCGCCGGAGTAGGTAGTGCGTTCGGTGACCATGGTGGTCCACGTCGTGGTAGCGAGTCGTGACCACCGTGTCTGATTATCTTCTGATGGAACGGTGAATTTTTTGGTAGAATGTTTCCAGATTCCGGTGGAGCCTTGCGGTTTCCGGTGGAGCTTCAAACGGAATCTGGGCACGAGTGCGGGGAGGTTCTTCGTAGGAATATGGTATATCTCGGGCATCTCCTCGCGGGGAGGTTTTTCGTTTGATGTTAGGGCTTAGGCTGGGGATGTTGTCCTTAGCCTTTTGCACGCCCTTTCACTTGACTTGGCAGTGGAAGGGTGGATTTGATTTCCTGTCGAATTCACTGTCTTTCTCTGCTTTTTCAGGTGATCGTAATGGCGACGGGGCCAGAGAGAGAAGTTATTCTAGACACGTCTGAGGAGGAAACTGGCTCCAAGGAGAATAGCAGCTCGACGGCTTCGAGTTCTGCGTCTTCGAGCTCGGCGGCATCGAGCTCCTCGAGCAAAGTTGAGGAGGAAGAAAAATTGGATGTCATGGAGGAAGATGTTGAAGGGTTTTGTCCGGAGGAGTGGGAGGTGGCCGAGCCTACCGAACATATTTGTACGTTCGCAAGGTCTTTGGCGGATGTCTTTACAGAGGTGGGCCCAGAGGGGGATTGGAAAGTGCATTTTCCCACCTTGGACGAGCGGGTCTGCTCGGATTTCAGGGACCGCTTTACGATGTACGAGTATGCTTTCAAAGAGTTGGGGCTGAGGTTGCCTTTCACTGACTTCCAGCGGTCGGTATTCAAGCATCTGAAGCTGGCACCCTCTCAACTCCACCCCAATTCGCTGGCCTTTATACGGGCTTTTGAGTTAGTGTGCGAGCATCTCACTCTAGGAACTACTCTCCCTCTGTTTTTTGCTGTTTTCCATTTTCAACGGCAGCTGACGGGGAAAAAGTATGGATGGGTTTCCTTGAAGCAGCCCAAAAAGTTATTTAAGCTGTTCTCGGAGTCAATCTGAACGTTCAAGGGATGGTACTTCATCGTCGAGCCAGTGTCTGAAGCTGCCCAGGACAACATGTATGTCTGGGAGATAGAGGTCGATAAGGACGGAGAGGAGCTACTCAACGAGGAGGGGAAGTATATCGGGGAGAGGTTGTACAAGTTCTCGATCCGCTGGGCACCTGACCATTTCTCCAAGAAGCCCGGCGCTTATATCTTCGAGCCGAGCGAGCTACGCGGGTAGGACGCCGTGTCTTACGAGAAGCCGGTGAACTGGATCAACTCCTTTAGTCTTGCAAGCTGCTGGACGAGCAAGGGCAACCCTATCTTCGAGGAGGATGGGAGCCAGAGGGTTGAGCGCAGATTCATCAATGTTAAGGCACTGCTGGAGTGCAAGACTCCCGCGGATGCCGAGAAGCTGCACGGTAGTCTTGGTTATTTAGACTTTGTTTGTGTTATCTCTTTTCCACGTCGCCAACGTGTTCGTTTTCATTTGTGCAGGTGAGATGCCTCAAGCTCGTGATCGCGTGGTGAGGAATGCCATGGCGAGGAATAAAGGTGGAGCGGCTCCTCCCATGACCCATCCTGTTGGTGCTCGTGCTCCTCCTCTTGTCCAAGCTACCGTGGGGACCTCTTCTTCTCCCTCTCCTGCTCCACGGGGATCTCCACTACCTTTGACCGGGCGGGCGAAGCGGCCACGGACGTTAGATGCTGTGGACCTGACCCGGGCACCTGAGAAGGGGAAGTTTGAGCTCCCCCCGTGCATCCTTGATAGGAGATTTGTTTAGGGCAACACCCTAATCGTTCCTCGGGCAGAATCTCTTAGCTTGGATAGCATGGACCGACCGAGCAAGAGGGCACTGGTAGCCCAGGATGCTTCTGCCCTTGTGAGGATGTTGGAGATGGCGGTCGTTTATGCAGAAGGGGACTCTACGCTTGAGGCCGAACTTACCGCTGCCCGGGCTTCTGAGATGGCCCTGAAGGAGAAAGTTAAGAGTGTCCGTGAAGCTCGGAAAAAGGCCGAAGAGGAGATGGCTAGGTTAAAAGAGGAAGTCACCAAACTGGTGGCGGAGAAAAAGGCTGCCGAGGAGCTGAACAATGAGTTGATGGCGGCCAGTGCCCCGGGTGCCGATGAACCGGATGAGATAAAAGCATTGAAGACTAGGGCTGAGCTGGTTGCCAGCATCCTGCAGGCCGAGGATAACGGTATTGCCGTGGCAGTGGAGTCTTTCGAAAGTGTTGTGGCTCAGTTATGGGTGGTGAACCCTGGGCTTGAGATTTCGACCGAGGGCACTCACTATCTTGCGCGTGTGGAGGATGGTCGCATCGTCTTGCCCGCAGGCCTTGTTCTAGATACCCCTGAGGTTCAGCCCGAGGACCAGCCCGAGGAGGAGCAGAGACCTGAGCCGGCGTCAACCGAGCATGCGGATGAATGAGGAGTTTTGTTATTTTGATGTTGTTGTATCTTGTCCGGCCTGCGCGCCGTTGAATTATTTGTAACTTTATTTTTGGGGGCATGGCCCCGTTCAATGTAATACCACACAATCGTGGCCCTTGTGGTCATCTGTTATGTTTATTATATTTCTGTCTTCTTCGCGTGCATGATTTTACTTGCATTTATTTTTTCTAAGTGTTGTATGCATGCTCGCTGTGAATGTATGTCTGCCCGTCAGAGGGTGTGTCTGTTAACGGAGCTTTCTTTTGAAAGATAGCTCGTTGTGTGTTAATTCGCCAGTGTGGGGAACTGGTCGAATAGCCGGGGAAGATCCTGGCGAGGTTGCAGATCTCAGGTCGCGATCGAGGCCTGAGGTCGCGGCGGTGAACGTCCCATCGCGAGCTGGGGTTCTTCCAATCATGTTACTTGGACGAAGGCGGTGCTCGGTCGAGGCCCGCCGACGAGCAGAGTTCCGGCTCATTTACTTGAGCGGGATTCTACTTTGTACGTATGCGTCGTTTGTACCTGAACGAGCATGATGACCGTTAAGTGGTCCTTGGATGCGGGGAAGCCTATAGCTTCTTTAGCTGTAGTATTGCTTAAGTTTTTCGGCGTTCCATGGTTGAGGGATTGCATCCCCGTTGAGGTTCTCGAGGAAGTATGCCCCATTCCCCGTTCTGGCACAGACTCTGTATGGCCCTTCCCAGTTGGCTGCTAGTTTGCCTTCGCGAGAGTCCTTGTGGTTTCTTCACAGGACAAGGTTGTCCACATCAAACTCTCGTCATAAGACTTTGGCGTTGTGCCTGATTGCTATTTTTTGCTTAAGAGATGCTTCGCGGAGGGCTGGTCCTGTTCGAATTTCCTCGACAAGGTCGAGCTCCTCTCTTATTGCTTCGTCATTCATTTCCTCGTCTAGAGGTGATTCGGTCCTCCTGGACAGTACGTGGATTTCAATGGGTAAGATAACCTCCATGCCATATGCTAAGTGGAAAGGTGTTTCCCCGGTGGTGGACTGAGGAGTGGTGCGGTACGCCCATAAGACGTTGTGGAGCTCCTCGACCCAGGCTTTCTTCGTTTCATCCAGTCTTTGCTTGAGGCCACGAAGAATGACGTGATTGGCCGCTTCTGCCTGCCCGTTGGTCTGGGGATGTTCTACAGAAGTGAAATGTTGTTTTGTTTCGAGATGGGCGACAAATTCTTGGAACTTCTTGTCCATGAATTGCGTTCCATTGTTCGTGACAATTGCTTGGGGAATCCCAAAACGGGCAAGGATATTCCGCTTGTAAAAGCGCATAATGTTAGGTGCTGTTATCTTTGTTAAGGCTTTTGCTTCTATCCATTTTGTGAAATAGTCTATGCCCACTATCAGGTATTTGTTTTGGCTGGACCCCGTCATGAAGGGTCCTAGGATGTCTAGGCCCCACCAGGCGAATGGCCACGGGGAGGTCATGCTCTTCAGTTCGTTAGGTGGAGCTAGGGGCATATCCCCGTGCCATTGGCATTTGTCGCATTTCTTCACATGCTCCTCGGCATCGTGCTGCATGGTTGGCCAATAATACCCTGCCCGGAGGGCCTTGCGGGCAAGGGACCTTCCTCCTAGGTGCTGGGCGTTAATGCCTTCGTGGATTTCTCGTAATACATGGGGGACAACTTCCTCCTCTATGCATTTGAGCAGTGGGATGGAGAAGCCTCGTCAATAGAGTTTGTTTTTGAGGATGACGTACGAGCAAGCTCTTCGTCTGATGGTGCTGGCTTCCTTGGGGTCATCCGGAAGTTCGTCCCTGGTGAGGTAGTTGTACACGGGCGTCATCCAGCAGTCGCTGTCTCCAATCGCGTGCACGTGTAGGGTCGAGGATCCCTTATTGATGCTGGACCAGGGAAGTATTTCTTGGATGACTGACCTGTTTCCGCCTTTCCTCTTAGTGCTTGCTAGTTTGGACAGGACGTCTGCTCGCACATTATGTTCGCGTGGAACATGTCTTACTTCTAGCGCTCTGAACTTCGACATTTTTTCCTTGACTAGGGTTAGGTATTCAGAGAGACTATCATTTTTGGTCTGATATTCCCCTTATATCTGGTGGTCTATGAGTTGGGAGTCTGTGCAGATGATGATTTCTTCAGCCCCTAGGTCTTCGGCTAGGCGCAAACCGGCGAGGAACGCTTCATACTCAGCCTGGTTATTCGACGTGGGAAAGGACAATGTGAGAGAAGCCTCGACTATGGTCCCTTCGTCGTTCTCCAAAATTACTCCTGCCCCACTGCCGGTTGAGCTGGATGCTCCGTCTACATAGACGGTTCATCTGTTCGCTATGTGGAACGAGGAGTCTGAGAACGTTACTTCTGCTACGAAATCGGCCAGGGTTTGGGCCTTAAGAGCTTTCCTGCTTTCATATCGGACGTCGAACTTGGACAGTTCCAAAGACCACTTGAGCATTCGGCCTGCCATGTCTGGTCGTCCTAGTAGTTGCTTTATGGGCTGATACGTTCTTACCACGATCGTGTGGGCCAAGAAATAGTGTCTCAGTCATCTGGCAGCGTTGACGAGGGCCAATGCTACCTTCTCTATCTGTTGATAATGCAACTCAGTGTCCTGCAACACTTTGCTCGTGAAGTATACTGGCTTTTGTCCGCCAGGATTCTCGCGAATGAGAACGACGCTAACGGCCTCGGCAGTGACGGCGAGGTACAGGAACAAGACTTCCCCAGTATCTGGTCGTGATAATACAGGCGGTTTCGACAGGGCCCGCTTCAAGTGAAGGAGGGATGTTTCACATTCCTCGGTCCATTCGAACGCTGCTTCTTTCCGCAAGAGCTTGAAGAAAGGAAGGGCATGTTGGGCAGATTTTGCCACGAAGCGTGACAACGAAGTAAGCACCCCGTTGAGGGATTGGATGTTCTTCTTAGACGTGGGCGTTGGGAACTCAGAGAATGCCCGACACTTGTCGGGGTTAGCTTCGATTCCTCGTTCTGTTAGGTAGAAGCCAAGGAATTTACCTGCCCGTACGCCGAACGTGCACTTCTCTGGGTTAAAACGCATTCGATATTTTCTTGCTTGCTCGAAGATCTTGCGAAGATGGGCAACATGATCTAGTTCCTCGTGGGACTTGACGATCATATCGTCCATGTATACTTCGAGCATGTCGCCTATTTGTCCTTGGAAGACTTTGTTCATCATTCGTTGGTACGTAGCGCCGGCGTTCTTTAGCCCGAAGGGAATTACATTGTAGTAATAGTTGCCCGATTCGGTCATGAAGGCCGTGTAAGTTTTATCGCTCGCGGCCATTGGGATTTATTGTAGCCCGAGTAGGCGTCGAGGAAAGATAAAAGTTTAAAACCTGCTGAGTTATCTACGAGCTTATCGATATTGGGGAGGGGGTAGGCGTCCTTCGGACAGGCCTTATTAACATCGGTATAATCAACACACATCCTCCATTTGCCATTATTTTTTCTTACAAGTACAAAGTTTGAGAGCCATGTAGTGTATTTGGCCTCAGAAATAAACCTAGCTTCTAGAAGGTCTTTGACAGCTTTCTCCGCGGCTTCCATCTTTTCCGGGGACTGTTTCCTTCTGCGCTGGGCAACGACTTTGACAGCCGGATCAATTGTAAGCTGGTGGCAAGAGACGGATGGGTCCAATCCTAGAATCTGCAGCGCTCCATGCGAACAAGTCTGCGTTCTCCCGGAGGCACGCTTTTAGTTATCTTCTGGCTAGGTCGGGGAGGTCTGCTCCGATTTTTACTCCCCGTTGGGGGTATTCTCCGAACGGAATGATCTCGAAGTTACCATCTGGGACAGGGCGTAGGAGATGGCTGCTGTTGTTGGACTGGCTGCTCAAAGTCGTTGGCTCCTTGGCATGGTCGTACTCGCTGAAACGGCTGTCCAGGTCGATAGATTCGACTCGGGGAGAGGTTTTGGCTGCTCAGAGCTGCTGGGCAGAGGGGGACGACCAGAAGTCCTTGGTCCTGCTGAGATGGTGCTTAGTCCTTTTGATTCTGCTTCAAAGCACCGACGGGCAGCTTCGATGTCGCCGTGGAGGGTGACGACCATCCCTTCAGAAGTGTAGTACTTCATCTTGAGATGTACGGTGGAAGGTACTGCAATCAACTCTTCCAGGGTTGGCCTTCCAAAAATGCACTGGTATAGTGACGGGCATTCAATTACCAGAAACTGTGCTTTAATTGCTCGGGTTGTCTTTCCGGAGCCGAAGGTCACGATGAGATCTACGTAACCCCAGGGCTTTGTCACTGCTCCGTTGAATCCCTGCAGGTCAGATCCCACGTACGGAGTGAGGTGAGAGTCATTCAGCTGCAGCGTTTCAAACAAGTGGTTGTACATTATATCAACCAAACTGCCCTGGTCCACGAGTATTCTGCGAACTTCGAAGTTCGCCATCTTTGCTCGGATATGCAGTTGAATGCTTGAGTTCGGTGCCCCGCCGAGGAGCTCTTCCTTGTAGAAGGAAATAGGAGCGGATCCTTTGTGAGTGGTGTCCAGCGTGGTGACTTCATTGGAGCTTTTGCTAATCAGTTGATCGAATCTCCTCTTGACTGAGCCGACCATGATTTTGTTGAATCCACCACCAGAAATGACCATGGCTGACGAGAAGGCCTCCCACGGGCTGTGAGCAGCGAGGCGCGTGGAGACGGGCAGACCATCGGGGATGCGGAAGTCCTCTGGCTGAGTTATGGACATAGCGACCTGTACGTTGGTGTCATCAGAGGGCAGAGTCTCTTCTGCAACCTTTTTGCTCTCCTGGGTTTCTTGCCGGGCAGAATCTTTCTTTTTTGCGAACTGCTTCAGGTGGCCGTCGCAAATAAGGATCTCTATTGCATCTCTGAGGTGGATACATTCTTCCGTCGTATGACTGTGACTCTTGCGGAAGCGGCAATACCTGGATTTGTCTACACCCGGTCTGGTCGGCAGCTGTTTGGGGAAACGGACTCCCGCCTGCTTGAATTCTGAGTTGGCACACTCGGACAAGATTTTCTCCCTCGAGGTAGTGAGGGGGGTATAGTCATGGAACCGCCCAGAAGGTCCCTTCTGTTCGCGTGCATCGCGAGGCCGATCGTCGCATCTTTTATCTCCTCGACGGGATGTCGAGTCCCGTCGAGGGTTCTTCAGCTCTGGATGAACGGGCACCTTCTTGGTGTCGAGAGGCTCGGACAGAGTGTGCAGCAACCTTCTCCTCGTACTGTATATGCGACTGGGCCTGGAGGAGAAGGGCGTTAAGGTTCCTCGGTGGATCGAGGCCGATGGCTTTCGCGAAGTCTGAGCCAGGACGTAATCCCTGATCGAGCAGGAATTTCTTCATGTCGTCGGTCGTTGGCACTTGGACGGCCTCCTTGTTGAACCGTTCAATGTAATCCCGAAGAGGCTCATCTCTTCCCTGTACGACAGCTCCGAGGGACGCCTCGGTCTTTGGATGGCGTCGCGATGCAGTAAAGTGACGGGAGAAAATCCTCCCCAGCTGCCTCCAGGATGTAATGGATTCTTCTGGAAGTTGCTTGTATCATGTCATTGCTCCCTTCCGGAGCATGGTCGGGAACAGGCGGCATTTGATGGCTCCTCGTACCCCCCTGTAGTCCAAGAGAGCATCTATGTTTTCTATGTGCTCGTCTGGGTCAGTGGTTCCATCGTAAGTCCCTAGAGACAGAGGCTTCTCTAGTCCTTTAGGGAGGCGAGTAGCCAAGATCCTGTGGGACAACGGGCCGTGAGGCTTGTCGTCGCTGTCTGAACTTAGAGTTGATGGTGACCGTTGTGTGCGCTCGCGGCGGCGGTCTCTGCAGGGCGATGGTGACCGTAGCTGGTCACGAAGTCTGACCGGTGGAGAATGTCTATCGTGCCTCGTTCTCTTGTGTCTTGGTGATGATCGATCTCGCGGGGAGATCTGGTCGTGCTTGCGAATGTGTTATGATTCAGGCTCATGCCTCGATCTATGGTCTTTCCCACACCTAGGTGGCGGGCTTCTTGATTTTCGGTGCTTACTCTTGGGAGGAGAGGATCTTGGAAGAGATGCCTCCTCGAGAGCTCCTATTCTTTCTCCTTGCTGCAAGATGAGGAGGTTTGTGCGGTTGACAGCTTCCAAAAGAGCTGCAACGGCCAGGTCAGCGCTAGGAGGGCCAGGAATTGGTCGTTCACCCCGACGGTGGCTGCTTGCCTCCTTGCTTGGCGGGAGGAGGAGTTGGAGATGCAGCAGCCCCGTCTCAGAGGAAATGGGGATCAGAAAGTAAAGGAGATCTGCCGTCGACGTCCATCTTGTTGACGGGAACGAGAACCGTAACGTCAGCACCTTTTGCGGAGTTCTGAGCGGCCATATGTGGGCGGATCAAAGAAAGTATGTTTTGATCTTTTAGTTTCCGAGGAGGAAAGAAAGAAGGGGAGAACAAGGAGTTCCCACAGACGGCGCCACTGATTCGGAGTATTCGAACGGGTCCACGTAAGCTGGTCGTCAGATGGCAAGGTGCTCGGATGTATGCTGGTCGTCAGATGGGCGAGGTGTTCGAAATGTTGATGAGGAGAAGAGGGGGTGTACCTACAAGGTACTCCGACGCTCAAGTAAGAAAGGGTTAGAGAAAAGGGGCAAGTACAAGGCGTATTCTTAGGGTGAAAAAATAATACTTGACCCTCTCAAGCGAGAGGGTTTATATAGAGCCCCCATCGCGTGGCCAACGTGTCATACCCCAAATTTTGACCACCCGATTGTGTTTTCACTTCGTGTCATCCGCATATCAGACCATCTGTTTTGTCATGCATATCGTTTGAATTTTCAGTCAGAATATATGCGTTGAAATCTCTGTCTTTTCTGGTTAATTGTGCGAAAAATCGATGAACGGACGTGTTTTTCAATTAAACTCGCAAATGTCCATTATTCATCTATCTTTCACACGATTTAATCAATCTCTCATTTTTATTTTTACCTATATAAAATGAGAATGAAAATAAAATTCAAAATAAAAATATATATATTTTTTATATATATATTTCGTGTGAATATATATATATATATATATATATATATATATATATATATATATATATATATATATATATATATATATATTTCGTGTGAATATATATATATATATATATATATATATATATATATATATATATATATATATATTCAAATTTTTGTTTTTTTCCATATATTTGATTTTTTTTGTTTTTTATGACTTTTGTTGGTAATGAGTTTTGTTTTTACAGATTTTTGTTTTTCTTGATTTGTTTTACATAACATAAATTGTGTTTGTTTTGTATCCATAAATGTTTAACAAACTTTGAAAATTTGAGTCAAGACTCCTTATCTCTTTGAAACTTGGAGACCAAGCTTGTGAACTTTGAAACAAACTTTGAATTTCACATTTTTTATCATTTTTGTGTCTTCATCCTCAAGTCTCACTTGCCTATAAATAGAGCTCTCAAACTCTTTGCAAACTACACCAAAACTTGTGTTAAGAAGTTTTCTCACTTCTCTACACCAATATTTCTCTATTTTTTGTTGTGACATAAAAGGAAGATATGTGAAGCATACATAAGGGAGGGTGCAGCGCACCACTTCCCTCTCACTTTCTCTGCAAAAATATTTTTTTTCTCTTCTTGATACACACGAACACACAGGGAGGGCTGCGCCTCATTCCATTTCGATTCCTATGAAAAAAATTTCTCACTTACACATTCTACTTTCATATTTTTACACAAAAGTTTTACACCTAAACAAAGGGCAATTTTTATGCTAACTTTTACATGAAAATTCACCCACAATTTATGCACTAATTCACTAATTTTGTCACAAAATTCATAAATTCATATTTTGTTCTTAAATCCAAAATACAGTTTTTTATAAACTGATGAATTTCTGCATAGAAACCACAACAACCTTTTGCTTTCACAAATCACCCTCTGCAGATTTTTTTTTCTTGTAGGAACTCTACAGCAAAAACTACTGCCACAACTTCAAGCAACAACACAATATCTGCAGAACAAGAGCAATATCTTTTCATCTTCAATTCAATTTCCTCAATTACCAATTCTTATTTCAAAGTTCTGGTTAAATTTCATAAAAGAGAAACTTACAAGTTTTAACCTCTATATTTTCTCTTAACAGGAAATCCACTGCAATCTGTTCAATAAGAATTTTGAAGAAAAGAAAACATCTGTTAACAATTACAGAAAAATCATGAAGTAAAAAACAGTTTTTACCTGCTGCAAACAAAATTTTGCAATTTTCTCTTTTTACAGGAAGAGCATCAGTTAACAATTTCAACGGAAAACTCCTAATCTTCAAATCTGCTGCGAAAAGCCGAAACTTTGCCGACAAACTGACAAAAATCAGAAGCAAAGAACATCAGCAATTTGATTCACAGAAGCACAATTTCATCAATTACAATTTCAATTTTTCAATTTCATATCAATTCAATTTCAGAAAATTTCATCAATTTGTTCCTATTTGTAAACCCTAACACAAATTTATTTATTTTAACAGCAAACTGCAGAAATCAAAAAGAAAATGAGAAGAAGAACTCACCTTCATCATCATCGCCGGAAATCACCACCCTTAATCAATCGCAGCGCCACTCAGGACAATCGGAGGGAGACGAATCGCGTCCCTTTTCCAGACCACCGCCGAGCTTCCATGGAGGGTCGTCGTTGAAGAACCACCGCGAAATTATGGGATCATCACCGGAAAAGCATCGCGGCCGTTTGTATTGAAAAGAGAGGGTCACGATTGATGAAAAACAAGGAGAGGGTTTGAGCGTTTGAAGAACGTGTTTCATTTTGTCCTCTCCCTCTCTCATTTGCTGATTTTATTTTCCCTTTTTTAAAAGAGAAATCTGATGAAAATTTGTTTTTTTTAGGATTAAAACATTGGGCTTAGCCCATTTCCTTTAAAAAAAAATCATCACTAATCACACCCTTCTTTACTAATCAGATCCATTTTCATTTTAATTAAGTTAAAATTAATTAATTATTATGATAATAATTAATATGGTTTAGTGAGTTTTTATTAAACATATTTTGACTTAATTGATCATCTAATTGTTTAAATTGATTATTTGATTTTCCGTGGTTTAGAATTACTTTCATTAATTTATGTTTGTAATTAAATATTTGTTTTTTTCGATTTACTTTGTGACATAGATTCAAATCTAACCACTTGATGAGATCAAAGGCATTTTTATGCGATCTTTGGTTTTCTCTGCTTGTTTGGCTTTTCCATCTGATGCAGAAATTCTTAAGTGACGCCTTGAAGATCATTGGACGCTTAAAGCCTCGTCGGGATCTCAAGCTCATCAGACGCTTCTCTGCTTGCGTGGAGAAATTCATCGGTGTACGGTAAACTCGAATTTAAACGCTTTGCTTGTATGCCATGCATTTATCTACATCTGTTAAAAACAATTGAACTTGCAAACAAGTATTTCCTGTAAATACACTGAAAAACCCTGGGCCTCTCCTAGAGCTGTAAGCCCAATTTCTTTTCTTTTTAAACACTTTTGGGCCTCTAATAGAGTGTAAGACCCAATCCTTTTTTTGACCAAATCATTTTTAGGCCTCCGTGTATTGTATAAGTCCCAATACCGTCAAAAACAAACGGCGCGATCGTCGCCAGTTTAAAAATAAACCACATGGGCCTCTCCTTGAGCTATAAGACCCATTCAAAAATTTTTGGGCCTCTAATAGAGTGTAAGACCCAACCCTCTTTTACCAAAAAATTTGGGCCTCACTTATTGTATAAGTCCCTTCGCGTTAAAAGACAATCTCGGCGCGATCGCCATTTCAAACGGAAAAATAAACTGGGCCTACCCTCGTGTTATAAGCCCCACTCTTTTTCTTTAAACCTTTTTGGGCCTCTTGAGAGAGTGTAAGACCCAATCCCTTTGTACAGAAAACTTTTTGGGCCTCAGTCACTTGTATAAGTCCCTCTGTACAAAAACAACAGTGCGCTCACTGATAAAACCCTGGGCCTCTCCTTGAGCTGTAAGCCCCAAAATCTTTCTTTTTCAAAGCACTTTCTCCTTTGATTTTGAATATACTGTTGTTCTTAATCTTTCTTTGTTGAACAACTAACCAAACAGCATGGAAGCTCTACAACCGAGTAAGTGTTTATACGCTTTCATTTACCGCTTTCATATACATATAACTGTATTGTGGGGCTGTTTCACTGTAAGTCTTCTTTCATAAACTCATATCAACTGTGTAATAATAGTATAGATATTTAGAGTTTCCCCGACAACTACGTCTAGAACTAGGTGACGCCGTTTATTCATAGAAATAGACAACTAGATCCCAAATAGGATCACCAGATACAGTCTTCTCTTCGGCTGTCCTCATTAGGAATTGTCAAGAAACTCTACTCCCAGAGATGAATGTATTCTCCGTGAATGGCATCTTTGAGTTTCTTCCAAATTCTTGAACTTTCCTGACTTGATCTATTCCTTGTGAATAGCTTGCCTTGAATTTCTCGGGGTTTGGGGACCCACGGGCTTCTTAAAAGCATCGACCTCCTCTTGGGCATCATACAAGGACCCACAGGCTTCCTAAAAGCAACCCCGCCTCCTCTTGGGCTTAGTACAAGGACCCTACGGGTTCTTAGAAGTATTAACAGCCTCCTCTTAGGCTTCGTATAATGATCTCTTCCTCCGAGAATGATAGCCTCCTCTTGGGCTTTGTACAAGGACCCGTCGGCCTCTTAAAAGTTTCCAGCCTCCTCTTGGGCTTCGTACAAATTGTCCCGACGACCTCCTAGAGGTATAGGAATAGAACTTAGTCATATTTATAGAACAGTCCTTTCAAAGAGTCTACTACTATTTCTCAAAGCATAGTACAAAAGATGAAACTCTAGACATGGACAGTCTAATCTCCTTGAGTTTTCCAGACATTCTCAAGTGGCCTCTTCAAAAATAGGAAGAAAACCCGTAGACTTGGACAGTCTCAATACCCTTCGGATTTTCCACTTCCTTAAAGAACAGGAATAACCCGGATCCTCGAATCAAAATCCTTGAGTATAGTGTTGCTCATATAAGAACTGATTTTCTCTTTAAATCAGCATACTGGACCTGTCACTCAACTGAAACAGTAACCACAGCCTCCTCTTAGGCTTTGTATAATGATCCTTCTCTAGTGAAGTTAGCCCCTCTCTTGGGATTTATACAATGATTCTCCCCAGCGGAGTTAACAACGTTTAGCCTCTTTCTCGGGCTTTGTACGAGACACATAAGAGACTCCCTCGTTGAGTCAATCATCCTTTTCGCCTCCATCTCGGGCTTCGTACGAGATACAAAAAACTCTCTTGTTGAGTCAATTAGCCTCCATCTCCGGCTTTATACGAGATACCAAAAGATTCCCTCATTGAGTCAAAACCTTTTAGCCTCTCTCTCGGGCTTTGTACGAGACACATATTAGCCTCCTCTTAGGCTTTATATAAGAAAACCACTGGTTGATCCAATTAACCTTTTAGCATCAAAGTTGTGCCTCGTTCACAATACACAAACATCAACAACTCCTTCCCCTCCATCTAACTGCTGTAAGCGGCAAGCCTCTAGATCATCTACATCCATGCCAATGTCCCTCTTTTAGTATGAGAAATTCCTAAGGAAAGATGGCATTACTCTACACTGAGTTAAAGTCTTCTCCTTCAGGTTAAAATCCCCTTTAAAGGAAATTATGGCATTGCCGGATTCACAAATCCCGGTAAAGTAATTCTCCTTTATAAACAGTCGTAACAGACAAACCCCTCTTTAGAGATGACAAATTCTCTCTAAGGTCAACGCCTTCAGCTTCACATCTTGGGCTTTGAACAAGATACAAACCACCTTTCGCTTCACGTCTTGGGCTTTGAACAAGACACCAAAACAACCATTTCCTCCCATAGAATAGGAGGAACTACGAACGCTCTGATTTCCCTATTTTGGTAAACGGGAATACGTAGGCATAAGATTGAAAGAAAAATCTTAGCGAGCACACTAAACAAAAACCCAAAATCCCATACTTTCATATATATCCGTCCTAACATCCTAACCGATAGTCTAAAGCACCCCTCGTCAACAAAATAAACTAGGAGAAACCCCGAATCTTTGTAGCATCTGTAAACCAACAGTTTTGACTGTTTAATCTCAGTATGCAAGCAGGGTTAGTTGGAGACATCTATTTCCCTTCCTTCATCAGCTTTAATAGGATAAAAAATAAATCGAACTGTAGTACTAGAGCGATCGTGCTTCGCAACCACATCCAAAAATCACTCGCTACAGAAAAATGGCGACTCTGCTGGGGATCTGCGCAGGTCTCTTTAGGGATCTTGTTCTTTTTTGTCCCCTAGGTGGAAACCTTGACGTCACTAGGATCTTAGGTCAAAACGCCGTTAAGTTGGAATGAAACCACAGATTTGTGACTCCGCCGGGAAACCATTTTCTGTCAGGAACTTAAGATTCTTAGCTTTTAAAAGTCTAAGATGATTTGGACAAATATATATACTGCTTTTCCTAATTGCTATACGTGTTTATTTTTCTGCTAATGGGAATGCGTGTGATGCCGCATGTGGAAAGATCGAGTATACACTTAAGATAAGTGATGGCGACGAGGTCGACCATCAACCTCAGTGGAGGCTGACCAATGCAACCCATTCTCTCACCTAGACAATGGGCCGATTGTGATGTCTGAGAAGCTGATGAGCCAAACCCTTTTGTAGTGCGGAAACTATCGGAAATAGTTGTCACGCGATACTACCCTTATTTGAGGCTGGTGATCTATTCTCGGTGAATGGCACTTACTCTAAGATTTCTCTACAACTCGCTGGCGATCCGCTTGTTGTTTTGCTTTCCTGGGAGGAGCTGATGATAATGAGTACACGCACAAAAATCACCCTAGTATAAACCTTTGGGGATGGGTAGAGCCTTGACTTCATGACAACGACCCTTTGACCCCATGTTTTTTTCTATGTTTTTGTGTGCTGCATTCATGCATTCATTTAAAAAACATTAAAAACATTCAAAAAACTTCTCTTCTAGTCTCTCTGCTTTTCAAATTAAACTGAGATTGTGATTGCAAATATCAGAGAAAAGGATTGCACTAATGGATTTCGGTAGAAGGAGAACTCATAGTTATACCTTTAAGGTTCCAAAGCTAGAGGATTTAAGAAGGTTAGCAAGGATGATCACAAACCCAGAGGCTTTAAGAGCCAAGCACGGAGGGTTGCTACCACTGTTAAGAGTCCATGTGATTGAGGGAATCATGGATGCGCTCATTCAGTTTTATGATCCAGTTTATCACTGTTTCACATTCCCGGATTACCAGCTCGCACCAACGCTGGAGGAGTATTCTCATCTGATTGATTTACATATCACAGATCGGGCTCCATTTTCTGGACTGGAAGAAATTCCAAAGAATCAGACCATTGCAAGCGCAATTCATTTGGACGAGTCTGAGGTTAGGACTCACCTAACTACCAAGGGTGGCATCCAAGGTTTGTCAGCCCAGTTCTTGACAAAGAAAGCCCTGTATTTTGCCAGTATAAGAAACGTGACTGCTTTTGAAAGCATCTTTGTCTTGCTCACCTACGGGTTATTTTTGTTTCCCAACATTAATAATTTCGTCGATATCAACTCCATTAAGGTTTTTCTCATTGGAAACCCTGTGCCGACTTTGCTCGCAGATGCGTATCATTCTGTACACTTGGGAAATTTGTACAGCGGAGGGGAGAGCACGTGTTGTGTACCTTTGCTTTACAAATGGTTTATCTCCCACTTGCCCAAGTCTGCTGCTTTTAGGGATTGCAAGAGTGCCTTACGTTGGTCGCAGAAGATCATGTCTCTCACCAACTCTGATATAGATTGGTGTAATAGGATTTATGATGGAATTAGGATCATTGATCGTTGTGGAAACTTTCCCAACGTACCCCTTATAGGAACTAAGGGAGGAATCAATTACCATCCAGTTCTCGTTCATCGTCAGTTTGGATACCCGATGAGACACATCCCACGGGGTGTTCATCTGGAAGGTCTTTTCTTCAAGGAAGGAGAAAATGACAGAGCACTAAAGACGGAAATAGTGCACGCTTGGAAGCATGTTCATAAGAAAGGACGAGAGTCTCTGGGAAAACCGGACTGTGTCTCGGTGGAGCCTTATCTCCATTGGATACAAACTAGAGCTCTCAAGCTAAAGATGCCTTATCCTCGTTACAGAATTCTTCCGCCGAGGGAATCTGTCATGTACTTCATGACAGAAATTGAAAAGCTTTAGGTTACTCTCAACAAAGTTCAAAAGGAGAGAAGGTCTTGGAAGAACAAGTACCGCACCCTCGACGTAGAGTGCATCAAAATACAACAACTACTAAAAGAAAAGGATGCTCTGATTGAAATTTTGGAGCAACATGCTGTAAAGAATCAAGATGACCAAAGGAATTTGCTCGCTCCTTTCACCTGGCAAAGGAATGACAACCCGACAACGGCCCAAGAGCCCCGGTCAAAGAAAAGGAAGATACCAGAATCAGCACCTGATTTCTCTTCACAGAGGACTCAGGACCCATTAGTTTAGGTTTCTGTTTCTACACCTTGTAATCTACTGTATTTCCATTTCTGTAATCCTTTAAATTCAATAAAAAAGGGGTTTCCCCACCGTTTGATATTTGCAATCTAATTGTCGAAGTTTATTTTGATTAAACCTTAAACAATTAATATAATCATTGTATTCATCATTCTCACATCGCGTATTCTTCTTAACTATGAATCTCACGTTTGTGTCTCGGTTCTAGAGTCAAACTGTCTCATTCGTATAATACTCGGGCCAATTGTCAGAAAAAGATGGATGATCTTGAGGAAGAAAACAGAGAGTTGAAAGAAGAGATCGACGCTCTTAGAGAGGATATGAGGAAGCTTCGTAACGACATGCAAGCCATGGCAGAAGCTCAGCTACAAAGAACTGTGATCTCCGAGATCACCTCAACGCCCATGGTGGAGAAGTATGATCCTAGGTATCAAATACCAAAAGATCGTCCTTGGGGCATGCCTGTTAACTATATCCCGGAAGGATATGTTCCGCCGATCGCTGAAGATCAGGGAATCATAACTGAAGCTGCTGGGCCTGAAGGTTACAAACTTCGGGAAAGCGAAGATGCCAGGGGCATACTAAAGACTCCTGAAGGTTACAAACTTCGGGAAATGCGAAAACTCACTACCATAGTCACGGTACCACCCCCTGTGGTGCACACTGTCCCAGAAGGACAGATTCCACAGACACCTTCTGGTAAGAAGGAAACTATGTTTGACAAAATGAAGGAATTCCAGGAGCAGTTCTTGGAAATTCAGAAGGAACTGCAAGCCATTCGCGATCAGGATCTATTTGGAAAGGACGTCGCAGATCTCTGCTTGGTCCCAAATGTGAAAGTCCCGCACAAATTTCAAGTGCCCGACTTTGAAAAGTACAAGGGTAACTCTTGCCCTCAAAGCCATCTGGTGATGTACGCTCGACGGATGTCAGCTCAAACGGAGAATCAGGACCTGCTGATTCACAACTTTCAGGATAGTTTAATCGGTGTTGTATTAAAATGGGACATGGGTTTAAACCGTGCCACGATCAGCACATTCAAAGATCTTGGCACTGCCTTCGTCCAACAATACAAATACAATTTGGACATGGCACCCGACAGAGACCAACTCAGATCGATGTCGCAAAAGGACAAGGAAACCTTTAAGGAGTACGCTCAAAGGTGGCGTGAGATTGCCGCTCAAATTTTTCCACCTGTGGAGGAAAAAGAGATGACAAAGATCTTCTTAAAGACCTTAAGCTCATTTTACTATGACCGAATGGTTGCCAGTGCGCCCAGTGACTTCACCGAAATGGTCGGCATGGGCGTACGTCTTGAGGAAGTCGTCCGAGAAGGACGTTTGGTAAAAGACGCTGGATCATCGAGTAGTACAAAACGATACGGTAGTGCTCTCCCTAAGAAAAAAGAGCAAGATATTGGGAATATCTCTCTCGGAAAGCAAAGGCGACGTTATCAACCGGTAGCAGCTGTGACTCCTGCTATCAACCCTGCATCTATTCCTACGTATCAACCTCAGGTTGCGTAGAGGCAACCTGATCAACAAAGGACACAACAGCCTCTTCAGCAGGCTCGTCCTCCATACAATAACAACCATACAACACGGCCACCAGGATTTGATCCTATACCCGTGTCGTATGCAGAGCTGTTTCCATTACTACTGGCTAAGGGGCACATTCAGACTAAATCTCCTCTTACAGTACCAGAAAATCCACCTTTTTGGTTTAAGGTGGATCAAACTTGCCCTTATCATCAAGGAGGTCCAGGGCATAACATAGAGACTTGTCTCAATTTCAAGTCTGACGTGCAAAAACTTGTTAGGAGCGGGGTCTTATCCGTCAAGGATACGAATCCTAATGTTCTCACGAATCCGCTGCCTCAACACGAGAAGGCTGCAGTCAATTTGATAGAAGGAGAGACTAATGATGCCTATCAAATTCACGATGTACTCTTGTTGAAAACCAATATGGTCAAGATGCATTGTACACAGAGTGGATATGGCCATGTGCCACCTCATAATTATCACCAGTGTGATATCTGCTCTAAAGACAATCAAGGATGTTCTGTGGTGCAAGCAGCTCTACAGGAACAGATGGATCTCGGATGGATCCAAGAGCACCAAGTTCGTGGAGTTAACATGGTTTACACGAATTCTAACGTCATTCAGAACCACGATATCTGTACAATGAATGTCAACTTGGTGGCGATGGACTCAAGGCAAAGCCAATATCATAATCTGCCGCGGCACGATTACAGTTCCTGTTTGATTTGCTCGGTAAACAAACAGGGATGCTCTTTCATACAGGAGGCCCTCCAGCGTCAGATGGAACTTGGATGGATCCAAGACTACCATGATAGGAACTCCTATCAAATCAACATGGTTCAGATCTTCGATATTTACGTGATGAATACCAACCTGGTAGAGTTACATGCTGAGCAAGTCCGACTCGGATTCTTAACATCACATGACTATCAAAGCTGTAAGGCAGGTTGCGA
The DNA here is from genome assembly GCA_022829125.1 of Lathyrus tuberosus. Classification (NCBI taxonomy): domain Eukaryota; kingdom Viridiplantae; phylum Streptophyta; class Magnoliopsida; order Fabales; family Fabaceae; genus Lathyrus; species Lathyrus tuberosus. Next base: position 5,204,764 of record JALAZF010000430.1, on the reverse strand, counting down.
AAACAATCGAGGTTGTACCCTTGTCCAGGAGGCACTTCAGCACTTGTTAAATCACTGGTGGATGCCAATTTATATGGATGAAGATACTCATCAGATTAGTATCAGTAACAGGAATCCTACTCGGCGTCAGAGTCAGGATGTCCGATCTGTGGAAGCTAACCTAGTGAGGTTACATTGTATTCAAAGTCGGCGTGGCCAGGTGCCACCACACAACTATGAACATTGCGGCGTCTGTTCAGAAAGTAACCAAGGGTGTTACTTTGTGAGAGCAGCTCTTCAGGGTCAGGTAGATCGTGGAGAGATTCGCCCATATCCGGGTTCTGGACCCATCAACTGGACGCCGAACTACCTTGCCGAGCAAGTTGAGGATGTTGTCACGATCTCTGGTCATCACAAGACCAGGGATGTTTTTGCCATTATCCCTCTACTTGACGAATCTAAAGTTCCCAACCGGGAATGGATCGAGATTGATTATGATGGTCAGAAAAATCAGAAGGTTCCCATAGTCATCTATCTGTCAGGACCAACACCGTATGAATCAACTAAGGCTATCCCTTACAAATACGGTGCAATGACAGTTGAAAATGGAAAGTAAATTCCATTACCCTCCGTCGTGAATATTGCAGACATCAGTCGTGTAACACGGAGCAGTAGAATCTTCAACCGAGGAGTTGGAGAACCTAACAAGGAAAAGGAACTTTAGACGAAAACTCCTGATCCACCAGTCGGTCAATCCAGTAATCCCGACCTTTCGAAAAACAATGATGAGATGCTGAAGCTCATCCAAAGGAGTGAATACAACATTGTCGATCAACTGTTACAAATTCCTTCAAAGATCTCTATGTTATCACTATTACTCAGTTCAGAAGCCCACAGGGAGGCTCTACAGAAAGTCTTGGAGCAAGCCTTTGTGGAACAGGATGTAACAATCAGACAGTTCGATAGTATTGTCTCTAACATCACTTCCTGCAACAATTTGGGATTTAGTGATGAGGAATTACCCGAAGAGGGTTGCCGTCATAACATGGCGCTCAACATTACAGTTAACTGCCAGGACGATGCTTTAGCCAGCGTACTGGTAGACACGGGGTCAGCCCTGAATGTTATGACGAAGTCCACTTTGATGCAATTATCATTCAAAGGCCCTTCGATGAGAATCAGCGAGGTCGTCGTCAAAGCATTTGACGGATCCAAAAAAACAGTTATCGGCGAAGTCGACCTTCCCATAACTATCGGTCCTCACACTTTCCAAGTCACTTTCCAGGTCATGGACATCCGGGCAACGTACAGTTGTTAATTAGGAAGACCTTGGATACATCAGGCTGGAGCGGTCACTTCTACCCTCCACCAAAAGCTAAAGTTCGTTCAGAACAATCAACTCGTTACGGTTTGTGGGGAACAAGCCTTGCTTGTAAGCAACTTGTCATCGTCTACTGGTATAGAACCCGAGGAGGTTATTGGAACTCAGTTCCAAGCACTGTCGGTAAGCAAGAACAATCAGTTCAAAGGAGGAACCTCGATTTCCTCATACAAAGATGCTATCAAAGCGGTCGAGAGTACCGATACAACAGGATGGGGACAGCTTGTCATTCCTACTAGCAATACAACAAAGAAGGGTCTTGGTTTTTCTGCAACCTGTATCCAGACAGCTGCCAATGGTGAAAGTCTTTATCCCCTTCAAAACTTCTTCCACAGTGGAGGTTTTCTTCACCCAGTGTCTCAGGCAGTACATGCTATCAATGAGAAAGATCCCTCTGACACAGATGAAGAATGGAAGTCCTACCTTAACGAGGACGGTTATATGTCTCAGGAAGAGGTGCCTACACCATTTTGCTTTCCTACACAGAGTCCGAGAGTTATACCAAGGTTAGACGTCAAAATGATCTATGGAGATTGTGATCCGGAAGGATGTCGTGCTCCGCCAAACTCATTAGAGGAGGACACTATGATGAAAGACAACTTTGACTACAATTACTATGGCCCAATGGATGGTCTGCCAATGTGGCAGCCTTACCCAGGAAACTTGGGGCAAGAGAGTCAGCCGAACAATGAAAATCAGCTGACCGTCATTAAACAGAATACCTATGTCCCCACCATGTCATGGGATCAACACTCAGGTCATTCAGAAACTACTCAACATGAAGATGAATTCGCAACGTTTGCAGGACTTGAATTCACCAACTATGCTTTTCCCAAGGTCAACGTCATCAAAAGAAATGACTCCTCCAGTTCCAAAGAAGTTTGGGACACTCTGGGACAACCGAGTGGAAAATTCGACTATATGGTCAAGTACACCGCTCCCGAAAGCTCTCGTATCAGGCTCGAAGATATCCAGCCTACTGGATAGGGAGATACAGCTGAGAGCACAAATACTATGCAAAATACAACTGAGGAATCCTCCTACGACAACTATGCCTGGGAGACAGATTCCAATGATCCTGCTCCACCAGAAATCAGCGTTATTTCTGAAGACAAATCAAGGAAGGTACCAGACTTTGTGATTCACCGAGGAGTTCGCCGCCAATGGGTTACTGTCAATGTCCCGAAGATTGTTCATAAGTCAAATTAATTGTCGTCTTTAACCTTTCACCCTGCCCAGGTGAAACGGCTGCTTTGATAGGGCTCACTTTCTGTAAATTTCCCTCTTCGCTTCGCCCAAAGCGATAAAGTTTTGTTTTATAGGGCTGTAGTTTCAAGGATCGACTTGTTCATTAATAAAATAACGTCGTTCTGTAATTTCCGCATTAATTGCTGTTTTCTCTTTTTGCTTTTTCAAGAAAATGGTAATCCTAAAAAACAATTAAAAATAAAAACAAGCAGTAATAAAATAAAAACACTGCACACACTTGCATTTTCTCTATCTCTTCTAAACACGAATCATCACATCATGCAGATTGCTTGTTTTAAACCCCGTTGAAACATACGATCCGATGCCTTCTCCCAACTTTGAGTTCCCAGTATTCGAGGCTGAAGAAGAAAATGACGACAAAATTCCAGAAGAGATCTCTCGACTACTCAGACAAGAGGAAAGGTCCATTGAACCTCACAAAGAGTCGTTGGAAACGGTAAACTTGGGTTCAGAAAAAGAGAGAAAAGAAATCAGGATTGGGGCACTGCTCAGTCCAACTGCCAAAGAGAGTTTGATAAAGCTTCTCAAAGAATTCCCCGATGTATTCGCTTGGTCCTATCAGGATATGCCAGGGTTGGATACCAGCATCGTGGAACATCACTTACCATTGAGATTGGAATGTCCGCCAGTAAAGCAAAGGTTGAGACGCACTCACCTGGACATGGCCATCAAAATCAAAGAGGAAGTGCAGAAACAGATTGACGCAGGTTTCCTCGCCACATCTGAATATCCTCAATGGTTAGCCAACATCGTACCCGTTCCCAAAAAGGACGGAAAAGTCAGAATGTGTGTCGACTATAGGGATCTAAACAAGGCTAGTCCAAAGGACGACTTTCCTTTACCACACATTGACATGCTGGTAGACAGTACAGCAAAGTTCAAAATTTTCTCCTTCATGGATGGATTCTCGGGCTATAACCAGATCAAAATGGCGCCGAAAGACATGGAGAAAACTTCATTCATTACCCCTTGGGGTACCTTTTGTTACAAGGTGATGTCGTTCGGTTTGAAGAACGCCGGGGCAACCTATCAAAGGGCCATGACTACCCTGTTTCATGACATGATACACAAAGAAATCGAGGTATATGTCGATGATATGATTGCAAAATCCAAGACAAAAGAGGAGCATGTGACCCACCTGTCGAAACTATTCGAGCGTTTGAGTAAGTACAAACTCCGCTTGAATCCCAACAAGTGCACCTTCGGTGTTCGTTCGGGGAAACTCTTAGGGTTCATCGTCAGCCAGAAAGGGATTGAGGTCGATCCTGACAAGGTCAAGGCCATTCGAGAAATGCCTTCTCCGAAAACTGAAAAACAAGTCAGAGGATTCTTGGGACGTTTGAACTACATCTCCAGATTCATATTCCTTATGACCGCCACATGTGCGCCGATTTTCAAATTACTCAAAAAGAACTAGGATTGCGTTTGGTCAGAAGATTGCCAAACTGCCTTCGACAGCATTAAGGAATACCTGTTGAATCCTCCGATTCTATCACCTCCAGTGGAAGGAAGGCCACTGATCATTTACCTCACAGTCTTGGAGGACTCAATGGGATGCGTACTTGGCCAACAGGACGAAACCAAACGGAAAGAGTCTGCCATCTACTATTTGAGCAAGAAATTCACCGACTGCGAGACTCGGTACACGATGCTTGAGAAAACTTGTTGCGCTTTGGCTTGGGCAGCCAAACGTCTTCGCCAATACATGATTCGTCACACTACTTGGTTAGTCTCTGAAATGGATCCAATCAAGTACGTTTTCGAAAAGCCTGCTCTCACGGGAAGAATTTCCCGTTGGCAGATGTTGTTATCAGAATATGACATAAAGTACCACGCTCAGAAAGCCGTTAATGGAAGTATTTTAGCCGATCATTTGGTTCATCAACCGATTGACGATCAAGAATCAACCGGGTTTGACTTCCTAGACGAAGATGTCATGTATCTAAAAATGAAAGATTGCGATGAACCGTTACCCAGTGAAGGGCCAGAACCAGGTTCCCAATGGGGACTAATCTTTGACAGAGCAGTTAATCATTATGGAAACGAATTGGGGAAATAATTGTTACCCCTCAGGGTACCCACATTCCTTTCACCGCTAGACTTACGTTCAAATGTACGAACAACGAGGCCGAATACGAAGCTTGTATCATGGGTCTCGAAGAAGCAATTGATTTAAGGATCAAAAACTTGGGCGTATATGGCGACTCAGCTCTGGTTATCAATCAGATAAAAGGAGATTGGAACACATACCAATCAAGATTGATTCCTTACAAAGACTATGCAAGAAGGTTGTTACCCTTCTTTAACAGAGTCGAGTTTCATCACATCCCTCGTAATGAGAATCACATGGCTGACGCTTTAGCCACTCTCTCTTTCATGATTAGTGTAGGTCAATGGAACGACCTACCTAAGATCGACATAATGCGCCTTGAACGGCCCGCCTACATCTTCACGATTGAAGCAGTCATAGACGACAAACCTTGGTATCATGATATCAAATGCTTCCTTCAGAAACAAGAGTACCCACCTGGGGCACTAAGGAAGGACAGAAAAACCCTCAGAAGACTGGCTGGCAGCTTCTTCCTGAGCGGTGACACTCTCTATAAGAGAAATTTTAACATGGTCTTGCTCCGATGCGTAGACAGACCAGAAGCAGACATGCTTATGAAAGAAATTCATGAAGGATCCTTTGGAACTCATGCCAATGGACACGCAATGGCGAGAAAAATCCTCAGAGCAGGGTACTATTGGTTGACAATGGAATCTGACTGCTACAAGTACATGAGGAGGTGTCACAAGTGTCAGATATACTCCGACAAAATTCATGTACCGCCATCGCATCTCAAAGTTCTCTCTTCCCCATGGCCATTCTCGATATGGCGAATCGACATGATTGGCATGATTGTGCCCAAGGCTTCAAACGGACATTGGTTTATCCTGGTAGCCATTGACTACTTTACCAAGTGGGTCAAAGCAGCGTTATTCGCCAATGTAACCCGACAAGTGGTGGTCCGATTTATCAAAAACAATATCATCTGCCGTTATGGTGTTCCATGCGAGATCATTACTGATAATGGATCTAACTTGAACAACAAGATGATGAAGGAGTTGTGCGTTGAGTTCAAGATCGAACACCATAACGCATCTCCCTACCGACCCAATATGAACGGAGCGGTAGAAACGGCTAACAAGAACATCAAGAAGATCGTTCAAAAGATGGTTGTAACCTATAAAGATTGGCACAAGATGCTACCCTTTGCTCTTCATGGTTATCGTACATCTGTCCGCACTTCAATAGGAGCAACCCCTTTCTCTCTAGCGTATGGCATGGAAGCCGTGCTCCCCATAGAAGTAGAGATCCCGTCAATCCGAGTATTAATGGAAGCTAAGCTCACCGAAGCTGAATGGTGTCAAAGCCGACACGACGAATTGAATCTGATCGAGGAGAAGCGAATCACGGCACTATGCCATGGTCAGTTGTATCAACAGAGAATGAAGAGGGCGTTTGACAAAAAGGTCCGACCACGTGTCCTCAGAAAAGGAGACCTCGTGCTCAAAAAGATACAATCATTTCTCACTGATTCGCGAGGTAAATGGACTCCGAATTATGATGGCCCCTATGTGGTCACCAAAGCTTTTTCAGGCGGCGCCTTGAGACTTGCAACCATGGACGGAGAGGAATTTGCCTACCCCACGAATGTTGATGTAGTCAAGAAATACTTCGCCTAAACTAAAAAAAAAAAACTAAAAAAAAACGTCTCGGTGGATTGAAAATCCGAAAGGGCGGTCCAGGCAAAAGTTAGAGACATGGAAAAAATCATCCTGGTGGATTGGAAACATCGAAGTACAATCCAGGCAAAAATTAGGGATAATGGCAAGTAACTATGTTCAACAGAGGCAAGTCCCTCAGCAGCAGCAGTTACATCATCCGCCAAAAAACTCCAGTCAAGGTCATCTTCGACAGAAGCTCAGGATGCCCTGAATTCAAAGTTGGTAGAAGGATAGCGGTCGTTATGTTTCAACGTAGCCCTTTTCCCTGTAAATTACCATTTTCTAACTTTGTAAATACTCTTTGGAATCACGCGTTTGGCTGATCTCCATTTTATCAATAAAATTTGAGCCCTTGTGCTTTTGTTTGTAATTCTTATTTGTTTTAGCTTTACAGAATGGCTTTGTTAATATGATTAACGATTCTTGAAATAAAACAAAAATGAATTTACTTGTTAAAACTTTTTCTGCTTTTTAATAAAGTCGGCAATTTCTTTTGACTGTTGAACATCGGAAGAACATCGGTCGCTTCTCCAGAAGTAATCGAACCTCAAAGTGCAGAATCAAAGTACTCCTTCTAACCCAGTACGCCTGAATGAAGGGATCAACTGTGTCAGATACCTTGTTTCGTCTGACACGCCTCGGCCGAGTTCTCATCTCCTAAGCCCGACCAACTTAGCTCCCAACAGGGACTATCTCTCTTAAGCAAGGCGGAATTGCTATTCTGAACCAGCGGTACTTCTTTGCCCTGCAATGGCCGAGTATCCAGTCGTGTTCACCTGTCAGTTTGTTTGTCGCGTCAGTTTTGTCAGCATAAACATACATGCATCATTGCATTATTGATTTGCATTCACATTTTATATTGCATCACTATCACTCTAGTCGGTCTTGTCCCCTAGTGATAAAAGTCCTCTCAATCGAGTTGTCAACCCTTTCCTCGTCAGGAAGTGTTACGTCTGAACATTCTCTCTCCTCCAGTTTTATTTCTGGATTTAAGTTGGGTCCTCGACCACTTTGATAACTTGAACCTCTGAAAGACCAGAGAGTCCTCAGTTAACATCACTCTTCGCCATTGAAGATGATATCCCTATTTTCCCGGATTAAAGAAAATCCCGAGAGAAAGCCTCCTAAATCGGAGATTCGGCAGTACGGCAGTTTTTCTCTGAAAAACCCACCGATGAAAAGGTCATCGGCACCTCAAAATTGGATCACATCATATGGCATTTCTCCGAGAAGATCTCCGAGAAAAGTATGATGTAAAGACCCCGAACGAAAGCAGTCTCTCAAGGGACTCACATTCCCCAAGTAGAATCAACAAATGGCATCTCCGACAGAGAAGTTTGTACACCTCTACAACTCAGACGACTGGGTTCCCCAGCAAGTCTGACATCGAAACTTTTTCCACTCAAATGGCATCTCCCTAGGAAAATTCGGCGAGAAGTTTGAAGGAAAGCCGCTACGAATAACGTCCCTTGTCAATAAAGTTTATTGACAAAAGAAACTAAGACCAGTTCCTTGGTAGGAAACCAGGATCGAGGGGAAGTTTACATCAGAAACTAAGACTATTTCCTTGGTAGGAAACCAGGATCGAGGGGAAGTTTACATCAACTAAGACCAGTTCCTTGGTAGGAAACCAGGATCGAGGGGAAGTTTACATCAACTAAGACCAGTTCCTCGGTAGGAAACCAGGATCGAGGGGAAGTTTAAATCAGAAACTAATACCAGTTCCTTGGTAAGAAACTAGGATCGAGGAGAAGTTTACTTCAGAAACTGAGACCAGTTCCTTGGTAAGAAACCAGGATCGAGGGGAAGTTTAAATCGGAAACTTAGACCAGTTCCTTGGTAGGAAACCGGGATTGAGGGGAAGTTGACAAAAGAAACTTAGACCAGTTCCTTGGTAGGAAACCAGGATCGAGGGGAAGTTCATCTCAAAAGAAAACTGAGACCAGTTCCTTGGCTGAAGACCAGGATCGAGGGGAAGTTTACCTTTTCTAAGCAGCATTGCTTAGCAAAAGAAGATGAATGCGATCTTTCATTCATAACCACCATCAAAATTTTGGGTATTTCGATATTTAATCCTCTTGCACCTCGAATGCCCGAATACCTTCGTCATTCTCACCTTCGGGTCCAAGAAGATTAAATAGGGGCATCTGTCATACCCCAAATTTTGACCACCCGATTGTCAAAACCTGATTGTGTTTTCACTTCGTGTCATCCGCATATCAGACCATCTGTTTTGTCATGCATATCGTTTGAATTTTCAGTCAGAATATATGCGTTGAAATCTCCGTCTTTTCTGGTTAATTGTACGAAAAATCGATGAACGGATGTGTTTTTCAATTAAACTCGCAAATGTCCATTATTCATCTATCTTTCACACGATTTAATCAATCTCTCATTTTTATTTTTACCTATATCAAATGAGAATGAAAATAAAATTCAAAATAAATAAATATATATATATATATATATATATATATATATATATTTCGTGTGAATATATATATATATTTATATATATATATATATATATATATATATATATATATATATATATATATATATATTTCGTGTGAATATATATATTTTCAATTTTTTTATATATATATTTTTTATATATGTATTTCGTGTGAATATATATATATTCAAACTTTTTGTTTTTTTCCATATATTTGATTTTTTTGTTTTTTATGACTTTTGTTGGTAACGAGTTTTGTTTTTACTGATTTTTGTTTTTCTTGATTTGTTTTACATAACATAAATTGTGTTTGTCTTGTATCCATAAATGTTTAACAAACTTTGAAAATTTGAGTCAAGACTCCTTATCTCTTTGAAACTTGGAGACCAAGCTTGTGAACTTTGAAACAAACTTTGAATTTCACATTTTTTATCATTTTTGTGTCTTCATCCTCAAGTCTCACTTGCCTATAAATAGAGCTTTCAAACTCTTTGCAAACTACACCAAAACTTGTGTTAACAAGTTTTCTCACTTCTCTACACCAATATTTCTCTATTTTTTTGTTGTGACATAAAAGGAAGATATGTGAAGCATACATAAGGGAGGGTACACCGCACCACTCCCCTCTCACTTTCTCTGCAAAAATATTTTTTTTCTCTTCTTGATACACACGAACACACAGGGAGGGCTGCGCCTCATTCCATTTCGATTCCTATGAAAAAATTTTCTCACATACACATTCTACTTTCATATTTTTACACAAAAGTTTTACACCTAAACAAAGGGCAATTTTTATGCAAACTTTTACATGAAAATTCACCCTCAATTTCTGCACTAATTCACTAATTTTGTCACAAAATTCATAAATTCACATTTTGTTCTTAAATCCAAAATACAGTTTTTTATAAACTGATGAATTTCTGCATAGAAACCACAACAACCTTTTGCTTTCACAAATCACCCTCTGCAGATTTTTTTTCTTGTAGGAACTCTACAGCAACAACTGCTGCCACAACTTCAAGCAGCAACACAATATCTGCAGAACAAGAGCAATATCTTTTCATCTTCAATTCAATTTCCTCAATTACCAATTCTTATTTCAAAGTTCTGGTTAAATTTCATAAAAGAGAAACTTACAAGTTTTAACCTCTATATTTTCTCTTAACAGGAAATCCACTGCAATCTGTTCAACAAGAATTTTGAAGAAAAGAAAACATCTGTTAACAATTACAGAAAAATCATGAAGTAAAAAACAGTTTTTACCTGCTGCAAATAAAATTTTGCAATTTTCTCTTTTTACAGGAAGATCATCAGTTAACCATTTCAACGGAAAACTCCTAATCTTCAAATCTGCTGCGAAAAGCCGAAACTTTGCCGACAAACTGACAAAAATCAGAAGCAAAGAACATCAGCAATTTGATTCACAGAAGCACAATTTCATCAATTACAATTACAATTTTTCAATTTCATATCAATTCAATTTCAGAAAATTTCATCAATTTGTCCCTATTTGTAAACCCTAACACAAATTTATTTGTTTTAACAGCAAACTGCAGAAATCAAAAAGAAAATGAGAAGGAGAACTCACCTTCATCATCATCGCCAGAAATCACCACCCTTAATCAATGGCAGCGCCGCTCAGGACAATCGGAGGGAGACGAACCGCGTCCCTTTTCCAGACCACCGCCGAGCTTCCATGGAGGGTCGTCGTTGAAGAACCGCCGCGAAATCATGGGATCATCACCGGAAAAGCATCGCGGCCGTTTGTATTGAAAAGAGAGGGTCACGATTGAAGAAAAACAAGGAGAGGGTTTGAGCGTTTGAAGAAAGTGTTTCATTTTGTCCTCTCCCTCTCTCATTTGCTGATTTTATTTTCCCTTTTTTAAAAGAGAAATCTGATGAAAAATTGTTTTTTTTAGGATTAGAACATTGGGCTCAGCCCATTTCCTTTAAAAAAAAATCATCACTAATCACACCCTTCTTTACTAATCAGATCCATTTTCATTTTAATTAAGTTAAAATTAATTAATTATTATGATAATAATTAATATGGTTTAGTGAGTTTTTATTAAACATATTTTGACTTAATTGATCATCTAATTGTTTAAATTGATTATTTGATTTTTCGTGGTTTAGAATTACTTTCATTCATTTATGTTTGTAATTAAATATTTGTTTTTTTCGATTTACTTTGTGACATCGATTCAAATCTAACCACTTGATGAGATCAAAGGCATTTTTATGCGATCTTTGGTTTTCTCTGCTTGTTTGGCTTTTCCATCTGATGCAGAAATTCTTAAGTGACGCCTTGAAGCTCATTGGACGCTTAAAGCTTCGTCAGGATCTCAACCTCATCAGACGCTCCTCTACTTGCGTGGAGAAATTCATCGGTGTACGGTAAACTCGAATTTAAACGCTTCGCTTGTATGCCATGCATTTATCTACATCTGTTAAAAACAATTGAACTTGCTAATAAGTATTTCCTGTAAATACACTGAAAAACTCTGGGCCTCTCCTAGAGCTGTAAGCCCCATTTCTTTTCTTTTTAAACACTTTTGGGCCTCTAATAGAGTGTAAGACCCAATCCTTTTTTTGACCAAATCATTTTTGGGCCTCCGTGTATTGTATAAGTCCCGATACCGTAAAAAACAAACGGCGCGATCGTCGCCAGTTTAAAAATAAACCACATGGGCCTCTCCTTGAGCTATAAGACCCATTCAAAACTTTTTGGGCCTCTAATAGAGTGTAAGACCCAACCCCCTTTTAACCAAAAACTTTGCGCCTCACTTATTGTATAAGTCCCTTCGCGTTAAAAGACAATCTCGGCCCGATCGCCATTTCAAACGGAAAAACAAACTGGGCCTACCCTCGTGTTATAAGCCCCACTCTTTTTCTTTAAACCTTTTTGGGCCTCTTGAGAGAGTGTAAGACCCAATCCCTTTGTACAGAAAACTTTTTGGACCTCAGTCACTTGTATAAGTCCCTCTGTACAAAAACAACAGTGCGCTCACTAATAAAACCCTGGGCCTCTCCTTGAGCTGTAAGCCCCAAAATCTTTCTTTTTCAAAGCAATTTCTCCTTTGATTTTGAATATACTGTTGTTCTTAATCTTTCTTTGTTGAACAACTAACCAAACAGCATGGAAGCTCTACAACCGAGTAAGTGTTTATACGCTTTCATTTACCGCTTTCATATACATATAATTGTATTATGGGGCTGTTTTACTGTAAGTCTTATTTCATAAACTCATATCAACTGTGTAATAATAGTATAGATATTTAGAGTTTCCCCGACAACTATGTCTAGAACTAGGTGACGCCGTTTATTCATAGAAATAGACAACTAGATCCCAAATAGGATCACCAGATACAGTCTTCTCTTCGGCTGTCCTCATTAGGAATTATCAAGAAACTCTACTCCCAGAGATGAATGTATTCTCCATGAATGGCATCTTTGAGTTTCTTCCAAATTCTCGAACTTTCCTGACTAGATATATTCCTTGTGAATAGCTTGCCTTGAATTTCTCGGGGTTTGGGGACCCACGGGCTTCTTAAAAGCATCGGCCTCCTCTTGGGCATCATACAAGGACCCACAGGCTTCCTAAAAGCAACCCCGCCTCCTCTTGGGCTTAGTACAAGGACCCTACGGCTTCTTAGAAGTATTCACAGCCTTCTCTTAGGCTTCATATAATGATCTCTTCCTCCGGGAATGATAGCCTCCTCTTGGGCTTCGTACAAGGACCCGTCAGCCTCTTAAAAGTTTCCAGCCTCCTCTTGGGCTTCGTACAAATTTTCCCGAAGACCTCCTAGAGGTATATGAATAGAACTTAGTCATCTTCATAGAACAGTCCTTTCAAAGAGTCTACTACTGTTTCTCAAAGCATAGTACAAAAGATGAAACTCTAGACATGGACAGTCTAATCTCCTTGAGTTTTCCAGACATTCTCAAGTGGCCTCTTCAAAAATAGGAAGAAAACCCGTAGACTCGGACAGTCTCAATACCCTTCGGATTTCCCACTTCCTTAAAGAACAGGAATAACCCGGATCCTCGAATCAAAATCCTTGAGTACAGTGTTGCTCATATAAGAACTGATTTTCTCTTTAAATCAGCATACTGGACCTGTCACTCAACTGAAACAGTAACCACAGCCTCCTCTTAGGCTTTGTATAATGATCCTTCTCTAGTGAAGTTAGCCCCTCTCTTGGGCTTTATACAATGATTCTCCCCGGCGGAGTTAACAACGTTTAGCCTCTTTCTCGGGCTTTGTACGAGACACATAAGAGACTCCCTCGTTGAGTCAATCACCTTTTTCGCCTCCATCTCGGGCTTCATACGAGATACAAAAAACTCTCTTGTTGAGTTAATTAGCCTCCATCTCGGGTTTTATACGAGATACCAAAAGATTCCCTCGTTGAGTCAAAACCTTTTAGCCTCTCTCTCGGGCTTTGTACGAGACACATATTAGCCTCCTCTTAGGCTTTATATAAGAAAACCACTGGTTGATCCAATTAACCTTTTAGCATCAAAGTTGTGCCTCGTTCACAGTACACAAACATCAACAACGCATTCCCCTCCATCTAACTGCTGTAAGCGGCAAGCCTCTGGATCATCTACATCCATGCCAATGTCCCTCTTTTAGTATGAGAAATTCCTAAGGAAATATGGCATTACTCTACACGGAGTTAAAGTCTTCTCCTTCAGGTTAAAATCCCCTTTAAAGGAAATTATGGCATTGTCGGATTCACAAATCCCGGTTAAAGTAATTCTCCTTTATAAACAGTCGTAACAGACAAACCCCTCTTTAGAGATGACAACTTATCTCTAAGGTCAACACCTTCAGCTTCACATCTTGGGCTTTGAACAAGATACAAACCACCTTTCGCTTCACGTCTTGGGCTTTGAACAAGACACCAAAACAACCATTTCCTCCCATAGAATAGGAGGAACTACGAACGCTCTGATTTCCCTGTTTCGGTAAACGGGAATACGTAGGCATAAGATTGAAAGAAAAATCTTAGCGAGCACACTAAACAAAAACCCAAAATCCCATACTTTCATATATATCCGTCCTAACATCCTAACCGATAGCCTAAAGCACCCCTCGTCAACAAAATAAACTAGGAGAAACCCTGAATCTTTGTAGCATCTGTAAACCAACAGTTTTGACTGTTTAATCTCAGTATGCAAGCAGGGTTAGTTGGAGACATCTATTTCCCTTCCTTTATCAGCTTTAATAGGATAAAAAATGAATAGAACTGTAGTACTAGAGCGACCGTGCTTCACAACCACATCCAAAAATCACTCGCTACACAACGGTCCTATTTTCGGGGCGAAATAACCGTTTTCCCCAAAGAATAGGTAACTGCCCAAACTAGCCATTATGTCGGGCAAGGTTCCAGAAACTAGCCGTTATGTCGGGCATAAACGCAGTTCCGGGCACCTGACCTTTGATGTTCGGGCAGCGAGGAAGCCGTGCGTAACGGGCATAAAAGCCGGGGAGGAACGTTGCATTCCTTGCCCGGTTGGAGGGGCAGAAATGTCATTTTGGCCCCTCTATGGATTGGGCTTAGGCAATTTGGGCCGCTCTGGAGCAGAGGCGGATTGGGCCAATTCTAGCCATTGGTCCAGTCCAGAACAATTTGATTTAAGAAAAATACTCGATGGATCGAGGTTTGAATTTGCGTGCGAAAGGGGTTGAGGACTATAGGAAAGGAGGTCCTAATGGTTCAAGGTAAGCTCGATTGCGAGGCGAAAATGCTTGACTTACAAGAGGTAGAGGAACTTGATATATGAATCAAGTGAATGTTGGAGGTTAATTGAATTTGATTTGGAAAATACTTGACGTTGGATCAAGCTTGTTTATTGTTGTAAAAAGGGATTGATTTTAATCTTATGGGAGAGGGATACAATTACTCAAGTGGGAATAATTGAGCCATAATTAAAGTGAGCCAATCACACATACACATACAAACCAAAGTGAAATGTGCAACAAGTATCGTTGTATAAAGCCCAAGAGGAGGTTATGTGAGGTTGATTGCGATCGTGAAAACGACCGACTTACAAGGTATTGAAAAGGGCTTGACACTAAATCAAGGTATTAGTTTGAAAAGGATTTTGGTTTGAACAAGCATATGAGGAATGACAAATATAATCAAAGCAAGATATTAATCCATAAGAGAAAGGTATAAACATCACATAAAGATCACAAATAAAATGATAATGGGGGAGAAAATATAATCAAACATGTTAGCATAAGTTAGTAACCTAATCCTAAAGTTAATCTAAGGAGGAATTCTAAATTAACTAATGTTTAGATTTTTTATGAAAAGAAAGCTCAAATAGTTAATTAAACTAAAATATTTAATAAAATTAACTATTAAAGCTAACTAATATTAAATAAAATGGTTTAAGGAAGTTAATTAGAAATTGATTAAAGAAAAAGGATTTCTAGATTTTAGAAAAAAAACCAATTAAATAATTAACCAAATTAAAATCAATTATTTAATAAAATTAATCACTAAATAGATTAATTATTATTAAATAAAAGATTTTAATAAAATTAACTAAATTAATTCATTAATAGTTTTTTTGAGGTTTACCAAAAGGAAATTGAATAAAGTGTTAATTAAAAACAAGATTAAAAGTTAGTCAACAATTATCCTAAAATTAAAAGTTAATCAAAAATTAGTATTTAATCCTAGGATTAATTCAAATTGATTTTCTAATAAAAAAAAACCACAATTAACAAAAATCTAATATTAACCAAAAGCAAGGGTGCATTAGCAAACTGGGGTGATGAGAAACTAAAACAGGCGCCTGGGCTTATGGTTTCAGGCCCATTGTCCTTTGAACATAGGCCAGGGGGTGCGGAGTGTTTTGGAGGTGTGAAAACCAGGTTTACAGGCTTAAGGCTCATTGGTTTTGTTCAGCCAAAAAGGGGTGCGTGAGTGGAAAGAACGGTGTGAAAAGTGATTCAAGTGGGCCTGTGAGCCCACAGCAATTTGACCTAATTTAATAACATTATTAAAAAATAAAACATAAAAAATAAAAAGAAAATGGAAAACTCAGATTACCCAAACTGTGAAGAACGAAACACATTCTTCTTTTCTTCTTCTCCATGGCCTCGCGATTTCTCTTGGTCTCTCAGATTCGCGATTCAAAACTCATGATAAACTTTGATCTCTTCTTGCAAGAGTCTCTTCTCGTAAGAATCTCTTCCCGAAAGAAATCCGGCGTGGTGGTGGTGTCTCACGTGCGGCTGTTGAAGTTGTTTGGGAGTGGTTAGTTCGTGAAGGTGAGGAATTGGTAACGATGATGGTGAAATGTGTTGTTGAAATTTTGATGGTTGTATGTGAAAGGGTTGTTTGTGGTTGTTGCGGTGGCGCGAGGTGATAAGGACGGTGGTTGCAGGTTTGGATTTGCTTCGTTTCGGTTTCGTTTCACAATTAAATTTTCAATCTCTCTTAATCTTAATTTCTGAATCGATTTGGTTGGGATCTGGGTTGATGTTTCGGTTGTTTGGTTTTATGGAGAGGTTGCCGTGAAAAATAGGTGGTGGAAGTGAGAGTCTTGTGTGGTCTGTGTTGAATAAGGGTTGCGGTTAGGTGAGAAAGGTGGTGGATGCTATGGAGAATTTGTGAGCAAGGTTTATGGTGGAGCGGAGTGTTTGGCTCAGTTTGTGGCTTACTGCGTCAGTTTCTTTTTTCTATTTTTTCTTGTTATTCTATTTTGTAACTTGCTGTTAGGCCCTTCTCTTTGTGGTTATTCCTCTCTTCAAATTCAAGAAATAAACTTCTCCATTAAGTTTTTGGTACAAATCTGTTTTGTCTTGTTATTGCTGTTTGTGCAGGATTTGCAGGTTTTTGTTGGTTGTACGTGTTGAAAAATTTAGTCTTGTGTGTTGGCTGTACATGGAGTGTGGCTATGACGGTATTGTGTTGTGGTAGCTGTTTTTATGATTGTGGTTGTCTGGCATGGCTTTTAGCAGCAGAGGTTTGTTGTAGCATTGTCTTTTGTTTCTTGGTGGATAATGGTTTTGGGGACGGTTTTGTGGTAGGCTGTGTATGCTTTGAAATTGTGTGTAGTCGTTTTGTTTGTTGCAAGTGTCTTGTTGCTTTCTCTGTACAATTATGCAGGTTTTGGAGCAGGCATGGTACGATAGCAGCAGAAGTTTGGCATGTTGTATGTTGAAAAATCGCCTTCACGTTGCGCATTGGTGTGGGATGGTTGTTGTTGTGTTAGCAGGTTTCGGTGAATGGGATATTGGCTTGCTGCAACTCTCTTTTTTTTCTTTTTTGTGTAAAGCACTTGTAATGGGCTTCTTGACAATGTTATTTTTCTCTTTTTTGTAACAAAACAAATGTTATGGACTTTGAATTTTAATTATTTTTGTAGATTTTTGTATGGATGAACTTGGATTGAAAGAAAGAAAAAAATGGTTAATGATCTTGAATTGAATTAAAGTGGATAAATGGACTATGAATAAAAGGATAATGGATATTTTGGATTTAAAAAAATGGATGATGTTTATGGATTTATTGGGTGATTAAAAAATAGGAAAAGAAATTGGATAATTAGAATGGGTAATTGAATGGATATCGGTATAAGTGGATTTGTGGATTGGATAATGGTTTTAAACAATGGATATGGATACGGATTTTGTTACCCGCCACTCAAACTTGAATAAAACCTAAAACCTTGACAATCGCGCTTGATCGCCACTAATCTTGAACAAAAAACCACAACCTCAAATCAGCCTTAATATGATCTCTAATTGAACATCAAGCTTGACAAATCTTTGAACCAGTGACGATAACCTGAACCACACAACAACCAAAAACAATATATGCGCTTTTTTTTAATTTTCTGAATGATGGTTAGTGGATGGATGTATAAATGAAAACTAATCATAGGTAGGACAAATTTGGGGTATGACAAATGATACTAGGAAAAGGTAAAAACTTCCCCTTGGTCCTGGTCTTCAACAAAGGAACTGGTCTCAGTTTCTGATATAAACTTCCCCTCGATCCTGGTTTCCTACCAAGGAACTGGTCTCAGTTTCTGATATAAACTTCCCCTCGATCCTGGTTTCCTACCAAGGAATTGGTCTCAGTTTCTGATATAAACTTCACCTCGATCCTGGTTTCCTACCAAGGAACCGGTCTCAGTTTCTTTTGTCAATAAACTTTCTTGACAAGGGACGTTGTTCGTAGCGGTTTTCGCCAAATTTTCCTGGGGAGATGCCATTTGATGGGAAAAACTTTTGATGTCAGGCTTGCTGGGGAACCCATTCGTCTGAGTTGTAGAGGTGCACAAACTTCTATGTTTGGAGACGCCATTTGTCGACTCTACTGGGGAAAATGAGTCTCTTGAGAGACAGCTTTCTGCTTGGGGATTTTACACCATACTTTTCTTCGAGATCTTCTCGGAGAAATGCCATGTGATGTAATCCAATTTGAAGGTGTTGATGACCTTTTTCGTCAGCGAACTTTTAGAGGAAAAATGCTATACTACCGAATCTTTGATTAAGAGACTTTCTCTGAGGATTTTCCTTAATTTGGGAAAGCGAAGATATCATCTTCAATAGCGAAGAGTGACATTTTGTCAAAAGTTTTCTTCCTTTTCAGAGGTTCAAGTTATCAAAGTGGTCGAGGACTGGCTTCAATCCAGAAATAAACTGGAGGAGAGATCACTCAGATGATTTTCTTCCTGACGAGGAAAGGACTGACAACTCGATTGAGAGGAGTTTTATCACCAGGGGATAAGACCGACCAGAGTGATAGTGATGCAATATGAATATGAATGCAAATTAATAATGTATGATGTATGTATGTATATGCTGACAAAACTAATGCGACATACAGACTAACAGACGAACACGACTGGATACTCGGCCACTGCAGGGGACGAAGAAGTACCATTTGTTCAAGATAGCAATTCTGCCTTGCTTAGGAAAGATAATCCATGTGGGGAAAACCGTTGGTCGGGCTTAGGAGATAAGAACTCTGTCGGGGATATCGGACAGGATATCCACATCTGACACCGCTGATCCTTCATTCAGATGTACTGGTTTGAGAAGGAGTACTTTGATTATGCACTTTGAAGCTTATTCGCTTTTGGAGTAGCGATCGATGTTCTTTCGATATTCAACAGTCAAAAGAAATTGCCATCTTTGTTATAAAAGCAGAAAAATGTTGACAAGTAAATTCATTTTTGTTTTATTTCAAGAATCATTGATCATGTTAAAAATGTCATTCTGTAAAGCTAAAACAAATAAGAATTGCAAACAAAAGCACTAGGGCTCAAATTTTATTGATAGGATGGAAATCAGCCAAGCGCGTGATCCCATAGAGTATTTACAAAGTTTAGAAAATGGTAATTTAAGGGAACATGACTACATTGAAACATACCGACTATTATCCTTCTACCAACTTTGAATTCTGGGCATCCTGAGCTTCTGTCGAAGATGACCTTGACTGGAGTTTTCTTGATGGATGGCAGGATTGCTGAGGAGTTGAACTGATCAGACGTAGTTACTTGCCATTATCCCTAACTTTTGCCTAGATTGTACTTTGATATTTCCAATCCATCGGGATGACTTTTGCTTATGTCACTAATTTTTTCCTGGACCGCCCTTTCAGGTTTTCAATCCACCGAGACGTTTTTATTTTATTTTATTTAGGCGAAGTATTTCTTGACTACGTCAACATTTGTGGGGTAGGCAAATTATTCTCCATCCATGGTTGTGAGTCTCAAGGTGCCGCCTGAGAAAGCTTTCTTACCACCTAGGGGCCGTCATAATTTGGAGTCCATTTACCCCGGGAATCAGTGAGGAATGATTGTATCTTCTTGAGCACCAGGTCTCCTTTTCTGAAGACACGAGGTCGGACCTTTTTATCGAACGCCTTCTTCATTCTTTGCTGATACAACTGACCGTGGCATAGAGCCGTTATTCGTTTTTCTTCGATTAGATTCAGCTCGTCGTGTCGACTTTGACACCATTCAGCTTCTGTTAGCTTAGCTTCCATCAATTCCATCAATACCTGGATTGATGGGATCTCTACTTTTATGGGGAGCACTGCTTCTATGCCATATACTAGAGAGAAGGGGTTGCCCCTGTTGAAGTGTAGACAGATGTGCAATAACCATGAAGAGCAAAGGGTAGCATCTCATGCCAGTCTTTATAGGTTACAACCATCTTCTGAACAATCTTCTTGATGTTCTTGTTAGCCGCTTCTACCGCTCCATTCATCTTAGGTCGGTATGGAGATGAGTTATGGTGTTCGATTTTGAACTCAACGCACAACTCTTTCATCATCTTGTTGTTTAAGTTAGATCCATTATCAGTAATGATCTGCCTCAGAACACCATAACGAAAGATGTGATTATTTTTTATAAATCGGACCACCACTTGTCGGGTTACATTGGCGTATAATGCTGCTTCAACCCACTTGGTGAAATAGTCAATGGCTACTAGGATGAACCAATGTCTGTTCGAAGCCTTGGGTTCAGTCATGCCAATCATGTCGATTCCCCATATGGAAAAAGGCCATGGGGAAGAGAGAACTTTGAGATGCTTTGGCGGTACATGGATTTTGTCTGCGTATATCTGACACTTGTGACACCTTCTCATGTACTTGTTGCAGTCAGATTTCATGGTCAACCAATAGTACCCTGCTCTCAGAATTTTTCTCACCATTGTGTGTCCATTGGCATGTGTGCCAAAGGATCCTTCATGAATTTCTTTTATCAGCATGTTTGCTTCTGGTTTGTCTACACATTGAAGCAAGACCATGTCGAAATTTCTCTTATAGAGTGTATCACCGCTCAGGACGAAACTGCCTGTTAGCCTTCTGAAGGTCTTTCTGTCTTTTCTGGATGCCCCAGGTGGGTATTCTTGTTTCTGAAGGAAGCATTTGATATCGTGATACCAAGGTTTGTCGTCTATGACTGCTTCGATCATAAAGATGTAGACGGGCCACTCAAGGCGCATTATGTTAATCTTTGGTATGTCGTTCCATTGACCTACACTAATCATGGAAGAGAGACTGGCTAATGCATCAGCCATGTGATTCTCTTCATGAGGGATGTGATGAAATTTTATTCTGTTGAAGAATGGTAACAACCTTCTCGCATAGTCTTTGTAAGGAATCAAACCTGATTGGTATGTGTTCCAATCTCCTTTGATCCAATTGATGACCAGAGCTGAGTCGCCATATACATCCAAGTTCTTGATCCTTAAGTCGATCGCTTCTTCGAGACCCATGATACAAGCTTCATATTCGGCCTCGTTGTTTGTGCACTTGAATGTCAATCTGGCAGAGAAAGGAATGTGGGTACCCTGAGGTGTTATGATGATTGCCCCAATTATGTTTCCGTAATAATTGACAGCTTCATCAAAGATTAGTCCCCATTGGGAATCTGGTTCTGGCCCTTCACTGGGTAGCAGTTCATCACAATCTTTCATTTTCAAATACATGACATCTTCGTATGGGAAGTCAAATCCGACTGATTCCTGATTGTCAATCGGTTGATGAGCCAAATGATCGGCTAAAACACTTCCTTTAACGGCTTTTTGTGCGTGGTATTCGATGTCGTATTCTGATAACAACATCTGCCAACAGGCTATCCTTCCCGTGAGAGCACGTTTTTCAAACACGTACTTGATTGGATCCATTTCAGAGATTAACCAAGTAGTGTGACGAATCATATACTAGCGAAGACGTTTGGCTGCCCAAGCCAGAGCACAACAAGTTTTATCAAGCATAGTGTATCGAGTCTCACAGTCGGTAAATTTCTTGCTCAAATAGTAGATGGCAGACTCTTTCCTTTTTGTTTCATCTTGTTGGCCAAGTACACAACCCATGGAGTCTTCCAAGACTATTAGGTAGATGATCAGTGGTCTTCCTTCCACTGGGGGTGACAGGATAGGTGGATTCAACAGGTATTCCTTGATACTGTCGAAGGCGGTTTGGCAGTCTTCTTTCCAAATGCAGTCCTGATTCTTTTTTAGCAATTTGAAGATTGGCGCACATGTCGCGGTCATGAGGAATATAAATCTGGAAATGTAGTTCAGACATCCCAGGAATCCTCTGACTTGTTTTCAGTTTTTAGAGAAGGCATTTCTTGAATGGCCTTTACCTTGTCAGGATCAACCTCAATTCCTTTCTGGTTGATGATGAATCCTAGCAGTTTCCCTGAACGGACACCGAATATGCACATGTTAGGATTCAAGTGGAGTTTGTACTTTCTCAAACGCTCGAATAGCTTTGACAAGTGGGTCACATGCTCCTCTTCTGTCTTAGATTTGGCAATCATATCATCGACATACACTTCTATTTCTTTGTGTATCATGTCGTGAAACAGAGTAGTCATGGCCCTTTGATAGGTAGCTCGACGTTCTTCAAACCAAACGGCATCACCTTGTAACAAAAGGTGCCCCATGGGGTGATGAAGGAAGTTTTCTCCATATCTTTCGACGCCATTTTGATTTGGTTATAGCCCGAGAATCCATCCATGAAGGAGAAAACTTTGAATTTTGCTATGCTGTCTACCATCATGTCAATGTGTGGTAAGGGAAAGTCATCCTTTGGACTTGCTTTGTTCAGATCCCTGTAATCTACACACATTATGACCTTTTCGTCCTTTTTCAGAACTGGTACTATGTTGGCTAACCATTAAGGATATTCTGATGTGGCAAGGAAACCCGCGTCAACCTGTTTATGCACTTCCTATTTGATTTTGATGGCCATGTCTGGATGAGTCCGTCTTAGTCTTTGTTTCACCGGTGGATATTCTGATCTTAACGGTAGATGATGTTCCACGATGCTGGTATCCAACCCTGGCATGTCCTGATAGGACCAAGCGAATACATCAGGAAACTCTTTGAGAAGCTTTATCAAAACTTCTTTGACAGTCGGACTGAACAGTGCCCCAATCTTAACCTCTTTTCTCTCTCTTCTGAACCCAAGTTGACTGTTTCCAACGGCTCTTTGTGAGTGTCATATCCCAAATTTTGACCACTAAGATATCCCATCATTGTGTAAATCCTCATCACAATATGGATGAATTATCATGCCTCATCAGTCTCCCCAAAGATGGGTGGGCATTCACTACAAATATAACTTAGGGTTTCAAGCCCTCTCAGAGTTTTTAGACAAAGGATCAATCAAGGAATGACATGATCTTCAACTTGTCTAACTTCTCAAACACCCATAAGGGATCAAGAGGATTCCCACATCAAGGATTAAGCACAAGGCTGCTACCTTCCAAGTGGATCAAGCCTCAAAATCAACAGTGTCGCCAAATTAGGGTTTTGGTCGACCAGGGCCTCCAGATGGAAATTTTCCTCTGGGCATGAGCCAATGCTTCAAAGTATATCCTAAAATACTCCAAGGGACCTCATGAACCCAATCATCAAATCAATTTATCCTCAGGGGATGCATTCATCAAAAATCAGGAATTAGGGTTTCTTGACCTAATTCGCCCCTAAGTTGACTTTTGGGACAAATCATGAGCCAAGACCTCAAGAGATGATTTGAAGGTCTCTAATAAACCACATTGATCCATTTGCAACAATGGGTTGATACAAGAAGCTTGATTCCCAAGTCTCAATTTCATCAGAACCATAATTAGGGTTTTCGCGGGAAAAGTCAATTGTACCTTTGACTTTTGACCAAGACATGCTCCCAAACCCTAAGACATGATTCAATACACCCTATAACACCTATGAAATCAATCCATCAAGTTTGATTTAGGTCAAGGACTTGATTTCATAGAGGATCACACCGTTTCAAATTCATCTGACAAAAAGTCAACTGTGCACAAAAGTCAACTTTGACTTTTTGAGATTTTTCACAAATTTGGTTCTTTGACCCTAAAATGATGCTAATGTGTGATTTGGATCATAATTAATCAAGAAAAATCAAGAAAAGTGGGATAACTTGTAAAAGGGGTAACCATAAAAACTTAGAAAATTTTCTAAGTTATGAAATAAAGTGGCTAGGGTACCAACTTTGGAGTATCATAACTCCTAAACCACAAAGCCATTTTTCCCCATTCAAAGCTGGATTTGTAGCCCTCATGGCCCTCTACAAAAGCTTCAACTACACCTCATTCCAATTCATCGTGGATTTTGAGTTATGGAATGATCAAAATGGCTGAAAACATGAAATGCCACTTTTTCCAACACTTAGTGAAATTTTCACTAAGTCAGAATCTGCCTTCACTTTTTTCCAAATGTAGGGACATTTTTTACTTGGATCCAAAAGTTATCAAAACTAACTATAATCAAACAGTTGTTGTATCATATAAGGGCTTTCCAAAATGGCCAAGAACTCCATCAAATTCCACTTGAGCCATGAGATATGACAATGCCAATATGCCTTGCTGCAAACTGTCATGGCAAGGCAGATTTTGGAGTTTTGCTCGATTTGCTCAAAATTTGTAAAGGGCAAGCAACTTTATCCATCTGAACACCTCAAAAGGGAACCAAGGAGGAATCAGCTCTGATCCCAAGCCTCCCAAGTCTTTGGAACCAAAAATAGCATGCCAAACCTAGAAATACCTAAAAGAGGGACAAGACTCCAATTTTGGATTGGAGCATTCAATGCATACACCAAGGTGGCATGGACAGACCCATTCCCAACTAAATTCAGTCAAGACTTATCCAAGACCAAGGGAACCAGCAGCCTGTGCCCTAACCTCTAGCCATTGGCTAGAGGAGACTTGGATTCTCATTGCTCAACATTGGCCAAACCTCTGCTGCAATTGCCATTCACTATTGCAGCCAAAAAAAACTTGCTCTACTATAAATAGAGCTCAATTGTGTTCAATTTGAGTACACCAAAGCACTATAACACTTGCTTTCCTCAAAATCTATTTCTCTAGGCTAGCAAGGTAACTCTGAGTTTTTGAGTTAGAGAGCAATTCCACCACAGCTCAAGATCCAAACACATCCAATATATCATATCTAAGCTGTCCAAACTCTCACAAGTGACCTGTAACACCAAAATCACAAAGTCACCTCTCAAAACCTCAAAATAGGACTATTGTGCATTTTTCAAGCCATGTCTTGATTCAGTCACTTTCCAAACCAGATAAAACCTTAAACACACTCCAAATATCATCCTTGAACTGTCCCAAATGGTTCCACACATCTGCAACACCATTTGAGAGAGTTGTTATTTTAGTCACTTTTGCCCCTTTTGCAAGAAAGAGCTCAAACTTGCTCTTGAGGTTTCCAGCTGATTCCAACCATCCTAAAAGCTTCTAAGAGATCATTTGAGGGTGTCCAAAGCATCAAATCATTTCTGGAACAAGTGGCTTGGCAGATTGCACAAAAGCTCCAAAAAGAGGTAAGCAACACAACTTGGATTCTTTGAATCATGCTTTCTTTTGATGTCCACTGATCATGCATCTCTTATACATGTTATATGTGTTGTGTTTGCACCAATTTATCATGTAATTCATGCTTGTACCAAGAGATGGCATAGAAAATGCAAATCATGGCCTATTTCAAAACCACTATCAGGTTTTTCAATAGGAGCATGATCTGAAAAAACACCACCATTGGATTCCTTGCGAAATTCTAGGCAGGATAGACCTAAATTTTGTCCCAATCCATGGAGAAATGAGAAAGTTATGGCCTTCACGTTTTCAACCAAAATCTTGCCTTGCCTTGCCTTGGTCCAGGCCAAAAACAAGGCAAGCCTTGTATATTTGTGGTTGTGTTTCAATTAATGGATATATCACCACCCCAGTCGTAAGGCGCGCGCCCTATACACAAGAGGTCTGGGGTTCGAATCCCCCTCGCCCCAGATCCTCTTTTTGCTATTTTTTCCACTTTTTTATTGTTTTTCTTATTATTTTTAATGATTTGAAAAATTAATAACTCCCTCAATTTTAATTATTTTTATTGGTTCTTTTTGCAAAATATCACAAAAATGTTGAAATATTTTATTCCATAAAAAAATTAAGTTTATATTATTTATTTAATATAATTAGTATTTTTGTGAATAATTTCCTTTTTAATTGTTTTTTAAACATTTAAAAGTGAATATCTACTTTGAAAATAAAAAACAAATGATTTTTAATTCATCTTGTGGTTAAAACCTCATTTTTCAAACCTTAAACAAAAACCACAAGTGGTTTATTCAAACTTATTTGGTATTTTTATCATTTTTATTTGATTTTCTTTAAATATTTACTTTTAAAAGAAAACAAATTTAGGGTTTCCTTGATTTTCACTCAAACAAAACTTTTAAACACTCATTGGGCCTCTAATAGAGTGTAAGACCCAACCCCTTTGAAAACTAAACCTTTTTGGGTCTCAGTAATTGTATAAGACCCACTGCGTTTTCCAAAACCTCAGTGCGATCGCCATTTCAAAACAAAACCTTAGGCCTCTCCTTGAGCTATAAGACCCATTCCTTAAACTTTTGGACCTCTAATAGAGTGTAAGACCCAATCCCCTTTTAACCAAAATAATTTGGGCCTCAGATATTGTATAAGTCCCTCTGCGTTAAAAGAAAATCTCGGCGCGATCGCCAGTTGATCAGTGCATTTTGATGCACATTCCTCTATGTTTATACTTAGGCATTTCTATGGTTTTATTTGTTTATTTTTCTATTTTATGATGTTTTTATAATTTAATTTATTTTCAGCCTTATTTGATTTTCGTTTGTTATTTTCAGCATTAGCAGTTTTCAATAAAAATGCATAACTGGAGCTACAAGAATCGGATCGAGGCGTTCTACCAGTCGTTGGAAAGCTAAGAGAAAGAGCTACAACTTTCATTTGGAAGCCTGAAGCTGATTAGGACTATAGTTGCCTCGAAAAATTCGTTGAAGTTTCAGTCATAAAGAAACAATTAGTTTTGGGCCGATTTTTATCTTGTTTTTGACCCAGTTGGGATATGACCCGATTTCCTTTTTATTGTATAACTAGGGAAGCGTGTTACTGTTCACATTCTCTTCTTTTCACGAAATTTTATTTGGCTTTCACGTATTCTATGGAGAACTAAACTCTTTGAGTTGATCTGCTGTAACCGTATCTCCGTTCGCTTTGAGGTTATTATATTTTCCAAGTAAATTCAATTCTCTTTTCAATTCTATCTATAATCCTGTTTGCTTAATTCAGTTTCCGTTGTTTGCTTAATCAATTGCATATTTTATAGAATAGGATCGAATTAATTCGATTGATGTATGTTCTGTTAATCGTAATCGTGTTTGCTTAACTCGTGTTTGCATTATTTGTTTGCTTAATTCGGATTTAGGAACATAAATCATATAGTAATTCAATCACGCTTGCTATTGTTACTATGATCGAAAGAGAATGAAATCCACTTAGGACTTGGTAATTATATGATCAATGATAAGTAGGAGAACGAACAGCAGATTAACTTATTTTATAATCACATATTTTTAATCACTTATTTTTAATCACTTTTTCTCATAGCTTTTTTGAAATGTAAACAAACCCCCCAATTTTACTTGGTTAATTTTGACAAGAATCCTTGTGAATCGACATCTGAGTCATTGTCGCTTTACTACAGTTTTGAAAATCACTCGGTTTTGATCCGTACGCGACAGCGGATCAAATTGGCGCCGTTGCCGGGGATTCTTGTTGATTTTAGCCAATTTTAGGATTTTAGTTTAGAGTTTTGTTAGAGTTTCTTGTTTTTTGTTTTTGCTTGTTGATTTTCAGGGTTGCAGTGCAGTGATAAGCGATCCAGCCTAATAGGTAAGTTTGAAAGCTATTTTTTCGATTTGCTCCGATTGTTTTCCAGAAAATCAGAAAAAAAATCGATGAAGATTACTCATTTAGAATAAAATTCTAAAAGATTTTGACCCTGAAAATCGCAAATTCGTTAGTTTTCTATTTTATTTGATTTATTTTCTATTTTTATATTTTCAAAAAAATCCGATTTTTTTTGTACAGACTCATTCTGATTTTATTTGATTTTTAGTTATATTTTCATAATTTTTAGATTTTATTTTATTCGCTTTTCTAGTTTTCCATTATTTTTCTCAATACGGACATTGTTGGTATTTCTGTATTTGTTGAATTGCTGAATTGGTTCTGTATTTTCTCATTCTTTGTTAATTTCTTTCCTATTAAATTTAATATGTCTAACCAAAGAACGCTTAGAGAACTTGCTGCCCCTGATGTGAACTATAATGCTTTATGTATTGAATATCCTGCTGTTATTGTACCTTTCGAATTGAAGTCTGGTTTAATACGCTTGTTGCCAAGGTTTTATGGTCTTGCAGGTGAGGACCCGCATAGGCATCTGAAGGAATTCCATGTTGTGTGCTCTACACCTTTGCGACCTGAAGGAATTACAGAGGATCATATCAAGCTCAAAGCAATCCCGTTTTCACTACAAGGTGCTGCCAAAGATTAGTTTTACTATCTTGAGCCAAATTCTGTCACAACTTGGAATGATTTGAAGAAAGTCTTCCTAGAGAGTGTAGCGAGCGATTTTGGACGCGGTTCTTAAGCGATGGTCGCTCTCTGCGGTTGAGCTTAAAACTACAGGTCGATTCATTTGTTATCCTATTGTGAGCTGAATAAGGAAGGGAAATAGATGTCTCCAATTAACCCTGCTTGCATACTGAGTTTAAACAGCGGTCTGTTAGGTTACGGATGCTATCAATGTGGGGGGGCCTTTGTACTGGTTATTTGTATTTTCGCCAATACTGATTTCTTTCTTTTTATTTTGACAGAAGGTTTCTGGCGGGGAACAAGGATTAGGATGTTAGGACTGATGTTTTTGAATTACTGCTTTTGATTGATGGAGATATGGGATTTGAGTTTTTGTTTAGTGTAAGATCTTTTCTTTCAATCTTATGCCTACGTATTCCCGTTTACCGAAACAGGGAAATCAGAGCGTTCGTAGTTCCTCCTATTCTATGGGAGGAAATGGGTTTTTGGTGTCTTGTTCAAAGCCCAAGACGTGAAGTGAAAGGTAGTTTGTATCTTGTTCAAAGCCCAAGATGTGAAGCTAAAGGGTTTTTTCTTTAGAGAGAATTTGTCATATCTAAAGAAGGGTAAAGGAGAATTACTTTAACCGGGATACGCGGATCCTAGCAATGCCATAATTTCCTAAGAAGGGGTTTTAACCTGAAGGAGAAGACTTTAACTCAGTGTAGAGCAATGCTATCTTTCCTTAGGAATTTCTCATGCTAAAAGAGGGACAGTGGCATGGATGTAGATGATCCAGAGGCTTGCCGCTTACAGCGATTAGATGAAGGGGAAGGAGTTGTTGATGTTTGTGTACTGTGAATAAGACACATCTTTGATGCTAAAAGGTTGATTGGATCAACCAGTGGTTTTCTTATACAAAGCCTAAGAGAAGGCTATTGGCCCAACAAGAGGGTGTTTTTATGTGTCTCGTACAAAGCCCGAGAGAGAGACTAAAAGGGTTGACTCTACAGGAGAATCTTTTAGGTATCTCGTATAAAGCCCGAGATGGAGGCGATTTGACTCAACAAGGGAGTTTTTTTATATCTCGTATGAAGCCCGAGATGGAGGTTGTTGTTTATTTGGCTCAATAAGAACCTTTTTGTATCTCGTATAAAGCCCGAGATGGAGGCGAAAGGGGTGATTGACTCAACGAGGGAGTCTCTTATGTGTCTCGTACAAAGCCCGAGAGAGAGGCTAAACGTTGCTTGAATCCGCTGAGGAGAATCATTGTACAAGGCCTAAGAGGAGGCCAGGGTGACTATTTCAGTTGAGTGACAGGTCCGATATACTGATTTTGAAAGAGAAAATCAGTTCTTATATGAGCAACACTGTACTTAGGGATTTGATTCAAGGATCCGGGTTATTCCTGTTTTTTAAGGAAGCGGGGAATCCGAAGGGTATTGAGACTGTCCAAGTCTACGGGTTTCCTTCCTATTTAACGAAGGGGTTACTTGAGAATGTCTTTGAGACTCAAGGAAGTTAGACTCTCCAAGTCTAGAGTTTTATCTTTTGTACTATGCTTTGAGAAACAGTAGTCGACTCTATGAAAGGACTGCTCTACGCATATGACTAAGTTTTGTTCCTATACCTCTAGGAGGTCGTCAGGACAATTTGTACGAAGCCCAAGAGGAGGCTGGAAACTTTTAAGAAGCCGACGGGTCCTTGTACTAAGCCCAAGAGGAGGCTATCATTCCCGGAGGAAGAGATCATTATACGAAGCCTAAGAGGAGGCTGTGAATACTTCTAAGAAGCCGTAGGGTCCTTGTACTAAGCCCAAGAGGAGGCGGGGTTACCTTTAGGAAGCCTGTGGGTCCTTGTACGATGCCCAAGAGGAGGCCGGTGCTTTTAAGAAGCCTGTGGGTCCCCAAACCCTGAGAAATTCAAGGCAATGCTATTCACCGAGAATAGATCAAAGTCAGGAAAGTTCGAGAATTTGGAAGAAACTCAAATATGCCATTCACGGAGAAGACATTCATCTTGGGGAGTAGAGTTTCTTGACAATTCTTAATGAGGACAGCCGAAGAAAAGACTGTATCTGGTGATCCTATTGGGGATCTAGTTGTTTATTTCTACGAATAAACGAAACGGCGTCACCTAGTTCTAGACGTAGTTGCCGGGGAAACTCTAAATATCTATACTATTATTACACAGTTGATATGAGTTTATGAAAGAAGACTTTCAGTGAAACAGCCCCACAATACAGTTATATGTATATGAAAGCGGTAAATGAAAGCAATAACCACTTACTCGGTTGTAGAGCTTCCATGTTGTTTGGTTAGTTGTTCAACAAAGAAAGATTGAAAACAACGGTATATTCAAAATCAAAGGAGAAAGTACTTTGAAAAAGAAAGTTTTGGGGCTTATAGCTCAAGGAGAGGCCCAGGGTTTTATCAGTGAGCGCACTATTTGATTTTGTACAGAGGGACTTATACAAGTGACTGTGGCCCAAAAATTGTTTTCTGTACAAAGGGATGGGTCTTACACTCTCTCAAGAGGCCCAAAAAGTTTAAAGAAAAAAAGTGGGGCTTATAACACGAGGGTAGGCCCAATTGATTTTTCCGTTTAAAATGGCGATTGCGCCGAGATTTTCTTTTAACGCTGAGGGACTTATACAATAAGTGAGGCCCAAAAAGATTTTGGTTAAAAGGGGATTGGGTCTTACACTCTATTAGAGGCCCAAAGTGTTTTGAATGGGGCTTATAGCTCAAGGAGAGGCCCAAGGGTTATTTTGAAAAGGAGACGATCGCGCCGTTTGTTTTTTACGGTATCGGGACTTATACAATGCACTGAGGCCCAAAATATTTTGGTCAAGAAAGGATTGGGTCTTACACTCTATTAGAGGCCCAAAGTGTTTTGAAAATGATTTATGAGGGTTGAATTAATCCAAAAACCCTAATTTGTTTTCAAAAATGTATTTAATTGAATAAAAATTCAATTAAAATGATCAAAATTGTTTAACATGTGAAAAACAAATTGTGATCTTGGATTAATGCTTCAAAAATTAAGTATTGACCTACAAAATAATTAGAAAGCATTAAAAGTTGCAAAATCAATGTAGAAAAAATATTTAAAATGTCAAAAACAATTAAAATATTAATTCTTTTCAAAAATATCAATTATATGAAATAAATAATATTTTTGGGATTTTTTGATAAAATAAAATATTTTATCATTTTTGTGAATTATTAAAAAAAGAATCAACTCAAAATCATTAAAACTCAGAGAGAAATTAATTTTTGAATCAATTAAACAAAATCACAAAATTCAAATATTTGAATTTGTGAAAAAGGCGCCAAGAACACAAGCAAGAACACGCGCGTTTTTCTGGGTTTGGCTGATTTGCGTTTTCCATCCAATGTCGCTGAATACGTAATCATATCATGCAATCCACATATCATTATGCTCGTCTCAACCTCACGATCATGTTTATAACACTTAATTTCATTTAAATTAAACACAAAACATGAAATCACGAAGAAACCTCAAGAACCCTAATTTCTGCATGAAGGCTAGGATTTTTGATACACGATTCAAACAATGCAATTAATTGAGGGAAAACATTCCATGCATGATTATGAACATATGGCCAAATTATTGTGCGAGGAAATATGCATAGATTGAGAGATGACCAAGTATGTGCTTACCTCTAGGCCGTGACAGCAAGTGCAATGTGATTTTTGACTTGGAGGTGTTACAGATGAGTGGTAATGATCTGAATAGCTTCCCTACACCATATGGAGTGTGTTTGAATGCTTGGACTTGATTGAAATTGGCTGGAACGATTTGTGGTACCTCAGCTGCAACTTGATTGAAAGTTTGAGCAACCAGCTGGTGATTTTGTGAAATCAGTGTTCCAGATGTTATGTGAGTGTTTGGATCACTTCTATATGATGTATGTGAGGTGTGTGAGTGATTGGTTTGATTGGAAAAGCTCTCAAACTCAAAACCCGATAGCTACCTTGCTAAGAAAGGCATTTTTGCCAAGAGAAAGAGATTTTGAGGAAAGCATCTGTTAGATGGCTTTGGTGTACTCAAACTTATCACAATTGAGCTCTATTTATAGTAGAGCAAGTTTGTTTTGCAAGGAATAGTGCATGGCAGCTGGTAAGTAGGTTTGGCCAATGTTGTCCAATGGAAATCCAAGTCTCCTCTAGCCATTGACTAGAGGTTAGGGCACAGAGCTTTGGTCCCCTTGGTCTTGGATAAGTCTTGACTGATTTCAGATGAGAATGGTTCAGTCCATGCCACCTTGATGCTTCCATTGAATGCTTCAATCCAAATTTGGAGTCTTGTCCCTATTTTGGCCATTCTAGGTTCAACATGCTATTTCTTGTTCCATGGACTTTGGAGGCTTGGCTCAGTGATTGTCCCCTTTAGATTCAATCCTCTGAGGTGTCCAAGTGGATAGGAGCATTTGAATTTGGCTGACTTTGGAAAATCGAGCCAAAATGCAAAATCTGCCTTCCCTTTGACAGATTTCAGCAAGGCAACTTGACAATGTCATATCTCATGGTGTAAGTTGAATTTGGCAATGTTCTTGACCATTTTGGAAAGCCCTTACATGATACAACAACTTTTTGAACAAGTTTGGTTTTGATCTCTTTTGATTCCAAGTGAAAAATCCCTCTACATTTGGCAAAAAGTGAAGCAAAATCTGACTTAGTGAAATTTTCACTGTGTTGGAATAAAGTGTGATTTCTTGATTTTGATCACTCCATAACCTAAAATCCTTAATGAATTGGACTTAGGTCTAGTTGAAGTTTTTGTAGAGGGTAATGAGGGCTACAAATCCATCTTTGGATGAGAAAAAATGGCCATGTGGTTTAGGAGTTATGATCCTCCAAAGTTAGGGTATTAGTGGTACTTTTTCCATAACTTAGAAAAATTTCTAAGTTTTATGGTTACCCCTTTTTCAAGTTATCCCACTTTCTTTGATTTTTATTGATGAATGATGATTCAAATCATACATTAACATCATTTTAGGGTTAAAAATCCATTTGGGTAAAAAATCACAAAAAGTCAAAGTTGACTTTTGTGCACAGTTGACTTTTTATCAGATGAATTCCAAATTGTGCAATTCTTCAGGAAATCATGCCCTTGACCTAAATAAAACTTGATGGACATGTTCCAAGGGTGTCATAGGGTATATTGGGGCATGTCCTGGTCAAAAGTCAAAGTTACAGTTGACTTTCCTCGCAAAACCCTAATTGTGGTGCAGATGGAATTGAGACTTGTTGCTCAAGCTTCTTGGATTAATCCATTGTTCCAAATGGATCAATATAGTTCATTAGAGACCCTCAAATCATGTCTTGAGGTCTTGGCTCCTGATTTGCCCTAAAAGTCAACTTAGGGGTGAATTAGGTCAAGAAACCCTAATTCCTGATTTTTGATGTATGCATCCCCTGAGGTCAAATTGACTTGATGCTTGGGTCCATGAGGTTCCATGGAGTACATTAGGTTATGTTTTGGATCTTTGGCTTGTGCCCAGATGAAACTTTCCATCTGGAGGCCCTGGTCGATCAAAACCCTAATTTGGTGATACTGGCGATCTTGAGACTTGATCCACCTAGAAGGGAGCAACCTTGTGCTTAATCCTTGAAGTGGGAGTCCTTTTTAATCCATTGTGGATGTTTGAGAGGTTAGACCAGTTGGAGATCATGTCATTCCTTGATTGGTCCTTTGTCTAAGGCTCTGAGAGGGCTTAAAACCCTAATTTTGATTGTAGTGGATGCTCACCCATCTTTGGGGAGACTAATGGTTCATCCATATTGTGATGATGATTTGCACAATGATGGGAAATCTTAGTGGTCAAAATTTGGGGTATGACAGAGAGATACTTTTCTGCCTCCAGAGCTGCATCAATTAGAAAAGATATATGTGGTATTAGACAGCTCGACAATGAATCATTGGATGAATATTGGGGAAGATTCAAGCAGTTAGTGTCTAGTTGCCCCCAACACCAGATTACCGAACAGTTGCTTATCCAGTATTTCTATGAGGGATTGCTACCAATGGATAGAGACATTTTAGATGCTGCTAGTGGTGGAGCACTTTTTAATAAGACCCCAGCTGCTGCCAAGGCCTTGATTGAGAATATGTCACTCAACTCCCAACAGTTTACAACTAGAAACAATTATGTCCAAACAAAAGGTGTGAATGAGATTCAGGTTTCTTCTTACAACAATGCTCTAGAAACCAGACTTGATGGGCTTATTTCTTTAGTGAAACAACAATTAAGGTTACCATTACCGCCACCATAAAACCCTCCACAAGTAACCACCGCTGCACCTTCCGGACCTTCACTAGAGGACCTTGTCAAGCAATTAGCTGTAAATGAGCTCTAGTTTCAGCAATGAACAAATTCTAGTATTCAGGCCTTACAGACACAAATTAAACAACTTTCCACTTCAATGAATGCCATACAACAAGCTCAGGAATCAAACCAACTACTTTCTCAAACAGTGGTGAATCCTAAAGGTCCTAATGTGAGTGCAATATTCTTGCGATCCAAAAAAGTTACAGATTCTGCCCCAGAAAAAATGAGAAAGTTGTTGAGGTCACACCTGAACCTGAACCTGAGCCTTCTGTTGTTGTTGAGGAAAAAGAAAAAGAGTATGTACCTAAGATACCTTTCCCACATAGAGTACTGAAAAGTAAGAAGATTGATGAAGAAGAGCATTCTGTTTTTCATATTGAGTTAATTTCTGAGTTGGTTGATGATACTTGTATTGATTTGTTTGCAGTTGATTTTCCATCATTGCCCGATTTTGATGATAGTTACTCATGTGATGACTATACTGACACTAACATTTGCTCTGTTTGTCCTGAGATTAATGCTACATTGCAGAGTGATGTTTTCATGCAGATGAAGTTATAGATGAAGTTGTTTATGTAGCTAAAGCTCTTGACATCACGGCTGCCCCGACCTCACCATCCATTGAACAATCACCCTCCTTAGAGTTGAAACCACCTCCTAATAATTTATTTGAATTTGTGGAGGAAGAGAAATCATTGCAGGAACATAAGAAGGGCATTGGATGGACCTTGATTAGCGTTCTTAAGTTTAGGCAGCCCCAAAAGTGATTTAATTGGATGGACCACACTTCCACTTTTCTAGGATCATTTTTTGATCCTGGAATACAAAGAGAAAGCAGGAGCTCTGATAATAACTTCAAATTTCACCGCATAAAAGAGAGCCCCACATTGTTGGAAGAGGAAAGTGTAAAAGATATCTCTTTAGGAAAGGCTGCTTATGTGATCACCTATCCGACTTGATTCCTCGGGTGTGTTCTTTCCTTTCTCTCACTCTTACTTTATAATTGAGTTCCTTTCATTGAGGACAATGTCTGTTTTAAGTGTGGGGGAGGGAACCTATGGTTTTAATTTTGTTTTCTTTGTTTTTGTTTATTTCTTTTTCAATAAAAAAATTTAAATTGCATGCTTTTTCATTGGTTATTTTGTTACAACTGTGAGTTTCCTCTATGTTCTTTGACAAAAGACTTGTGGTGTGATGTCATTGATTCTTTTTGTGCATTCTTAGTGTAATATGTAGGACTAATCTCTGAATTGTACATCATTGGTGGTAGATCACTAAACCTTGTGAGATTTTGAGCCTAATAATGGATATACATAAAAAATCCATCTCTTTCTTTCTTGTGTGATTTCACTCATGTTTGTTAGTCTCTAGAACTTGAATTGACTCTTGTTGAAGCTTTTTATTTACTTTTGCACACTGAAATGATAAAGGCATTTTGTTTTATTTTTAACTAGTTAGGCAAAAAGCCAACCTTGATAATATTACCTCTTATTTTGAAGCCCCTTTGAGCCTATTATCCTTTTTTTGTTTAAAACTCATTACAAACCGAAAAGTGAAAAATAATGAAATAACCCTATTCAAATGGTTAAGAGAGTCTTGTATGGAGTTGTGTGGGGTTGAGCATTATTTTTGAATGATTGTTGTAATGTTGTTATGATGTTGGCAGAAAAGAAAAAAAATGAAAAAAAAATAAAAAATAGAGAAGGATGTCAATTCATAATCCTTCCGAAAAAAAAAAGAATAAAAGGAAAAAGAGAAGAGAAATAAGTTGTGAGGTTGTTGTTTGAAAGAAATTGATGTATCATGTAGTTCAACTCCCGCAATTCTTTCAATTTTCTTTTAACTCTTTGATTTTAGCCTAGTACCCCTTAGGATCTATCCTACCCTTACCTTGGCCATGTTACAACCTTAATAAAAGTCCTTTTGATCTTTGTGTGCATGTAAGTCAATTGTGAATGTTAGAGTTTTTTTTTTCAAGCTTATGGTAGTACTAACTCTCATGTTGTGCTTTGCGTGTAAACAGTAACCTAAACACTTGAGAGTTGAGTGGAAACAGTTATCTTGTGAGGATCTTAATGCTTGTGATGTACTTTTTGGTAATCTGTTTTTCATATATACTTTGAATGTCACAAAAGAGTTAATTACTAGTGTCATATTCTTGAAGCTTAGAGTTAGAAGTTTGCTTGCACCTTGTATCCAGAGAATCTTTGAGATTGCATGCTCTGTTTGGTTTTTGCTTGAAGTTCTGTTTTAAATTTTTGATTTTTTGCTCGGAGTACAAAAGTTTAAGTGTGGGGGAATTTGATCAGTGCATTTTGATGCACATTCCTCTATGTTTATACTTAGGCATTTCTATGGTTTTATTTGTTTATTTTTCTATTTTTTGATGTTTTTATAATTTAATTTATTTTCAGCCTAATTTGATTTTCGTTTGTTATTTTCAGCATTAGCAGTTTTCAATAAAAAAATCATAACTGGAGCTACAAGAATCGGATCGAGGCGTTCTACCAGTCGTTGGAAAGCTAAGAGAAAGAGCTTCAACTTTCATTTGGAAGCCAGAAGCTGATTCGGATTATAGATGCCTTGGAAAATTCGTTGAAGTTTCAGTCATAAAGAAACAATTAGTTTTGGGCCGGTTTTTATCTTGTTTTTGACCCAGTTGGCTTATGACCCGATTTCCTTTTTATTGTATAACTAGGAAAGCGTGTTACTGTTCACATTCTCTTCTTTTCACGAAATTTTATTTGGCTTTCACGTATTCAATGGAGAACTAAACTTTTTAAGTTGATCTGCTGTAACCGTATCTCCGTTCGCTTTGAGGTTAATATATTTTCCAAGTAAATTCAATTCTCTTTTCAATTCTATCTATAATCCTGTTTGCTTAATTCAGTTTCCATTCTTTGCTTAATTCAATTGCATATTTTATAGAATAGGATCGAATTAATTCGATTGATGTATGTTCTGTTAATCGTAATCGTGTTTGCTTAATTCGTGTTTGCGTTATCTGTTTACTTAATTCGGATTTAGGAACATAAATCATATAGTAATTCAATCATGCTTGCTATTGTTACTATGATCGAAAGAGAATGAAATCCGCTTAGGGCTTGGTAATTATACGATCAATGATAAGTAGGAGAACGAACAGCAGATTGACTTATTTTATAATCACTTATTTTTAATTACTTTTTCTCATAGATTTTTTGAAACGTAAACAAACCTCCCAATTTTACTTGGTTAATTCTGACAAGAATCCTTGTGAATCGACATCTGAGTCATTGTCGCTTTACTACAGTTTTGAAAATCACTCGGTTGTGATCCCTGCGCGACATTGGATCAAATTTGGTTCCGTTGCCGGGACTTGAACCCGGGTCTCTCGGGTGAGAGCCGGGTCTCTCCTTGAGCTGTAAGCCCCACCACTTGTATAAGAATAAACCTTTGGGCCTCTTGAGAGAGTGTAATACCCATCACTTTGTACAGGAAATCTTTTTTGGGTCTCAGTCACTTGTATAAGTCCCTGTACAAAATAATAGTGCAATCACTGATAAAACTTTGGGCCTCTCCTTGAGCGTTAAGCCCCAAAAATCTTTTCAAAGCACTTTCTCCTTTGATTTAGAATATAATTTTGTTATCAAAGCTTTCTTTGTTGAACAACTAACCAAACAACATGGAAGCTCTACAACCGAGTAAGTGTTTACCCGCTTTCATATATATATATAACTGTGTTGTGGGGCTGCTCATTGTAAGTCTTCTTTCACAAAATTTTATATACTTGTCAAATATCAACTGTGTAATACTAGTATAGCTATTTAGAGTTTTCCCCGGCAACTACGTCTAGCACTAGGTAAAGCCTATTGGTCACTCTTAAATACAAACAAAACTAGATCCCCAAAGGATTACCAGACACAGTCTTCCCTCCTCTTGGGGTTAAACAATATGGAGACGTGAATGGCAGCATTCTCGGTGAACCCTTTCTCAGACTGTAACCTTTAGAAATCGTCAAAGAGACTCTACTCCCCAGAGTTGATCTATTCTCTGTGAATAGCATCTCTTGAGTTTCTTCCAAATTCTCGAACTTTCCTGGCTTGATCTATTCTCTGTGAATAGCATGTCTTGAACTTCTCGGGGTTTAGGGACCCACAGGCTTCCTAAAAGCATCCCCGCCTCCTCTTGGGCGTTGTACAAGGACCCTTCGGCTTCTTAAAAGCTCTCATGCCTTCTCTTGGGCTTAGTACAAGGACCCAGAGACCTCTAAAGGTATAGGAACAGAACCTAGTCATCAATTTGCTAGAACTGTCTTTCTGAGTCAGATGTTAGACCAGTTAATGGGTTGACCTTCATCCCTTAACATACCAGCCTTCTCTTGGGCATCGTACAAAAATCATTCACTTATCCGAGAATCGACTTCTTAAAACACCCGTAGACTTGGACAGTTTCAATACCCTTTGGATTTCCCATTTCCTTAAAGAACAGGAAATAACCCTGATCCTCTGATCAATCCCTAAGCACAACATTACCCATATAAGAACTAATTTTCTCTTTATCCAACATACTGGACCTGTCACTAAACTGAAACAGTTAAAATAGCCTCCTCTTGGGCTTTGTACAATGATTCTCCCCAGCGGAGCTAACCTTTTCAGACTCTCTTGTTGAGTCAATCACTGTTTGGCCTCCATCTCGGGCTTCGTATGAGATACCAAAAACACTCTCTTGTTGAGTATAAAAGACTCTCTTGTTGAGTCAATCCCTTTTAGCCTCCATCTTGGGCTTCGTACAAGACACATAGAAGCACTCTCTTGTTGAGTCAACTCCTTTAGCCTCCATCTCAGGCTTCGTACGAGATAGAAAATCACTCTCTTGTTGAGTATAAAAGACTCTCTTGTTGAGTCACCCACTTTTAGCCTCTATCTCGGGCTTCGTACGAGATACCAAATCACTCTCTTGTTGAGTATAAAAGGCTCTCTTGTTAAGTTAATCACCTTTTAGCCTCCGTCTTGGGCTTCGTACAAGACACATATAAAAACACTCTCTTGTTGAGTATAATAGCACTATCTTGTTGAGTCAACCCTTTTAGCCTCTATCTCGGGCTTCGTACGAGACAGATAAAAAGCACCCTCTTGTTGGGTCACTAGCCTCCTCTTAGGCTTTGTATAAGGAAACCCCGGTTGAGTCAATTAACCTTTTGGTATCAAATCTGTGCCCTGCTCAAAGCATACAAACATCAACAACTCCTTTTCCTTCATCTAATTGTTGTAAGCGGCAAGCCTCTGGATTATTTACATCTACGCCATTGTCCCTCTTTAAGCATGAGAAATTCCTAAGGAAAGATGGCATTGCTCTACACTGAGTTAAAGTCTTCTCCTTCAGGTTAAAATCCCCTATAAAAGAAATTATGGCATTGCTAGATTCACATATCCCAGTTAAAGTAATTCTCCTTTATAATCAGTCACCCCAACAGTTGTGACAAACAGACCAAATATCCCCTTTAGAGATGACAAATTCTCCTTAAAGTCAAACCCCTTCAGCTTCACATCTTGTGCTTCGAACAAGATACAAATAGACCCTTCAGCTTCACATCTTAAGCTTTGAACAAGATACAAACCACCTTTAGCTTCACGTCTTGGGCTTTGAACAAGACACCAAAACAACCTTTTTCCTCCCATAGAATAGGAGGAACTACGATCGCTCTGATTTCCCTGTTTCTTTAAACGGGAATACGTAGGCATAAGATTGAAAAATCTTAGAGAGCACACTAATTAAAAACATCAAATCCAGCACCTATCCAAAATCCCCATGAATAGTCCAGTCATTTCATTCTTAACAAAATAAGCAGAGAGAGGCCCACAATCTAAACCGTATCTGTAAATCAACAGTCATCTGTTTAAACTCAGTATGCAAGCAGGTTTAATTGGAGACATCTATTTCCCTTCCTTAGTCAGCTTAATAGGATAAAAAATGAATCGACCTGTAGTACCCCAGAGCGACAGTGCTTAAGAACCACGTCCAAAATCGCCCGCTACAGTAAAAAATGGCGCCCACCGTGGGGCCGTTCAGGGCATCTTGTCCCTCTTATCTCTCTGGTTGAAACCTTAAGTTTGATAACTGCCAGAAGAATGGTGACTCTGCTAGGGAGAACATCAGATGGAGTATCTTGTTCTCTTCCCATCTCTTAGGTAGAAAAACCTGAGTTCACAAAAGTGTCACAGAAATGACAGCTCGGCTGGGGAGTCATTGTCTGTATAGGATCATAAGACTAGAGGTCTAAGATGATTAAGACAAATATATATATATATATATATATATATATATATATTGCTTTTCCTAATAGATATTTGTGTTTATTTTTCTGCTAATGGGAATGCGTGTGATGCCGCATGTGGAAAGATTGAGTATACAACTAAGATAGGTGATGGCAATGCGGGTAATCCTACTGGGAGTGAATTCCAGCTAAGAGCCCCCGATCGACCATCAAAATCAGTGGAGACTCCCTTTGTAGATACATTGCCAATAGGACTTCAGTTGTTGAAATTAGTGTGGTCGACAGGGTTATCTGAGAAGGTGAGGGTTTTAGAATACTTAAGCCATTTTGTAGTGCAGAAGCTATTGGAAATAGTTGTCAGGCAATACTACCCTCATCTGAGATCACTCTTGGATACATCAGCTCGCTGGCGGTCCGCTTGCTGTTGTTATCCCAGAGGGGTCAACGATTTTGCGGACAGGTACAAAAAATCACCAGCATAAACCTTTGGGGGGGTAGAGCTTTGACTTCATGACACCGACCCTTTGACCCCATGTTTTTTCTATGTTTTTGTGTGCTGCATTCATGCATTCATTTAAAAAAAAACATTAAAACAAAGAAAATCTTCTCTTCTAGTCTCTCTATTTTTCAAATTAAACTGAGACAATGATTACAAATATTAGAGAAAGGAGATTGCGCTAATGGATTTCGGTAGAAGGAAAACTCATAAGTACACCTTCAAGGTTCCAAAGTTGGAGGATTTGAGAGGTTTGGCGAGAATGATCACCAACCATGAGGCTTTCAGAGCCAAGTATGGAGGACTGTTGTCCTTGTTAAGGGTCCATGTAATCGAAGGAATCCTGTCCACACTAATCCAGTTCTACGATCCGGTCTATCACTATTTCACATTCCCGGATTATCAGCTTGCACCAATGCTGGAGGAGTATTCTCACTTGACTGATCTGCATATCACTGATCAGGCTCCATTTTCTGGACTGGAAGAAATTCCAAAGGATCAAACCATTGCAAGAGCAATTT
The DNA here is from genome assembly GCA_022829125.1 of Lathyrus tuberosus. NCBI lineage: Eukaryota > Viridiplantae > Streptophyta > Magnoliopsida > Fabales > Fabaceae > Lathyrus > Lathyrus tuberosus. Next base: position 5,162,853 of record JALAZF010000430.1, on the reverse strand, counting down.
ATTTGGACGAGTCAGAAGTAAGGACTCACATGACCACTAAGGGTGGCATCCAAGGTTTGCCAGCCCAGTTCTTGACAAAGAAAGCCCTGTACTTTTCCAGTATATGGAACGTGGCCGCTTTCGAGAGTATCTTTGTTTTGCTCACCTATAATTTATTTTATTTTCCTAACATTGATAACTTCGTAGATATCAATGCCATTAAGATTTTCCTGATTTGAAACCCTGTACCGACCTTACTCGCAGATGCGTTTCATTCGGTACACTTAAGGAATTTATATAGCGGAGGAATGATCACGTGCTGTGTACCCTTGCTTTACAAATGGTTCACTTCCCATTTGCCCAAGTCTGCTGCATTTTGGGATCAAAAGAATACTTTATGTTGGTCGCAGAGAGTCATGTCTCTTACCAACTCTGATATCGATTGGTACAATCGAATCTATGACGGGATCAGGATCATTGACCGTTGTGGAAATTTCCCAAATGTACCCCTTATAGGAACTAAGGGAGGAATTAACTATCATCCGGTGTTAGTTCGTCGTCAATTTGGATACCCAATGAGGCATGTCCCACGTAGTGCTCATCTGGAAGGTCTTTTCTTCAAAGAAGGAGAAAATGATAGGGCACTAAAAACGGAAATAGTGCACGCTTGGAAACACGTTCATAGGAAAGGACGAGAGTCTCTAGGAAAACCAGACGGTGTCTCGATGGAGCCCTATCTCCATTGGGTACAAACTAGAGCTCTCAAGCTGAGGATGCCTTACCCTCATCTGGAAGTTCTTCCATTAAGGGACTCTGCCCTTTATTTCATGTCTTAGACGGAAAAGCTTCAGGTTACTCTCAACAAAGTTCAACAGGAGAAGAGGTCTTGGAGGAACAAGTACCGTATTCTCAATGTGGAATGTAAGAAAATACTGCAGCTATTAAAAGAAAAAGATGCTCTGATTGAGATTTGAGAGCAACATGCTGTAGAAAATCAGGATGACCAAAGGACTTTGCTCACGACTTTCACTTGGCAAAGGAATGACAACCCGACAATGGCCCAAGAGCCCCGGTCAAAACAGAGGAAAGCACCCGAACCAGCACCTGAGCTCTCCTCAGAGAGGACTTAGGATCCATTAGTTTAGATTTCCTTTTTTTCAGCACTTTGTAATCTACTGTATTTCCATTTCCGCAATCCTTGGAATTCAATAAAACGGGGTTTCCCCAGTGTTTGATATTTGCAATCTAATTGTCGAAGTTTACTTTGAATAAACAAAAATAATTAATAATCATTGCATTCATCATTCTCATAAACGTATTCTTCTTACCTACGAATCTCACGTGTGTGTCTCGGTTCTAGAGTCAAACTGTCTCATTGTATAATACGCGGGCCAATCGTCAAAAAAAGATGGATGATCTCGAGGAAGAGAACAAAGTGTTAAGAGAAGAGACCGAACTCTGAAAGAGGATCTGAGAAAGCCTCATAACAACATGCATGCTCTAGAAGAAGCTCAAATGCAACAACAAAGGACTGTGATCTCAGAGATCACATTGACGCCCATAGTGGAGAAGTCCGATCCTAGGTACAAAATGCCGAAAGATCGTCCTTGGGGCATGTCACTCAACTATATCCCGGAAGGATATGTTCCGCCGATCAATGAGGATCAGGGAACCGCAGCAGGAGCCGCTGGGCCTGAAGGTTACAAACTTCAAGAAAGCGAAGATGCCAGGGGCATGACAACAACTCCTGAAGGTTTCAAACTTCGGGAGGCACCGAGAGTCTCGGCCATAATGACTATACCACCGCCCGTGGTACACACTGTCCCGGAAGGACTGATTCCACAGATACATTCTGGTGGAAATGACATCATATTCGATAGAATGAATGAATTCCAGGAACAATTCCTGGAAATACAGAAAGAACTGCAAGCCTTTCGCGGTCAGGATCTATTTGGAAAGGACGCCGCGGACCTCTGCTTGATCCCCAATGTAAAAGTTCCGCACAAGTTCCAAGTGCCCGACTTTGAAAAATACAAGGGTAACTCTTGCCCTCAGAGCCATTTGGTGATGTACGCTCAGTGAATGTCCGCTTAAACAAAGAACTAGGAGCTACTGATTCACTACTTTCAGGATAGTTTAACCGGTACCGCCTTAAAATGGTACATGGGGTTAAACCTCGCCACGATCGTCACATTCAGAGATCTTGGCGCTGCCTTTGTTCAGCAGTACAAATATAATCTGGACATGGCACCAGACAGAGATCAACTCAGATCGATGTCACAAAAGGACAAAGAAACCTTTAAGGAGTATGCTCAGAGATGGCGTGAAATCGCCGCCCAGATTTTTCCACCTCTTGAGGAAAAAGAGATGACAAAGATCTTCTTAAAGACCTTGAGCTCATTTTACTATGACAGAATGGTCGCCAGTGCACCCAGTGACTTCACCGAGATGGTGGGTATGGGAGTTCGTCTTGAGGAAGTGGTCCGGGAAGGACGTTTAGTAAAAGACGCTGGATCATCAAGTAGTACCAAACGATACGGTAGTGCTCTCCCTAAGAATAAAGAGCAGGATATTAGGAATATCTCTCTCGGAAAGCAAAGGCGACGTTATCAACCAGTAGCAGCTGTAACTCCTGCTATCAACCCCGCGCCTATTCCTACGTATCAACCTCAGGTTACACAGAGCCAACCTAATCAACAGCTATATCAGCAAAGGACACAACAGTCTCTTTAGCAGGCTCGTCCTCCATATAACAACAATCGTACAACACAACCGTCAGGGTTTGACCCTATACCCATGTTGTACGCAGAGTTGCTTCCATTATTACTGGTCAAGGGACACGTTCAAACTAAGTCCCCTCTTACAGTACCAGAAAATCCGCATTTTTGGTTCAAAGAGGATCAGACTTGTCCTTACCATCAAGGAGGACCAGGGCATAACATAGAAAACTGTCTCAATTTCAAATCCAGCGTACAAAAGCTTGTTAGGAGCGAGCTTTTATCTTTCAAAGATACGAATCCTAATGTTCTCACAAACCCGCTGCCTTGACATGAGAAAGCTGCAGTCAATTTGATAGAGGGAGCGTCTAACAACACCTATCAAATTCATTATGTACTCTTGTTAAGGGCCAATTTGGTCAAGATGCATTGTAGACAGAGTGGATATGGCCATGTGCCACCTTATAATTATCACCAGTGTGATATCTGCTCTAAAAATAATCAGGGATGTTCTGTGGTGCAATCAGCTCTAAAGGAACAATTGGATCTCGGATGGATCCAAGAGCATCGAGTTCGTGGAGTCAACATGACCTATACGAATTCCAACATCATTCAGAATCACGACATCCGTGCGATGGATGCCAACTTGGTGGCAATGCACTCAAGGCAAAGCCAATATCATAATCTGCCCCGACACGATTACAATTCATGTTTGACTTGCTCTGTAAACAAACAGGGATGCTCTTCCATACAGGAGGCCATCCAGCGTCAGATGGATCTTGGATGGATCCAGGACTATCATGATAAAAATCTTTATCAGATCAACATGATTAAAATCTTTGATATTCGTCTGATGAATACCAGCTTGGTGGAGTTATATGCCAGGCAGGTCCAACTTAGTTTTCTCATTTCGCATAATTATCAGAACTGCAAAGGATGCAGTGAGAGTAACCAACGGTGCACTCTCGTTCAGAGAACTTTACAACACTTGTTAAATCACTGGTGGCTTCCAATCTATCTAGATGAAGACACACAACAAATTAGTGTGCTTAACGGAAACCCTGCTCGGCGTCAAAGTCAAGATGTCCAATCTATGGAAACAAACCTGGTAAGGTTGCACTGCATTCAAAGCAGGCATGGCCAGGTGCCACCACACAACTATGAACGTTGTAGAGTCTGCTCGAAGAATAACCAAGGATACTACCTCATGCGAGCATCTCTCCAAGGTCAGTTGGATCGCAAAGAGATTCACCCATACCCAGCTTCGGGTTCTGTTGACTGGACGCCGGACTACTTCACTGATCAAATCAGAGACATTGTCATAATCTCTAATCATCAACAGAACAAAGATGTTTGTACCATCATCCCTCTATTGGACGAATCAAAGGTTCCTAGCCAGGAACTGATTGGAGTTACTTATAACAGTCAGAAAAATCAGAAGGCTCCTGTAGTGATCTAACTGCCAGGACCATTACCGTATGAATCAGCTAAGGCGATTCCTTACAAATACGGTGCAACGATAATTGAGAATGGAAAGGAAATTCCATTACCCTCCGTCGTGAATATTGCAGACATCAGTCGAGTAACGCAGAGCGGTCGAATATCCAACCAAGGAGTTGGAGAACCTAACAAAGAAAAGGAACTTCAGACAGAAGCTCCCAATCCACCAGTCGGTCAGTCCAGTAATCCCGACCTTTCGAAAAACAATGATGAGATGGTGAAGCTCATCCAAAGGAGTGAATACAACATTGTCGATCAGTTGTTATAAACTCCTTCAAAGATCTCTGTGCTATCACTTTTACTCAGTTCTGAAGCTCACAGAGAGGCTCTACAGAAAGTCTTAGAGCAGGCCTTTGTGGAACTGGATATGTCAATATGACAGTTCGATAGCATCATCTCTAACATCACTTCCTGCAACAACTTAGGATTCAGTGATGAAGACTTGGCAGAGGGGGGCAAAAGTCATAACATGGCGCTCAATATCACAGTTAACTGCCAGGACGATGCTTTAGCCAGCGTACTGGTAGACACAGGATCGGCCATCAACGTTATGCCGAAGTCCACTTTAATGCGACTATCATTCAAAGGATCCCTGATGATGGGTAATGAGGTCATCGTCAAAGCCTTTGACGGGTCTCGGAAAGCAGTTATTAGGGAAGTCGACCTTCCCATAACTATTGGTCCTCACACTTTCTTAATCACTTTCCAGGTCATGGACATCCTGGCAGCGTACAACTGTTAATTAGGAAGGCCTTGGATACACCAGGTTTGGGCAATCACTTCGACGCTGCACCAAAAACTGAAGTTCGTCAAGAACGATCAACTCATCAAGGTCTGTGGAGAGCAAGCCTTGCTCATGAGCAACTTGTCATCATCTACTTGTGTAGAACCCGAGGAGGTTGTTGGAACTCAGTTCCAAGCACTGTCGGTGAGCAATGAGAATCAATCAGAGAAAGGAACCTCGATTTCCTCGTACAAAGCTGCTCTCGAAGTGATCAGAAAATCAGCCGAACAATGAAAATCAGCCGAGCATCATTGAAAAGAATACTTGCGTCCCCACCATGTCATGGGATCATTATTCAGGGCATTCCGAAAATATCCAGTACGACGAGAATTGGCAAAGCTTGTCGGACTAGAGTTCATCAACTACGCCTTTCCCGATGTCAATGTCATTGAAAGAGATGACTCTTCCAGTTCCAAAGAGGTGTGGGACACCTTGGGACAACCGAGTGGAAAATACGACTATATGGTCAAATACACCGCTCTTGAGAGCTCTCGTATCAGGCTCGAAAACATCCAGCCAACTGGATGGGGAGATTTGCCTGAGAGCACAAACACTATACAAAATACAACTGAGGAATCCTCCTACGACAATTCTGCCTGGGAGACAGATTCCAATGATCCCGCTCCACCAGAAATCAGCGTTATTTCTAAAGATAAATCAAGGAATGTACCAGACTTTGTGATTCACCGAGGAGTTCTCCGCCAATGGGTTGCTGTCGATGTTTCGAAGATTGTTCATAAGTCAAAGTAATTGCCGTCTTTAACCTTTCACCCTGCCCAGGTGAAACGGAAGTTTTTATAGGACTCGCTTTCTGTAATTTCCCTCTTCGCTTCGCCCAAAGCGACAGAGTTTTGTTTTATAGGGATGTAGTTTCAAGAATCGACTTGTTCATTAATAAAATAACGTCGTTCTGTAATTTTCGCATTAATTGTTGTTCAGAAAATGGTAACCCAAAAAAACAACTCAATAATAAAAAACAAGTAGTTTTTCAAAAAAAAAATACACTACACACACTTGCATTTTCTCTATCTCTTCTACAAACAATCATTATGTCATGCAGATTGCTTGTTTTAAACCCCGTTGAAACATACGATCCGATGCCTTCTCCCGACTTTGAGTTCCCGGTATTTGGGGCTAAAGAAGAAGTTGACAATGAAATTCCAGAAGAGATCTCCTGATTACTCCGACAAGAGGAAAGGTCCATTGAACCTCACAAAGAGCCATTGGAAATGATCAATGTGGGTTTAGAAAAAGAGAAAAAAGAAATCAGGATTGGGGCACTGCTCAGTCCAACTGCCAAAGAGAGTCTGACAAAGCTTCTCAGAGAATTTCCCGATGTGTTTGCTTGGTCCTATCAGGACATGCTAGGGTTGGATACCAGCATCATCGGACATCATTTACCATTAAGATCAGAATGTCCGCCAGTAAAAAAAATGTTGAGACAGACTCACCCGGACATGGCCATCAAAATCAAAGAGGAGGTACAGAAACAGATTGACGCGGGCTTCCTCGCCACGTCTGAATATCCTCAATGGTTAGCCAACATCGTACCCGTTCCAAAAAAGGACGGAAGAGTCAGAATGTGTGTGGACTACAGAGATCTGAACAAGGCTAGTCCAAAGGACGACTTTCCTTTGCCACACATTGACATGCTGGTAGACAGTACAACAAAGTTCAAGGTTTTCTCCTTCATGGATGTATTCTCGGGCTATAATCAGATCAAAATGGCGCCAAAAGACATGGTGAAAACTTCGTTCATTACCCCATGGGGTACCTTTTGTTACAAGGTAATGCCATTCGGTTTGAAGAATGTCGGGGCAACCTATCAAAGGGCCATGACTACTCTGTTTCATGAAATGATACACAAGGAAATCGAGGTATATGTCGATGACATGATTGCCAAATCTAAAACAAAAGAGGAGCATGTAACCCATCTGTTCAAACTATTCGAGCAGCTGAGAAAGTATAAACTCCGCTTGAGTCCCAACAAGTGCACCTTCGGTGTCCGTTCAGGGAAACTATTAGGGTTCATCGTCAGCCAGAAATTAATTGAGGTTGATCCTGACAAGGTCAAGGCCATTCAAGAAATGCCTTCTCTGAAAACTGAAAAACAAGTTAGAGGATTCTTGGGACGTTTGAACTACATCTCCAGATTCATATTCCTTATGGTCGCGACCTGTGCGCTGATCTTCAAATTACTTAAAAAGAACCATGATTGCATTTGGACAGAGGACTGCCAAACCACCTTCAACAGTATCAAGGAATACTTGTTGAATCCGCCTATTCTATCACCTCCAGTGGAAGGAAGACCACTGATCATCTACCTAACAATCTCGGAAGACTCGATGGGTTGTGTACTTGGCCAACAAGCGAAACCAAACGGAAAGAGTTTGGCATCTACTATTTGAGCAAGAAGTTCACCGACTACGAGACTCGGTACACGATGCTTGAGAAAACTTGTTGTGCTTTGGCTTGGGCAGCCAAACGCCTTCGTCAGTACATGATTCATCACACTACTTGGTTGATCTCCGAAATGGATCTAATCAAGTATGTCTTTGAAAAACCTGCTCTCACGGGAAGAATCGCCCGTTGGCAGATGTTGTTATCAGAATATGATATAGAGTACCACACTTAGAAAACCGTTAAGGGAAGTATTTTAGCCGATCATTTGCCTCATCAACTGATTGATGGTCAGGAATCAATCAGGTTTGACTTCCCAGATGAAGATGTTATGTATTTGAAAATGAAAGACTGCGATGAACCGCTACCCAGTGAAGGGCCAGAACCAGGTTCCCAATGGGGACTTATCTTTGACGAGGCTGTCAATCATTACGGAAATGGAATTGGGGAAATCATTGTTACCCCTCAGGGTACCCACATTCCTTTCACCGCCAGACTTACGTTCAAGTGTACAAACAATGAGGCCAAATACGAAGCTTGTATTATGGGTCTCGAGGAAGCGATTGATTTAAGGATCAAAAACTTGGACGTATATGGTGACTCAGCCCTGGTTATCAATCAAATCAAAGGAGATTGGAACACATACCAATCAGGACTGATTCCTTACAAGGATTACGCAAGAAGGTTGCTACCCTTCTTCGACAGAATCGAGTTTCATCACATCCCTCGTGATGAGAATCACATGGCTGATGCGTTAGCCACTCTCTCTTCCATGATTAGTGTAGTTCAATGGAACGACCTACCTAAGATCGACATAATGCGCCTTGAACGGACCGCTTACATCTTCGCAATTGAAGCAGTCATAAACGACAAACCTTGGTATCACGATATCAAATGCTTCCTTCAGAAACAGGAGTACCCACTTGAGGCGTCTAGAAAAGACAGGAAAATCCTCAGAAGGCTGGCAGGCAGTTTCTTCCTGAGCGGTGACACACTCTATAAGAGAAATTTTGACATGGTCTTGCTCCGATGCATAGACAGACCAGAAGCAGACATGCTGATAAAAGAAATTCATGAAGGATCCTTTGGCACTCATGCCAATGGACACACAATGGCGAGAAAAATTCTCAGAGCAGGGTACTACTGGTTGACCATGGAATCCGACTGCTACAAGTACATGAGAAAGTGTCACAAGTGTCAGATATACTCCGACAAAATTCATGTACCGCCAACGCAACTCAAAGTTCTTTCTTCCCCATGGCCTTTTTCCATCTGGGGAATCGACATGATTGGTATGATTGAACCCAAGGCTTCAAACGAACATCGGTTCATCCTGGTAGCCATTGATTACTTCACCAAGTGGGTCGAAGCAGCGTCATACGCTAATGTAACCCGACAAGTGGTGGTCCGATTTATCAAAAACAATATCATCTGCCGTTATGGTGTTCCGAGCCAGATCATTACAGATAATGGGTCTAACTTGAACAATAAGATGATGAAAGAGTTATGCGCAGAGTTCAAGATCGAACACCATAAATCATCTCTCTACCGACCCAAGATGAACGGAGCGGTAGAAGCGGCTAACACCATAAATCATCTCTCTACAAAGACATGCATGAGATGCTACCTTTTGCTCTTCACGGCTACCGCACATCTGTCTGCACTTCAACAGGGGCAACCCCTTTCTCTCTAGTTTATGGCATGGAAGCAGTGCTCCCCATCGAAGTAGAGATCCCATCAATCTGGGTATTGATGGAAGTTAAGCTTACAGAAGCTGAGTGGTGTCAAAGTCGACACAAGGAGCTGAACCTGATCGAAGAGAAGCGAATCACAGCACTATGCCATGGTCAATTACATCAGCAAAGAATGAAGAAGGCGTTTGACAAAAAGGTCCGACCTCGCATTTTCAGAAAAGGAGACCTTGTGCTCAAGAAGATACAATCATTTCTCACTGATTCTCGGGGCAAATGGACCCCGAACTATGATGGCCCCTATGTGGTCAAGAAATCTTTCTCAGGCGGCGCCTTGAGACTCGCAAGCATGGATGGAGAAGAATTTTCCTACCCCGTGAATGTTGACGTAGTCAAGAAATACTTCGCCTAAACTAAAAAAAAACGTCTCGGTGGATTGAAAACCCGAAAGGGCCATCCAGGAAAAAATTAGAGACATAATCAAAAATCATCCCGGTGGATTGGAAATTTCAAAGTACAATCCAGGCAAAAGTTAGGGATTAATGGAAAGTAACTACGTCTGATCAGATCAACTCCTCAGCAGTAATGCCATCCATATGAGAAAAACTCCAGTCAAGGTCATCTTGGACAGAAGCTCAGAATGTCCCGAATTCAAAGTTGGTAGAAGGATAGTGGTCGTTATGTTTCGATGTAGCCCTGTTCCCTTAAATTACCATTCTCTAAACTTTGTAAATACTCTATGGAATCACGCGTTTGGCTGATCTCCATCCTATCAATAAAATTTGAGCCCTTGTGCTTTTGTTTATAATTCTCATTTGTTTTAGCTTTATAGAACGACATTTTAACATGATCAGCGATTCTTGAAATAAAACAAAAAATGAATTTACTTGTCAAACTTTTTCTGCTTTTAAAATAAAGATGGCAATTTCTTTTGACTGTTGAACATCGAAAGAACATCGCTCTCTTCTCCAGAAGTAATCGAGCTTCAAAGTGCAGAATCAAAGTACTCCTTCTAAACCAGTGCGCCTGAATGAAGGATCAGTTGTATCAAATGCGACTTTCCCATCTGATACCCTCGGCCGAGTTCTCATCTCCTAAGTCCGACCAACATAGCTCCCCGCGGGAACTACTTTCTCCTAAGCAAGGCAGAATTGCTATCTTGAACCAGTGATACCTCTTCGTCCCCCGCAGTGGTCGAGTATCCCGTCGTGTTCATCCACCAGTTTGTATGTCGCGTCAGTTTTGTCAGCATATACATACATACATCATACATTATTGATTTACATTCACATTCATATTGCATCACTATCAATCTAGTCGGTCTTGTCCCCTAGTGACAGAAGTCCTCTCAATCAAGTTGTCAGTCCTTTCCACGTCAGGAAATATCACGTTTGAACAATCTCTCTCCTCTAGTTTATTTATGGATTGGAGTGGACCCTCGACCACTTTGATAACTTGAACCTCTGAAAGACCAGAAAACGTTCGACACACATCACTCTTCGCCATTGAAGATGATATCCTCATTTTCCACTCCAATGTTAATGAAGTCATCAGCACCTCAAAATTGGATCACATCATATGGCATTTCTCCAAGAAGATCCCAAGAAAAGTATGATGTAATATCCCCAAGCAGGAAGTAGTCTCTCAAGAGACTCGTTTACCCCAGTAGATTCAACAAATGGCATCTCCAATAGAGAAGTTTGTACACCTCTATAACTCAGACGACTGGGTTCCCCGGCAACTCTGACATCAAAATTTTTCTTATCAAATGGCATCTCCCTAGGAATATTCGGCTAGAAGTTTGAGGAAAACCACTACGAATAGCGTCCCTTGTCAAGAAAGTTTATTGACAAAAGAAACTTAGACCAGTTCCTTGGTAGGAAACCAGGATCGAGGAGAAGTTTATTTCAGAAACTTAGACCAGTTACTTGGTAGGAAACCAGGATCAAGGGGAAGTATATATCAGAAACTTATACCAGATCCTAGGTAGGAAACCAGGATCGAGGGGAAGTTTATTTCAGAAACTTAGACCAGTTCCTTGGTAGGAAACCAGGATCAAGGGGAGGTTTATATCAGAAACTTAGACCAGTTCCTTGGTAGGAAACCAGGATCGAGGGGAAATTTATCACAAAACTGAGACCAAATCCTTGGTAGGAAACCAGGATCGAGGGGAAGTTTATTTCAAAAGAAAACTGAGACCAGTTCCGTGGCTGAAGACCAGGATCGAGGGGAAGTTTTTACCTTTTCTAAGCATCATTGCGTAGCAAAAGAAGATGGATGGGCAAGCTACCATTCATAACCGCCATCAAAATTTTGGGTATTCCGATATTTAATCCTCTTGCACCCCGAATGCCAGAATACCTTCGCCATTCCCACCTTCGGGTCCAAGAAGATTAAATAGGGGCATCTGTCATACCCCAAATTTTGATCACTAAGATATCCATCATTGTGTAAATCATCATCACAATATGGATGAACCATCATGCCTCATCAGTCTCCCCAAAGATGGGTGAGCATTCACTACAAATCAAACTTAGGGTTTCAAGCCCTCTCAGAGTTTTTAGACAAAGGATCAATCAAGGAATGACATGATCTTCAACTTGTCTAACTTCTCAAACACCCATAAGCAATCAAGAGGATTCCCACATCAAGGATTAAGCACAAGGCTGCTACCTTCCAAGTGGATCAAGCCTCAAAATCAACAGTGTCGCCAAATTAGGGTTTTGGTCGACCAGGGCCTCCAGATGGAAATTTTCCTCTGGGTATGAGTAATGCTTCAAAGCATATCCTAAAATACTCCAAGGGACCTCATGAACCCAATCATCAAATCAATTTAGCCTCAGGGGATGCATTCATCAAAAATCAGGAATTAGGGTTTCTTGACCTAATTCACCCCTAAGTTGACTTTTGGGACAAATCATGAGCCAAGACCTCAAGAGATGATTTGAAGGTTTCTAATAAACCACATTGATCAATTTACAACAATGGGTTGATACAAGAAGCTTGATTCCCAAGTCTCAATTTCATCAGAACCATAATTAGGGTTTTCGCGGGAAAAGTCAATTGTACCTTTGACTTTTGACCAAGACATGCTCCCAAACCCTAGGACATGATTCAATACACCCTATAACACCTATGAAATTAATCCATCAAGTTTGATTTAGGTCAAGGACTTGATTTCATAGAGGATCGCACAGTTTGGAATTCATTTGACAAAAACTCAATTGTGCATAAAAGTCAACTATGACTTTTTGAGATTTTTCACAAATATGGTTCTTTGACCCTAAAATGATGTTAATGTGTGATTTGGATCATCATTCATCAAGAAAAATCAAGAAAAGTGGGATAACTTGTAAAAGGGGTAACCATAAAAACTTAGAAAATTATCTAAGTTATGAAATAAAGTGGCTAGGGTACCAACTTTGGAGGATCATAACTCCTAAACCACAAGGCCATTTTTCCCCATTCAAAGCTGGATTTGTATCCCTCATGGCCCTCCACAAAAGCTTCAACTACACCTCATTCCAATTCATCATGGATTTTGAGTTATGGAATGATCAAAATGGCTGAAAACATGAAATGCCACTTTTTCCAACACTTAGTGAAATTTTCACTAAGTCAGAATCTGCCTTCACTTTTTCCAAATGTAGGGGCATTTTTCACTTGGATCCAAAAGTTATCAAAACCAACTATGATCAAACAGTTGTTGTATCATATAAGGGTTTTCCAAAATGGCCAAGAACTCCATCAAATTCCACTTGAGCCATGAGATATGACAATGCTAATATGCCTTGCTGCAAACTGTCATGGCAAGGCAGATTTTGGAGTTTTGCTCGATTTGCCCAAAATTTGCAAAGGGCAAGCAACTCTATCCATCTGAACACCTCAAAGGGGGACCAAGGAGGAACCAACTCTGATCCCAAGCCTCCTAAGTCTTTGGAACCAAAAATAGCATGCCAAACCTAGAAATACCTAAAAGAGGGACAAGACTCCAATTTTGGATGGGAGCATTCAATGCATACACCAAGGTGGCATGGACTGAGCCATTCCCAACTGAATTCAGTCAAGACTTATCCAAGACCAAGGGAACCAGCAGTCTGTGCTCTAACCTCTAGTCAATGGCTAAAGGAGACTTGGATTCTCATTGCTCAACATTGGCCAAACCTCTGCTGCAGTTGGCATTCACTATTGCAGCCAAAAAAAACTTGCTCTACTATAAATAGAGCTCAATTATGTTCAGTTTGAGTACACCAAAGCACTACAACACTTGTCTTCCTCAAAATCTCTTTCTCTAGGCAAAAATACCTTCTTTAGCAAAGTAACTCTGAGTTTTTGAGTTAGAGAGCAATTCCACCACAGCTCATGATCCAAACACATCCAATATATCATATCTAAGCTGTCCAAACTCTCACAAGTGACCTGTAACACCAAAATCACAAAGTCACCTCTCAAAACCTCAAAATAGGACTTTTGTGCATTTTTCAAGTCATGTCTTGATTCAGTCATTTCTAAACCAGATAAAACCTCAAACACACTCCAAATATCATACTTGAACTGTCCCAAATGGTTCCACACATCTTGAACACCATTTGAGAGAGTTACTATTTTGGTCACTTTTGCCCCTTTTGCAAGAAAGAGCTCAAACTTGCTCTTGAGGTTTCCAACTGATTCTAACCATCCTAAAAGCTTCTAAGAGATCATTTGAGGGTGTCCAAAGCATCAAATCATTTCTGGAACAAGTGGCTTGGCAGATTGCATAAAAGCTCCAAAAAGAGGTAAGCATCACAACTTGGATTCTTTGAATCATGCTTTCTTTTGATGTCCACTGATCATGCATCTCTTATACATGTTATATGTGTTGTGTTTGCACCAATTTATCATGTAATTCATGCTTGTACCAAGAGATGGCATAGAAAATGCAAATCATGGCCTATTACAAAACCATTATCAAGTTTTTCAATAGGAGCATGATCTGAAAAAAAAACACCACCACAATTGGATTCCTTGCGAAATTCTAGGTAGGATAGACCTAAATTTTGTCCCAATCCATGGAGAAATGAGAAAGTTATGGCCTTCACGTTTTCAACCAAAATCTTGCTTTACCTTGCCTTGGGCCAGGCCAAAAACAAGGCAAGCCTTGTATATTTGTGGTTGTGTTTCAATCAATGGATGTATCACCACCCTAGTGGTAAGGCGCGCGCCCTATACACAAGAGGTCTGGGGTTCGAATCCCCCTCGCCCCATATCCTCTTTTTGTTATTTTTTCCACTTTTTTATTGTTTTTCTTATTATTTTTAATGATTTGAAAAATTAATAACTCCCTCAATTTTAATTATTTTTTATTGGTTCTTTTAGCAAAAAATCACAAAAATGTTGAAATATTTTATTCCACAAAAAAAATTAAGTTTATATTATTTATTTAATATAATTAGTATTTTTGTGAATAATTTCCTTTTTAATTGTTTTTTAAACATTTAAAAGTGAATATCTACTTTGAAAATCAAAACCAAATGAGTTTTAATTCATCTTCTGATTAAAACCTCATTTTTCAAACCTTAAACAAAAATCACAAGTGGTTTATTCAAACTTATTTGGTATTTTTATCATTTTATTTGATTTTCTTTAAATATTTACTTTTAAAAGAAAACAAATTTAGGGTTTCCTTGATCTTCACTCAAACAAAACTTTTAAACACTCATTGGACCTCTAATAGAGTGTTGAACCCAACCCCTTTGAAAACCAAACCTTTTTGGGCCTCAGTCATTGTATAAGACCCACTGCGTTTTCAAAAACCTCGGCGCGATCGCCATTGCAAAGCAAAACCTTGGGCCTCTCCTTGAGATATAAGACCCATTCCTTAAACTTTTGGGTCTCTAATAGAGTGTAAGACCCAATCTCCTTTTAACCAAAATAATTTGGGCCTCAGATATTGTATAAGTCCCTCTGCGTTAAAAGAAAATCTCGGCGCGATCGCCAGTTCAAAAATCAAACCCTGGCCCTCTCCTTGAGCTGTAAGCCCCACCACTTGTACAAGAATAAACCTTTGGGCCTCTTGAGAGAGTGTAAGACCCATCACTTTGTACAGAAAACCTTTTTTGGGCCTTAGTCACTTGTATAAGTCCCTGTACAAAACAGCAATGCAATCACTGATAAAAACTTGGGCCTCTCCTTGAGCTGTAAACCCCAACAATATTTTCAAAGCACTTTCTCCTTTGATTTAGAATATAATATTGTTATCAAAGCTTTCTTTGTTGAACAACTAACCAAACAGCATGGAAGCTCTACAACCGAGTAAGTGTTTACCCGCTTTCTTTATCCGCTTTCATATATATATATATATATATATATATATATATATATATATATATAACTGTATTGTGGGACTGCTCACTGTAAGTCTTCTTTCACAAACTTTTATATACTTGTCAAATATCAACTGTGTAATACTAGTATAGCTATTTAGAGTTTTCCCCGGTAACTAAGTCTAGCACTAGGTAAAGCCTGTTGGTCACTCTTAAATACAAACAAAATTAGATCCCCATAGGATAACCAGACACAGTCTTCCCTCCTCTTGGGATTAAACAATATGGAGACGTGAAAGGCAGCATTCTCAGTGAACCCTTTCTCAGACTGTAACCTTTAGAAATCGTCAAAGAGACTCTACTCCCCAGTGTTGATCTATTCTCCATGAATAGCATCTCTTGAGCTTCTTCCAAATTCTCGAACTTTCCTGGCTTGATCTATTCTCTGTGAATAGCATGTCTTAAACTCCTCGGGGTTTGGGGACCCATAGGCTTCCTAAAAGCATCCCTGCCTCCTCTTGGGCGTTGTACAAGGACCCATCGGCTTCTTAAAAGCTCTCATGCCTTCTCTTGGGCTTAGTACAAGGACCCAGAGACCTCTACAGGTATAGGAACAGAACCTAGTCATCAATTTGCTAGAGCTGTCTTTCTGAGTCAGATGTCAGACCAGTTAATGGGTTGACCTTCATCCCTTAACATACCAGCCTTTTCTTGGGCATCGTACAAAGATCATTCACTTATCCGAGAATCAACTTCTCAAAACACCCGTAGACTTGGACACTCTCAATACCCTTTGGATTTCCCATTTCCTTAAAGAACAGGAAATAACCTTAATCCTCTGATAAATCCCTAAGCACAACATTACCCATATAAGAGCTGATTTTCTCCTTATCCAACATATTGGACCTGTCACTAAACTAAAACAGTTACAATAGCCTCCTCTTGGGCTTTGTACAATGATTCTCCCCAGCGGAGCTAACCTTTTCAGACTCTCTTGTTGAGTCAATCACTATTTGGCCTCCATCTCTGGCTTCGTACGAGATACCAAAAACACTCTCTTGTTGAGTATAAAAGACTCTCTTGTTGAGTCAATCCCTTTTAGCCTCTGTCTTGGGCTTCGTACAAGACACATAGAAGCACTCTCTTGATGAGTCAACTCCTTTAGCCTCCATCTCAGGCTTCGTACGAGATAGAAAATCACTCTCTTGTTGAGTATAAAAGACTCTCTTGTTGAGTCACCCACTTTCAGCCTCCATCTCGGGCTTCGTACGAGATACCAAATCACTCTCTTGTTGAGTATAAAAGGCTCTCTTGTTAAGTCAATCACCTTTTAGCCTCCGTCTTGGGCTTCGTACAAGAAACATATAAAAACACTCTCTTGTTGAGTATAATAGCACTCTCTTGTTGAGTCAACCCTTTTAGCATGTATCTCGGGCTTCGTACGAGACAGATAAAAAGCACCCTCTTGTTGGGTCACTAGCCTCCTCTAAGGCTTTGTATAAGGAAACCCCGGTTGAGTCAATTAACCTTTTGGTATCAAATTTGTGCCTTGCTCACAGCATACAAACATCAACAACTCCTTTTCCTTCATCTAATTGCTGTAAGCGGCAAGCCTCTGGATTATTTACATCCACGCCATTGTCCCTCTTTTAGCATGAGAAATTCCTAAGGAAATATGGCATTGCTCTACAATGAGTTAAAGTCTTCTCCTTCAGGTTAAAATCCCCTATAAAGGAAATTATGGTATTGTTGGATTCACATATCCCAGTTAAAGTAGTTCTCCTTTATAATCAGTCACCCCAACAGTTGTGACAAACAGACCAAATATCCCCTTTAGAGATGACAAATTCTCTCTAAAGTCAAAACCCTTCAGCTTCACATCTTGGGCTTCGAACAAGATACAAATAGACCCTTCAGCTTCACATCTTGGGCTTTGAACAAGATACAAACCACCTTTAGCTTCACGTCTTGGGCTTTGAACAAGACACCAAAACGACCTTTTTCCAGGAACTACGATCGCTCTGATTTCCCTGTTTCGTTAAACGGGAATACGTAGGCATAAGATTGAAAAATCTTAGCGAGCACACTAATTAAAAACATCAAATCCAGCACCTATCCAAAATCCCCATGAATAGTCCAGTCATTTCATTCTTAACAAAATAAGCAGAGAGAGGCCCACAATCTAAACCACATCTGTAAACCAACAGTCATCTGTTTAAACTCAGTATGCAAGCAGGGTTAATTGGAGACATCTATTTCCCTTCCTTAGTCAGCTTAATAGGATAAAAAATGAATCGACCTCTAGTACCCCAGAGCGACAGTGCTTAAGAACCACGTCCAAAATCACTCGCTACAGTGAGGTTCAATGGACCTTTCCTCTTGTCTGAGTAATCGGGAGATATCTTCTGGAATTTCTTCGTCATTTTCTTCTTTAGCCTCAAATACCGGGAATTCAAAGTTAGGAGAAGGCATTGGATCGTATGTTTCAACGGGGTTTAAAATAAGCAATCTACATGACGTGATGATTTGTTTTTTAGAAGAGATAGAGAAAATGCAAGAGTGTGTGCAGTGTATTTTCTTTGGAAAACTGCTTGTTTTTATTACTTGTTATTTTTTAGGATTACCATTTTTTGAAAAAGCAAAAAAGAGAAAACAGCAATAAATGCGGAATTTACAGAATGACGTTATTTTATTTATGACTTTGTCGATTCTTGAAACTACAACCCTATAAAACAAAACTCTATCGCTTTGGGCAAAGCGAAGAGGTACATTTACAGAAAGTGAGCCTTATCAAAACATCTGTTTCACCTGGGCAGGGTGAAAGGTTAAAACAAAGACGGCAATTACTTAGACTTATGAACGACTTTCAAAACATCGACAGCAACCCATTGGCGGCAAACTCCTTGGTGAATCACAAAGTCCAGTACCTTCTTTCTTGATTTGTCTTCAGAAATGACACTGATTTCTGGTGGAGCAGGATCGTTGGAATCTGTCTCCCAGGTAGAGTTGTCGTAGGAGGATTCTTCAGTTGTATCTTGCACAGTGTTTGTACTCTTAGGTGGATCTCCCCATCCAGTTGGTTGGATGTCTTCGAGCCTGATACGAGAGCTTTCAGGAGCGGTGTACTTGACCAAGAAGTTGAATTCGGTACTTGGTTATCCTAAGGTGTCCCATACTTCTTTGGAACTGGAGGAGTCATCCCTTTCGATGACGTTGACCTTGGGAAAAGCATAGTTGATGAATTCTAGTCCTGCAAGCTTTAAAAATCCATCGTCGTGTTGGGTATTTTTTGAATACCCTGAGTGTTGACCCCATGACATGGTGGGGACGCATGTATTCTTTTCAATGATGCTCAGCTGATATTCATCGTTCAGCTGATTCTTTGGCCCCAAGTCTCCTGGGTACGGCTGCCAGATAGGCAGGCCATCCATTGGGCCATAATAGTCGTGGTCAAAGCTGTCTTTCATCAGAGTGTCTTCCTCTAATGAGTTTGGTGGAGCACGACATCCTTCCGGATCACGATCTCTGTATATCATTTTGACGTCTGACCTTGGTATATATCTCGGACTCTGTGCGGGATAGCAAAATGGTGTAGGCGCCTCTTCCTGGGACATATAACCGTCCTCATTGAGATAGGATTTCCATTCTTCATCTGTATCGGAGGAGTCACCCTCGTTGATGGTATGTACTTCCTGAGACACTGGGTGAAGGAAACCTCCACTGTGGAAGAAGTCCTGAATGGGATGAAAATTTTCATCGTTAGTAGCAGTCTGGGTATAGGTTGAGGAAAAACCAAGACCCTTCTTTGTTTTGTTATTAGTAGGAATGACAAGCTATCCCCATCCTTTTGCATTGTTAATTTTGATCACCTCGAGAGCATCTTTGTACGAGGAAATTGACGTTCCTTTTTCTGATTGGTTGTCATTGCTCACCAAAAGTGCTTGGAACTGAGTTCCCACAACCTCCTCTGGTTCTACACAAGTGGACGACGATAAGTTGCTCACGATCAAGGCTTGCTCTCCACGGACTGTGACTAGTTGGTCGTTCTTGATGAACTTTAGTTTTTGGTGAAGTGTCGAAGTGACTGCCCTAGCCTCCTGTATCCAAGGCCTTCCTAACAAACAACTGTATGCTGCCCGGATGTCCAAGACCTGGAAAGTGACTTGGAAAGTGTGAGGACCGATAGTTATGGGAAGATCGACTTCGCCGATAACTGTTTTTCGAGATCTGTCAAATGCTTTGACGATGACCTCACTGCCTCTCATCGGAGATCCTTTAAATGATAGCCGCATTAAAGTAGACTTCGGCATAACATTTAAACCTGATCCAGTATCCACCAGTATGCTGGCTAAAGCATCGTCCTGGCAGCTAACTGTAATATTGAGCGCCATGTTATGACTTTTTCCTTCTTCTGGCAATTCCTCATCACTAAACCCTAAGTTGTTGTAGGAAGTGATGTTGGAGATGATGTTGTCGAATTGTCTTATTGTTACATCTTGTTCCATAAAGACCTGCTCTAAGACTTTCTGTAGAGCCTCTATGTGGGCTTCGAAACTGAGTAAAAGAGATAACACAGAGATTTTTGAAGGAGTCTGCAACAGCTGATCAACGATGTTGTATTCACTCTTTTGGATTAGCTTCAGCATCTCATCGTTGTTCTTTGAAAGGTCGGGATCACTGGTTTGATCGACTGGTTGAATGGGAACTCCGGTTTGAGGTTCCCTTTCTTTGTTAGGTTCTCTAACTCCTCGGTTGAAGATTCGACCACTCCGTGTTACCCGGCTGATGTCTGCAATATTCACGACGGAGGGTAATGGAACTTCTTTTCCATTCTCAACTGTTGTTGCACCGTACTTGTAAGGGATCGCCTTATCGAATTTGTACGGTACTTGTCCCGACAGATAGATAACTACGGGAGCCTTTTGATTTTTCTAACCATCATAGTCGGCCTCAATTGTTTCGAGATTGAGAATATTTCCACCGTCAAGAGGAACCCTCGATTCATGGATTAAAGGGATTATGGCGCATACATCTTTGGCCACTTCTTGCTTAGGGATCAAGACAAAATCTTTACCTTGATTAGGATGATAGTCTGACATTGAACAAGAGCTTGACCATGGTTGAATCTCCTTATGGTCCAACTGACTTTGAAGGGCTGCCTGCACGAGGTAGCATCCTTGGTTATCCTCTGAGCAAACTCTACAGCATTCATAGTTGTGTGGTGGCACCCGACCACGTCCGCTTTGAATGCAGTGCAACCTTACTAGATCTGTTTCCATTAATCGAACATCCTGACCTGGATGCCTAGTAGGGTTCCCATTAATCATGTTAATTTGTTGTGTGTCTTCTTCTATATAGATCGGAAGCCACCAGTGGTTTAACAAGTGTTGCAAAGTTCTTTGAACGAGAGCACATCCTTGGTCGCTCTCACGGCATACTGTACAGTTCTAATAATTATACTAAGTCAGAAAACAGAGCTAGACTTGCGTGGCGTGTAGTTCTACTAAGCTGGTATTCATCAGGCGAGTATCAAAGATTTGAATCATATTCACCTGATACTGACTTCTATCACGGTAATCCTGAATCCATCCAAGATCCATCTGACGCTGGGGGGCCTCTTGTATAAAAGATCATTCCTGATCGTTTTTTGAGCAGATAGGACAGGAATCGTAATCTTGCCATGGCAGATTATGATGTTGGCTTTGCCTTGAGTGCATTGCCACCAAGTTGACCTTCATTGCCAGGATTTTGTGGTTTTGAACGATGTTAGAATTTGTATAAGTCATGTTGACTTCACGAATTCGGTGATCCTGGATCCATCCGAGATCCATCTGTTCCTGTAGAGCGGATTGCACCACAGGATATCCTTGATTGTTTTTAGAGTAGACATCACACTAATGATAATTATGAGATGGTACATGACCGTATCCACTTTATCTGCAATGCATCTTGACTAGGATGGTTCCCAATAAGATTACATCGTGAATTTGATAGCTGTGTTTAGACTCTTCCTCTATCAAATTGACTGCAACTTTCTCGTGTTGAGGCAACGGGTTCGTCTGAACATTTAGATTTGTATCCTTGAAGGATAAGACCCCGCTATAAGACCCTAATTTTTACCCCTAAGATTTCGCACTTTTCATTTGCATCTCCTACCACAAACAAGATCACAGTTTGTGCTTCTCCTAAGCACCTGTGTGTTTCTCTTTCTTACTTGCTTCTGTTTATCTAACCTCTAACCAAAAATACAAAAAATATGCTGCCGTTTGCTTGTTTCTCTCTCTGTGTATTGTGCAGGTTTGTCAAAGACGAGGGCCTAATTTCAAGTCACATGTGTGTTCAAAAGCAAGATGTCTTGCGCTGAGATTCTTCAGTTTATCAGGCAGTGGTGCATATGAGTTTTGGGGTTCAGACAGATTCAGAGGGCCGTTGTTTCGGTTGTGATTTGTTGTGTGGCACGTTTTACCAAAGGCTTGTGAAACGAAAATTCAAGAGTGGTTGTGGGCTAGAAATAAAGATTCACTTATCCATTAATCAAATCCATTTTTTATCCAATCTAACTCATTTCCATTTTCATCTCTAAAGCCATATCCATATCCAATTTTCAACTATCCATTTTCACTTTTTTTTATCCATATCAAATTCCATTCACAAACCAATCACCATTTAAATCCATATATCCATTTCAATGTCCATATTCATTATCTACATTCATTACCCAAATAACCATGTTTATCTTTTTAATCCATTTTAAATTCCAATTCAAATATTCAATACCATATCCATTTTCCAAAATCCATTTCCAAAATATTCATTTTAACATCCAATAGTCATATAAAAAAACCATTGTCCAATAATCATTTCATTTTCTCCATGTCAAGTCCAAACTCATTGACCATTTTTTTTATATAGTTCATCTCCTATTTTTTTTTACAGGCCCATGTGCCAATTACAACCAAAAATCTTAACTCGAGAAGAATCAAAACGCAGCGCATTACCTGTAAAAGCAAAACGCAGAAAAATCATTGAAACGGCAACACAGCGAGCAAAGTTTAACACGCACAATTCATCAGTTGAAACGCAATGAAAAAGCAAAAACGACAACTCAAATTCTCATTTCAATTCTCACCTCACTTGTTCTATAAATAAGAGCCTTTCTTCCTTCAATTCTCCAAGCTTTGACAGCCCCTAAACACCCTGCCAAAATCAAAACCCAGAGCTTCAATTCCATTTTCATTCTCAAAGCTTTGAAGAGCCAATAAAATTCTGCAGAAAAATCACCATAATCCTTCCATTTTCCATCAATTCAACAACAAGAAACTTCAACCATCTTCTTTCCAAACTCAACAAAAACAAAATCTCTCTAAAAACTTCCCTCATTTCTGACCTGCAAAATCAATTCAAAGCTTCAACAACAACGATTCTCCACATCAACAACAACACAAATTCAAAGAGGAAAAGAAGAATCAAAGCAATTTTTCACCTAGTTTTGAAGGTAGATATTTGGTTTGCTCGTAAAGCTTTCGTATCACGGATTCGGACGAGTTGTTGATTGATTCTCGAAACCGAACTTAGATTCGAGTTTAGCTCTGTTTTTCGAACATAACCGTGCAAATATCCGACTCCGTCGCTCCTCCGTTAGCTCCGCCGCGAGCCTCCCATTACCGTGCTACAGTGGCCGTCGGTTGTTCTCATCGAAGAAGAAGATAACATTTGCTCTTGTTTTCTTTTCTGATAATTGGTTTTTATTTTTAATGCTTAGTTGGTTTGATTGGGCTTGGCCCGTTTTCATTTCTCTACATACCACCTCCATTTCCTAAATTCTTACCTTCCTTTCTTTTTTTCTAAAAAATATAATTTCAAATCCTTTTTTTCTATATACCCTTTTTTAGTAGCTTTTTGAAATTAGAGTTTATTTTAAAATTCTGGTTTTAGAAAATTTCTTAGAAAAAGTCATAAAAAATTATATCTTTTAATTCTTGTTTTTATTTTATCTTGTTTTTTCTCATTTTTCTTTCATTTTTGGATTGGTTGTGTGGATCATAATCTTTTAGATCCACTTTTCTTCATCCATTTTCTTTTTGATCGATGAAAGTCGAAGTGATCGTGAAATTTCTTTGTTGAATTTCGATCGAGACGAGATCATTTCCACCTTTTCTTTTCGTGTGGCACCGCTTTAGGATAACGATCCCTATATCGTTTATCTCGCGTGCATTAACACATATATCTCATGGTCGGCCTCATTCGTAGGGTAATTGCTCGAACAAATTACTCGGCGTGCGCTTAACATAGACCAAAATTTGTCCCTACTCGGAATAAATCCAATTCCACACTTGTACTTTCGTGGACCGGACTTTGATTAGTCGCGTCATCCCAAGGTTGATTATTTGTTTGTGTTAGTTCCATAAACTTTGAAGCTTGAAGCGTAGTTGCTTTGGGTATCCCAATCTTCTTTCAAGTCTTCACTAAATTTGGACTAATTGCATTAATTAATCACCGTAGTGCAAGATGTGAAGCGGAACCGGTTACTTTTTCATTCTCTTTGACACTATTTGCTTTGTCTTTGATTGTGGATGATTAAGTTCACCATACCATTATTCACTAACATTTCTATTGTACTAATCATTTATTATATCTTGTTTCCTTCTTATCCCTTATCTCTCTTTTACTTTTATGTTTCATTTATATCATTTCATATCATGTTTACGCTTCCGCAATTTTCCCTTTGTCCGTTGGACACTTGTTTATGCTTATGCCTTTTTCTCTTTGTCCACTTGGACCAAAAACATTAATAAAGGCCAAAACCTTTTTAAAAAAAACTTGTGTTTCTAATCTTGGACTATGGTTACTATCCTTTGCAATGGACATGGAGTTTTGAACTTAGACCTTGGACTTCCAATGCAATTCTTGGAACCTTGGACTTAGAACTTAGGACCTTTCTCCCTTTGCTTTGGAATTATGGTTCGAAGACTTGGAAGCATACTTGTGTGGTTAGGCTATTCTCTTCCTTAGCTTTTCTTTTATGCTTTAGGATAGTCTCTTCTTCTCCTCCCCATTCTTTAATTTTCAAAACTCTCTCTCTTTTTCAAAACCTTCTTGATTTCAAACTTTCACCGCTTTCATAAACAAACTTTGACTTTTTCAAGTGACTTTACTCTTTTCCTTTCATTTCTTAATCAAATGCTAAACTACATAAGCATATTGACACCTTTTTCAAAAGACCTTAAAAAACACCAAACTCATTTACCCTCTTTTTGTGCCCTCGTGCACTCTTCCTTTAACTTTTTCATAAGTTTTGACATGATTCATTTCTTTAAGCGAAATTATTCGCTTGGAAATGACGACTTGTCTTTACATTTAAAAACAACCAAAACAAACAATTTTCACTCTTTGTACCACGAACTACGGGGTTTTGATCCTACATTGCACATCGTGGGTACGTAGGCATGAGACGACAAGTCTTTCAAAACACAAAAATCATAAAAACAACTTCTCTTCTCATCTCCTCAATCACTTTTCAAGCAAACTTTTTCAGACCAAAAGCGGTAGATATTTCAAAGGGCTCCTATAGAGTACTATAGACGTTTTGGGTGCTAACATCTTCCCATTGCGTAACCAACCCCCTTACCCGGTTTCTCTTCACTTGTTCTTGTTTAGAGCTTGTGTAGGTTTTGTTCGCTCTTTTTCCTTTCCTTTTTGGATAAAATAAAAGTGCGGTGGCGACTCTTGCTTTTCGAGTTAAGTTAATCAATAGCTTACACTCACGATTTTGCCGCTACACCCGCTCCTGACAAGCTTTTGCACATCGGACTTGAAGTTGAGACAGTTTTCTATGTTATGCCCTGGTCCTCCTTGATGGTAAGGGCAAGTCTGATCCGCTTTGAACCAAAAGGGTAGATTTTCCAGAATTGTAAGAGGAGCCCTGGTTTGGACATTCCCCTTGACCAGTAGTAATGGAAACAGTTCTGCGTACAACATTGGTATAGGGTCGAACCCTGGTGATCGCGTTGTACGGTTGTTGTTGTATTGAGGACGAGCCTGCTGAAGAGGTTGTTGTGTCCTTTGTTGATATTGTTGTTGATTCGGTTGGCTCTGAGCAACCTGAGGTTGATACGCAGGAACAGGCGCAGGGTTAATAGCAGGAGTTACAGCTGCTACTGGTTGGTACCGTCGCATTTTCTTTCCGAGAGAGATATTGCCAATATCTTGTTCTTTTTTCTTAGGGAGAACACTACCGTATCTTTTGGTACTGCTTGATGGTCCAACGTCTTTAACTAAATG
The DNA here is from genome assembly GCA_022829125.1 of Lathyrus tuberosus. Lineage (NCBI taxonomy): Eukaryota > Viridiplantae > Streptophyta > Magnoliopsida > Fabales > Fabaceae > Lathyrus > Lathyrus tuberosus. Next base: position 5,137,199 of record JALAZF010000430.1, on the reverse strand, counting down.
TCCTTCTCGGACTACTTCCTCAAGACGAAATCCCATGCCCACCATCTCAGTGAAGTCACTGGGCGCACTGGCGACCATTCTGTCATAGTAAAATGAGCTCAAGGTTTTCAAGAAGATCTTTGTCATCCGCTTTTCCTCAAGAGGTGGACAAATCTGAGCGGCAATTTCCCGCCATCTTTGAGCATATTCTTTGAAGGTTTCCTTGTCCTTCCGTGACATGGCTCTAAGTTAATCTTTGTCTGGTGCCATGTCCAAGTTATACTTATATTGTTGAACAAAGGCAGTGCTAAGATCTCTGAAAGTGACGATCTTGGTGCGGTTTAAACCCATGTACCATTTGAGTGCGGCGTCGGTTAAACTATCCTGGAAGTAATGGATCAGTAGCTGTTGGTTCTCTGTCTGTGTTGACATCCTCCGAGCGTACATTACCAAATGGCTTTGAGGGCAAGAGTTACCCTTGTACTTTTCAAATTCGGGCACCTTGAACTTGTGCAGAAATTTCATATTGGGGACCAAATAAAGGTCTGCGACGTCCTTTCTGAATAGATCCTGACCGCGAATGGGTTGCAATTCCTTCTGCATCTCCAGGAACTGTTCCTGGAACTCCTTCATTCTGTTGTCCATACTTTCGTTTCCACCAAAAGTTATCTGGGGAATCTGCCCTTCCGGGACAGTGTGTACCACGGGTGATGGTATAGTCATTACGGCAGTGACTCTTGGTGCCTCCCGAAGTTTGTAACCTTCAGGAGTTTTTGTCATGCCCCTGGCATCTTCACTCTCCCGAAGTTTGTAACCTTCAGGAGTTGTTGTCATGCCCCTGGCATCTTCACTCTCCCGAAGTTTGTAACCTTCAGGCCCAGCGGCTCCTGCTGCAGTTTTCAGATCTTTAGTAATCGGCAGAATATATCTTTCTGGGATATAGTTGATAGGCATGCCCCAGGGTCGATCTTTAGACATGTTATACTGAGGATCATACTTTTTCACTATGGGCGTAGATGTGATCTCTGAGATCACAGTCCTTTGTATCTGGGCTGCTGCCAGAGCTTGCATGTCATTGTGAAGTTTCCTCAGATCTTCTTTCAGGGCGTCGAGTTCTTCTCTCAACTCTCTGTTCTCTTCCTCGAGATTATCCATTTTCTTTTGTTGACTGGCCCGAGTATTGTACGAATGAGACAGTTTGACTCTAGAATCGAGACACAAAAGTGAGATTCGTAGAGAAGAAGAATGCGTTTATGTGAGAATGATGAATGATATGCAATAATTATATTAAAATTTTTTGTTTTAATCAAAAGAAACTTCAACAAGTTGGATTGCAAATATCATACAATGGGGAAACCCCGTTTTATTGAATTCAAAGATTGCCGAAATGGAAATACAATAATTTACAAAGTGCTGCAAAAGGAAATGTCTAAGGTTATGGATCCTGAGTCCTCTCTGAGGAGGGCTCAGGTGCTGGTTCTGGTATTTTCCTTTTCTTTGACCGGGGCTCTTGAGCCGTTGTCGGGTTGTTATTCCTTTGCCAAGTGAAAGGAGCGAGCAAATTCCTTTGGTCATCTTGATTTTCTACAGCATGTTGCTCTAAAATCTTGATCAGAGCATCTTTATCTTTCAATAGTTGCTGTATTTAGGTACACTCCACATTGAGAATACGGTACTTGTTCTTCCAAGACTTCTTCTCCTGTTGAACTTTGCTGAGAGTAACCTGAAGTTTTTCCGTGTTTGAGATAAAATAAAGGATAGATTCCTTTAATGGAAGAACTTCATGGCGAGGGTAAGACATCCTCAGTTTGAGAGCTCTAGTTTGCACTCAGTGGAGATAAGGTTCCACAGAGACACAGTCCGATTTTCCTAGAGAGTCTCTTCCTTTCCTGTAAACATGTTTCCAAGCATGCACTATTTTTGTCTTTAGTGCTTTGTCGTTTTCTCCTTCGTTGAAGAAAAGACCTTCCAGATGAGCATTACACAGGACATGCCTCATTGGGTATCCAAATTGACGACGAACTAAAACTGGATGATAATTGATTCCTCCTTTAGTTCCTATGAGGGGTACATTAGGGAAGTTTCCACAACGGTCAATGATTCTGATCCCGTCATAGATCCGATTGTACCAATCGATGTCAGAGTTGGTAAGAGCCATGATTCTCTGCGACCAACGTAAAGTATTCTTATGATCCCAAAATGCAGCAGACTTTGGCAAATGGGAAGTGAACCATTTGTAAAGCAAGGGTACACAACACATGATCATTCCTCCGCTGTATAAATTCCTTAAATGTACAGAATTATATGCATCTGCAAGCAAGGTCGGTACAGGGTTTCCAATCAGAAAAACCTTAATGGCATTGATATCAACGAAGCTATCAATGTTGGGAAATAGAAATAACCCTTAGGTGAGCAAAACAAAGATGCTTTCGAAAGTAGTCATGTTCTCTATACTATCAAAGTACAGAGCTTTCTTTACCAAAAACTTGGCTGGCAAACCTTGGATTCCACCCTTAGTGGTCATGTGAGTCCTGACTTCTGACTCGTCCAAATAAATTGCTCTTGCAATGGTCTGATCCTTTGGAATTTCTTCCAGTCCAGAAAAGGGAGCTTGGTCAATGATAGGTAAATCAGTCAGGTGAGAGTACTCCTCCAGCGTTGGTGCTAGCTTATAATCCGGGAATGTGAAACAGTGATCAACCGGATCGTAAAACTGAATGAGTGTAGACAGGATTCCTTCAATTACATGGACCCTTAATAGAGACAGCAGTCCTCCGTATTTAGCTCTAAAAGCCTCAGGGTTGGTGATCATCCTTGCCAAACCTCTTAAATCCTCTAATTTTGGAACCTTGAAGGTGTACTTGTGATTCTTCCTTCTACCGAAATCCATAACGCAATCTTTCTCTCTGACATTTGTAATCATTGTCTTAGTTTAATTTGAAAAAGAGAGACTAGAAGAGAAAAAATTTCTTCGTTTGAAAGTTTTTTAGATGAAATGAATGCATGAATACAGCACACAAAAACATAGAAAAAACATGGGGTCAAAGGTTCGGTGTCATGAAGTCAAGGCTCTACCCATCCCAAAAGGTTGTACTGGTGATTTTTTGTACCTGTCCTCAAAATCATTGACCCCTCTTGGGATAACAACAGCAAGCTATTTTACCCGAGCGAGCTGCAGTATCCTAGAGTAATCTTAAATGAGGGTAGTATCGCGTGACAACTATTTCCGATAGCTTCCGCACTACAAAATAGTAACATGGTTTCAGTCTACTAAAATCCTCAGTTTCTCAGATACCACAATCGAACAATCTGCTTTCAACAACCGAAGTCGTATAGGCATTGAATCTGCAAAGGGTATCTCCACTGATTTGATGGTCGACCGGGATCTCTTATTTGGGAGTCACTCCCTGTAAGATTACCCGTCTAGTGCCATCACTTCTCCTAGGTGTCACTCAAACTTTCCAGATGCGGCATCACCCGCAGTCCCATTAGCAGAAAAATAAACACGGATATCAATTAGGAAAAGCAATATATATATATATATATATATATATATATATATATATATATATATATATATATATATATATTTGTTCCTAAAACTAACATCCTAGACCTCTTAGGAGCTATAATCCTAGTCCTAAACAGACAACGGGTCCCCAGCAGAGTCGCCATTTTTCTGCGAAAAATGGGGACGATGCCCTAAAGATCATTCTAAAGGCTCCCTAGCAGAGTCGTCATTTTACTGTAGCGCGCGATTTTTTTCGGTGACGCGACCACCTTATCGCGGAATTTTGGTTTCTCCTCACAATGAGGAGGGGGTGCTACTTTATGATTTCTTATTTATCCCATGAAGCTGGAAGGGAAAGGGAAGCTATCTAAAACTAACCTTGCACACGAATGTTTAACTTAACAAACGCTTTAAAAAGATTCGGGGAGTTCGGGGTCAGGTTATACAATAGGGAGTTGTCAATTACCCATCCTATATGTGGTTATCCACAGGTTGTTAGCCTTAGGTCTCGCTTTGTACTTAATGGTGTTTATCCGTTAATGGATTGGGAAAGTTTCTTGGGAAATTTGAGTGAGTGAGTGAGTTGATGTTAAAGTTCGGGTGTCCTCGATATTTTTGGTAAGGTGTTGGACCTAAGTTTTGGTGTGAAGGTACTGGACCTAGAGTTTTTTATCGGTATGCTCTCCAAGATTTCGCAATCTTATGCCTACGTATTCCCGTTTAAATGAAACAGGGAAATCAGAGCAATTGTAGTTCCTCCTATTCTAAGGGAGGAAAGAGATGTTTGGTGTCTTGTTCAAAGCCCAAGATTGAAGCTAAAAGGTTGAGTATTTGTGTCTTGTTCAAAGCCCAATATTGAAGCTAAAAGGTTTTACTGAGAGAGAATGTGTCATCTCTAAAGGGAGATGTTGATTTTTGTGTGCCTTGATCAAAGCCCAAGGTTGAAGCTAAAAGGTTAATTGACTCGACTAGGGATTTCCTTATATAAGGCCTAAAAGGAGGCTAAATAGGATCGACTCAATAAGAGAGTGTATATATCAGTGTCTTGTACAAATCCCAAGATTGAGGCAAAAAAAGAGACTGACTCTTTGGGGGATATCATTATACAAAGCCTAAGAGGAGGCTAAAAGCTTGATTTTTCCAGGGAAAATGTTCTATCTGTCTTGTACAAAGCCCTAGATTGAGGCTGAAAAAGGATTTTGACTCCGTTGGGGAGTTTTGTATGTGTCTTGTACAAAGCCCAAGATAGAGGCTGAAATGAGAAATTTGATCAACTCGACTGAGGATATTTTAGGTATCTCGTACAAAGCCCAAGATAGAGGCTGAAAGGATTTGACTCTGTCGTAGAGTATTATCTATCTTGTACAAAGCCCAAGATGGAGGCTGAAATGAATTTATTTCTCAAAGTCTAAATGAAGGCTCGGAGAAATTGACTTCGCTGGGAAAAATGTTTGCCCCAAGCTTATTAAAATTTTTATCTTGCACAAAGCCCAAGATTGAGGCTAAAAGGGTTTGACTAAAAAAGGGAGTGCTTTTATTTGTCCTATACAAAGCCCAGGATTGTGGTTGAACAAGCTAGAGAAATTATTACACATAGCTTGAGAGGAGGCTATCTCCTGCTATGGGAAATCATTATACAAAGCTTAAGAGGGGGCTATTGACTTAACAAGAGAGTGTTTTTATCTGTCTCGTACAAAGCCCGAGATAGAGGCTAAAGGGTTGACTCAATAAGAGAGTACTGAAAAGTGATTGACTCAATAAGAGAGTCTGAGATGGTGATTGACTCAACAAGAGAGTCTGAAAATTGATTGACTCAACAAGAGAGTCTAAAAAGGTGATTGACTCAACAAGAGAGTCTGAAAAGGTTAGCTCCGCAGGGGAGAATCATTTGTACAAAGCCCAAGAGGGGGCTAAATATGCTGAGGAAAAATCATTATACAAAGCCTAAGAGGAGTCTATCTTTTGCCGGGGGTTATTGAGATCCCGAGGCAGGTCCAAGTGGGAAAATCAACTCTTGCTGAGGGTTACAGAAAAATTGATAGATCAGAAACCTTGAGGTTTTGATTTGAGATAGTGTTACCCAGATGATAAATTGACCCTGGCTTGGGGATTTTAGGAGAGGGACTGGGTTCTTCAACTCAATTGGGAATTGATCGGATGATCAGGGTTTCGCCTACGTTGTAGGGAACTTGAGAATGTCTTTGAGACTCAAGAAGGGATTTAGACTGTCCAAGTCTACTGGTGTGGAAGAGTTTTATCTTTTGTATGATGCCCAAGAGCAGACCGAATCTTTTTAAGGGATGAGTATCAACCCTAAAAGTGGTCTGAAGGTTTTGACTCTTTTTAGAAAGACAGCTCTAACGAAGGATGACTAAGTTATGTCCTATACCTTTAAGAGGTCTTCAGGGTCCTTGTATTAAGCGCAAGAGAAGGCATGAGAACTTCTAAGAAGCCGGAGGGTCCTTGTACAAAACCCAATAGGAGGCGGGATGCTTTTAGAAAGCCTGTGGGTCCCAAACCAAGAAAAGTTCCGGAAATGCTATTCACCGAGAATAGATCATTTAGTGAAAGTTCTAAGGTTTGAAGAAATTCAAGAGATGTTATTCACTGAGAATAGATCAACTCTGGGGAGTAGAATTTCTTTGACAATTTCTAATGTGACAATCTGAGAAAAGGTTCACGAAGAATATTGCCTTTCTCTTTGTTCCGTATTGTTTAAGCCCAAGAGAAGGCAAGACTGTATCTGGAAATCCTATGGGGATCTAGTTTTGTTTGTATTTAAGAGTGACCAATAGGCTTTACTTAGTTATAGACCTAATTGCCAGGGAAAACTCTAAATAACTATACTAGTATATATACAGTTGATATATGACAAGTATGTAAAAGGATATGAAAGAAGACTTACAGTGCGCTTCCCACAATACAGTTATATATATTTGACATGTATTTAAAAGAATGAAAGAAGACTCACAGTGTGCAGCTTCCCACAATATATATATATATATATATATATATATATATATATATATATATATATATATATATATATATATATATATATATATATATATATATTAAAGCAAGTAAATGAAAGCGGATTACAAGTGAGCAAGCTTCCATACTGTATTGTTAGTTGTTCAAAGAAATTAAAAAAAGTTTTGATAACAACTGTATATTTGAACCTAAAAAAAGAAGTTGTTTGACAAAATTGTACTGGGGCTTATACAATGACTGAGGCCCAAAAGGTTTTCTGTACAAAGGTATAGGTCTTACAACTCAAGGAGATGCCCAAAGATTATTTAAAGAAAAGAAATGGGACTTACAACACGAGGGTAGGCCCAGTTGAAAATAGTTTAAAAACGACGATCTCGTCGAAATTTCTGAAACTGTATCGGGACTTATACAAGACACTGAGGCCCGAATTATTTTTTTTACAAAGAGGTGGGACTTACACTCTATCAAGATGCCCAAAGTGTGTTTTTAAGAAAAGGAATGGGACTTATAGCTCAAGGAGAGGCCCAAGTGATTTGATTTTTGAACTGGCGATCGCGCCGAGGTTTTTTGAAATGTGTTGGGACTTATACAATGTCTGAGGCCCAAAAATGGTTTTGGTTAAAAGGGGATTGGGTCTTACACTCTATTAGAGGCTCAAAGAGTTTGAAAATGAACAAAGATGGGTCTTATAACTCACGGAGAAGCCCAATCGGTTTTGTTAAAAAGGGCGACGATCGCGCCGAACTTTTGAAAATATACAGAGGGACTTATACAATGTGTGAGGCCCAAAATGTTTATTTACAAAGGGGTTGGGTCTTATACTTTATTAGAGGCCCGAGTGTGTTTGAAAAAGATTGATGAGGGTGGAATCAATCAAAACCCTAATTTTGTTTAAAAATGGAATTAATTTTGTTAAAAATTAATAAAAATTATTGAAAACATGTGAAAAATGAGTGGTGATCTTGGATCAATGTTTCAAAAATCATGTTTTTGTCCACAAAATTATTGAAAACCATTTAAGTTTGGAAAATCAAGAGAAAGAAAATTTTTAAAATGTAAAAAAAAAAAAAAAATTAATTCTTTTCCAAAATATCAAATATGTGAAATAAATAATATTTTTGGGGAATTTTTGTAAAATAAAATATTTTAACATTTTTGTGAATTATTAAAAAAAGAATCAACTCAAAATCATTAAAATTCAGAGAGAAATTAATTTTTGAATCAATTAAATAAAATCACTAAAATTCAAATATTCAAATATTTGAAAAAGGGCGCCAAGAACATCTTGTTCTTGCCCGCGTGCCCTGTTTTGCCCAAATTTGCGTTTTCTCATCAATCTCACTGAATACTTGATGGAATCACACAATCCACATATCAATCTGCTCGTTTTCAACTCACGATCATGTCTATGGTCTTTAATTTCATTTATTTTAAGCATGGAATGAGAAATTAAAACAAAACCTCAAGAATCCTAATTTTTGCATGAAGGCTGAGAAATTCCTTACACGATTCATACAAAGCAATCAATTTAGGGGAAACACTCCATACATGATTATGAACATATGGCAAAATTATTGTGCGAGGAAAAATGCATGAATCATGAGATGACCAAGTTAAGGCTTACCTCTTGCAGCTGGTGATCGAGTTCTAGGTTGGAGGTGTTACAGCTTGGTTCCAATGATGTGGACAGCTTCCCTAGGTGCTATGGAATGTGTCTGAATGCTTGGAGTGGATTGAATTGAGCTGGAACTTGATTTGGCACCTCAACTGCAAATTTGTCAAAGGCTTGTGCAGATGGCTGGTGATTTTGTGACTCTGATGTTCCAGATATTATGTAAGAGTTTTAATCACTTCTATATGTTATATATGAGGTGACTGAACCATTGGTTTGGTTGGAATTGCTCTCAAGCTCAAAACCCGATGGTGACTTGAGTTAGAAGGCAAATTTGGAGTGAAAGAGGTGATTTTGAGAAAGGCAAGTGTTATAGGCCTTTGGTGTACTCAAACTGATCAGAAATGAGGTCTATTTATAGTGTGTCAAGTTTGTTTTGGCATCAATAGGGAATGGCAACTGCAACAGGCCTTTGGCCAATGTGGATCAAAGGGAATCTCAAGTCTCCTCTAGCCATTGACTAGAGGTTAGAGCACAGGCCTATGGCTCTTTGATTCAGAGCTTATCCTTAAATAATTCAGTTGGAATAGGCTCAGTTCATGCCACCTTGGTGCATCCATTAAATGCTTGGAAACAAAATTGGAGTCTTGGCACCTTTTTAGCTCTTTTAGGTTTGGCATGCTACTTGTAGATTTTGGGACTTTGGAGGCTGATGGATCAGTGCTTGTCCCTTGTTTGTTCCCCCTTGAGGTGTGCAGATGGATAACCATGCTTGTTGTTGCACAATTTGATCAAATCGAGCCCTTATGCACAAATCTGCCTTGCCAAGACAGTTTGCAGCAAGGCATGTTGCAGCTATCATCACTCCTAGCTCAAGTGGAATTTCATGGGGTTCTTGGGCATTTTGGAAAGCTGACATATCCTATTTCAACATGATGTCCAACTTTGATTTTGATCTAACTTGAATTACAATGAAAAATGCCTCTACATTTGGGAAAAAATAAGGCATATTCTGACTTTGTGAAAATTTCACTAAATGTTGGAAAAATGTCACTTTTGTGTTTTCAGCCATTTTGATCACTCCATAACTAAAAATCCATGAGGAATTAGAATCAGATGTAGTTGACACTTTTAAAGTATGCCATGAGAGCTACAAATCCAGCTTTGGACCATCCAAAATGGTTTCTTGGATCTCAAGTTATGGTCCTTGGAAGTTGGTACCCTAGCCACTTTATTCCATAACTTAGAAAAATTCTAAGTTTTTTTATGGTTACCCCTTTTACAAGTTAACTCATTTTCTTTAGTTTTTCTTGATGAATGATGATTTCAATCACACATTAACATTATTTTAGGGTTAAGGAACCTTGGTTGACCAAAAAATCAAAAAGTCAAACTTTGACTTTTTGTACAGTTGACTTTTTCATCAGATGAAATTTAAATTGTGCGATCCTCTATGAAATCAAGTCCTTGACCTAAATCAAACTTAGTGGAGGGACTTCATAGGTGTTATAGGGTGTATTGACTTATGTCCCAAGGTTTGGGAGCATGTCTTGGTCAAAAGTCAAAGGTACAGTTGGCTTTTTCTATAAAACCCTAATTGTGGTCCTGATGAAATTGAAACTTGTAGATCAAGCTTCTAGGATTAATTCATTGTTGCAAATGGATCAATGTAGTGTATTAGAGACCCTCAAACCATGTCTTGGGGTTTTGGCTCATGTTTTGTCCCAAAGGTCAATTTAGGGGTGAATTAGGTCAAGAAACCCTAATTCCTGATTTTTGGTAAATGCATCCCCTGAGGCTAAATTGACTTGATGATTGGGTCCATGAGGTCCCTTAGAGTATCTTGGGTTATGCTTTGAAGCATTGGCTCATGCCCAGAGAAAAAATTCCACCTGGAGGCCCTGGTCGACCAAAACCCTAATTTGGTGACACTGGCGATCTTGAGGCTTGATCCACTTGGAATATTGCAACCTTGTGCTTGATTCTTGATGTGGGAGTCTTTTTTACCCTTTATGGGTGTTTGAGAGGTTTAGACAAGTTGAAGATCATGTCATTTCTTGATTGATCTTTTGTCTAAGTGCTCTGAGAGGACTCAAAACCCTAATTCTTGATTGTAGTGAATGCTCAATAATCCTTGAGGAGATTGATGAGGCATGATGGCACATCCATATTGTGGTGATGATTTGCACAATGATGGGAAATCTTGGTGGTCAAAATTTGGGGTATGACAGTCAATAAATAGACTAGTTCTCTCAGGTTGTTGAGAGAGGTTAATTGATTTTATTCACTTGTAATCTTTGAACCCTTATTGAGTAAGTGATAGTAAAGCAGTTTCAACAACTTCTGATTCTTCTTCTTCATTCTTCCTTCTTCTCTCTCTTTCATAAAACCTAATAGGGTTTCTTGTGTTTGTTTAAGAAACTCAATCTTTTTATCATATTTTGGTTTGTTCTTGACGACATCAATTCACAACAATATATCAACAAAAACCAAATTATCAACGACATACAACTTTTATAAATTAACAACAACAAGAGTTGCAGAATATATGTTGGAGTTTTATGAAAAAGTGGTATAAATCATTCATGATGTAATGAAAAGGCGTGAGAGAGTCTTAGAGTTTCGTTTTGAGAGAGACGGTTGTTCTTTCCTGAAAGAGCGATCTTTTACTTAAATATATGTTAAACGTTCAACCACGGTTACTTAAATTGCTCATGATAAAGTGTAAGTATTTTTCACAATGGTTGCTACTTAAGACCGCATTGAAATGTATTTAATTTTAACATAAATATTAAGATTATAAGTCACATGTCCATATTGTAAACAAAAAAAGGAAAACTGCAAGTGTGGGGAATCGAAGCCTATAAGCATTAAGATATCACTACATTTTTTAACATGGACCGTAGTGAAAAATCTTTTAGTAAAAAAAAATAGAAATTCAGGCACTTAAATAAGAGATATTACCTCAGTTGGTTTAATATCTATGATAATACCATGTTACGTTATGTGTATTTTTAGTAGTGAGACCTACACTCTTCGCCCATTCTAACAGAGGACAAAAAAATCATAAGTCGACCAAACCAAAAACCCATCATCGGGACCAGCAACCTACCTGAATTTCAAAATATATAGTCCTCCCGTCCAACGCCCCATCATACTCAACTCTTGAGACTTTGCTCCAAAATTAGTAACAACCTCTCGAAAGTCACACATAGCATATTCGACTCAATCCACACATCATCATGCTATAATCGAATATTAAACTTGTTCACGACCTACTCCCTCCGTCCCAAAATATAAGAGAAAAAAGTGTTTTTTTTCCCCAAAATATAAGAGAAAAAATCAACTTTTATCATTTTTAAGGTAAAATTAAATGTAAGTTGCATTTAATTTGCTTTCTCTCTCATCTTTTCTATAAACAACAACCAATTAAAATTGTTTTTACATCTTTTAAAACAAATTTTTTCAACAAAATCTTAGTCAAACTATTATGTTTTTTACTTTACTTAATAAATGTGTTTTTGAGTTTTTCTCTTATATTTTAGGACGGAGAGAGTACTTACAAATAGGTGAGACAATCCAATCCGACAACTCCGCACCCTTGGAGCCAACTTCGCACCCTCAAAATCGAGTTCACGAGGACCACTCACAAACCTATTCGTACAAGTATAAGAGCCAAAATTATAAATCAATTCAACCGCACAAAAACCATGTTGAGAGATTGACTCTTCACTATTTCTTTAGTTGATAAGAATAAACCGTTTTACTTATGTTTTAAGTTGTTTCATTTCTTTAAATTTCCGACTTTTATTCTTAGCAAGAAGGACACCTCCTTATTTTCCAATTTCATATTCTCTCTCTGTCTTCTCATGATATTCAACCAGTCATAGCTTCTTCCACCTTCATCACTAAAAATGGTTTATCTACACTTTAACCTATTTTTATCATGTTTTACATAATTGGAGAACCATGCTTGCTTAAAATTAATTTAAAAAAATTATAAACTTAGATTTAATTCATACAACTGTGACTGTGACAACATGAGTTCGCAAGCTTGTATCGGCGCCGCAGCATGCATTACATATTCGTAAGCATGAGATATCATTATAGCATCTAACAACTTGCAGACCAATTTCATTGAACCGAATATCAACTTTTTAATTTTATGAAAATCATTTTTTCCTATTTTAGATATTGCCTATAAAAGACTGTGATACACTTTCTACAACAACAGTATTTTTGTTAAAAATATGGACAAAGTTTCTTCATCTCCTTCTAAATTTCCCGTTCTCCACGTGAGTTTCGTGTATCTTTATTTATTTTTTTAATATTTTCATATCTTTTTCAATTTATTCCAATTTTTTTTTATGAAATCAAACTCATTGTAACTGTCTTTGATAACTAACAGGATATGGAGATAGAAAATAGAGGAAAAGGAAACGAGTTTTTTCCAGAAGATTCCTTTAAGAGTTGGGGTGAGTATGGAAAAGCGTTTATGAGGACACCGTTTAGGTTGAAAGAGAGAATGTTTACGCGATCCAAAGATTACATGGAGATTGTTGAGATGAAAGCTCGAAGTAATTATCAAATGAAGAAGACTCTTAATTGGTTGGATCTTATTTGGTTTGGGATTGGAGCTGTTATAGGTTCTGGAATTTTTGTTCTTACCGGTATTGAAGCTCGTGAAGAGGCCGGTCCTGCCGTTGTTTTGTCCTACGTCGTCTCCGGTATTTCTGCATTGTTGTCTGTCTTTTGCTACACCGAGTTCGCCATAGAAATTCCGGTTGCAGGTTAGTGTTTTAGGTTCAAACATTGTGCCACTGAGAGATTAATCTAAATCTAACTATTTGGTTGTTGTTTTTTTGTTGATCAGGTGGTTCATTTGCGTACTTGAGAGTTGAACTTGGAGACTTTGTGGCCTTTATAGCCGCGGGAAACATCCTCCTTGAATATGTTATAGGATCGGCCGCCGTAGCACGGTCATGGACCTCCTATTTCGCCACGCTATGCAACTATAACCCCGATGACTTTCATATAATAGTCAAAAACATGAACCCTAATTATGGCCATCTTGATCCTATTGCGGTAGTAGTCCTAATAGCTATCGCCATCCTTGCCGTCTTTAGCATCAAAGCTTCTTCTATGTTCAACAAAATAGCAACAATGGTTCACTTATTCATCATTGCATTCATTATCATTGTTGGCCTAATCAACGCCAAACCCGAAAACTATGCTTCATTTGCTCCCTTTGGTACGCGAGGTGTTTTCAAAGCTTCAGCGGTTCTTTTCTTTGCTTACATAGGCTTTGATGCGGTATCAACAATGGCCGAGGAAACTAAGAACCCTGGAAGAGACATTCCTATCGGCCTTGTTGGCTCAATGGTGTTTATCACTATTATATATTGCTTACTTGCTTCAACACTTTGTCTTATGCAGAACTACAAAACCATCGATATCAACGCGCCTTTTTCGGTTGCGTTTAGTTCTATTGGATGGGGATGGGCTAAGTACATTGTTGCATTCGGAGCATTGAAGGGAATGACAACGGTGTTATTGGTTAACGTTGTTGGCGCGTCGCGTTACTTAACGCACATTGCTCGTACTCATATGATGCCTCCTTGGTTTGCTCTTGTTCATGAGAAAACCGGGACACCATTGAATGCTACAGCTGCAATGGTTATAGCTACTTCTGTTGTTGCATTTTTCACAAACCTTCGTATTCTTTCAAACCTATTATCGATTTCAACTCTTTCTATTTTCGTTCTTGTCGCAATTGGGATTCTAGTGCGTCGTTATTATTCAAGTGGAGTAACTACAAAAGAGAATCAAGTTAAGCTTATTGTGTTTGTTGTTTTGATTATTGGATCTTCATGTGGCATGTCTGTTTATAGAGCAATGAGTGATGGTTGGATTGGATGGGCTGTTACAGCACCATTTTGGCTTATAGGGACAGGAGGTATTTTCTTTATGGTTCCAATGGCAAAGAAACCTAAAGTTTGGGGAGTACCTTTAGTTCCATGGTTACCTTCTTTGTCTATTGCTATTAATATATTCCTACTTGGATCTATGGATAAAGATTCGTATATAAGGTTTGGGATATGGACAGGGATTTTGTTGATTTACTATATTCTCATTGGGCTACATGCTTCTTATGATGCATCAAAGGAGGTTGAGAGTAGACATTGTATGTCACAGTATCTTGACAAGGAGATTAAGAGTGTGGAAGAGGAAGGCAAAAATTAGAGGCTGTGAAATTGGTTAAGGGTTTGTAAAGTAAATGTGAATAGTGGTGGCAAATGTACCTGCATCAAAGTTTAGTAATTTTTGTATGTGGCTTCCTCCTCTCGATATAAAGATCACACAATACATGGCCCTTTAACTATTTTTATTTTTCTAAAACTATTTATCCATTTAAAATATCAATTCATTATATATTAATATTGTTCTCACAAACCTAGAGACAAAACCTAAATCTCTCTTTCTCTTAAAAAAACTCATTTGTGACAAAACCTAAATCTCTCTCTTTCTCTTAAAAAAACTCATTTGTTTTCATCAGCCGCTTCCAAAAATATTGGAAGTTCAAACCATGAGTTTAAAAGAACTTCCACACATCATGAATCTTTTGCTCTCCGTTAGAATACTTTATAAATATTACGTTATACTTGAAGAGAAAAACTTGCATGGAAACGCACTTTTTTTTTTAAGCAAGTGATATATTAGATACGGGTACAAAGGGTACCCACCTGAATACAAAAAGGAAGGCCGAGAAAACCTCGCCAAAAAGTAAAAGAGATTACAAACCAAATGCACTTGAGACATAAAAAACAAGGGATCTTTGTCAAAATCGTATAAGCTGCAGTTGGAGTGAGTAATTTCTCCTACAAAGGACCATTTCCACATAGACAATTTAATCTTCCAAACCATATCGAGAATGTTCCAAGTCGCATTACTAAATATAACCTCGTTCCTCACCATCCAAATACTCCTACACACCGCCAACCAGATACTACTCTCCCTACCTTTCGAGAAATTTCTGGACTTGCCATAGGAGTACCAATGAATAAAGTTGCTCTTAAAATCCATGTCGACATCTAACGGGCAACCAAACCAGAAAGAGATTTCTTTCCACACTAATTTCGCAACCTTACACTTTAACAACACATGATCTAAAGTTTCGGGCACCAACGAACAAAAAGAACAAGTCGTGTCAGAATAATCGGCAATAATACCTTTGTTATACAGCGATACCTTCGAAGGTAATTTATTCATGATACACCGCCAACCAAAAGCTTTGATTGTGGATGGAACCGACGCCCTCCACACCAACTCCAAAGCCTCGTCGTGACGATTGACAGGCCCCAACGGAATGAAAAGAGATTGCATGGAAACGTACCTAAATCCTTATTGTTAGGAACAACCAATGAAAAGAGAGAAAAATTTTAATTTATTATAAATTTAATTTCGTTTTTAATTGGAATCATGGGGTGGTGGTTATTATGCAGGAGAGAGAAAATATTATTTTTTATTTTTAATTAATTAAAAAAAATATTATTGGTTGATTGTAGATACACGTGTTATGTTTGTTCCTATGCAAGTATTTTTCATACTTGAATACATCGGATTGTTCAAAAAAAATTTTAACCTAATACTTCAACAAAAATAATATTAATAAATTTGCTCAATTTTTATAATATTATCCACAAGGTGTTATACAGCGATACCTTCGAAGGTAATTTATTCATGATACACCGCCAACCAATTTTTATAATATTTTTCATATTATATAATATTTCATAATAAAAATTTAATAATAATTGAGTTGGTCATTTTTTTTTCAATAAACCATGATATTAGAATAGTGGCACAAGGTGTGCACAAACTCAGAAGATACAAAAACGACCGTCCTACAATCTCTTAATACAATCTAAGAGAATAGTGAATCAGTCGTAAAAAGAAACAATGTTACTGGTACAATCTGTTAGTGCGTGAGGCACGTTTAGTGAGGAGAGAAAGAGAAAGAATAAGGAAATAAGGATTTGTATTATTAAATTGTGTAAATAATGATACAAGCTAGGTCTATTTATATACAACCCTGATTGGGCTTGGGCTAACACAACTTAGATTATATCTAAATATTAAATCTAATCAAATCTAATCATATCAAATCAAATCTAATCTAATATTTCAACACACCCCCATAATCCAAGTTGTCGAACCTACGCTAGTCATAGTCGATCTGAACTATTCCTAATTTCTTTCTCAAATTCAGGAATTTGTCGATCTTTATTCCTTTGGTGAAAATATCAGCCAATTGTGCTTCACTTGAGCAGTGTCTAACTTCAAGTTCACCTCGATTTACTCTTTCCCTTAAGAAGTGAAATCTGGCTTCGATATGCTTACTCCTTCCATGCAGAATTGGATTCTTCGCCAGATTTATAGTTAACTTGTTGTCGATTTGCAACACAAGAGGTTTCTTCACTTCGACCTCCATTTCTTCAAGTACTGATCTGATCCAAATTGCTTGACATGCAGCATAAGATCCTGCTATATATCCAACTTCTTCGATCTTCCTTATCTCCACACAAATCAGCATCTGAAAAACAATTAACTATTGCTCCTTTGCCTTCAGAATCTTGTCGAAATAGAATTCCAAAATATGTTGTTCCTTTTAAGTATCTCAGAATTCTTCTTGCAGCTTTCATGTGTGACACTCTTGGTTTACCCATGAATTTACTCACTAATCCGACTGCGAAACCTATATCAGGTCGACTATTGCACACATATCTCAGAGATCCAACTATTTGTTTGAACAAAGTACATCAACTTTGTCTTCCTCTCCATCCTTCTCCAACTTCAAGTTTGGTTCGATAGGTGAGGATGCAGGATTCGAATCATCCATTCTGAATATCTTGAGTATCTCTTTGACATACTTCCTTTGATGTAGCACCATACCTTGCTTCAACATATGAAATTACATGCCTAGGAAATAAGACAATTTTCCCAGATCTGACATTTCAAATTCCTTCTTCATCAGATCTTTGAACTTCGACAAGTTCTTCAGGCTATTTCCAGTTACTAACAAGTCATCGACATATAAGCAGATGATTGTTATATAAGTCATCGACATATAAGCAGATGATTGTTATATCTTGTGCTACAACCTGAACATAGACACCATACTCATACTTGCATTTGACAAATCCCAATTCGACTAAGTATGAGTCGATCTTCTTGTTCCATGCCCTAGGTGCCTGCTTAAGGCCATAGAACCATTTGTGCAACTTATATACTTTACTCGCTTCCTTCTGAATCACAAACCCAGGAGGTTGTGTGACATAGACCTCTTCGTCTAACAGACAATTCAGAAATGCTGACTTCACATCTAAGTGAAATGTCGACCAACCTTGGTTACATGCTAATGCTACCACTAGTCGAACAGTTTCCAGTCTTGCTACTGGAGCAAATACTTCAGAGTAGCCAAGTCCTTCTCTTTGAAGAAACCCTCGAGCTACTAATCTTGCTTTATGTCTTGCTATCGACCCATCAGCATTGTGTTTCAACTTGAACACCCACTTTACTTCAATAGCTTTTATATGAGCTGGCAATTCGACAAACTCCCATGTGTTGTTTCTTTCGATTGCCTGTAACTCTTCGACCATAGCAAACTTCCACTGTTGAATTTTAAAAGCTTCGTTATGGTTGATTGGTTCAGCACCTGCAAGTAAATAAAAATGAACTAATTCTCCATCTGGTGTGACTTCATCATCACCAGTCACTTCATAATCATGAAGTCTTGTTTGAGGAACTCTATCTCGCCGAGATCTTTGGCTTGTTTCAGCCACAGCCTCTGTATCGGGAATGTCAGCAACTGCTTCTACTTCGACTTCGACTTGATTCTCAGCAATTTCTTCAACTTCGACTTCATTAGTTTCATCGTCGAAATCATAGCTCATCAATGGCATGTTAATTGAATTGCCAGAATTCCAATCCC
The DNA here is from genome assembly GCA_022829125.1 of Lathyrus tuberosus. Taxonomy (NCBI): domain Eukaryota; kingdom Viridiplantae; phylum Streptophyta; class Magnoliopsida; order Fabales; family Fabaceae; genus Lathyrus; species Lathyrus tuberosus. Next base: position 5,119,112 of record JALAZF010000430.1, on the reverse strand, counting down.
AGGCAGAATTTTCATCAATCACAATATCTCGACTCAACACAATTTTCTCATTAATTGGATTGAATAGCCTGTACGCACCATTCTTATGATATCCTACCAGAATCATAGGTTCACTCTTGTCATCAAGCTTCCTTCTTCTTGCATCAGGAACAAGCTTTAACACCTAGAGCCAAACACCTTCAGATGATTCACTGATGGTCGTTTGCCACTCCACACTTCTTCAGGAACCTTATTCTTTAGCTTCTTGGTAGGGCACCTGTTCAAAATATAAACAGCTGTCGAAACAACTTCACCCTATAAGGATTTTGGCAAATTCTTCTGCTTGAGCATACATCTCGCCATATCCAATATGGTTCTGTTTCTTCTTTCATCAATTCCATTATGTTGAGGAGTATAAGGAGCAGTTACCTCATGATCAACACCATGTTCTGCACAGAATGTTTCAAACATCTTTGAAGTGTATTCGCCACCTCTATCTGTTCGCAGAACTTTGATCCTCTTCTCACTCTGGTTTTCGACAAACATCTTGAATCTCTTAAAGATTTTAAATACTTCGTCCTTTCTCTTGATCACATAGATCCACAGCTTTTGACTAAACTCATCGACAAACGAAACAAAATATCTATTTCCACCAATGGTATGTTCTTCGAATGGACCACATGCATCTGAATGTACAACTTCGAGTATGCAGGATGATCTCATTGGCATAGTCGAAACGAAAGAATTTCTGGATTGCTTTCCGACTAAACAACCTTCATAGAGTTTGTCAGGCATCTCAAGACTTGGAATACCAGATACCATATCTTGAGTAATCAACTGATTGAGTGATCGAAAGTTCAAATGTCCAAACCTCAAATGCCACAACCAAATATCCTTGTGGTCGACAACAGTTTTTAGACATTGTACTTCAGTCGAACTGATCATGGTCTTAAACGTCCTGTTCTTCGACAACGGAGATTTCAAGACCAAATTGTTCTGGGTGTCGAACAATTTCAAAACTCCATCTTTCATGACAACTGAGAAGCCTTTTTCGACCAGTTGTCCAACACTTATCAGGTTACACTTCATTCCAGGTACATAGAACACATCTCTAATCATAGCTTTCGCTCCATTACTCAGTTGAAAAACTATGTTGCCAGTACCTTCTGCTTGCAACGATCTGTTATCAACAAGTTTTATCTTGCTCTTCTTCGACTCATCAAAATCTGTTGTTACTGTGAGAATCAGATGTCAAGCTATTAATTAACTTGAATCGCAAAACATGAAATTCACCACCGAGCTTTGATTTATCCAAAGGAAATGGTAAAGATCGAAAAACCCTAAGTGCACTATGTAGGAACACAGCTCAGAGATCTAAGGTTCGGGAGTTGGTTATACCTAGGAAAGGTGTTAGCATCCTAAGTATCTGTAGTAATCTACAGGAACCTCTTGTTAGTATTTGTATTATGTTATGTTTGCTTGCTAAGGGAACTGTGCTAAGGTAAAAAATATAGGGTATGTACACTAAGTATGCTCGCCAAGACATCGCATCTCGTGCCTACGTATCCTGACGGGAGTAGAATCAGAGCATTCGTAGTTCCCCTCAATGGGGTGAGGAACTCTTGACTGTGGTCAAGGTTCCAAGGGAAAGTAGGGTGAAAAGCTTGAAAGCAAAGCTTGTAAGGATTGATTGTTTAGGAGAAGAGATTAATGGCTATCTCTTATTAAAGTATTTTGAAGGGTTAGACCGTCGTGAAGGAGAAGAGATTAATGGCTATCTCTTGTGAAGGTTTAAAGAAAGGTTTAAGAGTTATAAGAGATTAATGGCTATCTCTTGGGAAGGCTAGGTTAAAAGGGAATGAAGTATTCATGGGAAAGTAGGGTCTGACAGCAAGACACCTACGTGGAGTGCGGCGACTCCAAGCCTAAGGCTAAGTTAAAAGGGTAATGAGTTATCTATGACCTTGCGGTTAATAGAGAGACTTTCCTTTGGAAGGAGGGTTAATAACTTATGAATAATAGTTAAATGGAATCAAAATTAGGTGAACAATACAAGTACGGTAAAGATGATATTTTCAAAGTTTTGAAATCGGAAACATGTTAAAGCTATGAAATAAAAGCCAAGACATACAAATAACAGAATGGCATTATTTAAGTTTCAGGAACAAGTCTCAAGCACGGGAAACTCAAAAAAAAACTTAAAAGTTCTCAGGAAACAGTTGATGATCCACAGAAATAAGTTCGAGAATTAATCATGATATTATGCATATTTTTTTGTTTTGAAAGTTATTAGAAAGAAAAGGAAATTATTTTATGAAATGAAATGAAACAAAAAACCATAACAAAATAAAATGTGGCAGGCGCCACATAATGGTGGCAGGTGCCACCTTAATTCATTAAAGTAATAAAAATGGTGGCAGGTGCCACCTTCCCATATGGCAGGCGCCACTTCTTTATTAGAAGATGGTGGCAGGCGCCACCTCAAGCATGGTCAGTGCCATGGATCCCTTTTTTTCATTTTCATTTTTCTTTTATATTATTCATACTAAAACCAAACAAAAACATTATGAAATTATGATTTACAATATATTTTCCAGAATCAAAATATTAACATGCTAATGAACCTGATAACAGCATAGTACAATAATCATGGTATTCTGAGAACGTAAATAAAAAGAAGTGAATGTTACGTAGTGGAGACGGTCCACTGCCTCTTTACTGGTACAAATTCTGGAAAGAAAATGCACTAGCTTCTTGAAGAATAAATGAGGGAGAAAATGAGGAGAGTATTCAGCCTATTTTTCGGGGTGAATCTGGTGTGTAAAATACTGAAGAGGAACGTCCTATTTATAGGAGAAAGTGAGGGTGTGGTCTGATTTTTCATATTGTCCAAAACACCTTTTTTTTCAAATTTCTTCTTGCAAGATGTTGGTTTGAAAAGTCTCCGATTAATCAGAATAGGATCAGAGAATAGGTTGGCTAATGAGACGTAGGACCATGCTTTTACTGAAAAGCTTTCCTTTATTCATGATGAAATTGTATCCACTTGCATTGCCTTGCTAAAGAATATTATTTAATTAAAACAACATTTCTTATGTGCATAAAAGGAAAGGATGGGAAATGCCACATTAATTCATGGCAGGTGCCAGAAATTAATGTGGCAGGCGCCATAGTTCAAGGTGGTGGGCGCCATGATTTGTGTGGCCAGTGCCACTAAGTGTGGCAGGCGCCACACATGTTCTTTTCTTTTTCTTTTCTTTTTTTTTTCTTTCATCTTTTCTTTCTTTCTTTTTTCTTTCTTTATTTTTTCTTTCTTTTCTTTTTCAAATAAAACTTCACAAAATGCCTTGTGATTTCTCATGTCCTCAGTCCATGGTCGAGCATAACTTGAATACTTCATTTCGGTCCAATAACATCAAAGTCAGAAGCTCGACTTCTTTCGGTCAAAACCCTAATTTCCTGAGGGATTCCAATGGATGATCTTTGAGGATTTTGCTTCTTCAATCTCTTCCAAGGTTCATAGATGGCTTCTAAGGATGTCCAGTATCATATAGAATCAAGTTCCACAGCTTGGGAATATGTCATGATCAAAATCAAAGGCAAGTGTTGATTGTCGTTGAGAAAACCCTAGTTTGAGGCATGGTGAATCCTGTGGCTCAAAGCACTTGTAATAAGAACCGAACACACTTGATTTCTTACTGAATGAGATTTCTTGAATGTGGGTGAACATAAATGGTTGCATTTAGAGCTAGAGACCTTGAAACATGGGAGAGTCTGGTTTGTTGACTTTTGTTTTTTTCCTGTGTAAACCTGGATTTCACAAAAGAAACAATCTGGCAAGATATTGTGGTTAGTTAACAATGCACAGATGAATGAATCCTAAATGTAAGTGCAAAATGTTATGACATCTAAGGGGTAAAATTTGGGGTACAATAGTTGCCCCTATTTAAATAACTTTACTGGATGACGTGAGGAATGGAAATCCTCGGGACATCAAGGTGAAAGATATTTAAATACAGCAAATCGAAAATTTTGCCTTTAGATGGAATGCAGATGCTAAGGACAAACAAAAGACATGCAAATGCTGACATGTGATGATCTACTAGTATGATGATATGATGTCATGATAGTGCAAAGATGCAGACAAACAAAACACCAAAGAAAATAACTACAGGTGAGCTTTACTGGGGAGGGATGAAGGTCAATATCCACAAGGTAGATTTACTGGGGATATCGGCTTACCAACAAAAGAGACTCACTAGGGAGACGCTGAGGAAACACCGGGGATAGAAAAATAAAAGTGAGGGAAAACCTCACAGATCCTCACTGGAGATAGGAGCCAGAGAGGTGCTCTCTACTGAGGAAAAGTCCAGGGAGATGGACGAGAGGTTTATAAGTGACCAGACAACACTGGGGAAATGAAAGTACACTCTTTATTGAGCATGAAACCAGAAAGAAGACATGATCTCCTCTGGGGTTCAAATTGAAATAAGAGGATAGACATCAACAAAAGATTTCCTGGGATTTTCTTATACGGAAGAGTTCAAACAGGATCTTCAAGAAAAGCCAGAAAAGATATAGAAAGGCACATCCAGAAAAACATCTGATGGCAAAAGAAACCAGACATCCAATAATGGCTTTGAATGAAAGGTACAAATCACAATATCTAATAATGGCTTTAGATAAAAGTGAATAAATCAGGGATCCAAGAAAGCATTGGATGCAAAGAAACCAGTCATCCAATAATGGCTTTGAATGAAGGGTAAACTCAATAATATCTGAGAATGGCATCAGATGAAAGCAAGGGTAATCCAAGAAGGCATTGGATAAATAGAAAACCATACATCCAATAATGGCTTTAAATGAAGGGTACAAATCACAATATCTGAGAAGGCATCAGATAAACGTGAGAAAGGTAGAGATCCAAGAAAGCATTGGATAAAAAGACACCAGGCTTTGAATGAAGGGTACAAATCACAATATCTAATAATGGCTTTAGATAAAAGTGAACAAACTGGGGTCCAAGACAGCATTGGATGCAAAGAAACCGATCATCCAATAATGGCTTTGAATGAAAGGTAAACTATAATATCTGAGAAGGCATCAGATGCAAATGAGACAAAAGGTGAAATCCAAGAAGGCATTGGATAAAAAGAAACCACTACGTCCAAGAAAGTATTGAACGAATATGAACAAGGGGATACCCAAGAAAGCATTGGATAAAAGGAATCACAATATCCAAGAAATCATTGGATGAATGTGAACAAAGTTGAAATCCAAGAAAGCATTAGATAAAAGGAATCCCAATATCCAAGACAGCATTGAATGACTGTGAACTTTTAGGAATGGCACTGAAAGTAAAGGCAAATCACTATATTCAGGAATGATATCGAATGATAGTGAGAGAGACATCCAGGAATGGCACTGAATGCAAAGGAGAAAACTTTTCCAGGAATGGCACTGAATGAACAGATAAGACTTTCAGAAATGACACTGAAAGATATCCAATCAAATTTGATGAGGATTTCAGAAGAGAGACAAAACTTCTAGGAATAGCACTGGGAGAAACAAGAGGAATAAGATATCCAGGAATGGCACTGGAGATCACAAGAGACAGACATCCAAGATGGCACTGGAGTGAGAGAATATAAAGATCCAGGAATAGCACTAGAATGAGAGAAGACCAGCATCTATCAACAAGATTAGATGCGCAAGAGAATGATAACATCCAGGAATGGCACTGAATGAAAAGGATAGGTAACGTTTTGGTAGGCACCAAGTGAGTTGGACTTTGACCACAAGGTAAGACGTGGATAATGACACGACCTCGGGAGAAATGTAAATGAGGATGAAACATTCATGATATGCATATGTATATGAATTATGCAGATGATATATGATCAAATGCAAATGCAGATGCTGACGACACCGCTCGACTCTTTTGGGGAGAAGACAAGATTGGAAGACTGATTCCTCAACACGGGGATCACTGTCATTCTGCTTGGGGACTAGAGATGTTATTCTGGGACACGTCTCTGCCACACTGGTAAACTGTATCAAGTGATTCTCTTTTAGGAAAGATGGAAAGTTGCTTGGGGATTCTTGCCTCAGATTAGCTGACTGTTATAGATGAACTAATCATTGCTTCAATTTGTCTAAGTCTTGACATGACTGCTTTGCTGTGCTCTTTGGAAAGCTTGCCCCAGTCTGAGTCTTGAAAAATCTTCTGGATAAACCAATTCTGAGAAGGACTTGCCCCTGAACAACAACCCTTGAACTGATTCTTCAACAGGATTTGGGAAGAACTTGCCCCTGATAGGATCACCGACCAAGTTTCTTAATTGTTTGAAAATTTCTTGAGAGGAAAGCCAGTTTGCAAGAAAAAGTATTTGTACGAACATGGTAATTTTAGAGTTCATGCAACTTTTGAAATCAATTCATTTTTTGGAAGATACAAAACGAAATGAGTCATTGGTCTGAACACGGCAATTGAAGACATTTAAAAGTGAAAGGTAATGATGCCAAAACAGATGATCTGCAAAGATCTTTGGGAGTCAGTTTACGCAACCTTGTTGTAGTATGCTTTCAAAATAACCTTGCTTTAGTTAGGTCTTTTGAGGGTTATAACGTGGTTTGGTTCACGATTTATGAAACAAAGGATAAAGGCTCAAAGTTTATTTGTGCCCACCCAATCTTCGTGATGAACTTTGGTCCTAAGCTCAGTTTAAAACATGATATACATTCATATTCCCATAGGCTAGGAATTGCACCGATGATAGTAATGATGATGGTTCAGAAGACAAGGGACTTGAGATGGCAGTCACTACTTCCTTACCAATGTTTGTCATTGAGGATTTTCAGGATAAAAATTTAAAGGTTTCCTCTTTTTGGGTTGTCATACAAACTTTTCTTTTTTCTTTTTTTCTCTTTTTCTCCTTTTTTATAAGGCAAGGTCATGAGCTTCCCATCTTTCTTAGCTTTTGCCTTGAAAGGGACTCGGCTCATTCTTTGGGTAAAGAAAGTGACTAAACAACTTAATGATTTCGGTGAACCATCGTTGGTATTTGACTTGAGGTACATCTTCGACACTTGCTTGCTGTGTGCGAAGGAAAATTTGTGAATGCAGCCATTATATGCAAGGTATTTTGCATGGACGTACAACCAATTTAACTGAGAACTACCCTGCCCCAGGTTAAGATTGCGGATTTTTATTTGTAAAGAAAAGAAACTCCTACTTCAAGGCTCAAAGTGGTTGACGAGGGGTTATCTTCCTTATTTCTCCAGTGTTTGGGAAGTTGAAACAATGCCTTACATCGTCAGCAAAGTTTTGATTTGAAAGCATATCAACAGCAATTATGGGTATAATGTTTTCATCATCCTCCTTCCAATCTTTGCACAATCAAAAAGAAAGTGGAAAAAGAGATAAAATATTTTGCAAAAGAAAGTATAAAGATGTAAATAGTGGACAAAATTAATTGAATCAAAAGTTGCAATGCTCATTTCATTAACCACGAAAGTACAAACATAATTTGAAGGCAAACAGCCAGTACAAAATAAGGAAAATGAAAACAACAAGAAACAAGGCCCAATGACTAGTTAAACACAAGGATGAGTTGTCCTGTCTTTAAAAAGTAGCTGAGCTGAAGTCGACTGAAGCTTCACTTGGCGTGCCCTGGCAGAGGATTGCTCTGAACATTGGGATTATCCTTAAAGGAGAGGATTTTGTTTCTTATCAGCTCTTGCACTTTATCCTTCAATGCAAAGCAACCTTCCAAGTTATGGCCTGCACCACCTTGATGGTATTCACAATGAAGATCAACCCTATAGCCGGCTGGAAGAGGATTTGGAGGAGGAGGCAAAGGCCTTGCGGTAATCAAACTTTTTTGAACCATACCAGGATAAAGCTCGGTGTATGTCATGGGAATAGGATCAAATTGATTCCTATTACGGTACTGGTTTTGTCCTGCAGTTGGACGTTGGGAAGCTTGAGCTGGTCGTGGAGCAGTAATCACGGGAGTGACAGCAACAACAGTAGGGTGAATAGCATACTGAGGTTGGGGACGAGGCCTTCTCACTTCAACCATTACAGCGTTAGTCTGATTTTCTCTTTTCTTCTGGAAGTTTCCATAAGATTTCTTCACAACATTGGAAGATTCACCAGCTTTTGACACTTTTCCTTTCTTAGACCTTCCTCGAGCCTTTGATAGATAGTAACCAAATCAATGAAGTTGGAGGAAACACTTCCAATCATCTTTTCCCAATAAAATGGGGACATGGTATCCATGAACATTCCAGTCAACTCTTTCTCAGCCAAAGGAGGTTCAAATTGGGAAGCTAACTCCCTCCAGCGCTGAGCATACTCCTTAAAAGATTCCTTCTCATGCTGAGTCATGTTTTGAAGTTGGCGGCGATCAGGATCCATGTCAAGGTTATACTTATACTGCTTCATGAAGGCATTTACAAGATCTTGGAAGCAGTGGATGAAGTTTTGCTCGAGGCCCATATACCATTTAAGTGATGCCCCACTCAAGCTATCTTGAAAACAGTGGATAAGCAGCTTCTGATTTCTGGTATAAGCAGTCATCTTGCGAAGATACATGACCAAATGAGCCCTCGGACAAGAATGGCCCTTATACTTCACAAATTCTGGAGTTTTGAACTTAGCAGACATAACAAGATCAGACACTAAGCACGTGTTATTTGCGTCCATATTAAAGAAGTCATTACCCTCAACGGCTTTGAGTCTTTTGTCTAAGGTCTGAAACTGCTCACGAACAACTTCAGGTTCAACAAAGTCTTCAGGATCTTCACCCTGAGCACTGGCAGCATTGGACTCAAAGAGGGGATTCTCAAAAGAAGCTTGAACAGTCTGTGGAACAGCATGGACCACAAGTCTGGGCTCGGCGAAAACATGAGTTTGAAATACAGGCATAGCAGTCTGACCTACCATAGCAGTAGATATAATCGGTGGAGAATAGTTGTTTGGCAAACCAAACTCGGGCCAAGTTGACGGTGGCATTTGAACTGGTGGAGGTTCAGCACTTGAAACTTCCTGAATAACAGTTCTTTGGGGAGGCTCTCCTCTAGCAATCAAAACTTGGAGCATCTCAGTGAGTTTAGTAATGCTCGACTTAAGGTCATCGATCTCCATTCGGACCTCAGCATTGTATGCCTCTTGCTCTGACATCTTGCGCCTGTAGTTAGCTCTAGTCCGGTATTTATGTCGAGGAATCAGCTTGATGACTCACAGGTGACACTGGAAGATAGAGACAGCTGGAAATGAGCCACTGAACAAACAGACATATGTAATGAAACACGCAAAGATGCAAATGATATGCAATGCGATGCAAACAGGATGCAAAACACATGCAACATGACCAAAGGTTCGAGATTACAGCATGGAGTCTGGGTAAAGAAACAACCACAGGGTGTGTACTAGGGTTCGTGTATCCGTAAAATAGGGTTCTAAGAAGTTCCCAGAGTCAACGTAAATCTTTCGGATATTATCGGCCTACGTGACTACTCATGCGGGTTAATAATATTCTCAAGATAAACTCTTCTGAGTGTAGTATCGCGTATCAACCATTTGGGACTACTCCCTCATAGCCATCGCACTACGTCCTAAAAAGGCCAAGTGGGGTGAAGGTAACTACGGTCCTCAGAATCACGGGCTTTCAAATCGGGAAGAGTGACATCAATGCGACTACTCACATCAGACATCAACAATCCCAAAGGGCCTCAACTGAGCGTGGTCATCATATGCTATAAATTGTTAGGACTACTCCCAACAACCGACTATTGATTACACCACAATTCTATCATAAGTGCTCTCAAATCCGGGTTAGGACTTATCTCACCACTCAAAGTAACAACCCTGCACACAGAAAAACCCAAGCACAACAGGCAAATATACAGATATGAATATGTACAGATATACAAGCAAGCAAACACATAAATAACACAAATACAAACAAGGTGGGCTTAACCCTCTTAAAGGAGACCGTCCCCAGTGAAGTCGCCATTTTCTGTTGCGGTGAGAATCGGATGTCAATCTATTAATTAACTCGAATCGCAAAACATGAAATTCACCACCGAGCTTTGATTTATCCAAAGGAAAGGGTAAAGATCGAAAAACCCTAAGTGCGTTATGTAGGAACACAGCTCAGAGATCTAAGGTTCGGGGGTTGGTTATACCTAGGAAAGGTGTTAGCATCCTAAGTATCTATAGTACTCTACATGAACCTCTTGTTAGTATTTATATTATGTTATGTTTGTTTGCTATGGGAATTGTGCTAAGGTAAAAAATCTAGGGTATGTACACTAAGAATGCTCGCCAAGACATCGCATCTCGTGCCTACGTATCCTGACGGGAGTAGAATCAGAGCATTCGTAGTTCCCCTCAATAGGGTAGGGAACTCTTGACTGTGGTCAAGGTTCCAAGGGAAAGTAGGGTGAAAAGCTTGAAAGCAAAGCTTGTAAGGATTGATTGTTTAGGAGAAGAGATTAATTGTTATCTCTTATGAAAGGATTGTGAAGGGTTAGACTGTCGTGAAGGAGAAGAGATTAATGGTTATCTCTTGTGAAGGTTTAAAGAAAGGTTTAAGAGTTATAAGAGATTAATGGCTATCTCTTGGGAAGGCTAGGTTAAAAGGGAATAAAGTGTTCACTGGAAAGTAGGGTCTGACAGCATGATACCTACGTGGAGTGCGGCGACTCCAAGCCTAAGGCTAAGTTAAAAGGGTAATGAGCTATCTATGACCTTGCGGTCAATAGAGAGACTTTCCTTTGGAAGGAGGGTTTATAACTTATGATCAAGAGTTAAATGGAATCGAAATTAGGTGAATAATACAAGTACGACAAAGATGATATTTTCAAAGTTTTGAAATCGGAAACATGTTAAAGCTATGAAATAAAAGCCAAGACGTACAAATAACAGAATGGCATTATTTAAGTTTCAGGAACAAGTCTCAAGCTCGGGAAACTCAAAAAAAAATCTTAAAAGTCCTCAGGAAACAGTTGATGATCCACAGAAATAAGTTCGAGAATTAATCATGATATTATGCATATTTTTTGTTTTTGAAAGTTATTAGAAAGAAAAGGAAATTATTTTATGAAATGAAATGAAACAAAAAAACATAACAAAACAAAATTTGGCAGGTGCCACCTTAATTCATTAAAGAAAAATGGTGGCAGACGCCACCTTCCCATGTGGCAAGTACCACTTCTTTATTAGAAAATGGTGGCAGGCGCCACCTCAAGCATGGCCAGTGCAATGGATCCCTTTTTTTTATTTTCATTTTTCTTTTATATTATTCATACTAAAACCAATCAAAAACATTATGAAATTATGATTTACAATATGTTTTACATAATCAAAATATTAACATGCTAATGAACCTGATAACAGCATAGTACAATAATCATGGTATTCTGAGAACGTAAATAAAAAGAAGTGAATGTTACCTAGTGGAGACGGTCCACTGCCTCTTTACTGTTACAAATTCTGGAAAGAAAATGTACGGGCTTATTGAAGAATAAATGAGGGAGAAAATGAGGAGAGTATTCAGCCTATTTTCTGGGGTGAATCTGGTGTGTAAAATACTGAAGAGGAACGTCCTATTTATAGGAGAAAGTGAGGGTGTAGTCTGATTTTTCATATTGTCCAAAACACCCTTTTTTTCAAATTTCTTCGTGCAAGCTGTTGGTTTGAAAAGTCTCCGATTAATTAGAATTGGATCAGAGAATAGGTTGGCTGATGAGACGTAGGACCATGCTTTTATTGAAAAGCTTTCCTTTATTCATGATAAAATTGTATCCACTTGCATTTCCTTGCTAAAGAATATTATTTAATTAAAACAACATTTCTTATGTGCAGAAAAGGAAAGGATGGGAAATGCCACATTAATTCATGGCAGGTGCCACAAATTAATGTGGAAGGCGCCATAGTTCAAGGTGGTGGGCGCCATGATTTGTTTGGCCAGTGCCACTAAGTGTGGCAGGCGCCACACTTGTTCTTTTCTTTTTTTTTTCCTTCTTTCATCTTTTCTTTCTTTTTTCTTTCTTTTCTATTTTTCTTTCTTTTCTTTTTTCTTTCTTTTCTTTTTCAAATAAAACTTCACAAAATGCCTTGTGATTTCTCATGTCCTCAGTCCATGGTCGAGCATAACTTGAATACTTCATTTCGGTCCAATAACATCAAAGTCAGAAGCTCGACTTCTTTCGGCCAAAACCCTAATTTCCTCAGGGATTCCAATGGATGATCTTTAAGGACTTTGCTTCTTCAATCTCTTCCAAGGTTCATAGATGGCTTCTAAGGATGTCCAGTATCATATAGAATCAAGTTCCACAACTTGGGAATATGTCCTGATCAAAATCAAAGGCAATGATTGATTGTCGCTGAGAAAACCCTAGTTTGAGGCATGGTGAATCCTGTGGCTCAAAACACTTGTAATAAGAACCGAACACACTTAATTGCTTGCTGAATGAGATTTCTTGAATGTGGGTAAATCCAAATGGTTGCATTTAGAGCTAAAGACCTTGAAACATGGGAGAGTCTGGTTTATTGACTTTTGTTCTTTTTCCTGTGTAAACCTGGATTTCACAAAAGAAACAAACTGACAAGATATTGTGGTTAGTTACCAATGCACAGATGAATGAATCATAAATGTAAGTGCAAAATGTTATGACATCTAAGGGGTAAAATTTGGGGTACAACATCTGCCAACCACTCCTTTCGACCAGTCATGTGATTTGAGCAGCCTGAGTCGAGGAACCAGATCTTGGATTCAACATGGTTATCTGCTACTTCAACCATAACCACCATACCACCTTCAGAATCATCTGAATATTGGCGTGCAAGGTTCGCTCCTTTGTCCTTGCCTTTTTTCGATCCATTGTCTTTCTTATACCAATAATGTTTGGCCAAATGACCCCTCTTTTCACAGTTATAACACCATATACCTTTCTTATCTTCTTTATCCTTTCGATAGTTTCCTCCTCCTCTTTTCGAGGATTCAAAAGCTCTATCTTCGACCTGATTCTTATGAGGGTTCGACCAAGACTTCTTTCCTTGAGTCTTGTCGACTTTGCCTTTGAATTTGTTGAAACCACCATTATTTTTCCATGGCTGAGCCTGCAGTGCTTGTATCGAATCCTAAACTCCCTTTCTTTCGATAATCCTCATCTCATGCGCCTCCAACGAACCAACCTAATCTTCCACTTTTAGGGTTTCAATATTGTTGGATTCTTGAATAGCTACGATAACGTGATCAAAGTGAGAGGTCAACGTTCTCATTACCTTCTCAACTATCATCTTATCAGTTATGGTTTCTCCACAACCCTTCATGAGATGGACGAGTTTCTGAACCTTCGACACATATTATGTAACTTTTTTGTCTTCTCCCATCGACAATAACTCATATTGTCGATGCAAGGTTTGCAACTTGACAACCTTGACTTTCTCACCTCCTTCATAAAACTTCACCAGAATATCCCATGCCTCCTTCTCTGTTTCAGCATGAGAGATTCTGTCAAAGTTAGCAGCGTCGACCACCGTCTGAATGCAATAAGCAGCCTTGCAATCTTTCTTCTTGACTTCGTTGTGGGCTTTTTTCTATTCTTCGGTTGCATTTTCAGCCAACACAGGAACACTGTCGGTAACCACTTCTAGGGTATCATGGAAGCCAAATAAGGATTGCATCTATTTTTTCCAACGGATCCAATTCTTGTCGTCAAGCATTGGAAGGGAATTCAGAATGTTCTTATCATCAGTCATCTTCGCAGCGGTTGATTCACTTGCCCTGGAAACACATCTCTGACGTGAAGTTCTTGAAAACTCGATCAAAAACAATAACCGGAAGCTCTGGATACCAATTTGTTAGTGCGTGAGGCACTTTTAGTGAGGAGAGAAAGAGAAAGAATAAGGAAATAAGGATTTGTATTATTAAATTGTATAAATAATGATACAAGCTAGGTCTATGTATATACAACCCTAATTGGGCTTGGGCTAACACAACTTAGATTATATCTAAACATTAAATCTAATCAAATCTAATCATATCAAATCAAATCTAATCTAATATTTCAACACAATCTAGTGTTAACCATCTTTATGTGAAAAACAGTTTCATCTACCGACAAAAACTTTGAGTTGGTCATATGATCCACCTTAAATTATTTAATTATGACATTCGGTTAAATATTATTATCTAAACATTTGAATCAAAAAATATTGAAATAAAATTCAATTAAAATTGAAAGGGTAATGAGTTTTGATCAATTGTTTATAAAATGTTTACATTTCTTTTAAAACAATATAAGTTGGTGTAGAGATTGGTTCATATTATTTTGACTTTGATTCACAAAACAAATTTACATATTTTAAATTAATATAAATTTGGAGACTAAATCTTTTATCTTGCTAATTCATTGTGTTGTAGATTGCTTAATGATGTTTTTTTTAGAATTTTATATTGTAATTTAGAACTCTTTTGTATCATCTTCAGTACATTTTGTTAGAATTAATTTAACGCCTTTTGAAAATTTCTAATCAATTTTGATGAACAAGATTCAATCAACCTGATCAAAACCCTTGTTCTTCACTCTTCAGTTGAGTGAAACAATCACACTCTGCCCTTTGTACACACCGTCCAAAAAAAAAAATAGAAGAAGAAAGAAAGAAAAATTAATAAGAAAGAAAGTTAAATTCTCTTATTCACCTTGCAACAGCATACTTGTGAATACAAGTTATTACAAAAATTGGAGAAGAAGATGATTTTCTGCAGAGTTTCTCTCTGCTCACAAACGGTGGAAGTTCTCTTATTCACCTTGCAATAGCATACTTGTGAATACAAGTTATTACAAAAATATGGGTTACTTCCTCTATTTATAATTGAGAAATCCCAAAATTATCATTATGGTCTAAGTCGAAATTCTGTGTCAAATAATTTATTTCAACACTTCGACATCTAAACAACTCGACACACACTAGGCTAATTTCGACTAATTTTTAATTCTGTTGAACTACACTGCTTCGACACAAGGAATTACAATTTCAACACATTTTATATTTGAAAGATTTATTTTGATTGTTAATATATTGACTACAATATTTTTTTTCTCTTTAACAACAGTTGAATAGTGTAGCCAAAGATTAAAAAAAAACATTGCTTAAATGTTATATTTTAAGATTAAATTTTAAACAAACATTATGTATATATTTATTGTTATATTTGATTTTAAATTCAACCACTATTTTAAGGTTCTAAATATTGAACACTCGGTGCAGTGCCTGCTTATATATCAACATATTTAGTTAACAAATTACATATTAAAACTAATAAAGTTATAAGATCTACACACGTTAAGATACAAATAGTGAAACACACTAATTTTAAAATTTTGATATTAATTAATTAAAATAAATAATTATATTGATTGATGTTCATTAAGTTAAAAGATTAAATTATTTCTATTACAAATTTGAAAACTAAATTATCTCGTATGCTATTTCAAAAAGAGTCAAATGATAATTAAAATATAAAGATTAACTGCAAGAAGAAAATGTTTGTATTGTTTTTCTATCTGTTATGTTGTTTAGGACAATGTTCTTTAAAAAAAAAAACAATTTTTAATGATATTTTGAATAACTAACTACCACTCTAAAAAAAATGTATTCTTTTAAAAAATATTTTGAGTAACTAACTACCACTCGCACAACAAAAATATTTACCTAACTCTCTAAACAACTAAAAGGATGAGTCTGTCGTTGATTAATGATCTGTGCGGATCAGACTGGATCGTCGTGGCTTTCACGTAGGACAGGTGGTGATGTTTGTAAGGGAGAAAAAAGGGTGGAGGTACCTGCAAGGTACTCCGATGCCAAAGTAAGTGTTTGGTCAAAAAGGGAAAAAGCAAGTAAGAGATTTCAAGCATTGGATATTTGATATCTGCCCCTCTCAAGCGAGGGGGTTTTTATAGGTGAATTCCTTGCGAGCAAAGCGCCTGGTCCGCCAATGAGGGATTGCCAAATGGAGAGCAGGGCGCGTGGCCTTTTGACTTGGACTAATTGCTTCCGTGATATTCGGGGAGGCAGTTGGTCGCGTGAACTACTTTGCCTGTGAAGGGGACATGCCCAACGGCTAGTTTCTGCCCAACAGCTAGTTTCTGGCTATAGGGCCTGTTCAAAGGCTGGATTGGATTGGGCCTTGCCCCACTGGGGGCACAGCGCCTGCCCAGTCCAGAACAGGAGCCCCCCAAGTCCTTGCTCTGGAGGAGAGTGAGGACTTAAGGTAGCCGTGTAAACAGTCATCTTTCGGGGAGAATCTTTTCCTCGTCTATGCGAGTAGATGTGGTTGCCCGGGGGACATATTTTGAAGATGTATTTTTTGTCGATCACGCTCTTGTGGAAGTGACCGTTGCAGTGGCGTTTTTGTCTCGGGGACCCTTGGTGTGCGAGTCGGTGAGGGGACTTGCTCGCAGAATATCAAAAGTCTAGTGCCTGTAACGTTTGTCCTTGGGAATGTCAGACGCAGGACCGTTTGACACTTGTTAAACATGCAGCCCCTTTGTCAGACCTAGAGTCACCTAGGCAATGATGGCCTTCGCGATTCCCCATGAGCAAATGCTTATAAAAGGAGGGAGGAGGGACTCATTTGTTCACTTTTCACAAATTTCCTCTCCTCTTTTTTTTGCTCTGCACTTTGTCCTCTCGCCGGAGCCGCCGTAGATCTTCATTGTCTCCGTTCACACCTTCACCTCTAACTCCATATTCAAGTAAGTTGTTCATCTTTTCTGCATTTTTCTTAAGTGTTCTTCATTTTCTGCGCTCTTCATGAATTTTCCGGTTGAAGATTCACGTGTTCTTTGATGAACACATGAATTTCTGGGATTCTCATGAAGAACGTGATGAACATGGAATGGACGTTGTGTTTTTGCGTAGATTCTCCTTTGTTTTGGTTAGGATTAGTTTTAGGTTTGTAGTCGGGCAATAGGCCTGTTCGACATAAAGTTCTGGCTTTTCGCGATGAGCTTGCCTTGTTTCGAGCTCACGTAACGTAGTTAAGTCGTAGAGATTCGTCCCCGTCCCTGGGGGGCGACGTCGTCGTCGTATTAGGTCGCGGTCAAAATGGGCTCGGGGTTGTCCTCGACTTCTTCCTCGCCCTTTCACTTGACTAGTGGTGGAAGGGTGGATTTGAACTTAGTCGTCGAATTCACTTTTCTTCCTCTGCTTTTTAGGTGAAAATGGTTGATCCTCGTGATGAAGTCGTGCCCGAAGCCCAGGCCGCGCAAGAGGAGGCGGAGCAGGCCATCGAGTATGCCAACGTTCAGGTCGCGAGGGGTGACCTTCAATGGATTGTGCACGAGCCGTTGTCGACCAAGTCGACGTTTACCGAGGAGGAGGTTCGTGAGTTCCCATATCTGGAGGATCGGGCCGAGGATGCGCCCGCGCAATGGAGGGCCTTTCGTCCGACCGAAAATGACAGGATCTGTTCGATCTACCCGGGGATGCGGTTCCCCACGTATGACTTTGCCTTTGTGGAGGCTAGGTTTTGGCTGCCTTTCACCGACTTCCAGGAGGCCCTTTTTCGTCACCTCGAATTGTACCCGACCCAGCTTCATCCAAACGCGTTGGCCTTCATACGTGCCTTCGAGCTGGTGTGTCGCTTTCTCCGTGTCGGGGCGACAATGGATCTTTTCTTCTGCATCTTCCAGCTCCAGCGAAGTACTACGGGCACAAAGCAAATTTGGGTGTCATTCAAACAGCAGAGCAGGCTCTTCTGGACGTACTCTGAGTCTGTTCGTCATTTTAAGGATAGATTCCTAGTCGTGAAGCCTGTTTCTGAGGCGGCCAAGAGGTCTATCTCGACGATTGAAACGGTGACTGTCGATGGTCGGCAGGTTAGAAAGCATGAATCTAAGTTCCCTTTGGAGTGGGTGTTCGCCCATTTCAAATACAGGACTGACCAGTTCCTGGTAAAGCACGATCAACTCTGCGAGGCCGACAAGGAATCCTATCGTGTGCTCTATGCCTACGTAGAGAGCTTTATGCCGGCCTTCGTGGTAGACAAGGATGGTAAATAACTGATCGGGGATGATGGGATGCCCGTAAGAGCCGGCCGTTATATTAACGTTAAGGCCCTCCTAGAGTGAGAAAACGACGTCGTGGCTTTCTTGCTTCTTGGTATAACTTATTCTTGTGTCCGCACCTTGTTGCGGTGAGAATCGGATAACAAGCTATTAATTAACTTGCATCGCAAAACTTTGAAATTCACCACCGAGCTTTGATTTATCCAAAGGAAAGGGTAAAGAACGAAAACCCTAAAAATAGAATCTAGGTTCGGGGGTTGGTTATACTAAGGGAAGGTATTAGCACCCTAAGTATCTGTAGTACTCCACAGGAACCTCTTGTTTATATTTGTGTTATGTTAAAGTTTGTTTGCTGAGGAAAAAGTGCTAAGGCAAAGATCTAGGGGTATGTACACTAAGTATGCTCGCCAAGACATCGCATCTCGTGCCTACGTATCCTGACGGGAATGGAATCAGAGCATTCATAGTTCCCCTCAATGGGGGCGAGGAACTCTTGACTGTGGTCAAGTTTCCAAGGGAAAGTAAGGTGAGAAGCTTGAAAGTAAAGCTTGTAAGGATTGATTGTTGAGGAGAAAGAGATTAATGGCTATCTCGTGTTTATGGTTTAAAGAAAGGTTTAAAGTTATAAGAGATTAGTGGCTATCTCTTGGGAAGGCTAAGTTAAAAAGGGAATGAATGTTCGGGAAAGTAGGGTCTGGCTGCAAGACACCTACGTGGAGTGCGGCGACTCCAAACCTAAGGCTAAGTTAAAAGGGGTAATGTGCTATCTATGACTTTGAAGTCAATAGAGAGACTTTTCTTTGGAAGGAGGGGAGACAACTTCTTATGAACAAGAATGTTAAAAGGGATTTGAGATTAAAGTGAACAATATGAGTTCAAGAATTTAAAGGTGATAACATTAACTAAACATGAACAAAATCAAAATAATGAGATGAACATCCGTATATGAGCATGGCAAAAGATATGATGAAATTCACAACAGACATGAATAAATGAACATACACAAAGTATAGCAATGATAACGTCTTCAAAGTTTGAAATTAAAGACATGTCAAAGTTATGAGATTTAGCAACAAAGACCCAAACAAGACCATAGTAAAATAACTCAGTCCAAGGTCAAGAAACACCTCTTAAACAACCCTCTCAAATGTCCTAAACATTCTAAGGCAAACTCTAAAAAAAACTCTTAAGAAAAGGTTGATTCAAAGAAGTACAAAAATAAGGTTATGCATATTTTTTGGAATTTTAGAAATTAATATGAGAATAAAATAAAAATGAAAAATAAATTAGAGAAAATTAAATTAAGCATAAGAATGTATTTGTGAATTTTTTTGGGAATTTTTATAGATAAGAAACTATTTTTAAATAAATGAGATTAAAAAGAAAATAAAATAAAAGTTTTATGAAATAGACAGGTGGGTGCATTGGTAAAAGAAAACTGAACTGGATTGTTTTGTTATGCGCATGGGCCTCTGGAAAAGGGGGTGCGAATAGCGATCTGGCCCAACATGAGAAAGGGAGGAAAGTTGGAAAATAAGGAAAATGCAAAAGGGCGTCTGGGGCGAGGGGGTTTCGAACCCCAGACCCCTTGGTGAAAGGCGTGTGTGCAATACCACTGAGGTGGCTATACATCCAGTGTGTATGCCTACCCCCATTAATTTATAAACCAAGTTTTATTCCAAAATGTTGTTTTAAAAGGACACATGAAAACGTGACGCCACATGCTTAACAATATTTCTCAGTCAGTCAAATGCTACTTAAATCACTAATGACAAAACGGAATCACGACTTATCCTTGCCCGCCACACGTTTCCTCTCATGCAGCATGCAACAAAACCTTGCAACTACTCGTGAATTTCCAGGAAAGAAACCATGGCGCACCCATCTTGTTCAGTCAATATCCTCTTCAAAAATTAACCAAAAATCATAAACCAACACTCCATCATTACAGTATCTAGAACAAGGAACAAACATGAACCTTAAAATAACTCAAGGTAAGGACGTAAACAAAGTGAGAACAGAAAAAGAGTGTTCAGAAAGGAAACCTAACTCTCATCATCGACACACATTCAAGCAAACTTTAGACAATAACCTCTAATGCTCAAACTTGTTATGGAAACATGAACATTTACTACCAAGCACAGACAGTATAAGAAAGGTCTCTCATGAACTTAACATCATCATCCACAATATCAACAAAAACTGACCAAGACGCAAGACATTTAAGGGATATCAGCATGGAGAATAAACATGGTCATGACATATTGAGCATATAGTTATAAGCCAGGAGAGTGAGAATAACTATTTGTCATGCCATAAGAACCTCAAGCAGCTTACATGTGGTTAACTTAGAATATAATGAGCCACTTGAGAATGTTTCCAGCATGCGAGCTTTGAAATAATGATATGAACATGGTGTGTTCTAAGTTACCAACAATGCTTAACAAATACATCACATGTCCATATTCAAGCAATAGCATTTAAACAACACAATGACAGTTACATGATTATGATAGCTGGAAAATGAAATGAAAGAATGATTACCTAGTGGAATGAGTCCACTGCACCTTCAAAACTTTGATGATCAAACTGCACTAAACTTTTTTCCCAAGATGCTTGTGCTGCTAATCTCCACAACTCTCCACACGATCAATGCTTCACCTTGAAGTGCTAAGAAGTGTTATGTGATATGTTTGATGATCGTTGGTGTCTAACCAAGTGAGAATGCCTCCCTTTTTATAGTAGAAGCAATTGGTTAATGGTGATGAAAACACAATGGTCCTTGGTGTTGTCCAAGATGAAAGATGATAGAGTTCAAGCTACTACAGGCATGGGCCGTCCCTACATTCTTGAGCCAAGTGAGCAGATTGGAGATTGCTTATTTTATGGTTTAAGTCTGCAGTAAAAGGGATTGTGATCCAAAGGGTTGAGGTTCAAAAAGTTTTGTACAATGGTCCCTTATCTTGCAAAATGTGTGCCAACTAGCTAAGTACAAAAGGGTTGTATCTTGGTGGATCTTTTTACGAGCTTTATGGCAAAAGGGGGTACTGGAAACTGATGACAGCAATCAGTAGGATTGTACCTGGTAAGTAGTGTTCAAAATGGTTCGAGTTGAAAGCATGGGTTATAGTTCAAGTGGAAACACAACTTGGTGTGATGAAACTGAACCGTGCCCTTCACTTTGGTGCATAATATTTTCATGATTATATAACCAAACGAGATGATCTTTGGACCCTTGGAAAGATGGCATTAACTGGTGCAACTTTGGTGTTGTTTCTTGCACGGTTTTGTGGGCAAAGTGGTTGGGACTGATGAGAAAAACTCAGTACTTGTACTTGGAGGATTTGGTTCAAGATATGGTTCAATAAAAGTGAAACAAAGTTGCAATATATCCACACCACAAATCACACTTTTCACAATGGTTTTGTACTTGAGTTTGGTGCCAAATGATGTTGGAAAATGGTGGAAGGAGTTAGTACAATTGTGCTTGTATTTGGCTGTGATTTAGTTCAAAATGAACGAAAATACAAGTTATGGACCTCTCCTTTTGTAATTGTTTGTTTTTTCATGTGAAACTTTGAAAATTAAGTTAAGTTAAAATGAATTAAACTAAAGATCAAAAATCGGAAATAAAACTATAATTATAATTAAAATCAAATTATGTTTAAATATAAACTAACATAAATATATACTATGTAAAAAGATAGACTAAAGTGGATTTAAATAAATTCTAAATGAATCAAAAATAAATATTTAACTAAACAGAAAAATAATGATAAAAAATGTCTGATTAATGATTAATGGACCAAATGACTGCAACTGCTAAAATGACCGGCTTAAGATGACATAAAAAATGATCAGAGGATCTGAGGGTAAAATTTGGGGTACAACAGTTGCCCCTATTTAAATAACTTTACCGGATGGCACGAGGAATGGAAATCCTCGGGACATTAAGGTGAAAGGTGTTTAAATATAGCAAACCGAAAATTTTGCCCTTAGATGGAATGCAGATGCTAAGGACAGGCAACAAACATGCAAATGCTGACATGCCATGAATTTCTAGTATGATGATTGATGCCATGATAGATGCAAATGTGTAGACAGGCTAGACACCAGAGATAAAGAGCAAACCATCACAGAGAGCTTACTGGGAAGGATGAAGGTTAATATCCGTGAGGAAAACTCACTGGGGATACAGACTAACCAACATAAGAGACTCAATGGGGAGACTCTGAGGAAACACTGGGGAAAATGAAAGCACACTCCTTACTGGGCATGAAACCAGAAAGAAGACATGATCTCCACTGAGGATCGGCTTTAAACAAAAGGATAGACATCAACAAAAGATTTTTTGGGATTTTCTTATACTGAAGAGTTCAAACGGGATCTTCAAGGAAAACCAGAAAAGACAGAGATAGACACATCTGGAAAAACATCAGATGGCAAAAGAAACCAGTCATCCAATAATGGCTTTGAATGAAAGGTAAACTCATAATATCTGAGAAGGCATCAGATGGGAATGAGGTAAAAAGAGGGTAATCCAAGAAGACATTGGACACAAAGGAACCAGTCATCCAATAATGGCTTTGAATGAGAGGTATAAATCACAATATCTAATAATGGCTTTAGATGAATGTGAACAAAGACTCGATCTGAAAAACATCAGAAAGAGACACATCCGGAAAGGCAACGGGTGGTAAAGAAACCAGACATCCAATAATGGCTTTGAATGAAAGGTATAAATCACAATATCTAATAATGGCTTTAGATGAATGTGAACAGAGACTGCATTCAAGAATGGCATTGAATGCAAAGAAATCAGTCATCCAATAATGGCTTTCAATGAAAGGTATAAATCACAATATCTAATAATGGCTTTAGATGAATGTGAACAAAGGCTCGATCTGAAAAAATCAGAAAGAGACACATCCGGAAAGGCATCGAATGGTAGAGAAACCAGACATCCAATAATGGCTTTGAATGAAATGTATAAATCACAATATCTAATAATGGCTTTAGATGAAAGTGAACAAAGACTCGATCTGAAAATCATCAGAAAGAGAGACAGATCCAGAAAGGCATCAAATGGTAAAGAAACCAGACATCCAATAATGGCTTTGAATGAAAAGTATAATCACAATATCTAATAATGGCTTTAGAAAAAAGTTAACAGGGCAGGGATCCAAGAAGGAATTGGACACAAAGGAGGAACAAGTCATCCAATAATGGCTTTGAATGAAAGGTAAACTCATAATATCTAAGAAAACATCAGATGAGAATGAGGTAAAATAGGGATCTAAGGAAGCATTGGATAAAGAAACCACAACGTACAAGAAAGCATTGAACGAATATGAACAAGGAGATACCCAAGAAAGCATTGGATAAAAGGAATCACAGTATCCAAGACAGCATTAAATGACTGTGAACTTTCAGGAATGACGCTGAACAAACAGATAAGACTTTCAGGAATGGCACCGAAAGATATCCAAGCAAATTTGATGAGGATTACAGAAAAGAGGCAAAACTTCCAGGAATAGCACTGGGAGAAACAAGAGGAACAAGGTATCCAGAAATGGCACTGGAGATCACAAGAGACAGACATCCAGGAATGACACTAGAGTGGAGGAATATAAAGATCCAGGAATAACACTGGAATGAAAGGATAGGTAACTTTTTGGTAGGCGCCAAGTAAGTTGGACTTTGACCACAAGGTAAGACGCGGATAACGACACGACCTCGGGAGAAATGCCAATGAGGATGAAACACTCATGCTAGCATATGTATATGAATTATGCAGATGATTCATGATCAAATGCAAATGCAGGTGCAGATGCTGACGACACAGCATGACTCTTGAGAAAAGACAAGACTAGAAGACTGATTCCTCAACACGGAGATCACTGTCATTCTGCTTCGGACTAGAGATACTAATGCTGGACGAATCTCGGCCACACTGGTAAACTGTATCCAAATTGATAATCCTTGTAGGAAGAGCTGCTTGAGGATTCTTTAGGTCAAACTGCCCCAGTTTAGCTGATTATTGTAGATGAACCGATCATTGCTTCAGTTTGTCTGAGTCTGTAACTGACTGCTTTGCTGTACACTTGGACAGATTTCCCCAGTCTGAGTCTTGAAAAATGATTGTTTTACTATACACTGGGAAAGCTTGCCCCAGCCTGAGTCTTGAAAGGTTTTCTGGATAAACCAAATCTGAGAAGTCGTCATTAAACCACAATTCTTGAACTGATTCTCAACAGGATATGGAAGAAACATGCCCCTGATTGGATCACCGCCCAAGTTTCTCAAATTTTTGAAAATTCCTTGAGAAGAAAGAAAGTTTGCGAACAAAAGTATTTGTACAAACATGGTAAATGCAAAGTTCATGCAACTTTTGAAATCAATCATTTTTTAAAGAGGCAAAGTATATGAGTCATTGGTCAGAACACGACGGTTCAAGACATTTAAGTGAAAAGTTTAAGCAAAAGGCATGATGCCAACAACAAATGATTTGCAAAAATCTTTTGAAGTCAGTTTACGCAACCTTGCTGTAGTATGCTTTCAAAATAACCTTGCTTCAGTTAGGTCTTTTGAGGGTTATAACGTAGCCTGGTTCACGGTTTAAGAAACAAAGGATAAAGGCTCAAAGTTTATTTGTGACCCACCCAATCTACGTGATGAACTCCAGTCTTATGCTCAGTTAACTCAGACTATGCACTCAGGTTCCCATAGGTTAGGAATTGCACTGATGATGATAATGGTTCAAAATTCAATGGACTTGAGATGGCGATCACTGCTTCCTTACAACTGTTTGGTTGTCATACAAGCTTGTTCTTACTTTTATTTGTATGAGCTTCCTATCTTTCTTAGCTTTTGCCTTGAGAGAGGACTCAGCTCATTCTTTGAGTAAGGATTTCTTGACGACCCTTCTTCATTTATCACTTTGGGAACAACTTGTACTACATTGAATTTGGAAGAGTTGAAAGCTTGTGAATGTCTGGCTTAATGATTACGGTGAACCATCATCGGCGTTTGAACTTGAAAGACATCTTCGACCCTTGTTGGCTGTGTGCGAAGGAAAACTGTAAATGCAAACTTTTGTTTAAAGGCATCTTGCATGAATGCACAACCAAGTTAATCGAGAACTACCCTGCCCCAAGTTATGATTGCGGGTTTTTATTTGTAAAGAAAAGAAACTCCTACTTCAAGGCTCAAAAGGGTTGACGAGGGGTTATCTTCCTTATGTCTCCAGTGTTTGGGAGTTGAAACAATGCCTTACATCGTCAGAAAAGTTGATTTGAAAGCATACTAACAGCAATTATGAGTATAAAGTATCATCATCCTCCCCCCAATCTTTGCATAATCAAAAGGAAAGTGGAAAAGAGATAAAATATTTATTGAAAATGAAGGCATAGAGATGTAAATAGCAAATACAAATGAATTGAATCAAAAAGTTGCGATGCTCATTTCATTAATTTTGAAAGTACAAACATAATTTGAAGATAAACAACCATTACAAAATAAGGAATATGCAAACAACAAGAAATAAGACCTAGTGACTAATCAAACACAAGGGTGAGCTGATCATGTCTTTAAGAAGTAACTGGGCTGAAGTTGACTGAAGCTTTACTTGGCGTGCCCTGGCAGAGGATTACTCTGATCATTTGGATTGTCCTTGAAAGAGAGGATTTTGTTTCTTATCATCTCCTGTACTTTAGCCTTTAAGGCAAAGCAACCTTCCAAGTTATGGCCTGTGCCACCTTGATGGTATTCACAATGAAGATCAGCCCTATAGCCGGCTGGGAGAGGATTTGGAGGAGGAGGCAAAGGCCTTGTGGTAATCAAACCTTGTTGAACCATACCAGGATAAAGCTCATTGTATGTCATGGGAATAGGATAAAATTGATTATGGTACCAGTTATGTTCTGCAGTTGGATGTTGGGAAGCTTGAGCTGGTCGTGGAACAGTAACCACGGGAGTGACAGCAGCAACAGTAGGATGAATCACATACTGAGGTTGGGGACGAGGCCTTCTCACTTCAAACATTACAGCGTTAGTCTGATCTTCTCTTTTCCTCTGAAAGTTCCCAAAGGATTTCTTTGCAGCATTGGAAGATTCAGCAGTTTTTGACAATTTTCCTTTCTTAAGACCTTCCTCGAGTCTTTGGCCAATAGTAACCAAATCAGTGAAATTGGAGGAGATACTTCCAATCATCCTTTCCCAATAGAATGGGGACAGGGTATCCATGAACATTTCAGTCAATTCTTTCTCAGCCAAAGGAGGTTCAACTTGGGAAGCCAACTCCCTCCAGCGCTGAGCATACTCCTTAAAAGATTCTTTCTCATGCTGAGTCATGTTTTACAGTTGGCGGCGATCAGGAGCCATGTCAAGATTATACTTATACTGCTTCATGAAGGCATTCACGAGATCTTGGAAGCAGTGAACGGAGCTTTTCTCGAGACCCATATACCATTGGAGTGATGCTCCACTCAAGATATCTTGATAATAGTGGATAAGCAGCTTCTGATTCTTGGCATAAGCAGTCATCATGCGAAGATACATGACCAAATGAGCCCTTGGGCAAAAGTGCCCCTTATACTTCACAAAATCTGGAGTTTTGAACTTAGCAGGCATAACAAGGTCAGACACTAAGCACATGTTGTTTGCATCCACGTTGAAAAAGTCAGTACCCTCAACGGCTTTGAGTCTTTTGTCTAAGGTCTGAAACTGCTCACGGATAACTTCAGGTTCAACAAAGTCTTCACAGT
The DNA here is from genome assembly GCA_022829125.1 of Lathyrus tuberosus. Lineage (NCBI taxonomy): Eukaryota > Viridiplantae > Streptophyta > Magnoliopsida > Fabales > Fabaceae > Lathyrus > Lathyrus tuberosus. The sequence goes on along the minus strand of JALAZF010000430.1, from coordinate 5,092,281 downwards.
CCTCACCCTGAGCACTGGCAGCATTGTACTCAAAAAGGGGATTCTCAAAGGGAGCTTGAACAGGCTGTGGAACGGTATGGACTGTAGGTCTGGGCCCGGCGAAAATAGGAGTTTGAAAAACTGGCATAACAGTCTGACCAGCCATAGCAGTAAATGCTATCGGTGGAGAATAGTTGTGAGGTAAACCAAACTCTGGCCAAGTTGAAGGTGGCATCTGAATAGGTGGAGGATCAGCACTTGAAACTTCCTGGATGACAGTCCTTTGGGGTTGTTCTCCTCTAGCAATCAAAACTTAAAGCACCTCGGTGAGTTTAGTCATGCCTGACTTAATGTCATCAATTTCCATTCGGACCTCAGCATTGTGTGCCTCTTGCTCTGACATCTTGCGTCTGTAGTTAGCTCTAGTCCGATACTTGTGTCGAGGAATCAGCTTGACGACTCACAGGTGACACTAGAAGATAGAGACCACTGGAGATGAGTAACTGGACAGGTAGACGCATGCAATGAATCATGCAAAGATGCAAATGATATGCAAAGCAAACAGGATGCAAAACACATGCAACAGGATCAAAGGTTTGAGATCACAACATGGAGTCTGGGTAAAGAACCAACCACAGGGTATGTACTAGGGTTCTTGTATCCATAGAACAGGGTTCTAAGAAGTTCCCAGAGTCTATGTAAATCCTTCGGATATTATCGGCCTACGTGACTACTCATGCGGGTTAATAATATTCTCAAGATAAACTCGTCTGAGTGTAGTATCGCGTGACAACTACTTGGGACTACTCCCTCATAGCCACCGCACTACATCCTAAAAAGGCCAAGTGGGGTAAAGGTAACTATGGTCCTCAGAATCCCTGGCTCTCAAATCGAGAAGAGTGACATCAATGCGACTACTCACATCAAACATCAACAATCCCAAAGGGCCTCAACTGAGCGTGGTCATCATATGCCATAAATTGTTAGGACTACTCCCAACAACCGACTATTGATTACACCACAATCCTATCATAAGTGTATGCTCAAGTTCGGGTTAGAACTTATCCTCACCACTCAAAGTAACCACCCTGCACACACAAAAACCCAAGCAAAACAGGTATATATACAGGTATGAATATACAAATCTACAAGCAAGCAAACACGTAAAATAACACAAATACAAACAAGGTGGGCTTAACCCTCTTAGGGGAGATCGTCCCGAGTGAAGTCGCCATTTTCTGTTGCAGTGAGAATCGGATAACAAGCTATTAATTAACTTGCATCCCAAAACTTTGAAATTCACCACCGAGCTTTGATTTATCCAAAGGAAAGGGTAAAGAACGAAAACCCTAAAAAGAGAATCTAGGTTCGGGGGTTGGTTATACTAAGGGAAGGTATTAGCACCCTAAGTATCTGTAGTACTCTACAGGAACCTCTTGTTTATATTTGTGTTATGTTAAAGTTTGTTTGCTAAGGAAAAAGTGCTAAGGCAAAGATCTAGGGGTATATACACTAAGTATGCTCACCAAGACATCGCATCTCGTGCCTACATATCCTGACGGGAATGGAATCAGAGCATTCGTAGTTCCCCTCAATGGGGGCGAGGAAATCTTGACTGTGGTCAAGTTTCCAAGGGAAAGTAAGGTGAGAAGCTTGAAAGCAAAGCTTGTAATGATTGATTGTTGAGGAGAAAGAGATTAATGGCTATCTTTTGTTTATGGTTTAAAGAAAGGTTTAAAGTTATAAGAGATTAGTGGCTATCTCTTGGGAAGGCTAAGTTAAGGGGGGAATGAATGTTCGGGAAAGTAGGGTCTGACTGCAAGACACCTACGTGGAGTGCGGCGACTCCAAACCTAAGGCTAAGTTAAAAGGGGTAATGAGCTATCTATGACTTTGAGGTCAATAGAGAGACTTTCCTTTGGAAGGAGGGGAGACAACTTCTTATGAACAAGAATGTTAAAAAGGATTTGAGATTAAAGTGAACAATATGAGTTCAAGAATTTAAAGGTGATAACATTAACTAAACATGAACAAAATCAAAATAATGAGATGAACATCCGTATATGAGCATGGCAAAAGATATGATGAAATTCACAACAGACGTGAATAAATGAACATACACAAAGTATAGCAACGATAACGTCTTCAAAGTTTGAAATTAAAGACATGTCAAAGTTATGAGATTTAGCAACAAAGACCCAAACAAGACCATAGTAAAATAACTCAATCCAAGGTCAAGAAACACCTCTTAAACAACCCTCTCAAATGTCCTAAACATTCTAAGGCAAACTCTAAAAAAAACTCTTAAGAAAAGGTTAATTCAAAGAAGTACAAAAATAAGGTTATGCATATTTTTTGGAATTTTAGAAATTAATATGAGAATAAAATAAAAATGAAAAATAAATTAGAGAAAATTAAATTAAGCATAAGAATGTATTTGTGAATTTTTTTGGGAATTTTTATAGATAAGAAACTATTTTTAAATAAATGAGATTAGAAAGAAAATAAAATAAAAGTTTTATGAAATAGACAGGTGGGTGCATTGGTAAAAGAAAATTGAACTGGATTGTTTTGTTATGCGCCTGGGCCTCTGGAAAAGTGGGTGTAAATAGCGATCTGGCCCAACATGAGAAAGGGAGGAAAGTTGGAAAAATAAGGAAAATGCAAAAGGGCGTCTGGGGCGAGGGGGTTTCGAACCCCAGACGCCTTGGTGAAAGGCGTGTGTGCAATACCACTGGGGTGGCTATACATCCAGTGTGTATACCCACCCCATTAATTTATAAACCAAGTTTTATTCCAAAATGTTGTTTTAAAAGGACACATGAAAACGTGACGCCACATGCTTAACAACATTTCTCAGTCAGTCAAATGCTACTTAAATCACTAACGACTAAACGGAATCACGACTTATCCTTGCCCGCCACACGTTTCCTCTCATGCAGCATGCAACAAAACCTTACAACTACTCGTGAATTTCCAGGAAAGAAACCATGGCGCACCCATCTTGTTCAGTCAATATCCTCTTCAAAAATTAACCAAAAATCATAAACCAACACTCCATCATTACAGTATCCAGAACAAGGAACAAACATGAACCTTCAAATAACTCAAGGTAAGTACGTGAACAAAGTGAGAACAGAAAAAGAGTGTTCAGAAAGGAGACCTAACTCTCATCATCGACACACATTCAAGCTGACTTTAGACAATAACCTCTAATGCTCAAACTTGTTATGGAAACATGAACATTTACTACCAAGCACAGACAGTATAAGAAAGGTCTCTCATGAACTTAACATCATCATCCACAATATCAACAAAAACTGACCAAGACGCAAGACATTTAAGGGATATCAGCATGGAGAATAAACATGGTCATGACATATTGAGCATATAGTTATGAGCCAGGAGAGTGAGAATAACTATTTGTCATGCCATAAGAACCTCAAGCAGCTTACATGTGGTTAACTTAGAATATAATGAGCCACTTGAGAATGTTTCCAGCATGCGAGCTTTTAAATAATGATATGAACGTGGTGTGTTCTAAGTTACCAACAGGAAACAATGCTTAACAAATACATCACATGTCCATATTCAAGCAATAGCATTTAAACAACACAATGACAGTTACATGATTATGATAGCTGGAAATTGAAATGAAAGAATGATTACCTAGTGGAATTAGTCCACTGCACCTTCAAAACTTTGATGATCAAACTGCACTAAACTTTTTTCCCAAGATGCTTGTGCTGCTAATCTCCACAACTCTCCACACGATCAATGTTTCACCTTGAAGTCCTAAGAAGTGTTCTGTGATATGTTTGATGATTGTTGGTGTCTAACCAAGTGAGAATGCCTCCCTTTTTATAGTAGAAGCAATAGGTTAATGGTGATGAAAACACAATGGTCCTTGGTGTTGTCCAAGATGAAAGATGATAGAGTTCAAGCTACTACAGGCATGGCTCGTCCCTACATTCTTGAGCCAAGTGAGCAGATTGAAGATTGCTTATTTTATGGTTTAAGTCTGCAGTAAAAGGGATTGTGATCCAAAGGGTTGAGGTTCAAAAAGTTTTGTACAATGGTCCCTTATCTTGCAAAATGTGTGCCAACTAGCTAAGTACAAAAGGGTTGTATCTTGGTGGATCTGTTTACGAGCTTTATGGCAAAAGGGGGTACTGGAAACTGATGACAGCAATCAGTAGGATTGTACCTGGTAAGTAGTGTTCAGAATGGTTCAAGTTGAAAGCATGGTTTATAGTTCAAGTGAAAACACAACTTGGTGTGATGAAACTGAACCGTGCCCTTCACTTTGGTGCATAATATTTTCATGATTATAGAACCAAACGAGATGATCTTTGGACCCTTGGAAAGATGGCATTAACTTGTGCGACTTTGGTTTTGTTTCTTGCACGGTTTTGTGGGCAAAGTGGTTGGGACTGATGAGAAAAACTCAGTACTTGTACTTGGAGGATTTGGTTCAAGATATGGTTCAATAAAAGTGAAACAAAGTTGCAATATATCCACACTATAAATCACACTTTTCACGATGGTTTTGTACTTGAGTTTGGTGGCAAATGATGTTGGAAAATTGTGGAAGGAGTTAGTACAATTGTGCTTGTATTTGGCTGTGATTTAGTTCAAAATGAACGAAAATACAAGTTATGGACCTCTCCTTCTGTAATTGTTTGTTTTTTTCATGTGAAACTTTGAAAATTAAGTTAAGTTAAAATGAATTAAACTAAATATCAAAAATGGGAAATAAAACTATAATTATAATTAAAATCAAATTATGTTTAAAATTAAACTAACTTAAATATATACTATGTAAAAAGATAGACTAAAGTGGATTTAAATAAATTCTAAATGAATCAAAAATAAATATTTAACTAAACAGAAAAATAATGATGAAAAATGTCTGATTAATGATTAATTGACCAAATGACTGCAAATGCTAAAATGACCGGCTTAAGATGACATAAAAAATGATCAGAGGATCTGAGGGTAAAATTTGGGGTACAACAGTTGCCCCTATTTAAATAACTTTACCGGATGGCACGAGGAATGGAAATCCTCGGGACATTAAGGTGAAAGGTGTTTAAATATAGCAAACCAAAAAATTTTCCCTTAGATGGAATGCAGATGCTAAGGACAGGCAACAAACATGCAAATGCTGACATGCCATGAATTTCTAGTATGATGATTGATGCCATGATAGATGCAAAGGTGTAGACAGGCTAGACACCAGAGATAAAGAGCAAACCATCACAGAGAGCTTACTGGGAAAGGATGAAGGTTAGTATCCATGAGGAAAACTCACTGGGGATACAGACTAACCAACATAAGAGACTCAATGGGGAGACTCTGAGGAAACACTGGGGAAAATGAAAGCACGCTCCTTACTGGGAATGAAACCAGAAAGAAGACATGATCTCCGCTGAGGATCGGCTCGAAATAAAAGGATAGACATCAACAAAAGATTTTTTGGGATTTTCTTATACTGAAGAGTTCAAACGGGATCTTCAAGGAAAACCAGAAAAGACAGAGAAAGACACATCCGAAAAAACATCAGATGGCAAAAGAAACCAGTCATCCAATAATGGCTTTGAATGAAAGGTAAACTCATAATTTCTGAGAAGGCATCAGATGGGAATGAGGTAAAAAGAGGGTAATCCAAGAAGACATTGGACACAAAGGAACAAGTCATCCAATAATGGCTTTGAATGAGAGGTATAAATCACAATATCTAATAATGGCTTTAGATGAATGTGAACAAAGATTCGATCTGAAAAACATCAGAAAGAGACACATCCGGAAAGGCATCGGATGGTAAAGAAACCAGACATCCAATAATAGCTTTGAATGAAAGGTATAAATCATAATATCTAATAATGGCTTTAGATGAATGTGAACAGAGACTGCATTCAAGAATGGCATTGAATGCAAAGAAACCAGTCATCCAATAATGGCTTTCAATGAAAGGTATAAATCACAATATCTAATAATGGCTTTAGATGAATGTGAACAAAGGCTCGATCTGAAAAAATTAGAAAGAGACACATCCGAAAAGGCATCGAATGGTAGAGAAACCAGACATCCAATAATGGCTTTGAATGAAATGTATAAATCACAATATCTAATAATGGCTTTAGATGAAAGTGAACAAAGACTCGATCTGAAAAACATCAGAAAGAGAGACACATCCGGAAAGGCATCAGATGGTAAAGAAACCAGACATCCAATAATGGCTTTCAATGAAAAGTATAATCACAATATCTAATAATGGCTTTAGATAAAAGTTAACAAGGCAGGGATCCAAGAAGGAATTGGACACAAAGGAGGAACAAGTCATCCAATAATGGCTTTGAATGAAAGGTAAACTCATAATATCTGAGAAAACATCAGATGAGAATGAGGTAAAATATGGATCCAAGGAAGCATTGGATAAAGAAACCACAACATACAAGAAAGCATTGAACGAATATGAACAAGGAGATACCCAAGAAAGCATTGGATAAAAGGAATCACAGTATCCAAGACAGCATTAAATGACTGTGAACTTTCAGGAATAACACTGAATAAACAGATAAGACTTTCAGGAATGGCACCGAAAGATATCCAAGCAAATTTGATGAGGATTACAGAAAAGAGGCAAAACTTCCAGGAATAGCACTGGGAGAAACAAGAGAAACAAGGTATCCAGAAATGGCACTGGAGATCACAAGAGACAGACATCCAGGAATGACACTAGAGTGGAGGAATATAAAGATCTAGGAATAGCACTGGAATGAAAGGATAAGTAACTTTTTGGTAGGCGCCAAGTAAGTTGGACTTTGACCACAAGGTAAGACGCGGATAACGACACGACCTCAGGAGAAATGCCAATGACGATGAAACACTCACACTTTGCATATGTATATGAATTATGTAGATGATTCATGATCAAATGCAAATGCAGGTGCAGATGGTGATGACACAGCATGACTCTTGAGAAAAGACAAGACTAGAAGACTGATTCCTCAACACGGAGATCACTGCCATTCTGTTTGGGACTAGAGATGCTAATGCTGGACGAATATCGGCCACACTGGTAAACTGTATCCAAATTGATGATCCTTGTAGGAAGAGCTGCTTGAGGATTCTTCAATTCAAACTGCCCAGTTTAGCTGATTATTGTAGATGAACTGATCATTGCTTCAGTTTGTCTGAGTCTGTAACTGACTGCTTTGTTGTACACTTGGACAGATTGCCCCAGTCTGAGTCTTGAAAAATGATTGTTTTACTGTACACTGGGAAAGCTTGCCCCAGCCTGAGTCTTGAAAGGTTTTTTGGATAAACCAAATCTGAGAAGTCGTCATTAAACCACAAATCTTGAACTGATTCTCAACAGGATATGGAAGGAACTTGCCCCTGATTGGAACACCGACCAAGTTTCTCAAATTTTTGAAAATTCCTTGAGAAGAAAGAAAGTTTGCGAACAAAAGTATTTCTACAAACATGGTAAATGCAAAGTTCATACAACTTTTGAAATCAATCATTTTTTAAAGAGGCAAAGTATATGAGTCATTGGTCAGAACACGACGGTTCAAGACATTTAAGTGAAAAGTTTAAGCAAAAGGCATGATGCCAACAACAAATGATTTACAAAAATCTTTTGGAGTCAGTTTACGCAACCTTGCTGTAGTATGCTTTCAAAATAACCTTACTTCAGTTAGGCCTTTTGAGGGTTATAACGTAGCCTGGTTCACGGTTTAATAAACAAAGGATAAAGGCTCAAAGTTTATTTGTGACCCACCCAATCTACGTGATGAACTCTAGTCTTATGCTCAGTTAACTCAGACTATGCACTCAGGTTCCCATAGGTTAGGAATTGCACTGATGATGATGATGGTTCAAAATTCAATGGACTTGAGATGGCGATCACTGCTTCCTTACAACTGTTTGGTTGTCATACAAGCTTGTTCTTACTTCTATTTGTATGAGCTTCCTATCTTTCTTAGTTTTTCCCTTGACAGAGGACTCGGCTCATTCTTTGAGTAAGGATTTCTTGACGACCCTTCTTCATTTATCACTTTGGGAACAACTTATACTACATTGAATTTGGAAGAGTTGAAAGCTTGTGAATGCCTGGCTTAATGATTACGGTGAACCATCATCGGCGTTTGAACTTGAAAGACATCTTCGACCCTTGCTGGTTGTGTGTGAAGGAAAACTATTAATGCAAACTTTTGTTGAAAGGCGTCTTGCATGAATGCACAACCAAGTTAACCGAGAACTACCCTGCCCCAAGTTATGATTGCGGGTTTTTATTTGTAAAGAAAAGAAACTCCTACTTCAAGGCTCAAAAGGGTTGACGAGGGGTTATCTTCCTTATGTCTCTAGTGTTTGGGAGTTGAAACAATGCCTTACATCGTCAGCAAAATTTTGATTTGAAAGCATACTAACAGCAATTATGAGTATAAAGTATCATCATCCTCCCCCCAATCATTGCATAATCAAAAGGAAAGTGGAAAAGAGATAAAATATTTATTGAAAAAGAAGGCATAGAGATGTAAATAGCAAATACAAATGAATTGAATCAAAAAGTTGCAATGCTCATTTCATTAATTTTGAAAGTACAAACATAATTTGAAGACAAACAACCATTACAAAATAAGGAATATGCAAACAACAAGAAACAAGACCTAGTGACTAATCAAACACAAGGGTGAGCTGATCATGTCTTTAAGAAGTCACTGGGCTGAAGTTGACTGAAGCTTTACTTGGCGTGCCTTGGCAGAGGATTACTCTGATCATTTGGATTGTCCTTGAAAGAGAGGATTTTGTTTCTTATCATCTCCTGTACTTTAGCCTTTAAGGCAAAGCAACCTTCCAAGTTATGGCATGCGCCACCTTGATGGTATTCACAATGAAGATCAGCCCTATAGCCGGCTGGGAGAGGAATTGGAGGAGGAGGCAAAGGCCTTGTGGTAATCAAACCTTGTTGAACCATACCAGGATAAAGCTCAGTGTATGTCATGGGAATAGGATCAAATTGATTATGGTACCGGTTATGTCCTGCAGTTGGATGTTGGGAAGCTTGAGCTGGTCGTGGAACAGTAACCACGGGAGTGACAGCAGCAACAGTAGGATGAATCACATACTGAGGTTGGGGACGAGGCCTTCTCACTTCAAACATTACAGCGTTAGTCTGATCTTCTCTTTTCCTCTGAAAGTTCCCAAAGGATTTCTTCGCAGCATTGGAAGATTCAGCAGCTTTTGACACTTTTCCTTTCTTAAGACCTTCCTCGAGTCTTTGGCCAATAGTAACCAAATGAGCGAAATTGGAGGAGACACTTCCAATCATCCTTTCCCAATAGAATGGGGACAGGGTATCCATGAACATTTCGGTCAATTCTTTCTCAGCCAAAGAAGGTTCAACTTGGGAAGCCAACTCCCTCCAGCGCTGAGCATACTCCTAAAAAGATTCCTTCTCATGCTGAGTCATGGTTTGCAGTTGGCGGCGATCAGGAGCCATGTCAAGATTATACTTATACTGCTTCATGAAGGAATTCACGAGATCTTGGAAGCAGTAAACGGAGCTTTTCTCGAGACCCATATACCATTGGAGTGATGCTCCACTCAAGCTATCTTGAAAATAGTGGATAAGCAGCTTCTGATTCTTGGCCTAAGCAGTCATCCTGCGAAGATACATGACCAAATGAGCCCTTGGGCAAAAGTGCCCCTTATACTTCACAAAATCTGGAGTTTTGAACTTAGCAGGCATAACAAGGTCAGACACTAAGCACATGTTGTTTGCATCCACGTTGAAAAAGTCAGTACCCTCAACGGCTTTAAGTCTTTTGTCTAAGGTCTGAAACTGCTCACGGACAAGTTTAGGTTCAACAAAGTCTTCACAGTCCTCACCCTGAGCACTGGCAGCATTGCACTCAAAAAGGGGATTCTCAAAGGGAGCTTGAACAGGCTGTGGAACGGTATGGACTGTAGGTCTGGGCCCGGGGAAAATAGGAGTTTGACAAACTGGCATAACAGTCTGACTAGCCATAGCACTAGATGCTATCGGTGGAGAATAGTTGTGAGGTAAACCAAACTCTGGCCAAGTTGAAGGTGGCATCTGAACAGGTGGAGGATCAGCACTTGAACCTTCCTAGATGACAGTCCTTTGGGGTTGTTCTCCTCTAGCAATCAAAACTTAAAGCACCTCAGTGAGTTTAGTCATGCCTGACTTAATGTCGTCAATTTCCATTCAGACCTCAGCATTGTGTGCCTCTTGCTCTGACATCTTGCGTCTGTAGTTAGCTCTAGTCTGATACTTGTGTCGAGGAATCAGCTTAACGACTCACAGGTGACACTAGAAGATAGAGACCACTGGAGATGAGTAACTGGACAGATAGACGCATGCAATGAATCATGCAAAGATGCAAATGATATGCAAAGCAAACAGGATGCAAAACACATGCAACAAGATCAAAGGTTTGAGATCACAACATGGAGTCTGGGTAAAGAACCAACCACAGGGTATGTACTAGGGTTCTTGTATCCGTAGAACAGGGTTCTAAGAAGTTCCCAGAGTCTATGTAAATCCTTCGGATATTATCGGCCTACGTGACTACTCACGCGGGTTAATAATATTCTCAAGATAAACTCGTCTGAGTGTAGTATCGCGTGACAACTACTTGGGACTACTCCCTCATAGCCACCGCACTACATCCTAAAAAGGCCAAGTGGGGTAAAGGTAACTATGGTCCTCAGAATCCCTGGCTCTCAAATCGGGAAGAGTGACATCAATGCGACTACTCACATCAAACATCAACAATCCCAAAGGGCCTCAACTGAGCGTGGTCATCATATGCCATAAATTGTTAGGACTACTCCCAACAACCGACTATTGATTACACCACAATCCTATCATAAGTGTATGCTCAAGTTCGGGTTAGAACTTATCCTCACCACTCAAAGTAACCACCCTGCACACACAAAAACCCAAGCAAAACAGGTATATATACAGGTATGAATATACAAATGTACAAGCAAGCAAACACGTAAAATAACACAAATACAAACAAGGTGGGCTTAACCCTCTTAGGGGAGATCGTCCCTAGTGAAGTCGCCATTTTCTGTTGCAGTGAGAATCGGATAACAAGCTATTAATTAACTTGCATCCCAAAACTTTGAAATTCACCACCGAGCTTTGATTTATCCAAAGGAAAGGGTAAAGAACGAAAACCCTAAAAAGAGAATCTAGGTTCGGGGGTTGGTTATACTAAGGGAAGGTATTAGCACCCTAAGTATCTGTAGTACTCTACAGGAACCTCTTGTTTATATTTGTGTTATGTTAAAGTTTGTTTGCTAAGGAAAAAGTGCTAAGGCAAAGATCTAGGGGTATGTACACTAAGTATGCTCGCCAAGACATCGTATCTCGTGCCTACGTATCCTGACGGGAATGGAATCAGAGCATTCGTAGTTCCCCTCAATAGGGGCGAGGAACTCTTGACTGTGGTCAAGTTTCCAAGGGAAAGTAAGGTGAGAAGCTTGAAAGCAAAGCTTGTAATGATTGATTGTTGAGGAGAAAGAGATTAATGGCTATCTCTTGTTTATGGTTTAAAGAAAGGTTTAAAGTTATAAGAGATTAGTGGCTATCTCTTGGGAAGGCTAAGTTAAAAGGGGAATGAATGTTCGGGAAAGTAGGGTCTGACTGCAAGACACCTACGTGGAGTGCGGCGACTCCAAACCTAAGGCTAAGTTAAAAGGGGTAATGAGCTATCTATGACTTTGAGGTCAATAGAGAGACTTTCCTTTGGAAGGAGGGGAGACAACTTCTTATGAACAAGAATGTTAAAAGGGATTTGAGATTAAAGTGAACAATGTGAGTTCAAGAATTTAAAGGTGATAACATTAACTAAACATGAACAAAATCAAAATAATGAGGTGAGCATCCGTATATGAGCATGGCAAAAGATATGATGAAATTCACAACAGACATGAATAAATGAACATACACAAAGTATAGCAACGATAACGTCTTCAAAGTTAGAAATTAAAGACATGTCAAAGTTATGAGATTTAGCAACAAAGACCCAAACAAGACCATAGTAAAATAACTCAATCCAAGGTCAAGAAACACCTCTTAAACAACCCTCTCAAATGTCCTAAACATTCTAAGGCAAACTCTAAAAAAAACTCTTAAGAAAAGGTTGATTCAAAGAAGTACAAAAATAAGGTTATGCATATTTTTTGGAATTTTAGAAATTAATATGAGAATAAAATAAAAATGAAAAATAAATTAGAGAAAATTAAATTAAGCATAAGAATGTATTTGTGAATTTTTTTGAGAATTTTTATAGATAAGAAACTATTTTTAAATAAATGAGATTAAAAAGAAAATAAAATAAAAGTTTTATGAAATAGACAGGTGGGTGCATTGGTAAAAGAAAACTGAACTGGATTGTTTTGTTATGCGCCTGGGCCTCTGGAAAAGGGGGTGTGAATAGCGATCTGGCCCAACATGAGAAAGGGAGGAAAGTTGGAAAAATAAGGAAAATGCAAAAGGGCGTCTGGGGCGAGGGGGTTTCGAACCCCAGACCCCTTGGTGAAAGGCGTGTGTGCAATACCACTGGGGTGGCTATACATCCAGTGTGTATGCCCACCCCATTAATTTATAAACCAAGTTTTATTCCAAAATGTTGTTTTAAAAGGACACATGAAAACGTAACGCCACATGCTTAACAACATTTCTCAGTCAGTCAAATGCTACTTAAATCACTAACGACAAAACGGAATCACGACTTATCCTTGCCCACCACACGTTTCCTCTCATGCTGCATGCAACAAAACCTTGCAACTACTCGTGAATTTCCAGGAAAGAAACTGTGGCGCACCCATCTTGTTCAGTCAATATCCTCTTCAAAAATTAACCAAAAATCATAAACCAACACTCCATCATTACAGTATCCAGAACAAGGAACAAACATGAACCTTAAAATAACTCAAGGTAAGTACGTGACCAAAGTGAGAACAGAAAAAGAGTGTTCAGAAAGGAGACCTAACTCTCATCATCGAAACACATTCAAGCAGACTTTAGACAATAATCTCTAATGCTCAAACTTGTTATGGAAACATGAACATTTACTACCAAGCACAGACAGTATAAGAAAGGTCTCTCATGAACTTAATATCATCATCCACAATATCAACAAAAACTGACCAAGACGCAAGACATTTAAGGGATATCAGCATGGAGAATAAACATGGTCATGACATATTGAGCATATAGTTATGAGCCAGGAGAGTGAGAATAACTATTTGTCAGGCCATAAGAACCTCAACCAGCTTACATGTGGTTAACTTAGAATATAATGAGCCACTTGAGAATGTTTCCAGCATGCGAGCTTTTAAATAATGATATGAACGTGGTGTGTTCTAAGTTACCAACAGTAAACAATGCTTAACAAATACGTCACATGTCCATATTCAAGCAATAGCATTTAAACAACACAATGACAGTTACATGATTATGATAGCTGGAAAATGAAATGAAAGAATGATTACCTAGTGGAATGAGTCCACTGTACCTTCAAAACTTTGATGATCAAACTGCACTAAACTTTTTTCCCAAGATGCTTGTGCTGCTAATCTCCACAACTCTCCACACGATCAATGCTTCACCTTGAAGTGCTAAGAAGTGTTCTGTGATATGTTTGATGATCGTTGGTGTCTAACTAAGTGAGAATGCCTCCCTTTTTATAGTAGAAGCAATTGGTTAATGGTGATGAAAACACAATGGTCCTTGGTGTTGTCCAAGAGGAAAGATGATAGAATTCAAGCTACTACAGGCATGGCCCGTCCCTACATTCTTGAGCCAAGTGAGCTGATTGGAGATTACTTATTTTATGGTTTAAGTCTGCAGTAAAAGGGATTGTGATCCAAAGGGTTGAGGTTCAAAATTTTTTGTACAATGGTCCCTTATCTTGCAAAATGTGTGCCAACTAGCTAAGTACAAAAGGGTTGTATCTTGGTGGATCTTTTTACGAGCTTTATGGCAAAAGGGGGTACTGGAAACTGATGACAGCAATCAGTAGGATTGTACCTGGTAAGTAGTGTTCATAATGGTTCAAGTCGAAAGCATGGTTTATAGTTCAAGTGGAAACATAACTTGGTGTGATGAAACTGAACCGTGCCCTTCACTTTGGTGCATAATATTTTCATGATTATAGAACCAAACAAGATGATATTTGGACCCTCGGAAAGATGGAATTAACTGGTGCGACTTTGGTGTTGTTTCTTGCACGGTTTTGTAGGCAAAGTGGTTGGGACTGATGAGAAAAACTCAGTACTTATACTAGGAGGATTTGGTTCAAGATATGGTTCAATAAAAGTGAAACAAAGTTGCAATATATCCACACCACAAATCACACTTTTCACGATGGTTTTGTACTTGAGCTTGGTGGCAAATGATGTTGGAAAATGGTGGAAGGAGTTAGTACAATTGTGCTTGTATTTGGCTGTGATTTAGTTCAAAATGAACGAAAATACAAGTTATGGACCTCTCCTTTTGTAATTGTTTGTTTTTTTCATGTGAAACTTTGAAAATTAAGTTAAGTTAAAATGAATTAAACTAAAGATCAAAAATGGGAAATAAAACTAAAATTATAATTAAAATCAAATTAAGTTTAAAATTAAACTAACTTAAATATATACTATGTAAAAAGATAGACTAAAGTGGATTTAAATAAATTCTAAATGAATCAAAAATAAATATTTAACTAAATAGAAAAATAATGATAAAAAATGTCTGATTAATGATTAATGGACCAAATGACTGCAAATGCTAAAATGACCGGCTTAAGATGACATGAAAAATGATCAGAGGATCTGAGGGTAAAATTTGGGGTACAACACACCTGTTAATTTTTTTCTGCCTGCTAACTTTTGTCTTTTTGTGTTCGCAGAGAAAATGGCTGACATGAGGGTGCGTTTAATGAAGTCGCAGGCAGCCAAGGTCCATAAGAAGGTGCCTTCGGTGCCCAAAGCCGGAGCGGCCAGGCAGCAAGCGACGATAGAGAAATTTGTGTCCGGTGCTGGTCCTACCCCGGGGATGACCTCTGTACCGCCAACTCCTGACTCATCCCACAAGAGGAAACAGGATGATATTGGGGCCTCTCCTGCGGGTTGCCCGTGCGCCTCTCCTGGAGGCAAGTTCGTACTGCCCGCATGCTATCAACAAGGGCAGATGCTTGACAATGGGAGCTCCGTCGTCGTCCTGGATCTGGATGTCTCGGTGATTCTGTCCGCCGATCCACAGGTGTGGAGGAAGCTCCTCTGCCAGGATGCCGCTGGCATGATCAGGATATTGGAAACGACTCTGACCCTTGGAGATGCAGAGGTGGATTATCGCTCCGACCTTAAAGAAGCCAAGACTAGAATCAATGACTTGGAGTGCGAGAACGTGGAGATATATAATAAGCTGAAGAAGCTGCAGGGTCACTAGGAGGCTAAGATACTGCTTCAAAAGAAGGTGACCTAAATGAAGGAGGAGGTGAAGAATGTTACTGACGAGAATGCCCGCTTGAAGGCAAGGATTGCGGAGCTGAAGGGGTCGTCGGCAGCGGGTGAGGACGAGACCAATGACGAGAGGGCCTTGAAGATGAGGAATGACCTGATTGAGACAATCCGTGTCCTCGGGGAGGACAATCTAGGGGCAGCTGAGTTTGGCTTTAATGCTGCTTTAGAGCAGGTGAAGGCTCTCAATTCTGACGTCCAGCTGCTGACTGAGGGAATGGGTCTACTCAACGTGGTCGTCAATGGCGAGGTGGTCCCCCCGGAGGGTGTCAGTGAGGTCGTTTAGTTTGACTAAGACATTTTTTGAATGTATATACATTTTTGTGGGCCTGCGTGCCTTTTTGATGTAATATTTGTCGGGCGCATTCCCTCTAATGTATACCTGAGTTATTCTGGCTTTGTAGCCAATGTTATTAACTTTGTTATATAGATTCTTGT
Source organism: Lathyrus tuberosus (assembly GCA_022829125.1). Lineage (NCBI taxonomy): Eukaryota > Viridiplantae > Streptophyta > Magnoliopsida > Fabales > Fabaceae > Lathyrus > Lathyrus tuberosus. The sequence goes on along the minus strand of JALAZF010000430.1, from coordinate 5,076,312 downwards.
CATATTTATTTATGCATGCTTGTTTGAATGGATGTTTGCTCGATTTGTTTTTATTATGCCCGACAGTTTGGAACTTGTTGGGGAGGGCAAAGGAGTTTTACCAGGGATGAGACTAGGATCTCGGTTGAGGTACTAATCCCATAGGCTTGGACTGTTCCCATCGCGATCTGGGTGTCCTGCCTTCTCGGTGAAGCAACGGCGGAGCTCGATTGAGGTGTCCCCGCTGGGCGCAGGGTCTGCTCGTCCCATGAACAGAGGCTGGCTGGCGTTGTAAAGGAGGGTCATGCTTCACCAGGGCATGATCCTATGGCCGCGCCGTCTCCCCATTCGGGGAGATCTCATCGGCAGTTTGGCTGACCTTGTGGTTGGGCTTAACTGTAGTATTGTTTGAGCTTTTCAACATTCCATGGTCGAGCAAATGTTTCTCCGTCTAGAGCTTCTAAGTAGTAGGCTCCGGTGCCCGTTTTGGACTTGATCCTGTAGGGTCCTTCCCAGTTTGCGGTCAGCTTCCCCTCGCGCGAATCTTTCTGGTTTCTACGCAGGACCAGGCTGCCAACGGGGAAGTCGCGCTTTATGACCTTAGCGTCGTGGTGGAAGGTTATTTGTTGTTTCAGTGATGCCTCGTGGAGAGCTGCTCCTGGTCGTATTTCTTCGACCAGGTCGAGCTCTTCTCTTAAGGCTTCGTCATTCATCTCCTCGTCGAGGGGAGCTTCCGTTCGTCTGGAGGGCTCTCTAATTTCCACCAGTATCAACGGCTCAATTCCGTAGCCTAGTCGGAAAGGGGTTTCCCCGGTGGTGGACTGCGGTGTTGTCCTGTAAGCCCAGAGCATGCTATGTAGCTCCTCGACCCATCTCTTCTTGTATTCGCCCAACCTTCGTTTCAGACCACGCAGGATCACCCTGTTCGCCACTTCTGCTTGGCAGTTGGTCTGAGGATACTCGACGGAAGTAAAGTGCTGGTTCGTGCCTAATTTTCCGGTTTGGAACTTTCGGTCCGTGAACTGGGTTCCGTTGTCGGTTACAAGGGCCTAAGGCACCCCAAACCATACGAGGACGTTTCTTTTGTAGAAACAAAGTATGTTGAAGGTTATGATCTTGGCGAGGGCTTCGACTTTGATCCACTTCGTAAAGTAGTCGACGGCCACGATTAGAAATTTGTTTTGATACGACCCCATTGTGAAGGGGCCGAGTATGTCCATTCCCCATCAGGCGAAGGGTCATGGAGAGGATATAGTTTTCAACTCATTTGGGGGTGCCAAGTGCATGTTCCCATGATGCTGACATCGGTCGCACTTTTGGACGTGTTCCTTGGCATCGTGCTTCATGGTTGGCCAGTAATATCCTGCTCGCAAGGCTTTTCGTGCCAGGGATCTTCCCCCCAAGTGTTGCGCATTGATGCCTTCATGGATTTCTTGTAAAATCCCGGGGACCTTACTCTCATCGACACATTTCAAGAGGGGGATGGAGAATCCTCTTCGGTAGAGTTTTCCTTCAACCAGCACATACGAACAGGCTCGTCGTTTAGTTATGCTAGCTTCTTTACTATCCTTGGGCAGCTCCCCTTTGGTGAGATAGTCGTATACGGGGGTCATCCAGCCATGGGTGTCCCCGACGATGTTGACGTCGAGCAGCTCGGAAGGTTTCTCAATACTAGGTTGGGCCAGCACTTCTTGTATGACAGACTTATTTCTGCCTTTTCTGCCGGTGCTGGCTAATTTGGACAGAATGTCTGCTCGTGAGTTTCATTCGCGGGGGATGTGCTAGACTTTCCATGCGTCGAACTTTACGATTCTTTCCTTTACTAGCGCCAGGTATTCGGCTAGCTGATCGTTCTTCGCTTGAAACTCTCCCCGTACTTGTGATGCTACGAGCTGGGAATCGGTGTAGATTTTTATTTCCTTGGCGTCCACATCCTTGGCCAGGCGTAGTCCTGCGAGGAAGGCTTCGTATTCGGCTTGGTTGTTGGATGTAAGGAAGGACAGGACCAGCGATACTTCTATCAATATCCCTTCCTCGTTTTCGAGGATGATACCTGCCCCGCTCCCTGAGGGGCTGGATGCCCCATCTACATACACAGTCTATCTATGTGCTCCACATGACGGGGACGGCAGCGGGGTCATTTCTGCCACGAAGTCGGCCAGCGTTTGCGCCTTGAGGGCCTTTCTACCTTCGTATTGAATGTCGAATTTTGATAACTCCAGGGACCATTTAAGCATCCTGCCCGCCATATCTGGTCGGCATAGCAATTGTCTGATGGGTTGGTATGTGCGAACAACTATAGTGTGGGCGAGTAAGTAGTGTCTAAGCCTCCTCGCAGAGGTGATGAGAGTAAGGGTGACTTTATCTATCTGCGCGTACCTGACTTTTGGCCTTTGTAGGGCCTTGCTGGTGAAATAGATGGGCTTCTGCCCGTCTGGTGTTTCGTGGACGAGGGCAGCGCTAATGGCTTCGCTGGCGACAGAGAGATACAAGTATAAGGTTTCCCCACATTCTGGTCGGGAAAGCATAGGTGGCTCGGACAAAGCCCGCTTAAGGTGGGCCAGGGCTTGCTCGCAGTCTTCCGTCCATTCGAAGCTGGTCTCTTTCCTGAGCAGTTTAAAGAAGGGCAGGGCGTGTTGAGCGGATTTGGCCACGAATCGAGAAAGGGAGGCGAGCATCCCATTTAGGGATTGGATGAACTTCTTTGACCTGGGCGTGGGGAACTCCGCGAATGCTCGACACTTATCTGGGTTTCCTTCTATTCCCCTTTCGGTGAGATAGAATCCGAGGAACTTCCCTGCTCGCACACCGAAGGTGCACTTTTCTGGGTTAAAGCGCATTTTACACTTCCTGGCCTGGTCGAAGACCTTTTGTAGGTAAGTCGTGTGATTGGATTCCTCTTGGGATTTTACGATCATGTTGTCCATGTATACTTCGAGCATGTCCCCGATCTCTGATCGGAAGACTTTGTTCATCATGCGCTGGTACGTGGCCCCAACGTTTTTTAGACCGAAGGGCATTACGTTGTAGTAATAGTTCCCCGAGGAGGTCATGAATGCGGTATACCTCTTGTCCTCTTCGGCCATAGGGATCTGATTGTATCCCGAATAGGCGTCCATGAAGGACAAGAGTTTGAAACCTGCAGAGTTATCTACGAGTTTATCTATGCTCGATAAAGGGTAAGCATATTTCGGGCATGCCCGGTTGAGATCGGTGTAGTCAATGCACATGCACCATTTTCCACTATATTTTTCACAAGTACAATGTTGGACATCCAGGTTGTATACCTGGCCTCCGATATGAATTTTGCCTCTAAGAGGTCTTGTACAAGTTTTTCGGCAGCCTGTGCCTTCTCATCGGATTGCTTTCTTCTCCGTTGTGCGACAGCGTGGGCAGCTGGATCAATGGTCAAATGGTGGTATGCGGTCTTGGGGTCTAACCCAGGCATGTCTGCTGCACTCCAGGAAAACAAGTCAGCATTGTCGTCCAGGCATTTCTTCAGTTGTAGCTTGACCTCGTCGGGCAATCCTGCACCTATCTTCACCCCTCTGTTGGGGTTATTGCTGAAGGTGATGACTTCGAATTCCCCGTCTGGAACTGGCCGCATGAGAGTTGAAGTGGGGGAGCTGGTCGTCCCTGTTGGCGCAACCTCGCCTTGATCTTCCTTGCAGTCTTCTGAAATTCGACTGTCAAGGTCGATGATGTGCACGGGAAGTGCAGGCTTCTTATCTGGTTGGTCATTTTTGGCTGGACGATCTTCATCCCGTGGTCGTTTGGCTGCTTTCAGTGATGCTCTGATCTGGTTCTGTCCCCTGGTCGCTGCCTCGAAGCATCTGCGGGTAGCTTCTATGTCCCCATGTAAAGTTCTGACGTGACCTTTCTCAGTATAATACTTTAGCTTGAGGTGGACGGTCGAAGGAACAGCGATCAGTTCTGCGAGTGTTGGCCTACCCAAAATGCATTGATACAGCGACGGGCAATCGATCACCAAAAATTGGGTCTTGATCGACCTGGAAGCTTCCTCTTCCCCGAGTGTGACCGGCAGCTCCACGTATCCCCAAGGTCTGGTCGTGGCTCCGTTGAACCCCTACAGATCAGACCCCACATACGGAGAGAGGTTCCTCTGGTCTAGCTTTAGGGCGCGAAACAGGCCTGTGTACATAATGTCCACTGAACTGCCCTGGTCGACTAGGATCCTCCAGACGTCGGTGTTTGCTAGTCTGGCCCTAATTAGCAGAGGAATGTGAGAATTTGGAGATCCCCCAGGCAGCTCCTCACGGTATAACGTGATTGGTTGGGAGCATCCCTTGATTTTCTCGAGCGTAGACAACCGATCAGGACTGCAATCTATAAGCTGCTCGAACTTCCTCTTGATGAATCCTACTGTCAGCTCATTGTACCCCCCGCATGAGATGACCATGGCTGCAGGGAAAGCTTCCCAAGTGCTGTAAACGGATGTTCAGGAAAGCTCTTCGAGGTAATCAGGAATGACGAAGTCCTCTGGTCTCGTAATGGACATGGCGACCTGTGGGGGAGGACTAGACTGAGACGATTCTGTCTCTTTCTTTGAGTCTAAAGCCTCATGTCGGGAGGACTCACCTTTCTTTACATATTGTTTCAAGTGACCCTCCTTTATGAGAATCTCTATTGCGTCTTTAACGTGTACGCAGTCCTCGGTAGTGTGGTCGTGGCTGCGGTGAAAGCGGTAATACTTGCTATTGTCGACGTTGTCTTTGGACGTTATTGGTTTGGGGAACCTGACGCCTCCTGCTTGAATTCCGTATTGATGCATTCGGAGAGTATGCGTTCACGGGGAGCCGTAAGCAGGGTATATTTCGTGAAACGGCCAGCAGGCCCTTTACCTTCTTGAGGACGATCGTCTCGTCGCCTTTCTTTTCCTTGTCGGGATGACTCTGGCTCGTCTTTTTTGGTGCCCAGGTGCTGTCTCAATCTCTCGTGTCCCGAGCATGATAGGCTGCCTCCTTCTCCTCGTATTGTATATACGTTTCAGCCTTCTGGAGAAGTTTTGTCAATGTTCGAGGAGTTTCAATCCCGGGGGCTTTGCGAAACTCACTTTTTGGTTTCAGGACCTTTTCGAGGAGGTACTTCTTCATATGGTCTGTCGTATGGACCTCCACGGCTTCTCTGTTTAACCGTTCGATGTATGCCCGTAAGGATTCGTCCTTTCCTTGTATAATGGCTTCCAAGGTGGCCTCCGACTTGGGATGTCGTCGAGAAGCTGTGAAGTGTCGGGCAAATTGAGTCTTCAAGTTTCTCCATGATGTGATCGACCCTCGAGGAAGGCGCTTGAACCAAGCCATTGCCCCCTTTCTCAGTGTGATCGGGAATAATCTGTACTTTATGGCCTCGGTCACGTTGTGGTAATGGAGCATTGCTTCTATGTTCTCTATGTGTTTGCCGGGGTCGGTGGTCCCGTCGTAGGTTGCTAGAGTAGGGGGTTTTTCTAACCCGCGGGGAATTCTTGTGTCCATGATCTCCTGTGAAAGGGGGTCGTGGACGTCGTCGTCGCTGCTTGAGCTTGGAGAGCGGGAGGTAGAACGGTTGCGACCACGGCTTCGGCTGCATCGCGGAGAATGTCTGCGCGCATGGCGGCGTTCATGCGTGTCTGGTTGTCGGGGCTTCTTGGACGTCGGGGAGCGTCTTGACTTTCGCGAAGGAGATATGCGGTGTCTTCGGGCAAGATCGGATGTGGGTTCTTCCGATCTGGATCGTCTTCTCTTCGGGGAGAGACTTCTGGACCTATCACGTCTCCATTTCTGAGGGGGAGACCGGGGACATGGAGATGGACTAAGGTGTTTCTCCGAAGCAAGCTGTTCTTGGAGGACATGCTCGAGAGCGTTGATCTTTTCTCCTTGCTCGAAGATCACAAGGTTTGATCTGTTGAGAGAGGCGATGAGGGCAGCTGTACTTGGATCAGCATTCTGCGGGACAGGAATGGGTTCGAAAACCTGTTCGGCAGCGGGTACCCTAGGATTCACTTCCTCGGGGGTCGGGGACGTAGTCTTTCCGTCCTGTAGGTCGGTTTCTTGAAGCACATGTCTGCCGATGATGTGGTCGGCATTGTCAGTCACAACGGTAGCAGCAGAATCCTGGCGGGCATCATTCTTGGTGGAGGCCATGATGATCTTTAGAAGATGAAGCTTTAGTCTTTGAGGTGAAAAAGAGGATCTTGAAAGAAGACGGGGAAGCTAGTTTCCCACAGACGGCGCCACTGATCTGTGCGGATCAGACTGGATCGTCGTGGCCTTCACGTAGGACAGGTGATGATGCTTGTAAGGGAGAAAAAGGGATGGAGGTACCTGCAAGGTACTCTGATGCCAAAGTAATTGTTTGGTCAAAAAGGGGAAAAGCAAGTAAGAGATTTCAAGTTTTGGATATTTGATACCTGCCCCTCTCATGCGAGGGGGTTTTTATAGGTGAATTCTTTGCGAGCAAAGCGCCTGGTCCACCAATGAGGGATTTCCAAATGGAGAGCAGGGCGCGTGGCCTTTTGACTTGGATTAACTGTTTCCATGATATTCGGGGAGGCAGTTGGTCGTGTGAACTACTTTGCGCATGAAGGGGACATGCCCAACGGCTAGTTTCTGCCCAACGGCTAGTTTCTGCCCAACGGCTAGTTTCTGGCTATTGGGCATATTCAAAGGCTGGATTGGATTGGGCCTTGCCCCTCTGGGGGCACAGCGCCTGCCCAGTCCAGAACAATTAATATCATAAAATAAAGGAATGAAAAACATCTCTAAGATCAACTTGAAGAGTATTTTCCATCAAAAGTCGTATTTCAAACTAATCTGAGAATCATCTAACTTGTATTTTCGGCTTAAACTCCTAGCCTTAGGGCTAGGGGCCTTGGCACCGGTTTGGGTTGTTATGGATTGTTTGGGATCATTCTTTTTTTTGGAAGCAATGAGTTTGAAGTCGATACGGAATGGAGAACGGTGGGAAGAAAGAACAATACGGATAATAAGCTGAAGGTGTCAATATGGAAAGAAAGAAGTGAAAACATTTAAGAAGACATGAAGATATTTCTTCATTCTTCTTCACCGAGTTCCCAAATCATTATTTGGCTAGAGACATGGCGAACATATTTATGGAGTATGGACTATTGTTTGAGGTTTTTATCCCGGCCAAGAAAGACATTAGAGGAAAAAGATATGGCTTCGTCAAATTCAGAAAAGTGGATGATGAGAGAAACCTGGCCATAAAACTGGATAGCATTCATATTAATGGAAGAAAAATTTACGTCAATACTCCCAGATTCAATAGGAGAAATGTTACTAATGACAAGAATGCTGGCACGAAACAGATTAGTCCTCCTGCTCCTATTTTAAAGAAAATGAATACTGGTTGGAAAAAGATTTCACAGGGAAAGACATATGCACAAGTCACTGGTGGAACTAAACAGAACTAGTCAAGGCTAACATTTCGTATTAAAGACAAGGAGATGAAACGTTTTGAAGAAGCTTATGTAGGGATCATCAAGGAATCTGGGAATGCATACAATATTCAGAACGTGTTCAGTAGAGAAGGATTCATTCAGATAAAGGTCACCCCCATGGGAGCAAACATGTGTTTACTTGAAGATTTGGAAGATAATGCGGTGAAGAACTTGATTAGTGAAGAAGAAGTCTAGCTCAAAAACTGGTTTGAGGATATTAGATGATGGTCTCCAACTGAGGTGGATAAAGAACGCTTAACTTGGGTGAAATGCTTTGGTGTGCCTGTTCATGCATGGAGAAATGATTTTTTCAAATACATTACTAGTAGAACAGGGGAGTTTGTATGCTGCGATGAGGAAACAGAAACTCAATCCAAGTTTGACGTAGCAAGAATTTTAATTAAGACAAGATACACAAGCAATCTTAATGAAGTGGTTGATGTAGAAATCAATGGCCAGACGTTTTGCATCAAATTAGTTGAAGACAACCATGGTCTAAAACGAATAGTCATCAATGATAAGAAGAAGCCTTTGGAACTAAGTTCTGATGAATCAATGGTGGATGAAACTGAAGATGAATCGGAGAGTGAAGATAAGGACGATGGAGGTTCTAGCCATAGAGTTGGATCGGAAGAAGCAGCAGACGATTCTGCAAACTTAGGAGGAGAAGTGAGAGAAGATCTCGATACTGGTGATGGCAGAGGTGAAACAGATCCTAAGAGCTATACAAGTCGGTCTACTCTGAAAAGGCATGGTATGTCTCATCTTGAGTCTGACAACAATATGGGGAAGACAAATTTGTTGTTGAAAAATGTTAATTTTGGAGGTAGTAGGGGAGATAGTCAGAACACAGGAATGATTATAGAAAATAAGACATTAAATGCTTTTTGTTCCAAAGATAATCTGAAGGGGGAAGAGGTAAGTAACAAGACGGCCAATTGTATTTCCCCAAGGAAGGAGCAGATGGTTCAAGGAAAGGGTAAGCTAGTGGCTATTCAGGGACTTGAGAAAACGAAAGAAGTTATAGTGGCATTGAGCTTTCTGAACCAGATTGAGACTGATGTGGATGTTAGGCCCAACATCTCAAATAGTAGGAAGTCGAAGTGTGGTGGGCCCAAGGTTTGTAACCCTCCCAGGAAGAAGAAACCGTTAGAAGAGATTTATGAAAAAATTCAAATACCTTTTGCGCCATCATTTTATTCTGCACTCTTACACTCTTCCATCAGCATCAAACCAATGAATTCTGCTACTGATAGAGAGGAGTTGGTGATGAATTAATAACTATTTCATCTCAATTGGAAGACTCAGGCTCAAGGTACTCTGGGGGATCTATCTTGTGCTGTGAATCATTGTCTGATCACGATATGGAGATGGGAAATGCTAGGATTAAAAAGAGAGCTGAAGACGTGCCAGGCAAAGTATTGTCAATTTTGAAAGAATTGGGAATAGAAGGAGATGAAGACGATGAAGCATTAGAAGGAATCATTCGAGGTTTGAAAAATAAAGACAAATACAGTTTTGAAAGTTTGAAGAAAGTCACTACAACTGTGCCATGAATATAATCACATATAACATCCGGGGTGTAACTCTTCTATCAAGAAGAGAAGAGTCAAACAGTTAATTGAAAGGAATAGCATTGAGTTTTGTTTAATTCAAGAAACAAAGTACAAGAGTATAGATAATGGCGTGGTAAGCAGCTTGTGGAGTAAAGATGAATTCGACTGGTCTGCTAATTGGTCCTTGGTACAATATGGAGGTTTGTTATCTATTTGGAACAAAAAGTCATTTTGCTCTGATTTTAGTTTTTCTGGAAATGGTTATCTAGGTGTCCATGGAAACTGTAGAGGTAGATCCATTTATATTGTAAACATTTATTCTTCATGTTCACTTAATGAGAAAAGGGTGTTGTGGGTGAAACTGATTAAATTGAAGATTGAATTCCCAATAGGAGATTGGATTATAGGGGGGATTTTAATGCCATCAAAGTTAAGGAAGAGAGAAGAGGCAGAGGACGATTTAATTTATCCGAAATAGAGGAGTTTGGAGTTTTCATAGAAGATATGGAGCTTGTGGACCTACCTGTGGTATGTAACAGATTCACATGGTACAACTCTAATGGGCCTTGCAAAAGTAGGCTTGATAGATTCCTAATTAATGAGGAACTCTGTCTTCAATGGAAAATTATGAATCAAAAAGTGGAAAAGAGGGACGTGTCTGACCATAGGCCTGTTTCTTTAATCCTAAATGATAGAAACTGGGGACCAAAGCCTTTCAAAACTATTAATGCTTGGATGGATCATCCTGATTTTATACCTTTTGTTAAGGATGTGTGGGAGACTTGCAAGGTGTTGGGAGATGCATGCAACATCTTTTACCAAAAACTGAAAGTGCTAAAGACTAAACTGAGAGAGTGGAATTCCAAGGTCTTTGGCATCATGGACCTTAAGGTGGAGGAGAATATTTAGACATTAAATGAAATTGAAGATGACATGGCTGATATGGTAGAAGACATTTCAGAAAGTAAATTGAAGGCTAGAAGTTGTCTGATAGAGGATTTGTGGAGTAAGCTCAGGATCAAAGAAAGCATCCTCCATCAAAAAGCTAGAACAAAGTGGAGGAGGGAGACATCAACTCTAAGTACTTTCATTCGATTATCAACTGTAGGAGGGGGTTCAACACCTTATCTCCTCTAAATTTAGGCCTGGATGAACATGATAAGGTGGAAAAGGTGAAACAGGTTATTCATGAACATTTTGAAGAGAAATACAAAAACAAGATGATTGAAAGTTTTCATATGGATCTAAGTGCATTGAACAAGTTATCTGAGGAGGAAAATGACATGCTTACTGCCCCTTTTACCAGAGAAGACATGTTATCTGAAGAGAAATACTAGATTTTAGTTTGTTAGAAAAAAGAAAAAGGGATTCATGTTTAAGATTGACTTTGCTCAAGCATATGACTGTGTAAAATGGAATTGTTTATTCAAGATTTTAGAGGCTATGCATTTCAGGCCTGTATGGATAAGTTGGATAAAGGGATTGCTATGTAATAACTATGGGTCTGTCCTTGTGAATGGTAGCTCCTCGAGAGATTTCAAACTACATAAGGGTCTTATGCAAGGAGATCCACTTTCTCCTTTTATGTTTGTGTTGGTAGCTAAGTCCTTGCCTTGCTCATCAAGAAATCTGAAGATAAAGGTCTATTTAGAGGCATAAAAATTGAAGGGGAGACAGTCAACTCATTGCTACAGTTTGTAGATGATACCTTGGTAATATGTGAAGACTCTTGGTGTAACATTTGGGCAATCAAAGTAATTCTGAGGGGGCTGGAAATATTGACTGGTTTGAAGGTGAATTTTAGTAAAAGTAAGTTGTTGGGCCTGGGATTAGAAGATGACATAGTTGAAGCTGCTACAACTTTTTTATTATGCAAGGCTGGAAAATTCCCATTCAAATTCCTTGGTCTGTTTGTGGGTGGCAGACATAGAGTGGGAGAAATGTGGAAATCAATCATCTTAACTATTAAATCAAGACTAGCTACTTGGAGGGGAAGAAGATTATCTATAGGTGGTAGGTTACACTAATAAACTCTGTCATATCTAACATTCCAATACATTACCTGTCATTCTACATAGCACCTATCAAAGTGGTAAAGACAATCAGAGCAATACAAAGGAATTTTTTGTAGGGGAGTGGCTGTGATAAGAAGTCTGTAGCTTGGGTGAGATGGAATCAAGTATGCCAACCTAAACAATGTAGAGGCCTAGGAATTAAAGAGATCTCCACTTTCAACAAAGCTCTTGTATCTAAATGGATTTGGAGGGTTATGCATGAACCAAATGCCTTATGGAGTGGAATTATGAAAGTCAAGTATGGGGAATCCATTTCTGGTATGTTGAGCAATCAATCAGAGGTAAATTCAAGACATTGGTCTAGATGGTGGAAAGATCTATTAAAACTTTCCAAACACTCAAATGAACAAGGTATCTTTAAGCAACTGACTTGGAAAGTGGGCAATGGTAGGAAGACTCTATTTTGGCATTCAAGGTGGTTGGGTGGAAAGGCCCTCGAAATCCAATATCCAAATCTGTATAATTCCTCTTTGAATCAGAATGTTATAATTGCTGAATGTGGAGCTTGGAGTGATGACAGATGGTCGTGGGATCTGATTGGAAGAAACATCATCAGTTCAGTTGAAGGAGTGGTGGATGACTCAGAAACAGAATTATGTCAGTTAGTAGAAGAAACGGTTATGGATATTCAGAATGATGATGAAATTATTTGGCCAAGGGACAATTATAATATATTCAGTGTGAAGTATTGCTATACGAATTTCATGCAGAACCAAGAAGAAGTAAGTGTTGATGCTGATATGAAGACAGTCTTGAATGCCATGTGGAATATAAAGATTCCCTTCAAGATTTCAATATTTGGATGGAGATTACTGCAAAACAAGCTACCAACACGAGAGAACCTTGAAAGGAGAGGCATAATCACATACCCACGCTAGAAATCTTGTGTGTTCTGCTTTCAGGTCTTGGAATATACAACACATTTGTTCTTAAACTATGATAAAACCAGACTGGTTTGGAAGGAGGTTGTTTCATGGTTAGGGATCAACTTACATAGAGGTAATAATTGTATGGAGGACCTGCAAATTTGGAGTCAGCATCTAGGAAGGGGAAAGCCTCTCAGTTACTTCTGGTTGGTAACTTGTTAGTGTCTTTGGAGAACAAGGAACCAAGTTATCTGTAATGATCTTGTTGCAGCACCAAATACCATATTTCATGACATAGTATTATGCTCTTGGAGATGGAGAAAGATGGATGTAAAGAAGAATTCAATAGGCTCTCTATATGAATGGTATAAAATGCCTCTTGAAATGTATATGTATTAGTCATAGAGGTAGGTTAAGAGGGGGTGGAATTGCAAACCAACACTAGTTTTGATTGGTTTGGTTTGTTTTTCAACTTTCTATTTTTCCTGCATAATTGTAGGAATTATTGTAAATGGTCTACACTTTAGACCTTATTAATGATATATTGATTATTAAAAAAAAATAGTATTTCTCATGTTTATTTTATTTATCATAAAAATCATTTTTTTTTGTGAGTGTAACCAATATTTTCCTTCTTCAATAAACAATCAAGTTTACTCTTATATAAACTATATGCTATTGATGTTGGTGTTAGGTATTCATTTCTTTTTGTTTTATGGTTTTCATACTTTTATTTCTTTGTAATTTTTTTGGGGGTTTCATGTTAGCTTCTATTTTATTTTTATAATAAGTTTAAAAAAACCTTACATTTACTTTACTAGATATTTTTAAAATTTGTAACTTTTTTATTTTAAATAAATACTCTACTTGAAAATATATTATTGTTGAAGATAAATTTTATTTTAAAGTATCAAATATATTTATTATTATTATGAAGTATTTTGAAATTTTTAAATTAAAGAATAATGACTCATTTCTATAATTTCATTAAAATTTATTTTTTTTAATTTTTACTACCACTATACAATCCTATTTATGAACAATTTGTTAGTGAATTTTAAAGAAAAACACACATCACTTATATAAAAAGCACAACAATAATGCATAGGGAGTATTATTTTGTTATACAGTGCTCCGGATTTGTTTTTAATTGTTCATTTTTGAAATTAGGTAACTTTAATCAAATTTGTTTTTAATTTTTTTTGTTAAACTTTTTTTAAAATTAACACTTTATACTTTCTTTTGGAAAAATTATTTTAAAATTAATGAAATCTTATATATATATATATATATATATATATATATATATATATATATATATATATATATATATATATATATATATATATATATATAATATGAAAGGAATAACTTTTCACTTTTAGATTTAATACGATTAAACCTCACTTTGAATCAACTGCCACTCAAATTTCCATGTCAAAGTATTTCATCTTTTCTAAAATAAAACTTCATTGTAAATGAGATTTTATAGTTTATTCCTATAATAATTGATACAAATTGATTAATCAAATTTGAAAATACCTATTTAAAAAAAAATTAAATTTTTAATTAGGTGTCAAGTACCATCAATAATCTATATTATCAATAAAAAAAATGTTTCAATAATTCTCTCCTAATCGTTTTTATTTGTATTTTAATATTGATAAATTATTTAATAAATGTAAACTTTTTCTTCAGAGACGTAGATTTTTTTATCAGAGAGTGAATATCATGATTACTAAGCATAATCATTTGTGTTTCATTGCAATCTCAAATTCTTAACTTCCTTAGCTGCAACTAATTGATAAAAGTGTGCTTTGGTTTTAGCAGTCTTGTCGATCATTCTCTTATAAACATCTATATGGAACATCTGTAACTTAAGAAAAAATAGAGATTAAATAGTGATAAACAAATAAAAAACTTTAAAAGTTAAAAGAGTATCTGTATATATAGCCCGGGAAAGGAGGAATGGAGGGAGTTCCAGCTCTTCCGAATTTCACTTCAAATCCTTCTCCCAACACCTTCGGCGTCTATTTATTCAATTCACTCAAATATTTTCAATAATTACCTTCGTTCAATTCATTCATATATTTTATCAATCTAGAGTTTCTATATTCTATTTCCGAGTTACCAATTATCTAGAGTTTTTGTGTGTTTGTTTTTATATTTTATTTTATTTTTGGCAAAAAGGCATTAGGGATCCTTTAAATTATTTAATGCTACCACTTAGGTCTTTTAAGTTTTTTTTGTAACGTTTAGGTCTTTTAAGTTTAAAACCGTTTGCACCGTTACCTTTTTTTAAAATTCCGATACAAAAATGCATATGTGGCAAAAATGGAGCTTAGGTGGCAGTTAACAGTGATGATGTGGTCTTTTAATTTATTATTTATTTATTTTTTAATTCCACGTGGATTTTAATTCTTTTTTTTTTTTTTTTTTTTTATTTCTTTTTTTAATTTTTTAAATTTTTTTTAAATTTTTTTTTTTAATTGTACGCCAGTTAAGACTGAAAGGACCTAATTGTTACATTTTAAAAACATATGGGACGTGAGTGTTACAAATCATATCCTTCCATAATGAAGCTTCTAATGTAGTGGTTATGGTTCTAAGTAGATCAAAGGGATACATATAAAGGATTAACACTATAATGAAAAAACTCACTTTATTTTATTGAAACAAAACAATAAATATATTTTTTAACTCTAAACTATTGGCTTACGAAACTAATCGTCAGAATTTCATTGTGAAGTTCTGTGAGTCTCGAATGTAGTTTTTTGTTCATTGACTTTGAATGAATTTATTCACCTTTGTTGTAAATATGATTCCATAAATTATTGTTACTCTTAAGAAAACATTTTGACTGTTCATTTTATTTAAGTTAGCACGTTTGACTGTCAATTTTAGTTTTCTTTATTTTGCTAAAACTTTTACTATTAAACAATTTAAATACCTTTTCTCATTTAATATCATAATTAAATTTACAAATAAAATCTAACTCACAAAAATTATTTTTCGTTTTATCACTCTCAACAATTTGGTACATTGATATAAACTTAAACATTGGATACTATTTTATTAAGTTAAAAATGAAGCTGATATGAGTTTTTTCCAAACATCATACACACTCTCTCTCCTAAGAAAATGGTTTTCATTCATTCAATTAAAAGCTGATATGAGCTTTTTCCAATATCAGCTTTTTCCAATATCATACACTCTCTCTCTTCGACTCTCTCTCATAGGAAAATGGTTTTCATTCATTCAATTTCAAAACGCCAAAACATACCAAAAGATGAAGCCAAAACACTCACAAATACATAGAAACAGAAACAATCCAGAAACATGACAATACTCTCTATTTTGAGTAGTTAAGCAACAATGCGAAAAGCTCGGTTTTCAACTAACTACTATAGGAGTAGTTAAGCAACAATGCCACAAAACATTCTAAATGATTTTAATTTTTTTATGATTAGCAATGATTTTAATATATTTATTGTTTTGTTTCAATAAAATAAAGTGAGTTTTTTTATTATAGTGTTAATCATTTGCATGTATTCCTTTGATCAACTTAGGACCATAACCACTGCATTAGAAGCTTCATTATGGAAGGATATGATTTGTAACACTCACGTCCCATATGTTTTTAAATTGTAACAATTAGATTCTTTCAGTCTTAACTGACGTACAATTAAATAAATAAAAAATTAAAAAAATTAAAAAGAAATTTAAAAAAAAAAAAAATTTAAAAAAAAATTTAAAAAAAAATTTAAAAAAAAATTAAAAAAAATTAAAAAAAAATTAAAATCCACGTGGAATTAAAAAATAAATAAATGATAAATTAAAATGCCACATCATCACTGTTAACTGTCACCTAAGCTCCATTTTTGCCACATATGCATTTTTGTAACGGAATTTTAAAAAAAGGGTAACAGTGCAAACGGTTTTAAACTTAAAGGACCTAAACGTTACAAAAAAAACTTAAATGACCTAAGTGATAGCATTAAATAACTTAAAGGACCCCTAGTGCCTTTTTGCCTTTATTTTTTCATATTTTCTCTTTTTATTAAAAAAGTCAATGATTTGTCCATGTAGGCTGAGTTTGCAACGATTATTTTTAGAAGATTTCTTGATGCATTATATATGTTTTTTAAGTACCATACGAAAATTCAAAAATGCCTAAGTTTTCAAAAATGCATCTCCAGATGCACCCTAATACACATATTTTATTCGTCTTTTAGTTACACTCTAATTTTATTAAAAATATTATTCCAAAAATGTATCTCAACAACTGATTTGATTTTGATAGCCTTTAAAGCCAAAAATAAAATAAACCACCCTATTGAATATGCAGAAAAGTGTTCACAAGAGTATAGCATAAACCAAACTCAACACCAATGCAATATAACAGTGAAATGAAGGAGAGTCAAAACAAATTCAAATTTAGACAGGAACCATGTAGTAGCCAACTAATCCAGATTTGGATGCAGGCATTATTGTTAAACAGGACTATCTACACGGTTTTAGTTGATAATATATGAAATAATCTAGTTTAGTTTTAAATTTAGACAAAAAAAATTGATGACTCACTAGTATGGACTTTTCTTGGAGTTAGACAAACAAAAGGAAGAAATACATGATCTATTTTCTGCCGCAAAGGAGGGGGATCAAAATTCTCATTACTTTCATCAAGCAATCAAAGATAGGCATAGAAGAAATTCCTTATCTTGGTTATTTTGTGATAATGAATTGGTTGAAGGAGTGGATGTCATTAAGGCTACTATTCATAATCAATTTGCCAAGTTCTATTTGGAACCAGATGATGCAAGACCTGTTCATTCGGCAGATTGAATGCGGAGGAAAGGGATAGTCTAGAAATACCTTTCTCTGAAGATGAAATCATAGCAGCGGTTTGGTCCTGTGACGGTAATAAGAGTGCGGGTCCTGACTGCTACACATTGGAGTTTTTCAAGAAGGGTTGGGAGGTTTTAAAACAGGATGTTTTTCGCTTTGTTAAGGATTTCTACAGGAAAGCTAGATTGACTAAAGCTTGCACAACTTCTTTTCTGGCCTTGATTCCGAAGAATACGAATCCTCAAACGCTGGCGAAATACAGACCAATATGTTTGGTGAATGGCTTGTACAAAATATTGGCCAAACTGTTGGCAAATCGTCTCAAGAAGGTGGTAGATAAGTTGATCTCTCCGAAGCAGCCAGCTTTTATTGAAGGCCGTAACATATCCGACGTAATTCTAACTGTCAACGAAGTGCTGGACCTGGCAAAGAGAGATAATAGGAGTTGTTTGTTGCTGAAAGTGGACTATGAGAAAGCATACGATACGTTAAGTTAGAATTTTCTTCGATTCATGCTTAATACTATGGGATTTGGAAAGAGGTGGTTAAGTTGGATGGAGAGTTGCATCTTTACGAGTACCATGTCGGTGTTGGTCAATGGAGGGACAACTAAAGATTTTGTTGTGAATAGAGGCTTGAGGCAAGGCGATCCTTTGTCGCCTTTTTTGTTTGTTATAGCAATGGAAGGTTTTACTTGAATAATTAATATAGCGGTGGAGCTAAACTTATTCAGAGGTTTTCATTTCGACGTAGAAGATTCGGTGGATGTACTTCAATTCGCAGACGACACAATCATTTTGGGAGAAGGAACTACTGAAAATCTTTGGTGTTTGAAAGCTATCATGAGAGGTTTCGAGATGATGTCGGGTCTTAAAGTTCATTTTTGTAAGAGTAAGTTGTATGGTGTGAATTTAGATGATTGGTTTCTTAATGCAGCTTCAACCTTTTTAGCTTGCAAGGTGGATTGTTTGCCATTCAAATTTTTAGGAGTACTCATTGGTGATAGCCCAAGGAAGAAGGCAATATGTAACAAATTACTGATGTCCTTACAGAAGAAATTAGCGGATTGGAGAGGGAGGCAACTTTCCTTCGCAGGCAGAATCGTTTTAATCAATTCGGTTTTGAATGCTATTCCGATTTATACTTTATCTTTTTACAAAGCTCCAGCTTCAGTATTAAAAGAAATTCGTCGCATCCAGAGTAGATTTTTATGGAATGGAAAAGAAGGCAAAAGATCTATTCATTGAGCAAGCTGGAGCGATATTTGCAAACCGAAAGAATTGGGAGGTTTTAACATCAAGGATGTTGAAGTAATTAACAGAAGTTTGTTGTTGAAGTGGAAGTGGCGTATTTTGAAGGATAAAAAGGCGTTATGGCAAAAGCTTCTTCGCTTCTGTTACGGGAACATTGACATAATTGTCACGGTTGGAGGTGCGGAGATGTTGAGAAAGAAAGACTCGATATGGTGGATAGACATAATCTTGAACGAATTAACAAGTCAACCTATTCTGGATTTCTCTAACCTTTTTCTTTGCAGGATTGGAAACGGAAAATCGACGTCCTTTTGGTACGCAAATTGGTTGGCAAACCAATCTTTGAAGGATGCTTATCCTTCCTTGTTTGAAGCAGTGGTTTCGCATGACATATTTGTCCGTGAAGCTGGTAATAGGATCAATAATGAGTGGATTTAGAATCTTCCTAGAATTGTTAGAGGATGAGACGACTTGGAGGAGGATATGAAAGCAGAGTTCATGGATGACATTCTTGGCAGTAGTCCTTCGCGGGATATCAAGGATGAGTTTGTATGGAAGCTTACTGAGGAAGGTGTATTCACTGTCAAGTATTGCATCAAGGCAATATTGGATGGTTTAATTCCCTCTTGGTCTGAAACAGAGAGGAAGGCACAGAGTTTCGTGTGGAAATTGGCAGTGTCGTCTAAGGTATTATTTTTTGGATGGAGGTTCTTAATTAACAAGTTACCGACAAAAGACCAGCTGGTACGAAGACGGATATTGACAAATCCGAGAGAAACGGTTTGTGCTTTTTGTTTTCACAATGATGAAAATTTGTTTCATGTTTTCTGTGGTTGTAGACGTATTATTATTTTGTGGGAGAAACTGTTGTTTTGGATCGGCGATGACTTAAAGTTGTCTATACAAGATTTTATGGTTTTTCCTAAGGTGAATTTCAAGATGAATAATATAAGTGACAGGAGTACGGTGGGAGTTATATGGCTGGCGTTGGTGTGGAGTTTTTGGTTGATGCGCAATGATATTCAATTCAATGATGTTGTTTTTAGCTTTGATGATTGCATGACGGCAATCATCTACAGGTCTTGGGTTTGGATGGGTTTAAAGAGTAATTACTCTTCTTGTATCAATTTTTATGATTGGCATTCTGCCCCTATCTTGCGTTGTAGGAGATAGCAGTCGTTAATTTCGTTTGTATTCTCGGAGTATTTCTCTTACTCTATTAATACATGATTGCTTATTAAAAAAAATATCACTTAAATGGATTACATGTGAAAGTAAAATATGACATTGCCAACTTCTTTCTCGTGTGTTGAGAATATTCAGTAAAGATTGTGATTCTTTCATGGTAGTCGGTTGAGGTCAGAATGGGTGTCCTAGAGAAATTAGATGTTGAGAGTAGAAATTAACAAACCACTTGGATTGAATAGAGTAGAAATGAAACTTGGATTGACAAAAAAATTAGAAGTGGAGAATGGAAGAGAGAAAAATTTTGGTGTGTTATTGTTGGAAATGAAAAAGAAAAAAAGTCTGGCGTATATTTAATTAAAAACCCATTCAAAGGTATACTTTTGTATTTTCTATGGAGATGAAATTCTATATTAGTTTTTATCAAAAATAAGAGTGTAGCTCACTTAAAAATGGATGTGGTGTATAATGGCATGCATTAAAAAATACATTTTTCTAATTCTATAGGAAGTTTTTGTTTCTTACAAGGATGGAAAATTTTCAATTTTTACAAGAGAGTGAAAAGTAATGCCCAAAAATATACTCTTATAATAATGCTATCAAAAGCAAAGCCCAGAACCCAATAGAGAAATTAGGAGCATTTAACTTGACCCTTCCCCCACTTAAACCTGGCACCCCCTCCCCCCCCCCCCCCCTCCCCCCCTCTCGCGTATGAAAAGATGACACCATATCATTCCAATAATTTTCAAAATTTACAGTGCACAGGCGAGAATTTGAAACTTTTAGGGCGATACCGAAAATTTGGAGTTGAGTACCGAAAATTTCAAAAACAATGAGTATTTTGTACCAGAAATTTCAAAATTTCTAGTATTTATATTGAAATGTTTACTGAAAATTTTAAAAATTTCGGTATAAAATCTCATTGAATATACCAAAAATTTCAGAATTTTCGGTAGTTATAAAAAACTGATTTTGTGCCAAAAATTCTGAAATTTTCGATATATTCCAAGGGATTGTACACTGGAAATTTTGAAATTTCTGGTAGGTACAAAAACTGTATTTACTGGAAATTTTGAAATTTCTGATAGTTGCTAATATTTTTTTATTTTTCCTTCTTTTGCAGTGAAATACAGAGGCAACGACGACACTATTGCATGGAGAAATGTTGATCGAGTGGCAGACCAGGCTAGGGCTGTCAGGGGTGTTGAGGCTGAGTCTTCCCAAATACGGGCTGGACGAGTGGCCCCAACCGGTTCACACCGGAAGAGGTTGGATGAGCAGGGTCAGTTCCGGGCACCTCGTAGCAATTGATGTTGACCCGCACAATCAGTAGAGCAACCTTGGGAAGAGGTGGTGTTGTTGATCCAGTGATTGAGGAGGTTGCATGTCCAGTTTTTGATCCGGTTACTGAGGAGGTTGGTTTGGAGGAGGTTTCTTGGGTGGTCCAGCCATATGTTGTTGTTCCTGATTCGGTCTCGTCTATTACTGCTAACACAGAGGTTACAACTCATTCGATCGAGCCGTCTATGCACACTAATGGAGGATTCCCTAGAGGATCCATTGATCGGTCCGTGCTTACTGAGTATGTTGACCATGTGGTATTATGATTATGGCAGTGAGAGGTATATGTCTTTTGTGTTTAACTTTAATTTGTTTATTATTGTGCCATAAAAGCTAACTGCTATTTTTTTATATTTGTTTGTCACAGGAGCGTCCCACATGGAAGGTGACATTGCACGTGTCGAAGATGAAGATCTTCCGGAAGATTTCGATACCTGAGTAGGTCAGCCGGATTATACGGGAGTTCGAGCTGCTTGATTTTGCCCACTGCTCCCTCACCATACTCGACGCTCCACTACTTAGTGTGTTTGTTGAGAGATGGAACAAGGATACATCTTCATTTCATCTTTCATTTGGGGAGATGACTATCACTTTAGATGGTGTCTCCTCGTTGTTCCATCTCCCCATCGGCGGTAGATTCCGGACGGCTTCTGTTCTTAGCATGTCTCTTGCATGTATGACTGCTGCACGAGATTTGGGAGTTTCTGAGGCGGTTGTGCATGAGAAGTTTGGCGTCAGCAGGGGCGCTCACCTTCGTATATCTTAGCTTGGAAAGACATATGACGAGCTTGTAGCAGATGGGAGTTATGAGGCTACCGCTAGGGTGTACATGCTACATCTAGTAGCATGTACTCTCTTTGCGGACAAGTATAGTGTTTATATCGACGCACGGTACGTGTGCCTCTTCAATAGCCTCGAGGATACCAGTTGGTCTTGGGGTGTGCTACGTTGACCCTTCTGTATATAGCACTTGAAGTGGAGATAGTATTTGAGATCAAACAGCTTGATGGCTATTTAAGTATGTTACAGGTATACTTGAAATTATTATTTGTATGTTGATTTCTTATTTAATTATTACGAATAAAATTCCTTATTTATTATTTGTTGTGTCTGTCTTTTGATATCAATGCTAGATATACGAGCATTTCCCCACCATCTGTGACAAGAGGGTGCAGCATTTCCCAATGGGGTCCCCACGGGCGAAGAGATGGAAGGCCAGACAGACACATCCCAGTGGTGTTGCTGAGTACAGGAGGAGGCTCGATGCACTGACTGTAGATGATTTCATCTGGACACTATACATTATCATAGAGTCAACCGTGAGTTTGAGGAGTCGTCATTATATTCAAGTTATATGTAGTGGGAGACCATGGTTGCTAAACACTTGCTTGAGAGGTGTCTGCAACACTATGGTTATGTTCAGAGTATCCAACTACCAGTTCCAGATATACCATCTGTAAGTATTGATTGGTGGTTTCAGAGTAACTTCATCAGCTCAGGTCGTGCCATTAGAAATCGAGCAGTTATTATTCAGTATCCCTTGCAGTGTGAGGATGGCTACTTTGAGTGGTACCTCACTATATCACACTCTCGCATCATCCCCCGCCTATAGCTGATGTTGGGCCTTCTGATGTCTAGGTACATGTTAATGACGCGTCGTCGCCGCATCCTCTAGCTGATGTCGATGACCAGCAGCGCCACCAGATGATTGTAGTTATTATGGATAGCCTCATGGGTTTGGTAAACCCAGATGGTGAGGTTTATATTGGATTATATCGTGCTGCACACATAGTCTGTAGGGGCCTATTTAAACATATTTTATATATCATGGATTTGGTCTATTATGTATTATTTGTATCATTTGAATATTATTCTGACATCTTCATCATAACTCTTTATTTGCTAATATTTTATGATCTTTCGTTGATGCAACATCAACATTAACTAACATTTGACAATGGATTATATAACTTAAACATAACTTAAGAAAAACCTAAACACTGCCAGATGATTAATAAAGAAGAAAAACCTAAACACTTCCTGATGATTCTGGACGTTTCAGCATCTTCATTATGTCGTCAACAGATCTTGAAATCTTAGCATCCAACTCGATCGGCCCCTTTGTTATCCTACGGCGAAATGATCACCACATATCCTTCACATTTTCGTCGGTCTTTAACTCAATAATGTTGGATTTCACCTTCTTGTCAGTATCAACCCAATCTTCACGAAACTTGATCTTTCTCGCCTTTCTATTTTCGACATCAGGCAACAATTCATTCAACTCGGACGTCAGGCCGGCAAGAGATGTGGTGTCATTCGAAAGTCAGAACTCTACAGGAGGTGAAGCTCCGTTGAAGTACACTTTTGCCTTAATTAAAAATTGAAGAAGAGGCACTGTTTGAGATGTTTTTATCAAGCATGTGACCCCTTATTTATACAACTTTGTTTTTACTATAGGTCACGCAAAACTATCGATACAATACCAGTTATCCAAAAGTATCGGCAAAATCCTAAAAGTCCAAAAAATAAAACAAATAACACTATCAAAAATTTCACTTAGGTTGAAATTTCTAGTATCAACAGGTAAATTTCAGATTTTGAAATTTATTGTAACATATTAGAAATTTAGAATATACTACCAAAATTTTTTGGACCAATTTTCAATCAGGACAGTTCTGAAAATATGAAAATATGTAGGATGCCAGATATAATTTTGGGTTGGCAAGTTAAAATCTCAGAAATTAGATATATGAATCATATGCCTGCCATATCCTATCGTTTGACCTCTAGTCAACAATATCTTAACCAATATTTTAACAGTTGGCTATTAACATTTGATAAGCAGTTGGATGTTTGCCAACTTTAAAGTTTGGTCCCTCAAAAATTTTCCTTCAAACTTTAATCCTCCCAAAGTTTTTCGTCCCTAACTCTAGTCCCTCCCGTTTGTTTCCACTAACGGAGGATGATGTGGCGTGCCATGTGTAACCATTCGTTTGCATACGTGTTTTAATAATGACACGCTGTAAATTCTGATAAAATAGAAGTTTATTCAAAGTAGCTCAACAGTCATTGTTTGTAAAATAGAAAACATGGAAATAGAGTGTTTGTGCTTCATTTCGTTGTCAAATTGGTTGTGCCCTAGTAGAAGAAGTATCTCGTTTGTCAACTTGCAACCGTCTGAAGTGGTCCCAAAAGAGTCGTCGTTCTTTTCGCAGCAGTGGTCTCAGGTAAGTGACTTTGTCTGCCATTGTTCGTTTTTTCTATTCTTTAATGAGATGTATGTGTTAGTGGTCCCATGACTTGTGTTCGTTTTGTTGATTGCAATATTGGTCCCATGTTTGTTTTGTTTAATAGATGTTTGCAATGGTGGTCCCCTGATTTCAATTTTTGTTTTTGATTGTTAGTGTTAGTAAACGTTGTGGTTAGCTTTAAAGTTGTTAGTTTAATAGGTTTAGTTTGTTTTGTCCAGAAATGGTAAAAATTAAAGTTAGGTTAACTTTTGTCTACAGGGTTATGGATAAGTTTACAGTTGTTTTTTACATAAAGGGGCCTTTTGTAAAAGACGCAAACCTAAAATACGAGGGTGGGGAAGTGTATGTGTTTAAGGGTCAGGATCCTGATTTTTGGGGTTTCTTTGAGGCTTGTGACTTAGTTAAGGAGCTGGTACCTGAGTTTGATCACACATCTGTTAAGATGTGGTGGAAGCACGAGGAAGGATCATTTGAAAAGGACTTAAAAGTATTTAAGGATGATTGAGGTAGCCTTGTATGCCATGGAATATCAGTGTGAGGTTGAGATTTACTGTGAACCTAAGGTTAAAGGAGAAGACACAACTATGGATGGGATTAGAGAGAAAGGAAATGGAGTTAAATGTGAGGAGAATGTTGACAATATGAGTGAATCAAGTGAAGAGTCAAATGAAGATTCTGTGGAAGACGTGCATTTTGAAGATAGTGAGGAGGAGAGAATGGGTGGGTTTGAGGAAGGCCTTGATGAGGTGTTTCTTAATAGGGCTGATGGGGAACATAAGCAAGAAGATGTTGCAAGTGGAGATGGAAGGTGGTGCTTTATATCTGATCAACAAAAGGTAGTCCTACTGCTCTAATGGATTTTATTTTTTTACATGCATTACATT
Organism: Lathyrus tuberosus; assembly: GCA_022829125.1. Taxonomy (NCBI): domain Eukaryota; kingdom Viridiplantae; phylum Streptophyta; class Magnoliopsida; order Fabales; family Fabaceae; genus Lathyrus; species Lathyrus tuberosus. Next base: position 5,051,615 of record JALAZF010000430.1, on the reverse strand, counting down.
GTGTTAATGAAGTTATTGTTTTTCTAAGGCATCTATATGCAAACTTCAAGAAGAAATTTGGAGGAGGGACCTTGTTCAGAGATCTAATGATGGTTGCTGCCAAAGCTACCTATTTTGAAGCTCATGAAGCAAAGATGTTAATGATTAAGGATGTCAGTTTGGAGGCCTATGAGTGGATAAAGGCAATTCCCAAAAAAAATGGTGTAAGCATGCCTTTCCTATATTTTCAAAATGTGATGTCTTAATGAACAATTTGAGTGAGTCCTTTAATGCAATCATCTTGTTACAAAGAGACAAACCCATCATTACAATGTTTGAGTGGATTAGGAATTATTTAATGGGGAGGTTTGCTACACTTAAGGAGAAGGTGGAGGGTTATAAGGGGAACATAATGGCTAAACCCTTAAGGAGATTGGATAGGGAAATAGAGAAGAGTTCTAGTTAGACAGCTACATATGCTGGTAGGTTAACTTTTCAAGTGACCATGTCTTGTTCACTGACAGTTTTGTGGTAGATCTTGAAAAACAAACTTGTTCTTACAACTTTTGGGAACTTGTAGGTATTCCCTGTAGACATGTTGTGGCTGCCATCTATAGGAAGGTAGATGACCCTGTAAAATATGTTCACAAATGATATCACAAGAGCACTTATCAAGCATGCTACAGTGAGGTAATTACCCCACTAAATGGATAGAACAAGTGGCCTAGAACTGAGAATGAGGGAATGCTGCCACCTAGTTTTAAACGTGGCCCAGGTAGGCCTAAGAAATTGAGAAGGAGGGAACCTGATGAAGAGAGCCAAAATAAATGGCAAAGAACAAACACCAACCATAGGTGCAGATTCTGTTTTCAACTAGGCCATAATAAAAGGACATGCAAGAAATGGAAGGAAGAAGTTAAAGATACAACAAGGGCTATTCAAGTCACTCAAGAAAACCCTGCAGAAGCAACTCAGCCAATACCAACCCAAGCAAGTCAAACTAATGATGCATAAAAAAAAAGGGTAAGAGTTCCACTTTGATAAATATGTTAACTCTGTTGATGTTTTTAATGTGTCATACTGTGCTTAATATGTTACTACTGAACTGTTTCATACTTGTATATTGCAGGGGAGGCCTAAGGGTTCAACAAACAAGGTACCAAAGAAATCAAATAAGGATGGAAGTACATCAAAGGCTACTGTCAAGCATGGAAGTGCCTCAAAGGCTATTGTTAATGATGGAAGTACCTCAAAGGCATCTATGAGAGAAAAGGAAACTGTCAATGTGGATTAATCAACTTTGAAGAAAGCAAGTCAGGTTGTGGAGGAAGCAAGTGTGAGGAATGACCATGTGGCAAGTGCTGAAAATAAAGTTAGTGGTCATACTAACAAGGAAGCAAGTGTGAAGAATAAAAATGTGGCAAGTGCTGAAAATGAGGCAAATGTGAATAATGTGGATGTTGCTACTGATCAAGATGAGGCAAATGTGAAGAATATGGATGTGGCAAGTGATCAAAATGGTGTGCAGGAACCAACTGAGCAAAATGATACAAGTGAGCAAGAGTTTGTCAAGGATGCAAATGAGCAAAGGGATCCAGATGAACCTGAGGGCACTGTCGTGGAAAACTCAACAACATTGGATGAGATTATTGTTGTTGTACTAACAGGTGCTGATGTCTTGGACATTCAACCACTGAGAGTGGACAAGTCACAATCAAGACATCTCATCCAAGGCAAGGTGGTCCCAAAGTTTTCTTTGGGAGGCAATCAAAGATGTATAGGAACACTCCTTTCAAACCACCTGAAATAATAACAACATTGTCTAGGCCAAGCAACAGTGAACCACCAAGATTTAGGACACAAAGCAGGTACAAAACACATGACAATGGCTTGGATGAAAAAAGACAAAGTCAGAGGTTGAAGACACTGAAATCTAAGAACATGTCAGGCCCAGGGAAAGAACTTGATAATCCTGTGGTTATACCTGAAGCTGATTGCAGCATTGGCAAGTGGCAAACACAATGAAGGGCAGACTGGTTTTGTGTAACTGATGTTTATGAGCAACTGATTTCATGTTTTGTTGAATTTATGAATTTAAATATGTGATGTAATGTACTGATGAGGTCATTAGGCCCAAAATATTATTTCTTATTCTAATGTAATGTACTGGTGAGGTCTTTTGGACCAACATACTTTTTTGAAATGCAATTATAACAAGTATTTTGATATATTGTCAATGTTATGTCATTTTAAGGTCACTTAATTATAGGTCATTTTGGTATCCTACTCTTTTGGTATAATTGTCACTGTTATGGCAAAACAACACTAGACATCAGTACAAAACAACATTTCATATTGAACAATTGTTCATAACAACACTACTATAGATATCATTAAGACAACATTACATGTTGAACAATTTTGTCAAACTTAACCAAATAACTAAACCCAATTTTATCAAATTGTACATAACAAAACAACAAAACAACAATACAACAATACATATCATTCGGTCAATTCAACAATTACACCTAATCACAAAATACATGCTGACCAATACTGAAATTATAACACAAATAGTCTTCAAATTTCCATAAAACTCCTCTGCCTTGAGCTTCATCTTCAACCTATTGTTCTTCTTCATTAAAGTTTCATAAAGCTCCTTAAAGGTTTCCACCATTTGCATATCCCTTTCATCCTTGCTTCATTCAACATCCACCCCTTGAACATCTTCCTTCCCTTCTGCAATTTTATCATCCCAAAGAAATAAATTGCAAGTACTCTCATTCTTTCAAAAAGGACATCTCCAAAACAATCTACCTTGATTCTTTCCCCTCTTGCACATGTGGAAATCAAAGTACCCTTGCATCCACACTTTTTCCCTTCACTATTGATAACACTCTTGGAATGATGTGAGACGGCCTTGCTGAGCCTGGATGACGTGGACATGACGAAGAAGAAGGAGAATAATGAAGGAGACGAGAGCAGAGAAGAAGCTTACTGAAACTGGTTCAACGCACACAAAGATGATGGAGATTAGGGATTTAATCGTGGAGGAGGAAGGTAGAGGAGAAATATAAGGGAAAAACATTTTTTTTATGCATTACAACAGTACACAGTTGACAAGTCATTTTTACCCCGTGGCACGCCACATCATCCTCCGTTAGTGAAAACTAACGGGAGGGACTAGAATTAGAAACGAAAAACTTTTAAAGGACCAAAGTTTGAAGAAAATATTTCAAGAGACCAAACTAATTAAGATATTTTAAGAGACCTTATACATATTTAACCATTTAACCATTTATTTATGTTCCAACTTGAACGGAGTTGTTGGACTTTTTTTATTCACTTTTCACGTGAAGATTTTCCATTTTTATTTTTTAAGAGTAATTTGACTTGTGAATAAACTCCCGCCAGTACAATTTCATGTGATAAATCATTGTTTTAACATTACTGTGAGATAAAGCATTTAGTCGAAACGTAATCATATGGTTCATGAAACAACCTGCATTTGAGAATCTGCATGAGAATCAACCTGCATAAAGACAAGTAGACAACCTGCATTTGAGAATCTGTAAGCAATTTTCTTTGACAATATCAAGATATAATCTTACAGGCAACATCTCAATAGTAGACTTCAGATTCGACCATCTATTTTTTCCCTACTTAATCAATTGCTGCATTCAACTGTAATGCATAACTTTCACGGCTTGAAAGAACATATAAAGAAAGTCAAGTCTAGTTATGCTTTTACATATTAACAGACATCATTTGTGATTCATTGTCAAAATGCAAACCAATCACTAGTCACAGCATCACTGAAGGCAAAAGCCAGGGGGAAGTAAAACATGATTATGTTACTCTAACCCCAACAAAACGCACAAAAAAGAAGAAAAATGTTACAATGAGAATAAAGAATTAAGAAACAAAAGAAGCTTCAAACGAGGATAAACTCAGTGCAACCTAGTCAACTCTTCTACTCTCTTGGCTAACTCCTCTACTGAAACATCCATTGCCTTGGAAATCTCATCCATCTTGTTGCGGTTGAGATCAAGAAATGATTCAATTAAATCCCCATCCAAAAAATTTCTGGCTTCAACAGTTTTCTTCTCGTTGTTAAATGATCTCCATTGCTCATGGCTGAGTCCTCCAACACCTTTGATCACCTTCCTCAGGCTTGACTGAAGCTTCTCTAAGAAAACATACTGCTCGTGAGGAAGAGAGGCAATTACCCCAATAACACCATTAATGGTGCCAAATATAACAGTGGGAATCTGGCCTACGTCGGAATCTGGCAATCGCATAACAAGGGAGCCGTGCCGGAACCGATTGACAAATTCTCCAAGGTGATACTCACCGGCCACCTCAAGTCGGCCCCGTTCCTCATCAGTGGCGCCTTCACTATTTTTCCGAACAGTGAAGAGATTGAAACTATTTTCTGCACCAAGGTATATGTCATCATCAAGGATTTCAACAGCTGACATCCAATTTGCATTATAGTCGCGCGCTCTCTCCTCAATAGCACCTTCTTCATGCTAAAATTATACAGAACAACAATGTATTATTCCAAAAGGAAACTGAGAACTCAATATCCAGAAAATTATATATCCATCCACAAGAATTCAAAATCAAAGAAAACCCAACCAGAAAGTATGGTTATTTCTTTAAGAGAAGACTTGGAAAAGTGAACAGTTTGGCAATGACAGAAAACTTGGAAAAGTGAACAGTTTGGCAATGACAGAAAACTTCAGTATTATGACAAATCAGGCTTACCTTATACATTAACAACGAGATTGATTTCATGAGATCACCAACTACAATAAAATCTCCTCTCGTTTGCACATATAAAGCCAGTATGTGCCCATGGTGTCCACATTCAGACTGTAATTCGTGAGTGCCATCTTCCCGGAGCACCCACTTGTACAGCTGAATCTTTTGATTAATAGCAGCAAGCAATTTACCATTAAATGCGTTCAAGCAGTAAACAGCTCCTTTTGTTTCTTTTTCGGCAATCAGTTGTAGCTTTCCCTCTTCAACTGAAAACACAAGAATCCTTCCCTACACTCGCATTGAAATTTAAAAAGGAGTTAAGATATCATGAGCTTTGACTAGATCATTACCTAAGAATACACATTTATCAATTTACCTTGGTTGGCTCATTTTCCTCTGGCAATACATATGCAGTTCCAACACAGTAATACACGTTATTATCATCTGAGAAGGAGCAGCTAATTATAAAGCAACCATACTCATAAGTGTCAAGTGAATAAACTGATATGAAGTCAAAAGTCTGGTCATCCAGCAAGCGGACAAAATGCATTTCAGATTCTTCAGCACTTGCGGAATTGTACTTCAAACTACAAATAGCAAACGTCCTAGTTTGCTCCTGATGGCAGATTCTTCGTGCATGCTCCCCAAGTGGAATAGAACGAATATGGAGTTTTTGTATGTCATCAATGGTGCCAATAGTAAGCTCACCTTCTTTTGCAATCGCTAAACTGTTAAAGTTAAGAACAGCGGCTAAGTGCCATTCTGAATAAAGAATTTTGCATTGAAGTACAAGACCCAAAAACAACAATAAGGGATAAATGTGGAGCAACAAAAAAACAACATACCTGTCTGGAAAAGCAGCAGAGTTGAAAGGGCACATGTGACTCACTTCCTTCAGATTTACATTACTATAAAGTAACTTTTTGTTACTACTATAAATCACAGTTGGCCGATCAGATGCAGCAAATACATGGGTAGTATTCTTGGATGAGAAAGTCCGTAAAGTAATAGGTTGAGTTCCAAGAGAGACCTTTTTCCTATCTGTTAACTCACCAGTACTTGTGTTCAACATAAAGTTTAAGAGATGGCCGTCACCAAGAGCACATAGCAAGTAAGATATCTGGAGAACAAAATAATAAAAGCAATAAACTTTATTATAATGTTTTGAACTAGGAAGGTAACCGCCATTAAACTTATGAAAAATGAAATTGTATGCTTGGCAAATGAATCAAATTAGTTGTTTGAAAATTACAAAAATATTTAGCACAAGCAAAACTGTAAAAAATATCAAGACATGCCTACAACTACTAGCATGTGTAAAAATCCAAAATTGCTACTCTAAAAATATAACTTGGAATGAAAGTGATGAGCATTTCAAATCATAATCAGTTCAGAAAGAAAATAACTAAAAGCAGAAGTGGAGAAACAGAACATAAAAAGATAGCTCAAGGAAAGCCTACCCCTTCAAAAGCACAAAGAAGAACAGATCTAGGTATTATCTCTCCTCCCAAATGCTCCTTTGTGATGAGATTAAGGTCAGGAAGAGAAAAAAGTCTAACACTTATATCAGTCCACATTCCAACTGCTGCTAGATTACTCTGATTGGGGTTTTCACCAATGGGATTTATGTCTAGGCACGAGATTTCATACTCCAGTTGGGCATGCTTTACTTCCTGTAATACACCTTCTCCAATTTCAAGATAAACTAAGTGCCCTCCACCTGTAGCCAACAAAACCTGTCTCCATGCGTAACAAGAATTACTAACTTGACTGCAAAATGCGTGTAGGAATAGTAAAACCCAACAAAGGAAATTTGCACAATATAAAACTGTAAAAATAATTAATGAGTAATCTAAGATGGTAACTTTCAAAAAGCATGATAAGATACTCTACCAAAACTATTTGTAGTGAGATTAAGAAATAAAATCAGAGGTCAAATTGTGAAGATGCAGCCAAGCACAAAATTAGTTTCAGGTCCCAAGCAACACTAAAAAAAGTTACCTTCAGTCAAATTAGTTCCAGTGTTTGGATATCAATATGTACTAGTTACTTTTGAGTGAACGGTCAGAAATTTAAAACTACTTTTAAGGGAAGTCGCATATAAAATCTTTCGAGTGAACAGTTAAAAATATATAACGGTTTATAACCTACTTTTGACTCTTACATAATCCACACATGCAAAGATTTTGACACAAATCATATCACTTGGGTCAGTACCTTGAAGTATTTCAATCAAAAACTCTACCTTTTAGAGAAAAGTATGATAAGTATCTAAGTACTTGGGGAACACTCCCTTAAAAGCTAACTATGAAGGTGGAAGAACCAGGCCACTTAAATACTCCACCATGCATCCCATGCTACTCAATATGGGACTTGCACCCCAATAACACCCAAGTCCTTATCATAGTACCTAGCCATAACTAACCATTGCTCAAGAAAATTCCCGAAAAACTAGTGGCAAATGTTTCACAGCCACTATTTCAATATTCCTATTGGCTATTTTTCTCCTTTTATCTTTAGATTTAACTCTGGCAGCTATTAGCATTACTTTACTTTCTACTTCAATGGTCATATAACTTCTTTAAAAAGGTAGCTTTCTTCCATTAAGCAGTAGCAGCTACTAGCAAAACAGGTACTCTATATAATCAAAATTAAATAAGGAAGTGCTCATTGATGACTGGCTTTCAACATCTTGGCAGCTAAGGTATGTCATGACATTTATATGGGAAAGCAAGTGAGAAGAAACGTAACAGATTTTGTGATTCTGACTCAGCTTTGAAATGCCACATTGCAATTAAAAAACCATGCAAAATCATTTACATTTTTAGAAATCAAACCTGGGTGGCATTGGCAGTGGCTACATTTACTGAAAAGCCTGATGGTGCATTCCATTCATTCAGGAGCTCTCTAGTTGTGGAACTGACAAGTCTTGCAGAGTTCGATGTGACCTGTTACATTGGTTTATTAGCTAATGATAGGTGGCTCCAATTCAACACCAATAAAGTACAAGAAATGTGGAATAGTACAACAGAAGAGTATCAATTTATGGTATAAACTTACAAAAATTATTCATATCATAGTCATAGCTAAACTTCAAAAGAGAATGCAAAACTAGAGCTTTCACACAAAGCTTCAAGAATACCAACACATTAAGCATACTTCAAAACTTAGGCGCTTTGATTTCAACAGATTTTGATTCTTTTTGTTTGATTTAGATTACGACTTATCCCTAATTTTTGTATTCTCCTATGAATAACTTTTTGACATTAAATTTTTTTTTAAATACTAAAGGAAACTAAACTTTATCCCACTTAATGGCGTCAACAAATCTACACAAGAGAATACTACCCATGTCCAACAAATTACAATATCCATGAAGTATTATTGAAGTATCTTTTCCTACTGTATATTGTATTATTTATTGCTCTTATTTTTCAATTCTTGTAATATTACATTCACATACTATTAATGGAAGGTAATTTTGCTTGTCAAAAAAATGAGGGGCAATTTTCTAAAGTCGTAATTTTTATTTCCCATACAAAATTAACAATGTTTCTAACTTCGTGTATCATTTGCTAAAATGACATGTTTTTAGAAAATTATAAAATTAAATAAAGAGGTCATGCAGAAAATATAATAAATGAACAACCAAACAGTAACATTTGATTGCAAATCCACATGACATTGTTTTACGGCTATGAACAGATTTACTTGTTTTACAATATGAATTGCTTTGTTAACATCCATATTTCTTAAATTTAAAAAAGTAAAAAATAAAAAGATGTAAAGTATTAAATAAACTAAAAACAACCATAGTGGGAAAATCAGGTCAGAACCTACTTGTACAAGTTGATTGTGAACTGCATCATGGCAAAATAATGTCTGTACTTGAGAAGAGAATCCCTCAATCTCGGTTTCTTCCAGCTCATCCTCAAGATTCATTGCTAATATTCTTGTTTCACTTATAAAACTTACAACCAGGAAAGTGTCAAAAGGATCATCAGTTGAGGATCTTAGTGACCACATTCCTTTGATACCTTGAAGTTCTACTGATGCCTACAAAAGAATGAATTTGAAAATTAATATTTTGCAAAGCAAGTGTTGTTTAATATAAAAAAAAAAAATTGTATTTTCTTTTCCTTTTCGCAGCGCCTTGGGTGCAGAAGTTCCACGGAAGGACAAGAAGGAGAGCTTACCTGTTCATTGATACCTATTCCATTACGAACAACACGTAGCGAGCCATCCTTGTAAGCTCCAGAACAAGTCACAACCTGACCTTGGCCTTGCCTTTCAAGGTCTACCACACAGAAGTCAACAATGGGCCCCAAATTGACATACCTTTCCAAGACTTCCACATAACAACCTTTTGCATCAGGCTGTAGATTTAGCTTTATGAGCTGTATTTCACCCATCAGAAATTGTTATTAGACATGTATGAATTTGGAAGTAAAAGTAATCAGCAAAGACATGCTATAATACACTTTAAAGGCTTCAATGCAGTATGACATAGCAACCAGAGAAGAAAACACTCGAAATATTGCAAATCTGCCTAATAGATTAAGGAGGCAGTTTCCTGTTTGTTTTGTTGTATAGAGTTATGTTTTTACCTTCTTTTTTCATTTGCTTTGTCATGAAGTCGGAATATTAAATATTTGTCCTAAATATGCTGTTAAATTACGGTTGTTGTACTTAGGTTCGTTTTTTAAGAAACATCTCAATGGTTTCTTCGAGACAAAACTTTATCAAAATTCAGTTTGATAGCCTTGCAGAATACTGTAAAAACAAAAGCATCGCTATAAAAACTACACTGAAACAAGTACTTTCGAGAGTTTTAATTTTGATCGCAACTCGTAAGCAATCAATCCAACATAACTCCATACTATGTTCAAAACTAGTACTTCAGGGAGTCAGAAGTTAAGATAAAATCAACTTTCAAGTATGAAAAGAAAATTTATAAAATCATTTTCAAGTTTATCACTCCACCTGTGAATCTCCATAGCTTGAACCAATAAAGACAAATGCATTATCAAGGTATGAAATTGTAGATGCAATGGAAGTCTCCCCAAGGGGCTCTATTTTGAGAGCGGTAACCCTACAAAATAAAAAAAGCAAATAAATCACGACATCTGGCAGCTAAAATAGCGGACTATCTCCTTAGTCAATATATCAATGCACAATACAGAGAATAAATGATACGCCAACATTGAAATAGGACAATGAGAGATTACATACTTCTCTTTCTCATGGGTTATAACAAGTAGACTGAGCGACCCTGTATGGTCACCGAGTAAGTATCTAGAACCATCAGGATCAACTCTTCCATAGGCTTTTGTAATTGACTGAAAAAAGTACACCAAAAGGTATAATTTAGACAAGCTCAAGAACTTGTGACAAATAAATAAAACTCTGAATATTTGAAAATTCACAGCACATGATTTAAATGGAATGAGAAGATACTATTATTTAGCATACAGGTCTGATTGGAATAGCTTTAAAGCCATCAGCACTGCAGTATACTATGGTTTCTTCTCCGATAATAAGCACACCACAAAGAGGCGAGGGAACCGGTATCAATAAATCAGCCCCATTATCAAGATTGTTGTGTGACCACGGACCCTCAATAAAGTCTTTATCCTTCAGAGCAACCTCATATGTTTTAACATGACGGGCGTCTTTGTTATCCTGTCATTGATGAAAATATAATATCAAAGCCATCAAAATGTTATGACAAAGGCAGTTAGTTATGGTTCTGGCCAAATATATTATATAAATGGGGAAAAAAGCAGCAGACTTTTTATCAACAAGAAATCGTCCCAGCAGTGAGTAATTAAAAGTTACGCAATTGTATGAGTAAACGCAACTATAAACTGAAATACAACAGTACAACTATGACATATGGCTCTGAAATCATACACGCTTCAAATATTGTCTAAAACACTTGTCACCAATTGTGATACAAATCTATGTAGTCGACTCTACTTAAAGGGATAAGGCTTGATTGTTGTTGTCATACAAATCTATGTAATCCTGACCCTTTTCTCTTGCATAACAAAAATTACATGTTGAATTTCTAATACACAATTTTTTCTTGTTTCTCAATTATATTAACTTGCAAATCGAAAGGAATTGTTATTATCCTGACTGAGCACTAGCTACAAGAATATAATCTATAGCCAAAATGAAAACATGTATAATACCCGCAATAAGTTTTGGGTTAAAGTGACATCCCTTGAAATGCAATCATTCTGTTTCAAATATACACACCAAGGGACCACTATACTACGCTTAGGTGTCCGATTTCTAAATAAGTTTAGCATGGAGGAATTCCAACACATTTGAAGAACAGGTAGAGAAACGATAGAGGCAAACAGCCAGATTTACTAAGGAGGTACCTTCTCCTAGAGCACAAAAGAAATGGAAAGACTTAAAAGAAACTTCCAGGAGGGGTGATGAAGAGTTCATAATCTTTGATAAGCTCGTTGGGAGAGCATATAGTAGGGGAAAGAAGAGAAGGGGTGTAGGAATAAGGGAAGAATGGTACTAATCAACCAAGCCTGTTTAATAATGAGACAAGGGACAGGTGTAATGAGAAGAATGGAGGAGAGATGCGAGAATCGTGCATGGGGAGGGGATCATTAGGATTTTTTTTATGCCAGTAAACTTTGTGCTAGCCGCCACATCTTTATAGCCACAATGACATGTTTATTTGGCGAATTTATAGCTGGCCGCCATTGACACAACACTGTTTAGTGCTTGGCCGAAGGAAGAAGTTGGTTATTCCAGAAAGGGTATTTACAGTTTTCATTTGTTCATCTTGTAAGGAGCTAGTCTACAGCTATTATGTTAGCCCTATCCCCGAGTTAGGGCCTAATACGCCCAAAAAAATAGGTAAAATAGAGTTAAGAACCTGGTAAAGAACCACAATAGTGGGCTTTGGACAACCATACAGAAATTTGATATCCAAAACTTGTAGCTCCTCGAGCCTGAAAACAAACAAATCATATTTTTTAATAAAATTATATCAGAAACAGGGAGGGGGGGGGGAATCTATGTGAATTTCTCAAGTTTAAAAACAATCAACAGTGGGAAGTGTTAAAAAGAGTGGTTATTTGTTGCTGTTATGAAGCCAGAGAAACTGAAATAAAAAAATGAATTGTTGAAAACACTATAAAAATGAGATGTAAGTTCAAAGGTCATGCTTACACAGTTAGGACTGTGGTAACAACCGGTAATCATTAATCAAGATAATTGACTAATAGTTATATCATTTATGCATACTTAATGAAGAACAGATTGAAATTAACATACTTTGTAGACAATCAAAAGAATAATATAATATGATTACCTGATATTAAAAGCTTCCTTGAGCTGTCCTTTATTGTCAAATGGAATAACCTGGAGGATCAAAGAACAGTTAATTATTCAGTCATGAAATGAAAACCTAGATGTATGGTTGTTCCAGTCTACTCTTACAAGATAGAGAATAAGAATAAGTCACACACTTTAAACAAACCGTCATACAAGTGGAGTCCAATCAACCTACAATCAGGATCTATAATGCCAATCTGCATAGAGAAAGAAGGGATAAATGTTTAAATGAACTAAACAATTTTCATCTAATCCTAGACTATCAAGCATTGATGTTCTTAAAAATAGAACTGGGTGAACAAATTACCATTCAATATTTATTAGAAGAGTAATAATTTTAATACCTGACCATTATCCGTTGGTCGTCCTATACGATCAGAAACATCCCCCATTGATCTGTATGACAGTGGAACAGAGAATCCAACAAACAAATTAATCATTAAGGTATTAGATTTAACGAACTAGTCAATCTTTAAAGGCGGTGGTCTATAGTTAGATAGTACAATCAGAAGCATCTTACTATGGATTTTAATTTACAAATACACTGTTCAGATGCATTGTTCAGAAGGAAAAGTAAGATTGTTAGATTAGTCTGATAAAAGAAATCAATTAGATAAATAAAGGAAAAACATAATACAGATTCAATATGTAACTCGATGGCTTTTCGGTTGAAGGAGAAATCCTTTGAGAAGAGAAAATCCTTCAAAAAACCTTTCCTTCCAGTTTTAAATTGTAATCTTCAGTGAAATATTCATCCTTGTTTTTTCCGTCTTCTATTATATTCTTCAATTACTCAATGTTGATTCAAAACAAGGTTGGTCCGAACAAGGATATCAGCTCACTAAAATCAGCCAGGATGTGGGAACCTAGGGTGACACGAAGAAGATCTGTGTGGTGGCAAAATGATGATGACATGTATGAGAAACATGTGAGCAGTGGGGTCCCTACACCTAAGCATAAGTCGGACACCATGGACAAAGATTCCAACGGCTCAAACGACAAGAGCAGGGGTGGATAAATAACTAGACTTGGCGAAACTTTTAAGATCAGAATGAATATGAGTGAACAAGGATATCAGCTCGCTGAAATTAGACAGGATGTGGGAACCTAAGGTAACACAAAGAAGATCTGTGCGTGGTTGCAAAATGATGATGACATGTATGAGAAACATGTGTGCAGTGGGGTCCCTACACCTAAGTATAAGTCAGACACCATGGACAAAAGATTTCAACGGCTCAAACAACAAGGGCAGGGGTGATAAATAACTACCCAGTTACATGAATGCCAAGATCCTTTAAGGTTATCACAATGAAAATGACCTGGTATTGACATGAAAAGGCCTAGCTGTTGCCAAACACAATGATTCGGAGGAAGAAGCTCGAGTAATATGAGTAACTCCAACACAATCAAACTGGATTTTTGAGTCCAGCATTCCAACAAGGAAGCATTATGTCACACATGAGCATTAGTCGAGTGGTCTCACCTATCAATCAGGTCACTCAACACAACTATGGGCGTCCAACCAATTATTCAAATGGGAACCTACAATGAGACAAGGGGAAACGTCTCATTCAACATCCAAAACATAACAACACTATTCCATTGAGAAACAGATGGGCTCAACAGCCTCTTCATAATGAGTAGTATGTCATTGCACGAAATGAACAAGGATCTTAATAGAGTGGCTAACTATTTTTTCCCATGCACAAATTCCTAGAAGAAAAAAAGATTGTCATAATCTTGATAGAAAATGAACATGCGCCTGAGGATGGGGAAAGTGTCAACATTTCTGAGGAGGGAGAATTCTCGAGGGCGGGGTAGATTTTCTAGTACAAGTGGGTGCAGTATTCTCAGGATGGGCAATTAGGACAGAATATTGTTGGTTAGTTAGAGTATAGGGATAAATTATGCAAATCTAACGCTTGTGTATGAAAGGAGAGATCTTTTGAGGAGCAATAACCTTTGGAAGAATTTCAGTATACATTCCTCTATTCAGCTTTTAATTATCAACAGGATACTTGTTTGTTCTTGCCCTTTCGAGTTCCCTCCTTCTATTTTATTATTTGATTCTTCGTTGTTAGTTTGTAACAAACAAATTCCAATCCGGAAAAGGAATTTATATCTGGGACTTCCGTTGTATCAATTATCATTTCAACGAATCGCACGTAGAGATATTGATAAGACACAGAGTTAATGGTATTTCATAACTAATCGATTGAGCAGCAGCTCGTAGACCACCCAAAAAGGAATATTTATTATTTGAGCCATATAGCAGCTTTTAACTTTAAAAAAGTCCTTGGCCTCAGATGACTAAGACATGACCTAAATAGAGATTTTGTTTAGAAAGGTTTTAATCTTCATTCTTAACTAAAAGTCCCAGCTTGAACACTCAGCTCGTTGTCCTTGAAACCAAAAAACCATTACTCACTAATTCCATTATAAAGAAAGTAAAAGAGGGTGTCCAAGTGCATGAGTGAATCTGGAGTTAGATGTTTGCAACTTACCCAGCAAAAATGGAAATCGATCAAAATATGAATTAAATGTCTTCAAAATTACACCTTTAGAAGTTTACTCCTCTACATATGTGTCTAATTTCAGTCCTATTCAAAAATCAAATTACAAAAAAAATAGTGTTTTTAGTCCTAATAAAAGAAAAATAGGGACTAGAATTGGAGAAAAAATGTATGTGAGGACAAAACTTAAAAAATCATGAATTTTATAAGGACTTAAGGAATGCTATTTTTCTTCTTCATAGAGATCTATCTCCTTAGAAAGAGGTATACAAAATCCATCAGCCTGTATTTTCTAGTCCTAGAGAAGGAAGAGTGGGTTTAAGAAACGGATAAACCAGAAGAATTAGACCAAGCAGAGCACCCATTGGGAACACTACTTTCTCCTCAAGCTTTTAGCCAATGGTGACACCTAGAAACATTACTCTGATAACTTCTTAACTAGTTAATTGGAAATAAGCAATTCAATCTTTGTAAAAAAACACGGATTTGAAGTTATAAACCCGTTCTTTAAACTGCATATGAACTGTGAACTTCTCCATTCTAAACTAATTAACTAAGTGAACTAGTACATCACTAAATTCACAGTGCAAATGTTAGTACAGCCAAATGGTGTTATTTTTAACCACAGTTGATTGCTGGTTCAGCCCTACTAAACTACATCAACAGTTGCTGAACACTTTTTGAAAAGAAACTATAATGTCAATCTGTACAAAATAAATCATAAACAAAGACTGCTCTAAATGAATGAATGTGTCTTCTCATGCATACCGTGTAACAAGCTCAGAAGTCTCGGTATCCCATTGAAGAACACAGAATTTGTATCTTTCAGTAGCAATAAACAGAAAATCCTGTGCTTCGCCCTGTTTGAGACCCAAGACAAATAGGAATAATTAATCCACAAACATTTTAGTATATGCGAACAAAACTAAATATTATATAGCATCCAAGAAATAAAGATGTTTTATTCTCACATGAGGGCGAAAAAGCTCAAGCGTAGCAATTCTTCCATATAATGGCACATCTAAGACAGACTGCAAAGAGAAAATTCATTCTATCACATAATCAACCCAAATTTAACACATGAAAAGTAACAACAAAATGATTGAGTTCAAAATCGAACGATTGAGTTCAAAATCGAAGAAGTTCTAGTAAAAATAGATTCAAAAGAGAAAATAGATTGTGTATACCTGCAAGCCATGAGCAGTAAGCAAGTGAATCTCGATGCGAGTGCATTTCCTGGATGAAAAATAGAACAAAAAGAGAAATAAATCAACAAATTAAAAATAAATAGTGAAATTGAGAAAGAACCCTAAGAAAAACGAAAGAGTAAATACGCGACGATGAGATTAAGGTCTTGAGGACTGGTGAAATTGCCAACGCAGGAGTGAGTAACGTTGGTAGGTTTGTGAGCAGTAACCACATAGTTCCATGTACTCATCTTTCTCTTCTCTAGAATATTCTCTTCTTCGCTCTTCACACTTTCTGTGCTAATCGCTGCTAGTTTTTACAGTGAGAAATGCGAAAGGGTTTGATTTTATCACTTCTCGCAACTACAGAGTGCTTATGTAAACTACGGCCGCTTGCTAGCTCGGTCGATCGCTTGTTTGGTTGGGCCGTTACGACGGCGACGCCACTCTCACTGAGCTCTCTAATAACCCCAAAGCCCTCGTCTCGTTATAGCTTTGGTGCTTTCGGTTTTTGCCCTTTATGGCTTTTTTCCTTTCATTTTATGTCTTTTTCTTACAATTTTTACTTGTGTCACTCCGCGAAGGCAGATTTATTTTATTAAAAAGAAAATAAGTTGGAAAATATTTTTGTTTTACGCAACAACAACAAAAAAAAACTTTTTTTAATACTGTTTGTTTATATTTTAAATTATATTTATATATTTATAATATATAAAAAAATATAATTGCAGTTTTAGTCTTTTTTTTATCAATTTTTTTAGTAATTTAAATTATGTTTATATATATTTATGATATATATAAAAACTTAATTGCAATTATAGTATTTTTTATCAATTTTTTTATAATTTAAATTACATTTACATATTTATAATATATATAAAAATTAATAGTAGTTTTTTGTTTTTTTATTAATTTTAAAGTTCTACTTTTTTTATTTTACCAAATTCTAAAATTAAACCCATCATTTTCAAATGCTCTTGCCACAGCTAAATCTTATATGACAAACTATTTAGAATTTTTATCAAAACTAACGTCCAAACGAGTCTAGTTGTCTGCTTTTTTTATAATTATTATACATTAAAATATAAATTGGTAGTTTTTGTAAACTTTATGATATGTACTTATGTGATTATTCGTCTGTAGTTGTCCATTTTTAGTGCACACTTATAAAATAATAAGTAGTATTTTTTAATTTAATTTAATTTTAAATATTTATGTGATTCATACATATTTTTCATGTAGGTTTTATTATAAAATTACTTATACACAATTATTAGAATTTTAATTAAGTTTATGTATGCTCTCTCTAAAAAAATATATAATGTTTTTTTTCAATAAGCAATGATATTCACTAAACGGCACAAAGGGTACACGAACCCGATAAAACAAAACAAACGACTTACAACACGTCTCTCTATTTACCGTTATATCAAATATATAACTTGAAGTTTTCTTATAACTATATAGTGTTTATAAAATTTAAGATTGAAATAAAAATAGTTCATATCACTTATGTAGTTATATAGATTATATAAATGAAAAGTCATTTTAGCATAATTCATAAATGATATGAGAAGGGAAGTAGTTACATCCATATTTTTGTTACATAAACAGTAAACATATATAGAATGTGTGGTCTTTTGTCCCTTTGTTCTATTCAATTCTTTATTATTCAGTTATTTTTTTTCCCGCAATAATCCAGTCATCAAAATTAGTTTTTGTTTGTACAACTCACATTACACAACATATAACCATATATGAAACAGCCATTTAAAATATATATGAAACAATGATTTAAGATATTGTATTTGTTGTGATTTTGTGTGAATATAAAAGTGACAAACACAATTGATGATACCATACTCTTACTATTTGCGACAAAATATTCTTATTGTTTGGAAAAGAACAAAAATAAAATAGCAAAAAATAAAGGAAAGATAAATTTAAAGATGAAATCGGAACAGAGTGGTAAAAAAGAGTTATAAAAAAATATAATAAATATACAACACTAAATCTCATTTCTTTGTTACAATAGTTTTGAATAATTGCGCAATTGATTGTGTTGTGGCCCACATAAGTGTACATATACGTGAATGAGTCAGTTTTTTTTCTTAATTTCTCGATAGTTATGTACAAAATATTTGAACTGACAACACAATACAAATCTTTTATCATTAGTTTAGATGAAGAAAATATAATCACGTGAAGAATCAAGTTTAAATGAAGAAATCAAGAAAATCCATTTTCCTTTTGTTCCATATGAAACCTATAAATATGAAGGAAAAAAATATAAAAATAACAATTAACACTAAAAAAAAACATTTAAAAAAAAAAGATAGGGAAGTATTTTCTACCATCGAGTGGTTGCTATAGTGTTGCAACAATTTCTTTATCTTTTGATTTTTTCTTAGCACCATCTATTGCCGAGAAAATGACACATTTTATTTCTCCAATTCCTTCATGTTATAGGAGGGTATTTCCATTATCTAAGCAAAAATGGTTAAACATTGGAAAATAATAATAGCAAACCATTGAAAAGAAAAAAAAAACACTAATTCAAAATCAAATATTATAGTGAAATAAAGGAAAAGAAAAATAAGTAGGAAATAGAGGGGAAGGTGGAAGAACATGTGTTACCATTTTGTGTGAGAAAACATAACTAATATTCTGCATCTACATGAATATAGCAAATGAGTAAATGAACTCAACTATCTCAACAACAACAATGCAAATTGGAAGCAAATTGATCAATAATCAAACATAAATAAATGTTGCACACAACAAAAATAATATGTTAAAAGTTACAAAATTAAAAGATAAATTTAAATTTTAATTGAACAAATTTGTTTCAACATCAAAACAGTCAATTAAAAAACCTGAAATTAAAGAGACAAAGTGATGAGAGAGAGACAAAATTATCCATTGGATCTTTATTTTGCTTTATGAAATTTATGTTTCTATGAAATTATATTTTTCTCTCTTCCTTATAACTTCCAGATAGTTATTGCATGTCTCTAGTCTCTTTTTCACAATAACCTCTAGGCGGTTATTGTACGTGGAAGTTATTTAAATTAAGGTTTTGAATTGTAAAATATGAAGTAAGTAAAGGGTAATTAAGGAATAGAAAATAGGTCATGCGAAAATTGTGTATTTCCTTTATATATACTAGCGTCCGTGCCCGTCTGTCCGCTTTTTATGATGCGCAAGCGGATAAAAATATTAATGGTATTTTTTTAATATTTTTTATTTATTTTAGTTTAAAATATTTTTAAAATAAAAAAAAAATTGAATGAAATAAGTGTGCAAACCACCATAAAACGGTTAGTAAAAGAGAAGTTGAGTTTTTTAAAATAAAAACTAAAAAGGGCATAATTGGAACAAAAATAAGCTACACCAAAACCATGTTTTCCCTTTATATATGTTATAGATGTATGGATGTATGGATATATAGTTATAGATAATTATATTTTTCAATTAATTTTCTAAAATAATTAGAATTTTAGAAAAAAATATATCAAACTAGTCATATTTCAAACAAAAAAAAATCATTTACAAAAGGAGTAGTCAAACTCAATGACGCATGCATACATTTTTTGTACATATACATGACGCATGTACATATCATTGCATGTGGCGCATGCATGCATCCTATAGAAGCATGTGCCACATGTAGTAGCTACTGCATTGTTTAAGGTTTTTTTTATTTTTAATTATTGTAACAATAAAATAATTTTAAATAAAATGGAAAATAAAAAATAATATATAATATTATTTCATAAAATTGAATTACACAACGATTGAATAGAAAATCAATGACATGCTCGATCGTAACGCCCCCTGCTTTCAATACCGGGCGCATTCGCTTGCCTTCGAGGTCTCCCACGATTTCTCTGAGGTGGTTGGTGCGAGGGTCCTGACATATCTAACAAATTTCTCAATCATTTCTCCCTAGTAGTCAGTGTTGTCGTAGTCAAGTTTGGTGCTCATGTTGCCGTAGTTGGGTCGTGTTGGTTGGATTACGTGTGGGAGGGTCGGTTGGTTGAATTGGGACATTTAGTTGTTCTGGAAACGAAGCAATGGTTCATGTGGTGTTTGAAATGAATGTGTTTGTTGGGTGGTTTGGCGATATGGTGTTTGAGTGCTTTGGTGGTGTGATGTTTGGGTGTGCATTGTTGGGTGATATGATAGGATGGGGTGGAATCATTTGCATCATCATGACTATAGTAAGATGTGGTGGTGGCATATAATTGTTGGTGGTAGGTCATGCTTTTGGTTTTGTGTTTGGGTGTCTGGCATCAATAGGTTGCGGGATTGGGTATCTGTAGGTTCGAGGTACGACACCTACCGATAACTGCTTTGGTGAGAGCAACCTATTTTAGGTTATGGTCACTGTTTGAGATTAAACGTTCAAGATGGAGTTCAGTTTTACAATTGGGGCAGTTGTTCAATGAAATTTCAATGAAATTCATTAAGGAGGAAGCTGCCAAAGCAAACCCACATGTGGTCACAATATTTGACTATCGTAAAGGTTGGTTCAGTGTAGATGAGACAATGAACCACAATGAGGGGAGGTCAAGAGTAGAATATTGAGTCGAACTAGATAGACATCCCTGTGATTGTGGAAAGTTACAAGCCTTCTGTATGTCTTGCTCTCATGTCATAACATGTTTAAAGGCTCGGTATGGACCCTTTCAACTTACTATTTATCGTTTACAAAGTCATAAACCTATGCAATATGTACAACAACAGCTTCTCGGTGGTAGCAAATGAGGATTATTGGCCTGCATATTAAGGAGATATGGTTTTGCACAATGAAAATATGTGAAGAAAGAAAAAGGGTTGTCCTAACAACACGCGTATTCAAACCGAAATAGATATGGCGAACAAAATGGTGAGATTGTGTAGTTTATGTCATTATCCCAGACACAATCGTACAAACTGTTCCAATATTAGAGCTAGCACCACAACATAATTCTATGTGTAACCATTTTATTTGATATTGAAAACAATGTTCGTTTCATTAATATCACAACATTCAGTTACAACAATTTAAACATCAACTAAACAATAACTTAAACAATAACTAAACAACAAGACAAACAAATACAATGAATAAAAAACATATTTATGTGATTGTTGTACCCCAAAAGTTGCCCTCACTTTATCCTAACCCTAACCGGCTGTCGCTCCACATTCATGTGCCTTTTCATTAGGACATTATAATCATAACCATGCATCTTATAGACATGGGATCAGAGTTTTCTTTGTGGCGCAGTTTTTCCAATTCAAGGGTTATTTCACTCAAGCTAAAGTTGGAAGTTGAGATCATATCATCATTTGAATCTATCAAGACGTAAGGTCATCTTCTTTAGTAGCTCAGGGCCCTCTCAAGGCATTATTATGTGTGTTAAGCTCTTTGGCCATCAAGGCATATATTTTACAAAGCACTAAGACATGAAGCAAAAGATCAAATTGTGAACTCATGTTTGCTTATTATTTACTATTGGTGATACAAGTTATTGATTGAATTGGGATGGTTACAATTCAGTTTGATTTGTCCAAGGTTATCAAAATCCAGTTGGAAAGATGCATCTGGACAGGTAATTTGAAGTCCTGACTCAAACGACTTTATGTCATATTTCAAGTGCCAAAAATTGTTTCAAGTGGTATCATGAACTAAGAGTCCAATATATGACCATCCATGATTACAACTTTCAATTACAAACTTCATGTTGAAATTCAAGCTATTCAAAATTATTAGCTCAAGCACAAGCAAGTTCAATTGTTGATGATAAGGATTCACGACTGCCCAAAGATGGTGAAATTCTGGCATAACAGACAGCAGATGTCCTAACACATGTCAAGACATTGTTCTGCATAATTATTAAACAAGGAATAGAACAACAGACTGATTTCCAGAATATCAGTAACTGCAGAAATATAGATGTTTCGACATCTGTTTCAACATGTTAATCAAAACTGAACTGTAAATTGCAGAATGATAAACAACACAGAATATGATAACCCAGTTCAGTGCAAATCACCTGCATCTGGGGGATACCAATCTAGGAAGAAGAATCCACTATCAGTAGTTTTATGTAAACAACCTTAGGTTTACAGTAAACACCCACGTTTACCTATCACTACCCAATGAAGACTTTATCTAAGAACTTCATCCTAGATAAGAGAAACCTATCTCACTCCCTAAATCACAACTTGTGATTATCTAACAGTTACTACACCATAATTGTATCATCCTATTGAAAGACACCCCTTTCAATATAAAGTTCAGTCAAGCATCCTTGACTAACAAGTTAACTTGGATTTGCTTAAAAGCTTCATCCAAGAATAATACACGATTCATTACCTACGGGTTTCTGAATCTGTACAAGTACATATGTCTACAACAATGTATCAAATTGATACAGAGAGAGACTTACAAGAAAGCCTACGACTCTCAAAACCCTAAACCCTATTTTCTACTTTACAAAAGTGTTACAATAGGTTCAGTTATGCAGTCTTAGGTCTTGGTTTTCTTTTATAATCTTCTGTTGCGTTGGGCTTTCAATCTTTTGGTGGTTGATTCCTTGATCCACGTTCTGATTGCTTCCTTAATTCTTGGACCAGATTTAAAAACAACCTGCTATATCAGTTTAAGATGTCAAGACATTCGTTAGGACATCATGTCTTGACCAGTCTTCTTTCACCATACTTCTTCATGTTGGAACATTATATTCAACACTTTGTTTTACCAAAAATTTGCTCGAATCAGTAGAGCCTTCAATCTCCCCCTTTTGACTAATTTTTTGTTAAAATTCCTTTGGTAGAAAAAGAAAGTCCGGCGTTTGGTAGATATGATTGGAACACCTCTAAGACTCTTTCTTACCCCTAGAATTCCTAGTTGTATGTTGGTGTACATGAGAAATAGTATATAACCCACTCCCCCTCAAATCAGTACTTGCCACGGAGGGATAAATCTTCCTCTTAAGGGGCATAAGGGAACCCATAAGAAGGTCCAGACAGAGCATAAGAAGAAACAGTTGTATCATACGTAACACAGAGTCCATAGAGTATGTAAATCAGGTCACAAAGCACAACCTGCTTCATAACTCAGATCACAAGGCACAAGGGAAAGACTTAGATAGAATATTAGAACATCCCACCCAACATCCTTGCAACACAACTGCAAGAATGAACTCCTCTCTGAGAAGAATACCAATTGTGTATTGTAAGAACCAACCCACAGCCGAGATGACAACACCCATTCTCCCCCTTTTTAGCCAAAAATTGGCAAAAGTAGCCAATACAGTTCCATACCCATATGTTACTTACCCAAACATGCACAAAAGACATGATGAATCGACCCAGAACAGGAACCTCAACTTGTAATAACAGAAACAGGCGCATCATTTAAATACCCAAACAGTTTCTCTAGAAATTTACGGTCCATAGAAGTTACCGCTAAGCAATTCAATGGAGAAATAAATTTAGGTAGGTAAATTCAACATAAATGACTGTACACCGCCCAGCTAGGATATGCCTGTTTCAACTTTTAAGAGAAATCGTCCAAAGAATGCACTTGCATCAAGACACATGCTTAACACGCCTTCTCTCAGACACACTCTTAACCGTCCAAAACAGCCAATTAGGATACACCTACATGTCCTAAATAATGTCTTGACGTCTTGTCAGACTTGTTTAGTCCATTTGAAGCATGTTCACAGTCCCTTGTTAAGAATAATCCTTTTAACCAGAAGAAAAAAAACTGACCAAGATGTTAAGGCAATTCTTCAAACATCTTCCCAGTTAGCAGCAAAGACTCCCAAGATACTTGTATCACTCGGATTCAATCCATTGACACCTAACGACAAAATCAGAACTACCTTATAAGTTCACCTAGAACTTATACCAGTAGTGTCACGACATCTCGTCTGACATATCAACCTCGCCTGAGGTAATCTATCATAAACTGCTTGAAACCACAAACAATCTTGATAAACAATCTGAACCACTGCAGCCATATATCCAGAACAAAAGTCTAACTCCCCCTGTCATAGACAACCAGTGCTCTTTGTAGCGTGCGATTTTTGTCGGTGACGCGACCAATTGGTGCTACTTTATGATTTCTCATTTATCCTATGAAGCTGGGAACGAAAGGGAAGATATCTAAAACTAACCTTGCACGCAAATGTTTTCTTTAACAAATGCTAAAAGATCGGGGATCGGGTCTGGTTATAAACTCTTTATTGCATGTATCTCTGTTAATTTGAAATGCTTTTTTGTGTTTGTCTGCTGTGGCTTGGGAAAATTTCTCCTTTGGGAGTGTTGAGAGAATGTTTTGGTGATTTTTGGGTTTTCTGTTGTTTTTGGGAAGGTACGGGACCTAAAGTTTTTGAATTGTGTGCTCGCTAAGATTTCGCAATCTTATGCCTACGTATTCCCGTAAATAAAAATGGGAAATCAGAGCAATCGTAGTTCCTCCTATTCTATGGGAGGAAAGATGGTTTGGTGACTTGTTCAAAGTCTAAGATTGAAGCTAAAAAGGTATTTGTGTCTTGTTTAAAGCCCAAGATTGAAGCTAAAAGGGTGACTGAGAGAGAATTTGTCATCTCTATAGAGAGATATCTCATCTATTCATCACAAATTGAGAAATTGATTATAAGGGAAATTACTTTAACTGGGATATGTAGAATCCAACAATGCCATAATTTCCTTTATAAGGGTGATGTCATGAAGGAAGAAAGTTTTAACTCAATGTAGAGCAGTGCCATTTTTTCCTTTATGAATCTTTCATGCTAAGAGAGGGACATTGGTATGGATGTGAGGAATCCAGAGGCTTGCCACTTCAGCTGTTAGATTAAAGAGAAATTTTAACCATGATAAAGGAGGGACTCCAGCTTGGATTTTGAATCAACAAGTGTGCCACTTACAACAATTATCTGGAAAAAAAGGTTTTTGATTGTTTATTTTTTTGATGTGTGATGTATAGAAAGGGTATCTTCATACATAATGGACTTATGGTCTCATCTGAGGGGATGTTGATTTTTGTTTGCCTTGTTCAAAGCCCAATGTTGAAGCTAAAAGAAGCTGACTCCACCGGGGAGGATTTTATCTGTCTTGTACAAAGCCCAAGATTGAGGCTGAATGAAATTGACTCCACTGGGGAGAGTTTTATCTGTCTTGTACAAAGCCCAAGATTGAGGCTGATTGAGGAAAATTCTTATATGAAGCCTAAGAGGAGGCTATCTCTTGCTGAGGATTTGTTGAAATCAAACATCAGGTCTAAATTGTATTGGGGGATCCAAAGGGTTTACTCTTGCTGAGAATCAAGGAAGGGTTGAAATGTCAGATACCATGAGGTTCTGATTCTGTTAGGGTTTTGTTGATGGTAAATTGACCTTGGATGGGGATTTTTAATGGTAAAAGCCTAAACCTTGTTGGGGGTCAGGGAAGTTTAAGGTTGAGTTTTGAAAAACCTTAGAGGTTTTAACTCTGCTGGAGACTGATGTAATGGTAAAATGATCAGGGTTTTTCCTGTGCTTTTAGGAAACTTGGGGGTTTTTATGTGAGATCCAAGAGGAAATGAGAATTTCCAAGTCTTATTTGAATGAAGCCCAAGAGGAGGTTGAGACTGTCCAAGTCTCTCAAGAAGTGGTAGGCTATAGTGTAGACGAAAATCTTTGTATGATGCCCAAGAGGAGGTTGTTGGTTTAAGGGATGAAGATCAACCTTTGAATGGTCTGATGTTTTGGAATTCTTGACTCTCCTGAGGATTGGACTAGTAGAGATGACTAATTTCTATCCTATGCCTTTAGGAGGCCTTTGGGTCCTTGTATTAAGCCCAAGAGGAGGCTGAGGAACTTCTAAGAAGCCTGTGGGTCCTTGTACTAAGGCCAAGAGGAGGCTGGGGATACTTCTAGGAATCCTGTGGGTCCTTGTACTAAGCCCAAGAGGAGGCTGGGGATGCTTCTAGGAAGCCTGTGGGTCTAAGCCTAAGAAAAGTTCAAGAAAAGTTTCACCGGGAATTAATCCTTTATGTGCTGAACAGTTCTAAGGTTTGAAGAAATTCAAAAGAGGTTTCACCGGGAATTAATCCTCTCTGGGAAAAGAATTTCTTGTATACATATATATTTCTAAGTTTTGACAGTCTTGAGAAAAATTTCACTGGGAATAATGTCTTTCACTGTTCCATATTGTATAAGCCCAAGAGGAGGCAGACTGTATAAGGAATTTCCTATGAGGGAACTAGTTTTGACTATGTTGAAAGTAACCTCTGGTTTTACCTATGCCTAGACCTAACTGTTGGGGAAACTCTAAGCAAGATATGCACAAATATATACAGACAATTGAATTGACAGATATATATAAACAAATATGCATTGAAAAAAGAAAAGATGTTGGGACTTACCTTCTGAGAAGAAGCCCGAGTGTATTATGATCTGTAGTATTGACTACAGTTGTATGATTGATTAGTGTTTCAAGAAATTGAAGAAAGTTTTGAAAAAAAAAATTGAATTTGAATTTGAATTAAGAGAAAAGTTGGTTTGAAAGAAAAGAATATTTGGGGCTTATACTCAAGGAGAGGCTCAGATGACTTATTTGAAAATAGTGATCGCACTACGATACCAAAAGACATTGTGGGATTTATACTACAGCAGAGGCCCAAAATTGTTTTTGTACAAAGAGGGTTTGGGTCTTATACTCTAATAGAGGCCTAAGAAATGTTTGTAAAGAAAGAAAAATGGGGCTTATACTCAAGGAGAGGCCCAGATGATTTATTTGAAAAGGCGGCGATCGCGCCGTGATTTTGAAAACCACAGAGGGACTTATACAATGACAGAGGCCCAAATTATTTATGTACAAAAAGGAATAGGTCTTACACTATATTAGAGGCCCAAGAAATGTTATTTTTATACAAGAGATGGGGCTTACAGCTCAATGAGATGCCCAGATGAAAAACAGCGATCGCACCGTTATTTTGAAAATCGTCTCGGGACTTATACAATGACTGATGCCCAAAATGGTTTATTTACAAAGGGGATGGGTCTTACACTCTATTAGAGGCCCAAAAGTGTTTCAAATGAAGTTTAAAAAGATCAAAATTAAGAAAAAAAAAACTAATTTTAATTTTAAAATATAATTTTCAAAGGAAATTAAATAAAAATGATATAAAATATCAAATATATTCAAAAACAAGTTATCAACTTTGAAAAATATTTTGAAAAATCATGTTTAATCATATGAAAGCTTGAAATTTATATGAATTTGAAAATTCAATGTGGAAATTTCATTTGAAAATGTTTAAAAACAAATAAAATGAAATTATTTACAAAAATTCAAGATATATTAAATAAATAATATAAATTTAATTTTTTTGTAGAATATAATATTTTAACATTTGTGTGACTTTTTAAAAAAAGAACCAATAAAAAATGATTAAAAATGAAAGAGAAATTAATTTTTGAAATCATTTAATAAAAATATCAAATATTCAAAAATTTGAAAATTTGTAAAAAGCGCCAAGAACAACCTTCTTCCTCGCGCGCGCCCTGTTTCCCCAGATTTGCAAAACCTCACTTTTTTCTCTGATTACTCAATGGTTTTGACTTTTGTAAACATGAAACTTGCTCGTTTTTGAACAAGGATTTCAATGGTACTAATTAATTGCATTTATATTAAGTGTGAAGTGCGAAATCAAGTGATGAACACATGAACTCTAATTTCTGCAAGAACACTATAAAATCCTATACACGATAGCTACAAAGCAATTAATTGAGGGAAAACACTCTACATAAGTGCAGAAACATTGTAACTTGAAAACACATTTATGATACATGGATCATAGAGTTTTAGAGTTCAGGCTTACCTCTTGCAAGAAGAATTCAAATTCTGTGTTTGAGGTGTTACATATGTTATGTGATGATCTGGACAGCTTCAATGGACCTAATATAAGGTGTTTGGAAGCTTGGAATGGATTGAATGCACCTGGATCTTGTTGTGGTACCTCAACTGCAAGTAGGCAAAAAAGCTTGAGCAAATGGATGACTTTGTGATTCTGGTGTTCCAAATGAGTTTTGAGGTTATGGATCACTTGTATATGACATATGTGAGGTGTTAGGATGGTTGGTTTGGATAGAATTACTCTCTATTGAAAAATTTGATAGTGACCTGTAAGAGAAGCAAATTCTGGTTTTTTAGAGTGATTGGAAGGAAAGCATGAGTTGTTATGCTTTAGTGTACTTGAATTGATCAGAAAGAACCTCTATTTATAGTAGAACAACTTTGTTTTGGGAGCAATAGTGATTGGAAGCTGATCATGGCATGTAGCTTGTAGCCATTGACTTGGATAATCCAAAAGTACCAAGTCAACTCTCTTATCTTGACTCCATTCAATTTTGCAGGTTTGAATGCTCAGAGTTTGGACTTGAATCTTGACTGGCTTGGAGTGTTATGGTCTGGTTCATGACACCTCAATGTATAACATTGATGTTACCTTGCCAAATTTGAATTCCAAGTTTCATGTCATGATGATTTTCACATGCCAAGTTGAAATTCTTGCCTTCTTAATCAAGAACCAAGTGAGTCATCAGATGTTTTGTGCTTTTGGAAGATGACAATGTTGGCAAAATGGCAAAACTTGAGTGACAAAATCGTGTGACACAAGTTTGGTTTTCATGCCTTTGTGTGGGCAGGGTGAAAAATGACATTTTTGGAGGATTATAACTCCTTGCTCAAGTTGAACCATAGGAGGCTCTTGTACTTTTTGGAAAGCCCCAATAACATACTTCAACTTTGATGTCCAACTTTGGTCTTGAATCATCTTGGATCATAATGAAAAATGGCCTCAAAGTTGGTGAAAATGCAAAATAGATTTTGTCCAAAATTTCACTAAGTGTTGGAAAAATGGTCATTTTCACATTTTTGTGATTTTGATCAATCCATAACTCAAATTCCATGAGGATTTGGAATATGTTGTAGTTGACAATCTTGAAGTGTGTAATTAGATCTTTCATTTGAGCTCTGGATGGGATAAAAAGGTTGCTTGGATCACAAGTTATGGCCTTTCAAAGTTGGGTATAAATCACTTTTTCTCATAACTTAGTGAAATTTCAAGTTTCTTATGGTTGCTCCTTTTGCAAGCAACCCCACTTTTATTGATTTTTCTTGATGGATGATGATCCAAACCATAATTTAACATTGTTTTTTACTTAAGGAAGCCTTGTTTGTCAAGAAATCCAAAAAGTCAAACTTGGTTTTTGGGCACAGTTGACTTTTTATCACATGAATTTCAAACTTTGTGATCCTCTATGAAATTAAGTCCTTGACCTAATTCAAACCTAATGGATGGATTCTACAGGTGTTATAGAGTGTCTTGAATCATGTCCCAAGGTTTGGGATCATGTCTTGGTCAAAAGTCAAAGGTACAGTTGACTTTTCATCAAAGAACCCTAATTGGTCCAGATGAATTTGAATCTGTGTACTGCTTATGAACCAAGTTCTTTGGATCAATCCAATCTTATAAATGGATTAATATAATGTATTGGAGGTCTTCAAAACACCTCTTGAGGTCTTGGCTCATGCCTTGCTCCAAAAGTCAACTTAGGGGTGAATTAGGTCAATAAACCCTAATTCCTGATTTTTGATGAATGCATCCCCTGAGGCTATTTTAAACTTATGACTGGATCCATGAGGTCCCTTTGAGCTTATTGGATCATGTTTTGAGGTATGGGCTCATGCCCAGATGAAAATTTATCTCTGGAGGCCTTGGTCGACCAAAACCTTAATTTGGTGACACTGGTGATCTTGAGGTTTGATCAACTTGAAATGTTGCATTCTTGGGCTTGATTCTTGATGTGGGAGACCTCTTGATCCTTCATGGATGTTTAAGAGGTTTGACTAGTTGAGGATCATGTCCATTCTTGATTTATCCTTTGTCTGAGTACTCTGAGAGGGTTCAAAACCCTAATCCTTTATTGTAGTGAATGCTCGACAATCTTTGAGAGGATTGATGAGGCATGAAGGTACATACATATTGTGGTGATGATTTGCACAATGATGGCAAATCTTGTGGTCAAAATTTGGGGTATGACAGATGCCCCTGTTTAATCTTCATGGGCCTGAAGGTGTGAATGGCGAAGACGTTCGGACATTCAAGGTAAAAGAGGATTAAATATCGGAATACCCAAAATTTTTAATGTAGTTGTGAATGGTAGTGATTTGCTCATCCATCTTCTTTTGCTAAGTAATGTTACTTAGAAAAGGGTAAAACTTCCCCTCGATGCTAGTTTTCAGCCATGGAACTGGTCTTAGTTTCTTGAAGAAATAAACTTCCCCTCGATCCTGGTCTTTAGCCATGGAACTGGTCTCAGTTTCTTCTTGAAAATAAACTTCCCTTCGATCCTGGTCTTTTGCCACGAAATTGGTCTCAGTTTCTTCTTGTCGAGTTCCTTCCTCGACAAGGAACGCTATTTGTAGCGGTCTTCATCAAACTTCTCACCAAGTATTACTAGGGAGACGCCATTAAATGGAAAAAGATTTGATGTCAGACTTGCTGGGGAGAACCATTTGTCTGAACTGCAGAGGTGTGCAAACTTCTCTGTAGGAGATGCCATTTGTCGACCTACTGGGGAAAACAAGTCTCTTGAGAGATAACCTTTTTGCTTGGTGGTATTACATCATACTTTTCTTCGAGACCCTTTTTGCGAAGAAATTCCATGTGATGTAACCCAATTTTGAGGTGCAGATGACTTAATTGAAAATAATTTTTTTGGGGAGAAACCGCCGTATTTCCAAGAGTCTTCTGTTGAGAGGCTTTCTCTGGGGATTTTCCTTAATTTGGGAAAGCAAAATATCATCTTCAAAGGTGAAGAGTGATGTTCTAAAAGTGTCTGTCTGAATGTCTTCTTTCCTTTCAGAGGTTCAAGTTATCAAAGAGTTGAGGACCGATTTCAATCCAGGAATGTGCTGGAGAGAGATTGTTTAAACGGTACATTTTCCTGATGAGGAAAGAACTTAGACCGGGAATTTGTCTTCTCTGATGCAGAAAGGAAGACTGACAACTTTATCGGAGAGAAGACTTTTATCACTTGGGGATGACAATGACCAAAGTGATATTGATGCAATATGTGTATGAATATGAATCAATTATGCCTGATATATGTATGTTTATGCTGACAAAATAGACACGACATACAGACTAGGGAGGAATACAACGGGATATTAAGCCATTATGGGAGATGAGGGTATCACTGGAGATTCTGAAATTTGGACGTTTACTCAAGAATAGGGATTCCTACATCCGTTCCGATTTCCGGAGATACAAACCTGCTAGGCATAGAAATCTATTTTTGTTTTTCAGAGGTGGACCCTACTGGGGAGAAAAACCAACAATGGGTTTTTAGGGGTGAGAACTCTGTCGGGGATGTCAGACGGGACATCCTATCTGAAGTAATTGATCTTTTACACAGGGAATACTTTGATTCCACATTTTGAAGTTAGACCACCACAGGAGAAGCAGTCGATATTCCTTTTTTGTGCTCATTAATCAAAAAGAAATTACCATCTTTCTGTTATAAGCAGAAGCAAATTTGACAAGTAAAATTCATTTTTCTTTCGAAGTTGCGAACTCGCGATTTCAGGAAATCGCTGCTACGCATCAATAGCATAACAGACCCAAACACCTTACGATTTCAACCTCAGTTCACCCAAAACATCTCCAAAACATTTCCCAAGGCATCATGGCAATCAAAGGCATAAAACCTACGACATTTAGGTTGATTAATTCCACTATCCTAACTCAAAATTACCTAAACCTTCACAAACCCTCATGATTCTCATAAACCCCATAAATCCATTTCTCATACAAGATCCCACATATCATAAAAAAGGTTTAGCCTCGAAGGCTTATTTTTACTCGAATCAATTCAACCCTTAATAATCCATCATCGATCCTCAGAAATACCCCTAAATCATCAATAACTCATAAACCCTTCAAAAACTCCAAAAACCTCAAAATCCACTTTAAAATACATTGAATCTCTATATTGAAAACAATGAAAGGTAATACTCCCCATACCTTAGATTGTCGATTCAGACCTTTCTCTATTGAGTCTTCGGAAACCTTCTCGAATCCTCGTCTTTCCCTTTTTCCTCAGAGCTCTGCACCTTTCTCCTTCTTTTCACGATCTAGCCAAATGAATCCTATTCCTCCCAATTCTTTTTTGTTAAACCCTTGGGCTCCTAAAATGGGCTTTCCCAATAATACCCTCACTAATCCTCCTCAAAAAGTGTTTTTAAAAGGTGTGATGAGGGTTGAATTAATCAAAACCCTAATTTGTTTCTAAAATGTATTTTAATTGAATAAAAAAATTCAATTAAAATGATCAAAATTGTTTAACATGTGGAAAACAAATTGTGATCTTGGATTAATGTTTTAAAAATCAAGTTTTGACCTACAAAATGATTAGAAATCATTAAAATTTGCAAAATCAAGAAGGAAAAATATTTTAAATGTAAAAAACAATTAAAATATTAATACTTGGCAAAAATATCAATTATATGAAATAAATAATATTTTTGGGTTTTTTTGGTAAAATAAAATATTTTAACATTTTTGTGAATTATTAAAAAAAGAATCAACTCAATCATTAAAACTCGGAGAGAAATTAATTTTTGAATCAATTAAATAAAATCACAAAAATTCAAATATTCAAATATTTGAAAAAGGGCGCCAAGAACATCTTGGCCTTGCCCGCGTGCTCTGTTTTTCCCAGATTTGCGTTTTCTATCCAATCTCACTGAATACTTGATTATATCATGCAATCTACATATCAATCTACTCCTTTCAACCTCACGATCATGTTTATGGTCTTTAATTTCATTTATTTTACACATGGAACAAGAAATCAAAGAGAAACCTCAAGAACCCTAAATTCTACATGAAGGTTCAGAAATTCCATACACGATTCATACAAAGCAATTGATTGAGAGTAAACATTCTATGCATGATTATGAACATATGGCCAAATTATTGTGCAGCAAAAATTGCATGGATCATAGAGTTACAAGAGCTCATGCTTACCACTTGCAGCTGGTGATCGTGTTTTGGGTTAGAGGTGTTAGAGCTAGGTTCCAATGATCTGGATAGCTTCCCTAGGTGCAATGGAGTGTGTCTGGATGCTTAGAATGAATTGAAATGATCTGGAACTTGAGATGGCACCCCAACTGCAAATCTGTCAAAGGCTTGAGCAATTGGCTAGTGATTTTGTGATTTTTGTGTTCCAGATGTTATGTGAGTGTTTGGATCACTTCTATATGATGTTTATGAGGTGTGTGTGTGTGATTGATTTGGTTGGAATTGCTTTCAAACTCAAAACCCGATAGTGACTTGCTTTGGAAGGCAAATTTGGAAGTGAGAAGGTGATTTTGAGGAAAGCATCTGTTTGATGGATTTGGTGTACTCAAACTGATCATAAATGAGCTCTATTTATAGTAGAGCAAGTTTGTTTTGCAAGGAATAGTGAATGGCAACTGCTGCATAGGTTTGGCCAATGTTAAGCAATGAGAATCCAAGTCTCCTCTAGCCATTGACTAGAGGTTAGGGCACAGGATGTTGGTTCCCTTGGTCTTGGATAAGTCTTGACTGAATTCACTTGGCAATGGCTCAGTCCATGCCACCTTGGTGTATGCATTGAATGCTCCAATCCAAAATTGGAGTCTTGTCCCTCTTTTAGGTAATTCTAGGTTTGGCATGCTATTTTTGGTTCCAAAGACTTGGGAGGCTTGGGATCAGAGTTGGTTCCTCCTTGGTCCCTCCTTGAGGTGTTCAGATGGATAAAGTTGCTTGGAATTGCACAAAATTGGCAAATCGAGCAAAACTCCAAAATCCGCCTTGCCTTGACAGTTTTCAGCAAGGCATGTTGCCATTGTCATATCTCATGGCTCAAGTGGAATTTGATGGAGTTCTTGGCCATTTTGGAAAGCCCTTATATGATACAACAACTGTTTGATCATAGTTGGTTTTGATACTTTTTGGATCCAAGTGAAAAATGCCCCTACATTTGGAAAAAAGTGAAGGCAGATTCTGACTTAGTGAAAATTTCACAAAGTGTTGGAAAAAAGTGACATTTTCACTTTTCTTGATTTTGATCATTCCATAACTTGAAATCCATGGGGAATTGGAATAAGGTGTAGTTGAAGCTTTTGTAGAGGGTAATGAGAGCTACAAATCCAGCTTTGGATGGGAAAAAATGGCCTTGTGGTTTAGGAGTTATGATCCTCCAAAGTTGGTACCCTAGCCACTTTATTCCATAACTTAGAAAATTTTCTAAGTTTTTTATGGTTACCCCTTTTACAAGTTATCCCACTTTTCTTGATTTTTCTTGATGAATGATGATTCCAATCACACATTAACATCATTTTAGGGTTAAAAAACCATAATTGTAAAAAATCTCAAAAAGTCAAAGTTTGACTTTTGTGCACAGTTGACTTTTTATCAGATGAATTCCAAACTGTGCGATCCTCTACAAAATCAAGTCCTTGACCTAAATCAAACTTGACGGATTGATTTCATAGGTGTTATAGGGTGTATTAGATCATGTCCTAGGGTTTGGGAGCATGTCCTGGTCAAAAGTCAAAGTTATAGTTATTTTTTTATCAAAACCCTAATTGTGGTTCAGATGAAACTGAAACTTGTGAATCAAGCTTCTTGGATCAATCCATTGTTGCAAATGGATCAATGTGATGTATTTGAGACCCTCAAATCCCCTCTTGAGGTCTTGGCTTATGTTTTTGTCCCAAAAGTCAACTTAGGGGTGAATTAGGTCAAGAAACCCTAATTCCTGATTTTTAGTGAATGCATCCCCTGAGGCTAAATTGACTTGATGATAGGGTCCATGAGGTTCCATGGGGTATATTAGGTTATGCTTTGAAGCATTGGCTTATGCCCAGAGGAAAAATTCCACCTGGAGGCCCTGGGCGACCAAAACCCTAATTTGGTGACACTGGCGATCTTGAGGCTTGGTCCACTTAGAATGCTGCAACCTTGTGCTTGATTCTTGATGTGGGAGTCCTCTTGATCCATTAAGGATGTTTGAGAGGTTTAGCAAAGTTGAAGATCATGTCATTCCTTGATTGATCCTTTGTCTAAGAGCTTTGAGAGGGCTCAAAACCCTAAGTCTGATTGTAGTGGATGCTCACCCATCTTTAGGGAGACTAATGGTTCATCCATATTGTGATGATGATTTGCACAATGATGGGAAATATTGGTGGTCAAAATTTGGGGTATGACAAGGGGCTGGCGAGAAAGTGTTATAAGGATAGCTTCAAGTTGAAAAAAAAGGAACCCGCAGGAGAAGCTGATCCCAAGAATTCCCTCAAAGTCCACCTGGTCGACATAGACCCACGTGATGATTCAGTAGAAGACAACATAGTGCCCAACGAAGAAACAAAGAAAATCCAGATTGGGCATCTACCATCCCATGTTACACACATCGAGTTAACTTTTCCCCCGAAGAGGAGAAAGAGATCGTCCAAGCGCTAAAGGACAACGTGGACCTTTTCGCATGGAATCCTTCAGACATGCCAGGGATAGATCTGAATTTCATGTGCCATCACTTAGAAATCGATCCAGATATCAAACCAGTTTCCCAAAGGAAAAAGAAATGGTGGCGATGAAAAGAGGAAGGCAATTGCAGAGGAAGTCGAGAAGCTGTTGCAGGTCGGGTTCATTAAGGAGATCAAATATCCGACCTGGTTATCCAACGTGGTGATGGTAAAAAAGAAATCCGGGAAATGGTAAATGTGTGTGGACTTTATGGACCTCAACAAAGCATGTTCTAAAGATCTGTGTCCACTATCAAACATTGATCGGTTGATAGATGCTACATCGGGTTTCCGTTTGCTCAGTTTTATGGATGCATACTCTGGGTACAACCAGATCCACATGAATCCAATAGACGCACCAAAAACTGCTTTTATGACCCATCAGAGCAATTACTATTATGACGTCATGCCCTTTGGACTCAAAAATGTTGGGGCTACTTACCAGAGGCTAATGGATAAGGTGTTCGCTACTCAGATATGTCAGAATCGAGAGGTTTATGCAGATGACATGGTGATCAAGACAAGTGCAAATCGGTCACATGTGAAGGATCTAACTGAAACCTTTGCATCCATTAGAAGCTACAACATGAGACTAAACCCGGACAAGTGTACCTTTGGAGTGCAAGCCGGGAAGTTCCTCAAATTCATGCTCACCAACCGGGGAATAGAAGCAAACCCGTACAAATACCAGGCTATAATAGATATGAGAAGTCCAACCATGAAAAAGGAGGTCCAACAGCAGACAGGGAGGCTAGTTGCATTGTCACGATTTTTATCATGTGCAGGAGACAAGTCAATACATTTCTTTGCAACCATAAGGAAGTCTAAGGAGTTTGAAAGGACAGAGGCATGTGAAGAAGCTTTTCAAGAAATAAAGTGTTTTCTATCCTCGCCTCTTATCCTAGTAAGTGATCGCTCTATTTAGTGTGCCTAAATAAATCTAACTGCAAGTATACAGTCGTATCGCGTAGTTTTAAAAGATTATCGATCCCACAGAGACTAGAAATCGAACGCACCGTTATCTATCGTTACTATGTTTATCTAAGGCTAATCAGAATTGTTTTTTTTAGCTCAAACAGGAAATTAAAGGGAAATTAAAATTTGGGAATACTATTTATGAATAAGTTATCGGTATATAATTCAGTAAACCTACGTGGAATTAATTAAACCTAAGCGTATAAAGATTTATCACCCTGTGCATCTGTAGGAAAAACCGGTTTAAAAGCCCTCACCTCACACTCCTGTGGTTATTGCTTCGGACTATACTTCTAAGTCAATATGTCTGCTCTCGCTAGCCCGTAAAAGGTTAAAAATACTTTTTGAAAACTAGTTAAACCTAATTAACTTTAAAGCACTTCCGCTGTTTTTAAAACTAATGCCCGATTTCAGCTATCCGGGTAAAGCCTCACACTCCCGTGGTCTCGACTTTAACCTTTGTTACCTTTTTACTCTCGTAATAAAAGTTGGGTTTAAAATTAAGAAATCGAAGCCAGAAGAAGAATTGAATATTGATTTTAGCTTAGAGTTATTTAATCCATTTGGTTACTTCGTTACATACCGATACGATCGGTTTAGCTAGACATAATTACGAACTTAAACGTAAAAGCGGAAAAACAATAAATTAAAGACATAATTAAAAGAAAACAAGCGATGCTATAAATTTAATAATGGAAACCTGGTAAATGCAGTAGCAGCAATCCCTCCACAGACTGGTAGGTTCTTGCTTGGATAGAATTAAATAACAAATGATGAAGGCAATGAAACAAATTAAATCTAAGTGTAATAGTTCCTCAATGTGAGAAATTATTACTTTTGTTCGGTAATGGGTGACAACGAATTACAAAGGAAAAACGAAAACAAAGGAATTCTGGAAATAATTTGGCAGCAAGACAGTACTCTTGAAAGGAAAATTTGGCTACCCTTTTTTCTTCGAAGACTCTAGTATTTATAGACTGATTTTAGGTGGAAGTTGGAGAGAATGTAGGCACTCCTCTTGACAGTTACGTGACTTTGAACCTAGTATTCTTCGGAGGAAAATGTGATCGTGTAACAAACTGGCTCTCTGAAACCTCGTAACCACGTTTCTGCTTCAACGTGTAAAATTGAGTGCATGACGATCGTGAGGCATTGTGACGATCGTGATGTATTTTGAAGCTGCCACGGTCGTGGTGTACCTGTGACGATCATCACATCAGCAAAATTTGGTTTCTGCAATTTTTCTTCTCTTTTCTGCTCATTTCTTGCATGTTTTGCTTCTTTTCCACACTTTGCATACTTTGACTTGGAAAATGGGATTACCTGCAAAAACACTTAGAAAATCTCGAGAAAATCGGATATTAGACAAAAACGGAATAAGAAAATAACATAAATCGAAGTGAAAATATGATATAAATTCGTGTTATCAAACTCTCCCACACTTGAATCTTTGCTTGTCCTCAAGCAATTAATCTATTAAAACGGACAAACTTCATCAAATGCATATACCTGGTATACCAATGGATTTGAAAAAGAGTTTCTTGTTAGTAAGACAGGTACTAGTGTAAAACCCTAAGGATACATTAATGACACAAAGCAACAAGCTTGTCATAGACCTCTCTTTTATACAATCCAGTTCTAATCATTATATTATAGTTCAACCATAAGTTTTCGTATCTATTTCACCCGGTTTCATTCTAACGCAATCACATTAAGCCCTTTGCCTTATTCACGCACGTAATGGAGTAACCGGTTAGTGACTTTGATCCCTTTTTCTCACGGGGCCTGATACACAAGTGTGGTAACCCTTTATACATCCCATTCGTAAATTGCAGGGGATCAAACCGTAGTTCACCCTACCAAGTCCAGAATCAGGTACCTCTGAACCAATCGACAACGGATTTTCTTTCTTTTCTTGTAAATTTTCACAACTTAGAAAATTGTTGCATATTCTATTTTTCTCGGCATATAGATAAGAAAGATGTTTTTCTTTTCATGATTGGGCATCAAACACTTATATTCATCGGCTCCCCACGTGGTTTGTGATTTAGACGGTGCTGACTGCTAATATAAACTACTAAGGGTTACTTTAGGACTAAACTCAAGGTATCGTATAATAAGTATCGAAACTGATATCGCATACGCAAGAGGTCTAAGGTGTCAAGACGGTATCGATCTTGTTAGCACTTTCCCAGCTTCCTAACATAATTTAAAGCTTGGTACGTCACGATGTGCATTAATCGTAAAAAAAAAAAAATCGTTATGGCAGAATAGAATGGGGAAATCGGAATACTGAACGAAAATATTCATATATTAACTTTGATAAGGAAAAAGAAAGTACAAGAAAGGGAAATAAAACGGAAATAAACTAACTCTCCCACACTATATCGGACATTGTCCTTAATGTTGCGATATAAAGGGGATTAACAAGAAAACTAAAAAGAAAAACAAAATAAAATCAGGGAGCTCCACGTCCTCTGCCTCTAGAGCATCCTCTTCCATGCTGCGGTACGTGATCAGGAATGCCCACGTGATTGATGTACTCATGTAGGCTCTGCACTCGCAGTGTCAATGCACCCATCTCGTCGATGACACCGTCAAGCCTCTGACCTTGGTCAACTTGCCCTTGCTGGATTTGACGCATAAGGGTCATCATTTCATTCTGTTGCTGGGTTTGTTGCCATATAGCCCTCAAGACTTCTTCATTAGTAACTGGGTCTTGGTCGGGGCGGCGACGACGTCTGGAGGTTGAAGGAGCATCATTGGCAGGCGGTGGTTGGTTTTCTGGGGCGTTATCCATCTCTTGCTCCATCTCATCAACAGGTCCATGTTCTCGATCACCAGGAGCAGGCGCATTTTGCTCAGGAGCATTAAGATAAAAAAGCCAATTGGCCATATTCTGAGGGTCAATGCGGCTCCTGCAAGGCATGATGATACTTCTTACGGTTTTGGCGCGGACCATAGGATGGTATTTCCCATCTCGTCATAACTTGATGAGCTGAGAGTTTCGGCAATAATCTATATCAAAGAACACTGGAGGCATGAAGGGTAATCTAGCAAGGTCGTTTTCCAAATTCAAACCGAGTGCAATAGAGGTGACAATCCCCCCAAAGTAGAAGGGTTTG
This sequence comes from Lathyrus tuberosus, assembly GCA_022829125.1. NCBI lineage: Eukaryota > Viridiplantae > Streptophyta > Magnoliopsida > Fabales > Fabaceae > Lathyrus > Lathyrus tuberosus. The sequence goes on along the minus strand of JALAZF010000430.1, from coordinate 5,012,096 downwards.
GAGCCTCTAGCACAGTTTGATTGTATGTGTGCTAGTAAAAATGGTGCGGCATTGATTAGCTTTGGATGAAACATACAATGAAGGAAAAACAACTCCTTAGAATTCACCTTATGGTTACTATCTCGTGCAAAGATGGTGCTTCTAAGTGCGCGGTGGACATATCTGACGGCTGGGTTGTGGATATATGTTGCGTTAAGGCTATCCCAGCTATCAATTGTTGTTCCTGTCAACTGATTCCATAATTGAAAAGCTGCTTGAAAGAAAGTTTCCTGTGGTACTCGGCGGTGCACATCCTCACCATGGTGGAAACCAAGCATTCCGACAAGTCGCTCTTGGCCGATTGAGTACTCGGTACCAAACATGCAGAATTTAGCAATACCGGTTAGTTGATTCGTCTCGCCCGGAGGAGTAATGTAAGTGAATGAACTGAGAAATTCGAGTGTTAGGGCCTCGTAAGTAGGCCGACTCTGAGTGCAGAGCTGCCATAGACCGGCATTTTGTAACATCCATTTGACTCCCGCAAGCATTCCGAGTTCTTCTAGACATGCAACATCTACGTAACGGGTTGGTTGTACGGAACGTTGGTAATAATCGATGTACCTAGCCCTTTGACGCTCTCCTGGTTCGCCATCTCTGAAGTTCAATGTTGATAGGTCCGAAATTTGTCGTGCCATTGTTAGGTTACAGAGAAATTAGGGAAGAAAATGGTTTGTGGAGAATGAGGGTTTGTGAAAAGGAATGGTACACGGTATTGATTATATAGTGAATGGATAAGATGAATGGTTAAGGAAATGATGAATGTGGGTCAAATGGTAATGGTGGGACGGTTATGGAATTGCAAAAGAAAGTGGGACTGCTGGGTTTTGAATGAGGGAAAGAAGAGGGAGACGAAGGAAGCAATTCTGTTTTAACGCAGAAACGCGTTTCAAACCCATGTGACGGTCGTCACGGGGTCGTCACGATCGTGACTTTCGTAATTTCTGGGTGGTTAAATGGTTTATGACAGAAACAATTCCAAACCTAATAGTTTAGTAACAGGCAATGGTAAGCATATAGAAACAACATTATATTGCACACACAGAGATAAGTAACATGACACATAAATTAAAATAGAATTAAAAGTATGAACAAGAATGAAATTTGAAATCATAAAGAGTTAACATTAGCAGCAAATGAAATTATCCTTTAAAACCAAAGAGGTGCTAGTAAAATACTAGCAATGTATCAAAACTGTATGAAGATCAAATTATTCCCGACATGAAAAATGAAAACTGAAATAATGTAAAATTGTTCTAAAGTAAAATGCATAAAAATCTTGAAAATAAGGTGCTTCATAAATCTAGCCAAGGCGTTTCTTCAAAGATGCGATGGCTTGATTTAAATGATCAAATTGTTCAACGGTCAAATCCATGAGTCCAACAATGTTTTGTCGCATAGTGTTTAGCTCATCCTTTACTGAGGTGATTTCTTTATGATACTCATCCATAGTCTTTAGAATAGAATTCAGATTAGCAGCATAGTTAGTGGCATCAACTTTAGGAATGTCAATGTCTTCTTGGAATTCCATAAAATCAAGATCATGGTAATGAGGGGGTGTTTTTGGGTCGATCTCAGGTTCAGGAAAGGTTTCTTCCGGTTCAGGTACGGGTTCATCAAGGTCATATAGCCAATTATGTTGATTGTGCACACTTGTGCGTTCATGATTTGGAAGTGTAAAGTGTGGTACGACAACATTGTTAATCAGAAGCTGAAAATGGTTCGGACCTTGGTTCCTAATCATAGCCCTATTGAAACAAAAAGTGATATTCATGTGTCTAAATTCTCCAAAGGGGTTAATCTTAGAAAGTCGGGTTCTGAATCCCATAGCATCAGCTATTTTTGTAACTAGGCTACCTATCAGAATTGGACTGTTATCATTATTAATGAGTTTGCAAAAGTTGTTCAGCATAAAAGTGAGTCCATTAACCTCTCTAGACTGAGAAGCACAAAACATAATGAAAAGTTCATCCCTCGAAACAGTGTTATCATTCTCAGGTTTACCAAATAAAGTATAGGCCAGGATCATATGAAAGTAACGGAAAGTGGGGTTATGTATTTCTGTTGAAAGCATAGGGTCCATGTCAAAATCAGGTTTCCCTGAAATTCTACCCCAAAAATCACTCAGCTCTCCAACCAACACTAAATCCTCTTGAACCACAGAGAAAACATTAGGTCCTTCAGGAAATCCTAAAAGATCCGACAGTTCCTTTATGGTGAACTGGCAGCTGTATCCAAATAGTCTAAAGGTAATTCTTCCCATGGTTAAACCTTTTCCACAGTGAGGGTTATAGCTTAAAGAGCTCAGGAATTCTAAAGTCAACCTACGGTAGCATTTATGTTTCTTGTTGGCAAAACCCTCCCAACCTAATTGGTTAAACAGAAAGTCTACGCTCTCACCTACACCTAAGGCGGTCATGGTGGGTCTGTGGGCAAATTTTGTCAAGGCAAATGGTCTGAGAGACAAAGCCTCATAGCGATGCCACTGTGCTCCATCTCTGAATTCTACTAACAAGTTATCCTTGTTTGCCATTAATTAGTACTTTTTGCAAAAATGTAAGCAGAAGAGGAGAACAGAAAGAGTAGAGAGACTTTATAATCCTGTAGTTTTTTCAATTTTAAGATCAGCACAACATTTTCAAATTGAATTTAAAATGATATAAATGAGACTAAAAATTTGCAAAATAAAAATAAAACATAGGAAACGTAAAGAAATAACAAATATAAAGCAAGAAAAATAAAGGTCATGGGTTGCCTCCCATTAAGCGTTGTTTTTAACGTCGAAAGCCTGGCGAATTCAATTAGATGCTTAGTTAGGGGGTTCGGTGGGCAACTCTAAAAGTCTTAGGCAATTCAAATAATCTCTATTTTCAATGTTGTGATAGTGTTTTAGACGTTGTCCATTAACTAAAAATGGATTACTATTCCTCCCCTTTATTTCTATCGCTCCACTTTGTAGAATTTTTGTAATCTCAAAAGGACCGGACCATCTAGACCTTAATTTCCCAGGAAAGAGTTTTAATCTTGAGTTAAATAGGAGTACAACGTCTCCCACACTAAATTCTTTTCTAGATAAGCGCTTATCGTGCCATCTTTTAGTTCGTTCTTTATATATTTTAGCATTTTCGTAAGCGTCTAATCTTAACTCTTCTAGTTCATGCAGATCTAGGATACGTTTTTCACCTGCGGAATCATACCTTAAGTTCAATGTTTTAATAGCCCAATAGGCTTTATGTTCTAATTCCACTGGTAGATGGCAAGATTTACCATAAACCAGCTTGAAAGGTGTAGTTCTGATTGGTGTTTTGTTGGCCGTCCTATATGCCCATAAAGCTTCATTGAGTTTAGATGACCAGTCTTTCCTAGAGGTGGCTACGGTCTTTTCTAGAATTTGTTTTATTTCTCGATTCGAGACCTCAACCTGTCCACTTGTTTGTGGGTGATACGGCGTTGCTACGCGGTGTCTTACTCCATACTTTGATAGTAATTTGTCAAATATTTTTTATATGAAATGAGAGCCACCGTCACTTATGATAAGTCTCGGCACGCCAAATCTGGGAAAGATTGTGTTTTTGAAGAGCTTTATGACTACTCGTGCGTCATTTGTAGGAGAAGCTATTGCCTCAATCCATTTTGAAACGTAATCGACAGCTACGAGTATATATTTATTTCCAAAGGATGATGGGAAAGATCCCATAAAATCAATCCCCCATACATCAAAGACTTCTACTTCTAATATACCTTTTTGAGGCATCTCATCGCGTTTTGATATGTTACCGGTGCGTTGGCACCGGTCGCAGTTTAGTATTGCAATGTGGACATCCTTCCAAAGGTTGGGCCAGAATAGGCCAGATTGCAAGATCTTAGCACATGTCTTTGAGGTACTAGCATGTCCTCCATAAGGAGCAGAATGACATTGAGAGATGATGTTTTCTATTTCTTCTTCTGGGACGCAACGACGGAAGATACCGTCGGCACCTCTCTTAAACAGCAAAGGTTCATCCCAATAATAATGTTTTAGATCATGAAAGAATTTTTTTCTTTTGTTGATAAGATAAGTCTGGTGGAAGTACTCCAGCTGCTAAGTAGTTGACTATGTCAGAATACCATGGCAGGGTTGTGTGTATGTTAATTTCTTCCACGACTTCTTCCATCTTTGGGTCATTCAACTATAGAGTAGACATATCACTTTCTAGTTGGGCTATGAGTCGTTCATATGGGAAATCCTCATTAATGGGTACTGGCTCTGGTTTAATGCCCTCTAATCGGGATAAGTGGTCTGCTACTACATTTTCAGTTCCTTTCTTATCTTTTATCTCTAAATCAAATTCTTGTAAAAGTAGGATCCACCTTAGCAGTCTAGGTTTTGCATCCTTTTTATTAAGTAAATATCTAATAGCTGCGTGGTCTGTGTAAATGATGATCTTAGCTCCCACTAGGTAGGAACGAAATTTGTCAAGGGCGAAAATCACGGCTAAATGTTCTTTTTCTGTGGTAGCGTAGTTCATTTGGGCAGAATCTAAGGTTCTACTTGTATAATAAATGACATGAAGTTTTCTATCCCTCCTATGTCCTAAGACTGCACCTACAGCATAATCACTTGCATCACACATGATTTCGAAAGGTAATCTCCAATCTGGTGGTTGCATGATAGGTGCAGTAATAAGAGATGTTTTCAGCTGTTCAAATGCTTTTAGACATTTCTCATCAAAGATAAATTCAACGTCTTTCATTAATAGACCGGTAAGAGGTTTAGTGATTTTTTGAGAAATCCTTTATGAATCGTCGGTAGAAACCGGCGTGTCCTAAGAAACTTCGTATTTCTCGTACGGTTTTCAGAGGTTGAAGATTTTTTATAATTTCTATCTTAACTTTATCAACTTCAATTCCTCTATCGGACACAACGTGTCCAAGTACGATCCCTTGATTCACCATAAAATGGCATTTCTCCCAGTTTAATACGAGATTAACTTTTACGCATCTTTCCAGTACCATTTCTAGGTTCGATAGACATCCTTCAAAGCTCTACCCACAAACAGAAAAGTCATCCATAAATACTTCCATAATGTCATCAATAAAATCAACAAAGATTGACATCATGCATCTTTGGAATGTGGCAGGTGCGTTACATAGTCCAAATGACATTCGTTCGATATGCAAACGTTCCATAGGGACATGTGAAGGTCGTATTTTCTTGGTCATCAGGATGAATAGGAATCTGAAAGAATCCTGAATAACCGTCTAAATAGCAGAAGTATGAGTGTTTAGCCAATCTTTCCAACATTTGGTCAATAAAAGGCAATGGGGAAATGGTCTTTACGAGTGGCTTTATTTAACTTTCTATAATCGATGCACATTCTACTTCCAGTTACAACCCTTTTTGTTATAGATTCACTTTTTTCATTCTTAACAACTGTAACACCTCCCTTCTTTGGAACGACATGTACTGGGCTAACCCATTTACTGTCTGATATCGGGTATATAATTCCTGCTTCTAAAAGTTTTTTCACTTCGTCCTTGACTACAGTACTCAAGATCGGGTTAATCCTTCTCTAATGTTCCCTAGAGGATTTACAGTCTTCCTCCAGCATAATGCGATGCATACAAATAGAAGGACTTATTCCTTTAAGGTCAGCGATGTTATAGCCTAACGCAGTTGGGTATTTTCTTAAGACATCTAATTGTTTCCTGGTTTCGGTCTGTCCTAAGTCTGCATTGACTATTACAGGTCGTTCGGGAGCTTCGTCTAGGAATTCATACCTTAAAATTTTGGGTAATATTTTCAGTTCTAGGGCTGGTTTCTTCGAGCAAGGTAGATGATCTGGTGTAAGTACTAAGCATTCGCTTAGGCTATCGTCTTGATAAGGTTCACGCTAGTTATCATCTTCGAAAATTGGAGGTATTGGAATTTTTAGAATATCTGAATATGTGGTCGGTTCCATCCCTATTTCTCTTACGCACTCATCTATGACATCTAGTAGATAACATGTGTCGTCTATAGCTAGAGCTTGTAAGAATTGTGTCAAAATAAATTCAACCTTCTCCTCACCAACTTCAAAAGTTAGCCTGCCTCTCTTTACATCAATAATTGCTCCAGCAGTAGCTAAGAATGGTCTTCCTAATATGATAGGAGTAGTAGAGTCTTCTGTAATATCCATGATTATAAAATCAGTAGGGATATAGAATTGTCCTATACGAACTGGAACATTTTCTAGTATACCAACTGGGTATTTAACAGAGCGGTCAGCTAATTGAACAGACATCTTAGTTGGTCTTAATTCTCCCATATCAAGCTTCTTGCATATGGATAAGGGCATAACACTAATGCTGGCTCCTAAGTCGCATAGAGCTTTGTCTATGACGAACTTCCCAATTACACAAGGTATGGAGAAACTACCTGGGTCTTTCAGCTTAGGAGGCATTTTGTTTTGAATTATTGTGCTACACTCAGCAGTAAGTGTAACTGTTTCGTTTTCCTCAATCTTTTTCTTATTGGATAAGATTTCTTTTAGGAACTTAGCATACGAGGGCATCTAAGTGATGGCTTCTGTAAACGGTATCGTGATGTTTAATTGTTTTAGAAGTTCAACAAATTTCTTAAATTGCCCTGTAGTTTTGGAATTTTTCAGTCTTTGAGGATACGGAATAAGTGGTTTATAAGGTGGTGGAGGCACATAAGGTTTTTCTTTGTTGACAACCTCCTGGTCATTATCTTCATTTTCCTTGGGTTCATTCTCCTTCTCAGTTGTTGTGTTGTTAGCGGATTTTTGGTACATGGTTGGATTTTGAAGTCTTGGATCAATGGCCTCATCTAATTCTTTTCCACTTCTCAGTATAACAGCATTTGCATGTCCTTTAGGATTAGGTTGTGGCTGTCCAGGAAATGTCCCAGCAGGAGCAGTAGTAGGTGCTTGTTGTTGAGCCACTTGGGAAATTTGTGTTTCAAGCATTTTGTTGTGAGTGGCCAGAGCGTCTACTTTGTTTGCTGACTACTTAATTTATTCACTAGTGTGTAAGTTTTGATTCAGGAACTCTTTGTTTGTCTGAGTCTGGGCAGCTATAAAGTTTTCTATCATCAGTTCAAGGTTAGGCTTCCTAGGAACATTTGGAGCAGCTGTTGCAGCCTTTTGGTAACCTGGTGGTGCAGCAGGTGCTTGACCAGGTGCATACAGTGTATTATTGTTTTTGTAAGAGAAGTTTGGGTGATTCTTCCAACCAGGATTGTAGGTATTTGCATAAGGATTTGATTGAGCATAATTCACTTGATCTGTAGAGGCTCATGCTAAAACTTGGCATTCAGGGGCAGCGTGTCCAGCTGTTCCACATAATTCGCAGTTTGCCGCTACAGCAGCCACAGTGGCTGTGGGTGTTATGGTCAAATTGTCTATCTTTTGAGCTATTGCATCTACCTTAGTGTAGCGGCAAAATCGTGAGTATAAGCTATTAATTAACTTAACTCGAAAAGCAAGAGTCGCCACCGCACTTTTATTTTATCCAAAAAATGGAAAGGAAAAAGAGCGAACAAAACCTACACAAGCTCCAAACAAGAACAAGTGAAGAGAAACCGGGGTAAGGGGGTTGGTTACGCAATGGGAAGGCGTTGGCACCCAAAACGTCTATAGTACTCTATAGGAGCCCTTTGAAATATCTATCGCTTTTGGTCTGAAAAAGTTTGCTTGAAAAGAGATTGTGGAGATGAGAAGAGAAATTGTTTTTATGATTTTTTGTGTTTGGAGAGACTCGTCGTCTCATGCCTACGTACCCACGATGTGCAATGTAGGATCAAAACCCCGTAGTTTGTGGTACAAAGAATGAAAATTGTTTGTTTTGGTTGCTTTTAAATGTAAAGACAAGTCGTCATTTCTAAGCGAATAATTCCGCTTAAAGAAATGAATCATGTCTAAACTTATGAAAAAGTTAAAGTAAAAAGTGCACGAGGGCACAAAAAGAGAGTAAGTGAGTTTGGTGTTTTTTAAGGTTTTTTTGAAAAAGGTGTCAATATGCTTATGTAGTTTAGCATTTGATTAAGAAATAAAAGGAAAAGAGTAAAAAAATCACTTGACAAAGTCAAGGTTTGTTTATGAAAGCGGTGAAAGTTTGAAATCAATAAGGTTTTGAAAAAGAGAGAGAGTTTTGAAAATTAAAGAATGGGGAGGAGAAGAAGAGACTATCCTAAAGCATAAAAGAAAAGCTAAGGAAGAGAATAGCCTAACCACACAAGTATGCTTCCAAGTCTTCGAACCATAATTCCAAAGCAAAGGGAGAAAAGGTCCTAAGTTCTAAGTCCAAGGTTCCAAGAATTGCATTGGAAATCCAAGGTCTAAGTTCAAAACTCCATGTCCATTGCATAGGATAGTAACCATAGTCCAAGATTAGAATCACAAGTTTTTTAGAGGTTTTGGCCTTTATTAATGTTTTAGGTCCAAGTGGACAAAGAGAAAAAGGCATAAGCATAAACACGTGTCCAACGGACAAAGGAAAAATTGCGGAAGCATAAACATGATATGATATGATAATAATGAAGCATAAAAGTAAAAGAGAGATAAGGGATAAGAAGGAAACAAGATATAATAAATGATTTGTACAATAGAAATGTTAGTGAATAATGGTATGGTGAACTTAATCATCCACAATCAAAGACAAAGCAAATAGTGTCAAAGAGAATGAAAAAGTAACCGGTTCTGCTTCATATCTTGCACTACGGTGATTAATTAATGCAATTAGTCCAAATTTAGTGAAGACTTGAAAGAAGATTGGGACACCCAAAGCAACTACGCATCAAGCTTCAAAGTTTATGGAACTAACACAAACAAATAATCAACCTTGGGATGACGCGACTAATCAAAGTCCGGTCCACGAAAGTACAAGTGTTGAATTGGATTTATTCCGAGTAGGGACAAATTTTGGTCTATGTTAAGCGCACGCCGAGTAATTTGTTCGAGCAATTACCCTACGAATGAGGCCGGCCATGAGATGTATGTGTTAATGCACGCGAGATAAACGATATAGGGATCGTTATCCTAAAGCGGTGCCACACGAAAAGAAAAGGTGGAAATGATCTCGTCTCGATCGAAATTCAACAAAAGAAATTTCACGATCACTTCGACTTTCATCGATCAAAAAGAAAAGATGAAGAAAAGTAAATCTAAAAATTAAGATCCACACAACCAATAAAAAAAATGCAAATAAAATCAAGAATTAAAATAATCACATGATATATATATTTTTTAAGAGAAAATGAAATGGAGGTTTGAAATAGAAAATGGTGGTGGGAGAAATGAATTCTCACGGGCCAAGGCCCAATCCATTTTGAGAAAAGAAATAAAATAAATAAAAAGAAATGGTGTAATAAAAAGAAAAAAAAAAGAAAAGTCAGCAAACAAATTTCCTCATCTCCTTCCTCAAAAACCCACGTCGCCCCTGTTCATCAAGAGGAAGAGGAAAATGGACTCTCTCACGGCGGTTTGATTTTTTTCACGGTTTCAAACGAAAATCGAAGCTAAACTTCAATCTTCCCCAAATTTCCAGGATTCAACAAGTAACACGAAGAATGCACGACGATAGATGCGGAGTAGAAGCGGGAACCTTCGAAGACGTCGCGATGTCGTTGTTGGAGATGTTGAACGTGTCGTTCTGCAGCAATGAATTGATGAAAATCGCAGAGCTCTTCTGGTACGATTACTCGACTCTTTCACCGCTCTTCTTCTACCTTGTGATTCTGTTGTTGCGGATTTGTTGATGTTGTGGTTACGATCCGTTTTTGTTGTTGATGTTGAAAGAGGTTGAAGATGGATGAGTGGTTTGTATATGGTTGTGGAGTGGTGTTTATGACTTTCGGATTGAAGAAGGTTTATGGAATTGGAGTGTGAAATGGTTGAAGGTGAATGAAGCTTTGAATTTTGATTTTGGCAGGGTGATTGTGGCTTTGCAAAGCTTGAAGAATTGGTGAGGATTAGCTTGTTATTTATAGACAAAGTGAGGTGATTTTTGAGCTGAAAGTTTAATTGCCGTTTTGGTATTTTTTCGCCGTTTTACACTGCTGCGTTCAACTTGTATTTTGCTGCGTTTTGATTGTGCTTCATGTGCGTGTTGCTTTACGAAACTGATGTCGTTTTACAGCTTCTCTTGCATATTGCGTGACCTGGTGCTGCGGTTTGTACTTTGTGGTTCGGCTTGGATACGGCTGGAAAATTTGTGTGGTAGCGGCTCGTGTGTTGTGGGAGTGATGGCTTATAGCTTGGAAAATAGGACGGCTGGGAATGGCTTTGTTTTCTCATGGCTGAGGCGTGATGCATTGGCTTGTGGAGATGGGCCATGTTGAATTCATCTGCGGTTTTGCAATTTTTTATGGAATAGTTTTCTTCTTTTTTTTTTGTAACCAATGGGCTTTGTATGATTTTGTAACATGGGCCTTTTTTGGAGTTTTTGTAGAGCTTGTAATTTTGGACATGGGAATGTTTTTTTTTTTTAAGAATTGGATTTGAAATGGAAAAAGGTTATTTGGATAATTGTTTATAAAAATCGATATGGACAAAAAATGGATTTAAAAAAAGATGGTTATATAAAAAATGATATGGATAGTTGTGGATAATTGGATATTAGGTTTTTGGATTATGGGTTAAAAATTGGATTGGAAAAAGAAATGGTTTAAGGGATGGAAATGAAAATGGGTCATGGAATTGAATGGATAGCCAAGCTCTACTTTTTAGCCCAAAACCAAACTTGAATTTTTTTCCACAAGCCTCTGATAAACATATACCACACAAGAAACCCCAACTGAAACAACGGCCATCTGAATCTGTTTGAACCCAAAACTCATATGAACCACTGCTTGATAAACTGAAGAATCTCAGCACAAGGCATCTTGCTTTTGAACAACCACATATGACTTGAAATCACTTCATTGTCTTTGACAAACCTGCACAACACACAGAGAGAGAAACAAGCAAACGGTGGCACATTTTTTGTATTTTGGTTAAAGGTTAGCAAACAGAAACAAGTAATAAAGCAAGTGAGAAAATATATAGATACCAGGGAGAAACACAAAACGTGATCTTGTTTGTGGTATGAGATGCAAATGGAATGAGTGAAATCTTAGGGGTAAAAATTAGGGTCTTACAGCTGCCCCTATTTAAGTTTCTGCAATCAGGAGATATGAAGGTAGAAAACTTCGTCTCGACAAGATTGAAGATACTTAAATACAGAAAATTGAATTTTTAGCCATAAGATGTCATAAGATGATATGAATGCAAAGGATGAGACAGACTGCAGGGGAACTTGAAATAAGGGATATGGTAAATTGAGAGAGAAGACACGAAAAGACACGACGGGGAACACAAGCTATTTCTGGAGATCTGTCAAGGTGACAGGAGGTATCCATCAATAGTTGGAAAGGAAGGGACAAGACCCTGGGAAGACAAGTAGTAACATCCAAGAATAGCATTGGATAGAAACTACAAACGAGACAAAAGGTATGTCAAAAGATGTCCAAGAATGGCATTGGACAGCAACAAGAAAGTTTCTGGTAAAACAACAACGTCATCCAAGAATAGCATTGGATGGAGGTGAAAAACACTCTATGGAGTAAGATATCCAAGAATGGCATTGGATAAAGGCACTGCAACATTCAAGAATGGCATTGAATGAGGCAACAACAAGCATCAGAGACATCCAAGAATAGCATTGGACTCAGCTGGGGAAAAGATATCCAAGAATGGTATTGGACTTAGCTGGGGAAAAGGTGTCCAAGAATGGCATTGGATTCTGTTGAGGAAATCATATCAAAGAATGGCATTGGACAGAAGAAATCACAACATCCAAGAATGGCATTGAATGTAGTGAGAAAAGTTCTAGAAAATATATCAGAATTATCCAAGAATGGCATTGGATAAAAGGTTCACAATATCCAAGAATGGCATTGAATAAAGTGAGCAAGGACCTTCAGGAATGGCACTGAAAGGTAAAGATAAACTCATTCAGGAATGGCACTGAATGAACAGATACAACTTTCAGGAATGGCACTGAAAGGTAAAGGTAAATCACTTCATTCAAGAATGGCATTGAATGACAGTGAAAAAGACATCCAGGAATAGCACTGAATGCAAAGGAGAAAACTCATCCAGGAATGACACTGAATGAATAGGTAAAACTTTCAGGAATGGCACTGAAAGATAGAGGTGAAAACTCATTCAGGAATGGCACTGAATGAACAGATAAAACTTTCAGGAATGACACTGAAAGATATCCAAGCAGATCTGTTGGGGATTATAGAGGAGAGAAAAGACTTCCAGGAATAGCACTGGGAGAAACAAGAGGAACAAGGTATCCAGGAATGGCACTGGAGATCAAAAGAGACAGACATCCAGGAATGGCACTGGAGTGAAAAAATATAAGGATCCAGGAACAGTACTGGAATGAAAAAAAATACAAACATCAAACAACAGGATAAGATGCACAGGGAAACGACAACATCCAGGAATGGCACTGGAAAGAAAGAAGATAAACAAGACATCCAGGAATAGCACTGGGTGAAAAGACAGGTAAACGACAACATTCAGGAATGACACTGAATGAAAAGGCAGGTAAAAGTTTTGGTAGGTGCCAAGTAAGTTGGACTTTAGTCACAAGGTAAGATGTTGAAAGCAACAGGACCTCGGAAAAAATGCATATGAGCACGAAACACACTTCGAGCTATGAAAATGTTTCTATGCAATGATATGTAAATGATTTATGTATGCAATGCAGATGATAGAGACAACTGAGATAGACTCTTTTGTGAGGGTAGAATGGAACTCTAATTCCTTAACACAGGGAACGTTGGCCACTCTGCTTGGATAGAAGATGTTGAGCACACTCTGTCACACTTATGAATTATATCAGGCTGATGGTCTTTTGAGGAAAGACGTCTTGAGGATTCTTGAAGGAGATTGCCCCAGATTGCTTGACTGATGATGATAAACTGATCATGGCTTCAGTCTGACTGCTGCAGGGGAAGAAATGAACTGATCATGGCTTTAATTCTTGAGATGATTGCTGAGGATAAACTGATCATAGCTTTAGTTGTTGGGGATGAATGAACTGATCATGGCTTCAGTTCTTGAGATGATTGTTGAGAAGGCCAAACTCGGTATGAATCTTGAAAGAGATCTTCTGGTTAACCAAATCTGATAATACCTTGCACTGAGCAATAAATCTGATTCACAACAGGATCTGGATGTAATGTGCCCCTGATAAGATCACTGACCAGGTTTCTCAACTGTTTGAAAATTCCTTGATGAGGAAAGTTTACCTGCAAATAGGATTATTCAAACAAACATGGTAATTTTAATGCAAAACTCATGCAATTTTTGAAATCAAAAATCATTTTTGGAATGATATTATTAATGTAAAGCAAATGAATCACTTGTCAAAACACGGCGGTTTAGACATGCAAAGTGAAAGAAAAAGCAAAGGTAAAACATCAAAGCAAATGATTGGCAACAAACATAGGAGTCAATTTACTCAACCTTGTCGTAGTATGCTTTCAAAAGAAACCTGGCTTCAATTAGGTCTTCTGAATGTTGTAACGTGGTATGGTTCACGGTTTTTGAAACAAAGGATATAGGCTCAAAGTTTATTTGTACCCATCCTATTCTTCGTGATGATCTCCAGTCCTATGCTCAGTTAATTCAAACTATGCATTCAGGTTCCAAGAGATTTTGGAATTGCAACACTGTTATGATGATGGTTCAAGGACCAAGAAATTTTGAGATGACAGTCACTCTTTCTTAGAACCTTTTGTTGTTTTTAATGAAGACTTTGGTCAACTCGTTTTGTCTTTGAGGATTTTGGCAACCTCTTGATTTTTCTTTTGTTATCCCTAACTTTTGCCTGAACTGTGTCATTTGAACTTACAGTCAGCGGGATGCCCCAATTTTTGCCTAAGTCTCCTTCATAGGTTTTGACTTAGCGGCCTCTTCTTTTGATTTTTTTTTCATCCATTTTTTTTGAAAGGTAGTGACTGCCTGGCTTAATGATTATGGTGAACCATCATTGGCTTTTGATTTGCAAGACATCTTCGACACTTCTTTGATGTGTGCGAAGGGAAGTTTGTGATTGCAACCTTTATTGGAAAGTGTTTTGCATGCACAGTCAAATTAACTGAGAACTACCCATCCCCAGGTTAAGATTACGGGTTTTTTCCGTACAAAAAGAAACTCAAACTTCTAGGCTCAAAGGGGTTGACAAGGGATTAACTTCCTTATTTCTCTAGTGTTTGGGAGTTGAAACAATGCATGTACATCCTCAGCCAAGTTTTAATTGAAAGCATACAATCCAGCAATTTTAGGTATTTCGCTTTCATCATCCTCCCTCCAATCTTTGCATAAACAAAAGCTTAATGAAGAAAGTGAACAGGAGATATATTTTTTTGTGAAAATGAAAGCATAAAGATGCCCACAGTGGATATAAATAAATTTGAATCAAACATTGCATTGAAATTACCATGAAAGTACAAATAAAAGTTCAAAAGCAAACAGTCAATACAATCAAAGGAAAATGCAAACAGAAAGAAACAAGGCCTAGTGACTAATCAGCAACAAGGATGAGTTGTCCCGTCTGAAACACTGGCTTTAGGAGATGATCCCTCTGAACTGACTCAAACTTCACTTGGCATGCTCTGGCAAAGGGTTGTTGACAACATTGGGATTATTATCAATAAAGTCCAGAATCTTTAAGTTCACCAACTCTTGCACTCTAGCTTTTAATGCGAAACAACCTTCCAGGTTATGACCGCCCCACCTTGATGGAACTCACAGTGAAGATCAGCTCTATAGCCGGCTGGAAGAGGATTTGGAGGAGGAGGTAGAGCCCTCGTTGTAATCAAACCTTTCTTCACAAGACATGGATACAGCTCAGTGTAGGACATCAGGATAGGATCAAAGTTAACCCTATTGCGAGTCTGATTCTGTCTAACAGTCTGACGAGGAGCTTGAGCTGGTTGAGCATTAACAACTGGAGCGACTGCAGCTACGTACTGTTGTCTCTGACGAGGTTTCCTCTCAACTGAAACAGCATGAGTATCACCATCCTTTTTCTTTTGAAAATTCCCAGTATACTTTTTAGCACCACTGAAGGCTTCAGCATTAACAATCCTTCCTTTCTTGATACCATCTTCTAGTCTTTCTCCAATGGTGACTAGGTCAGCAAAACCAGATGATACACTGCCTATCATCTTTTCCCTATAGAGTGGCTGAAGAGTGTCCATGAATAATCCAGTCAATTCTTTTTCAGCCAAGGGTGGCTCCACTTGAGCAGCTAGCTCTCTCCATCGCTGAGCGTACTCTTTGAAGGATTCTTTTTCTTTCTGAGCCATATTCTGCAATTGACGGCGGTCAGGTGCCATATCCAGATTGTACTTATACTGCTTTAAGAAAGCATCAGACAAGTCCATCCAGCTTTGAATACGGTTCTTATCAAGTCCCATATACCATTTCATTGAAGCCCCACTCAAGCTGTCTTGGAAACAATAAATGAGCAGTTTGTCATCTTTTGCGTAAGCAGCCATCTTGCGGCAGTACATTACCAAGTGGGTTCTGGGACAGGTGTGCCCCTGGTATTTTTCAAAATTAGGAGTCTTGAATTTTGGAGGAATAACCAAGTCGGAAACCAAGCACATGTCCATTGCGGCAGCATTAAAGACATCACTTCCTTCCACGGCTCTTATCCTTTTGTCCAGAGTTTGCCATTGCTCTCTAACTTCTTCAATGTACCCAGGTTCTCCTTGACTTTCAGATTGTGGACCAGCAGCATGGTACACGAAAGGATTCTCAGGAGCAGCTTGAGCAACAGAATGCACAACAGGCTGAGGTTCAGTGAACAGTGGAGCTGAAGATACTGGCGATACAAACACAGGAGTAGTTGCAAAGGGTGGCGAGTAATTCGGAGGTAACCCAAATTCTGGCCAAGTAGAAGCTGGTTGTTGAGTCAGTGGAGGGTCAACGGCAGCAGTTGATGTTTCAACAATCACAGTCCTCTGAGGTGGTTCACCTCTAGCAATCAGAACTTGCAGCATTTCTGTGAGCTTGGTCATGCCGGCCTTCAACTCATCAATTTCCATTCTGACTTCGGCGTTGTGTTGTTCTTGGTTTTCCATTCTCAATCTGACAGCAGCTCTAGTTCCGTAGTTGTGTTGAGGAAACAACTTGACGGCAAACAAATAACTGGAGAAGAAGACAATTGGAGTGAGTTTCTGAGACAACCGGGAAGAAATGCATATGTATGCTCATGGATGCAAGAGTGCATGGATGCAACAACCACAAACAAGACCACTCAAAGCACACGGGTTCAAAGGTTCGCTCTGAAGAGAACACCGGAATACCAGGTTGATAAGTTCATACTGATAAGAAATCCAAAGTACCGGGCATGTTGGAAGTCAGGGTTTCCTGCAAACCTGTAAACACCCGCCCATTCTCACATGTGGGTACTAAAAAACCGGGATCCTCAATTTTAGATTCTCGATTTGAGAAGCAATAGTACATTCATCCCTCGGGGTACAATACTATCGCCAAACAAAGAGGTCGTCCACTGATTCCCCCCAAAAAAGGAGGGGTCATCCTAACAGGTCATCCAGACTTAGCAGCTCTTCCAGATAGCTCAACCATCGTGGGAAATCCACAACCCAGAATTCTCTAGAGAGAACCACATCCAGATTGTGTTTCATATTCCCTCCTCGGACCGAGATGGAACGCGAGAGGATATGAAACACGCTAATCATAAGTGCACTCAGGCCTGGGTATTGGGCCTATCTCTCAGAATATCCTAACCAGAACAGACAGATAACAAGCAAGTCAGACAAAAAGCAGTAAATAAATCAAAGTAGGCTAAACCCCTTAAGGGATGGACCAGCAAGAGGTCAATCTGTCCCCAGCAGAGTCGCCAATTTTCTGTAGCGGCAAAATCATGAGTATAAGCTATTGATTAACTTAACTCGAAAAGCAAGAGTCGCCACCGCACTTTTATTTTATCCAAAAAATGGAAAGGAAAAAGAGCGAACAAAACCTACACAAGCTCCAAACAAGAACAAGTGAAGAGAAACCGGGTAAGGGGGTTGGTTACGCAATGGGAAGGTGTTAGCACCCAAAACGTCTATAGTACTCTATAGGAGCCCTTTGAAATATCTATCGCTTTTGGTCTGAAAAAGTTTGCTTGAAAAGAGATTGTGGAGATGAGAAGAGAAATTGTTTTTATGATTTTTTGTGTTTGGAGAGACTCGTCGTCTCATGCCTACGTACCCACGATGTACAATGTAGGATCAAAACCCCGTAGTTCGTGGTACAAAGAATGAAAATTGTTTGTTTTGGTTGCTTTTAAATGTAAAGACAAGTCGTCATTTCTAAGCGAATAATTCCGCTTAAAGAAATGAATCATGTCTAAACTTATGAAAAAGTTAAAGTAAAAAGTGCACGAGGGCACAAAAAGAGAGTAAGTGAGTTTGGTGTTTTTTAAGGTTTTTTTGAAAAAGGTGTCAATATGCTTATGTAGTTTAGCATTTGATTAAGAAATAAAAGGAAAAGAGTAAAAAAATCACTTGACAAAGTCAATGTTTGTTTATGAAAGCGGTGAAAGTTTGAAATCAAGAAGGTTTTGAAAAAGAGAGAGAGTTTTGAAAATTAAAGAATGGGGAGGAGAAGAAGAGACTATCCTAAAGCATAAAAGAAAAGCTAAGGAAGAGAATAGCCTAACCACACAAGTATGCTTCCAAGTCTTCGAACCATAATTCCAAAGCAAAGGGAGAAAAGGTCCTAAGTTCTAAGTCCAAGGTTCCAAGAATTGCATTAGAAATCCAAGGTCTAAGTTCAAAACTCCATGTCCATTGCATAGGATAGTAACCATAGTCCAAGATTAGAATCACAAGTTTTTTAGAGGTTTTAGCCTTTATTAATGTTTTAGGTCCAAGTGGACAAAGAGAAAAAGGCATAAGCATAAACACGTGTCCAACGGACAAAGGAAAAATTGCGGAAGCATAAACATGATATGATATGATAATAATGAAGCATAAAAGTAAAAGAGAGATAAGGGATAAGAAGGAAACAAGATATAATAAATGATTAGTACAATAGAAATGTTAGTGAATAATGGTATGGTGAACTTAATCATCCACAATCAAAGACAAAGCAAATAGTGTCAAAGAGAATGAAAAAGTAACCGGTTCCGCTTCATATCTTGCACTACGGTGATTAATTAATGCAATTAGTCCAAATTTAGTGAAGACTTGAAAGAAGATTGGGACACCCAAAGCAACTACGCATCAAGCTTCAAAGTTTATGGAACTAACACAAACAAATAATCAACCTTGGGATGACGCGACTAATCAAAGTCCGGTCCACGAAAGTACAAGTGTTGAATTGGATTTATTCCGAGTAGGGACAAATTTTGGTCTATGTTAAGCGCACACCGAGTAATTTGTTCGAGCAATTACCCTACGAATGAGGCCGGCCATGAGATGCATGTGTTAATGCACGCGAGATAAACGATATAGGGATCGTTATCCTAAAGCGGTGCCATACAAAAAGAAAAGGTGGAAATGATCTCGTCTCGATCGAAATTCAACAAAAGAAATTTCACGATCACTTCGACTTTCATCGATAAAATAGAAAAGATGAAGCAAAGTGAATCTAAAAATTAAGATCCACACAACCAATAAAAAAAATGCAAATAAAATCAAGAATTAAAATAATCACATGATATATATATTTTTTAAGAGAAAATCAAATGGAGGTTTGAAATAGAAAATGGTGGTGGGAGAAATGAATTCTCACGGGCCAAGGCCCAATCCATTTTGAGAAAAGAAATAAAATAAATAAAAAGAAATGGTGTAATAAAAAGAAAAACAAAAAGAAAAGTCAGCAAACAAATTTCCTCATCTCCTTCCTCAAAAACCCACGCCGCCCCTGTTCATCAAGAGGAAGAGGAAAATGGACTCTCTCACGGCGGTTTGATTTTTTTCACGGTTTCAAACGAAAATCGAGGCTAAACTTCAATCTTCCCCAAATTTCCAGGATTCAACAAGTAACACGAAGAATGCACGACGATAGATGCGGAGTAGAAGCGGGAACCTTCGAAGACGTCACGATGTCGTTGTTGGAGATGTTGAACGTGTCGTTCTGCAGCGATGAATTGATGAAAATCGCGGAGCTCTTCTGGTACGATTACTCGACTCTTTCACCGCTCTTCTTCTACCTTGTGATTCTGTTGTTGCGGATTTGTTGATGTTGTGGTTACGATCCGTTTTTGTTGTTGATGTTGAAAGAGGTTGAAGATGGAGGAGTGGTTTGTATATGGTTGTGGAGTGGTGTTTATGAGTTTCAGATTGAAGAAGGTTTATGGAATTGGAGTGTGAAATGGTTGAAGGTGAATGAAGCTTTGAGTTTTGATTTTGGCAGGGTGATTGTGGCTTTGCAAAGCTTGAAGAATTGGTGAGGATTAGCTTGTTATTTATAGCCAAAGTGAGGTGAGTTTTGAGCTGAAAGTTTAATTTCCGTTTTGGTATTTTTCCGCCATTTTACACTGCTGCGTTCAACTTGTATTTTGCTGCGTTTTGATTGTGCTTCATGTGCGTGTTGCTTTGCGAAACTGATGTCGTTTTGCAGCTTCTCTTGCGTATTGCGTGACCTTTGGTGCTGCGGTTTGTACTTTGTGGTTCGGCTTGGATACGGCTGGAAAATTTGTGTGGTAGCGGCTCGTGTGTTGTGGGAGTGATGGCTTGTAGCTTGGAAAATAGGACGGTTGGGAATGGCTTTGTTTTCTCATGGCTGAGGCGTGATGCATTGGCTTGTGGAGATGGGCCATGTTGAATTCATCTGCGGTTTTGCAATTTTTTATGGAATAGTTTTCTTCTTTTTTTTTTTTGTAACCAATGGGCTTTGTATGATTTTGTAACATGGGCCTTTTTTGGAGTTTTTGTAGAGCTTGTAATTTTGGACATGGGAATGTTTTTTATTTTTTAAGAATTGGATTTGAAATGGAAAAAGGTTATTTGGATAATTGTTTATAAAAATTGATATGGACAAAAAATGGATTTAAAAAAAGATGGTTATATAAAAAATGATATGGATAGTTGTGGATAATTGGATATTGGGTTTTTGGATTATGGGTTAAAAATTGGATTGGAAAAAGAAATGGTTTAAGGGATGGAAATGAAAATGGGTCATGGAATTGAATGGATAGCCAAGCTCTACTTTTTAGCCCAAAACCAAACTTGAATTTTTTTCCACAAGCCTCTGATAAACATATACCACACAACAAACCCCAACTGAAACAACGGCCATCTGAATCTGTTTGAACCCAAAACTCATATGAACCACTGCTTGATAAACTGAAGAATCTCAGCACAAGGCATCTTGCTTTTGAACAACCACATATGACTTGAAATCACTTCATTGTCTTTGACAAACCTGCACAACACACGGAGAGAGAAACAAGCAAACAGCAGCACATTTTTTGTATTTTGGTTAGAGGTTAGCAAACAGAAACAAGTAATAAAGCAAGTGAGAAAATATACAGATACCACGGAGAAACACAAAACGTGATCTTGTTTGTGGTATGAGATGCAAATGAAATGAGTGAAATCTTAGGGGTAAAAATTAGGGTCTTACACTTAGCACAGACATGATCTAGGCTAGAAACTTCATACATTCCTCCTTTTGGTTGGGATTTCTCTACTTGAGTTCTTTCACCTCCCCATTGATAATGATTCTGAGCCATGCTCTCGATGAGTTACTGGGCTTCATCATTGGGTTTATCCATGAGTGTACCACTAGCGGCGGCATCTATTGTCAATCTTGTATTGTACAAGAGACCATTGTAAAACGTGTGGATAATTAACCAATCCTCAAGACCATGATGCGGGCATATCCTCCTCATATCTTTGTATCTTTCCCAAGCATCATATAAAGACTCATTGTCTTTTTGTCTGAAGCTGTTGATTTGGGCTCTCAGCATAGCTGTTTTGCTCGGCAGAAAATATCGTGCCAGAAAGACCTTCTTTAAATCCTCCCAAGAAGTAATAGAGTTGGATGGTAAGGATTGCAACCAAGCCCAAGCTCTATCTCTTAATGAGAAAGGGAAAAGACGTAGTCTTATGGCGTCTGCGGTTACACCATTTGCTTTCACTGTGTCTGCGTACTGCACAAACTTGGTCAGATGTTCGTTCGCATCTTCTGTTAGATTCCCAGAAAATTGATTTTGTTGCACAACAGATAACAACGAGGGTTTCAACTCGAAATTGTTTCGGTTGATAGCTGGAGCGACAATGCTGTTGTGAGGTTCTTGTTGAGATGCGGCATCATAATACTTAAGAGGTCGGTTTTGTGGTGGGTCAGCCATGTCTGTTTCTGATTCGGAATCTGATTCAGATTCAAGTTCAGGATCTGATTGAGATTCAGGTTCTGATAAAGGAAAAGGGATATCGTGAGCTAAGCAGTATTCTTGGATACGTCTTTTTACAGTAAGAAGATGTTCAGGTTCGTCTGTCGATCGTATGAGGTCTTCGCCAGAAGAGCGAGTACTTGGCATACAATCAACAGAAAGGGAATTTTGGTTTTTGCCTTAGTCTATACGACGTAACAAAGGAATTACGATGTCGACTTAATTAGTCCCCGGCAACGGCGCCAAAAACTTGATCGCTCTATTTAGTGAGCCTAAATAAATCTAACTGCAAGTATACAGTCGTATCGCGTAGTTTTAAAAGATTATCGATCCCACAGAGACTAGAAATCGAACGCACCGTTATCTATCATTACTATGTTTATATAAGGCTAATCATAATTGGTTTTTTTAGTTCAAACAGGAAATTAAAGGGAAATTAAAATTTGGGAATACTATTTATGAATAAGTTATCGGTATATAATTCAGTAAACCTACGTGGAATTAATTAAACCTAAGCGTATAAAGATTTATCACCCTGTGCATCTGTAGGAACAACCGGTTTAAAAGCCCTCACCTCACACTCCCGTGGTTATTGCTTCGGACTATACTTCTAAGTCAATAAGTCTGCTCTCGCTAGCCCGTATGAGGTTAAAAATATTTTTTGAAAACTAGTTAAACCTAATTAACTTTAAAGCGCTTCCGCTGTTTTTAAAACTAATGCCCGATTTCAGCTATCCGGGTAAAGCCTCACACTCTCGTGGTCTCGACTTTAACCTTTGTTACCTTTTTACTCTCGTAATAAAAGTTGGGTTTAAAATTAAGAAATCGAAGCCAGAAGAAGAATTGATTATTGATTTTAGCTTAGAGTTATTTAATCCATTTGGTTACTTCGTTACATACCGATACGATCGGTTTAGCTAGACATAATTACGAACTTAAACGTAAAAGCGGAAAAACAATAAATTAAAGACATAATTAAAAGAAAACAAGCGATGCTATAAATTTAATAATGGAAACCTGGTAAATGCAGTAGCAGCAATCCCTCCACAGACTGGTAGGTTCTTGCTTGGATAGAATTAAATAACAAATGATGAAGGCAATGAAACAAATTAAATCTAAGTGTAATAGTTCCTCAATGTGAGAAACTATTACTTTTGTTCGGTAATGGGTGACAACGAATTACAAAGTAAAAATGAAAGCAAAGGAATTCTGGAAATAATTTGGTAGCAAGACAGTACTCTTGAAAGGAAAATTTGGCTACCCTTTTTTCTTCGAAGACTTTAGTATTTATAGACTGATTTTAGGTGGAAGTTGGAGATAATGTAGGCACTCCTCTTGACAGTTACATGACTTTGAACCTAGTATTCTTCAGAGGAAAATGTGATCGTGTAACAAACTGGCTCTCTGAAACCTCGTAACCACGTTTCTGCTTCAACGTGTAAAATTGAGCGCATGACGATCGTGAGGCATTGTGACAATCGTGATGTATTTTGAAGCTGCCACGATCGTGGTGTACCTGTGACGATCGTCACATCAGCAAAGTTTGGTTTTTGCACATTTTCTTCTCTTTTCTGCTCTTTTCTTGCATGTTTTGCTTCTTTTCCACACTTTGCATACTTTGACTTGGAAAATGGGATTACCTGCAAAAACACTTAGAAAATCTCGAGAAAATCGGATATTAGACGAAAACGAAATAAGAAAATAACATAAATCGAAGTGAAAATATGATATAAATTCCTGTTATCAGTAAGGCCCGAAGAAAACATACCTCTAGTCTTATACTTGTCCGTCACAGATAACGCCCTGAGCTCGGTTTTAGTACAAGACGGAGAAGATGGAGAGTGACCCGTATACTTTATCAGCAAAGTTATAAAAGGGGCAAAGCTAAGGTACTAGAAGATTGAACGTTTGACACTAGCAGTAGTTATCACAGCCTGGAATCTGAGAGATTATTTTCAATGTCACCCCATCACAATAAAGACGAATTACCCAATCAAACAAATACTGAGAAAGCCCGACTTAGCAGGATGGATGGTCAAGTGGCCAGTAGAGCTCTCCAAATATGACATCAACTTTGTACCCAGAACCAATATTAAGTCACAGACACTGGCCAATTTTGTGGTTGAATTAAGTGCACCGACTCGAGAAGAAATCTCAAACAGATGGATCCTTTATGTAGATAGATCTTCAAACCTCAAAGGAAGCGGAGCTAGAATAATTCTGGAAGGACCCAGAGATCTAACATTATAATATTCATTATGTTTCAATTTTTAGGTTAGCAACAACCAAGAAGAGTACAAAGCCTTAATTGCCAGAATGAAATTGGCAAGAGAAGTCGGGGTAACATACTTGCTAGTAAAAATCAACTCCCAGCTAGTGGTCGGACAGATGAAGAACGAGTACTAGACGAAGGATTCCACCCTGATAAGGTACCTTCAGAAAGCCTCAGGAATATCCAAAGTGTTCTCAGAATTAGAAGTCGTCCATATCCCAAGAGAAGACAATGCTCGGACCGACCCCCTAGCCTGGTTAGTAAGCTCAAAAAATTCAGGAATGAATAAGACTGTGATTCAAGAAGTTCTCGAAGTACCCAGTATTCAGTCAGAGGAAGTATTAACCATAGAGGAAGTCCAAGGATGGATGAGACCCATTATTAGCTATTTGACTCAGGAAGTATTACCTGAAGACGACAATGAAGCTTCGAAGATTAATAGGATAGCTTCCCGGTACATCATAATCTCGGACACGCTGTATAAGATGGGTAGGGCAACACCTATGCTCAGATGTGTGTCAGAGTCTGAGACTGAACTGGTAATTAAATAAGTTCATGAAGGAGCTTATGGTAGCCACATCGGTGGGAGAGCACTATCCGGAAAGATCCTAAGAGCCGGTTAGTACTGGCCTTATATGATGCGAGATTGTATCGAATACGTTAGCAAGTGTAAAAAGTGGCAAGTATTCACTCCATTTAAACATTTACCAGCCGAGTCGCTCTATCTGATTACATCCCCATGGTTGTTCCATCAATGGGGAGCAGACATCCTAGGGCCCTTTCCAGTTGCTTCAGGACAACTTAAGTTTCTGATTGTTGCAGTTGATTATTTTACAAAGTGGGTGGAAGCCGAAGCTCTTGCTCGGATCTCGGCCGAGAGGTTTCGTAAATTTTATTGGAGGAACATCATATGTCGGTTCGGTTTATCGGGAATCATAGTCTCGGACAATGGAGCCCAATTTGCAAGCACTTCCGTTGTAGACTTTTGCAAGGATTATGGAATACATAACAGGTTCACATCAGTAGAGCACCTACAAACCAATGGCCAAGCAGAAGCTGCCAACAAGGTTATCCTAGGAGGAATAAAAAAGAAGCTGGAGGAAGTAAAAGGAATGTGGATCGAGTACTTACCAGAGATCTTGTGGTCGTACCACACAACACCATATTCTACCACTCAAAAGACACCTTTCAGGATGGTATATGGAGCTAATGCAATGATACCGATGGAAATCAACACTCTGACTTGGAGGCGTGAACACTTTGATGAAATCACCAATATGGATAATTTGAACATCTCGGCTGACTAAATAGACGAGGTCAGAGAGACAATATGGATCAGAGAAGCCGTTGCAAGATAGAGGTTGGCAAGAAGATATAACCTGAAAGTCCGGCAGAGGGAGTTCCAGAAAGGCAACCTAGTCTTGAAGAAAATCACAGACCCAAAAAATAAGGGAAAGCTCACCCCCAATTAGGAAGGCCCATTCAGGGTACTTCGAAAGCTAAACAACGGAGTATACAAGCTGGAAACATTAAAAGGAGTAGAAATACCTAGGACATGGAATGTATCCAATCTTAGGCTGTATTTTAGCTAAATATTATGTAATTCAATAATGAATAAAGGATTTGGGTTGCACTTTTTCCCCTTGCAATGGCTAGGGTTTTTAACGAGTCGCCCGGACTTAAAAAATTGTTATGTCATGTTTATAGGTATTCGGCTGGAGATGATGAGTTATAACTCCGAAAACTCCTATAAACGTGTTGACTTCCTTCGCGTACATAGGTCGCCCATGAACGGGTTGATTAAACTCCTATAAATGTGTTGACTTTCTCCACGTACATAGGTTGCCCATGAATGAGTTGATTAAACTCCTATAAACGTGTTGACTTACTCCGCGTACATAGGTCTCCCATGAACGGGTTGATTAAACTCCTATAAATGTGTTGAATTGCTCCGCGTACATAGGTCGCCCATGAACGGGTTGATTAAACTCCTATAAATGTGTTGACTTGCTCCGCGTACATAGGTCGCCCATGAACGGGTTGATTAAACTCCTATAAACCTGTTGACTTGCTCCGCGTATATAAGTCGCCAATGAACGGGTTGATTAAACTCATATAAACGTGTTGACTTGCTCCGCGTACATAGGTTGCCCACAAACCCTTCGCGTACACGGGTTGAACAAACATGTCTACTAGCTCCGTGCACATAGGTCGGACAACCAAATATAAGAATGATGAAACACCCAAACCCAAAACACGTAAAAAGATACTTGGGGCTTGTAAGTATCAAAGTCATACATGACCAAACTGCTAAAGGCTAACAAGAACTGGGAGCAAATCTCTGATAAAAGGACACTCGAGTCCATACCATAATCGACACCTAAGCCTACAAGAGTCCAGGACTCTCAAAAGTGTGAAGACTATACACACAAGATAGCTAAAAACTCCTTAATAATTAGCTTCACGTTGAGCTATCTGAAAAGTCTTGGAAATCAAGCACAAGCAAAGTAAAAATAATACCCGACAATCTATAATTGGACACCTTAAGTTAATCTAACTTAGTACCCAAGGGGCTGGATATATGTACGGGATTATTTTGCAAAGGAATAAACATGATAAAAAGCAACGACATAAATAAAAGCCTCAGAAGGGCCAAAAATTGTACATTACAAAGCCCGAAGGCTAAAAATTCATGAGCATAAGGGGGGACAACACCATACTCCCTCGCCAAAATACATCAAAAATGCATCCAGAAGGATGACTAACCAAAACAAGGAGAATTTCAAAATCATTCAACAACCGAGGTGCCATTTGCGCCAGCATTATCCGGGGTCTCATTCCTGCCATTGACAGGAGCAGAAGTCTTCTCCAGATTGTTCTTTACAAGCTCGTCCAGATCTATAAGGCGGCCATCCTGCACCACCTTGAAGTAATCAACTTCGGACAGATCCAACCCGGGATAAAGGCACAAAACTTGCTCCTTCGCCCTGTCAAAGGCCTCGTCACCAGCGGAGAGAACTTCAATCTGAGCCTTCTTAAGAAACTCAGTGAGCTCGGTGTTGGAAAATAAAAACTCTTGGTGGGAGACTTTAACTTGCCTCAGCTCCTCAGCAACCTTGGACAAAGCCGACTTATGTTCAGATTCTAGAGTCTCTTTGCTTTTCTTCTCGTCAGCTAGGTTCTTCTCCAAACCAGAAACCATTTCCGATTGAACCTTGAGGTCTTCTTCTAGCCTGTCGACATAGACCCCTGGCGTGAGCAACACACCGCATAAGATAGGAGCTTATATTTTGTGTAATCTTCTGCCGACCAATAGATTTCACTTTGTTAATGTCCTTAGTGACGTTAAGGTGATCGTACAGAAACCTAAGCCCGTCAAAGTTGTTGGACCAGAATTTAAACTCTCCGGATGCAACATTCTCCCCAGGAACTCGCATAAGAAAGTTGATCTCCATGTCGGCCCGACAGACTTCATCAGTCATGAAGGTTTTTAACCTCTTAGGAGCACCTTGCGGAGTTTCTTCTTGGGTTGGAGGCGCAGAAGGCTGAGGTTCATTCTTACTTTGGGTCGCCTTTGCACTAGTGCCCCGGGTCTATTTTGGTTGTCAGATTTCCAACCAGCCCATATCTGACTTAGAAGAGGCAACTCCCCCGGATCCTCTCCGGGCAGCACAAGCCTCCAACATTAATTTTGAAGGCTCTACATATTTGAGCAAATTTTTGGTAAAATGAGGCGTTGAATGAAATGTTCCAACATGTAGAAAACATGATGTCCTAACGAATATCCTGACATCTTAAACTGATACAGCAGGCTGTATTTAAGTCTGGTCCAAGAATTAAGGAGCAATCAAAACATGGATCAAGGAAGAAATAAATAGAAGATTCGAAGCCCAAGGAGATAGAAGACTATAAATAGAAGACTTAGACATAGGTTTTTTGGATTCCTTTTGTAACCTAGTTCTCTTGCGTAAGAAACAAGGGTTTAGGGTTTTGAGAGTCGTTGGCTCTCTAGGTTGTAAGTCTCCTTTTGTATCAGTTGATGCATTGTGGCAGATATAGGTGTCGCACAGATCCATAAGCCTTGAGGTATTGGATTGTGTATTGTTCTTGGATGAAGCTTTTAAGCAAATCCGAGTTAGCTCGTTTGTCAAGAAAGCTTGACAGATTTCTGTATTGACAAGGATGATGTAGAAATCATAGTTGGTGATTAAGGGAAGTGAGTGGGCTATCTCATATCAGAGTTGTAAACGATGGAGTTTAACTTTGGTAAAGATGTTCATTGGGTAGATGTTAGGTATAAAGTTGTAAACGGGGGAGTTTAGCTTTGTAACAGTTCTACAGATAGTGGAGTCTTCTTCTTGGATTGGTATCCCCCGGATGTAGGTGAATTGCACCGAACTGAGTTAACAATTGTTGTGTTCTTTATCATTCTGCAGATTTACGTTTTCTGTTAGGGTTCATGATAAACATGTTGGATCAGATGTCGTAACATCTATGATCCTGCAGTTTTGATATTCAAGGTATCAGTCTGCTGTTGCGCCTCTGTGTTTAAATGATTATGTAGCATAATGTCTTGACATGTGTTAGGACATCTGCTGTCTGCATATACCAGAATTACAAATGGTATCAGAGCAGGTATCATGTCTGGTTCTGGATGAGATCTTTGGGAGATACTTTCTGGCATTTAAACAAGGAGGAGTTTTGAAGATCAGATCAATCAACTCAGACATACTCAAGGGTATTAATGGATGAGATGGATGTTCTGGATCGAAGGTAACAACCCGGAGGTTGTTCATGTTGCTGAGGAGGTTCTACAACAACTACAGGAGAAGTGGCTACTCCTCTTGTTGGGGTGTCTTATAAGACGTTCTGACATCTTATTAGGGCAAGCAGGATCTATTCCTTGGTGGTTCCGCTGCATGTGTTTCTGATGGAAGAGCTATAGAATTATGGGATTCTGGAGTTGTTACTGAAGACAGTTGGTGGAAGATCTCAATCGTCAGCCTCTATATGTGAAGATATCTGCATTATTTTATTCCAAAGTCGGGAGCGATGGAATGAAGGGAGTTGTTGGAAGATATCTGGTATGGTGACTTGGTACTTGGAGGCTTGGTTTCTTGGTGCAGTGGAAGTCAGTTGAAGAGGAGAAGAGTTGAGTTTAAGTTTATCAAGTTCTTGCTCTGGGAGTTTGATAAGTTATTGATCGGCTAGGTTGTCAAAGATACTTGAGAATTCTCTCAAGTCCACTCATGAAGGCGTCTCAGTCGTACATCTGGATTCTTCTAGTTATTCTTCTGACTAGAAGGTGTTTCTATGAAACACAACCTGAAGAAAGTGGAGGTGATTTATTTTCACCATCCAAAACAGCAAGGAAGGATTCATCTCTCTTAACCCTAAGGGTGGATCTAATATGATTAGAGTTTTCAAAATTATTGAGGTAAATAAGGTTCATTCAGAGAGAATCTTAGTTACTTGAGTCAAGGGTGGCAGCCTTGGTATCTCAACACTGTTCTTTGAAGAAGATACTTGCAAAAGAGTGAATACTTGATAAGTGTTCATGAAATGATCTGGTGGAGCTTAGCTAAAATAGTGAAGAAGGGTTATTGGACAAGGATTTAAGATCAATTGCTATTTGTGGAATTCACAAGTATTTAATTGATTATCCTTGAAAGTCAATATTGATGATGTTCAACAAGATGTTGGAGCATCTCATCATCAGAGTTTGTGCAGAATCATGGGAGGGGTACTGCATACGCATTAGCATCTGTTTTGATCTTAGGTGGTGACCTAAGAATCTGCTTCAATCAAGTGTGAAAGAAGAATGTGTTCTCTAGAGAGTTTTCTGGCAAGAAACTGGTCTGGACTTTGATGTTGTTGAAGATGAAGATGAAGACGCCATAATCTTGATGGTTACTTCTTGGATCAGTTTATTTCTGATCTAGGATGGTTGCAGTGCTGGTGAAGGCACAGCTTGGATCAGTTTATTTCTGATCTAGGTACTTTGGAGCATGGAATCTTGCTCTTATTGGAAGTCAAAGTTAAGTGGCAGCTATCTCTTACTTTCTACAGGCTGGTCTACTAAGGAAAATGGCATTGTTTGGTATGGCTATGGTGTAGTCTAGGACTACTTTTTCATCTGAAGATTCAGACGTGGAAGGTGTGAAGTCTTTGGAGTTTCAAAGCAGGATGGAGGTTGTCTACTCAAACTTGGTTGTTGAATCAAGTCTATGAGAGCATGGAACTCTTGTTCTGTAATAGGGAGGAGGTTCTTCTAAGTGGCAAAAGGAGGAGCTGAATTCAGCAGTTAGATGTCGTATCAGAATGTTCTGGCATCTAGCTTAACATCAGAATCTCAGCTGGTGATGTGGCACATCAGCTTAAGATAAGGCGGTCTATAGGAGAATGGAAGTTGGGGATGCTTCAAAAAGGTCTATCTCATGCAGTTTGCGAGAGCTGTGGTTTGAGAAGATGTTACATGTCTAGAGGCTTGGTGGATCCAAGATGTCTTGCTATGAAGCAAGTAGTTCATGTGACTTAAAGATCTGATTTCATTGGTGGATCAGTGTATCTTGTGGGAGTTCTGAAGAAGAGTGATATTAATCAAAAGGTGGCATTTGGTTGGTTTCATAGTGTGTATTTAATCAGGATGCTTGAAACTGATTGCTCTTGTGCAGAAGGGTAGTTAGTTGAAAACGTAAGGAGGTTCTGGTTCTCTTGGAGCTTGTGGTAGAAGTTCTAGGTTGAGGATGAAAGTATACCTTCTTTTGGTGGATGAGAGTTTATTTCTCTCTGGGGTTCTGAAGTTCTCTTTGTTCAAGCTGGTGGCGCAGTGTTGTCTGAAGATCTTCAGTTTGGATTACTATGCAGATAGTAAGTCCAGTGGTGGAGCATATCAAGAACCATGGTGTGTGGTGTCTGTGATGTGTGAAGGATGTCTTAACTAATGTTAGAACATTTTCTGGGTTGGTTATCCTTGGAGAAGGATTTCAAGTTTTGTGAGGAACTGGTTACTTACATCGTGTATAAGAAGTATCTACCTTGTCATACGAGAGAATGATGGAGTAGAAGAGCTGTCTTGGAAGTCTGATGTAAGGGTTTTGATAAAACTAGAGTGGATCACTGGTTGATTGCATGAAGGGCTGGATTCTGATGCGTTCAGAAGTGGATATTCACCGAAAAAATAAGAAGTATTCCAGGTTATCATACGGGAGAATAATGAAGAAATGACTGTCTTGGATTATGGGGTGTCTATCTCAGTTGCTGGCCTTGCCAAGGTCAGTGGAAAATCTTGTGAAGGGGATACTGCCCCTTGCTACAAGTCATGCTAGTAGTGGATCAGCTTGGCAAGCTGAGAAGTTCTAGAGCATGTATACGATATCTGACATAGTTATAACAAACTAAGGAGCCTTGTGCATCTCTTTGAGGAATGTGGATCATTCCAGATCGATTGGGTTGTATCTCAAGGAAAAAGGAGGTCTATACATGAGAATTCAGAAGGAATTCGTGTGGTGCATGGATAGTTTCTGGATGAGAGGGATCAATGGAGCTTTGATCTCAATCCAAGAGTTTGTTATGTTAAGATGGTGATCCTGATATGTCCTCTCGGGTAGCATGATGATGTTCATGTGTGAATGATTATTGGTTCTTGTCAAAAGAAGCAATAAGAGGGGTTGATGATTGTGTTCAGCAGGTAGGTTGGACTGAGGATGCGCTCTTGAAGACATGAAGATGCGTCTTATGTTTTCTATTTATCAGCTTAGCATTCATTGGAGGAGCACTGGTTATCTCAGATAGGGGGAGATGCTCCCCTGATCTAAGACATATTACTGCGGGGATGCAGTTCAGGTTCCAGTTTGTATTGTGCGTCAAGCAAGCTGTGATTATAGTTCCATCCTAGGAGGATGAGATGTCAAGAAGGATGTCTTGACATTATTGTACTATTACAAGTTAGGGGAAACTTGACAATACAAATTACATGGCTCTTAATGGATGCCTAAGAATCATTGGTTGAGCCTGGGAGAATTTATTTTTCTCTGCAGACTGTGATCTTAAGACTGTAAGTTATTGATCAATACAGAAGTATCTTGGGTGCTAACTGGGAAATGTTTGAAGAAATGTCTTAACTTCTAGGTCTGTTCTATTTTTCTTCTAGTTAAAAGGATTATCCTTGGGACTCATCAACAGGGTGGTGACTATGATTCAGATAGACTGAACAAGACTGACAAAATGTCAGGATATTATTTAAGACCTGAGGGTGGGTCCTAACTGGCTATTTTGAACTGTGGGGAGTGATTTCTAAGAGAAGGCATGGGTAACATATGTTTTGTTACAAGTGTTCCTTTTTGGACGGTTACTCTTAAAAGTTTGAACAGTCTTATCCTAGTTGGGTTGTGCACATTTATTAATGTTGAATTTACCTACCTAAATTTATTTCTCCTTTGAATTGTTCAGCGGTAACTTCTTTGGACCGTGGATATCTAGAGAAAATGTTTAGGTATTTAAAGAGTGCATCTGTGTGTGGAATTCCAGGTTGTGGGTTGAATCATCATGTCTTTCATTCGTGTTTGGATAAGTAACATATGGATATGGAACTACATTGGCTACTTTTGCCAATTTTTTGCTAAAAAGGGGGAGATAAGAGATAAGAAGTATGGATGTATATTAGTTAGTTGGTTGCTACAACACATACTTACTTGTGCAAGCAGGGGTGTTGGATGAGATGTTCTGACAATCTTGAGTCCTTCCCTTATGCCTTGTGATCCGAGTTATGAAGCAGGTTGTGTCTTGTGACTTGAGTTATATTCTCTGTGAACTCTGTGTTACAAATGATACAATTGTTTCATCTTAAGCCCTTTCTGGATCTTCTTGTGGGTTCTCTTATGCCCCTCAAGAGGAAGATTTATCCCTCCGTGACAAGTACTGGTTTGAGGGGGAGAGAGTTATATACTCTTCCTTATATACACCAACATACAACTAGAAATTTCAGGGGTAAGAAAGAGTCTCAAATGCCCGGTCTTTCTTTTTCTACTAAAGGAGTTTTAACCAAAAATTAGTCAAAAGGGGGAGATTGAAGGCTCTGCAGATTTGAGCAAATTTTTGGTAAAACAAGGCGTTGAATGAAGTGTTCCAACATGTAGAAGACATGATGTCCTAACGAATGCCCTGACATCTTAAACTGATACAGCAGGTTGTATTTAAGTCTGGTCCAAGATTAAGGAGCAATCAAAACATGGATCAAGGAAGAAATAAACAGAAGATTCGAAGCCCAAGGAGACAGAAGACTATAAATAGAAGACTTAGACCTAGGTTTTTTGGATGCCTTTTGTAACCTAGTTCTCTTGCGTTAGAAACAGGGGTTTAGGGTTTTGAGAGTCGTTGGCTCTCCTAGGTTGTAAGTCTCCCTTTGTATCAGTTGATACATTAATGTGGCAGATATAGGTGTCGCACAGATCCATAAGCCTTGAGGTATTGGATTGTGTATTGTTCTTGGATGAAGCTTTTAAGCAAATTCGAGTTAGCTCATTTGTCAAGAAAGCTTGACAGATTTCTGTATTAACAGGGATGATGTAGAAATCACAGTTGGTGATTAAGGGAAGTGAGTGGGGTATCTCATATCAGAGTTGTAAACGATGGAGTTTAACTTTGGTAAAGATGTTCATTGGGTAGATGTTAGGTATAAAGTTGTAAGCGGGGGAGTTTAGCTTTGTAACAGTTCTACAGATAATGGAGTCTTCTTCTTGGATTGGTATCCCCCAGATGTAGGTGAATTGCACCGAACTGGGTTAACAATTGTTGTATTCTTTATCCTTCTGCAGATTTACATTTTCTGTTAGGGTTCATGATAAACATGTTGGATCAGATGTCGTAACATCTATGATCCTGAACTTCTGATATTCAAGGTATTCGTCTACTTTTGCGCCTCTGTATTTAAATGATTATGTAGAATGTAACGCCCCATTTTGTCTTATTTATTTAATCGAGTCGATTTAATTATTTTTGTTTTTATATCATTTTATTCTTGAATTTTATTTGACAATATATTATTTTTCATCGTTATTATGTTTTATCGCGTTTTGAGAGTGTTTGCGAGATATTTGAGCTGAGGGGTAAAATAGTCTTTTAGGGGTTTAGATATTTTTATATAAATAGAGATTAGAGAGAAATATAAAGAAAGGAAAAAGAAGATAAAGAAAAGGAGAAGAAATAAAGAGAGAAGAGGAGAAAGAGGAAAATCGAGGAAATCTCCGTTTCAATCGCGATTAATCGGGTAAGGGTTAGAAGTTTCGATTATATCTTGCTTGTATATGTATATGTTTGTATTTGTTTGAATGTTTGGTTGAAAAATATATGTTTTCCATTTGGTTGAAATTGTGAAAAATTGATAGAAATCGATGTTTTCACGGTCGGAATTCGATATAAATTGCGTTGTATGATCACACTGTGTTTAGGAACAATCGTTGATACTTGTTTTGCCATTGGAATTGATTTGGGGTGGAAAATGGGATTTTTGGGGGTTTTGGAACCATATAACCCGCAGCAGAAAATTCTGGTTCTGGTGCGATTCGCCAGGCAAATTGGAAGTTCGCCAGGCGAATTAGGTCTCGCCACTAGTTTGCCAGGCGAAGTGCTGGCGAAGGGGGATTCGCCAGGCGAAATCGTAAGTCGCCAGGCGAAATCGGAAAGACAGAAATGGGTTAGCTTCTGTAACTCTTGGGGTTTTTCTAAATTTGTGGTTTGCCACTAGTTTTCCAGGCGAAGTGCTGGCGAAGGGGGATCTGCCAGGCGAAATCCTGAGTCGCCGGGCGAATCTGGCTGTTTCTCAATAAATTCTTTTCTTTGAAAATTCATAACTTTTGATCCGTAACTCGGATCGAGGCGTTCTTGGTACCGTTGGAAAGCTATTGAAATGTTCTTTCTTATTAAAATGGTTTTGAGATTGTTGGCCGATTTAATTATGTCGGGAATTTGGAAACGTGTCGTTTTGCCAACTTTTACCGTCTTAACTGTATATGATTATTGTGTTATCATGCAATATGCTTCATATATATATCGTAGGACTTGTGTGATGTTATATGATGTAAATGCATGTGATGAAATGTTGTGATGATGGTTTGTGGCCTAAGGGCAAGAAAATGCATTGTGTTGTGTTTGATTGTATATGCATGATTATGGATGTGTATATGTGTGTATTTGAATGTCATGAGTCATTGTATGCCAAGCATCATGATATGCATTCTTGTGATGTCGTGTGCCCTAGTGGGTGTGAGCGACGAAACGATTCCCGAGGGGATCCGCTATAACATCGTGTGCCTTATACAAAGAGGTGTGAGCGATGATTATGGACGATCGTGTGCCTTATACAAAGAGGTGTGAGCGATCGGGTCGTGTGCCTTATACAAAGAGGTGTGAGCGATCCATAAACGTCGTGTGCCTTATACAAAGAGGCGTGAGCGACGGGGAACATCGTTTGCCCGACGGGGAGTTACACTACGTAACAAGCAATGATTCCAATAGTTCCTGAGTAAACTAATGATGAGAATGATGGATGGAATGGTACCGCATTGCATTGCATAGAGTCGTTGTATCGGTCTTTGTGCATTTGCATAAATCATGAATGGATTGATTTTGTGTGGAATTGTGAATGGAATTGATGAGTTGAGATATATATATGTTGGTGATAATTGTATTGTGCATGATTGATATGCCTTTGTGATGGATGTATGAAAAATGAATGGTGTTGTTTTGCAGTTGAATTATGGTGTAAGTTGCGGTGAGAATGTTTTACATGTGTATTTCGTATTATTATATATTTGTATGCAACTATATTATAATTGTGTTTCTCACCCTTCTGTTGTGGTTTGTTGCTCTATGAGGCAATTGCAGATTAGTATCTTTGAGGCTTTTGTGAAGATTAGTCCTCCAACCTTTGTCGGTCTGTCTGCTCTGATACGTAGCACGAGAGTCAGGGAACGCTTTTGTTATATGTACACATTTGTTGGATCTATTTTGTATTACCTTTGTATGTATACTTTGATGTTATAAAATAATTTATTTCGTGAAACAAGTCAGTTATGGATTTTCCGCTTTATTCCCTAATTGAATTTTCCTTTTATATGGACAAAGTTTCCCTTCTACATTTATTCTGTTTTGTGTTATGTATCAAATAATTGAGCAGGGATTGTGTTTTCTTTCCTTAATTGTGGCATTCTTGTTTCTGTCGGAAAAATAAAATTTTATTTACTCTGATTTAATTATGTATTATTTATTCGCGATGGGAATTGGGGTGTTACATAGCACAATGTATTGACATGTGTTAGGACATCTGCTGTCTGCATATGCCAGAATTTCAAATTTCGTCTGTTCAGCCACTGACAATTTAGTCATTGTATCTGCAGAAAAAGTCGTAAATGTTAGAACGAGAATAATTAAAGATGTGGACAAATAATAGGCAAGCAATTACCCAAGAAGGTGAGTAGTTGCTCGTCACTTAAAGGTAAAAACTCCTTAACCTTCATCATACGAAAGGAATCAAGAACAATCAAAGATTGAGTTTCCAATTCACTCAGTTTCTCACAGTTGAAACTAGTGATCGGCTGTGGATTCTTGGCCCAGTAAAAGGGAAAGCTAGGCTGGTTATCCAGAGCGTACAACACTTGTGGACACCTCGGCCCACTCTTTACCCTTAGGAATCAATTCTTATAATTCTTATAACTAGAAGTGTATGCATGGAGCAAACTCCGCCTGAGAATCCCACTGATTTG
Source organism: Lathyrus tuberosus (assembly GCA_022829125.1). NCBI lineage: Eukaryota > Viridiplantae > Streptophyta > Magnoliopsida > Fabales > Fabaceae > Lathyrus > Lathyrus tuberosus. The sequence goes on along the minus strand of JALAZF010000430.1, from coordinate 4,975,622 downwards.
TATCCAACTACAATTATCGACACCTTTCACTTCAAAGAAAGAGAAAATCAGACCAATTGTGGGGGTGATATCTAAAACCTCATAAACCCGTTCGAAAGTCTTTATGAAACCCCAACTGTTGGGACGAAGTTGAGAGGGAGCTATGTTCACAGCTTTTAACACATCCTCTTCAAAATCAGAAAAGGGTATTTGTATATTAAAATCCTCTAGAACCCCAACATAGAAGTATAAAGAGTCTTCTTTAACGCCTTTGGGGCGGAGTATACAAACGCACTCTCCGGGAATACACTATTCCAAGACAACATCATCTTCGGACCCTGTTGAAGATATTTGCCTTTTGGACCAAAGTTTCGCAATTTCTACATCATCAAAGGCACTATTCTTATGGTTCATGACCTCAAGATTGAAGGGAGTAGCAGTCGTCATTGAAACCTCTACAAAGCCTGAGGAAGATGAGCCAGAATACAAATTATTCCCAGAAGTGAGAACATCGCCATAAATTTCGTTCATGACTCATCTATACTCCTCTAGCCCTAAAGCACTCTCTATTTCCCACATGCATTATTCCCACAACTCTTTCCTCTCCATGGCATTCATACGGATGTCAATACTACTACCCTTGCCGTTTCGTTTACTAAAGACTAACATACTTTCTAAAAACAAAAAAGAAGAATAAAATAGAAATCAAGAGTAGTGGAAGGATACCTGTGAGTAGAGAAGCCTTGGAGATGGGGGAAGCGTTCTGGTTGATAAAGAAGGAAGATGATTTGGATGTAGAAATGAGAAGAGGGAGAGAGGAGGATTTTAATAAAATACTCGACACCCAAGAGTATGTAGAGAGTAGTCTTTAACAGTCATCATTATATTGGGGGAATTGAAAAAACACAACCCTCCAAGAAATTTTTGACACGTAAGGACCTAAGAAGAAAAGTCGACCTATAGCACGACGCCTAGCAAATATATCCGGGCTCATGTTACTGATGAGTGTTGCACCCTTGTAAATGGATATAGTACTCGGGGGGCGTATGTACATGCCAAATATATTTGATTCCGAGTTGCATAGTCAAATAAGAGTAAGCACAGACTAGACTATGGTAGCAGGAAAGGTCGTGCAATGTAGGGAGCTAGACAAGTATCATGCACAACCCGGGACGACCAGGGAGCCTGACTCCCATCAGCCGAGTTCCTATAAGTCCGAGAAGTATACCCCACCAACCAGGCACCGACGCCAGTCACGAACCCAACAAATGTCACTCTAACAGTTGTAACGGCGGCGGCGCATCAATGCAGACGTTATCCTGTCTTTAAAGCATGCATTCATGAAGAGGAGTTATGGAAATGATGGCCATGCAACGTCAGAAGGCCAAGAGGCTTCTCTTAATGGCATAACTAAAATGAAGGCAGAAAAAGGCTACAAAAGGGGCTCCCACATGAGGGTTAAGCAAGACATTCATCTTGAGACAATATACAACATATGTATAGCTCTCAAATCCCCAAATATCCATCACAACATACTACTTAGTATAGACAATGTAGCTCTCCTTGTCCAGAATAAGGAGAGTTATAACTTTTGGTGTATCTAACCATCTTTGGCTAGAACAGGAACAATGCATGTGGGAAATAGAGAGTGCTTTAGAGCAAGAGGAGTATAGACGAGTCATGAACGAAATTTATGGCGATGTTCTCACTTATGGGAATAATTTTTATTCTGGCTCATCTTTCTCAGGTTTTGTAGTGGTTTTAATGACGACTGTTGCTCCCTTCGATCTTGAGGTCATGAACCATAAGAATAGTGCCTTTGATGACGTAGAAATTGTGAAACTCCAGTCCAAAAGGCAAATATCTTCAACTGGGTCAAAAGATGATGTTGTATTGGAATCGTGTATTCCCGGAGAGTGCATTTGTATACTCCGCCGAAAAGGCGTTAAAGAAGACTTTTTCTACTTCTATGCTGGGGTTCTAGAGGATTTTAATATATAAATACCCTTTTCTTATTTTGAAGCGGACGTCTTAAAAGTTGTGAACATAGCTCCCTCTTAACTTCGTCCCAACAGTTGGGGTTTCATAAAGACTTTCGAACGGGTTTGTGAGGTTTTATATATCACCCCCACAATTGGTCTGTTTTTCTCTTTCGTTGAAGTGAAAGGTGTCGATAATTGTAGTTGGATACAAATCAGTGGGATTCCTGGGCAGAGTTTCCTTCATGCATACACTTCTAATTATAAGAATTATAAGAATCGATTCCTAAGGGTAAAGAGTGGGCGAGGTGTCTACAAGTGTTGTACGCTCTGGATAGCCAGCCTCGCTTTCCCTTTTACTAGGCCAAGAATCCACTGTCGATTACTGGTTTCAACTGTGAGAAACTGAGTGAATTGGAAACTCAATCTTTGATTATTCTTGATTCCTTCCGTATGATGAAGATAAAGGAGTTGTTACCTTTAAGTGATGAGCAATTACTTGCTTTCCTGGGTAATTGCTTGCCTATTATTTGTCCACATCTTTAATTATTCTCGTTCTAATGTTTACGACTTTTTCTCCAGATACGATGACTAAATTGTCAGTGGCTGAATAGAAGAAATTAATGTTGGAGGCTCGTGCTTCCTGGAGAGGATCCGGAGGAGTTGCCTCTTCTAAGTCGAATATGGGTGGGTTGGAAATCTGACAACCAAAATGGACCCGAGGCCCTAGTGCAAAGGCGACCCCGAGTAAGAATAAAACTCAGACTTATGCGCATTCAACCCAGGAAGAAACTTCGCAAGGTGCTCCCAAGAGGTTAAAAACCCTCATGACTGATGAAGTCTGTCGGGCCGACATGGAGATCAACTCTCTTATGCGAGTTCTTGGGGATAATGTTGCATCCGGGGAGTTTAAATTCTGGTCCAACAACTTTGACGGACTTAGGTTTCTGTACGATCACCTTAACGCCACTGAGGACGTTAACAAAGTGAAATCTATTGGTCGGAAGATTACACAAAATATAAGCTCCTACCTTATGCGGTGTGTTGTTCTCGCCAGGGGTCTATTTGAATCTAGCAATGATTCTGAGGCGGAGAAGCTTAAGCTGAAAGAAGAGGTTACCCGGCTACAAGAAGCCCTCAAGGTTCAATCAGAAAAGGTTTCCGGTTTGGAGAAAAACCTAGCTTACAAGAAGAAAGGCAAAGAGACTCTTGAATCTGAACATAAGCCGGCTTTGTCCAAGGTTGCTGAGGAGCTGAGGCAAGTCAAAGTATCCCACCAAGAGCTTTTAGTTTCCAACACCGAGCTCACCGAGTCTCTTAAGAAGGCTCAGATTGAAGTTCTCTCCGCTGGTGACGAGGCTTTTGACAGGGCGAAGGAGCAAGTTTTGTGCCTCCATCCCGGGTTGGATATGTCCGAAGTTGATTACTTCAAGGTGGTGCAGGATGGCCACCTTATAGATCTGGACGAGCTTGAAAAGAACAATCCAGAGAAGACTCCTGCTCCTGTCAATGGTGGGAATGAGACCCCGGATAATGCTGGCGCGAATGGCACCTCGGGGTTTGAATGAATTTGAAATTCTCCTTGTTTTGGTTAGTCATCCTTCTGGATGTATTTTGGTGTATTCTAGCGAGGGAGTGTGGTGTTGTCCCCCCTTATGCTCAGGAATTTTTAGCCTTCGAGCTTTGTAATGTATAATTTTTGGCCCTTCTGAGGCTTTTATTTATGTCATTGTTGTTTATCGTGTTTATTACTTAGCAAAATAATCCCGTACATATATCCAGCAGCCCCTCGGGCACTAAGTTAGATTAACTTAAGGTGTTCGATTATAGATTGTCGGGTATTATTTTTACTTTGCTTGTGCTTGATTTCCAAGACTTTTCAGATAGATCAACGTGAAGCTAATTATTAAGGAGCTTTTAGCTATCTTGTGTGTATAGGCTTCACATTTTTGAGAGTCCTGGACTCTTGTAGGCTTAGGTGCCGATTATAGTATGGACTCGAGTGTCTTTTTATCAGAGATTTGCTCCCAGTTCTTGTTAGCCTTTAGCAGTTTGGTCATGTATGACTTTGATACTTACAAGCCCCAAGTATCTTTTGACGTGTTTTGGGTTTGGGTGTTTCATCATTCTTATATTTGATTGTCCGGCCTGTGTGTAAGGAGCTAGTAGACATATTTGTTCAATCCGTGTACACGAAGCGTTTGTGGGCGACCTATGTACGTGGAGCAAGTCAACATGTTTATAGGAGTTTAATCAACCTGTTCTTGGGCAACCTATATACGCGGAGCAAGTGAACACGTTTATAGGAGTTTAATCAACCCGTTCATGGGCGACCTATGTACTCGGAGCAAGTCAACACGTTTATAGGAGTTTAATCAACCCGTTCATGGGCGACCTATGTACGCGGAGCAAGTCAACACATTTATAGGAGTTTAATCAACCCATTCATGGGCAACCTATGTACGCGAAGCAAGTCAACACATTTATAGGAGTTTAATCAACCCGTTCATGGGTGACCTATATACGCGGAGCAAGTCAACATGTTTATAGGAGTTTAATCAACCCGTTCATGGAAGACCTATGTACGCAAAGCAAGTCAACACGTTTATAGGATTTTTCTGAGTTATAACTCATCATCTCAATCCGAATATATATAAACAAGGCATAATAATTTTTTAAGTACGGGTGCCTCGTTAAAAACCCTAGCCCTTGCAAGGGAAAAGAGTGCAACCCGGATCCTTTATTCATTATTGAATTACATAATATTTAGCTAAAATACAACCTAAGATTGGATACATTCCATGTCCTAGGTATTTCTACTCCTTCTAATGTTTCCAGCTTGTATGCTCCGTTGTTTAGCTTTCGAAGTACCCTGAATGGGCCTTCCCAATTGGGGACGAGCTTTCCCTTATTTTTTGGGTCTGTGATTTTCTTCAAGACCAGGTCGTCTTCCTGGAACTCCCTCTGCCGGACTTTCAGGTTGTATATTCTTGCCAACCTCTGTTTTGCAGCGGCTTCTCTGATCCGTGCTGTCTCTCTGACCTCGTCTATCTGGTCAGCCGAGATGTTCAAATTATCCATGTTGGTGATTTCATCAAAGTGTTCACGCCTCCAAGTCGGAGTGTTGATTTCCATCAGTATCATTGCATCAGCTCCATATACCATCCTGAAAGGTGTCTCTTGAGTGGTAGAATGTGGTGTTGTGTGGTACGACCACAAGATCTCTGGTCAGTACTCGACCCACATTCCTTTTGCTTCCTCCAGCTTCTTTTTTATTCCACCTAGGATAACCTTGTTGGAAGCTTCTGCTTGGATATTGGTTTGTGGGTGCTCTACTGATGTGAACATGTTATGTATTCCATAATCCTTGCAAAAGTGTACGACGAAATTGCTTGCAAGTTGGGCTTCATTGTCCAAGACTATGATTCCCAGTAAACCGAACCGGCATATGATGTTCCTCCAATAAAATTTGTGAACCCTCTCGTCTGAGATCCGAGCAACAGCTTCGGGTTCCACCCACTTTGTAAAATAATCAACTGCAACAATCAGGAACTTGAATTATCCTGAAGCAACTGGAAAGGGCCCTAGGATGTCTGCTCCCCACTGATGGAACGACCATGGGGATGTAATCAGATGGAGCGAATCGACTGGTAAATGTTTAAATGGAGCGAATACTTGGCACTTTTCACACTTGCTAACGTATTCGATACAATCTCGCGTCATATGCGACCAGTAGTACCCGGCTCTTAGGATCTTTCTGGATAGTGCTCTCCCACTGATATGGCTACCACAAGCTCCTTCATGGACTTCTTTAATTACCAGTTCAGTCTCAGACTATAACACACATCTGAGCATAGGTGTTGACCTACCCATCTTGTACAGCGTGTCTGAGATTATGATGTACCGGGAAGCTATCCTTTTAATCTTCTGGGATTCATTGTCGTCTTCAGGTAATACTTCCTGAGTCAAATAGCTAATAATGGGTCTCATCCATCCTTGGACATCCTCTATGGTTAATACTTCCTCTGACTGAATATTGGGTGCTTCGAGAACTTCTTGAATCACAGTCTAGTTCATTCCTGAATTTTTTGAGCTTGCTAACTGGGCTAGGAGGTCGGCCCGAGCATTGTCTTCTGTTGGGATGTGGACGCCTTCGAATTCTAATAACGCTTTGGATATTCATGAGGCTTTATGAAGGTACCTTATCAGGGTGGAATCCTTCTTCTGGTACTCGTTCTTCATCTGTTCGACCACTAGCTGGGAGTCAGTTTTTACTAACAAGTGTGTTACCCCGACTTCTCTTGCCAATTCCAGCAATCAAGGCTTCGTACTCTTCCTGGTTGTTGCTAACCTCAAAATTGAAACATAAAGAGTATTCTAATGTTAGATCTTCGGGTCCTTCCAAAATTATTTTGGCTCCGCTTCCTTTGAGATTTGAAGATCCATCTACATAAAGGATCCATCTGTTTGAGATTTCTTCTTGAACCGGTGCACTTAATTCAACTACAAAGTAGGCCAGTGTCTGTGACTTAATGCTGGTTCTGGGTACAAAGTTGATGTCATATTCGGAGAGCTCTACTTCCCATTTGACCATTCGTCCTACTAAGTCGGGCTTTCTCAGTATTTGTTTGATTTGGTAATTCGTCTTTATTGTGATGAGATGACCTTGAAAATAATGTCTTAGCTTCCGGGCTATGATAACTACTACTAGTGCCAAACGCTCAATCTTCTGGTACCTTAACTCTGCCCATTTTAGAACTCTGCCGATAAAGTATACATGTCGCTCTCCATCTTCCCCGTCTTGTACTAAAACCGAGCTCAAGGCTTTATCTGTGACCGACAAGTATAAGACTAGAGGTGTATTTTCTTTGGGCCTTACTAGGATAGGAGGCGAGGATAGAAAATGCTTTACTTCTTGAAAAGCTTCTTCACATGCCTCTGTCCATTCAAACTCCTTAGACTTCCTTATGGCTGCAAAGAAATGTATTGACTTGTCTCCTGCATATGATAAAAATCGTGTCAATGCAGCTAGCCTCCCTGTTAGCTGTTGGACCTCTTTTTTCGTGGTTGTACTTCTTATATCTATTGTAGCCTGGCATTTGTCCGGGTTTGCTTTTATTCCCCCGTTGGTGAGCATGAATCTGAGAAACTTCCCGGCTTGCATTCCAAAGGTACACTTGTCCGGGTTTAGTCTCATGTTGTAGCTTCTAATGGATGCAAAGGTTTCAGTTAGATCCTTCACATGTGAGCGGTTTGCGCTTGTCTTGATCACCATGTCATCTACATAGACCTCCATATTCCGACCTATCTGAGTAACGAACACCTTATCCATTAGCCTCTGGTAAGTAGCCCCAACATTTTTGAGTCCAAAGGGCATGACCTCATAATAGTAATTACTCTGATGGGTCATGAAAGCAGTTTTTGGTGCGTCTATTGGATTCATGCAGATCTAGTTGTACCCGGAGTATGCATCCATAAAACTGAGCAAACGGAAACCCAATGTAGAATCTATCAATCGGTCAATGTTTGGCAGTGTATACGAATCTTTAGGACATACTTTGTTGAGGTCCGTAAAGTCCACACACATTCGCCATTTCCCAGATTTATTTTTTACCATCACCACGTTGGATAACCAGGTCGGATATTTGATCTCCTTAATGAACCTGACCTGCAACAGCTTCTCGACTTCCTCTGCAATTGCCTTCCTCTTTTGATCGCCACTCTTCATTTTCCTTTGGGAAACTAGTTTGATATCTGGATCAATTTCTAAGTGATGGTACATGAAATTAGGATATATCTCTGGCATGTCTGAAGGCTTCCAGGGGAAAAGGTCCACGTTGTCCTTTAGTGCTTAAACGATATCTTTCTCCTCTTCGGGGGATAAGTTGACTCCGATGTGTGTAACATGGGACGGTAGATGCCCAATCTGGATTTGCTTTGTTTCTTTATTGGGCACTATGTTGTCTTCTACTGAGGCAATTCTTGGGATCTGCTTCTCCTGCAGGTTCCTTTCTTTTCAACTTCAATCTATCCTTATAACACTTTCTCGCCAGCCCTGGTTGCCTTTGAAAATTCCAACCTAGCCATCTCTGAGTGGGAATTTCATTGTCAAATATAGAGTTGAAAGTGAAGCTTATAGGGCATTGAATGATGGCCAACCTATAATGATGTTATAGGGTGAAGCAACATTGACTATCAAGTACCTCACTCGGACGGTCTTCGCATTAGTCGTGTTACCAAAGGTAGTCGTCAATGCTAAATGTCCAAGCACCTGAACCTGCTCTCTCAAGAATCCTACTAGACTGCCTTTGAATGGTAGTAACTCAGTCGTATCGAGCCCTATTCCTCTAAAAGCATCCCAATATAATATGTCGGCTGAGCTTCCGGGGTCTATCAATACCCTTTTTACGCTCCAGTATCTTATATGCACTTTGATAACCATAGGATCATTTTCATGAGCTAGAACTCCTATGGCATCTTGCTTGGAGAATGTTACAACATCTAAGTTGCCTTCCGATTTCTCTGGGGATCTCTGGTCGATATGCATGACTGCCCTAGCATATCACTTTCTGGCTGAGCTTGTCTCTCCACCACCAGCAAACCCTCCAAAAATGGTGTTTAGGGTGTGCTGAGCTGCCTTTATCTCGTGACCCTCTTCGACGTCTAAACTCTTCTTACGGGATGACTTTTCTGGTCCCTGATCATCTCGGCGAGGACTTCTCTTATTATTTTGTGGTCGAGAATCCTTCACGTATGCCAAGAGATGTCCCCTCTGGATTAGAGCTTCAATTTCTTTTTTTGAGCTACTGACAATCCTCGGTGTGATGTCCTCGTACACAGTGGTAATTACACCAAGCCTCAGGTTGCCTTCCCATGATAGTGTTGGCTCTTTCGGGACGATGAGGCTCCGGTAACAGATTCATATGGCTGACTTCTTTAAGGATATCTCCTCTGCTTGTATTTAGTGGGGTGAGGTCTCTGTCCGGCTCGTATGACTGTCTGTATGGTCTGGGAGCATGTCGCTCGCGTGCAGCTCCCCGAGGGTGCTTCTTCCTCCTGTTTGACGCCTCTTCCTTCCTCTTTTCCTTTTCACTACTGTCCCGGGCTCTTTTCTCTTGGTTACTTTCTTCTCATTTGATGTAACATTCAGCCCGGGTAGTGATCTCGTCCATGCTGATAGTCGGCTTCTGAGCCAACGACTCATTGAATTTCCCGGCTCGTAATCCATGTTGAAAAGCCTCCCCAAACAGTTCCTGGTTTGGATGAGATACTTTGAGGGTTTCCTCATTGAATCGAGCCAGGTACTCACGTAGCGATTCTGACTGTTTCTGTCGAACATTGAACAATGCGGTTGTCGACACCTTTCGGCTTTTGCTTGCCGAGAAGTGTTGTACTAACTTCTTAGTTAGGTCCTGGTAGCTCACGATGGAGAGCCGAGGAAGGCTCATGTACCATCTTAGAGCTACATCCTTGAAGGTTCCAGCCATGAGTTTTCACTTCAGTGAATTCGAAGGGGCAACTATGGTCATCTGATTGTTAATGGAAATGACATACTCGTGAGGATCAGTCTTTCCATCATAAGAGGTTAATGATGGTGCTTTGAAGTTTTCTGGGATGCGGTCGTCCCAAATCTCTTGAGAAATAGGTTGCGGTTCGATAACCTCCTTCTCACAGTCACCGTCAGCCTGACTTTGTTGCTGCAGAACTTGTATGCTGTCTTGTAGTGTCTCATTCTGCTGATGCATAGTTTCCATCATAGCTAGCAGTTGAGCCATGTCTGGTGAATCTCCGTCAAAAGACATGTTGTTAGCGAAGGTGTGGCCTAGGAGAGTTTTACCTAGGCCCCACGGTGGGCGCCAAATGTTCTAGTAAAAAATGGTTAGATACACCAAAAGTGTTAACTCTCCTTATTCTGGACAAGGAGAGCTATGATGTGTATACTACGGAGTATGTTATGATGGATATTTGGGGATTTGAGAGCTATACAAATGTTGTATATTGTCTCAAGATGAATGTCTTGCTTAAACCTCATGTGGGAGCCCCTTTTGTAGCCTTCTTCCGACTTCATTTAAGTTATGCCATTAAGAGAAGCCTCTTGGCCTTCTGACGTTGCATGGCCATCATTGCCATAATTCCTCTTCAAGAATGCATGCTTTGAAGATAGGATAACGCCTACATTGATGCGTCGCCGCCGTTACAACTGTTGGAGTGACATTTGTTGGGTTCATGACCAGCGTCGGTGTCGGGTTGGTAGGGTATAGTACCCGGCCTTGTAGGAACCCGACTGATGGGAGTCGGGCTCCCTGACCGGCCCGGGTTGTGCATGATACTTGTCTAGCTCCCTACATTGCACAACCTTTCCTGCTACCATAGTCTAGTCCGTGCTTACTCTTATCCGACTACGCAACTCGGCATCAAATATATTTGGCATGTACATTAAAAGCTAAGGGTGAGAGACTAAGGTTCGGGAGTCGGTTAAGTGAGTGGAAGGTGTTAGGCTTCCCTCACCTCTACTGTACTCAATGGGATTCTCCTTCGATTCTTGGGTTAGTTGTTAGCCTAAGGTATGTTCACTTTATTATTTAAACATTTGATTATTTACAATATTATTTTATTATTTACAAAGAAAAAGAACCTAAAAATGTTTTTTATGATTGTGCTCGCTAGAGTTTACAACTCTATGACTACGTGCCCTCACGTTAGGCGAAGGATCAGAGTACCGTAGTTCTTCTTAGAAAAATATTTGTTGATTGATTGCTTTTATCCCTTAAAAATGATTCTCACACAATAGGGGTGGAGAAAGATTTAGTTTTGAAAAAATGCCTCAATACACAAGGGTAGAGGACTTACATCTTAAATGTGTGGTGTTGATTTTATCCCATTGATTCATTTTGAAAATATCTCTTTTTAATTTATTTAGGAAATAAATTAAGTATATAATATATAAAATTATATAAATAAAAACCCCCAAATTTTATTATCCCTTATCCCTAATTCTAAATTTATACTCTTAAATCTAAGAGTTCTATTACAAATCTTTATCCCATTTAAATATCCCTTAATTTATCCCATATTTTATCCCATTACTTTATTGTAGGAAATATCCCCTTAATTTATTTAAAAAAATAAATTAATTATATATTTTATCTTAAATTATATAAATAAAATCCTAAGTTTTTTTATCCCTTATCCCTATTCCTATATTTATACTCTTGGATCTAAGAGTTCTATCCCCCCAAATGTATCCAAATTCTATCCCATGATTTATCCCTAATTCTATCCCTTAGAATGATCCCATGAGGTTATTCCCTAATTATCTTTTTATAACCCAAAATATATTTTATCCCTTATCCCTTATTTTATCCCTATTTTTTATCCCTTAAAACCCTAATATTTTATCTCATATCCCTATTTATTTATCCCAAATTATAATTGGTCTCTAACTTAATTATTCTAAAATGTATCCCTAATATTAATTGAAATCCCTAATTATATTTTCATGTATTTTAATTTATAAGTAACTATAATTATCTAATTATTATTATTATATCTTTTTGTATAACTTCCATTGTCATATTAATTAAACCCTAAAGGTGCTAATCAATTTAAATTATATCTCTAATTATATTTGGTATTTTTATCTGAATAATTTAATTATTTTTATCAATCCAACTAAATCCTAAACATGTTAATTATTCTCATTAATATAACATATAACCCTAATTAATACTTATTATTATAAAAATATGTTAATTAAAAAACTAAGTTATCCCCTTAGATTAAATAATTAACTAGAATATAGTTCTAAGTAATACTAACTAATCATTTTTTCTATATTTTTATTATTGATAGAACCCAATTAATATTTCAAATAAGACTAAATTGTTTAAATCAATAAATTAATAAAACTTATTTTTTGTGTTTTTTCTTTTTATTGTTGATTTTGTGTTAAATAATAATTAAATTTTATAATAAAAATATAATATAATATTGTTTTAAGAAATAGAAATTTTGAGAGATAATATGTTGCTATTAGTAAAAAAATAACAAGATAGTCATTCATGTATTAGTGTGTGAGATTTGTCAATATAAAGATCTAGTTTTAAAAGTTAGAAGTTATTTTTGAAGAATTAGAAGTTATTTGAGGAAACTAAAGAAATCTGTAATTTACGTGATATTGGAAAAGCCACCAAGTTTTATAATCGCAATATGCAATGGTGGGGGCAGAACATATTCTCTTCTAAATTCTAATTAAAAGTAATATATTCTGAGTGCATTGTTAATTTCCTACCATTAATATTGTAGTTACAAAATTGTTTGTTTTCTTCAATTTAATTTTTACTTGGAGTTCTTTGTTTGACTCAAAAAAGTTCTTTGTGATTTTTTTATGTAATTAGAACAGAATTAAAAATAATCAATTCTAATTAAGCAAAAAAACAAATTTTCTTTATGAATTTTCTAATAATATGATAATTAATACAATAACTACTAGCATAGAATAAAAACAATTGTATATAGAAGTTTTCAATATAAGTAGAATAAGGGCAATAAAAAATCAAATAATAAAAGAAAAACTCAATTCCAATCAATTCACAACAAACCAAAATCCTAAGCATGACGATCACATATCAAACAAATATTGAGTTAAGAGGAAACCAACCTACGAGATCGAGATTTATCTTGGTGAGCAAAATTATTAATCTTCTGAGCTCTCTCCTTTTTCCCGCGGTTGATTCCTATCCTTTGATCCTTATCTCTCCCTTTTGTCGATATTTTCTCTTTGCCCTTGCTAGAATAGATGTCGGCAGGAGGTTTTAAGATTTAGTTGTTGTTGTTCTTCGATGTGAAGAACAACAACTTTGGGGATTGAATATGTAATACCCCGTATTGTTCTAAAGTGCTCCAAATAATATCAGTTGAGATCAGATGAGTTCTTATGTGTTCTGAGAATTATCAGTTGGGATAATTAGAGTAACTAGTGAGCTCAGATTGAATTAATTAATATTATTCGACTTTGACCTTTTATTAATTGGCACAATTGAGACATTTTGATAACATTAATATTGGACATTTTACCAATTAGTACTCTTTTTCCTACCACCCATACCTTTTGTCTTACCAACTTTCTCATGTGGTGCTACTAAGTAACTTTTCTTTTCATATCCTTGTCATTCCAACATTTGTGGAAAGATAGTAAGAGAATAGAGAGAGAAATAGGAGAAAAGAAAGAAGGAAAGAAAGCATAGAGGAAGAAGGGAGGAGAAGTTCTTCATAATCCTTCATTCATCATCATCTCATCTTCATCATTCCAACTTCTTCATCTTCATCTTGAGGTGGGTTCTAGGTGGACACTCTAAGTTAGGTTTGTTAGATAGAATTGGAAATGTTGATTGTAATAGGTTTTGCTTCCATTTCTATGAAAATACCATGATTCTTGTTGTGTTCATGTTGTTCATGATGAAATTATTGATATACATGTTGGTTTTAAGTTAAGATTGAACTGGTGTAAGAGTTAGGGTAAAAATCCCTTTGTGTTACTGCAGTTTCTGTTTGTCATTATCCAGGATTCGACGCGCTCACACAGTGAGCTGCCGACGATCTGAAAGCGACTTGCATCTCCTACTACGGTCGTTGTGCGAGGTCTAGCGAACGGAAAGCGAGGCCTCGCCTTACAGTCGTACAACGACCATGGTAACATTTTGCTACTGCCTGTCCCTCGCCTTGAGTTCGCAGTGCAAACTGAAAGCGACTAGCCTCGCTTTCCCGTCGCTAGGCGACGATGACAGAATTTTGACAATTTCTCTTTTCATTTGTTTGGTTGCTTTGCATACATGTTTAGTTATGTCTTACAATACTTTATATGGATTATTGTGGTTCTTATACATGCTTTCTATCCATAATTAATTTCTTGTAAGAGGTAAGATAACATGATTAAAAATAAGTAAAAATGGTGAAAGAAACCTTAATGGAAACTAATGAAATGAAGTAGTAAGATACTTAGGACACAATGGATAACTTAGATGACAATGCTTGTGTATTTAATGCCTAGGTGTGTATCTTTGACAAGTAGTTGTCTAGTGGCGAGGTGAGGCATTATATGGAACATGTATTGGTCTTGTGTTGTTTGTGATTAAGGTGAATGTGTTCGCCTTGTGATTTTCGAATACGATCACGCTTGGAGTATTTGATCACGTAGTCGAAAACAACCCTTGAGATGTGTCGTCCTAAGAGTTGATGCTTATGTAGAGCTCCTTTGGGATGTACGCACTATTACTTTGACAAGTTTGACTCCCGTTTGTACGAATGGAGCCTATGGGTAAAAGGCTTGAGATGGGCAGAGGTCCAATGGGAAGCGACGATTCATGTGGAAATCACTTTGAATCTGAATCCATTTCGTATGTCAAACTACAATACAAGGATCCGTGACCCGTGCTGATAATCCTAGACGTAGGAGAGAACGGGGATGGTTGCCTTGGTATGGTTTCCGATTAGTGATATTTTGAGTTGTTGAACTCAAGCGACATCTTGCCATATAGTGCAAGTATTGTGAATTCAAGTCTCCTCCTTTTTCCCCTTTGGGACTTGGACTGCTAGATGATTAGAACCTTGTAAAGCCGAGAGAACCCATAAGATAGGGAACCCACTGGGATTATTATCTCACCCCATGTTGTTGATTATCTTTCAGGTAGTTCCGATTCAGCAAAGGGTAAGGACAAGGTGGTTTGATGTCCTTATTTATCGCACTTTTTGGATGGCTTTCCGCTGTGAAGACTCTTGTTTTGAGATTATTCTTTTATGATCTAATTCTTAGTTTTATTTTGAACATCTTGTATATATTATGCCACTTTTAGATGTTTTATTTTGGCATGTGCTATGTACAATGTGTTACTAGGAACTTGTATATTTCGGTACCAAATTTGCAACCATGTATGATATGGAAATTCTAGATATATATTATATGTGGGTGTTACAGAATATGTGAATTGTGGATGAATGAAAAGTGTGAAAACATGCTCTATTTATAGATAAAATATTTGGTCAGAAATTGAATGTGATTTCTTAAATTAGGAAGGATTTAATATGACCTGATTTCCTCTATTTCTTAGAGTCCAAGCCAATGAATCTGGATGGATTCATGGCTTGGTGAATTCAAATAAAAATAAATATTTTAAAAATAATAAAAATAGACTCAATAGTAATAATAAGAAGGATTTTGATTTTGATTTTATTTTATGATTTTTTAAGGATTTTATGCATAAAATAATGATTTTAATGAAATAAATCATATTTTAAAAAATGCATTAAATAAAAATACGAAAATTAATAATTAAATAATAAAAAAAACTATTTTTGTGATTTTTTTTATGAAAATAGAAAAGTTAGAATAAAACTAAAAGAGAAAAACACAAAGTGAGGAATGTGGGTTTTGAACTCACAACCTCTCACACTTTAGCTCCTTACACATGCTCTCTTGCCAATTGTGCCATTTTATTCATTTGAAATAAAGTGGCACTAAAAAACATATGAAGCGTGGGCAAAATTTGGGATACGACAAGTGTATTTTGAAGCTCAATGGTGGATGCCTTACTTCGAAATTCTCAATGGACCTACTTATCCCTATCTTGTTAAGGATTTTTGGGTTATGGCCGCAGTTTTTGATGAAATTGTTGTTAATTCTGAGGAAAGACAAAAGATTGATGAAGACGAATCAAACAAATGGAAAACAAGAGTTGACATGGGATTGAAAGAGTTAAAGGAAGTTGAAATTAAGCCTACAATGATGGAAGTTGAAGTAACCATCACTCAGAGCCACATTGATCAGCTCATTGGTGTGAAAACTGAAGAAAGGTGTGTTCTAAACACCAAGGATAGCAACAAAGAAGCAAAATTGATCAAATAAAGTTTGTTTCTCGCCTTTGAAGATTTTGGAAAGGTGAAGAATATGCATATTGCATATAGGCATCTGTTTAAAATCCTATTTGGCTGTCTGATTCTCGGGGAAGGAAATACTGATCAAATATCATGGGATCATAGACACTTCATTTGGTTTCTGGTGAATAGGGAGAAGATCAATTTGGTTGCATACATCTTCAATTATCTCTGCGAAGCTATCAAGGAAAACCACAAGAATGACAAGAAAAAGTTCCCCATACTAGGCTCCATTCAGAGATATTCCATCAAAGCAGGTTAATTGAGACTTTGAAGGAAGTGGGAGCTACTCAGGATTTGGAAGAATCCTTTGGGAGTATTCTATCTGGTGTTGTTCTGGGAAATATGAAAATCCTAAAAAATAAGGAAGTTGTGAAGCCAGAAGTAGGTCTAAGAATTATAGGTGCCAAGTCTGCATATATTGAGGCTTTTCCTATCATCTCCAAGTTGGACAACCTAAAGTTGATTCAGGAGTATATCAATATGGTCAGAGAAGAATCGTGTGTTATTCTAACTATGGATGACATTCCAGTTGCACCAGAAGGCGTGTACAAGCCTTTAAGGAAGAGAAAAGAGGTTGCTTCTGAAGCTCAGAAGTAGATTGAGAAGCTACATAAGAAGAAGGTTGTATCACATATTCAGAAGGAGGTGAAAGAGGTAGTCTCTTCTACTGTCTTGATGCCTACCAAAACAAGGAGTGAAGCCTCCAGAAAAATTCATTTGAAAACAACTTTTTCATCTGTCTCATCAATTTCTGTAAACAAACTCAGGAAGATGATTCTACCAGTTGAAGAAGAAGAAGAAGAGGAAGAGGAAAAGGAAGATGATCAACCTCTGGTCAAGAAGACCAAAGAGGTAAAGAAAGAAGCTCATGACTTATTCTTAGGATCTATTCAAGAACTTATGGGGAGTTTACAAACCTCACTTTTTGGACTATTAGACTCAGGGGAAGCTTACAAACCTCAGACCCTGAAGTAAACTTTTCAATTAAATTAACAACCATTATTCTTAAATACTTCTGTTTGTTCATCATCAAAAAGGGGGAGATTGTTGGAACAAAATTGTTTTGTACCATATCTCTAAGGTTTTGATGATAACAAAGTATTTAAAGAACAATTGGGTATACTAATAAATGATCAAGTGTGCAAGACCATAAACTTAAATATCTGATATAAACTTAGTACTGGTACTAAAAATGAACATTTAAAGAGAAGCTAAAAGATCGAGAACTTGAAGGATCATAACATGAGAACCAGACTCTGAAGACTCAGACTCTAAAGGAGGTCAACTTTTGAAGACCAGTCTCTGAAGAAAGTCAACCTATGAAGACTCAGACTCTGAAGGACCAGATCTTAAGATCTAGACTCTAAAGTCTCAGACTCTAGAGGAGGTCAACTTCCTCTGAAGTTCTCAGACTCTGAAGTCAGTCAACACAAGGATCAATAAGACCTTAATAGGTCACTATTAGACTCTGATATCAATCAATTCATAGATCACAAAGACTATGATAGACCACTATTAGACTCGGAGAGCAATTTGTCTTCTTCTGATCACATGCAAATCCAAACAAAAATTATACACACAATTGGGATGTAACGAATAATTCCTCTTAAAGTAAAGGGATTTCAAATATCTTTTCAATGACATTAACCATATCAAGTAACATTCCAACGTCTATGATCAAGGTTCTCCAAGACTCACTTGTGCTAACTCTTCTTTTCAGCGACTCTTTTCTGTTTCTCTATATAAGGAGCTGAAGACTTGAAGAAGCAAAACTAATCATTGACAATAAAAAGAGTTGTTACTTTGTCAAACAAAAAAATACAAGTTTAACTTATAATTTCTCACCATTTGTATATCTTAGAAATTCATAAGTTTTAAGAGTCTTTTAAGTTGTATTTTGTTTACACCTCTGATTGTATATCAAGATGAACATATTGGTTTCAATGCAATACATAAACAATTTGGTTGTTGATGCCTTTATTTTTTTTACGTTGGGATTTCGGAGTTCAAGTCCAATTTAGCTTTCGAAAATTGCTTGGATGCATAGATATTTTGCTTGACTTCTTATAGAATGATTCCTACATGAATCCACCTTAAGTTTGTTTATAGCTAAATTCATTACTTTAAGTTCGGTTTATTTTATCATTGTAAATGTTATATATAGTTTATCGAGTTAGATTTCTTGTTTGTGTTGCAAATTCGACTTTGTAATATCATTTTTAGCTCGGCTTATTATAAAGTGATTCCTACATGAATCCACCTTAAGTTAGCTTATAGCTAAATTCATTACTTTAGGTTCGGTTTATTTTACCGTTATAAATGTTGTATATAGTTATTGAGTTATTAGATTTATTATTGTGTTGCATATTCGACTTTGTAATATCATTTTTTCACGGATTCTTATAGAGTGATTCCTACATGAATCCACATTAAGTTAGCATATAGCTAAATTCATAACTTTAGATTTTGGTTTATTTTAGGTCCCTTAGCTTTCTCTTGTGTTTTTTGTAATGAGTTTCTTGTTGCTTACATTTGTTTAATGGGCTTGTATTTTAATCGCTTTATTACATCCTTATTCGACAAAGTGTACCCCCATTCCCGTTATGCGTAATAATTTTACCGCATTCCTTTATTTTGTTCTTATGCATTAGTTAATTGTTAACTCAAGATTAAAATCAATCATTTTCAAAATACAACAAAAAATAGCACCTATGCTCAAATGTTTACTCATATTCCGCAAAGACCCAATCTTCATAAAAGTGGACGGCAAAGGACCAAAAAATGCACATTTCTCTAGAAGCCTTGGGTAATCGAACGCTCGATGCACACCTTGCTCCAACGATTACCTAGTCCATGTAAAATCAACTTAACCAATCAAACTTGTTTTTCGCCCTTGCGAGACTTCGTAAGCATTTTCACAAACGAGTATGCTTTATCCATGTCGCCGTAAAACAAATAAAGGCTTCCGCCTCCAAAAGCGAGCAACAACAAAATGTTTAACCACTCCATGTGTCTAAAGGATCACTCCTTAAAAGCAACCAACAAATAGTTCTTTGCTAGTAAGAAATATGTAGCCTTGAGTTCTCCATCGCACTTGAAATGTTATCAGGCACCACATTAATAAAAAGAGCATTCCCATTCATTGTAAACCACTGGGCCCACCCAACTTGTTGGGCCCATTACCTAAATCCATTACATTGTTAGTTTGTAATCATATAAATTGCTTTGATACAAGATACTTTAAACCATAAGAGAAGGAAATGTCGCATCACCACCAAAATTTTTAAGGCATCATGTACATGAGATTTTTTTTTATGAATCTAATATTCTATTTATTCATAATCGATGTGAGATTTAGGACTTATTTGATTTCCTTTTCTAAAATTGTTTTTTGATTTTAAATATTTGTAAATAATAAAACTTGTTTGTCGGTCTAATTTTACCAAATTATTTTTGAAAACTGTTTTCTATTTAGGAGTTTTAAATAATAAAAAAATAAAATAAGTTTTGGAGGTTTTGATTTTTGATTTTTAATTCTTGAAAAAAACAAAGAAAAACAATACACTTGTCATTATTCACAAATTTGAAATATCGTATAACTTTAAAATAATTTTTTAAATTTGAGTTACCAAACTTGTTTTCTTTTATTTTTTTTCCGTCATAAAATATTTTTTTTAAAATGATTTACAAAATAATATTTAAAAACTAAAACTTCAAACTTATTCAAACAATCACTTAATCACAAATACATGCCAACACAACCGCGCCTTTTAACTTGATAATTTCATCCTGCTAAAAAGAATATAATAAAAACAAATATTATATATATTTTAAGGACATTAAAACAGATGTAAATAGTAGTACTAATGTTAAATTTATTCAAACATAGATAATAGGATCACAAGGGATAATGCAAGTACCAGAACCAACTCAAAGTTGGACAAATAAAGGATCCAACGAAACAAACGAACATATATTACTTTATTATTATTAGAGAAACCCCTAAGATAGCAAAGCTGCGTTTAAATTCTAGTTATTAATCCTCTCTATGACTAGGAACCCAATGTGGACATTTAGGACTAAAATACTTTGCCGTAACTTTATTATTATTAGAGAAACCCCTAAGATGGCAAAGCTGCGTTTCAATTCTAGTTATTCATCAACTCTATGAGCAGGGACCCAATGTGGACATTTAGGACTAAAATACTTTACCGTAACTCTTGACTCCAAAAGCTCCACAACAGGTGCAGATTTCACACACCTAGGAGTTTTGTATTGATTTATTGAACCTCCCAAACTAATAGCATAATCCATAAGCTTATCAAATGTCCCCATCTCCACAATCTTAATCTCAAGTGGTCCAATTGATTTGTCTGAAACACGACCTTGTCGATAAACACTGTTAAGCGACTCTTCAATAGTTAAACAACAATCTTCATAAACACAATCTGGAATTATTGTTGATCCTTTAAGATTTAATTCCCAATACAACACATAGTGTCCAGGAATTGTTCTTAAGTCTGCATAACTAGTGTACTCTGCTACATCTGCATCATATGGTACTAAATGTGTGACAGCATTTTTAATTGCATTTTGTAGCTCAACTTCACCTGTTTTGTCTATATCTATGCTTAGAACAACGTTTTTTCTGCCGACAAAGCTGAATTGTGGTGCATTGTTCTTGAATCCAGTCACTTTCAATATATCTCCCACTTTGTACCTGTAAAGTCCTGTAAATTTCACACACAGTTTCATTAGTAAACCCATTTTTCAATTGTGTATTTTTTTAATAGTAAATAAATAACTCACCAGCATAAGTGGTAACAACAAGCTCATATTCTTGATCCAGCTTGACATCAACAAGATCCACCAACTCTTGCTTTTCTTTCTCAGGTGGAGAATCGTTATTACTTCTATTAACCATTAAGAATTCGTAGTAGCACATGGTAGGGATAAGGGTATAAGACACATCACAAGGTTTACAAAGAGGATTAAGGTTAACACCGAAGAAACCTTCACTAGCAGCATACACAGTACAAACAAGTGGAAGACCATTACTGTAATAATCCAAAGTAGGAATATATTGTGACATTGATCCTGTCACAATAGCATCAACATACTTGGTATTAGGCCACAACCTAGTTATAATACCTTGCCAACAACCTTTGCTACACTCAGATTCAACAAAATCAGCAAGGTTTTTGTCAGGTTTGAGAATCTTCATCACAGCCTCTCTCACTGAACTGTCAGTGATAAGAGGATTAAGTGTTCCAGTTCTTATATCATGGCAAAGAAGTGACCAATTTTTCTCGAGGAAACCAATGGCCCGAATAAGACCCGAAGCGAAAACAGCACCGACACGAAAGACGTCCTTGTTTTGACAAAGACCACATAGAAGTTGTGAATACATACTTTGGTATGAGTTAAGACAAAAAATAGTTTCATTTGGACTTGTGAAATTTGTGTATGGATCGTAAGACTTGTTTATAAATTGAGAACTTTTGTAAATGCTTGTAAGAACGGGACTAGCCTTAATGCCTCCTGGTGTTTTAGTTTCACTTTTTATAAACATTAGGTACATTCCTTTGCCTTTTTCTAAGTCAGGAACAAATTGACTAATTATTGGCATCAATAGACTAGATAGAAAATATCTTTTTCCAGATTCTTCTTCAGTTGCTGGCATCAACTTTCTCTCACCACCAGATGTTCCTGAGCTGCAATACCAAAAATAACCAAAACAAGCGAATTAATATGTAGATATCATACCAAACCATATAAATATAATCTTAAATTTCCAACTAAACCAAAACCAAGTACCTCGTGAGAAAATGTGAAATGGGGTTTGAGGTGAGGATCGGAGAAGTATCACCATTGGCGATACGGTTAATATCATTTTTTATATCATCATAGGTTATGATAGGGACAAGATTCTTAAAGGTTTCACTATCACTTTGGCCATTGAGACCTTGTCTTTGTAAGTACTCAACATTTGCATTGTGAGACAGAATTTCAGCTAACACTTTCTTTTGGATTTCATCTGCATTTGTAGTAGCATCTTCTATGAACTCAAGAACTTTTTTTATTTTTTGTGAGAGGTCATCATGTTCAAGAGAAGTTGACATGTTAATATAGATAAGATAACTCAAGAACTAAAGAGTTACAAGAGGATTGTGAAGTTTGAATGAATGAGAAGCACTATATATAAAGAGAAGCAGACGTGTAAGAGTAGGAACCATTCATGAATCAGTAATTATTGTATCCACTTTAACATTTTTACTTTCAATTTTTAAAAAATGTGATTTATTTTTAAATTAAAATAAATATAAAAAGCAATCTAAACCTATTAAAAAATTTATAAAAAAAACAAATATTTATATAAAAAGTTTTTTTAAATAAACTTTGAAAATATATTTTAAAATATAAAAAAATCTATTTTATGAGATTTTGTTTCTTAAAATGTAAATATGTTAATAAAAAACATTCTTAAAGTTTATAGTGTTTTTTTTATAATAAAAAAAAAATCCTATTTTTATTGACCAGGTGATATTTTTTTAAAACACATGAAAAAGTGGCGTTTTTTTAATGGCACTCTTCACTTTTGTACATAATAAATTAATTCCTACCTCACTCGTATTCACACTTTCAAAAAAATTAAAAATACATAAATTAATACTACTGCGGTATACATGGCTATCAGTGTAAAAAAATATTACACATACATCCAATCAAAATATTTTAAAGTGTCAAATCATTTAAATAATTTAAGATTAACAGGCTGACTTGGCGGGATACATGGTTGTCATTGATTGACAGTGTAAAAATAATTTACACTGTTAGTGCACAATCCCTTTTCTCTTTTTTTAATGGCACTCTTCACTTTTGTACATAATAAATTAATTCCTACCTCACTCGTATTCACACTTTCAAAAAAATTAAAAATACATAAATTAATACTACTGCGGTAAAAAGAAAAAACTAGATTCTTCTTCATTTTTCTTTTGTCTTTCACTTTTTTTTTTTCACATTTTTATTTTAAGTTTTTATAAAGTGAGGTGGATTTTTATATTAAATCAGTTTTGTTAAACAATTTACAATGTTTCTTATAAAAAAGAATTCTAAAGATTTAAAATTTTTATTAAAACAATTATTTATTTTAAGATTTTTTTAAAATAAACTTTGAAAATATATTTTGAAGTATACAAAATTTATTTTAAGAGATTTTTTTCCTTAAATAAATTATATAAACATGGTAATAAAAAACATTATCAATATTTATAGTGTTTTTTTATTAAAAAAAACTCATTTTTATTGACCAAGTGATATTTTTTAAAAACATGAAAAAAGAGAGCGCTTTTTCAAAAAAGATTTTTTGTACATAATATATTTTTCTCTGCCTCACTTGGATCCACATATTGAAAAAAACTAAGAACACGTGAAACAACACTATTGCGGCAAAAAAAGAAAACTAAACTCTTTTTCATTTTTCCTTTATCTATCACATATTTTTATTTTTTTACTTTCACATTTTACTTTTAGATTTTATAAAATGAGGATGGTTTTTATATTAAACTAGTATGATACCCGTGCGTTCACACGGGTACACGTCTGTGACGCGCATTTGTTCTCAGAATGTATTTGTTCTCATAATGTATTTTTTCAGAATGTATTTGTTTACATTTAAAATAAAAAAAAATTAATAAAAATTAGTAAATTTAGGATTTACTAAATATTAGTATGATACCCGTGCGTTCGCACGGATACCCATCGGTGACGCGCATTTGTTTTCATTTAAAATTTAGAAAAAAATAGAATTAATAAAAAACAGTAAATATAAAAAAAATATAATTGATATTTTAAAAAAATAGAATCAATACTCGCAGACATCAGTTGGTATCTTTTATAAAAATATTTACGTAATGATTTAGTTTTATAAATATCAAATAATATTATAGTATTTGTAAATATTATTTTAATTGTATAAATAAATATTATTAACATAAATAAATATATTTTATGTAAGTATTATTACAAATATCTATTTCGTACGGTATCCATATCACTACACGTGTGATCGCCCTATTATAGTGTGTTAAGCGCCTTTGATTTATTTTTAAAATAGGATTAATAAAAATTAATAAATATAAAAATATAATTTATATTAAAAAAAAAAGAATCAATACCCGCGGTCATCGTTTGGTATTTTTATAAAAATATTTATGCAATGATTTAGTTTTATAAATATCATATAATATTATAGTATTTGTAAATATTTTTTTTAATTTAATAAATAAATATTATCAACATAAATAAATACTTGTGTTCGCCCGGGTACTGGTGTGACACGCACGTTTTTGTTTTTAAAATATAATAAAACTATAAATAAGAAAAACCAAATTGTTTTACCAAAATAGTTAATTATTTTTAAAAGAAAGACATATTTTTAAAATAACAACAAAATTGTTTTACCAAAATATTTTTATATCAATAATATATATTTCAATTTTCCATACATTATGTTTAAAAAAATTGTATCTCAAATTAAAAATAATTTCAAATATATTCAATCATTTAGTTTTATAAATATAAACTAATAATATAGTATTTGAAAATATTATTTTAATTGTATAAATAAATATTAGTAACAGAAATAAATAAAATATTCAAATCAATAGTAAAGTTGTTCCCATAATTATTTAATATTTAAATAATTAACTTAATATCAATATGATACACATATACCATATCAGTACCCGTGTGTTTGTCCGCGTACTTGTGTGGTTCGTACATTTTTGTTATGAAAATGTAATAAAAAATATAAATATGAAAAACAA
The DNA here is from genome assembly GCA_022829125.1 of Lathyrus tuberosus. Taxonomy (NCBI): domain Eukaryota; kingdom Viridiplantae; phylum Streptophyta; class Magnoliopsida; order Fabales; family Fabaceae; genus Lathyrus; species Lathyrus tuberosus. The sequence goes on along the minus strand of JALAZF010000430.1, from coordinate 4,950,901 downwards.
ATTTGTTTTACCAAAATAGTTTATAATAAATAAAAATTTGAGTAATTATTGTTGTACCATATCATCACCCGTGTGTTTGCTCGTGTATTGGTGTGACATCCACACTTTGGTAATAATAGTAAGAATGATTTGATACATGATAAAAAAATAAAATTATAAAGTAATAAATTTTGTAAATAAAAATAGAACTCTATTGAAATTTATATTTTTCAATACATATCAAATGTAAAATCAAATTCAAACAAAACAAAATAAAAAATAGACTTAAAAATAGAAAACAATATTTATTCTATTATTATCTAATATTAATATACATATAAATGAATCCGTTAAAATACATACTTAAATTAAATTGTGGCACGAATTTATTATTTATTCTATTATTAATTATAGAACTCTTTTAGTGAATTTATGTATGACTAAATACAAAATTGTAAAATCTTTCATATTAAAAAACTAATTTGAGTAGACCGGATAAAAAATCTTTCAAAGACATATTTATTCTCTCTATTTCTTTATTTTATTTTTAAAACAATAAATTACAAATTTCTTATATATTAATGAGTATGTCATTAAAACATTAAAACTTTCTATAACATTAAAATATTAAACCTTTCTTATATATTAAAACATTAAAACTTTCTATAACATTAAAATATTAAAACTTTCTTATATGTATTAATTATAAATAATCATATAATTGCTTTTTTGTCTTTAAATAATTATATATATATATATATATATATATATATATATATATATATATATATATATATATATTCTAATTTAATTATATTTAATACATACATATTTTTTGTCAAACTCATATTTATTTATCTTTAATGCATAATAAAATGTATTGAATCCAAATTGATGCATATGATCCTTGAAATTCAAAAATAAAAAATATTTAATGTTTTATTAAATGAATCATTTATTTGAAATTTTATTTTACAAATAATTCAATTATTTTAGAATCGATTCTAAAATAATAAGTAAAAAAAATAATTAAATAATCTATCTTGATCTATTTGGTGAAAATCTTTGGTGTTTATTTATAAATTTTTGGTGAATATTTATAAATCTTTTAATTTATCCTTGATCTATTTGGTGATTGAATAATTAAGTAAAAAAAATCACCCTATATCCTTGATCTTTTAATATATTTAGTCATCCTTATCTCTCTATGTGTCAAACATCACCTTATATCTCAATCTTACATTTCACACCGTCATTTCAATAGTCATACTCAGAAGTTATATTCCAACTTATTTATTAGTATGAGTAAATTATAATAAAATTCAATTATATTATCCAACTTTCAAAATATTTTGACATTTATTAGAGATTGACCATGTGCATGCTATTGTATTGTGCACATATTTTCATAATAATCATAACGTTTGAATTTTTTGAATTTTTTATAAAAAAAGAAATAGTTAATTTAATTTTTATTTTTATTAATAAAATCTATATAATTAATAAAATAATAAGTTAAGATATATTTCATTTAATTGATATATCTTAGATGAAAACTTATACTCAGAACAGGAAATATCCATCTTTCGCCACCAAATCTTTTTCTAGCTTCATAGGGTAAATCACCAAATAGATCAAGATATATTATTTAATTAATTAATTAAAATTACTTAACATAAATAAAAAAGTAAATCTAATAATTTTTTAAATATGAAAATCTTTTACTTATTTTAGAATAAGTAATTGAATTATTTGTAAAATAAAATTTCAAATAATTAAATAACCCTTGAAATATTTAATAATCTATCTTTTAATTATGAAAATTTTTAATGTATCCTTGAAATAAATTTTTAATCTATGTTCTAATTATTTATAAATTTTTGGTGATTATTTATAAATCTTTTAATCTATCCTTGAAATAAATTTTTGGTAAAAAAAATAATTAAATAATCCTTGAAATATTTAATGTAGTATTAAATGAAAATCTCTTAGTATTATTTTAGAATCTTTTGGTAGGATATCCATAAAGATCATAATTAAGTAAAAAAAAATTAAATAATTAACGATTTTTGAAAATAAATTTGAAAGTTTAAGTATTGATATTTGACTCATTTGTAGAATAAAATATTAAATTTATCAATATTTTTCATAAATATTTAATATATAATAAAATGTATTTAATGATATGTTTAATCCATTTAAAAAAATAATCAAACTCAAAAAATAATAATACACCTTTAAAATTATTTTGATTATTTTAAAATAAAAATTAAATATAGATTTATCAACAATCACTTTTTTTTAATATCATGTGTCACAAAGTTCAAATTGAGTTTGATAGCCTAGCGGGATACCCGTGCATTCGCACAGGTACCCGTCGGTGACACACATTTGTCTATACCCGTGCCTTCGCACGGGTACAGGTCGGTGACGCGCATTTGTTTACATTTAAAATTTGAAAAAAAAAATAATAGGATTAATAAAATTTAGTAAATATAAAAAATATATTTATATTAAAAAAAAAGATAGAATTAATACCCGCGGACATCAGTTGGTATTTTATATAAAAATATTTATGCAATGATTTAGTTTTATAAATATCAAATAATAATATATTATTTGAAAATTTAATTTTAATTGTATAAATAAATATTAGTAACACAATTCGTGGGATAATATTAGTACCAAATTTAAAAAAAAAAAAAAAATTTAATGTTTCACTAACTTAATCTTTCATTTTAATTTTATTTTACAAATAATAATGTCAAAAACATAAAAATGAATATAGTACAATATTAAAATATGCACTATCACTTTTGCTATAAGCACTTTTAATTTGTTTCGCGTATTTTTTGATCATTAAAAGTTATGTTTTATTGAAGTTATACTAAAAAATTTTGATGGTCATAATAAACATTTCATCTCTATTATTTTAATTGAAAATTTCTGATTTTTTAAACTAACGTATTATTATTATTTTAAGAAAAATGTTGTATCTTAATTTAAAAACATCGTCAATACATTTAAAAAAACTATTTTAAATGCTAATTAATCATCATTTATAATTATCATAATAAAAAATATATATTTTAAACATATTTAGATCATTTATACGTTTTAGGCATGTTTAAAAAATTATTTTGATTAACAATAAATATGTTTTTGTATATAAAAATCACGTATGTGAAAATATTTGAATCAATAGTATATCTTTACATATTTAAATAATAAAATTCACATTTTTTCCATAATGACCAACAATAAAAGCATTTAATAAATTGTAACAAATTTTCATTAATTTGTGGGTTAGTGATGGTAATCAATAAATTTTTTGAAAATCTGTCACTATTCTTTTGTATACCATTCATGCTTTGAATATGCATTTAAAATAATTAATTTTTTATTCTTCTCACAAATATAACTTAATTACCATTTAAAATATGACCATTTTCTTAATTAAAAATTATTGCATATATAACTTTTTTTATGATAATTAAAAACATATTTATTAATTATTAAATAATTTTCTTATTTACTATATATAAATATTAATTATAAATATGCAATAAAAACTATAATTTTGTATAATTTTTATATAATTTGTATAATGTAATAAAAAATAACATATGTCACCCTTCTTAGGATTAAAAATAATTCTTAAACAAATTATATAATTTTTATATAATTTCATAGGACTATGTCACCCTTCTTAGGATTTAATAATGTAACACATTGTTTATGGATTTTTTACAAATTGAAAAGCCTCTTATTCTTAAACTTGGAATAATCCCTGCGTAATTGGTTGCTGAAAAAATAGCCCCATGATCACAATGTCAACTCAAAAAACACTAATTAAAATCGATTTTGGAAATTTTGAATTCCATAAATGAGAAATATAAAATTAAATGTTGTTTAAAGTTGATAACAAAATAAGTTAAATTAATAAGTACAAATAAATCAGCAAAATGTATAGGTATCTTTAACTCCATCATGATATACAATGGGAACAATTGATGAACTTGTAAAATAAATGGAAAAATGATAGAGAATCAGTGTTGGACATGATTACATTGCCGCCATGACAGAAGCATATCAGATGTCTTCTTAAAAAACAGTAATTTGGGTCACTGCAATCATAGGCTAGTAATGAGAGAAATCAGTACAATACCTTGCAACTACAATGAATATCTGAAGTGATTCTCGAGAAGTTAAGGAAAAGAACCAAGAAGAACGTGAAATGCTTAGCTAATAGAAATCACAGCACTTGAATATTAAGGGGAAAATAAAGGATACAATGGAGAAGAATATAAATCCAACATGAGACCAACTATGTTGTTCCATAGCAATGTCAAAGCCCATATATATAAATCTGTAAGAGACAAAAAGAGTCCACACATCATTTAGAAATTAGAAGTAATGTTTGAACATGAGGGAAAATACTGTAAATGAAATCATCCTTACATAAATGTTTCTACTAATGATGATATCAACTCAAAAAAAGCAGAGACAAATCTTTGAGAACTTCGTGACAAATTTAAATACGCATAGTGCTTCATCACCTAAAACAACCAAAATAGTCACCACAATATTTTGATACAAACATGAAAATACCCCAGGAAAAATGTCATATGCACTTACAATTCCTGTGAATAATATTGATACAATACCAGACAGACCAAGGCCTTTGGCCAGCATGTACCTACAAAATTTAAGAGTTTACACTGATTTGCACCATGAGTGGAAGAACATTAGAAAATCTGGTGAAATGGCTATCAAGAAATGGCCCGTATAGATTGCTTAAGAGAAATATGGGAAGAGAACAAAAAAACAGCTCTCCAAATTCTGAAGGCTGGATAGAGTCATAAAATTTTTCTAATCAGTATTTTCCACATGTAACACGAATCATCAAACAACAAATATCTGAAAGAAAACTGATATTTGATACTTACTTGTCAACATCCAAGCCTGCATACTTAAATAGGTTCTAGCAGTCAAGGTTTTACAAAAAAAAAATCTTGATTTTTAAATTTCTAAAGATGTATACAGCAGATATAAAGGATAAGAGTGGATTTTAAAGGATATCAAAGCAGATGTAAACCCAACTCCAACACCTGCAGAGACACCAAATGAATCACAATTATAACTCTTATGAATACTGAAAATATTAATACTAATTCATAACAATACACAAAAACATCTAAGACTATAAGTTCATAAGGTAAACAAATTTTCAAGTGTGGCTCTCCTTTTCTTCACCCTATTACAGCCAAAACAAAATATAGCTAAAAACTGACCTGCAGACATAGACCCAACAAAAGTCTCCAAAAATCTAACAACCACCATGAAGACACAGTTGTTCAAAAACTGGTTACCTAAGACCTACACCATCAATGTATTTCAAATTGAAATGAAATCAATAAGAGGATTCAAACATTATATGTTACATTTCCTTTGACTATGATATAAGGAAAACAAAAATCAGTAAAACACATATCGAGAACGACATTGAAAGGATACTCTTACATGATCCAATGACAACAAAGACCAAGAAACCAAGAACCAAAGGACCAACAGGGTAGTCTTTTCCTTTCTTAACCATTGTTTCTGGCACAAATCCTCTTTTTGTAATGTTTTTCTCAAACTTCTCCACCTTCCTAACCGAGAGGCGCCTTGACTTAGTCTGCACAAAACAGCAAAATTCCACATCTCATTTTCAATCAACACATCAAAACCAAATCCAACCAAAACTTAATTAATAAAAATTGCATGCATCAGATCAAATCAAATTTTGTCAGATCCATAAACTTAAATTGTAACGCCCATATATATATATATATATACATACATCAAATGCATATATTATACATGAATTCCACCTTTGGTACTGAAATATACAATAAGTTCCTAGTAAACACATTATACATATATATGCCCAAAAGCCTAAATACAAAAAACTACGACATAGTATATCTACAAGATGTTCCAAAGACAAATACTAAGAACTAGATCAGATAATGATCTCAAAAATCTTCACAACGGAAGCCTAGCCACACAAAAGCTACGATCCGTAAGGAAAGTCAAACAACCTTGTCCTTACCCTTCGCCGAACCTGCAGAACCTGTGATGTAAACAACAACAGTGGGGTGAGATACATCAAATCTCAGTGAGTTCTCTATCTTATGGATTCTCTCAGCTTTACAAGGTTCTAACCAAAACCTAACTCAAGTCGGGGGAAAAGAAACTAGACCTTGAGTTCAAATATCTCTAACTAGAGAAACCATCGCGTAAGACACAACCGCCCACTAGTTAAGGAATCTTTCCCCGGCCATCCCACCCAAGGAGATTAAACACGGGTCACGGATCCTTAATGTAAATAACTTTCCCCGGCCATCCCTCTCAAAGAGATTAAACACAGGTCACAGTTATCTACTATTGGTACTTTCCCCGGCCATCCCACACCAAGGATTAAACGCGGGTCACTAATACCAATCACCACGTAACTTTCCCCGGCCATCCCACACAAGGAGATTAAACACGAGTCACGGTTACTCACCTAATAAATACTTTCCCCGGCCATTCCATACCAAGGATTAAACACGGGTCACTAATATTTATTAGGGAAAACACACGCTCAACTCGGAGGAGATCACAAAATCCATCCTCGAGCCTCCCCTCATAACTACTTATCAAGGATAATCTTTAGTACCGATGCATAAGCATTGTCACACCATTCCCTAAGTCATTCTATTGTACTAAGGTTTCCTCGCTCTACCTGTTTCATATTTTAACATGCATATTCAACAACAATTACGCACCATTAAACGGTAAAAGTCGACAAGATGACACTATTCCAATTTTCCGACATAATTAAATCGGCCAACAATCTCAAAACCATTTTAATAAGAAAGTACATTTTATTAGCTTTCCAACGATACCAATAATGTTCAAAACGGATAATCGAAACACAGGTTATGGAAATGACAAGAAATGGTATCGCGAAAAAACACAATTCTGCACTCTCACTGGCCGTACGCGTATTGCCTTGTGCCATACGCGTACTGCCCAGCTGGCTCGCCCAACCATACGCGTATTGTCCAAAGTGATACGCGTATGGGCAGAGGCGGATTTCCCTTAAAAATTCCATTTAAAACTCCAATACGCGTACTACCCTACCTCATACGCGTATTGCCCAAAACCTTACACGTACCAATACGCAAATGAGCAGGTGGCCGAGAAAATGGAACTCCATACGCGTATTGCCCATATTTCTTCATTGCCATACGCGTATTGCCTTAACCAATACGCGTATTGCCTTGAGTGATACGCGTATGGGCAGCGTGAAACCAGAAATTTTCTGCATAATTGGTTCTGTGAAAATGATCTATTTTCCCTTCCAAATCACTTCTAAACACCAGAAAAATACCAATTGGATACACAAAAATAAATATCTAACATGTATCAATCATAAAGAACATTAAAACATGATTTTATTGCAAAAATTCTCATTTCTCACAATATCAAAACTAACTCTAAACTCAATAAAACTCTACTCTAAAGTATCTAACTAGAACCCACCTAGATTACACGATGATGATGAAGAAGCTGGGATGAAAAGATGAAGATGGATTGATGATTCAATCTCTTGAGCTCTTGAGAATTTTCCTCTCCTTTTCCTTCCTTTTTCCTTCTCTTCACTTTCTCTCTCCAAAGTTACTAACTTCAAATAATGGAAAAGGAAAAAGAGATATAGAGAAACATTAATTAGTAATACTACTAATTGTCCAAATTATCTCAAATGCACCAATTAATAAAACTCCAAGTTAAATAATATTAATCTAATCAGTTCTGAGTTCGTCAGTTTACTCTAATTATTTTATCAAATAATTGCTCAGAGTACACCAGAACCCATTTGATCATAATAATATTATCCAAAACGTTCACAAAAATTATGGGGTATTACATCCTCCCCCCTTAAATAGAAATTCGTCCTCGAATTTAAAAGATTACCTGAACAGATGAGGGTAAGCATCCCGAATCTCCGATTCTAGTTCCCAAGTAGCATCACCCGGATGCGTCATATCCCATTGCACCTTCACAAGAGGAATGTCTTTGTTCCTTAACACCTTCGTTTCCCTTCCCACAATACGACTCAGTTGTGGTTCAAAAGTTAAGTCTGCTTCTCGGAGCTGAGACAGATGAAATACGTCGTGCATCTCTGATAGAGAAGGCGGTAAGGCCAGTCTGTACGCTACTTCACCAATTCTTTCCAAAATCTAATACGGTCCCACGTATATCGGACTTAATTTCCGCGACCGAAACGGTCCTTTCAATCGCAATCTCGGAGTAACTTTCAAAAACACGTGATCGCCTTCTTCAAATTCTAAAGGTCTTCTACGGTTATCCGCATAGCTCTTATGACGATCTTGTGCTTGTTTGACCTTATCGCGGATCATCCTAATCTTCTCCGTAGTCTCGTGAATAATCTCGGGTCCCAACATCCTATCTTCACCAACTTCTGCCCAACACAAAGGTGTCCTACACTTCCTTCCATATAATTCCTCATAAGGTGCCATATCAATACTCGTATGATAACTATTATTATAAGAGAATTCGATCAACGGCAAAAGTTCTATCCAATTTCCTCCACTTTCAAGTACGCAAGCTCTCAACATATCCTCCATGGTTTGTATTGTCCGTTCCGTCTGACCATCCATTTGCGGATGATTCGACGTACTCAAACACAACTTCGTTCCCATAGTTTGTTGAAAAGCTCTCTAGAATTTGGAAGTAAACTTTGGATCTCTATCTGAAATGATACTAGTGGGAATACCATGCAGTCTCACTATCTCCGAAATGAACAACCTTGCGAGATGACTCGCCTTGTAGGTAGTCTTCACAGCTAAGAAATGCGCGGATTTCGGTAACCGATCCACAATTACCCAAATCGAATCATAACCACCCTGAGTACGGGGTAGTCCAACGACGAAGTCCATAGAAATACTATTCCATTTCCATACCGGAATTTCTAAAGGTTGCAACAAGCCACTCAACCTTTGGTGCTCAGTCTTTACTTGTTGGCACACCGCACATTCCAACACATACACCGTAATATCCCTCTTCATCCCGGGCCACCAATAGTCCCTCTTTAAATCTTGATACATCTTTGAAGACCGCAGATGTATGGTAAAAGCACCCTTATGCACTTCTTCCAAAATCCTCCTTTTTAACTCTGTGTTATCCGGAACACAAATCCTTTGGTTAAACAAAATAATTCCGTTGGTAGCTTGCACAAAACCCGGTTGTACTAACACTTCTTGTAACTTCTCATCTAATCCTTGTTCTTGTTGGATTTCTTCCCTAAGAGTAGAATTGATATTCAAATTTCCCATCATCACCCCATTAGGAGTCCAAACAAATTGAAGATTTAGATCTCGAAATTTTTCCAATAAAGTGTACTCTAGCATCATCAACTCGGCATTATGCAACACCTTCATACTCAATGCATCCGCCACTTTATTGGCTTTACCCGGATGGTATTTTAGCTCCAAGTCATAATCCTTCAAATACTCCATCCACCTCCTTTGACGCATGTTCAACTCTTTCTGAGCAAATAGGTACTTTAAGCTCTTGTGGTCGCTAAACATCTCAAAACGTACACCATACAAATAGTGACGCCACACTTTCAAAGTAAATACAACTGCCTCCAATTCTAAATCATGCGTTGGATAGTTCTCTTCATGGACTTTCAACTGTCGAGAAGCATAAGCCACAACATGTCCATCTTGCATTAACACACCTCCTAATCCCTTCTTCGATGCATCACAATATACCTCATACGACTTGCTAGGATCAGGAATAACCAAAACAGGAGCGGTCGTCAATCTTTCTTTCAAACTCATAAAACTTCTTTCACAAGCCGAATCCCACTCGTACGCACAATCCTTTCGAGTAAGTCTCGTCATTGGTAACGCCAGTTGCGAAAAACCCCTGATAAACCTTCTGTAATAGCCTGCCAATCCCAAGAAACTTCTAACCTCAGAAGCATTCTTCGGTCTCTCCCAATTAATCACTGCTTCAACTTTTGATGGGTCAACCGCTACACCTCCCTGAGATATGACATGACCAAGAAAATTAACCTCAGACATCCAGAACTCACACTTACTTAACTTAGCAAAAAGTTGCTTCTCTTGTAAGATGGATAAAACAATTCTTAGGTGTTCTCCGTGCTCTTGAGGATCATGAGAATAGATAAGAATGTCATCAATGAAAATCACCACAAATTGATCCAGGTAAGGTTGAAATATCCGGTTCATATAATCCATGAAAACTGCCGGAGCATTCGTCACACCGAAAGGCATCACCAAAAACTCATAATGACCATAACGGGTTCTAAACGCAGTCTTTGGTACATCCGAACTCTTCACACGAATCTGATGATAACCCGACCGTAAATCAATCTTCGAGAACACACAGGCTCCTTTCAATTGATCTGACAGATCATCTATCCTTGGTAATGGGTATTTATTCTTGATGGTGACCTTATTCAACTGACGGTAATCAATACACAACCACATTCCACAATCCTTTTTCTTTACCAATAACACTGGAGCTCCCCAAGGCGAAACACTTGGTCGAACAAAATGCTTAGCCATCAATTCTTCCAATTGATCCTTTAGTTCTCTTAGTTCAAGTGGTGCCATCCGATATGGAGAAACGGATATTGGAGTCGTTCCCGGTATCAGGTCAATAGAGAATTCCACTTCCCTCTCCGGAGGAAGAGAAGTGACATCCTCGGGAAAAACTTCCGGAAACTCACAAACAAACAGAATACTCAAAGCTTGAAGGTTACTACTCTCTTCCTTAGTAAGAACCAACAGAATAGACTTCTCCTTTTCAAACAAGAAATTAATCATTCCAACCGTACCTTCCAAAATAGTAGTTAACACATCCCTTGGAGTGGCTTCATCGGATGGAATAATGATTAGCTTTTCCTCACACCCAATAAACACTGAATTAGCAGAAAGCCAATCCATTCCCAAAACGACATCAACTTTCTTAAGCGGTAAACATATAAGGTCGATCTGGAAAACTCTATCATTCACAGACAAAACACAATTTTCACACATCAATGGTGTCTCAACCATTTCATCAATGGCGGTAATGACCACCATAGGAGGAAATAAAGGAACAACTTGCAACCCAAGTCGCTTCACACATCGTGTTGACACAAAAGAATGCGCTGCCCCACAATCAAATAAAACAAAACAAGGATGTCCATTTACGAAACACGTACCCACAATCAAGGAGTTATCATTCTTTGTCTTCCTTACATCTAAGGTATAAACCCTCCCGGTATTCCGTCCTTGCACTTGGTTTCTATTCCGAGGACACATTCTAGCCATATGTCCCAATTCATTACAATGATAACACCTAACACTCCCATCTGCACACTGTAGCGAGCGATTTTGGACGCGGTTCTTAAGCGCTGGTCGCTCTCTGCGGTTTGAGCTTAAACTACAGGTCGATTCATTTTTTATCCTATTGTGAGCTGAATAAGGAAGGGAAATAGATGTCTCCAATTAACCCTGCTTGCATACTGAGTTTAAACAGCAGTCTGTTAGGTTACGGATGCTATCAATGTGGGGGGGCCTTGTACTGGTTATTTGTATTTTTGCCAATACTGTTTTCTTTCTTTTTACCCGGGCAAAAGGTTTCTGGCGGGGAACAAGGATTAGGATGTTAGGACTGATGCTTTTGAATTACTGCTTTTGATTGATGGAGATATGGGATTTGGGTTTTTTGTTGATTGCGCTCGCTAAGATCTTTTCTTTTGATCTTATGCCTACGTATTCCCGTTTACCGAAACAGGGAAATCAGAGCGTTCGTAGTTCCTCCTATTCTATGGGAGGAAATGGGTGTTTTGGTGTCTTGTTCAAAGCCCAAGACGTGAAGCGAAAGGTGGTTTGTATCTTGTTCAAAGCCCAAGATGTGAAGCTGAAAGGTCTATTTGTGTCTTGTTCAAAGCCCAAGACGTGAAGCTGAAAGACCTCGACTTTAGAGAGAATTTGTCATCTCTAAAGAGGGGGAAGGAGAATTACTTTAACTGGGATACGCGGATCCGAGCAATGCCATAATTTCCGAAGAAATGGTTTTAACCTGAAGGAGAAGACTTTAACTCAGTGTAGAGCAATGCCATCTTTCCTTAGGAATTTCTCATGCTAAAAGAGGGACAGTGGCATGGATATAGATGATCCAGAGGCTTGCCGCTTACAACGATTAGATGAAAGGAAAGGAGTTGTTGATGTTTGTGTACTGTGAACGAGGCACAACTTTGATGCTAAAAGGTTGATTGGATCAACCAGTGGTTTTCTTATACAAAGCCTAAGAGGAGGCTAATTTCCGCTAGGAAAATCATTATACAAAGCCTAAGAGGAGGCTATTTTGTGTCTCGTACAAAGCCCGAGAGAGAGGCTAAAAGTTTTTGACTCGACGATAGAGTCTTTTGGTATCTCGTATAAAGCCCGAGATGGAGGCGATTGTTTGTTTGACTCTACGAGGGAGTCTTTGTGTCTCGTACGAAGCCCGAGATAGAGGCTAAAAGTTTGACTCAACAAGAGAGTCTTTGATACTCAACAAGAGAGTGTTTTTGTATCTCGTACGAAGCCCGAGATGGAGGCTAAAAGTTTGTTTCAGTTGAGTGACAGATCCAATATACTGATTTTAAAAGAGAAAATAAGTTCTTATATGAGCAACACTGTACTCAGGGATTTGATTTGAGGATCAGGGATATTTCCTTCTCTTTGAGGGAATGGGAAATCCAAAGGGTATTGAGACTGTCCGAGTCTGCGGGTTTCCTTCCTATTTAACGAAGGGGTCACTTGAGAATGTCTTTGAGACTCAAGGAAGTTAGACTGTCCAAGTCTAGAGTTTTTTTCTTTTGTACTATGCTTTGAGAAACAGTAGTAGACTCTATGAAAGGACTGTTCTATGAGGATGACTAGGTTCTGTTCCTATACCTCTAGGAGGTCGTCGGGACAATTTGTACGAAGCCCAAGAGGAGGCTGGAAACTTTTAAGAAGTTGACGGGTCCTTGTACGAAGCCCAAGAGGAGGCTATCATTCCCGAAGGAAGAGATCATTATACGAAGCCTAAGAGGAGGCTGTGAATACTTCTAAGAAGCCGACGGGTCCTTGAATAATGCCCAAGAGGAGGCCGATGCTTTTAAGAAGCCCGTGGGTCTATCATCTCCTTTCCATTAGGAGAGATAACTCTTTTAAAGACAAAAACCACTGGTAAACGTGCGAGGTTTACTATCCAGTGACTTTTAACTTTTAAAGAGGGTTCCTTAGTTAAGGTCCAAGATTATGACCGTAGTGGGTACCCAAACCCCGAGACATTCAAGGCAAGCTATCCACAAGGAATAGATCAACTCAGGAAAGTTCGAGAATTTGGAAGAAACTCAAAGATGCCATTCACGGAGAATACATTCATCTTAGGGAGTAGAGCTTCTTGACGATTCCTAAGGAGGACAACCGAAGAGAAGACTGTATCTGGTGCTCCTATTGGGGATCTAGGCGTCTATTTCTACAAATAAATGAAACGGCGTCACCTAGTTCTAGACGTAGTTGCCGGGGAAACTCGAAATATCTATACTATTATTACACAGTAGATATGAGTTTATGAAAGGAGACTTACAGTGAGCAGCCCCACAATACAATTTATAATATGAAAGCAGTAAATGAAAGCGATAACCACTTACTCGGTTGTAGTGCTTCCATGCTGTTTGGTTAGTTGTTCAACAAAGAAAGATTGAAAACAACAGTATATTCAAAATCAAAGGAGAAAGTGCTTTGAAAAAGAAATATTTGGGGCTTACAGCTCAAGGAGAGGCCCAGGGTTTTATCAGTGAGCACACTGTTTGAATTTGTACAGAGAGACTTATACAATGAGTGAGGCCCAAAAAGTTTTTGTACAAGGGGGGATGGGTCTTACACTCTCTCAAGAGGCCCAAAAAGGTTTAAAGAAAAGAGAGGGGCTTATAACACGAGGGTAGGCCCAAATGATTTTTCGTTTAAAAATGGCGATCGCGCTGAGGTTTTCTTTTAACGCAGAGGGACTTATACAATAAGTGAGGCCCAAAAATGTTTTGGTTAAAAGGGGGATTGGGTCTTACACTCTAATAGAGGCCCAAAGTGTTTTGAATGGGTCTTACAGCTCAAGGAGAGACCCAGATGATTTTTATTTTTAAACGGGCGACGATCGCGCCGTTTACTTGTACAGAGGGACTTATACAATGAGTGAGGCCCAAAAAGTTTTTGTACAAGGGGGGATGGGTCTTACACTCTCTCAAGAGGCCCAAAAAAGTTTGAAAGTGATTTATGAGGGTTGAATTAATCCAAAACCCTAATTTGTTTTCAAAATGTATTTAATTGAATAAAAATTCAATTAAAATGATCAAAAATTGTTTAACACATGGAAAACAAATTGTGATCTTGGATTAATGCTTCAAAAATTAAGTATTGACCTACAAAATAATTAGAAAGCATTAAAAGTTGCAAAATCAATGTAGAAAAAATATTTAAAATGTCAAAAACAATCAAAATATTAATTCTTTACAAAAATATCAATTATATGAAATAAATAATATTTTTGGGATTTTTTGTGAAAATAAAATATTTTAACATTTTTGTGAATTATTAAAAAAAGAATCAACTCAAAATCATTAAAACTCAGAGAGAAATTAATTTTTGAATCAATTAAACAAAATCACAAAATTCAAATATTTGAATTTTTAAAAATGGCGCCAAGAACAAGCTGAAGAACACGCGCGTGTTCTTGGTTTCTCAGATTTGCATTTTCTATCCAATCTCCATGAATAAGTAATCATATCATGCAATCCACATATCATTATGCTCGCCTCAACCTCACGATCATGTCTATGTACTTTAATTTCATTTAAATTAAACATACAACAAGAAATCACGAAGAAACCTCAAGAACCCTAATTTCTGCATGAAGGCTAGGATTTTTGATACACGATTCAAACAATGCAATTAATTGAGGGAAAACATTCCATGCATGATTAGGAACATATGGCCAAATTATTGTGCGAGGAAATATGCATAGATTGAGAGATGACCAAGTATGTGCTTACCTCCAAGTCGTGACAGCAAGTTCAAAGTGATTTTTGATTTGGAGGTGTTACAGATGAGTGGTGATGATCTGAACAGCTTCCCTACACCCTATGGATTGTGTTTGGATGGTTGGACTTGATTGAAATTGGTTGGATCATTTTGTGGTACCTTAGCTGCACTTTGGTTAAAACCTTGAGCAACCAGCTGGTGATTTCATGAAATTGATGTTTCAGAAGTAATCTAAGTGTTTGATCAGCTCATATGTGATGTATGTGAGGTGTGTGAGTGATTGGTTTGATTGGAATTGCTCTCAAACTCAAAACCCGATAGTGACTTGCCTTAGAAGGCAAAATTGGAGTGAAAGAAGAGATTTTGAGGAAAGCATCTGTTAGATGGCTTTGGTGTACTCAAACTGACCACAATTGAGCTCTATTTATAGTAGAGCAAGTTTGTTTTGCAAGGAATAGTGCATGGCAGCTGGTAAGTAGGTTTGGCCAATGTTGGCAAATGAAAATCCAAGTCTCCTCTAGCCATTGACTAGAGGTTAGGGCACAGAGCTTTGGTTCCCTTGGTCTTGGATAAGTCTTGACTGATTTCAGATGAGAATGGCTCAGTCCATGCCACCTTGATGGTTTCATTGAATGCCTCATTCCAAATTTGAAGTCTTGTCCCTATTTTGGCCATTCTAGGTTCAACATGCTATTTCTTGTTCCATGGACTTTGGAGGCTTGGCTCAGTGATTGTCCCCTTTAGATTCAATCCTCTGAGGTGTACAAGTGGATAGGAGCAATTGAATTTGGCTGATTTTGGCAAATCGACCAAAGTTGCAAATTCTGCCTTGTCTTGACAGATTTCAGCAAGGCAACTTGGCAATGTTGTATCTCATGGTGTAGGTTGAATTTGGCAATGTTCTTGGCCATTTTGGAAAGCTCTTACATGATACAACAACTGTTTGAACAAGTTTGGTTTTGATCTCTTTTGATTCCAAGTGAAAAATCCTTCTACATTTGGCAAAAAGTGAAGCAAAATCTGACTTAGTGAAAATTTCACCAAGTGTTGGAAAAAGTGACATTTTCACTTTTCAGCCACTTTGATCACTCCATAACTCAAAATCCTTAATGAATTGGAATGACTTGTAGTTGAAGTTTTTGTAGGTGATAATGAGGGCTACAAATCCATCTTTGGATGAGAAAAAATGGCCTTGTGGTTTAGGAGTTATGGTCCTCCAAAGTTGGTACCTTTGCCACTTTATTTTTAACTTAGAAAAATTTCTAAGTTTTATGGTTACCCCTTTTACAAGTTATCTCACTTTTCTTGATTTTTCTTGATGAATGATGATTCAAATCATACATTAACATCATTTTAGGGTTAAAAATCCATTTTGGTGAAAAATCTCAAAATGTCAAAGTTGACTTTTGTGCACGGTTGACTTTTTATCAGATGAATTCCAAACTGTGCAATTCTTCAGGAAATCATGTCCTTGACCTAAATAAAACTTGATGGACATGTTCCATGGGTGTCATAGGGTATATTCAATCATGTATTAGGGTTTGGGAGCATGTCTTGGTCAAAAGTCAAAGTTACAGTTGACTTTTCTCTTAAAACCCTAATTGTGGTGCAGATGAAATTGAGACTTGTTGCTCAAGCTTCTTGGATCAATCCATTGTTCCAAATGGATAAATATGGTATATTAGAGACCCTCAAATCCTCTCTTGAGGTCTTGGCTCATGGTTTGTCCCAAAAGTCAACTTAGGGGTGAATTAGGTTAAGAAACCCTAATTCCTGATTTTTGATGAATGCATCCCTTGAGGCAAAATTGACTTGATGCATGGGTTCATGAGGTTCCATGAAGTATATTAGGTCATGTTTTGGATCAATGCCTTGTGCCCAGATGAAAAATTCCATCTGGAGGCCCTGGTCGACCAAAACCCTAATTTGGTGACACTGTCGATCTTGAGACTTGATCCACCTAGAAGGGAGCAGCCTTGTGCTTAATCCTTGAAGTGGGAGTCCTTTTTGATCCATTGTGGATGTTTGAGAGATTAGACAAGTTAAAAATCAAGTCATTTCTTGATTGAGCCTTTGTCTAAAGCTCAGAGAGGGCTTGAAACCCTAATTTTGATTGTATTTGATGCTCACCCATCTTTAGGGAGACTGATGAAGCATGATGGTTCATCCATATTGTGATGATGATTTTCACAATGATGGGAAATCTAAGTGGTCAAAATTTGGGGTATTACAGATGCCCCTATTTAATCTTCTTGGACCCGAAGGTGTGAATCGAAGGGATTCGGGCATTCGGGGTGCAAGAGGATTAAATATCGGAATACCTGAAATTTTGATGGTGGTTATGAATGGTAGCTTACACATTCATCTTCTTTAGCTAAGCAATGATGCTTAGAAAAGGTAAACTTCCCCTCGATCCTGGTCTCCTACCAAGAACTGGTCTCAGTCTCTTTTGAAATAAACTTCCCCTCGATCCTGGTTTCCTACCAAGGAACTGGTCTCAGTTGTGGAAACAAACTTCCCCTCGATCCTGGTTTCCTACCAAGGAACTGGTCTTAGTTTCTGATTTAAACTTCCCCTTGATCCTGGTTTCCTACCGAGGAACTGGTCTTAGTTTTTTTTTTGTCAATAAACTTTACTGATAAGGGACGCTATTCGTAGCGGCTTTCCTTCAAACTTCTCGCCGAATTTTCCTGGGGAGATGCCATTTAAGTGGAAAAAGTTTTGATGTCAGACTTGCTGGGGAACCCATTCGTCTGAGTTGTAGTGGTACACAAACTTCTCTATTTTGGAGACGCCATTTGTCGATTCTACTGGGGAAAACGAGTCTCTTGAGAGACTGTTTTCGTTTGGGGTTACATCATACTTTTCTCGGGATCTTCCCTGAGAAATGCCATATGATGGGATCCAATTTTGAGGTGCCAATGACCCTCTCATCAGTGGTTTTTCGGAGCAAAACTGGCGTGCTGCCGAGTCTCTGATCACGAGGCTTTCTCTGTGGATTCTCCTTAATCCGGGAAAGCAAGGATATCATCTTCAATGGCGAAGAGTGATGCTTATTGAAAGTTTTCTCTGGCTTTTCAGAGGTTCAAGTTATCAAAGTGGTCAAGGACCAACTTCTTTCCAGAATTAAACTGGAAGCGAGGTTGTTCAGACACAGTATTTCCTGACGAGGCAAGAACTGACAACTCGATTGAGAGGACTTCTACCACTAGGGGACAGGACCGACTAGAGTGATAGTGATGCAATATGAAATGTAAATGCAAATAAAAAATGCATGAAGTACGTATGTATATGCTGACAAAACAGACGCGACATACAGATTAATGGATGAACACAATTGGATACTCGGCCATCGCGGGGCGAAGAAGTACCGTTGGTTCAAAATAGCAATTCCACCTTGCTTAGGAGAGATAGTCCCGTTGAGAGCTATGTTGATCGGGCTTAGGAGATGAGAACTCGGCCGAGGATGTCAGACGAAACAAGGTCTCTGACACAGTTGATCCCTTCATTCAGGCGAACTGGTTTAGAAGGAGTACTTTGATTCTGCACTTTGAAGTTCGCTTACTTCGGGAGAAGCGATCGATGTTCTTCTGATGTTCAACAGTCAAAAGAAATGCCATCTTTAATTTAAAAGCAGAAAAAGTTTTTAACAAGTAAATTCATTTTCGTTTTATTTCAAGAATCGCTGATTAAGTTTAAACAACGTCGTTCTGTAAAGCTAAAACAAGTAAAGAATTGCAAACAAAAGCACAAGGGCTCAAATTTTATTGATAAGATGGAGATCAGCCAAACGCGTGATTCCAAAGAGTATATACAAAGTTAGAAAAATGGTAATTTACAGGGAAAAGGGCTACGTTGAAACATAACGACCACTATCCTTCTACCAACTTTGAGTTCGGGACATCCTGAGCTTCCGTCGAAGATGACCTTTGACTGGAGTTTTCTGACAGATGATGCTGTAACTGCTGCTGAGGGACTTGCCTCTGTTGAACATAGTTACTTACCATTATCCCTAATTTTTGCCTGGATTGTACTATGAGATTTCCAATCCATCGGGATGATTTTTTTTCATGTCTCTAACTTTTGCCTGGACCGCCCTTTCGGGTTTTCAATCCACCGAGACGTTTTTTTTAGTTTTAGGCGAAGTATTTCTTGACTACATCAACATTCGTGGGGTAGGCAAATTCCTCTCCGTCCATGGTTGCAAGTCTCAAGGCGCCGCCTGAGAAAGCTTTCGTGACCACATAGGGGCCATAATAATTTGGGGTCCATTTGCCCCGAGAGTCAGTGAGAAAAGATTGTATCTTCTTGAGCACGAGGTCTCCTTTTCTGAAGATACGAGGTCGGACCTTTTTGTCGAACGCCCTTTTCATTCTCTGCTGATACAACTGACCGTGGCATAGTGCCGTGATTCGCTTCTCTTCGATCAGGTTCAGTTCGTCGTGTCGACTTTGACACCATTCAGCTTCGGTGAGCTGAGCTTCCATCAATACCCGGATTGACGGGATCTCTACTTCTATGGGGAGCACTGCCTCCATGCCATACACTAGAGAGAAATGGGTTGCCCCTGTTGAAGTGCGGACAGATGTTCGATAACCGTGAAGAGCAAAGGGTAGCATTTCGTGCAAATCTTTATAGGTTACAACCATCTTTTGAACGATCTTCTTGATGTTCTTGTTAGCCGCTTCTACCGCTCCGTTCATCTTGGGTCGGTAGGGAGATGAGTTATGGTGTTCGATCTTGAACTCTGCACACAACTCTTTCATCATCTTATTGTTCAAGTTAGATCCATTATTAGTAATGATCTCGCTTGGAACACCATAACGGCAGATGATATTGTTTTTGATAAATCGGACCACCACTTGTCGGGTTACATTGGCGAATGACGCTGCTTCGACCCACTTGGTGAAATAATCAATGGCTACCAGGATGAACCGATGTCCGTTTGAAGCCTTGGGCTCAATCATACCAATCATGTCGATTCCCCATGTGGAAAAAGGCCACGGGGAAGAAAGAACTTTGAGATGTGATGGTGGTACATGAATTTTGTCAGAGTATATCTGACACTTGTGACACCTCCTCATGTACTTGTAGCAGTCAGATTCCATGGTCAACCAATAATACTCGGCCCTGAGAATTTTTCTCGCCATTGTGTGTCCGTTGGCATGAGTGCCAAAGGATCCTTCATGAATTTCTTTCATGAGCATGCCTGCTTCTGGTCTGTCGACGCATCGGAGCAAGACCATGTCAAAATTTCTCTTATAAAGAGTGTCACCGCTCAGGAAGAAGTTTCCAGCCAATCTTCTGAGGGTTTTCCTGTCTTTTCTGAGTGCCCCAGATGGGTACTCTTGTTTCTGAAGGAAGCATTTGATATCGTGATACCAAGGTCTGTCGTCTATGACTGCTTCAATCGCGAAGATGTAAGCGGGCCGTTCAAGGCGCATTATGTCGATTTTAGGTATGTCATTCCATCGACCTACACTAATCATGGAAGAGAGAGTGGCTAATGCATCAGCCATGTGATTCTCATCACGAGGGATGTGATGAAAGTCGACTCTGTTGAAGAAGGGTAACAACCTCCTTGCATAGTCTTTATAAAGAATCAATCCTGATTGGTATGTGTTCCAATCTCCTTTTATCTGGTTAATAACCAAGGCTGAATCGCCGTATACGTCCAAGTTTTTGATCCTTAAATCAATCGCTTCTTCGAGACCCATGATACATGCTTCGTATTCGGCCTCGTTGTTCGTACATTTGAACGTAAGTCTAGCAGTGAAAGGAATGTGGGAACCCTGAGGGGTAACAATGATTGCCCCAATTCCATTTCCATAATGATTGACTGCTCCGTCAAAGATAAGTCCCCACTGGGAACCTGGTTCTGGCCCTTCACTGGGTAGCGGTTCATCGCAATCTTTCATCTTTAGATACATGACATCTTCGTCTGGGAAGTCAAACCCGATTGATTCTTGATCGTCAATCGGTTGATGAGCCAAATGATCGGCTAAAATACTTCCTTTAACGACTTTCTGAGCATGGTACTCTATGTCATATTCCGATAGTAACATCTTCCAATGGGCAATCCTTCCCGTGAGAGCAGGTTTTTCGAAAACGTACTTGATTGGATCCATTTCGGAGACCAACCAAGTAGTATGACGAATCATGTACTGGCGAAGACGTTTGACTGCCCAAGCCAAAGCGCAACAAGTTTTCTCAAGCATTGTGTACCGAGTCTCGCAGTCGGTGAATTTCTTGCTTAGATAGTAAATGGCAGACTCTTTCCTTTTAGTTTCGTCTTGTTGGCCAAGTACACATCCCATTGAGTCCTCTAGGACTGTGAGGTAAATGATCAGTGGTCTTCCTTCCACTGGAGGTGATAGAATCGGAGGATTCAACAGATATTCCTTGATACTGTCGAAGGCGGTTTGGCAATCTTCTGACCAAACGCAATCCTGGTTCTTTTTGAGTAATTTGAAAATCGGCGCACATGTCGCGGTCATAAGGAATATGAATATGGAGATGTAGTTCAAATGTCCCAGGAATCCTCTGACTTGTCTTTCAGTTTTCAGAGAAGGCATTTCTTGAATGGCCTTGACCTTGTCAGGATCAATTTCAATTCCTTTCTGGATGACGATGAACCCTAGTAGTTTCCCCGAACGGACACCGAAGGTGCACTTGTTGGGATTCAAGCGGAGCTTGAATTTTCTTAAACGTTCGAACAATTTTGACAGATGTTCAACGTGCTCATCCTCTGTTCTTGATTTTGCAATCAAATCATCGACATATACCTCGATTTCTTTGTGTATCATGTCATGAAACAGAGTAGTCATGGCCCTTTGATAGGTTGCCCCGACATTCTTCAAACCGAACAACATTACCTTGTAACAAAAGGTACCCCATGGGGTAATGAACGAAGTTTTCTCCATGTCTTTCGGCGCCATTTTGATCTGGTTATAGCTCGAGAATCCATCCATGAAGGAGAATACTTTGAACTTTGTTGTGTTGTTAACCAACATGTCAATGTGTGGTAAAGGAAAGTCGTCCTTTGGACTTTCCTTATTTAGACCTCTGTAATCGACACACATTCTAACCTTTCCGTCCTTTTTGGGAACGGGTACGATGTTGGCTAACCATTGAGGATATTCAGATGTAGCGAGGAAACCCGCGTCGATCTGTTTCTGTACCTCCTCTTTGATTTTGATGGCCATGTCCGGGTGAGTCCGTCTCAACCTTTGCTTTACTGGCGGATATTCTGATCTCAATGGTAAGTGATGTTCCACGATGCTGGTATCCAACCCTGGCATATCCTGATAGGACCAAGCGAATACATCGGGAAATTCTTTGAGAAGCTTTATCAAACCCTCTCTGGCAGTTGGACTGAGCAGTGCTCCGATCCTGATTTCTTTTCTCTCTTGCTCTGAACCCAAGTTTACCGTTTCCAACGGCTCTTTGTGAGGTTCAATGGACCTTTCCTCTTGTCTGATTAGTCGGGAGATCTCTTCTGGAATTTCGTCGTCATTTTCTTCTTCAGCCTCGAATACCGGGAACTCAAAGTTGGGAGAAGGCATCGGATCGTATGTTTCAACGGGGTATAAAACAAGCAATCTGCATGACGTGATGATTCGTGTTTAGAAGAGATAGAGAAAATGCAAATGTGTGCAGTGTTTTGATATTACTGCTTGTTTTTATTATTGAATGTTTTTTAGGATTACCATTTTCTGAAAAAGCAAAAAGAGAAAACAGCAATTAATGCGGAAATTACAGAACGACGTTATTTTATTAATGAACAAGTCGAATCTTGAAACTACAGCCCTATAAAACAAAACTCTGTCGCTTTGGGCAAAGCGAAGAGGGAAGTTTACAGAAAACGAGCCCTATCAAAATATCCGTTTCACCTGGGCAGGGTGAAAGGTTAAAGATGGCAATTACTTTGACTGACGAACGACCTTCGGAACCTCGACGGTAACCCATTGGCGGCGAACTCCTCGGTGAATCATAAAGTCTGGCACCTTCCTTGATTTGTCTTCAGAAATGACGCTGATTTCTGGTGGAGTAGGATCGTTGGAATCTGTTTCCCAGGCAGAATTGTCGTAGGAGGATTCCTCTGTTGCATTTTGCATAGCATTGGAGCTCTCAGCTGTATCTCCCCATCCAGTTGACTGGATATCTTCGAGCCTGATACGAGAGCTTTAGGGAGCAGTGTACTTGACCATAAAGTCGTATTTTCCACTTGGTTGTCCCAGAGTGTCCCAAACTTCTTTGGAACTGGAGGAGTCATCCCTCTCGATGACGTTGACCTCGGGAAAAGCATAATTGATGAATTCTAGTCCTGCAAACGTTGCGAATTCATCGTCATGTTGAATAATTTCCGAATGACCTGAGTGTTGATCCCATGACATGGCGGGGACACAGGTATTCTGTTCAATGACGCTCAGCTGAGTTTCATTACTCGGCTGACTTTCTTGCCCCAAGTTTCCTGGGTAAGGCTGCCACATTGGCAGACCATCCATCGGGCCATAGTAATTGTGATCAAAGTTTTCTTTCATCAGAGTGTCTTCCTCTAATGAATTTGGCGGAGCACGGCATCCTTCCGGATCACAATCTCCGTAGATCATTTCGACATCTGATCTTGGTATAAATCTCGGACTTTCTGTAGGAAAGCAAAAAGGCATAGGCACCTCTTCCTGAGACATATAGCCGTCCTTGTTAAGGTAGGACTTCCACTCTTCATCTGTGTCAGAGGGATCTTCCTCATTGATAGCAAGAACTGTCTGAGACACTGGGTGAAGAAAACCTCCACTGTGGAAGAAGTTTTGAAGGGGATGAAGACTTTCATCGTTGGCGGCTGTCTGGGTACAGGTCGCAGAAAAACCAAGACCCTTCTTTGTTTTATTGTCAATAGGAATGACAAGCCGTCCCCATCCTGTCGTATCGGTACTCTCGACCGCTTTGATAGCATCTTTGTATGAAGAAATTGAAGTTCCTTCTTTGAACCGATCGTTCTTGCTCACCGATAGTGCTTGGAACTGAGTTCTAATAACCTCCTCGGGTTCTACACAAGCAGATGATGATAGGTTACTCACAAGCAAGGCTTGTTCCCCACAAACCGTGACAAGTTGATCGTTCTTGACAAACTTTAGCTTTTGGTGGAGGGTTGAAGTAACCGCTCCAGCCTGATGTATCCAACGTCTTCCTAATAAACAACTGTATGTTGCCCGGATGTCCATGACCTGGAAAGTGATTTGGAAAGTGTGAGGACCAATAGTTATGGGAAGATCAACTTCGCCGATAACTGTTTTTCTGGATCCGTCGAATACTTTGACGACGACTTCGCTGACTCTCATCGGAGGGCTCTTAAATGATAATTACATCAAAGTGGACTTCGGCATAACATTCAGGGCTGACCCCGTGTCTACCAGTACATTGGCTAAAGCATCGCCCTGACAGTTAACTGTAATGTTGAGCGCCATGTTATGACGACGACCCTCTTCAGGTAATTCCTCATCACTAAATCCCAAATTATTGCAGGAAGTGATGTTAGAGACAATGCTATCGAACTGTCTGATTGTTACATCCTGTTCCACAAAGGCTTGCTCCAAGACTTTCTGTAGAGCCTCTCTGTGTGCTTTTGAACTGAGTAACAGTGATAATACTGAGATCTTTGAAGGAGTCTGTAACAGTTGATCAACAATGTTATATTCACTCCTTTGGATGAGCTTTAGCATCTCATCTTTGTCTTTTGAACAGTCGGGATTACCAGATTGACTGACTGGTGGATCAGGAATTTCCGCCTGAAGTTCCTTTTCTTTGTTGGATCCTCCAACCCCTCAGTTGAAGATTCGACCGCTCTGTGTTACACGACTGATGTCTGCAATATTCACGACGGAGGGTAATGGAATTTCCTTTCCATTCTCGATCATTGTTGCACCGTATTTGTAAGGGATTGCCTTAGCTAATTCATACGGTAGTGGCCCCGGTAGATAGATGACTATGGGAACCTTCTGATTTTTCTGACCATCATAAGTAATCTCGATCCGTTCCTGGTTGGGAACTCTAGATTCGTCAAGTAGAGGGATGATGGCAAAAACATCCATGGTCCTGTGATGACCAGAGATCGTGACAACATCCTCAGCTTGCTCGACAAGGTAGTTCGGCGACCAAATGATGGGTCCTGAACCTAGATATGGACGAATTTCTCCATGATCGACCTGACCCTGAAGAGCTGCTCTCACAAGGTAACACCCTTGGTTACTTTCCGAACAGACGCTACAACTGTCATAGTTGTGTGGTGGCACCTAGCCACGCCCACTTTGAATACAATGTAACCTCACTAGGTTACCTTCCATTGATCGGACATCCTGACTTTGACGACGAGTAGGATTCCTGTTATTGATACTAATCTGCTGAGTATCTTCGTCCATATAGACTGGCATCCACCAGTGATTTAACAAGTGCTGAAGTGCCTCCTGGACAAGGGTACAACCTCGATCGTTTTCGCAACCCGCTTTACAATTTTGATAGTCATGTGATATTAAGAATCCAAGTCGGACCTGCTCAGCATGTAACTCTACCAGGTTGGTATCCATTACGCGGATGTCGAAGATCTGAACCATGTTGATTTGATAGGAGTTCCTATCATGGTAGTCTTGGATCCATCCAAGACCCATCTGACGCTGGAGGGCCTCTTGTATGAAAGAGCATCCCTGTTTGTTTACCGAGCAAATCAGACAGGAACTGTAATCGTGCCACGGCAGATTATGATACCAGCTTTGCCTTGAGTGCATTGCCACCAAGTTGACATTCATCGCACGGATGTCGTGGTTTTAAATGACGTTGGAATTCGTGTAAACCATGTTAACTCCACGAACTTTGTGCTCTTGGATCCATCCAAGATCCATTTGTTCCTGTAGAGCTGCTTGCACTACAGAACACCCCTAGTTGTCTTTAGAGCACATGGCCATATCCACTCTGTCTACAATGCATCTTGACCAGATTGGTCCCCAATAAGAGTACATCGTTAGTCTCTTTCTCAATTAGATTGACTGCAGCTTTCTCGTGTTGAGGCAGCGGGTTCGTAAGAACATTAGGATTCGTATCTTTGAAAGATAAGAGCCCGCTCCTAACAAGCTTTTGCACGTCGGATTTGAAATTGAGACAAGTCTCAATGTTATGCCCTGAACCTCCTTGATGATAAGGGCATGTTTGATCCGCTTTAAACCAAAAAGGCGGATTTTTCGGAACTGAAAGGGGAGACTTAGTCTGAATGTGCCCCTTAGCCAGCAGTAACGGAAATAGCTCTGCGTACGTTACGGGTATAGGATCAAACCCTGACGATCGTGTTGTACGGTTGTTGTTATATGGAGGACGGGCCTGCTGAAGAGGCTGTTGTGTCCTTTGTTGGTCAGGTTGGCTCTGCACAACCTGAGGTTGATACATAGGAACAGGCGCGGGGCCGATAGCAGGAGTAACAGCTGCTACTGGCTGATAACGTCGCCTTTGCTTTCCGAGAGAGATATTCCCAATATCTTGCTCTTTTTTCTTAGGGAGAGCACTACCGTATTTTTTAGTACCGCTCGTTGATCCAGTGTCTTTTACCAAACGTCCTTCTCGGACGGCTTCCTCAAGACGTACACCCATGCCGACCATTTCGGTGAAATCACTGGGTGCACTGGAAACCATTCGGTCATAGTAAAATGAGCTTAAGGTCTTTAAGAAAATTTTTGTCATCTCTTTTTCCTCAAGAGGTGGACAAATTTGAGCGGCAATTTCGCGCCACCTTTGAGCATACTCCTTAAAGGTTTCCTTTTTCTTTTGCGACATTGATCTGAGTTGATCTCTGTCGGGTGCCATGTCCAAATTGTACTTGTATTGTTGGACGAAGGCAGTACCAAGATCTCTGAATGTACTGATCGTAGTACGGTTTAAACCCATGTACCATTTGAGTGCGACACCGGTTAAACTATCCTGAAAGTAGTGAATCAGTAGGTCCTGATTCTCCGTCTGAGCTGACATCCGCCGAGCGTACATCACCAGATGGCTCTGAGGGCAAGAGTTACCCTTATATTTTTCAAAGTCCGGCACTTGGAACTTGTGCGGGACTTTCACATTGGGGACCAAGCAGAGGTCTGCGGCGTCCTTTCCAAATAGATCCTGATCGCGAATGGCTTGCAGCTCTTTCTGCATTTCCAAGAACTGTTCCTGGAATTCATCCATTCTGTCAAACATAGTTTCCTTCTTACCAGAAGGTGTCTGTGGAATCTGTCCTTCCGGGACAGTGTGCACCACAGGGGGTGGTACCGTGACTACGGCAGTAAGTCTTGGCGCCTCCCGAAGTTTGTAACCTTCAGGAGTCTTCAGTATGCCCCTGGCATCTTCGCTTTCCCGAAGTTTGTAACCTTCAGGCCCAGCGGCTTCTGTTGCGATTCCCTGATCTTCAGTGATCGGCGGAACATATCCTTATGGGATATAGTTAATAGGCATGCCCCAAGGACGATCTTTTGGCATTTGATACCTAGGATCATACTTTTCTATGATGGGCGTTGAGGTGATCTCTGAGATCACAGTTCTTTGTAGCTGAGCTTCTGCCATGGCTTGCATGTCGTTACGAAGCTTTCTCATATCCTCTCTCAGAGCGTCGATCTCTTCTTTTAACTCTCTGTTTTCTTCCTCAAGATCATCCATTTTTTTTCTGACGATTGGCCCGAGTATTGTACGAATGAGACAGTTTGACTCTAGAATCGAGACACAAACGTGAGATTCGTAGGGAAGAAGAATACGCGATGTGAGAATGATGAATGCAATGATTATATTAATTGTTGTTTTTTTGGTTTAATCAAAATAAACTTCGACAATTAGATTGCAAATATCAAACAGTGGGGAAACCCCTTTTTATTGAAATTCAAAGGATTACAGAAATGGAAATACAGTAGATTACAAAGTGCAGAAACAGAAACCTAAACTAATGGGTCCCGAGTCCTCTCTGAGGAGAAACCAGGTGCTGATTCTGGTATCTTCCTTTTCTTTGACCGGGGCGCTTGGGCCGTTGTCGGGTTGTCATTCCTTTGCCAAGTGAAAGGAGTGAGCAAATTTCTTTGGTCATCTTGATTCTCTACAGCATGCTGCTCCAAAATTTCAATCAGAGCATCTTTCTCTTTTAGTAGTTGCTATATTTGGATACACTCTACGTCGAGGGTGCGATACTTGTTCTTCTAAGATCTTCTTTCCTTTTGAACTTTGTTGAGAGTAACCTGAAGCTTTTCAGTTTCCGTCATGAAGTACATGACAGTTTCCCTCGGTGGAAGAATTCCATAACGAGGATAAGGCATTTTTAGCTTGAGAGCTCTGGTTTGTACCCAATGGAGATAAGGCTCCACCGAGACACAGTCTGGTTTTCCCAGAGACTCTCGTCCTTTCTTATGAACCTGTTTCCAAGCTTGCACTATTTCCATCTTTAGTGCTCTGTCTTTTTCTCCTTCTTTGAAGAAAAGACCTTCCAGATGAACACCCAGTGGGATGTGTCTCATCGGGTATCCAAATTGACGAAGAACCAATATCGGATGATAGTTGATTCCTCCTTTAATTCCTATGAGGGGTACGCTGGGGAAGTTTCCACAACGGTCAATGATTCTGATTCCCTCATAAATCCTATTACACCAATCTATATCGGAATTGGTGAGAGACATGATCTTCTGCGACCAACGTAAGACACTCTTGCAATCCCAAAAAGCAGCAGACTTGGGCAAGTGAGAGATAAACCATTTATAGAGCAAAGGTACACAGCATGTGATCTCCCCTCCGCTGTACAAATTTCCCAAGTGTACAGAATGATACGCATCTGCGAGCAAAGTCGGCACAGGGTTTCCAATGAGAAAAACCTTAATAACGTTGATATCGACGAAGTTATTGATGTTGGGAAACAAAAATAATCCGTAGGTGAGCAAGACAAAGATGCTTTCAAAAGCAGTCCCGTTCCCTATACTAGCGAAGTATAGAGCCTTTTTTGTCAAGAACTGGGCTGGCAAACCTTGGATGCCACCCTTAGTGGTCATGTGAGTCCTGACCTCAGACTCGT
The DNA here is from genome assembly GCA_022829125.1 of Lathyrus tuberosus. Lineage (NCBI taxonomy): Eukaryota > Viridiplantae > Streptophyta > Magnoliopsida > Fabales > Fabaceae > Lathyrus > Lathyrus tuberosus. The sequence goes on along the minus strand of JALAZF010000430.1, from coordinate 4,921,711 downwards.
CCAAATGAATTGCTATTGCAATAGTCTGATTCTTTGGAATTTCTTCCAGTCCAGAAAATGGAGCTCGATTAGTGATATGTAAATCAGCCAGATGAGAGTACTCCTCCAGCGTTGGTGATAGCTGGTAATCCGGGAATGTGAAACAGTGATAAACCGGATCGTAGAACTGAATGAGTGCGTCCATGATCCCCTTAATCACATGGACTCTTAACAGTGGTAGCAAACCACCGTGCTTGGCTCTAAAAGCCTCTGGGTTGACGATCATCCTTGCTAACCTTCTCAAATCCCCTAGTTTTGGAACCTTGAAGGTGTACTGGCGAGTTCTCCTTCTACCGAAATCCATCAGCGTAATCCTTTTCTCTGATATTTGCAATCACAGTCTTAGTTTAATTTGAAAAATAGAGAGACTAGAAGAGAAAGTTTTTTGAATGTTTTAATGTTTTATTAAATGAATGCATGAATGCAGCACACAAAAACATAGAAAAAACATGGGGTCAAAGGGTCGTTGTCATGAAGTCAAGGCTCTACCCATCCCCAAAGGTTTACACTAAGGTGATTTTTGTACCTGTACTCATTATCATTAGCTCCTCCCAGGAAGGCAGACAACAAGCGGATCGCCAGCGAGTTGTGTGCAATCTTAGAGTAAGTGCCATTCACCGAGAATAGATCACCAGCCTCAAATGAGGGTAGTATCGCGTAACAACTATTTCCGATAGCTTCCGCACTACGAAAGGGTTTGGCTTTTCTAGGTGTATACTCAATCTTTCCACATACGGCATCACCCGCATTCCCAGTAGCAGAAAAATAAACACGTATAGCAATTAGGAAAAGCAGTATATATATTTGTCCTAAACATCCTAGACCTTTAAAGCTATGAATCCTAAGTTCCTGACAGAAAATGGGTTCCCCGGCGGAAACCCCAATCTGTGGTATCAACCAAAGAGGTGAAAAGGAGGAAAAAGGAAAAAAATGTTTTAGAAAGACCCGGCCCCACGGTGGGCGCCATTTTTCTGTAGCGAGCGATTTTGGACGCGGTTCTTAAGCGCTGGTCGCTCTCTGCGGTTTGAGCTTAAACTACAGGTCGATTCATTTTTTATCCTATTATGAGCTGAATAAGGAAGGGAAATAGATGTCTCCAATTAACCCTGCTTGCATACTGAGTTTAAACAGCGGTCTGTTAGGTTACGGATGCTATCAATGTGGGGGGGCCTTGTACTGGTTATTTGTATTTTTGCCAATACTGTTTTCTTTCTTTTTACTCGGGCAAAAGGTTTCTGGCGGGGAACAAGGATTAGGATGTTAGGACTGATGCTTTTGAATTACTGCTTTTGATTGATGGAGATATGGGATTTGGGTTTTTTGTTGATTGCGCTCGCTAAGATCTTTTCTTTCGATCTTATGCCTACGTATTCCCGTTTACCGAAACAGGGAAATCAGAGCGTTCGTAGTTCCTCCTATTCTATGGGAGGAAATGGGTGTTTTGGTGTCTTGTTCAAATCCCAAGACGTGAAGCGAAAGGTGGTTTGTATCTTGTTCAAAGCCCAAGATGTGAAGCTGAAAGGTCTATTTGTGTCTTGTTCAAAGCCCAAGACGTGAAGCTGAAAGACCTCGACTTTAGAGAGAATTTGTCATCTCTAAAGAGGGGGAAGGAGAATTACTTTAACTGGGATACGCGGATCCGAGCAATGCCATAATTTCCGAAGAAAGGGTTTTAACCTGAAGGAGAAGACTTTAACTCAGTGTAGAGCAATGCCATCTTTCCTTAGGAATTTCTCATGCTAAAAGAGGGACAGTAACATGGATATAGATGATCCAGAGGCTTGCCGCTTACAGCGATTAGATGAAAGGAAAGGAGTTGTTGATGTTTGTGTACTGTGAACGAGGCACAGCTTTGATGCTAAAAGGTTGATTGGATCAACCAGTGGTTTTCTTATACAAAGCCTAAGAGGAGGCTAATTTCCGCTAGGAAAATCATTATACAAAGCCTAAGAGGAGGCTATTTTGTGTCTCGTACAAAGCCCGAGAGAGAGGCTAAAAGTTTTTGACCCGACGATAGAGTCTTTTGGTATCTCGTATAAAGCCCGAGATGGAGGCGATTGTTTGTTTGACTCTACGAGGGAGTCTTTGTGTCTCGTACGAAGCCCGAGATAGAGGCTAAAAGTTTGACTCAACAAGAGAGTCTTTGATACTCAACAAGAGAGTGTTTTTGTATCTCGTACGAAGCCCGAGATGGAGGCTAAAAGTTTGTTTCAGTTGAGTGACAGATCCAATATACTGATTTTAAAAAAGAAAATAAGTTCTTATATGAGCAACACTGTACTCAGGGATTTGATTTGAGGATCAGGGATATTTCCTTCTCTTTGAGGGAATGGGAAATCCAAAGGGTATTGAGACTGTCCGAGTCTGCGGGTTTCCTTCCTATTTAACGAAGGGGTCACTTGAGAATGTCTTTGAGACTCAAGGAAGTTAGACTGTCCAAGTCTAGAGTTTTTTTCTTTTGTACTATGCTTTGAGAAACAGTAGTAGACTCAATGAAAGGACTGTTCTATGAGGATGACTAGGTTCTGTTCCTATACCTCTAGGAGGTCGTCGGGACAATTTGTACGAAGCCCAAGAGGAGGCTGGAAACTTTTAAGAAGCCGACGGGTCCTTATACGAAGCCCAAGAGGAGGCTATCATTCCCGAAGGAAGAGATCATTATACGAAGCCTAAGAGGAGGCTGTGAATACTTCTAAGAAGCCGACGGGTCCTTGAATAATGCCCAAGAGGAGGCCGATGCTTTTAAGAAGCCCATGGGTCTATCATCTCCTTTCCATTAGGAGAGATAACTCTTTTAAAGACAAAAACCACTGGTAAACGTGCGAGGTTTACTATCCAGCGACTTTTAACTTTTAAAGAGGGTTCCTTAGTTAAGGTCCAAGATTATGACCGTAGTGGGTACCCAAACCCCGAGACATTCAAGGCAAGCTATCCACAAGGAATAGATCAAGTCAGGAAAGTTCGAGAATTTGGAAGAAACTCAAAGATGCCATTCACGGAGAATACATTCATCTTGGGGAGTAGAGCTTCTTGACGATTCCTAAGGAGGACAGCCGAAGAGAAGACTATATCTGGTGCTCCTATTGGGGATCTAGGCGTCTATTTCTACGAATAAATGAAACGGCGTCACCTAGTTCTAGACGTAGTTGCCGGGGAAACTCGAAATATCTATACTATTATTACACAGTAGATATGAGTTTATGAAAGGAGACTTACAGTGAGCAGCCCCACAATACAGTTTATAATATGAAAGTAGTAAATGAAAACGATAACCACTTACTCGGTTGTAGTGCTTCCATGCTGTTTGGTTAGTTGTTCAACAAAGAAAGATTGAAAACAACAGTATATTCAAAATCAAAGGAGAAAGTGCTTTGAAAAAGAAAGATTTGGGGCTTACAGCTCAAGGAGAGGCCAAGGGTTTTATCAGTGAGCACACTGTTTGAATTTGTACAGAGGGACTTATACAATGAGTGAGGCCCAAAAAGTTTTTGTACAAGGGGGGATGGGTCTTACACTCTCTCAAGAGGCCCAAAAAGGTTTAAAGAAAAGAGAGGGGCTTATAACACGAGGGTAGGCCCAAATGATTTTTCGTTTAAAAATGGCGATCGCGCCGAGGTTTTCTTTTAACGCAGAGGGACTTATACAATAAGTGAGGCCCAAAAATGTTTTGGTTAAAAGGGGGGTTGGGTCTTACACTCTAATAGAGGCCCAAAGTGTTTTGAATGGGTCTTATAGCTCAAGGAGAGGCCCAGATGATTTTTATTTTTAAACGGGAGACGATCGCGCCGTTTACTTGTACAGAGGGACTTATACAATGAGTGAGGCCCAAAAAGTTTTTGTACAAGGGGGGATGGGTCTTACACTCTCTCAAGAGGCCCAAAAAAGTTTGAAAGTGATTTATGAGGGTTGAATTAATCCAAAACCCTAATTTGTTTTCAAAATGTATTTAATTGAATAAAAATTCAATTAAAATGATCAAAAATTGTTTAACACATGGAAAACAAATTGTGATCTTGGATTAATGCTTCAAAAATTAAGTATTGACCTACAAAATAATTAGAAAGCATTAAAAGTTGCAAAATCAATGTAGAAAAAATATTTAAAATGTCAAAAACAATCAAAATATTAATTCTTTACAAAAATATCAATTATATGAAATAAATAATATTTTTGGGATTTTTTGTGAAAATAAAATATTTTAACATTTTTGTGAATTATTAAAAAAAGAATCAACTCAAAATCATTAAAACTCAGAGAGAAATTAATTTTTGAATCAATTAAACAAAATCACAAAATTCAAATATTTGAATTTCTAAAAATGGCGCCAAGAACAAGCTGAAGAACACGCGCGTGTTCTTGGTTTCTCAGATTTGCATTTCTATCCAATCTCCATGAATACGTAATCATATCATGCAATCCACATATCATTATGCTCGCCTCAACCTCACGATCATGTCTATGTACTTTAATTTCATTTAAATTAAACATACAACAAGAAATCACGAAGAAACCCCAAGAACCCTAATTTCTGCATGAAGGCTAGGATTTTTGATACACGATTCAAACAATGCAATTAATTGAGGGAAAACATTCCATGCATGATTAGGAACATATGGCCAAATTATTGTGCGAGGAAATATGCATAGATTGAGAGATGACCAAGTATGTGCTTACCTCTAAGTCGTGACAGCAAGTTCAAAGTGATTTTTGATTTGGAGGTGTTACAGATGAGTGGTGATGATCTGAACAGCTTCCCTACACCCTATGGATTGTGTTTGGATGGTTGGACTTGATTGAAATTGGCTGGATCATTTTGTGGTACCTCAGCTGCACTTTGGTTAAAACCTTGAGCAACCAGCTGGTGATTTCATGAAATTGATGTTTCAGAAGTAATCTAAGTGTTTGATCAGCTCATATGTGATGTATGTGAGGTGTGTGAGTGATTGGTTTGATTGGAATTGCTCTCAAACTCAAAACCCGATAGTGACTTGCCTTAGAAGGCAAAATTGGAGTGAAAGAAGAGATTTTGAGGAAAGCATCTGTTAGATGGCTTTGGTGTACTCAAACTGATCACAATTGAGCTCTATTTATAGTAGAGCAAGTTTGTTTTGCAAGGAATAGTGCATGGCAGCTGGTAAGTAGGTTTGGCCAATGTTGGCAAATGAAAATCCAAGTCTCCTCTAGCCATTGACTAGAGGTTAAGGCACAGAGCTTTGGTTCCCTTGGTCTTGGATAAGTCTTGACTGATTTCAGATGAGAATGGCTCAGTCCATGCCACCTTGATGGTTTCATTGAATGCCTCATTCCAAATTTGAAGTCTTGTCCCTATTTTGGCCATTCTAGGTTCAACATGCTATTTCTTGTTCCATGGACTTTGGAGGCTTGGCTCAGTGATTGTCCCCTTTAGATTCAATCCTCTGAGGTGTCCAAGTGGATAGGAGCAATTGAATTTGGCTGATTTTGGCAAATCGACCAAAGTTGCAAATTCTGCCTTGTCTTGACAGATTTCAGCAAGGCAACTTGGCAATGTTGTATCTCATGGTGTAGGTTGAATTTGGCAATGTTCTTGGCCATTTTGGAAAGCTCTTACATGATACAACAACTGTTTGAACAAGTTTGGTTTTGATCTCTTTTGATTCCAAGTGAAAAATCCTTCTACATTTGGCAAAAAGTGAAGCAAAATTTGACTTAGTGAAAATTTCACTAAGTGTTGGAAAAAGTGACATTTTCACTTTTCAACCACTTTGATCACTCCATAACTCAAAATCCTTAATGAATTGGAATGACTTGTAGTTGAAGTTTTTGTAGGTGATAATGAGGGCTACAAATCCATCTTTGGATGAGAAAAAATGGCCTTGTGGTTTAGGAGTTATGGTCCTCCAAAGTTGGTACCTTTGCCACTTTGTTTTTAACTTAGAAAAATTTCTAAGTTTTATGGTTACCCGTTTTACAAGTTATCTCACTTTTCTTGATTTTTCTTGATGAATGATGATTCAAATCATACATTAACATCATTTTAGGGTTAAAAATCCATTTTGGTGAAAAATCTCAAAAAGTCAAAGTTGACTTTTGTGCACGGTTGACTTTTTATCAGATGAATTCCAAACTGTGCAATTCTTCAGGAAATCATGTCCTTGACCTAAATCAAACTTGATGGACATGTTCCATGGGTGTCATAGGGTATATTCAATCATGTATTAGGGTTTGGGAGCATGTCTTGGTCAAAAGTCAAAGTTACAGTTGACTTTTCTCTTAAAACCCTAATTGTGGTGCAGATGAAATTGAGACTTGTTGCTCAAGCTTCTTGGATCAATCCATTGTTCCAAATGGATCAATATGGTATATTAGAGACCCTCAAATCCTCTCTTGAGGTCTTGGCTCATGGTTTGTCCCAAAAGTCAACTTAGGGGTGAATTAGGTCAAGAAACCCTAATTCTTGATTTTTGATGAATGCATCCCTTGAGGCAAAATTGACTTGATGCATGGGTTCATGAGGTTCCATGAAGTATATTAGGTCATTTTTTGGATCAATGCCTTGTGCCCAGATGAAAATTTCCATCTGGACGCCCTGGTCGACCAAAACCCTAATTTGGTGACACTGTCGATCTTGAGACTTGATCCACCTAGAAGGGAGCAGCCTTGTGCTTAATCCTTGAAATGGGAGTCCTTTTTGATCCATTGTGGATGTTTGAGAGATTAGACAAGTTGAAAATCAAGTCATTTCTTGATTGAGCCTTTGTCTAAAGCTCAGAGAGGGCTTGAAACCCTAATTTTGATTGTATTGGATGCTCACCCATCTTTGGGGAGACTGATGAAGCATGATGGTTCATCCATATTGTGATGATGATTTTCACAATGATGGGAAATCTAAGTGGTCAAAATTTGGGGTATTACACACACTTCCCAAAATGACGTTGGTTGCAAGCTCTGCACAAAGGAATAACATTAGGTCTAGCAACCTGCTTTCCCTTGAAAGCTGGGGATCTAGGACCAAACTGTTGACTTGCTCTTCCGCAATCACCTTGATTTACCCTACTTGCAACACTTTCCGCTTGCACTTTCCTCTGAGAGACACTATGAGATATTTCTGCTTTTAGTCCAAAAAGAAACTGATCTATTTTCCACCGTTCATCTGGAGCATACATAGCCTTCCTAGAATAAGCAGCCATATTCTCGAACTTTTTAGCATAACTAGCCACAGACATATTACCCTGTCTTAACTATTGAAATTCAAACTCTTTCTGAGTCCGCAAGGAGCTAGGAAAATATTTCTCCATAAAAGTTACCTTGAATTGTTCCCAGACCTTGGGCACACCCTGAATAGTCATAAGAGCCGACGCATTCTCCCACCATCTCATGGCAGGACCCTTCAAGGAATGCGAAGCAAAAACCACTTTATTCTCCTCGATACAAGGCACTATCAAGAAAATCCTTTCCATACCTGAAATCCATTCGTGAGCCTTTACAGGATCTAATCCGCCATGAAATTTTGAAGGATTCATGCGGGAGAAATCCCAGAAAGTCCCACCTACCACTTCTGGAACAACCACCTAAGGATGCAGACCCTCATTGAATTGTTGAACCATTTGCTGCATAAACTGATTCTGTTGTTGCTGCATCTGTTGCATAAACTGATACAGAGGAGCATTCCCATCGTTGACCGGCGGATTTGTCCCAGCTGGAGTAGTTCGGGGCCTACCACGGTTGTTTTTGCGCCTATCAGCCATGTTCTTGGATGTCATACAGATAGGATTAAGTTGATCAGGCTCAATACCATAAATATAACACATAAGACCAACGGCGACACCACGCATATGAAACGGAAAGAAAACTTATTCTATTTCATGGCTAGGTCGAGGATACGACCTGCTTTGATACCAACTGTAACCCCCATATATATATACATACATCAAATGCATATATTATACATGAATTCCACCTTTGGTACTGAAATATACAATAAGTTCCTAGTAAACACATTATACATATACATGCCCAAAAGCCTAAATACAAAAAACTACGACATAGTATATCTACAAGATGTTCCAAAGACAAATACTAAGAACTAGATCAGATAATGATCTCAAAAATCTTCACAACGGAAGCCTTGCCACACAAAAGCTACGATCCGTAAGGAAAGTCAAACAACCTTGTCCTTACCCTTCGCCGAACCTGCAGAACCTATGATGTAAGCAACAACTGTGGGGTGAGATACATCAAATCTCAGTGAGTTCTCTATCTTATGGATTCTCTCGACTTTACAAGGTTCTAACCAAAACCTAACTCAAGTCGGGGGAAAAGGAACTAGACCTTGAGTTCAAATATCTCTAACTAGAGAAACCATCGCGTAAGACACAACCGCCCACTAGTTAAGGAATCTTTCCCCGACCATCCCACCCAAGGAGATTAAACACGGGTCATGGATCCTTAACGTAAATAACTTTTCCCGGCCATCCCTCTCAAAGAGATTAAACACGGGTCACGGTTATCTACTATTGGTACTTTCCCCGGCCATCCCACACCAAGGATTAAACGCGGGTCACTAATACCAATCACCACGTAACTTTCCCCGACCATCCCACACAAGGAGATTAAACACGAGTCACAGTTACTCACCTAATAAATACTTTCACCGACCATCCCATACCAAGGATTAAACACGGGTCACTAATATTTATTAGGGAAAACACACGCTCAACTCGGAGGAGATCACAAAATCCATCCTCGAGCCTCCCCTCATAACTACTTATCAAGGATAATCTTTAGTACTGATGCATAAGCATTGTCGCACCATTCCCTAAGTCATTCTATTGTACTAAGGTTTCCTCGCTCTACCTGTTTCATATTTTAACATGCATATTTAATAACAATTACGCACCATTAAACGGTAAAAGTCGACAAGACGACCCTATTCCAATTTTCCGACATAATTAAATCGGCCAACAATCTCAAAACTATTTTAATAAGAAAGCACTTTTTATTAGCTTTCCAACGATACCAAGAATGTTCAAAATGGATAATCGGAACACAAGTTATGGAAATGACAAGAAATAGTATCGCGAAAAAACACAATTCTGCACTCTCACTGGCCGTACGCGTATTGCCTTGTGCCATACGCATACTGCCCAGCTGGCTCGCCCAGCCATACGCGTATTGCCCAAAGTGATACGCGTATGGGCAGAGAGGCTAATTTCCCTTAAAAATTCCATTTAAAACTCCAATACGCGTACTACCCTACCTCATACGCGTATTGCCCAAAACCTTACGCGTACCAATACGCAAATGAGCAGATGGCCGAGAAAATGGAACTTCATACGCGTATTGCCCACATTTCTTCATTGCCATACGCGTATTGCCTTAACCAATATGCGTATTGCCTTGAGTGATACGTGTATGGGCAGCGTGAAACCAGAAATTTCCTGCATAATTGGTTCTGCGAAAATGATCCATTTTCCCTTCCAAATCACTTCTAAACACCAGAAAAATACCAATTAGATACACAACAATACATATCTAACATGTATCAATCATAAAGAACATTAAAACATGATTCTATTGCAAAAATTCTCATTTCTCACAATATCAAAACTAACTCTAAACTCAATAAAACTCTACTCTAAAGTATCTAACTAGAACCCACCTGGATTACACGATGATGATGAAGAAACTGGGATGAAAAGATGAAGATGGGTTGATGATTCAATCTCTTGAGCTCTTGAGAATTTTCCTCTCCTTTTCCTTCCTTCTTCCTTCTCTTCAGTTTCTCTCTCCAAAGTTACTAACTTCAAATAATGGAAAAGGAAAAAGAGATATAGAGAAACATTAATTAGTAATACTACTAATTGTCCAAATTATCTCAAATGCACCAATTAATAAAACTCCAAGTTAAATAATATTAATCTAATCAGTTCCGAGTTCGTCAGTTTACTCTAATTATTTTATCCAATAATTGCTCAGAGTACACTGGAACCCAGTTGATCATAATAATATTATCCAAAATGTTCACAAAAATTATGGGGTATTACATAAATCAACCTACAACACATTAATCCATAAGAACAAAAAAAATTCACAATCCATTGTAAAAATATTGAAATCCATAACCTAATTTCAATGGTAGAATTAAAAAAAAATTGACCTAATTTCAAAAAGTTTCTGCATGCTGGAAACAACAATTCAGGTTCATTTCACAAAAATTTAATTGCACCAAAAAAAAAACCTAAAACAACTAATAGATCTAAACGGAGAAGGAAAGTCAAGGAAGGTGAATAGTGCGGGAGGAAGAAGACAAACCATGTTTGATTGGTAACATAATGGAACGGCGGTGAAAAACGAAGAGATCGTTGACAAATTGAAAGACGGTGATGGTACCGGCAGTGGCTCTCTCCGAGTTTTTATTTAGAGCTTTGTGAATTTGCGATCTATGCGAATGATGAATGTTGATGGCGGTTATTTATTTTCCAATAAAAAAGGAAAATAAATGATTTTGTCACCTATTGAATGGTTATTATTTAATGGGTGTATTTGGTAGTTTTAAAATAACGGTTAATTGCATATAATGGGTGTATTTGGTAATTAATTTATTAAATGGATTAGAATTGGTTAAGTTGCCAAGTGGCACATTATTGAGTATTTAAGTCGCCAAGTGGCAGATTATTTGTTAATAAGGGTAATTAGGGGTTTTTAAGACCACCTTTTTTTCTTATATGATAGACTAATTTTGTTAAACAGTTTACAATGTTTCGTATAAAAAAGCATTCTAAACATGTTAAATTTATATTTCAAAAAATTATTTATTTTTAAAATTATTTAAATAAACTTTGAAAATAAATTTAGAATTATAAAAAAATTATTTTAAGAGATTTTTTTCCTTAAATAAATTATATAAACATGGTAAAAAATGTTGAGTTTGTAATTCCTTATGTCGAAGCAGTGTAGCTCGACAGAAATAAGGATTAGTCGAAATAGCCTAATGTGTGCGTTGAGTTGCTTAGATGTCGAAGTGTCGAAGCAGGTAGCTTGACACAGAATTTTGACTTAGACTAAAATTTGTAGTTTTGGGGTTTTGTGTTTTTGGGCTTTCTCATCAATAAATAGAGAGAGTAACCCTTATTTTGTAATAACTTAAATTCACAGATCTTGCAGTTGCAAAGTGAATAAAAGAAGGTTTTCACAGTTTGTGGGCGGAGATTCCGCAGGTGAAAATCATTCTCTTCTTCCTTTAATTTTGTCAAACTCTTTATTTCTTTCTCATTTTCCTTTAACAATTGTTGCGCATAATCTTTCTTGAGATCAAGATTGAGTAGGAATTCTCAAAAAGTTTTGGGAGAATTCCAATATCTGGTATCTAGAGCTCCGATTGTATCACCTATTCAGAAGGAGGTGAAGGAGGTAGTCTCTTCCACTCTCTTGATGCCTACCAAAACAAGGAGTGAAGCCTCCAAAAAAATTCATTTGAAAACAACTTCTTCATCTGTCTCATCAATTTCTGTAAATAAACTCAGGAAGATGATTCTACCAGTTGAAGAAAAAGAAGAGGAAGAGGAAAAGGAAGATGATCAACCTCTGGTCAAGAAGACCAAAGAGGTAAAGAAAGAGGCTCATGACATGTTCTTAGGATCTATTCAAGAACTTAGGGGGATCTTACAAACCTCACTTTTTGTACTATTAGACTCAGGGGAAGCTTACAAACCCCAGACCCTGAAGTTAACTTTTTAATTAAATTAACAACCATTGTTCTTAAATACTTGTGTTTGTTCATCATCAAAAAGGGGGATTTTGTTGGAACAAAATTGGTTTGTACCATATCTCTAAGGTTTTGATGATAACAAAGTATTTAAAGAACAATTGGGTATACTAATAAATGTTCAAGTGTGCAAGACCATAAACTTAAATATCTGATATAAACTTAGTACTGGTACTAAAAATGAACATTTAAAGAGAAGCTAAAAGATCGAGAACTTGAAGGATCATAACTTGAGAACCAAACTCTGAACACTCAGACTCTAAAGGAGGTCAACTTCTGAAGACCAGTCTCTGAAGAAAGTCAACCTATGAAGACTTAGACTCTGAAGGACCAGATCTTAAGATCTAGACTCTGAAGTCTCAGACTCTAGAGGAGGTCAACTTCCTCTGAAGTTCTCAGATTCTGAAGTCAGTCAACACAAGGATCAAGAAGACCTTAATAGGTACTATTAGACTCTGATATCAATCAATTTATAGATCACGAAGACTATGATAGATCACTATTAGACTCGGAGAGCAATTTGTCTTCTTCTGATCACATTCAAATCCAAACAAAAATTATACACACAATTGGGATGTAAGGAATAATTCCTCTTAAAGTAAAGGGATTTCAAATATCTTTTCAATGACATTAACCATATCAAGTAACATTTCAACGTCTATGATCAAGCTTCTCCAAGACTCACTTGTGCTAACTCTTCTCTTCAGCGGCTCTTTTCTGTTTCTCTATATAAGGAGCTGAAGACTTGAAGAAGCAAAACTAATCATTGAAAATAAAAATAGCTATTACTTTGTCAAACAAAAAAAATATAAGTTTAACTTATAATTTCTTACCATTTGTATATCTTAGAAATTCATAAGTTTTAAGAGTCTTTGAAGTTGTATTTTGTTTACACCTCTGATTGTATATCAAGATGAACCTGTTGGTTTCAATGCAATACATAAACAATTTGGTTGTTGCTGCCTTTATTTTTTTTTGCGTTGGGATTTCGGAGTTCAAGTCCAATTTAGCTTTCGAAAATTGCTTGGATGCATAAATATTTTGCTCGACTTCTTATAGAGTGATTCCTACATGAATCCACCTTAAGTTAGTTTATAGCTAAATTCATTACTTTAAGTTCGGTTTATTTTATCATTGTAAATGTTATATATAGTTTATCGAGTTGTTGGATTTCTTGTTTGTGTTGCAAATTCGACTTTGTAATATCATTTTTAGCCCGGCTTCTTATAAAGTGATTCCTAGATGAATCCACCTTAAGTTAGCTTATAGCTAAATTCATTACTTTAGGTTCGGTTTATTTTACCGTTGTAAATGTTGTATATAGTTATTGAGTTATTAGATTTATTATTGCGTTGCATATTCGACTTTGTAATATCATTTTTGCACGGATTCTTATAGAGTGATTCCTACATGAATACATATTAAGTTAGCATATAGCTAAATTCAGAACTTTAGATTTTGGTTTATTTTAGGTCCCTTAGCTTTCTCTTGTGTTTTTGTAATGAGTTTCTTGTTGCTTACATTTGTTTAATGGGCTTGTATTTTAATCGCTTTATTACATCCTTATTCGACAAAGTGTACCCTCATTCCCGTTATGCGTAATAATTTTACCGCTTTCCTTTATTTTGTTCTTATGCATTAGTTAATTGTTAACTCAAGATTAAAATCAACCATTTTCAAAAAACAACAAAAAAATAGCACCTATGCTCAAATATTTACTCATATTCCGCAAAGACCCAATCTTCATAAAAGTGGACGGTAAAGGACTAAAAAATGCACATTTCTCTAGAAGCCTTTGGTAAACGAACGCTCGATGCACACCTTGCTCCAACGATTACCTAGTCCATGTAAAATCAACTTAACCAATCAAACTTGTTTTTCGCCCTTGCGAGACTTCGTAAGCATTTTCACAAACGAGTATGCTTTATCCATGTCGCCGTAAAACAAATAAAGGCTTCCGCCTCCAAGAGTGAGCAACAACAAAAGGTTTAACCACTCCATGTGTCTAAAGGATCACTCCTTAAAAGCAACCAACAAATAGTTCTTTGCTAGTAAGAAATATGTAGCCTTGAGTTCTCCATCGCACTTGAAATGTTATCAGGCACCACATTAATAAAAAGAGCATTCCCATTCATTGTAAACCATTGGGCCCACCCAACTTGTTGGGCCCATTACCTAAGTCCATTACATTGTTAGTTTGTAATCACATAAATTGCTTTGATACAAGATACTTTAAACCATAAGAGAAGAAAATGCCGCATCACCACCAAAAATTTTAAGGCATCATGTACATGAGATTTTTTTTTATGAATCTAATATTCTATTTATTCATAATCGATGTGAGATTTAGGACTTATTTGATTTCCTTTTCTAAAATTGTTTTTTGATTTTAAATATTTGTAAATAATAAAACTTGTTTGTCGGTCTAATTTTACCAAATTATTTTTTTAAACTGTTTTCTATTTAGGAGTTTTAAATAATAAAAAAAATAGAAGAAGTTTTGGAGGTTTTGATTATTTATTTTTAATTCTTGAAAAAAAACAAAGAAAAAAAAATACACTATTCATTATTCACAAATTTGAAATATCGTATAACTTTAAAATAATTTTTAAAATTTGAGTTACCAATCTTGTTTTCTTTTATTTTTTTTCCGTCATAAAATATTTTTTTAAAAATGATTTACAAAATAATATTTAAAAACTAAAACTTCAAACTTATTCAAACAATCACTTAATCACACATACATGCCAACACAACCGCGCCTTTTAACTTGGTAATTTCATCCCGCTAAAAAAATATAATAAAAACAAATATTATATATATTTTAAGTACATTAAAATAGATGTAAATAGTAGTACTAATGTTAAATTTATTCAAACATAGATAATAGGATCACAAGGGATAATGCAAGTACCAGAACCAACTTAAAGTTGGACAAATAAAGGATCCAACGAAACAAACAAACATAGATTACTTTATTATTATTAGAGAAACCCCTAAGATAGCAAAGCTGCGTTTCAATTCTAGTTATTAATCCACTCTATGACTAGGAACCCAATGTGGACATTTAGGACTAAAATACTTTGCTGTAACTTTATTATTATTAGAGAAACCCCTAAGATGGCAAAGCTGCGTTTCAATTCTAGTTATTCATCAACTCTATGAGCAGGGACCCAATGTGGACATTTAGGACTAAAATACTTTGCCGTAACTCTTGACTCCAAAAGCTCCACAACAGGTGCAGATTTCACACACCTAGGAGTTTTGTATTGATTTATTGAACCTCCCAAACTAATAGCATAATCCATAAGCTTATCAAATGTCCCCATCTCCACAATCTTAATCTCAAGTGGTCCAATTGATTTGTCTGAAACACGACCTTGTCGATAAACACTGTTAAGCGACTCTTCAATAGTTAAACAACAATCTTCATAAACACAATCTGGAATTGTTGTTGACCCTTTAAGATTTAATTCCCAATACAACACATAGTGTCCAGGAATTGTTCTTAAGTCTGCATAACTAGTGTACTCTGCTACATCTGCATCATATGGTACTAAATGTGTGACAACATTTTTAATTGCATTTTGTAGCTCAACTTCACCTATTTTGTCTATATCTATGCTTAGAACAACGTTTTTTCTGCCGATAAAGCTGAATTGCGGTGCATTGTTCTTGAATCCAGTCACTTTCAATATATCTCCCACTTTGTACCTGTAAAGTCCTGTAAATTTCACACTCAATTTCATTAGTAAACCCATTTTTCAACTGTGTATTTTTTTAATAGTAAATAAATAACTCACCAGCATAAGTGGTAACAACAAGCTCATATTCTTGATCCAACTTGACATCAACAAGATCCACCAACTCTTGCTTTTCTTTCTCATGTGGAGAATCGTTATTACTTCTATTAACCGTTAAGAATTCGTAGTAGCACATGGTAGGGATAAGGGTATAAGACACATCACAAGGTTTACAAAGAGGATTAAGGTTAACACCGAAGAAACCTTCACTAGCAGCATACACAGTACAAACAAGTGGAAGACCATTACTATAATAATCCAAAGTAGGAATATATTGTGACATTGATCCTGTCACAATAGCATCAACATACTTGGTATTAGGCCACAACCTAGTTATAATACCTTGCCAACAACCTTTGCTACACTCAGATTCAACAAAATCAGCAAGGTTTTTGTCAGGTTTGAGAATCTTCATCACAGCCTCTCTCACTGAACTGTCAGTGATAAGAGGATTAAGTGTTCCAGTTCTTATATCATGGCAAAGAAGTGACCAATTTTTCTCGAGGAACCCAATGGCCCGAATAAGACCCGAAGCGAAGACAGCACCGACACGAAAGACTTCCTTGTTTTGACAAAGACCACATAGAAGTTGTGAATACATACTTTGGTATGAGTTAAGACAAAAAATAGTTTCATTTGGACTTGTGAAATTTGTGTATGGATCGTAAGACTTGTTTATAAATTGAGAACTTTTGTAAATGCTTGTAAGAACGGGACTAGCCTTAATGCCTCCTGGTGTTTTAGTTTCACTTTTTATAAACATTAGGTACATTCCTTTGCCTTTTTCTAGGTCAGGAACAAATTGACTAATTATTGGCATCAATAGACTAGATAGAAAATATCTTTTTCCAGATTCTTCTTCAGTTGCTGGCATCAACTTTCTCTCACCGCCAGATGTTCCTGAGCTGCAATACCAAAAATAACCAAAACAAGCCAATTAATATGTAGATAGCATACCAAACCATATAAATATAATCTTAAATTTCCAACTAAACTAAAACTAAGTACCTCGTGAGAAAATGTGAAATGGGGTTTGAGGTGAGGATTGGAGAAGTATCACCATTGGCGATACGGTTAATATCATTTTTTATATCATCATAGGTTATGATAGGGACAAGATTCTTAAAGGTTTCACTATCACTTTGGCCATTGAGACCTTGTCTTTGTAAGTACTCAACATTTGCATTGTGAGACAGAATTTCAGCTAACACTTTCTTTTGGATTTCATCTGCATTTGTAGTAGCATCTTCTATGAACTCAAGAACTTTTTTTATTTTTTGTGAGAGATCATCATATTCAAGAGAAGTTTACATGGTAATATAGATAAAATAACTCAAGAACTAAAGAGTTACAAGAGGATTGTGAAGTTTGAATGAATGAGAAACGCTATATATAGAGAGAAGCAGACGTGTAAGAGTAGGAACCATTCATGAATCAGTAATTATTGTATCCACTTTAACATTTTTACTTTCAATTTTTAAAAAATGTGATTTATTTTTAAATTAAAATAAATATAAAAAGCAATCTAAACCTATTAAAAAATTTATAAAAAAAACAAATATTTATATAAAAAGTTTTTTTAAATAAACTTCGAAAATATATTTTAAAATATAAAAAATCTATTTTATGAGATTTTGTTTCTTAAAATGTAAATATTTTAATAAAAAACATTCTTAAAGTTTATAGTGTTTTTTTTATAATAATAAAAAATCCTATTTTTATTGAACAGGTGATATTTTTTTAAAACACATGAAAAAATGGCGTTTTTTTAATGGCACTCTTCACTTTTGTAGATAATAAACTAATTCCTACCTCACTCGTATTCACACTTTCAAAAAAATAAAAAATACATAAATTAACGCTACTGCGGTAAAAAGAAAAAACTAGATTCTTCTTCATTTTTCCTTTGTCTTTCACTTTTTTTTTTCACATTTTTACTTTAAGTTTTTATAAAGTGAGGTGGATTTTTATATTAAATCAGTTTTGTTAAACAATTTACCATGTTTCTTATAAAAAAGTATTCTAAAGATTTAAAATTTTTATTAAAACAATTATTTATTTTAAGATTTTTTTAAATAAACTTTGAAAATATATTTAGAAGTATAAAAAATTTATTTTAAGAGATATTTTCCTTAAATAAATTATATAAACATGGTAATAAAAAACATTATCAATATTTATAGTGTTTTTTTATTTAAAAAAACTCATTTTTGTTGACCAAGTAATATTTTTTAAAAACATAAAAAAAGAGAGCGCTTTTTCAAAAAAGATTTTTTGTACATAATATATTTTTCTCTGTCTCACTTGGATCCACATATTAAAAAAAAACTAAAAACACGTGAAACAACACTATTGCGGGAAAAAAAGAAAACCAAACTCTTCTTCATTTTTCCTTTATCTATCACATATTTTTATTTTTTTACTTTCACATATTTACTTTTAGATTTTATAAAATGAGGATGATTTTTATATTAAACTAATTTTGTTAAACAATTTACAATGTTTCGTATAAAAAAGCATTCTAAACATGTTAAATTTTTATTAAAAAAAATTATTTATTTTTAAAAATATTTAAATAAACTTTGAAAATATATTTAGAAATATAAAAAAATTATTTTAAGAGATTTTTTTCCTTAAATAAATTATATAAACATGGTAAAAAATGTTGAGTTTGTAATTCCTTGTGTCGAAGCAGTGTAGCTCGACAGAAATAAGGATTAGTCGAAATAGCCTAATGTGTGCGTCGAGTTGCTTAGATGTCGAAGTGTCGAAGCAGGTAGTTTGACACAGAATTTCGGCTTAGAGCCAAATTAGTAATTTTAGGGTTTTGTGTTTTTGGGCTTTCAATAAATAGAGAGAGTAACCCTTATTTTGTAATAACTTAAATTCACAGATTTTGCAGTTGCAAAGTGAACAAAAGAAGGTTTTCACAGTTTGTAGGAGGAGATTCCGCAGGTGAAAATCATTCTCTTCTTCCTTTAATTTTTTCAAACTCTTTCTTTCTTTCTTATTTTCCTTTAACAGTTGTTGCGCATAATCTTTCTTGAGATCAAGATTGATTAGGAATTCTCAAAAAGTTTTGGGAGCATTCCAATATCTGGTATCTAGAGCTTCGATTGTATCATCTATTCAGAAGGAGGTGAAGGAGGTAGTCTCTTCACTGTCCTGATGCCTACCAAAACAAGGAGTGAAGCCTCCGAAAAAATTCATTTGAAAACAACTTCTTCATCTGTCTCATCAATTTCTGTAAATAAACTCAGGAAAATGATTCTACCAGTTGAAGAAGAAGAAGAGGAAGAGGAAGAGGAAAAGGAAGATGATCAACCTCTGGTCAAGAATACAAAAGAGGTAAAGAAAGAGGCTCATGACTTGTTCTTAGGATCTATTCAAGAACTTAGGGGGAGCTTACAAACCTCACTTTTTGGACTATTAGACTCAGGGGAAGCTTACAAACCTCAGACACTGAAGTTAACTTTTCAATTAAATTAATAACCATTGTTCTTAAATACTTGTGTTTGTTCATCATCAAAAAGGGGGAGATTGTTGGAACAAAATTGGTTTGTACCATATCTCTAAGGTTTTGATGATAACAAAGTATTTAAAGAACAATTGGGTATACTAATAAATGTTCAAGTGTGCAAGACTATAAACTTAAATATCTGATATAAACTTAGTACTGGTACTAAAAATGAACATTTAAAGAGAAGCTAAAAGATCGAGAACTTGGAGGATCATAACTTGAGAACCAGACTCTGAAGACTCAGACTCTAAAGGAGGTCAACTTCTGAAGACCAGTCTGTAATGCCCTGTATAATATATATCTAGAATAATACAATACAAGCATTTTATTTGGTACTGACACCATCATAAGTGCTTAATGGCGTAATTCACATACTTGACCATTTCTAATACATAAACACAATCTATGGCACAAGACATGGAAACTAGCCAAAATAAAAATCTAAGAATAATATACAATATCCTCAATTGTATACAACAAAATAATACATAGCGGAAAATACTAAATCCAAGCTTCCCTTGAGATATCCAAGCATCGTTCCACTTGTAAATCAAACCTGCAAACCACACCTGAAATATAACAACTATAGTGGGGTGAGATACATCAAATCTCAGTGAGTTCCCTATCTTATAGATTCTCTCGGCTTTACAGGGTTCTAGCCAAATCCTAACTCAAGTCAAGGGGAAGGGAAATGACCTTGAGTTCGTAATCTCATAATCTCACACTATATGGAAACACACTATTGAGTATGTTACTCAAAATATTCACTTATAGATAACCTTGTCAAGGCATCCCCTTTCTCCCGCCCTCTTCTACGTCTAGAAGTAGGAACGAGTCATGGACCCTCGTAGATTTCTTGGCATACGAAATGGATTCGGAAATAAGGGACACATTATCAACTTAAATCGTCACTTCACATGGCCCGTACACCGTCACAAGTCTCTTTACCCGTAGGCTCCATTCGTACTATAACATTGGGAATCAAACCTACCAAGAAATCGTGCATTCATTACAGAGGAGCTTGTTACTCATGAAATGGCACATAATAGAATAATGGTTACGATTTTGTGATTTCACATACAACCATAATTGTATTCAATAATTCTAGGTCACATTAGCCTTTAGGCCTCTTTTGCCTTTAACAATTAACCATAAAATTACACGTGTTCCATAATAGTGTTTCACTCTTTCTATACCATTCGGTAATGGACACACGCCTCGACCTCTCCTGCACGAGCATTGTCATTAAGTTATCTACTCTAGGCCAGAACTCGTCAATGAATGCACGAGCGTCGCCATCCAGAGTTTCTATCACAATTCTATTCACAACCTAGAATTATACCATTTTGTTTTGGGGTAAAGTTTCCTCACTCTCCCTAACTCATTTTAACATGCATATTCTCTCATTCATTTTAACAACAATATTAGATAGATATGGCATAACACAATTATTACAAGTAAATACGTATAATCACACATCACATAAAACATCCCTCTCGGGTTCCCTCCGATTCATTTAATCGGGCATTGAAATCAATACTTTTCACTTTTATCCCGTAGGATACTTTCCCAGCTTTACATCGGCTAACACTATGCCTCGATCGAATTTACGATCCAAAGGATACGAAATTTCAACATAACACATAACATTGTTATCATTCAAATGCCACTAATTAATTAGAGGGTCGTCGTGGCTTTCTAACGATACCAAGAACGTCTCGATCCGAGTTACGGATCAAAAGTTATGGATTTTAGAAAAAAACAATTTTATTTTTTGTTCCAGGTCGCGCTAAGTGGGCCCCACCCATGCTAAGCGCGTTACTCTCTGCCTAATGGAGGCGAAAATTCTCCAGACCGCACTAAGCGCGCGTCTGCGCGCTAAGCGCGCACTGCGATTTTCAGAAAAATGAATCTTTTAACAGCAGAATTTCCAACCCCCAATTCACCCTCAATCCATACCCAAACAACCAATAGAGGTATATTATCATATTTTTATCATGGTTTACCCCACAAACCTCACAAACATAAATTTCAACATCAAAACCTAGTTTTCACACAAAACCCCAATATTTCTAAACTCACTCCAAATCAATATCAAACATCATAATCATTACCAATAGATATTTCTACATGTATAATGATCATGCTACACGATGTATATCACATTCCAACCGTTAGATTCCATTGATTAGCAATTTAAGCATTTTCTCTCAATTTAACCTAAGTTCCAAAACAACTTATTTCTAGAACTTAAAGTGTCTAACTAGAACCCACCTGATAATCGAAGAGAAGTTTGAAGAAGATGGTGATGATGATGATCCATGGGTCTTCTCTCTTCTTCCTCTTTCTCCATTTCTCTTCCTTTCCTCTTCTTTCTCTTTTCTTCTTCTCCTTACTAACTTCTTCTTCTTTCTTTCTTTTCTCTTTCCAAATATATATATATATATATATATATATATATATATATATATATATAAACCAATATTATATAATATAATCCAATAAAGTAAAATATCTCCAAATTGATATTTTGTCATCTCAACCCAATTGATCAATTATTAGAGTTATCTTAAAATACTCCCTTAAACTAATAAATATCACTCTGTCTTGTTAATAAATTACACAGTCTCTTAAGAAAGTCAACCTATGAAGACTCAGACTCTGAAGGACCAGATCTTAAGATCTAGACTCTGAAGTCTCAGACTCTAGAGGAGGTCAACTTCCTCTGAAGTTCTCAGACTCTGAAGTCAGTCAACACAAGGATCAAGAAGACCTTAATAGGTCACTATTAGACTCTGATATCAATCAATTCATAGATCACGAAGACTATGATAGATCACTATTAGACTCGGAGAGCAATTTATCTTCTTCTGATCACATGCAAATCCAAACAAAAATTATACATACAATTGGGATGTAATGAATAATTCCTCCTAAAGTAAAGGGATTTCAAATATTTTTTCAATGACATTAACAATATCAAGTAACATTCCAACATCTATGATCAAGCTTCTCCAAGACTCACTTGTGCTAACTCTTCTCTTCAGTGACTCTTTTCGGTTTCTCTATATAAGGAGCTGAAGACTTGAAGAAGCAAAACTAATCATTGACAATAAAAAGAGCTGTTACTTTGTCAAAAAAAAAATAATACAAGTTTAACTTATAATTTCTCACCATTTGTATATCTTAGAAATTCATAAATTTTAAGAGTATTTTAAGTTGTATTTTGTTTACACCTCTGATTGTATATCAAGATGAACCTGTTGGTTTTAATGCAATACATAAACAATGTGGTTGTTGCTGCCTTTGTTTTTTTTTGCGTTGGGATTTCGGAGTTCAAGTCCAATTTAGCTTTCGAAAATTGCTTTGATGCATAGATATTTTGCTCGACTTCTTATAGAGTGATTCCTACATGAATCCACCATAAGTTAGTTTATAGCTAAATTCATTACTTTAAGTTCGGTTTATTTTATCATTGTAAATGTTATATATAGTTTATCGAGTTGTTGGATTTCTTGTTTGTGTTGCAAATTCGACTTTGTAATATCATTTTTAGCTCGGCTTCTTATAAATTGATTCCTACATGAATCCACCTTAAGTTAGCTTATAGCTAAATTCATTACTTTAGGTTCGGTTTATTTTACCGTTGTAAATGTTGTATATAGTTATTGAGTTATTAGATTTATTATTGTGTTGCATATTCGACTTTGTAATATCATTTTTGCACGGATTCTTATAGAGTGATTCCTACATGGATCCACATTAAGTTAGCATATAGCTAAATTCAGAACTTTAGATTTTGGTTTATTTTAGGTCCCTTAACTTTCTCTTGTGTTTTTTGTAATGAGTTTCTTGTTGCTTACATTTGTTTAATGGACTTGTATTTTAATCGCTTTATTACATCCTTATTCGACAAAGTGTACCCCTATTCTCGTTATGCGTAATAATTTTACCGCTTTCCTTTATTTTGTTCTTATGCATTAGTTAATTGTTAACTCAAGATTAAAATCAACCATTTTCAAAAAACAACAAAAAAATAACACCTATGCTCAAATGTTTACTCATATTCCGCAAAGACCCAATCTTCATTAAAGTGGACGGCAAAGGACCAAAAAATGCGCATTTCTCTAGAAGCCTTGAGTAAACGAACGCTCGATGCACACCTTGCTCCAACGATTACCTAGCCCATGTAAAATCAACTTAACCAATCAAACTTGTTTGTCGCCCTTGCGAGACTTCGTAAGCATTTTCACAAACGAGTATGCTTTATCCATGTCGCCGTAAAACAAATAAAGGCTTCCGCCTCCAAGAGCGAGCAACAACAAAAGGTTTAACCACTCCATGTGTCTAAAGGATCACTCCTTAAAAGCAACCAACAAATAGTTCTTTGCTAGTAAGAAATATGTAGCCTTGAGTTCTCCATCGCACTTGAGATGTTATCAGGCACCACATTAATAAAAGAGCATTCCCATTCATTGTAAACCATTGGGCCCACCTAACTTGTTGGGCCCATTACCTAAATCCATTACATTGTTAGTTTGTAATCATATAAATTGCTTTGATACAAGATACTTTAAACCGTAAGAGAAGGAAATGTCGCATCACCACCAAAAATTTTAAGGCATCATGTACATGAGATTTTTTTTTATGAATCTAATATTCTATTTATTCATAATCGATGTGAGATTTAGGACTTATTTGATTTCCTTTTCTAAAATTGTTTTTTGATTTTAAATATTTGTAAATAATAAAACTTGTTTGTCGGTCTAATTTTACCAGATTATTTTTGAAAACTGTTTTCTATTTAGGAGTTTTAAATAATAAAAAAATAAAATAAGTTTTGGAGGTTTTGATTTTTTATTTTTAATTCTTGAAAAAAAACAAAGAAAAAAAATACACTTTTCATTATTCACAAATTTGAAATATCGTATAACTTTAAAATAATTTTTAAAATTTGAGTTACGAAACTTGTTTTCTTTTATTTTTTTTCCATCATAAAATATTTTTTTTAAAATGATTTACAAAATAATATTAAAAAACTAAAACTTCAAACTTATTCAAACAATCACTTAATCACACATACATGCCAACACAACCACGCCTTTTAACTTGATAATTTCATCCCGCTAAAAAAATATAATAAAAACAAATATTATATATATTTTAAGTACATTAAAACAGATGCAAATAGTAGTACTAAAGTTAAATTTATTCAAACATAGATAATAGGATCACAAGGGATAATGCAAGTACCAGAACCAACTCAAAGTTGGACAAATAAAGGATCCAACGAAACAAACAAACATATATTACTTTATTATTATTAGAGAAAGCCCTAAGATAGCAAAGCTGCGTTTCAATTCTAGTTATTAATCCACTCTATGACTAGGAACCCAATTCGGACATTTAGGACTAAAACACTTTGCCGTAACTTTATTATTATTAGAGAAACCCCTAAGATGGCAAAGCTGCGTTTCAATTCTAGTTATTCATCAACTCTATGAGCAGGGACCCAATGTGGACATTTAGGACTAAAATACTTTGCCGTAACTCTTGACTCCAAAAGCTCCACAACAGGTGCAGATTTCACACACCTAGGAGTTTTGTATTGATTTATTGAACCTCCCAAACTAATAGCATAATCCATAAGCTTATCAAATGTCCCCATCTCCACAATCTTAATCTCAAGTGGTCCAATTGATTTGTCTGAAACACGACCTTGTCGATAAACACTGTTAAGCGACTCTTCAATAGTTAAACAACAATCTTCATAAACACAATCTGGAATTGTTGTTGACCCTTTAAGATTTAATTCCCAATACAACACATAGTGTCCAGGAATTGTTCTTAAGTCTGCATAACTAGTGTACTCTGCTACATCTGCATCATATGGTACTAAATGTGTGACAACATTTTTAATTGCATTTTGTAGCTCAACTTCACCTGTTTTGTCTATATCTATGCTTAGAACAACGTTTTTTCTGCCGATAAAGCTGAATTGCGGTGCATTGTTCTTGAATCCAGTCACTTTCAATATATCTCCCACTTTGTACCTGTAAAGTCCTGTAAATTTCACACTCAATTTCATTAGTAAACCCATTTTTCAATTGTGTATTTTTTTAATAGTAAATAAATAACTCACCAGCATAAGTGGTAACAACAAGCTCATATTCTTGATCCAACTTGACATCAACAAGATCCACCAACTCTTGCTTTTCTTTCTCATGTGGAGAATCGTTATTACTTCTATTAACCGTTAAGAATTCGTAGTAGCACATGGTAGGGATAAGGGTATAAGACACATCACAAGGTTTACAAAGAGGATTAAGGTTAACACCGAAGAAACCTTCACTAGCAGCAT
Organism: Lathyrus tuberosus; assembly: GCA_022829125.1. Lineage (NCBI taxonomy): Eukaryota > Viridiplantae > Streptophyta > Magnoliopsida > Fabales > Fabaceae > Lathyrus > Lathyrus tuberosus. Next base: position 4,896,242 of record JALAZF010000430.1, on the reverse strand, counting down.
ACACAGTACAAACAAGTGGAAGACCATTACTATAATAATCCAAAGTAGGAATATATTGTGACATTGATCCTGTCACAATAGCATCAACATACTTGGTATTAGGCCACAACCTAGTTATAATACCTTGCCAACAACCTTTGCTACACTCAGATTCAACAAAATCAGCAAGGTTTTTGTCAGGTTTGAGAATCTTCATCACAGCCTCTCTCACTGAACTGTCAGTGATAAGAGGATTAAGTGTTCCAGTTCTTATATCATGGCAAAGAAGTGACCAATTTTTCTCGAGGAACCCAATGGCCCGAATAAGACCCGAAGCGAAAACAGCACCGACACGAAAGACTTCCTTGTTTTGACAAAGACCACATAGAAGTTGTGAATACATACTTTGGTATGAGTTAAGACAAAAAATAGTTTCATTTGGACTTGTGAAATTTGTGTATGGATCGTAAGACTTGTTTATAAATTGAGAACTTTTGTAAATGCTTGTAAGAACGGGACTAGCCTTAATGCCTCCTGGTGTTTTAGTTTCACTTTTTATAAACATTAGGTACATTCCTTTGCCTTTTTCTAGGTCAGGAACAAATTGACTAATTATTGGCATCAATAGACTAGATAGAAAATATTTTTTTCCAGATTCTTCTTCAGTTGCTGGCATCAACTTTCTCTCACCGCCAGATGTTCCTGAGCTGCAATACCAAAAATAACCAAAACAAGCCAATTAATATGTAGATAGCATACCAAACCATATAAATATAATCTTAAATTTCCAACTAAACTAAAACCAAGTACCTCGTGAGAAAATGTGAAATGGGGTTTGAGGTGAGGATTGGAGAAGTATCACCATTGGCGATACGGTTAATATCATTTTTTATATCATCATAGGTTATGATAGGGACAAGATTCTTAAAGGTTTCACTATCACTTTGGCCATTGAGACCTTGTCTTTGTAAGTACTCAACATTTGCATTGTGAGACAGAATTTCAGCTAACACTTTCTTTTGGATTTCATCTGCATTTGTAGTAGCATCTTCTATGAACTCAAGAACTTTTTTTATTTTTTGTGAGAGATCATCATATTCAAGAGAAGTTTACATGGTAATATAGATAAAATAACTCAAGAACTAAAGAGTTACAAGAGGATTGTGAAGTTTGAATGAATGAGAAACGCTATATATAGAGAGAAGCAGACGTGTAAGAGTAGGAACCATTCATGAATCAGTAATTATTGTATCCACTTTAACATTTTTACTTTCAATTTTTAAAAAATGTGATTTATTTTTAAATTAAAATAAATATAAAAAGCAATCTAAACCTATTAAAAAATTTATAAAAAAAACAAATATTTATATAAAAAGTTTTTTTAAATAAACTTTGAAAATATATTTTAAAATATAAAAAATCTATTTTATGAGATTTTGTTTCTTAAAATGTAAATATGTTAATAAAAAACATTCTTAAAGTTTATAGTGTATTTTTTATAATAAAAAAATCCTATTTTTATTGACCATGTGATATTTTTTTAAAACACATGAAAAAATGGCGTTTTTTAAGGGTTTAATGTTAGTGCACTGTCAGTGTAAAAAAATATTACACATGCATCCAATCAAAATATTTTAAAGTGTCAAATCATTTAAATAATTTAAGATTAACAAGCTGACTTGGCGGGATACATGGTTGTCATTGGTTGACAGTGTAAAAATAATTTACACTGTTAGTGCACAATCCCTTTTCTCTTTTTTTTAATGGCACTCTTCACTTTTGTACATAATAAATTAATTCCTACCTCACTCGTATTCACACTTTCAAAAAAATTAAAAATACATAAATTAATCCTACTGCGGTAAAAAGAAAAAACTAGATTCTTCTTCTTTCAATTTTTTTTTTCACATTTTTACTTTAAGTTTTTATAAAGTGAGGTGGATTTTTATATTAAATTTGTTTTGCTAAACAATTTACAATGTTTCTTATAAAAAAAATTCTAAAGATTTAAAATTTTTATTAAAACAATTATTTATTTTAAGATTTTTTTTAAATAAACTTTGAAAATATATTTAGAAGTATAAAAAATTTATTTTAAGAGATTTTTTCCTTAAATAAATTATATAAACATGGTAATAAAAAACATTATCAATATTTATAGTGTTTTTTTATTAAAAAAAACTCATTTTTATTGACCAAGTGATATTTTTTAAAAAAATGAAAAAAGAGAGCGCTTTTTCAAAAAAGATTTTTTGTACATAATATATTTTTCTCTGCCTCACTTGGATCCACATATTGAAAAAAAAAACTAGGAACACGTGAAACAACACTATTGCGGCAAAAAAAAGAAAACTAAACTCTTCTTCATTTTTCCTTTATCTATCACATATTTTTATTTTTTTACTTTCACATTTTTACTTTTATATTTTATAAAATGAGGATGATTTTTATATTAAACTAATTTTGTTAAACAATTTAGAATGTTTCGTATAAAAAAGCATTCTAAACATGTTAAATTTTTATTCAAAAAAATTATTTATTTTTAAAAATATTTAAATAAACTTTTAAAATAAATTTAGAAATATAAAAAAATTATTTTAAGAGATTTTTTTCCTTAAATAAATTATATAAACATGGTAAAAAAATGTTGAGTTTGTAATTCCTTGTGTCGAAGCAGTGTAGCTCGATAGCAATAAGGATTAGTCGAAATAGCCTAATGTGTGCATCGAGTTGCTTAGATGTCGAAGTGTCGATGGAGGTAGCTTGACACAAAATTTCGACTTAGACCAAAATTAGTAATTTGGGGGTTTTGTGTTTTTGGGCTTTCTCATCAATAAATAGAGAGAGTAACCCTTATTTTGTAATAACTTAAATTCACAGATTTTGCAGTTGCAAAGTGAATAAAAGAAGGTTTTCACAGTTTGTAGGCGGAGATTCCCCAGGTGAAAATCATTTTCTTCTTCCTTTAATTTTGTCAAACTCTTTCTTTCTTTCTCATTTTCCTTTAACAGTTGTTGCGCATAATCTTTCTTGAGATCAAGATTGATTAGGAATTCTCAAAAAGTTTTGGGAGAATTCCAATATCTGGTATCTAGAGCTCCGATTGTATCACCTATTTAGAAGGAAGTGAAGGAGGTAGTCTCTTCCACTGTCTTGATGCCTACCAAAATAAGGAGTGAAGCCTCCGGAAAAATTCATTTGAAAACAACTTCTTCATCTGTCTCATCAATTTCTATAAATAAACTCAGGAAGATGATTCTACCAGTTGAAGAAGAAGAAGAGGAAGAGGAAAAGGAAGATGATCAACCTCTGGTTAAGAAGACCAAATAGGTAAAGAAATAGGCTCATGACTTGTTCTTATAAGTTATTCAAGAACTTAGGGGGAGCTTACAAACCTCACTTTTTGTACTATTAGACTCAGGGGAAGCTTACAAACCTCAGACCCTGAAGTTAACTTTTTAATTAAATTAACAACCATTATTCTTAAATACTTGTGTTTGTTCATCATCAAAAAGAGGGAGATTGTTGGAACAAAATTGGTTTGTACCATATCTCTAAGTTTTGATGATAACAAAGTATTTAAAGAACAATTGGGTATACTAATAAATTTTCAAGTGTGCAAGACCATAAACTTAAATATCTGATATAAACTTAGTACTGGTACTAAAAATGAACATTTAAAGAGAAGTTAAAAGATCGAGAACATGAAGGATCATAATTGGAGAACCAGACTCTGAAGACTCAGACTCTAAAGGCGGTCAACTTCTAAAGACCAGTCTCTGAAGAAAGTCAACCTATGAAGACTCAGACTCTGAAGGACCAGATCTTAAGATCTAGACTCTGAAGTCTCAGACTCTAGAGGAGGTCAACTTCCTCTGAAGTTCTTAGACTCTGAAGTCAGTCAACACAAGGATCAAGAAGAATTTAATAGGTCACTATTAGACTCTGATATCAATCAGCGCGTAGATCAAGAAGACAATGATAGATCACTATTAGACTCAGAGAGCAATTTGTCTTCTTCTAATCACATACAAATCCAAACAAAAATCTATACACACAGCTGGGATGTAACGAATAATTCCTCTTGAAGTAAAGGGATTTCAAATATCTTTTCAATGACATTAAACATATCAAGTAACATTCCAATGTCTATGATCAAGCTTCTCCAAGACTCACTTGTGCTAACTCTTCTCTTCAGTGACTCTTTTCTGTTTCTCTATATAAGGAGCTGAAGACTTGAAGAAACAAAACTAATCATTGACAATAAAAAGAGTTGTTACTTTGTCAAAAAAAAAAACATGTTTAACTTATAATTTCTCATCATTTGTATATCTTAGAAATTCATAAGTCAGTCTTTTAAGTTGTATTTTGTTTACACCTCTGATTGTATACCAAGTGTAATATTCAAACAATCTTTCAAGTTAGATTGTAAGAAGTCTCTTGTTTGTGTGTTTAAGCATCTAAAGTTTTTTTCTTATGTGCTTGAACATTAGAAGTCTCTTACTTGTGTGTTTGATATTGGAAGTCTCTTATTTGTGTGCTTGAGCATTTATAATCAGTTGTTATTATAGTGAAATTCATTGAAAGTGCAAGGAGATTTGACTACTATCGTTTTGTGGAAGGAACCATAATAAACTTGCTTGTGTCTCTGTTTCTTTCACTTTCTGCTGGCTCATAATTTCAACGCCTGGTTTGAGTTAATGGAATAAATAAGGGAAATAGAATTCCGGTGAAGTTATGATTGACTTCGACAGGACAGTATAATTATGGAGGTCTAGTCGAAGTTACCCTTATGCAAAGAGGAAGGGTTGGTCAGACTTAGGAAAATTTTCTAAGTTTGGAGATGTAATTCGACAAAGACGCTATTGATGGTGTCTTTGATTTGAAGTTTGAATTTGAATAAGGGAGGGAACTTTGTTCTTATCCAGTTTCAAAAGGAGACACGTGGAGCACGTTGGAGAAATAAAGACATGTCGAGTAGGGATGGCAGGCAGACACAAATCCGCGGGGCCCACCCGCACCCGAACCCGAATCAACGGGTGAAAACCCGAGTTGACTGGGTTTGGGTTCGGGTTCGGGTGCCACCCGATATTTCGGGTGCGGGTTTGGGTAGTGTAAAACCCGTGCCCGAAACCCGAAACCACACCCGCTATATATATATATATATATATAAATAAATAAATAAATAAATAAATAAATAAATAAATATATATATATATATATATATATATATATATATATATATTTTTGAGTTTTTGCTACGGGTTCGGGTTTGGGTGAAAAAACCCGAACCCAACGGGTGCGGGCGTGGGTGTTATTTTGCCACCCGAATAACCTTTGGGTTCGGGTTCGGGTTCAGGTGGTGATTTCGGGCGCGGGTTTGGGTAGTGTGAAACTCGCACCCGACCCGACCCGTTGCCATCCCTAATGTCGAGCGCCACTTGTCTTGATTTAGGAAAAAGGCTGTTAGAAGCAGTTATTTCAATTTAGTATAAATAAGAGATCTTAGTGTTAGGATTTCGTGTGTGGTCAAGTTTGTACAAGTCACTCAAATTACTCAAAGTACCCAGTGTGTAGAGAAAAGAGTTATTGAGAAATGTGCGTTTGATGAAACATAATTTTCTTACAGTTTTAACAAATTCAGTTTATGCTTTTTGCCCAGAAATTCATTTTCTTTATTTGTACAAGTTACTTTTAACACATTTTACCGCACTTTCGATTACTTTCCTAAAACATACTTTCTTTTGTACTTTCGAAGTAAACTATTTTCAAATCATGAATACTGTCGAAGTTTTCATTGTTTCTCAGAATTTAATTTAAAACCATTAGCACATGTCCTAGGATTCACTGGTTGATCCTGTAAGATAACAAATATTTGGATACCAGCGGTTGTTTACCAATTTTCGTGGTAAAAAAATTGGCACGCCCAGTGGGACCGTGCCAGTGACATATTTTTACAAATTTTCTTTTGAATTTTTTTATTAAGTTCTTCATATTTGTTGTCTCTCTCTTTCGAAACTTCGTTGTATGTTATTGAGAAGTGGTAAAGTAGCCGCTACTAACGAAGATAGACCAAGGAGAAGATACATGAGGAGAATGGCAAGCCAAAATCAGCCAAACAATTCAAATCCTCAAAATACATCAAATAACAATGGTGAACCTACCTCAGCGTCTTCGACAGGGGGAACAATGGTTTCAACACCTATTTCTGAACCGATACTGACCACGACAAGTTCGACACCAATGCAGTCGATTTCCCACAGTGATCCCATTTTAACTTACATTGGGCCATGGGGTCCTCTAGCAGCCCCCCACCAATAAGGAACGTTTCGAAAAGACCCTTTATGCCTCCAGGCTTCTCTATGCCTTTAAGTAGTCGAGAACAGCCTTATGGAATGCCAACATCCATGATGGCGAACTTACATTACATTGGGTCAACATTCTCAGAACCTGTAATAAATGTAACTTCACCATTACAAGGGTCAGGATCTGGGATTAATAATATGGGTCGAAATGATCAACCCTTAGGGATAGGTTTTCCACCCAAATGCCAAGCATAACTAATAGTTCTGCGGTGGTTATTAGGCAGCAAATGGACGAGAGTAACCACGAAATGGTCCAGATGCTTGCCGAAACGACCAGGACAATCTTTAATCCTCTAATCCAAAACACTACCTAAACCAACCAATAAATGGTCGCGCAAATGATGTGCATTGAGGACATTTTTGGTGTACCACAACCTCCTCGACACCCGCAGAGGGAGTATATGGTGGAAAATTAAGGGTTACCCTTTGGAGAGGATGTCACTATTAACCAAGTCCAACAAAACCAAAAGAACACACCCCGAGTGAATGTGGTTAACCAGGAGAGGTAGTCGAACAACCTAGAGTCAAACCTCCTAGGAATTAATCACAAATTCCAATAGAAGAGGAACCAAGGGTAGTAATGGTGAATAGAAACCAGAACACTGACAATGTCATACAACAAATTCGTCGTGATGATATGGCAGCAGATAACAATCTAGCAGCCATGGTCGAAAGGATTATGGCGCGAAATGGGGTAAGTTTTGGCCTGCGAAGACCAAACTACACATCACCATTATCATAATATATATTGCAATCAGATTTACCCGCCAGATAGAAAGTCCCTAAATTCACTAAATTTTCGGGGGATACCAATGAGTCTACTGTCGAACACGTGGCTAGATACTTAATAGAGGCAGGAGAGATTTCGAATAACAAAAACCTTAGGATTAAATATTTCCCTAGCTCTCTCACTAAAAACGCCTTCACATGGTTCACAACCTTGCCAGCAAACTCGATCCATACACGGACTCAATTGGAGAGATTGTTCCATGAACAATTTTACATGGGGCAAACCAAGATTAACCTAAAAGATTTGGCTAGTATAAAATGAAAGATTACTGAGCCAATAAACGATTATCTGAACAAATTTTGCCTACTTAAAGCCAGATGTTTCACACAGGTGCCAGAACATGAGTTGGTCGAAATGTCCGCTGGGGGCCTTGACTACTCTATTAGGAAGAAGTTGGACACCCAGTACTTGAGGGATATGGCCCAGTTGGATGACAGGGTTTGACAGTTAGAACGCTTGAAGGATGAAAAGGCTAGGGCAAATAAAAATAATAGAAGGGTAGCCTACGTTGAATTTAATGAAGACGACGAAGGAACATATGACGAGCCTTTAAACTTCGACGAGAACGAAATTGACCTTGCTGAATTAAAGCAAGGACCACCTTACTCTTGTAAGGTCTTAGCTCCTTCAAATGGAAAAAACTCAGTTGAACCAAAAAAGAACGATAGATTTCCTAAGAAGACTTACACTTTCGTCGTCACTAAATGTGACAAAATCTTTGATTTGTTAGTTAAGGATGGTCAAATGATAGTACCTCCCGGTGCTAAAATGCCTCCTTTAGAACAAAGAAAAAAAGAGACGTTTTGGTAAGTATCATAATTTCTTGGGTCATCAAACATCTCAATGTTTTCTTTTCATGGATCTCGTTCAGAATGAAATTAAGGACGGGAGGCTCGGATTTGGAGAGAAATCGAAGGCCCATGAAAAAATGAGCAATAATAACTTTAAGAATTTGAAGTATATGGAAAAAAAGAACCCTTTTTTTGCAATTCCTATGATGCAATTGGAGCTTATAAACAGAAAAGAATAAATTTGGATAGTCCTTTTTGGCTCCGGTGGCAAATAGATCAATGCATTATGTCTTCAAGAGAAGTTCCTATCGAAGTTCACTATGAATCTTTTGGTACCTATTATGAGATTTATGGGGATTATTTAGTAATAAGAAGTATAAAAAAAGAAATTTGTTGTATATACATTCGAACCACTATTGGTCATATTTCTTTTTATCGAGAAATCGAAGAAGCTATACAAGGTTTTTCTCGAGCCGATTCATATGGTATTCAGGACTCACATGATCATTAAGGGTGGTATCCAGGGTTTGCCAGCTCAGTTCTTGATAAAGAAAGCTCTTTACTTTGCTAGTATAGGGAATGTGGCCGCTTTCAAAAACATCTTTGTTTTGCTCACCTACGGGTTATTTTTGTTTCCCAACATCGATAACTTTGTAGATATCAATGCCATTAAGATTTTTTTGATTGGAAACCCTGTACCAACCTTGCTCGCAGATGCTTATCATTCTGTACATCTAAGGAATTTGTACAGCGGAGGAATGATCACCTGCTGTGTACCTCTGCTATACAAATGGTTCATTTCCCATTTGCCAAAGTCTGCTGCATTTTAGGATCAAAAGAATACTTTACGTTGGTCGCAGAGAATCATGTCTCTTACTAACTCTGACATCAATTGGTACAATCGAATCTATGATGGGATCAGGATCATTGACCGTTGTGGAAATTTCCCAAATGTACCCCTCATAGGAATCAATTATCATCCAGTTTTGGTTCGTCGTCAATTTGGATACCCGATGAGGCATGTCCCGCGTAATGCTCATCTGGAAGGTATTTTCTTCAAGGAAGGAGAAAATGACAGAGCACTAAAGACAGAAATAGTGCATGCCTAGAAACACGTTCATTGGAAAGGACGAGAGTCTCTAGGAAAACCAGACTGTGTCTCGGTGGAACCTTATCTCCACTGGGTACAAACTAGAGCTCTCAAGTTGAGGATGCCTTACCCTCGTCAGGAAGTTCTTCCATTAAGGGACCCTGTCCTTTATTTTATGTCTGATACAGAAAAACTTCAGGTGACTCTCAACAAAGTTCAACAGGAGAAGAGGTCTTGGAAGAACAAGTACCGTATTCTCAATGTGGAGTGCAAGAAAATACAGCAACTGTTAAAAGAAAAAGACGCTCTGATCGAGATTTTAGAGCAACATACTGTAGAAAATCAAGATGACCAAAGGAATTTGCTCGCTCCTTTCACTTGGCAAAGGAATGACAACCCGACAACGGCTCAAGAGCCCCGGTCAAAGAAAAGGAAAGTACCAGAACCAGCGCCTGAGCTCTCCTCAGAGAGGACTCAGGGTCCATTAGCTTAGACATTTCCTTTAACAACACTTTGTAAAGTACTGTATTTCCATTTCGCAATCTTTGAATTCAATAAAACGGGGTCTTCCCCACTGTTTGATATTTGCAATCTAATTGTCGAAGTTTATTTTGATTAAAACAAAAAAATATATAATTAATATAATCATTGCATATCATTCATCATTCTCACGTAACGCATTCTTCTTACCTACGAATCTCACGTTTGCGTCTCGATTCTAGAGTCAAACTGTCTCATTCGTACAATACTCGGGCCAATCGATAGAAAAATATGGATGATCTCGAGGAAGAGAACAGAGAGTTGAGGGAAGAGATCGACACTCTGAAAGGGGATCTGAGAAAGCTTCATAACGACATGCAAGCTCTGGCAGAAGCTTAGATGCAACAACAAAGGACTGTGATCTCAAAGATCACATTAACGCCCATAGTGGAAAAGTATGACCCTCGGTATACCATGCCTAAAGATCGTCCCTGGGGCATGCCTATTAACTATATCCCAGAAGGATATGTTCCGCCGATCACTGAGGATCGGGGAACCACAACAGGAGCCGCTGGGCCTGAAGGTTACAAACTTCAGGAAAGCGAAGATGCACGGGGCATGATAGCAACTCCTAAAGGTTACAAACTTTGGGAGAGGGAAGGACCTAGAGTCACTGCCATGATGATTATACCACCACCCGTGGTACACACTATCCCGGAAGGACATATTCCACATATACCTTCTGGTGGAAACAAAAGTATGTTCGACAGAATGAATGAGTTCCAGGATCAATTCGTGGAGATGCAGAAAAAGTTACAAGCCCTCCGCGGTCAGGATCTACTCGGAAAGGACGCCGCAGACCTTTGTTTGGTCCCCAATGTGAAAGGTCCGCACAAATTCAAAGTGCCCGAATTTGAAAAGTACCAGGGTAACTCTTGCCCTCAAAGCCATTTGGTGATGTACGCTCGGCGAATGTCAACTCAGACAAAGAACCAAGAGCTACTGATTCACTATTTTCAGGATAGTTTAACCGGTGCCGCACTCAAATGGTACATGGGTTTAAACCGCACTAAGATCGACACTTTCAGAGATCTTGGCACTGCCTTCGTTCAGCAATATAAGTATAACCTGGACATGGCACCGGACAGAGATCAACTCAGAGCCATGTCACAGAAGGACAAGGAAACCTTTAAGGAATACGCTCAGAGATGGCGTGAAATTGCCGCCCATATTTGTCCACCTCTTGAGGAAAATGAGATAACGAAGATCTTCTTAAAGACCTTGAGCTCATTTTACTACGACAGAATGGTCGCCAGTACGCCCAGTGACTTTACTGAAATGGTAGGCATGGGAGTTCGTCTTGAGGAAGCATTCTAAGAAGGACATTTAGTTAAAGACGCTGGATCGTCAAGTAGTACAAAACGATACGGTAGTGCTCTCCCTAAGAAAAAAGAGCAAGATATTGGCAATATATCTCTCGGAAAGCAAAGGCGACAGTACCAACTAGTAGCAGCTGTAACTCCTACTATCAACTCTGCGCCTGTTCCTACGTATCAACCTCAGGTTGCTTAGAGCCAACCGAATCAACATCAATATTAGCAAAGGACACAACAGACTCTCCAGCAGTCTCGTCCTCCATATAACAACAACAACCGTACAATGCGACCACCAGGGTTCGACCCTATACCAATGTTATACGCAGAATTGTGTCCACTCTTACTGGTCAAAGGACATGTCCAAACCAGGTCTCTTCTTACAGTACCGGAAAATCTGCCTTTTTGGTTCAAAGCGGATCAGACTTGCCCTTATCATCAAGGAGGACCAGGGCATAACATAGAAAACTGTCTCAGTTTCAAATCCGATGTGCAAAAGCTTGTTAGGAGCGGGGTCTTATCTTTCAAAGATACGAATCCGAATGTTCTCACGAACCCGTTGCCTCAACACGAGAAAGTTGCGGTAAATTTGGTAGAGGGAGAGTCTAACAACAACTATCAAATTCATGATGTACTCTTATTAAGGACCAGTCTGGTCAAGATGCATTGTAGACAGAACGGATACGGTCATGTGCCACCTCATATTATCACCAGTGTGATATCTGCTATAAAAACAATAAAGGATGTTCTGTGGTGCAATCAGCTCTACAGGAATAATTGGATCTCGGATGGGTCCAAGAGCACTGAGTTCGTGGAGTCAACATGACTTATATGAATTCCAACGTCATTCAGAACCCCAAAATCCGTGCGATGAATGTTAACTTGGTGGCAATGCACTCAAGGAAAAGCCAGTATCATAATCTGCCGCAGCACGATTACAGTTCCTGTCTGACTTACTCGGTAAACAAACAGGGATGCTTTTTTGTACAAGAGGCCCTCCAGCATCAGATGGACCTTGGGTGAATCCAGGACTACCATGATAGAAATCCTTATCAGTTTAACATGATTCAAATCTTTGATATTCGTTTGATGAATACCAGCTTGGTGGAGTTGCACGCCAAGCAAGTCCAACTCGGTTTTCTCACTTCACATAATTATCTGAGTTGTAAAGTATGTTGTAAGAGTAACCAAGGGTGCGCTCTCGTTCAAAAAACTTTACAACACTTGTTAAACCATTGGTGGCTTCCGATCTATCTAGACGAAGACACGCAACAAATCAGTGTGATAAACGGGAACCCTACTAGACATCAAAGTCAGGATGTCCGATCTATGGAAATAGACCTAGTAAGGTTACACTGCTTTCAAAGCGGACGTGGCCAGGTGCCACCACACAACTACGAGCGCTGTAGAGTCTGCTCGGAAAATAATAAAGGATGTTATCTCGTGCGAGCAGCCCTTCAAAGTCAGTTGGCTCCCAAGGAGATTCAACCGTGTCCAAGTCTTGGATCAATCAACTGGACGCCAGACTATTTCACTGATCAGATTAAGGATGTTGTCGTGATCTCTGATCGCGAAAGGACCAAAGATGTTTGTACCATCATCCCTCTACTTGACGAATCGAAGGTTCTTAACCAGGAATTGATTGAAGTTACTTACAACAGTCAGAGAAATCAGAAGGCTCCTGTAGTTATCTATCTACCGGGACCAGTGCCGTACAAATCCGATAAGGCGATCCCTTACAAATACGGTGCAACAACAATTGAGAATGGAAAGGAAATTCCATTACCCTCCGCCGTGAATATTGCAGACATCAGTCGAGTAACACGGAGCAGTCAAATCTTCAACCGAGGGGTTGGAGAACCCAACAAAGAAAAGGAACGTCAAACGGAAGTTCCCGATCCACCAGTCGGTCAATCCAGTGATCCCGACCTTTCAAAGAACAATGATGAGATACTGAAGCTCATCCAAAGGAGTGAATACAACATTGTTGATCAGCTGTTACAAACTCCTTCAAAGATCTCTGTACTATCTCTTTTACTCAGTTCTGAAGCCCACAAGGAGGCTCTACAGAAAGTCTTAGAGCATGCCTTTGTGGAAAAGGATGTGTCGATAAGGCAATTTGATAGTATCATCTCTAACATCACTTCCTGCAACAACTTGGGGTTTAGCGATGACGAATTTCCAGAAGAAGGTAAAAGCCACAACATGGCGTTCAATATCACAGTCAATTGCCAGGACGATGCTTTAGCCAGCGTACTGGTAGACACCAGATCGGTTCTCAATGTCATGCCGAAGTCCACTCTAATGCGACTATCATTCAAAGGATCTCCGATGAGAGGCAGTGAGGTCGTCGTCAAAGCATTTGATGGATCCCGAAAAACAGTTATCGGCGAAGTCGACCTTCCCATAACTATCGGTCCTCACACTTTCCAAGTCACTTTCCAGGTCATGGACATCCGGGCAACATACAGTTATTTGTTGGGAAGACCTTGGATACACCAGGCTGGGGCAGTCACTTCGACACTTCACCATAAGCTGAAGTTCGTCAAGAATGACCAACTCATCATGGTCTGTGGAGAACAAGCCTTGATCGTGAGTAACCTATCATTATCCACTTGTGTAGAACCCGAGGAGGTTGTTGGAACTCAGTTCCAGGAACTTTCGATAAGCAGTGAGAATGAATTAGAGAAGGGAACATCAATATCCTCGTACAAAGATACTCTAGAGGTGATCAAAAGTAACAATGCAAGGGGATTGAGACAGCTTGTCATTCCTAATGATAACAAAGCAAAGAAAGGTCTTGGTTTTTCTGCAACCTGTACCCAGACTGCTGCTAACGATGAAAGTCTTCATCCCATTCAGAACTTCTTCCATAGTGGAGGTTTCCTTCACCCAGTGTCTTAATAAGTACATACCATCAACGAGGGAGATTCCTCCGATACAGATGAAGAGTGAAAGTCCTATCTTAACGAGGATGGTTATATGTCTTAGGAAGAAGTGCCTACACCATTTTACTATCCCGCACAGAGTCCGAGATTTATACCAAGATCAGATGTCAAGATGATATACGGAGATTGTGATCCAGAGGGATGTCGTGCTCCACCAAACTCATTAGAGGAGGACACTCTGATGAAAGACAACTTTAACCATGACTATTATGGCCCAATGAATGGCCTGCCTATCTGGCAGCCGTACCCAGGAGACTCAGGGCAAAAGAGTCAGCCGAACGATGCATATCAGCTGAGCATCATTGAGAAGAATACATGCGTCCCCACAAAATCATGGGATCATTACTCAGGGCATTCAGAAAATATACAGCACGACGATGACTTCGCAAAACTTACAGGACTAGAATTCATTAACTATGTTTTTCTCGAGGTCAACGTCATCGAGAGAGATGACTCATCCAGTTCTAAAGAAGTGTGGTACACCTTAGGACAACCGAGTGGCAAGTACGACTTCTTGGGCAAGTATACCGCTTCCGAAAGATCTCGTATCAGGCTCGAGGACATCCAGCCAACTGGATGGGGAGATTTACCTGAGAGCACAAATACTATGAAAGATACAATAGAAGAGTTCGTCTACGACAACTCTGCCTGGGAAACAGATTCCAATGATCCTGCTCCGCCAGAAATCAGCGGTATTCCTGAAGACAAATCAAGGAAGGTACCAGACTTTATGATTCACCGAGGAGTTCGCCGCCAATGGGTTGCAATCGATGTTCTGAAGATTAAGTAATGGCCATCTTTGTTTTAACCTTTCACCCTGCCCAGGTGAAACAGATGTTTTGATAGGGCTCACTTTCTGTAAATGTCCCTCTTCGCTTCGCCCAAAGTGACAGAGTTTTGTTTTATAGGGCTGTAGTTTTAAGAATCGACAAGATCATAAATAAAATAACGTCGTTCTGTAATTTTCGCATTTATTGTTGTTTTCTCTTTTCGCTTTTTCAGAAAATGGTAATCCTAAAAAACAACAAATAATAAAGACAAGCAATTTTCCAAAAAAAATACACTGCACACACTCTTGCATTTCTCTCTATCTCTTCTAAAAACAAATCATCACGTCATGCAGATTGTTTTGTTTAAACCCCATTGAAACATACGATCCAATGCATTCTCCTAACTTTGAATTCCCGGTATTTGAGGCTGAAGAAGAAGATGACGAGGAAATTCCAGAGGAGATCTCCCGATTACTCAGACAAGAGGAAATGTCCATTAAACCTCACAAAGAGCCGTTGGAAACGGTCAACTTGGGTTCAGAAGAGGAGAGAAAAGAGGTCAAGATTGGGGCCCTACTCAGTCCGACTGTGAAAGAAAGTTTGATAAAGCTTCTCAAAGAGTTTCCCGATATATTCGCTTGGTCCTACCAGGACATGCCAGGGTTGGATACCAGCATCGTGGAACATCATCTACCGTTAAGATCAGAATGTCCGCCAGTAAAACAAAGGTTGAGACGGACTCATCCAGACATGACCATCAAAATCAAAGAGGAAGTACAGAAACAGATTGACGCAGGTTTCCTCGCGACATCAGAATATCCTCAATGGTTAGCCAACATAGTACCCGTTCCAAAAAAGGACGGAAAGGTCAGAATGTGTGTAGGCTACAGGGATCTGAACAAAGCAAGTCCAAAGGATGACTTTCCCTTACCACACATTGACATGCTGGTAGATAGTACATCAAAGTTAAAAGTCTTCTCTTTCATGGATGGATTCTCGGGCTATAATCAAATCAAAATGGTGCTCAAAGACATGGAGAAAACTTCGTTCATTACCCCATGGGGCACTTTTTGCTACAAGGTAATGGCGTTCGGTTTGAAGAACGCCGAGGAAACCTATCAAAGGGCCATGACTACTCTGTTTCATGACATGATACACAAAGAAATCGAAGTATATGTTGATGACATGATTGCCAAATCTAAAACAGAAGAGGATCATGTGACCCATCTGTCAAAACTATTTGAGCGGTTGAGGAAGTATAAACTCCGCTTGAATTCCAACAAGTGCACATTTGGGGAAACTGTTAGGGTTCATCGTCAGCCAAAAGGGAATTGAGGTTGATCTTGACAAGGTCAAGGCCATTCAAGAAATGCCTTCTCCAAAGACTGAAAAACAAGTCAGGGGATTCCTGGGACGTTTAAATTACATTTCCATATTCATATTCCTCATGACCGCAACATGCGCGCCGATATTCAAACTGCTCAAGAAGATACAATCATTTCTCACAGATTCCCGGGTGTCATACCCTAAAATTTTCCCTCTCATTTTTATATCATTTAGCATGCGCTTTCATTTCATTGCATTGCATTCAAGCATAGAAAAATAAAACATAAAGCATTGCATTGCATCTTGCATAAGGGCATGGAATCAGGTGATTCTCAAAGGTGTTGATCATCCAAAGCAAGGGAACAGGGGCCAAGGGTTTTCAAACAAGCTTCAAGGGTCTCTAATGTCATATATCATCTCAATTGATCCCACAAGTCATTGGAAGATGGTAGTTCATCAAGAAGATTGGGCAGTGCATCATCTCCTACACAAAGCAGTCTAAAATAGGGATCTGACTCTCAAATGGGCAAGCTCTTTGAACCAGACTGTGTCTCGGTGGAACCTTATCTCCACTGGGTACAAACAAGAGCTCTCAAGTTGAGGATGCCTTACCCTCGTCAGGAAGTTCTTACATTAAGGGACCCTGTCCTTTATTTTATGTCTGATATGGAAAAACTTCAGGTGACTCTCAACAAAGTTCAACAGGAGAAGAGGTCTTGGAAGAACAAGTACCGTATTCTTAATGTGGAGTGCAAGAAAATACAGCAACTGTTAAAAGAAAAAGATGCTCTGATCGAGATTTTAGAGCAACATACTGTAGAAAATCAAGATGACCAAAGGAATTTGCTCGCTCCTTTCACTTGGCAAAGGAATGACAACCCGACAACGGCTCAAGAGCCCCGGTCAAAGAAAAGGAAAGTACCAGATCCAGCGCCTGAGCTCTCCTCAGAGAGGACTCAAGGTCCATTAGCTTAGACATTTCCTTTAACAACACTTTGTAAAGTACTGTATTTCCATTCCGCAATCTTTGAATTCAATAAAACGGGGTCTTCCCCACTGTTTGATATTTGCAATCTAATTGTCGAAGTTTATTTTGATTAAAAAAAAAAAATTAATATAATCATTGCATATCATTTATCATTCTCACGTAACGCATTCTTCTTACCTACGAATCTCACGTTTGCGTATCGATTCTAGAGTCAAACTGTCTCATTCGTACAATCCTCGGGCCAATCGATAGAAAAATATGGATGATCTCGAGGAAGAGAACAGAGAGTTGAGGGAAGAGATCGACACTCTAAAAGAGGATCTGAGAAAGCTTCATAATGACATGCAAGCTCTAGCAGAAGCTTAGATGCAACAACAAAGGACTGTGATCTCAAAGATCACATTAACGCCCATAGTGGAAAAGTATGACCCTCAGTATACCATGCCTAAAGATCGTCCCTGGGGCATGCCTATTAACTATATCCCAGAAGGATATGTTCCGCCGATCACTGAGGATCGGAGAACCACAGCAGGAGCCGCTGGGCCTGAAGGTTACAAACTTCGGGAAAGCGAAGATGCACGGGGCATGATAGCAACTCCTAAAGGTTACAAACTTTGGGAGAGGGAAGGACCTAGAGTCACTGCCATGATGATTATACCACCACCCGTGGTACACACTGTCCCGGAAGGACAGATTCCACATATACCTTCTGGTGGAAACGAAAGTATGTTCGACAGAATGAATGAGTTCCAGGATCAATTCGTGGAGATACAAAAAAAGCTGCAAGCCCTCCGTGGTCAGGATCTACTCGGAAAGGACGCCGCAGACCTTTGTTTGGTCCCCAATGTGAAAGTTCCGCACAAATTCAAAGTGCCCGAATTTGAAAAGTACCAGGGTAACTCTTGCCCTCAAAGCCATTTGGTGATGTACGCTCGGCGAATGTCAACTCAGACAAAGAACAAGAGCTACTGATTCACTATTTTCAGGATAGTTTAACCGGTGCCGCACTCAAATGGTACATGGGTTTAAACCGCACTAAGATCAACACTTTCAGAGATCTTGGCGCTGCCTTCGTTCAGCAATATAAGTATAACCTGGACATGGCACTGGACAGAGATCAACTCAGAGCCATGTCACAGAAGGACAAGGAAACCTTTAAGGAATACGCTTAGAGATGGCGTGAAATTGCCGCCCATATTTGTCCACCTCTTGAGGAAAATGAGATGACGAATATCTTCTTAAAGACCTTGAGCTCATTTTACTACGCCAGAATGGTCGCCAGTGCGCCTAGTGACTTTACTGAAATGGTAGGCATGGGAGTTCGTCTTGAGGAAGCAGTCCGAGAAGGACATTTAGTTAAAGACGCTGGATCGTCAAGTAGTACAAAATGATACGGTAGTGCTCTCCCTAAGAAAAAAGAGAAAGATATTGGCAATATATCTCTCGAAAAGCAAAGGCGACAGTACCAACTAGTAGCAGCTGTAACTCCTACTATCAACTCTGCGCCTGTTCCTACGTATCAACCTCAGGTTGCTCAGAGCCAACCGAATCAACAGCAATATCAGCAAAGGACACAACAGCCTCTCCAGCAGTCTCGTCCTCCATATAACAACAACAACCGTACAATGCGACCACCAGGGTTCGACCCTATACCAATGTTATACGCAGAATTGTGTCCACTCTTACTGGTCAAGGGACATGTCCAAACCAGGTCTCTTTTAACAGTACCGAAAAATCCGCCTTTTTGGTTCAAAGCGGATCAGACTTGCCCTTATCATCAAGGAGGACCAGGGCATAACATAGAAAACTGTCTCAGTTTCAAATCCGATGTGCAAAAGCTTGTTAGGAGCGGGGTCTTATCTTTTAAAGATACAAATCCGAATGTTCTCACGAACCCGTTGCCTCAACACGAGAAAGTTGCGGTAAATTTGGTAGAGGGAGAGTCTAACAACAACTATCAAATTCATGATGTACTCTTATTAAGGACCAGTCTGGTGAAGATGCATTATAGACAGAGCGGATACGGCCATGTGCCACCTCATAATTATCACCAGTGTGATATCTGCTATAAAAATAATAAAGGATGTTCTGTGGTGCAATCAGCACTACAGGAATAATTGGATCTCGGATGGGTCCAAGAGCACCGAGTTCGTGGAGTCAACATGACTTATATGAATTCCAACCTCATTCAGAACCCCAACATCCGTGCGATGAATGTTAACTTGGTGGCAATGCACTCAAGGCAAAGCCAGTATCATAATCTGCCGCGACACGATTACAGTTCCTGTCTGACTTACTCGGTAAACAAACAGGGATGCTCTTTTGTACAAGAGGCCCTTCAGCATCAGATGGATCTTGGGTGAATCCAGGACTACCATGATAGAAATCCTTATCAGTTTAACATGATTCAAATCTTCGATATTCGTTTGATGAATACCAGCTTGGTGGAGTTGCACGCCAAGCAAGTCCAACTCGGTTTTCTCACTTCACATAATTATCTGAGTTGTAAAGTATGTTGTAAGAGTAACCAAGGGTGCGCTCTCGTTCAAAAAACTTTACAACACTTGTTAAACCATTGGTGGCTTCCGATCTATCTAGACGAATACACGCAACAAATCAGTGTGATAAACGGGAACCCTACTAGACATCAAAGTCAGGATGTCCGATCTATGGAAATAGACCTAGTAAGGTTACACTGCTTTCAAAGCGGACGTGGCCAGGTGCCACCACACAACTACGAGCGCTGTAGAGTCTGCTCGGAAAATAATAAAGGATGTTATCTCGTGCGAGCAGCCCTTCAAAGTCAGTTGGCTCCC
The DNA here is from genome assembly GCA_022829125.1 of Lathyrus tuberosus. NCBI lineage: Eukaryota > Viridiplantae > Streptophyta > Magnoliopsida > Fabales > Fabaceae > Lathyrus > Lathyrus tuberosus. The sequence continues at coordinate 4,876,526 of JALAZF010000430.1, read as the reverse complement.
AAGGAGATTCAACCGTGTCCAAGTATTGGATCAATCAACTGGACGCCAGACTATTTCACTGATCAGATTAAGGATGTTGTCGTGATCTCTGATCGCGAAAGGACCAAAGATGTTTGTACCATCATCCCTCTACTTGACGAATCGAAGGTTCTTAACCAGGAATTGATTGAAGTTACTTACGACAGTCAGAGAAATCAGAAGGCTCCTGTAGTTATCTATCTACCGGGACCAGTACCGTACAAATCCGATAAGGCGATCCCTTACAAATACGGTGCAACAATAATTGAGAATGGAAAGGAAATTCCATTACCCTCCGCCGTGAATATTGCAGACATCAGTCGAGTAACACGGAGCAGTCAAATCTTCAACCGAGGGGTTGGAGAACCCAACAAAGAAAAGGAACGTCAAACGGAAGTTCCCGATCCACCAGTCGGTCAATCCAGTGATCCCGACCTTTCAAAGAACAATGATGAGATATTGAAGCTCATCCAAAGGAGTGAATACAACATTGTTGATCAGCTGTTACAAACTCCTTCAAAGATCTCTGTACTATCTCTTTTACTCAGTTCCGAAGCCCACAAGGAGGCTCTACAGAAAGTCTTAGAGCAGGCCTTTGTGGAACAGGATGTGTCGATAAGGCAATTCGACAGTATCGTCTCTAACATCACTTCCTGCAACAACTTGGGGTTTAGCGATAAGGAATTGCCAGAAGAAGGTAAAAGCCACAACATGGCGTTCAATATCACAGTCAATTGCCAGGACGATGCTTTAGCCAGCGTACTGGTAGACACCAGATCGACTCTCAATGTCATGCCGAAGTCCACTCTAATGCGACTATCATTCAAAGGATCTCCGATGAGAGGCAGTGAGGTCGTCGTCAAAGCATTTGATGGATCCCAAAAAATAGTTATCGGCGAAGTCGACCTTCCCATAACTATCGGTCCTCATACTTTCCAAGTCACTTTCCAGGTCATGGACATCCGGGCAACATACAGTTATTTATTGGGAAGACTTTGGATACACCAGGCTGGGGCAATCACTTCGACACTTCACCATAAGCTGAAGTTCGTCAAGAATGACCAACTCATCACGGTCTGTGGAGAACAAGCCTTGATCGTGAGTAACCTATCATTATCCACTTGTGTAGAACCCGAGGAGGTTGTTGGAACTCAGTTCCAGGCACTTTCGATAAGCAGTGAGAATGAATTAGAGAAGGGAACATCAATATCCTCGTACAAAGATACTCTCGAGGTGATCAAAAGTAACAATGCAAGTGGATGGAGACACCTTGTCATTCCTACTGATAACAAAGCGAAGAAAGGTCTTGGTTTTTCTGCAACCTGTACCCAAACTGCTGCTAACGATGAAAGTCTTCATCCCATTCAGAACTTCTTCCATAGTGGAGATTTCCTTCACCCAGTGTCTTAATAAGTACATACCATCAACGAGGGAGATTCCTCCGATACAGATGAAGAGTGAAAGTCCTATCTTAACGAGGATGGTTATATGTCTCAGGAAGAAGTGCCTACACCATTTTGCTATCCCGCACAGAGTCTGAGATTTATACCAAGATCAGATGTCAAGATGATATACGGAGATTGTGATCCAGAGGGATGTCGTGCTCCACCAAACTCATTAGAGGAGGACACTCTGATGAAAGACAACTTTAACCATGACTATTATGGCCCAATGGATGGCCTGCCTATCTGGCAGCTGTACCCAGGAGACTCAGGGCAAAAGAGTCAGCCAAACGATGCATATCAGCTGAGCATCATTGAGAAGAATACCTGCGTCCCCACAAAATCATGGGATCATTACTCAGGGCATTCATAAAATATACAGCACGACGATGACTTCGCAAAACTTGCTGGACTAGAATTCATTAACTATGTTTTCCCCGAGGTCAACGTCATCGAGAGAGATGACTCATCCAGTTCTAAAGAAGTGTGGGACACCTTAGGACAACCGAGTGGCAAGTACGACTTCTTGGTCAAGTATACCGCTTCCGAAAGCTCTCGTATTAGGCTTGAGGACATCCAGCCAACTGGATGGGGAGATTTACCTGAGAGCACAAATACTATGAAAGATACAACAGAAGAGTTCGTCTACGACAACTCTGCCTGGGAAACAAATTCCAATGATCCTGCTCCGCCAGAAATCAGCGTTATTTCTGAAGACAAATCAAGGAAGGTACCAGACTTTGTGATTCACCGAGGAGTTCGCCGCCAATGGGTTGCAGTCGATGTTCTGAAGATTAAGTAATGGCCATCTTTGTTTTAACCTTTCACCCTGCCCAGGTGAAACAAATGTTTTGATAGGGCTCACTTTCTGTAAATGTCCCTCTTCGCTTCGCCCAAAGCGACAGAGTTTTGTTTTATAGGGCTGTAGTTTTAAGAATCGACAAGTTCATAAATAAAATAATGTCGTTCTGTAATTTTTGCATTTATTGTTGTTTTCTCTTTTCGCTTTTTTAGAAAATGGTAATCCTAAAAAACAACAAATAATAAAAATAAGCAGTTTTACAAAAAAAATACACTGCACACACTCTTGCATTTCTCTCTATCTCTTCTAAAAACAAATCATCACGTCATGCAGATTGTTTGTTTTAAACCCCATTGAAACATACGATCCAATGCCTTCTCCTAACTTTGAATTCCCGGTATTTGAGGCTGAAGAAGAAGATGACGAGGAAATTCCAGAGGAGATCTCCCGATTACTTAGACAAGAGGAAATGTCCATTAAACCTCACAAAGAGCCATTGGAAACGATCAACTTGGGTTCAGAAGAGGAGAGAAAAGAGGTCAAGATTGGGGCCCTACTCAGTCCGACTGTGAAAGAAAGTTTGATAAAGCTTCTCAAAGAGTTTCCCGATATATTCACTTGGTCCTACCAGGACATGCCAGGGTTGGATACCAGCATCGTGGAACATCATCTACCGTTAAGATCAGAATGTCCGCCAGTAAAACAAAGGTTGAGACGGACTCATCCAGACATGGCCATCAAAATCAAAGAGGAAGTACAGAAACAGATTGACGCAGGTTTCCTCGCGACATCAGAATATCCTCAATGGTTAGCCAACATAGTACCCGATCCAAAAAAAGGACGGAAAGGTCAGAATGTGTGTAGGCTACAGGGATCTGAACAAAGTAAGTTCAAAGGATGACTTTCCCTTACCACACATTGACATGCTGGTAGACAGTACATCAAAGTTAAAAGTCTTCTCTTTCATGGATGGATTCTCGGGCTATAATCAAATCAAAATGGCGCTCAAATACATGGAGAAAACTTCGTTCATTACCCCATGGGGCACTTTTTGCTACAAGGTAATGGCGTTCGGTTTGAAGAACGCCGAGGCAACCTATCAAAGGGCCATGACTACTCTGTTTCATGACATGATACACAAAGAAATCGAAGTATATGTCGATGACATGATTGCCAAATCTAAAACAGAAGAGGATCATGTGACCCATCTATCAAAACTATTTGAGCGGTTGAGGAAGTATAAACTCTGCTTGAATTCCAACAAGTGCACATTCGGGGAAACTGTTAGGGTTCATCGTCATCCAAAAGGGAATTGAGGTTGATCCTGACAAGGTCAAGGCCATTCAAGAAATGCCTTCTCCAAAGACTGAAAAACAAGTCAGGGGATTCCTGGGACGTTTAAATTACATTTCCATATTCATATTCCTCATGACCACAACATGCGCGCCGATATTCAAACTGCTCAAGAAGATACAATCATTTCTCACAGATTCCTGGGTGTCATACCCTAAAATTTTCCCTCTCATTTTTATATCATTTAGCATGTGCTTTCATTTCATTGCATTGCATTCAAGCATAGAAAAATAAAACATAAAGGATTGCATTGCATCTTGCATAAGGGCATGGGATCAGGTGATTCTCAAAGGTGTTGATCATCCAAAGCAAGGGAACAGGGCCAAGGGTTTTCAAACAAGCTTCAAGGGTCTCTAATGTCATATATCATCTCAATTGATCCCACAAGTCATTGGAAGATGGTAGTTCATCAAGAAGATTGGGCAGTGCATCATCTCTTACACAAAGCAGTCTAAAATGGGGATCTGACTCTCAAATGGGCAAGCTCTTTGAGTTTTTATCACCTCCAAATGTCATATCTCATCTTTGTTAGATGGGATATACATCATGTTTAGAGGAATTTGGTTTGGAGGATGTGCTATTTTCTCCTAACCAGAGGGTGCCAAAATTAGGGTTTGACATAAAATCAGTTTATTTCTGATTTTTTGGACAAAACTTGATCTCATCGTATTCCTTATGTTCCTAAGTGTCTAAATATGGAAGATTGGCAATTGGTTCATTTCAGAAGAGGTTATATTGATCAGTTGCTTGATAATTAAAAAATTAGGGAAAAAGTCAACTGTGCAGTGAAAAAAGTCAACTCCTGACTTTTTAAGATCAAATTCATGAAATTCAAGTTATATATGTTCATTGGACAAGATTTGATCAAGAAATGATGGAGGAATCATGAAAAATCAAGAAATTACAAAACTGCCAAAAATAGAAACTTTAGGGTTTCCAAAAATGGCAAGTTTGGACCATTTTGCACCACACTTTGAGGCTCTCTTTCTTCAAGATAAAAACTCCAAATCTCAGGCCCAAGTTGAGCCAATTAAATTTCATTTTCTAAGCTTCAAATCTATATAGAGAACTCTTCCATCGGATCAAAATTGAGGGAGTTATGATCAATCAAATTTTGGTAAAATCAAGGCAAAAACCAAGTCATGGCAAGGCAAGACCAGACCTATGCGCCATAATTTCATCGAACAGTTGGCGTGCCAAATGTCAAGCCAATTTTCTCCATCAAGAAGGCTTCAAATGAAAAATTGTTGAACAGCAAAGTTGTTCATCTCCATGCGCTCTTCAACTTTGATGTTGGACATTTTTTCATTTGAACAAGTTATAAAGGTCATACGAGGGCTCGAACATGGTGGTTTCATGCTGAAAGTTCACAAGTCACAAGGCCTTGCTTGCAGCCCAAGTCACACACCCATACACTAGTTGTGTTTCCTTGTTTTCCAAGCAACCGAGTTGATCCTAACTAACCGAGTTAACTAACTTGACTCGGTGAATTGAGTCTAACTAACTCCGACCCTAGCTCCAAACCCAAACCTCACTCCAAACCACTTATACTCCAAACCTAAAATCTATTTAAGAGATGCTTCACTCACTTTCAAGGACCTTCAACCATTTTCTCAAATTTCTCACATTTCACTCTCATTTTCTCTCTTCACTTTGCTACAACTTCTACTTCTCTCTTCCAAAACCACACACAAAAGCTCTTATTTCTTGAAGAATAATCACTTTTTACATTGAAAAGTGATTAATTCTTGAGCTAAACTTCATCTCTTGGTTTTCATTGGTTGGATTTTCTGGAATTTCAGTTTGTTCTTCTTCAATCCAAAGGTTTCTCACCATTTATTTTGGTGCAAGTTGGATTTTGGTGGATTTTCGCGATTTCGTTCGGTTTCGACGCGTTTCGGCTATTGATTGAAGAATCTCTGGTTTTCTTTCATTTTCTGCACCAAGATTACTTTGCAACAATTACCAAAGCAAGTCTCCGCTTTGTAGGTTGGTTTTCCCTAAATCTACACTGTTTTTAGCTTATTCATAACTTATTCGATGTAGATCTTTGTGGATTTTTGATTTGGATTCATATGCTTGAATATGATTCTTGGTGTGGTTGTTAATTGTATCCAATTGATGTTTGTTGACTGTAATTCAATGTAATTTCGTGCCTAATTGATTACATGTTCATTTGGAAGTTTGGAGAAGTGATTTGCTGCTGAAAAGTGCTTTTGAAACTGGTTTTTTTTGGCCACTGACCTAGAGTAACCGGTTACTCACCGTTTGTTAACCGGTTAACATGTGTATTTTTGCGTAAACCGTTTGAATTTTAACTAAGTAACCGGTTACTCACTGTTTGTTAACCGGTTACTCTGGGACAGAATGTGCATTTTTGTGCATTTTCTTGCTTGTTTGAGGTCCTTAACATGTTTAAACTTCATGGATCAATGCATTGATGATTGGTGGATTATTTTTGAGATATCTTAACTCACACCACAGTACGAACTTTTTTTTACGACACGCGTGCCTTTGTTTTTCATTATTGAGCATAATGTTTGCATGGTAGATTAATTGATGTGATGAACACATGATGCACACACTTTGAGCTTATTAATTGCTAATTGATGTTATGTTGCTGGAATTACTATGCGCATGTTCATTTACTTTCCGTTTCAAGAGATGTATACTTGTTTTTGACTTGCTCATATTCTTGCCAATGTGTATTCTTTTGTAATGTGCATTATAACATGTTTGATTTCAAGGATTGTTCACCATGATTTGTAATGTGATTGTGATCGTGTTTGTTTGATGAATGTGCAAGGCTTGATGCATGATAATGGTTGTTCATGATTGAAATTGTTTGTTAATGCATGCTGTCTCTAATCTTCCACTGCTGCCTATACACATATGTGTTGTAGTATGTGCTGCCAAATGCTTGTTATACCCATTTTGTATGCTGAACATGAGCTGTTGTTTGCTGTTTGGTATATGAAGCTGAATTTACTGCTGTTCTGTTGCATGTGGGCTGTAATAGCTGCTGTTTTCATTATTTCCTTCCCTTGGCTTGTTTGACCAAGTTCTTTTACTTAGGATTTTTTGTGAATAGTTTTTGAACTAACCTTTTCATGTAGGTGCTAAGGGTAAGTAAGTGTGTGGATATGATTCCACCTACACTTCTTTCTTTCATCTTCTCTTATTTCTTTTAAATTCAACTTGTGATTATGATAAGAATTTATATGCTTTCCTTGAATAATCTTCTTTCTTCCCTTTTAGAAATAACTTAACTTCCATCTTGGAAGTAAGTTGCTTTCTATCTTCTTCTTCTCCTTTCTTTTAGGATTAGGCTCCTTAAACCTCATTAACCATAGGATCACCATGTATGATAACTCTAGGGTTGAGTCTTAGTCTCCCTCATTAGATTTTACCCTTTCTCGACCATTTGAGTCTCTTCTTCTAATCTCAAAACAAAGAGTAAAAAATACTTAATAAAGGTTAAACGTGTATTGCGCACGAGCCTTAAACATGGGAAGTGAATAATGGGGGGGGGGGTTCCCTTCATTCTTCTAGGGTACCTAGTGTACGTCCTGTTGGGGACGATACGCGACGTATTCGTTCCTATGTTGTAGACTTGGGTGCAATGCAAGTTACAAAAACAATCAAAACACTTCTTGCTTAAAAGACAAAAAACAAATAATAACGTCTTTCCTTCGGGAATTCTTTTCTCATCTCACTCATTCTCAACGTATGAACGTGCTTCTCCTTGTTCTCTTGCAAGACGGTAACGCCTAAGTCTCCATACAGTGAGCTGCGACACCTGAGCTAGAACATTAGCCGTTCCCTAAAAAACATAAACAATCTATCCCTAGTGAGGGGAACTAAGTCACTTTGATTCTCATGTTCCCGATGAGATACGTAGGCAGTGGGGTAGGGTCCATTCGAGCACTTCTTTTATTTTCCCTACATTTGTTTCTCTTTCTCTCTCCTTTCCCTTCCAGCTCTCCAACTAGCAGTTCCTTTTCCAGTATCCTTTCCTTACACCCTTTGATTGAAGCAACAAGCGTGGATCCCATCGGGTACGATGGACGCGTAGGGGTGCTAATACCTTCCCTGCGCGTAACCGACTCCCGAACCCAGTTCTCTTGGTCGCAAGACCATGCTTTTCCTTCCCTTCAGGTTTATGCAATGTTTCCTTTCCCTCTCTTGGGATAAATACACATTGTTGGCGACTCTGTTTCGGTGCCACTTTCGCGTTTGTACTTGGATGAAAATCCCGGGAGGGACAGCTAGCGACTCTGCTGGGGACCGAACCCAGAATCTCTGGTTCCCTTAGCGAGTCAATCCTAGCGCTTGTCTATTTTTCTTTCATTGAGTGTTTACCGCGGTACTGTGTTTTGCTGTTTATTATTTTACTGTACTGCTATTTACTGTATTAATGCACTTTACTGTATTTATCGCATTTACTGCATTACATATCATTATATGCTGTGCTGTGCTGGATTTTCTCTGTTTGGTGGGCAGGGTGTTCCGAGAGATAAGCCCACTACCCAGGCTTGAGCATACACATAGGTATTAGCGTGGGTGGACGTGTCGCTCCCGTGGTGTTTGGCCACGTGTGGGTGTTCACGAGACCTACAACCAGACGAGGTTCTATCCGGAGCTGTCTGCTACTGTATGTTTGATACAGGCCAGTAGATATTCTCTGGAGGAATTGTCGACTCTGGTGACCATTCCCGAGGACTCAATTGCGGCACTCCTTCCGAGTTGTGACAGTGGCAGACCACACTTTGTGGCAAACCCATTGCACATTCTCGATCCGAGGACCCAATGCTGGGAACTTGCTATAGGATATCCTTTTGAGGGGAATCAGTTGAGGCCTCCTCGATTGATGATGATGACAAACCAGAAATGGTGAACGTATCATCATTTCTCGACCTGAGAGCCCGTGATATTGAGTATCCTCACCTTTCTAGTACCTGTAGCGAGCGATTTTGGACGCGGTTCTTAAGCGCTGGTCTCTCTCTGCGGTTGAGCTTAAAACTACAGGTCGATTCATTTTTTATCCTATTGTGAGCTGAATAAGGAAGGGAAATAGATGTCTCCAATTAACCCTGCTTTGCATACTGAGTTTAAACAGCGGTCTGTTAGGTTACGGATGCTATCAATGTGGGGGGCCTTTGTACTGGTTATTTGTATTTTCACCAATACTGTTTTCTTTCTTTTTATCTAGGCAGAAGGTTTCTGGCGGGGAACAAGGATTAGGATGTTAGGACTGATGCTTTTGAATTACTGCTTTTGATCGATGGAGATATGGGATTTGGGTTTTTTGTTGATTGCGCTCGCTAAGATCTTTTCTTTCGATCTTATGCCTACGTATTCCCGTTTACCAAAACAGGGAAATCAGAGCGTTCGTAGTTCCTCCTATTCTATGGGAGGAACTTGGTTTTTTTGGTGTCTTGTTTAAAGCCCAAGACGTGAAGCGAAAGGTGGTTTGTATCTTGTTCAAAGCCCAAGATGTGAAGCTGAAAGGTCTATTTGTGTCTTGTTCAAAGCCCAAGACGTGAAGCTAAAAGACCTCGACTTTAGAGAGAATTTGTCATCTCTAAAGATGGGAGAAGGAGAATTACTTTAACTGGGATACGCGGATCCGAGCAATGCCATAATTTCTGAAGAAAGGGTTTTAACCTGAAGGAGAAGACTTTAACTCAGTGTAGAGCAATGCCATCTTTCCTTAGGAATTTCTCATGCTAAAAGAGGGACAGTGGCATGGATATAGATGATCCAGAGGCTTGCCGCTTACAGCGATTAGATGAAAGGAAAGGAGTTGTTGATGTTTGTGTACTGTGAACGAGGCACAACTTTGATGCTAAAAGGTTGATTGGATCAACCAGTGGTTTTCTTATACAAAGCCTAAGAGGAGGCTAATTTCCGCTAGGAAAAATCATTATACAAAGCCTAAGAGGAGGCTATTTTGTGTCTCGTACAAAGCCCGAGAGAGAGGCTAAAAGTTTTTGACCCGACGATAGAGTCTTTGTGTCTCGTACGAAGCCCGAGATAGAGGCTATTGTTTGTTTGACTCTACGAGGGAGTCTTTGTGTCTCGTACGAAGCCCGAGATAGAGGCTAAAAGTTTGACTCAACAAGAGAGTCTTTGATACTCAACAAGAGAGTGTTTTTGTATCTCGTACGAAGCCCGAGATGGAGGCTAAAGGTTTGTTTCAGTTGAGTGACAGATCCAATATACTGATTTTAAAAGAGAAAATCAGTTCTTATATGAGCAACACTGTACTCAGGGATTTGATTTGAGGATCAGGGATATTTCCTTTTCTTTGAGGAACGGGAAATCCAAAGGGTATTGAGACTGTCCGAGTCTACGGGTTTCCTTCCTATTTAACGAAGGGGGTCACTTGAGAATGTCTTTGAGACTCAAGGAAGTTAGACTGTCCAAGTCTAGAGTTTTTCCTTTTGTACTATGCTTTGAGAAACAGTAGTAGACTCTATGAAAAGACTGTTCTATGAGGATGACTAGGTTCTGTTCCTATACCTCTAGGAGGTCGTCGGGACAATTTGTACGAAGCCCAAGAGGAGGCTGGAAACTTTTAAGAAGCCGACGGGTCCTTGTATGAAGCCCAAGAGGAGGCTATCATTCCCGAAGGAAGAGATCATTATACGAAGCCTAAGAGGAGGCTGTGAATACTTCTAAGAAGCCGTAGTGTCCTTGAATAATGCCCAAGAGGAGGCCGATGCTTTTAAGAAGCCCGTGGGTCTATCATCTCCTTTCCATTAGGAGAGATAACTCTTTTAAAGATAAAAACCACTAGTAAACGTGCGAGGTTTACTATCCAACGACTTTTAGCTTTTAAAGAGGGTTCCTTAGTTAAGGTCCAAGATTATGACCGTAGTGGGTACCCAAACCCCGAGACATTCAAGGCAAGCTATCCACAAGGAATAGATCAAGTCAGGAAAGTTCGAGAATTTGGAAGAAACTCAAAGATGCCATTCACGGAGAATACATTCATCTTGGGGAGTAGAGCTTCTTGACGATTCCTAAGGAGGACAGACGAAGAGAAGACTGTATCTGGTGCTCCTATTGGGGATCTAGGCGTCTATTTCTATGAATAAATGAAACGACGTCACCTAGTTCTAGACGTAGTTGCCGGGGAAACTCGAAATATCTATACTATTATTACACAGTAGATATGAGTTTATGAAAGGAGACTTACAGTGAGCAGCCCCACAATACAGTTTATAATATGAAAGCAGTAAATGAAAGCGATAACACTTACTCGGTTGTAGTGCTTCCATGCTGTTTGGTTAGTTGTTCAACAAAGAAAGATTGAAAACAACAGTATATTCAAAATCAAAGGAGAAAGTGCTTTGAAAAAGAAAGATTTGGGGCTTACAACTCAAGGAGAGGCCCAGGGTTTTATCAGTGAGCACACTGTTTGACTTTGTACAGCGGGACTTATACAAGTGACTGGGGCCCAAAAAGGTTTTCTGTACAAAGGGATGGGTCTTATACTCTCTCAAGAGGCCCAAAAAAAAGGTTTAAAGAAAAGAGAGTGGGGCTTATAACACGAGGGTAGGCCCAAATGATTTTTCGTTTAAAAATGACGATCGCGCCGAGGTTTTCTTTTAACGCAGAGAGACTTATACAATAAGTGAGGCCCAAGATGTTTTGGTTAAAAGGGGGATTGGGTCTTACACTCTAATAGAGGCCCAAAGTGTTTTGAATGGGTCTTATAGCTCAAGGAGAGGCCTAGATGATTTTTATTTTTAAACGGGCGATGATCGCACCGTTTACTTGTACAGAGGGACTTATACAATGAGTGAGGCCCAAAATGTTTTTGTACAAGGGGGGATGGGTCTTACACTCTCTCAAGAGGCCCAAAAAGTTTTGAAAATGATTTATGAGGGTTGAATTAATCCAAAACCCTAATTTGTTTTCAAAATGTATTTAATTGAATAAAAATTCAATTAAAATGATCAAAAATTGTTTAACACATGGAAAACAAATTGTGATCTTGGATTAATGCTTCAAAAATTAAGTATTGACCTACAAAATAATTAGAAAGCATTAAAAGTTGCAAAATCAATGTAGAAAAAATATTTAAAATGTAAAAAACAATCAAAATATTAATTCTTTGCAAAAATATCAATTATATGAAATAAATAATATTTTTTGGGATTTTTTGTGAAAATAAAATATTTTAACATTTTTGTGAATTATTAAAAAAAGAATCAACTCAAAATCATTAAAACTCAGAGAGAAATTAATTTTTGAATCAATTAAACAAAATCACAAAATTCAAATATTTGAATTTCTAAAAATGGCGCCAAGAACAAGCTGAAGAACACGCGCGTGTTCTTGGTTTCTCAGATTTGCATTTTCTATCCAATCTCCATGAATACGTAATCATATCATGCAATCCACATATCATTATGCTCGCCTCAACCTCACGATCATGTCTATGTACTTTAATTTCATTTAAATTAAACATACAACAAGAAATCACGAAGAGACCTCAAGAACCCTAATTTCTGCATGAAGGCTAGGATTTTTGATACACGATTCAAACAATGCAATTAATTGAGGGAAAACATTCCATGCATGATCATGAACATATGGCCAAATTATTGTGCGAGGAAATATGCATGGATTGAGAGATGACCAAGTATATGCTTACCTCCAAGCCGTGACAGCAAGTGCAATGTGATTTTTGATTTGGAGGTGTTACAGATGAGTGGTGATGATCTGAACAGCTTCCCTACACCTTATGGATTGTGTTTGGATGGTTGGACTTGATTGAAATTGGCTGGATCATTTTGTGGTACCTCAGCTGCACTTTGGTTAAAACCTTGAGCAACCAGCTGGTATTTTGTGAAATTGATGTTTCAGAAGTAATCTAAGTGTTTGATCAGCTCATATGTGATGTATGTGAGGTGTGTGAGTGATTGGTTTGATTGGAATTGCTCTCAAACTCAAAACCCGATAGTGACTTGCCTTAGAAGGCAAAAATTGGAGTGAAAGAAGAGATTTTGAGGAAAGCATATGTTAGATGGCTTTGGTGTAATCAAACTGACCACAATTGAGCTCTATTTATAGTAGAGAAAGTTTTTTTTGCAAGGAATAGTGCATGGCAGCTGGTAAGTAGGTTTGGCCAATGTTGGCAAATGAAAATCCAAGTCTCCTCTAGCCATTGACTAGAGGTTAGGGCACAGAGCTTTGGTTCCCTTGGTCTTGGATAAGTCTTGACTGATTTCAGATGAGAATGGCTCAGCCCATGCCACCTTGATGGTTTCATTGAATGCCTCATTCCAAATTTGAAGTCTTGTCCCTATTTTGGCCATTCTAGGTTCAACATGCTATTTCTTGTTCCATGGACTTTGGAGGCTTGGCTCAGTGATTGTCCCCTTTAGATTCAATCCTCTGAGGTGTCCAAGTGGATAGGAGCAATTGAATTTGGCTGATTTTGGAAAATCGACCAAAGTTGCAAATTCTGCCTTGTCTTGACAGATTTCAGCAAGGCAACTTGGCAATGTTGTATCTCATGGTGTAGGTTGAATTTGGCAATGTTCTTGGCCATTTTGGAAAGCTCTTACATGATACAACAACTGTTTGAACAAGTTTGGTTTTGATCTCTTTTGATTCCAAGTGAAAAATCCCCCTACATTTGGCAAAAAGTGAGGCAAAATCTGACTTAGTGAAAATTTCACTAAGTGTTGGAAAAAGTGACATTTTCACTTTTCAGCCACTTTGATCACTCCATAACTCAAAATCCTTAATGAATTGGAATGACTTGTAGTTGAAGTTTTTGTAGGTGATAATGAGGGCTACAAATCCATATTTGGATGAGAAAAAATGGCCTTGTGGTTTAGGAGTTATGGTCCTCCAAAGTTGGTACCTTTGCCACTTTGTTTTTAACTTAGAAAAATTTCTAAGTTTTATGGTTACCCCTTTTACAAGTTATCTCACTTTTCTTGATTTTTCTTGATGAATGATGATTCAAATCATACATTAACATCATTTTAGGGTTAAAAATCCATTTTGGTGAAAAATCTCAAAAAGTCAAAGTTGACTTTTGTGCACAGTTGACTTTTTATCAGATGAATTCCAAACTGTGCAATTCTTCAGGAAATCATGTCCTTGACCTAAATAAAACTTGATGGACATGTTACATGGGTGTCATAGGGTATATTTAATCATGTATTAGGGTTTGGGAGCATGTCTTGGTCAAAGGTCAAAGTTACAGTTGACTTTTCTCTTAAAACCCTAATTGTGGTGCAGATGAAATTGAGATTTGTTGCTCAAGCTTCTTGGATCAATCCATGGTTCCAAATGGATCAATATGGTATATTAGAGACCCTCAAATCATGTCTTGAGGTCTTGGCTCATGGTTTGTCCCAAAAGTCAACTTAGGGGTGAATTAGGTCAAGAAACCCTAATTCCTGATTTTTGATAAATGCATCCCCTGAGGCAAAATTGACTTGATGCATGGGTTCATGAGGTTCCATGAAGTATATTAGGTCATGTTTTGGATCATTGCCTTGTGCCCAGATGAAAATTTCCATCTGGAGGCCCTGGTCGACCAAAACCCTAATTTGGTGACACTGTCGATCTTGAGACTTGATCCACCTAGAAGGGAGCAGCCTTGTGCTTAATCCTTGAAGTGGGAGTCCTTTTTGATCCATTGTGGATATTTAAGAGATTATACAAGTTGAAGATCATGTCATTTCTTGATTGATCCTTTGTCTAAGCACTCAGAGAGGGCTTGAAACCATAATTTTGATTGTATTGGATGCTCACCCATCTTTGGGGAGACTGATGAAGCATGATGGTTCATCCACATTGTGATGATGATTTTCACATTGATGGGAAATCTAAGTGGTCAAAATTTGGGGTATTACAGATGCCCCTATTTAATCTTCTTGGACCCGAAGGTGTGAATGACGAAGGGATTCGGGCATTTGGGGTGCAAGAGGATTAAATATCGGAATACCCAAAATTTTGATGGCGGTTATGAATGGTAGCTTACGCATTCATCTTCTTTAGCTAAGCAATGATGCTTAGAAAATGTAAAATCCCCCTCGATCCTGGTCTCCTACCAAGGAACTGGTCTTAGTTTCTGATTTAAACTTCCCCTCGATCCTGGTTTCCTACCAAGGAACTGGTCTCAGTTGTGGAAACAAACTCCCCCTCGATCCTGGTTTCCTACCAAGGAACTGGTCTTAGTTTCTTTTTTAAACTTCCCCTCGATCCTGGTTTCCTACCAAGGAACTGGTCTTAGTTTCTTTTGTCAATAAACTTTACTGACAAGGGACACTATTCGTAGCGGCTTTCCTTCAAACTTCTCGCCGAATTTTCCTGGGGAGATGCCATTTGAGTGGAAAAAGTTTTGATGTCAGACTTGCTGGGGAACCCATTCGTCTGAGTTGTAGAGGTACACAAACTTCTCTGTTTTGGAGACGCCATTTGTCGATTCTACTGGGGAAAGCAAGTCTCTTGAGAGACTGTTTTTGTTTGGGGTTACATCATACTTTTCTCGGGATCTTCCCGGAGAAATGCCATATGATGGGATCCAATTTTGAGGTGCCAATGACCCTCTCATCAGTGGTTTTTCGGAGCAAAACTGGTGTGCTGCCGAATCTCTGATCACGAGGCTTTCTCTATGGATTTTCCTTAATCCGGGAAAGCAAGGATATCATCTTCAATGGCGAAGAGTGATGCTTATTGAAAGTTTTCTCTGGCTTTTCAGAGGTTCAAGTTATCAAAGTGGTCAAGGACCAACTTCTTTCCAGAATTAAACTGGAAGCGAGGTTGTTCAGACACAGTATTTCCTGACGAGGAAAGAACTGACAAACTCGACTGAGAAAACTGTTTATCACTAGGGGACAAGACCGATTAGAGTGATAACGATGCAATATGAAATGTAAATGCAAATAAAAAATGCATGAAGTACGTATGTATATGCTGACAAAACAGACGCGACATACAGACTAATGGATGAACACAATTGGATACTCGGCCATCGCGGGGCGAAGAAGTACCGTTGGTTCAAAATAGCAATTCCACCTTGCTTAGGAGAGATAGTCCCGTTGGGAGCTATGTTGATCGGGCTTAGGAGATGAGAACTCGGCCGAGGTTGTCAGATGAAACAAGGTCTCTGACACAGTTGATCCCTTTATTCAGGCGAACTGGTTTAGAAGGAGTACTTTGATTCTGTATTTTGAAGTTCGCTTACTTCGGGAAAAGCGATCGATGTTCTTCTGATGTTCAACAGTCAAAAGAAATGCCATCTTTAATTTAAAAGCAGACAAATTTTAACAAGTAAATTTATTTTTGTTTTATTTCAAGAATCGCTGATTAAGTTTAAACAACGTCGTTCTGTAAAGCTAAAACAAGTAAAGAATTACAAACAAAAGCACAAGGGCTCAAATTTTATTGATAAGATGGAGATCAGCCAAACGCGTGATTCCAAAGAGTATATACAAAGTTAGAAAATGGTAATTTACAGGAAAAAGGGCTACGTTGAAACATAACGACCACTATCCTTCTACCAACTTTGAGTTCGGGACATCCTGAGCTTCCGTCGAAGATGACCTTTGACTGGAGATTTCCTCCGATAGATGATGCTGTAACTGCAGCTGAGGGACTTGCCTCTGTTGAACATAGTTACTTGCCATTATCCCTAATTTTTGCCTGGATTGTACTATGAGATTTCCAATCCATCGGGATGATTTTTTTTTCATGTCTCTAACTTTTGCCTGGACCGCCCTTTCGGGTTTTCAATCCACCAAGACATTTTTTTAGGCGAAGTATTTCTTGACTACATCAACATTCGTGGGGTAGGCAAATTCCTCTCCGTCCATGGTTGCAAGTCTCAAGACGCCGCCTGAGAAAGCTCTCGTGACCACATAGGGGCCATCATAATTTGGGGTCCATTTGCCCCGAGAGTCAGTGAGAAATGATTGTATCTTCTTGAGCACGAGGTCTCCTTTTCTAAAAATACGAGATCGGACCTTTTTGTCGAATGCCCTTTTCATTCTCTGTTGATATAACTGACCGTGGCATAGTGCCGTGATTCTCTTTTCTTCGATCAGGTTCAGTTCGTCGTGTCGACTTTGACACCATTCAGCTCCGGTAAGCTGAGCTTCCATCAATACCCAGATTGATGGGATCTCTACTTCTATGGGGAGAACTGCCTCCATGCCATATACTAGAGAGAAAGGGGTTGCCCCTGTTGAAGTGCGGACATATGTTCGATAACCGTGAAGAGCAAAGGGTAGCATTTCGTGCCAATCTTTATAGGTTACAACCATCTTTTGAACAATCTTCTTGATGTTCTTGTTAGCCGCTTCCACCGCTCCGTTCATCTTGGGTCGGTAGGGAGATGAGTTATGGTGTTCGATCTTGAACTCTGCACACAACTCTTTCATCATCTTATTGTTCAAGTTAGATCCATTATCAGTAATGATCTCGCTTGGAACACCATAACGGCAGATGATATTGTTTTTGATAAATCGGACCACCACTTGTCGGGTTACATTGGCGAATGACGCTGCTTCGACCCACTTGGTGAAATAATCAATGGCTACCAGGATGAACCGATGTTCGTTTGAAGCCTTGGGCTCAATCATACCAATTATGTCGATTCCCCATATGGAAAAAGGCCACGGGGAAGAAAGAACTTTGAGATGTGATGGCGGTACATGAATTTTGTCGGAGTATATCTGACACTTGTGACACCTCCTCATGTACTTGTAGCAGTCGGATTCCATGGTCAACCAATAATACCCGGCCCTGAGAATTTTTCTCGCCATTGTGTGTCCGTTGGCATGAGTGCCAAAGGATCCTTCGTGAATTTCTTTCATGAGCATGTCTGCTTCTGGCCTGTTGACACATCGGAGCAAGACCATGTCAAAATTTCTCTTATAAAGAGTGTCACCGCTCAGGAAGAAGTTTCCAGCCAATCTTCTGAGGGTTTTCCTGTATTTTCTGAGTGCCCTAGATGGGTACTCTTGTTTCTGAAGGAAGCATTTGATATCGTGATACCAAGGTCTGTCGTCTATGACTGCTTCAATCGCGAAAATGTAAGCGGGCCGTTCAAGGCGCATGATGTCGATCTTAGGTATGTCATTCCATCGACCTACACTAATCATGGAAGAGAGAGTGGCTAATGCATCAGCCATGTGATTCTCATCACGAGGGATGTGATGAAAGTCGACTCTGTTGAAGAAGGGTAACAACCTCCTTGCATAGTCTTTGTAAGGAATCAATCCTGATTGGTATGTGTTCCAATCTCCTTTTATCTGGTTAATAACCAAGGCTGAATCGCCGTATACGTCCAAGTTTTTGATCCTTAAATCAATCGCTTCTTCGAGACCCATGATACATGCTTCGTATTCGGCCTCGTTGTTCGTACATTTGAACGTAAGTCTAGCAGTGAAAGGAATGTGGTGAGGGGTAACAATGATTGCCCCAATTCCGTTTCCATAATGATTGACTGCTCCGTCAAAGATAAGTCCCCACTGGGAACCTGGTTCTGGCCCTTCACTGGGTAGCGGTTCATCGCAATCTTTCATCTTTAGATACATGACATCTTCGTCTGGGAAGTCAAACCCGATTGATTCTTGATCGTCAATCGGTTGATGAGCCAAATGATCGGCTAAAATACTTCCTTTAACGGCTTTCTGAGCATGGTACTCTATGTCATATTCTGATAGTAACATCTGCCAACGGGCAATCCTTCCCGTGAGAGCAGGTTTTTCGAAAACGTACTTGATTGGATCCATTTCGGAGACTAACTAAGTAGTATGACGAATCATGTACTGGCGAAGACGTTTGGCTGCCCAAGCCAAAGAACAGCAAGTTTTCTCAAGCACCGTGTACCGAGTTTCACAGTCGGTGAATTTCTTGCTTAGATAGTAAATGGCAGACTCTTTCCTTTTGGTTTCGTCTTGTTGGCCAAGTACACATCCCATCGAGTCCTCTAGGACTGTGAGGTAAATGATCAGTGGTCTTCCTTCCACTGGAGGTGATAGAATCGGAGGATTCAACAGATATTCCTTAATACTGTCGAAGGCGGTTTGGCAATCTTCTGACCAAATGCAATCCTGGTTCTTTTTGAGTAATTTGAAAATCGGCGCACATGTCGCGGTCATAAGGAATATGAATCCGGAGATGTAGTTCAAACGTCCCAGGAATCCTCTGACTTGTTTTTCAGTTTTCGGAGAAGGCATTTCTTGAATGGCCTTGACTTTGTCAGGATCAACTTCAATTCCTTTCTGGCTGACGATGAACCCTAGTAATTTCCCCGAACGGACACCGAAGGTGCACTTGTTAGGATTCAAGCGGAGCTTGAATTTTCTTAGACGTTCGAATAATTTTGACAGATGTTCAACGTGCTCATCCTCTGTTCTTGATTTTGCAATCAAATCATCGACATATACCTCGATTTCTTTGTGTATCATGTCATGAAACAGAGTAGTCATGGCCCTTTGATAGGTTGCCCCGGCATTCTTCAAACCGAACAACATTACCTTGTAACAAAAGGTACCCCATGGGGTAATGAACGAAGTTTTCTCCATGTCTTTCGGCGCCATTTTGATCTGGTTATAGCCCGAGAATCCATCCATGAAGGAGAATACTTTGAACTTTGCTGTGCTGTCAACCAGCATGTCAATGTGTGGTAAAGGAAAGTCATCCTTTGGACTGGCCTTGTTTAGATCTCTGTAATCAACACACATTCTGACCTTCCCATCCTTTTTGGGAACGGGTACGATGTTGGCTAACCATTGAGGATATTCAGATGTAGCGAGAAAACCCGCGTCGATCTGTTTCTGTACCTCCTCTTTGATTTTGATGGCCATGTCCGGGTGAGTCTGTCTCAACCTTTGCTTTACTGGCGGACATTCCAATCTCAATGGTAAGTGATGTTCCACGATGCTGGTATCCAACCCAGGCATGTCCTGATAGGACCAAGCAAACACATCGGGGAATTCTTTGAGAAGCTTTATCAAACTTTCTTTGACAGTTGGACTGAGCAGTGCTCCGATCCTGATTTCTTTTCTCTCTTTTTCTGAACCCAAGTTCACCGTTTCCAACGGCTCTTTGTGAGGTTCAATGGACCTTTCCTCTTGTCTGAGTAGTCGGGAGATCTCTTCTGGAATTCCGTCGTCATTTTCTTCTTCAGTCTCGAATACCGGGAACTCAAAGTTGGGAGAAGGCATCGGATCGTATGTTTCAACGGGGTATAAAATAAGTAATCTGCATGACGTGATGATTCGTGTTTAGAAGAGATAGAGAAAATGTAAGTGTGTGCAGTGTATTTATTTTACTGCTTGTTTTTATTATTGAATGTTTTTTAGGATTACCATTTTCTGAGAAAGCAAAAAGAGAAAACAGCAATAATGCGGAAATTACAGAACGACGTTATTTTATTAATGCACAAGTCGAATCTTGAAACTACAGCCCTATAAAACAAAACTCTGTCGCTTTGGGCAAAGCGAAGACGGAAAATTTACAAAAAGCGAGCCCTATCAAAATATCCGTTTCACCTGGGCAGGGTGAAAGGTTAAAGATGGCAATTACTTTGACCGACGAACGACCTTCGGAACCTCGACAGCAACCCATTGGCGGCGAACTCCTCGGTGAATCACAAAGTCTGGCACCTTCCTTGATTTGTCTTCAGAAATGACGCTGATTTCTGGTGGAGTAGGATCATTGGAATCTGTCTCCCAAGCAGAGTTGGCGTAGGAGGATTCCTCTGTTGCATTTTGCATAGCATTGGTGCTCTCAGCTGTATCTCCCCATCTAGTTGACTGGATATCTTCGAGCCTGATACCAGAGATTTCGGGAGCAGTGTACTTGACCATAAAGTCGTACTTTCCACTTGGTTGTCCCAGGGTGTCCCAAACTTCTTTGGAACTGGAGAAGTCATCCCTCTCGATGACGTTGACCTCAGGAAAAGCATAGTTGATGAATTCTAGTCCTGCAAACGTTGCGAATTCATCTTCATGTTGAGTAGTTTCCGAATGACCTGAGTGTTGATCCCATGACATGGCGGGGACACAGGTATTCTGTTCAATGACGCTCAACTGAGTTTCATTACTCGGCTGACTTTCTTGCCCCAAGTTTCCTGGGTAAGGCTGCCACATTGGCAGGCCATCCATCGGGCCATAGTAATTGTGATCAAAGTTTTCTTTCATCAGAGTGTCTTCCTCTAATGAATTTGGCGGAGCATGACATCCTTCTGGATCACAATCCCCGTATATCATTTCGACATCTGATCTTGGTATAAATCTCGGACTTTCTGTAGGAAAGCAAAAAGGCATAGGCACCTCTTCCTGAGACATATAGCCGTCCTTGTTAAGGTAGGACTTCCATTCTTCATCTGTGTCAGAGGGATCTTCCTCATTGATAGCATGAACTGTCTGAGACACTGGGTGAAGAAAACCTCTACTGTGGAAGAAGTTTTGAAGGGGATGAAGACTTTCGTCATTGGCGGCTGTCTGAGTACAGGTCACAGAAAAACCCAGACCCTTCTTTATTTTATTGTCAGTGGGAATGACAAGCTGTCCCCATCCTGTCGTATCGGTACTCTCGATCGCTTTGATAGCATCTTTGTATGAAGAAATTGAAGTTCCTTCTTTGAACTGATCGTTCTTGCTCACCGATAGTGCTTGGAACCGAGTTCCAATAACCTCCTCGGGTTCTACACTAGCAGATGATGACAAGTTACTCACAAGCAAGGCTTGTTCCCCACAAACCGTGACAAGTTGATCGTTCTTGACGAACTTTAGCTTTTGGTGGAGGGTTGAAGTAACCGCTCTAGCCTGATGTATCCAAGGTCTTCCTAATAAACAACTGTATGTTGCCCGGATGTCCATGACCTGGAAAGTGATTTGGAAAGTGTGAGGACCAATAGTTATGGGAAGATCAACTTCGCCGATAACTGTTTTTCTGGATCCGTCGAATGCTTTGACGACGACCTCGCTGACTCTCATCGGAGGGCCCTTAAATGATAATTGCGTCAAAGTGGACTTCGACATAACATTTAGGGCTGACCCTGTGTCTACCAGTACGTTGGCTAAAGCATCGCCCTGGCAGTTAACTGTGATATTGAGCGCCATGTTATGACGGCAACCCTCTTCGGGTAATTCCTCCAAGACTTTCTTTAGAGCCTCTCTGTGTGCTTCTGAACTGAGTAACAGTGATAATACTAAGATCTTTGAAGGAGTCTGTAACAGTTGATCAACAATGTTATATTCACTCCTTTGGATGAGCTTTAGCATCTCATCTTTGGAGAGTTGAAGTAACCGCTCCAGCCTGATGTATCCAAGGTCTTCCTAATAAACAACTGTATGTTGCCCGGATGTCCATGACCTGGAAAGTGATTTGGAAAGTGTGAGGACCAATAGTTATGGGAAGGTCAACTTCGCCGATAACTGTTTTTCTGGATCCGTCGAATGCTTTGACGACGACCTCCCTGACTCTCATCGGAGGGCCCTTAAATGATAATTGCGTCAAAGTGGACTTCGACATAACATTTAGGGCTGACACTGTGTCTACCAGTACGTTGGCTAAAGCACCGCCCTGGCAGTTAACTGTGATATTGAGCACCATGTTATGACGGCGACCCTCTTCGGGTAATTCCTCATCACTAAATCCCAAATTATTGCAGGAAGTGATGTTAGAGACAATGCTATCGAATTGTCTGATTGTTACATCCTGTTCCACAAAGGCTTGCTCCAAGACTTTCTGTAGAGCCTCTCTGTGTGCTTCTGAACTGAGTAACAGTGATAATACTGAGATCTTTGAAGGAGTCTGTAACAGTTGATCAAAAATGTTATATTCACTCTTTTGGATGAGCTTTAGCATCTCATCTATGTCTTTTGAAAAGTCGGGATTACTAGATTGACCGACTGGTGGATCAGGAATTCCTGCCTGAAGTTCCTTTTCTTTTGATGGATTCTCTAACCCCTCGGTTGAAGATTCGACCGCTCCGTGTTACACGATTGATGTCTGCAATATTCACGACGGAGGGTAATGGAATTTCCTTTCCATTCTTGATTATTGTTGCACCGTATTTGTAAGGGATTGCCTTAGCTGATTCATACGGTAGTGGCCCCGGTAGATAGATGACTATGGGAACCTTCTGATTTTTCTGACCATCATAAGTAACCTTGATCCGTTCCCGGTTGGGAACTCTAGATTCGTCAAGTAGAGGGATGATGGCAAAAATATCCCTGGTCCTGTGATGACCAGAGATCGTGACAACATCCTCAACTTGCTCGACAAGGTAGTTCGGCGACCAAATGATGGGTCCAGAACCCGGATATGGATGAATTTCTCCATGATCGACCTGACCCTGAAGAGCTGCTCTCACAAGGTAACACCCTTGGTTACTTTCCGAAAAGACGCTACAACTGTCATAGTTGTGTGGTGGCACCTGGCCACGCCCACTTTGAATATAATGTAACCTCACTAGGTTACCTTCCATTGATCGGACATCCTGACTTTGACGACGAGTAGGATTCCTGTTATTGATACTAATCTGCTGAGTATCTTCGTCCATATAAATTGGCATCCACCAGTGATTTAACAAGTGCTGAAGTGCCTCCTGGACAAGGGTACAACCCTGATCGTTTTCCCAACCTGCTTTACAGCTTTGATAGTCATGTGATATTAAGAATCCAAGTCGGACCTGCTCAGCATGTAACTCTACCAGGTTGGTATTCATTATGCGGATATCGAAGATCTGAACCATATTGATTTGATAGAGATTCCTATCATGGTAGTCTTGGATCCATCCAAGATCCATCTGACGCTGGAGGGCCTCTTGTACGAAAGAGCATCCCTGTTTGTTTACCGAGCAAATCAGACAGGAACTGTAATCGTGCCGCGGCAGATTATGATACTGGCTTTGGCTTGAGTGCATCGCCACCAAGTTGACATTCATCGTACGGATGTCGTGGTTTCGAATGACGTTGGAATTCGTGTAGACCATGTTAACTCGACGAACTCGGTGCTCTTGGATCCATCCGAGATCCATTTGTTCCTGTAGAGCTGATTGCACTACCGAACATCCTTGGTTATCTTTAGAGCAGATATCACACTGGTGATAGTTATGAGGTGGCACATGGCCATATCCACTCTGTCTACAATGCATCTTGACCAGATTGGTTTTCAACAAGAGTACATCATGAATTTGATAGACATTGTTAGTCTCTTTCTCAATCAGATTGACTGCAGCTCTCTCGTGTTGAGGCAGCGGGTTCGTAAGAACATTAGGATTCGTATCTTTGAAAGATAAGAGCCCGCTCCTAACAAGCTTTTGTACGTAGGATTTGAAATTGAGACAAGTCTCAATGTTATGCCCTGAACCTCCTTGATGATAAGGGCATGTTTGATCCGCTTTAAGCCAAAAAGGCGGATTTTCCGGAACTGAAAGGGGAGACTTAGTCTGAATGTGCCCCTTAGCCAGCAGTAACGGAAATAGCTCTGCGTACGTTACGGGTATAGGATCAAATCCTGGTGGCCGTATTGTACGGTTGTTGTTATATGGAGGACGAGCCTGCTGAAGAGGCTGTTGTGTCCTTTGTTGGTCAGGTTGGCTCTGCGCAACCTGAGGTTGATACATAGGAACAGGCGCGGGGCCGATAGCAGGAGTAACAGCTGCTACTGGCTGATAACGTCTCCTTTGCTTTCCGAGAGAGATATTCCCAATATCTTGCTCTTTTTTCTTAGGGATAACACTTCCGTATTTTTTAGTACCGCTCGTTGATCCAGTGTCTTTTACCAAACGTCCTTCTCGGACGGCTTCCTCAAGACGTACACCCATGCCGACCATTTCGGTGAAATCACTGGGCGCACTGGCAACCATTCGGTCATAGTAAAATGAGCTTAAGGTCGTTAAGAAGATTTTTGTCATCTCTTTTTCCTCAAGAGGTGGACAAACTTGAGCGGCAATTTCACGCCACCTTTGAGCATACTCCTTAAAGGTTTCCTTTTCCTTTTGCGACATTGATCTGAGTTGATCTCTGTCGGGTGCCATGTCCAAATTGTACTTGTATTGTTGGACAAAAGCAGTACCAAGATCTCTGAATGTACTGATCGTAGTACGGTTTAAACCCATGTACCATTTGAGTGCGGCACCGGTTAAACTATCCTGGAAGTAGTGAATCAGCAGGTCCTGATTCTCCGTCTGAGCTGACATCCGCCGAGCGTACATCACCAGATGGCTCTGAGGGCAAGAGTTACCCTTGTATTTTTCAAAGTCGGGCACTTGGAATTTGTGCGGGACTTTCACATTTGGGACCAAGCAGAGGTTTGCGGCGTCCTTTCCAAATAGATCCTGACCGCGAATGGCTTGCAGCTCTTTCTGCATTTCCAAGAACTGCTCCTGGAATTCATCCATCCTGTCAAACATAGTTTCCTTCTTACCAGAAGGTGTCTGTTGAATCTGTCCTTCCGGGACAGTGTGCACCACAGGGGGTGGTACCGTGACTACGGCAGTAAGTCTTGGCGCCTCCCGAAGTTTGTAACCTTCAGGAGTCTTCAGTATGCCCCTAGCATCTTCGCTTTCCCGAAGTTTGTAACCTTCAGGCCCAGCGGCTTCTGTTGCGATTCCCTGATCTTCAGTGATCAGCGGAACATATCCTTCCGGGATATAGTTAACAGGCATGCCCCAAGGACGATCTTTCGACATCTGATACCTAGGATCATACTTTTCTATAATGGGCGTTGAGGTGATCTCTGAGATCACAGTTCTTTGTAGCTGAGCTTCTGCCATGGCTTGCATGTCGTTACTGTAATACCCCAAATTTTGACCACTTAGATTTCCCATCATTGTGAAAATCATCATCACAATATGGATGAACCATCATGCTTCATCAGTCTCCCCAAATATGGGTGAGCATCCAATACAATCAAAATTAGGGTTTCAGGCCCTCTCTGAGCTTTAGACAAAGGCTCAATCAAGAAATGACTTGATTTTCAACTTGTCTAATCTCTCAAACATCCATAATGGATCAAAAAGGACTCCCACTTCAAGGATTAAGCACAAGGATGCTCCCTTCTAGGTGGATCAAGTCTCAAGATCGACAGTGTCACCAAACTAGGGTTTTGGTCGACCAGGACCTCCAGATGGAAATTTTCATCTGGGCACAAGGCATTGATCCAAAACATGACCTAATATACTTCATGGAACCTCATGAACCCACGCATCAAGTCAATTTTGCCTCAAGGGATGCATTAATCAAAAATCAGGAATTAGGGTTTCTTGACCTAATTCACCCCTAAGTTGACTTTTGGGACAAACCATGAGCCAAGATCTCAAGAGAGGATTTGAGGGTCTCTAATATACCATATTGATCCATTTGGAACAATGGATTGATCCAAGAAGCTTGAGCAACAAATCTCAATTTCATCTGCACCACAATTAGGGTTTTAAGAGAAAAGTCAACTGTAACTTTGACTTTTGACCAAGACATGCTCCCAAACCCTAATACATGATTGAATATACCCTATGACACCCATGGAACATGTCCATCAAGTTTGATTTAGGTCAAGGACATGATTTCCTGAAGAATTGCACAGTTTGGAATTCATCTGAAAAAAGTCAACCGTGCACAAAAGTCAACTTTGACTTTTTGAGATTTTTCACCAAAATGGATTTTTAACCCTAAAATGATGTTAATGTATGATTTGAATCATCATTCATCAAGAAAAATCAAGAAAAGTGAGATAACTTGTAAAAGGGGTAACCATAAAACTTAGATATTTTTCTAAGTTAAAAATAAAGTGGCAAAGGTACCAACTTTGGAGGACCATAACTCCTAAACCACAAGGCCATTTTTTATCATCCAAAGATGGATTTGTAGCCCTCATTATCACCTACAAAAACTTCAACTACAAGTCATTCCAATTCATTAAGAATTTTGAGTTATGGAGTGATCAAAGTGGCTGAAAAGTGAAAATGTCACTTTTTCCAACACTTAGTGAAATTTTCACTAAGTCAGATTTTGCTTCACTTTTTGCCAAATGTAGAAGGATTTTTCACTTGGAATCAAAAGAGATCAAAACCAAACTTGTTCAAACAGTTGTTGTATCATGTAAGAGCTTTCCAAAATGGCCAAGAACATTGCCAAATTCAACCTACACCATGAGATATAACATTGCCAAGTTGCCTTGCTGAAATCTGTCAAGACAAGGCAGAATTTGCAACTTTGGTCGATTTGCAAAAATCAGCCAAATTCAATTGCTCCTATCCACTTGGACACCTCAGAGGATTGAATTTAAAGGGGGCAATCACTGAGCCAAGCCTCCAAAGTCCATGGAACAAGAAATAACATGTTGAACCTAGAATGGCCAAAATAGGGACAAGACTTCAAATTTGGAATGAGGCATTCAATGAAACCATCAAGGTGGCATGGACTGAGCCATTCTCATCTGAAATCAGTCAAGACTTATCCAAGACCAAGGGAACCAAAGCTCTGTGCCCTAACCTCTAGTCAATGGCTAGAGGAGACTTGGATTTTCATTTGCCAACATTGGCCAAACCTACTTACCAGCTGCCATGCACTATTCCTTGCAAAACAAACTTGCTCTACTATAAATAGAGCTAAATTGTGGTCAGTTTGAGTACACCAAAGCCATCTAACAGATGCTTTCCTCAAAATCTCTTCTTTTACTCCAATTTTTCCTTCTAAGGCAAGTCACTATCGGGTTTTGAGTTTGAGAGCAATTCCAATCAAACCAATCACTCACACACCTCACATACATCACATATGAGCTGATCAAACACTTAGATTACTTCTGAAACATCAATTTCATGAAATCACCAGCTGGTTGCTCAAGGTTTTTACCAAAGTGCAGCTGAGGTACCACAAAATGATCCAGCCAATTTCAATCAAGTCCAACCATCCAAACACAATCCATAGGGTGTAGGGAAGCTGTTCAGATCATCACCACTCATCTGTAACACCTCCAAATCAAAAATCACTTTGAACTTGCTGTCACGACTTGGAGGTAAGCACATACTTGGTCATCTCTCAATCTATGCATATTTCCTCGCACAATAATTTGGCCATATGTTCCTAATCATGCATGGAATTGTTTTCCCTCAATTAATTGCATTGTTTGAATCGTGTATCAAAAATCCTAGCCTTCATGCAGAAATTAGGGTTCTTGAGGTTTCTTCGTGATTTCTTGTTGTATGTTTAATTTAAATGAAATTAAAGTACATAGACATGATCGTGAGGTTGAGGCGAGCATAATGATATGTGGATTGCATGATATGATTACGTATTCATGGAGATTGGATAGAAAATGTAAATCTGAGAAACCAAGAACACGCGCGTGTTCTTCAGCTTGTTCTTGGCGCCATTTTTAGAAATTCAAATATTTGAATTTTTTGATTTTGTTTAATTGATTCAAAAATTAATTTCTCTCTGAGTTTTAATGATTTTGAGTTGATTCTTTTTTTTAATAATTCACAAAAATGTTAAAATATTTTATTTTCACAAAAAATCCCAAAAATATTATTTATTTCATATAATTGATATTTTTGTAAAGAATTAATATTTTGATTGTTTTTGACATTTTAAATATTTTTTCTACATTGATTTTGCAACTTTTAATGCTTTCTAATTATTTTGTAGGTCAATACTTAATTTTTGAAGCATTAATCCAAGATCACAATTTGTTTTCCATGTGTTAAACAATTTTTGATCATTTTAATTGAATTTTTATTCAATTAAATACATTTTGAAAACAAATTAGGGTTTTGGATTAATTCAACCCTCATAAATCACTTTCAAACTTTTTTGGGCCTCTTGAGAGAGTGTAAGACCCATCCCCCCTTCTACAAAAACTTTTTGGGCCTCACTCATTGTATAAGTCCCTCTGTACAAGTAAACGGCGCGATCGTCGCCCGTTTAAAAATAAAAATCATCTGGGCCTCTTCTTGAGCTATAAGACCCATTCAAAACACTTTGGGCCTCTATTAGAGTGTAAGACCCAATCCCCCTTTTAACCAAAACATTTTTGGGCCTCACTTATTATATAAGTCCCTCTGCGTTAAAAGAAAACCTCGGCGCGATCGCCATTTTTAAACGAAAAATCATTTGGGCCTACCCTCGTGTTATAAGCCCCTCTCTTTTCTTTAAACCTTTTTTGGGCCTCTTGAGAGAGTGTAAGACCCATCCCTTTGTACAGAAAACCTTTTTGGGCCTCAGTCACTTGTATAAGTCCCTCTGTACAAATTTAAACAGTGTGCTCACTGATAAAACCCTGGGCCTCTCCTTGAGCTGTAAGCCCCAAATCTTTCTTTTTCAAAGCACTTTCTCCTTTGATTTTGAATATACTGTTGTTTTCAATCTTTCTTTGTTGAACAACTAACCAAACAGCATGGAAGCACTACAACCGAGTAAGTGGTTATCGCTTTCATTTACTGCTTTCATATTATAAACTGTATTGTGGGGCAGCTCACTGTAAGTCTCCTTTCATAAACTCATATCTACTATGTAATAATAGTATAGATATTTCGAGTTTCTCCGGCAACTACGTCTAGAACTAGGTGACGCCGTTTCATTTATTCGTAGAAATAGACGCCTAGATCCCCAATAGGAGCACCAGATACAGTCTTCTCTTCGGCTGTCCTCCTTAGGAATCGTCAAGAAGCTCTACTCCCCAAGATGAATGTATTCTCCGTGAATGGCATCTTTGAGTTTCTTCCAAATTCTCGAACTTTCCTGACTTGATCTATTCCTTGTGGATAGCTTGCCTTGAATGTCTCGGGGTTTGGGTACCCACTACGGTCATAATATTGGACCTTAACTAAGGAACCCTCTTTAAAAGTTAAAAGTCGCTGGATAGTAAACCTCGCACGTGTACCAGTGGTTTTTATCTTTAAAAGAGTTATCTCTCCTAATGGAAAGGAGATGATAGACCCACGGGCTTCTTAAAAGCATCGGCCTCCTCTTGGGCATTATTCAAGGACACTACGGCTTCTTAGAAGTATTCACAGCCTCCTCTTAGGCTTCGTATAATGATCTCTTCCTCCGGGAATGATAGCCTAATCTTGGGCTTAGTACAAGGACCCGTCGGCTTCTTAAAAGTTTCCAGCCTCCTCTTGGGCTTCGTACAAATTGTCCCGACGACCTCCTAGAGGTATAGGAACAAAACCTAGTCATCCTCATAGAACAGTCATTTCGTAGAGTCAACTACTGTTTCTCAAAGCATAGTACAAAAGAAAAAAACTCTAGACATGGACAGTCTAACTTCCTTGAGTCTCAAAGACATTCTCAAGTGACCCCTTCGTTAAATAGGAAGGAAACCCGCAGACTCGGACAGTCTCAATACCCTTTGGATTTCCCATTCCCTCAAAGAGAAGGAAATATCCCTGATCCTCAAATCAAATCCCTGAGTACAGTGTTGCTCATATATGAACTGATTTTCTCTTTTAAAATCAGTATATTGGATCTGTCACTCAACTAAAACAAACCTTTAGCGTCCATCTCGGGCTTCGTACGAGATACAAAAACACTCTCTTGTTGAGTATCAAAGACTCTCTTGTTGAGTCAAACTTTTAGCCTCTATCTCGGGCTTCGTACGATACACAAAGACTCCCTCGTAGAGTCAAACAAACAATCGCCTCCATCTCGGGCTTTATACGAGATACCAAAAGACTCTATCGTCGGGTCAAAAACTTTTAGCCTCTCTCTCGGGCTTTGTACGAGACACAAAATAGCCTCCTCTTAGGATTTGTATAATGATTTTCCTAGCGGAAATTAGCCACCTCTTAGGCTTTGTATAAGAAAACCACTGGTTGATCCAATCAACCTTTTAGCATCAAAGCTGTGCCTCGTTCACAGTACACAAACATCAACAACTCCTTTCCTTTCATCTAATCGCTGTAAGCGGCAAGCCTCTGGATCATCTATATCCATACCACTGTCCCTCTTTTAGCATGAGAAATTCCTAAGGAAAGATGGCATTGCTCTACACTGAGTTAAAGTCTTCTCCTTCAGGTTAAAACCCTTTCTTCGGAAATTATGGCATTGCTCGGATCCACGTATCCCAGTTAAAGTAATTCTCCTTCCCCCTCTTTAGAGATGACAAATTCTCTCTAAAGTCGAGGTCTTTCAGCTTCACGTCTTGGGCTTTGAACAAGACACAAATAGACCTTTCAGCTTCACATCTTGGGCTTTGAACAAGATACAAACCACCTTTCGCTTCACGTCTTGGGCTTTGAACAAGACACCAAAACACCCATTTCCTCCCATAGAATAGGAGGAACTACGAACGCTCTGATTTCCCTGTTTCGGTAAATGGGAATACGTAGGCATAAGATCGAAAGAAAAGATCTTAGCGAGCGCAATCAACAAAAAACCCAAATCCCATATCTCCATCAATCAAAAGAAGTAATTCAAAAGCATCAGTCCTAACATCCTAATCCTTGTTCCCCGCCAGAAACCTTTTGCCCGGGTAAAAAGAAAGAAAACCGTATTGGCGAAAATACAAATAACCAGTACAAGGCCCCCCACATTGATAGCATCCGTAACCTAACAGACCGCTGTTTAAACTCAGTATGCAAGCAGGGTTAATTGGAGACATCTATTTCCCTTCCTTATTCAACTCACAATAGGATAAAAAATGAATCGACCTGTAGTTTAAGCTCAAACCGCAGAGAGCGACCAGCGCTTAAGAACCGCGTCCAAAATCGTTCGCTACAGAAAAATGGCGCCCACCGTGGGGCCGGGTCTTTCTAAAACATTTTTTTTCCTTTTTCCTCCTTTTCACCTCTTTGGTTGATACCACAGATTGGGGTTTCCACCGGGGAACCCATTTTCTGTCAGGAACTTAGGATTCATAGCTTTAAAGGTCTAGGATGTTTAGGACAAATATATATACTGCTTTTCCTAATTGCTATACGTGTTTATTTTTCTGCTACTGGGAATGCGGGTGATGCCGTATGTGGAAAGATTGAGTATACACCTAGAAAAGCCAAACCCTTTCGTAGTGCGGAAGCTATCGGAAATAGTTGTTACGCGATACTACCCTCATTTGAGGCTGGTGATCTATTCTCGGTGAATGGCACTTACTCTAAGATTGCACACAACTCGCTGGCGATCCGCTTGTTGTCTGCCTTCCTGGGAGGAGCTGATGATAATGAGTACAGGTACAAAAATCACCTTAGTGTAAACCTTTGGGGATGGGTAGAGCCTTGACTTCATGACAACGACCCTTTGACCCCATGTTTTTTCTATGTTTTTGTGTGCTGCATTCATGCATTCATTTAATAAAACATTAAAACATTCAAAAAACATTCTCTTCTAGTCTCTCTGTTTTTCAAATTAAACTAAGACTGTGATTGCAAATATCAGAGAAAAGGATTACACTGATGGATTTCGGTAGAAGGAGAACTCGCCAGTATACCTTCAAGGTTCCAAAACTAGGGGATTTGAGAAGGTTAGCAAGGATGATCGTTAACCCAGAGGCTTTTAGAGCCAAGCACGATGGTTTGCTACCACTATTAAGAGTCCATGTGATTAAGGGGATCATGGATGCACTCATTCAGTTCTACGATCCGGTTTATCACTGTTTCACATTCTCGGATTACCAGCTATCACCAACGCTGAAGGAGTACTCTCATCTGGCTGATTTACATATCACTGATCGAGCTCCATTTTCTGGACTGGAAGAAATTCCAAAGAATCAGACTATTGCAATAGCAATTCATTTGGACGAGTCTGAGGTCAGGACTCACATGACCACTAAGGGTGGCATCCAAGGTTTGCCAGCCCAGTTCTTGACAAAAAAGGCTCTATACTTCGCTAGTATAGGGAACGGGACTGCTTTTGAAAGCATCTTTGTCTTGCTCACCTATGGATTATTTTTGTTTCCCAACATCAATAACTTCGTCGATATCAACGCTATTAAGGTTTTTCTCATTGGAAACCCTGTGCCGACTTTGCTCGCAGATGCGTATCATTCTGTACACTTGGGAAATTTGTACAGTGGAGGGGAGATCACATGCTATGTACCTTTGCTCTATAAATGGTTTATCTCTCACTTGCCCAAGTCTGCTGCTTTTTGGGGTTGGAAGAGTGTCTTACGTTGGTCGCAGAAGATCATGTCTCTCACCAATTCCGATATAGATTGGTGTAATAGGATTTATGAGGGAATCAGAATCATTGACCGTTGTGGAAACTTCCCCAGCGTACCCCTCATAGGAATTAAAGGAGGAATCAACTATCATCCGATATTGGTTCTTCGTCAATTTGGATACCCGATGAGACACATCCCACTGGGTGTTCATCTGGAAGGTATTTTCTTCAAAGAAGGAGAAAAAGACAGAGCACTAAAGATGGAAATAGTGCAAGCTTGGAAATAGGTTCATAAGAAAGGACGAGAGTCTCTGGGAAAACCGGACTGTGTCTCGGTGGAGCCTTATCTCCGTTGGGTACAAACCAGAGCTCTCAAGCTAAAAATGCCTTATCCTCGTTATGGAATTCTTCCACCGAGGGAAACTGTCATGTACTTCATGACGGAACTGAAAAGCTTCAGGTTACTCTCAACAAAGTTCAAAAGGAAAGAAGATCTTGGAAGAACAAGTACCGCACCCTCGACGTAGAGTGTATCCAAATACAACAACTACTAAAAGAGAAAGATGCTCTGATTGAAATTTTGAAGCAGCATGCTGTAGAGAATCAAGATGACCAAAGAAATTTGCTCACTCCTTTCACTTGGCAAAGGAATGACAACCCGACAACGGCCCAAGCGCCCCGGTCAAAGAAAAGGAAGATACCAGAATCAGCACCCGGTTTCTCCTCAGAGAGGACTCGGGACCCATTAGTTTAGGTTTCTGTTTCTGCACTTTGTAATCTACTGTATTTCCATTTCTGTAATCCTTTGAATTTCAATAAAAAGGGGTTTCCCCACTGTTTGATATTTGCAATCTAATTGTCGAAGTTTATTTTGATTAAACCAAAAAAACAACAATTAATATAATCATTGCATTCATCATTCTCACATCGCGTATTCTTCTTCCCTATGAATCTCACGTTTGTGTCTCGATTCTAGTGTCAAACTGTCTCATTCGTACAATACTCAGGCCAATCGTCAGAAAAAAATGGATGATCTTGAGGAAGAAAATAGAGAGTTGAAAGAAGAGATCGACGCTCTGAGAGAGGATATGAGAAAGCTTCGTAACGACATGCAAGCCATGGCAGAAGCTCAGCTACAAAGAACTGTGATCTCAGAGATCACCTCAACGCCCATCATAGAAAAGTATGATCCTAGGTATCAGATGCCGAAAGATCGTCCTTGGGGCATGCCTGTTAACTATATCCCGGAAGGATATGTTCCCCCGATCACTGAAGATCAGGGAATCGCAACAGAAGCCGCTGGGCCTGAAGGTTACAAACTTCAGGAGGCGCCAAGACTTACCGCCGTAGTCACGGTACCACCCCCTGTGGTGCACACTGTCCCGGAAGGACAGATTCCACAGACATCTTCTGGTAAGAAGGAAACTATGTTTGACAGAATGGATGAATTCCAGGAACAGTTCTTGGAAATGCAGAAAGAGCTGCAAGCCATTCGCGGTCAGGATCTATTTGGGAAGGACGCCGCAAACCTCTGCTTGGTCCCCAATGTGAAAGTCCCGCACAAGTTCCAAGTGTCTGACTTTGAAAAATATAAGGGTAACTCTTGCCCTCAGAGCCATCTGGTGATGTACGCTCGGCGGATGTCAGCTCAGACGGAGAATCAGGACCTACTGATTCACTACTTTCAGGATAGTTTAACCGGTGCCGCACTCAAATGGTACATGGGTTTAAACCGTACTACAATCAGCACTTTCAGAGATCTTGGTACTGCCTTCGTCCAACAATACAAATACAATTTGGACATGGCACCCGACAGAGATCAACTCAGATCAATGTCGCAAAAGGAAAAGGAAACCTTTAAGGAGTATGCTCAAAGGTGGCGCGAAATTGCCGCTCAAATTTGTCCACCTCTTGAGGAAAAAGAGATGACAAAATTTTTCTTAAAGTCCTTAAGCTCATTTTACTATGACCGAATGGTTGCCAGTGCACCCAGTGATTTCACCGAAATGGTCGGCATGGGTGTACGTCTTGAGGAAGCCGTCCGAGAAGGACGTTTGGTAAAAGACACTGGATCAACGAGCGGTACTAAAAAATACGGTAGTGCTCTCCCTAAGAAAAAAGAGCAAGATATTAGGAATATCTCTCTCGGAAAGCAAAGGCGACGTTATCAGCCAGTAGCAGCTGTTACTCCTGCTATCGGCCCCGCGCCTGTTCCTATGTATCAACCTCAGGTTGCGCAGAGCCAACCTGACCAACAAAGGACACAACAGCCTCTTCAGCAGGCTCGTCCTCCATATAACAACAACCGTACAACACGATCGTCAGTGTTTGATCCTATACCCGTAACGTACGCAGAGCTGTTTCCGTTACTGCTGGCTAAGGGGCACATTCAGACTAAGTCTCCCCTTTCAGTTCTGGAAAATCCGCCTTTTTGGTTTAAAACGGATCAAACATGCCCTTATCATCAAGGAGGTTCAGGGCATAACATTGAGACTTGTCTCAATTTCAAATCCGACGTGCAAAAGCTTGTTAGGAGCAGGCTCTTATCATTCAAAGATACGAATCCTAATGTTCTTACGAACCCGCTGCCTCAACACGGGAAAGCTGCAGTCAATCTGATTGAGAAAGAGACTAACAATGTCTATCAAATTCACGATGTACTCTTATTGGGGACCAATCTGGTCAAGATACATTGTAGACAGAGTGGATATGGCCATGTGCCACCTCATAATTATCACCAGTGTGATATCTGCTCTAAAGACAACCAGGGGTGTTCTGTAGTGCAAGCAGCTCTACAGGAACAAATGGATCTTGGATGGATCCAAGAGCACCAAGTTCGTGGAGTTAACATGGTTTACACGAATTCCAACGTCATTCAAAACCACGACATCCGTGCGATGAATGTCAACTTGGTGGCGATGCACTCAAGGCAAAGTAGGTATCATAATCTGCCGCGGCACGATTACAGTTCCTGTCTGATTTGCTCGGTAAACAAACAGGGATGCTCTTTCATACAAGAGGCCCTCCAGCGTCAGATGGATCTTGGATGGATCCAAGACTACCATGATAGGAACTCCTATCAAATCAACATGGTTCAGATCTTTGACATCCGCGTAATGGATACCAACTTGGTAGAGTTACATGCTGAGCAGGTCCGACTTGGATTCTTAATATCACATGACTATCAAAATTGTAAAGCGGGTTGCGAAAACGATCGAGGTTGTACCCTTGTCCAGGAGGCACTTCAGCACTTGTTAAATCACTGGTGGATGCCAATCTATATGGACGAAGATACTCAGCAGATTAGTATCAATAACAGGAATCCTACTCGTCGTCAAAGTCAGGATGTCCGATCAATGGAAGGTAACCTAGTGAGGTTACATTGTATTCAAAGTGGGCGTGGCCAGGTGCCACCACACAACTATGACAGTTGTAGCGTCTGTTCGGAAAGTAACCAAGGGTGTTACCTTGTGAGAGCAGCTCTTCAGGGTCAGGTCGATCATGGAGAAATTCGTCCATATCCAGGTTCAGGACCCATCATTTGGTCGCCGAACTACCTTGCCGAGCAAGCTGAGGATGTTGTCACGATCTCTGGTCATCACAGGACCAGGGATGTTTTTGCCACCATCCCTCTACTTGACGAATCTAGAGTTCCCAACCAGGAACGGATCGAGATTACTTATGATGGTCAGAAAAATCAGAAGGTTCCCATAGTCATCTATCTACCGGGGCCACTACCGTATGAATCAACTAAGGCAATCCCTTACAAATACGGTGCAACAATGATCGAGAATGGAAAGGAAATTCCATTACCCTCCGTCGTGAATATTGCAGACATCAGTCGTGTAACACGGAGCGGTCGAATCTTCAACCGAGGGGTTGGAGAATCCAACAAAGAAAAGGAACTTCAGGCGGAAATTCCTGATCCACCAGTCAGTCAATCTGGTAATCCCGACTGTTCAAAAGACAAAGATGAGATGCTAAAGCTCATCCAAAGGAGTGAATATAACATTGTTGATCAACTGTTACAGACTCCTTCAAAGATCTCAGTATAATCACTGTTACTTAGTTCAGAAGCACACAGAGAGGCTCTACAGAAAGTCTTGGAGCAAGCCTTTGTGGAACAGGATGTAACAATCAGACAGTTCGATAGTATTGTCTCTAACATCACTTCCTGCAACAATTTGGGATTTAGTGATGAGGAATTACCCGAAGAGGGTCGTCGTCATAACATGGCGCTCAACATTACAATTAACTGCCAGGGCGATGCTTTAGCCAATGTACTGGTAGACACAGGGTCAGCCCTGAATGTTATGCCGAAGTCCACTTTGACGCAATTATCATTTAAGGGCCCTCCGATGAGAGTCAGCGAGGTCGTCGTCAAAGCATTTGACGGATCAAGAAAAATAGTTATCGGCGAAGTTGATCTTCCCATAACTATTGGTCCTCACACTTTCCAAATCACTTTCCAGGTCATGGACATCCGGGCAACATACAGTTGTTTATTAGGAAGACCTTGGATACATCAGGCTGGAGCGGTTACTTCAACCCTCCACCAAAAGCTAAAGTTCGTCAAGAACGATCAACTTGTCACGGTTTGTGGGGAACAAGCCTTGCTTGTGAGTAACCTATCATCATCTGCTTGTGTAGAACCCGAGGAGGTTATTGGAACTCAGTTCCAAGCACTATCGGTGAGCAAGAACGATCAGTTCAAAGAAGGAACTTCAATTTCTTCATACAAAGATGCTATCAAAGCGGTCGAGAGTACCGATACGACATGATGGGGACGGCTTGTCATTCCTATTGACAATAAAACAAAGAAGGGTCTTGGTTTTTCTGTGACCTGTACCCAGACAGCCGCCAATGATGAAAGTCTTCATCCCCTTCAAAACTTCTTCCACAGTGGAGGTTTTCTTCACCCAGTGTCTCAGACAGTTCATGCTA
This sequence comes from Lathyrus tuberosus, assembly GCA_022829125.1. Classification (NCBI taxonomy): domain Eukaryota; kingdom Viridiplantae; phylum Streptophyta; class Magnoliopsida; order Fabales; family Fabaceae; genus Lathyrus; species Lathyrus tuberosus. The sequence goes on along the minus strand of JALAZF010000430.1, from coordinate 4,838,874 downwards.
TCAATGAGGAAGATCCCTCTGACACAGATGAAGAGTGGAAGTCCTACCTTAACAAGGACGGCTATATGTCTCAGGAAGAGGTGCCTATGCCTTTTTGCTTTCCTACAGAAAGTCTGAGATTTATACCAAGATCAGATGTCGAAATGATCTACGGAGATTGTGATCCGGAAGGATGTCGTGCTCCGCCAAATTCATTAGAGGAAGACACTCTGATGAAAGAAAACTTTGATCATAATTACTATGGCACGATGGATGGTCTGCCAATGTGGCAGACTTACCCAGGAAACTTGGGGCAAGAAAGTTAGCCGAGTAATGAAACTCAGCTGAGCGTCATTGAACAGAATACCTGTTTCCCCGCCATGTCATGGGATCAACACTCAGGTCATTCGGAAACTACTCAACATGAAGATGAATTCGCAACGTTTGCAGGACTTGAATTCATCAACTATGCTTTTCCCGAGGTCAACGTCATCGAGAGAGATGACTCCTCCAGTTCCAAAGAAGTTTGGGACACTCTGGGACAACCAAGTGGAAAATACGACTTTATGGTCAAGTACACTGCTCCCGAAAGCTCTCGTATCAAGCTCGAAGATATCCAGCCAACTGGATGGGGAGATACAGCTGAGAGCTCCAATGCTATGCAAAATGCAACATAGGAATCCTCTTACGACAATTCTGCCTGGGAAACAGATTCCAACGATCCCGCTCCACCAGAAATCAGCGTCATTTCTGAAGACAAATCAAGGAAGGTGCCAAACTTTGTGATTCACCAAGGAGTTCGCCGCCAATGGGTTGCTGTCGAGGTTCCGAAGGTCGTTCGTCGGTCAAAGTAATTGCCATCTTTAACCTTTCACCCTGCCCAGGTGAAACAAATGTTTTGATAGGGCTCGCTTTTTGTAAATTTCCCTCTTCGCTTTGCCCAAAGCGACAGAGTTTTGTTTTATAGGGCTGTAGTTTCAGGATTCGACTTGTTCATTAATAAAATAACGCCGTTCTGTAATTTCCGCATTAATTACTGTTTTCTCTTTTTGCTTTTTCAGAAAATGGTAATCCTAAAAAACATTCAATAATAAAAACAAGCAGTAAAATCAAAACACTGCACACACTTACATTTTCTCTATCTCTTCTAAACACGAATCATCACGTCATGCAGATTGCTTGTTTTATACCCCGTTGAAACATACGATCCGATGCCTTCTTCCAACTTTGAGTTCTCGGTATTCGAGGCTGAAGAAGAAAATGACGACGAAATTCCATAAGAGATCTCCCGACTACTCAGACAAGAGGAAAGGTCCATTGAACCTCACAAAGAGCCGTTGGAAACGGTAAACTTGGGTTCAGAGCAAGAGAGAAAAGAAATCAGGATCGGAGCACTGCTCAGTCCAACTGCCAGAGAGGGTTTGATAAAGCTTCTCAAAGAATTTCCCGATGTATTCGCTTGGTCCTATAAGGATATGCCAGGGTTGGATACCAGCATCGTGGAACATCACTTACCGTTGAGATCGGAATGTCCGCCAGTAAAGCAAAGGTTGAGACGGACTCACCCGGACATGGCCATCAAAATCAAAGAGGAGGTACAGAAACAGATCGACCCGGGTTTCCTCGCTACATCTGAATATCCTCAATGGTTAGCCAACATCGTACTCGTTCCCAAAAAGGACAGAAAGGTCAGAATGTGTGTTGATTACAGAGATCTAAACAAGGCAAGTCCAAAGGACGACTTTCCTTTACCACACATTGACATGTTGGTTGACAGCACAACAAAGTTCAAAGTATTCTCCTTCATGGATGGATTCTCGGGCTATAACCAGATCAAAATGGCGCCGAAAGACATGGAGAAAACTTCGTTCATTACCCCATGGGGTACCTTTTGTTACAAGGTAATGTTGTTCGGTTTGAAGAATGCCGGGGCAACCTATCAAAGGGCCATGACTACTCTGTTTCATGACATGACACACAAAGAAATCGAGGTATATGTCGATGATTTGATTGCAAAATCAAGAACAGAGGATGAGCACGTTGAACATCTGTCAAAATTGTTCGAACGTTTAAGAAAATTCAAGCTCCGCTTGAATCCCAACAAGTGCACCTTCGGTGTCCGTTCGGGGAAACTACTAGGGTTCATCGTCAGCCAGAAAGGAATTGAAGTTGATCCTGACAAGGTCAAGGCCATTCAAGAAATGCCTTCTCCGAAAACTGAAAGACAAGTCAGAGGATTCCTGGGACGTTTAAACTACATCTCCAGATTCATATTCCTTATGACCGCGACATGTGCGCCGATTTTCAAATTACTCAAAAAGAACCAGGATTGCGTTTGGTCAGAAGATTGCCAAACCGCGTTCAACAGTATCAAGGAATATCTGTTGAATCCTCCGATTCTATCACCTCCAGTGGAAGGAAGACCACTGATCATTTACCTCACAGTCCTAGAGGACTCAATGGGATGTGTACTTGGCCAACAAGACGAAACTAAAAGGAAAGAGTCTGCCATTTACTATCTAAGCAAGAAATTCACCGACTGCGAGACTCGGTACACAATGCTTGAGAAAACTTGTTGCGCTTTGGCTTGGGCAGGCAAACATCTTCGCCAGTACATGATTCGTCATACTACTTGGTTGGTCTCCGAAATGGATCCAATCAAGTACGTTTTCAAAAAACCTGCTCTCACGGGAAGGATTGCCCGTTGGCAGATGTTACTATCGGAATATGACATAGAGTACCATGCTCAGAAAGCCGTTAAAGGAAGTATTTTAGCCGATCATTTGGCTCATCAACCGATTGACGATCAAGAATCAATCGGGTTTGACTTCCCAGACGAAGATGTCATGTATCTAAAGATGAAAGATTGCGATGAACCGCTACCCAGTGAAGGGCCAGAACCAGGTTCCCAGTGGGGACTTATCTTTGACGGAGCAGTCAATCATTATGGAAACGGAATTGGGGCAATCATTGTTACCCCTCAGGGTTCCCACATTCCTTTCACTGCTAGACTTACGTTCAAATGTACGAACAACGAGGCCGAATACGAAGCATGTATCATGGGTCTCGAAGAAGCGATTGATTTAAGGATCAAAAACTTGGACGTATACGGCGATTCAGCCTTGGTTATTAACCAGATAAAAGGAGATTGGAACACATACCAATCAGGATTGATTCCTTACAAAGACTATGCAAGGAGGTTGTTACCCTTCTTCAACAGAGTCGACTTTCATCACATCCCTCGTGATGAGAATCACATGGCTGATGCATTAGCCACTCTCTCTTCCATGGTTAGTGTAGGTCGATGGAATGACATACCTAAGATCGACATAATGCGCCTTGAACGGCCCGCTTACATCTTCGCGATTGAAGCAGTCATAGATGACAGACCTTAGTATCACGATATCAAATGCTTCCTTCAGAAACAAGAGTACCCATCTGGGGCACTCAGAAAAGACAGGAAAACCCTCAGAAGATTGGCTGGAAACTTCTTCCTGAGCGGTGACACTCTTTATAAGAGAAATTTTGACATGGTTTTGCTCCGATGCGTCAACAGACCAGAAGCAGGCATGCTCATGAGAGAAATTCATGAAGGATCCTTTGGCACTCATGCCAACGGACACACAATGGCGAGAAAAATTCTCAGGGTTGGGTATTATTGGTTGACCATGGAATCCGACTGCTACAAGTACATGAGGAGGTGTCACAAGTGTCAGATATACTCCGACAAAATTCATGTACCGCCATCACATCTCAAAGTTCTTTCTTCCCCGTGGCCTTTTTCCATATGGGGAATCGACATGATTGGTATGATTGAGCCCAAGGCTTCAAACGGACATCGGTTCATCCTGGTAGCCATTGATTATTTCACCAAGTGGGTCGAAGCAGCGTCATTCGCCAATGTAACCCGACAAGTGGTGGTCCGATTTATCAAAAACAATATCATCTGCCGTTATGGTGTTCCAAGCGAGATCATTACTGATAATGGATCTAACTTGAACAATAAGATGATGAAAGAGTTGTGTGCAGAGTTCAAGACCGAACACCATAACTCATCTCCCTACCGACCCAAGATGAACGGAGCGGTAAAAGCGGCTAACAAGAACATCAAGAAGATCGTTCAAAAGATGGTTGTAACCTATAAAGATTGGCACGAAATGCTACCCTTTGCTCTTCACGGTTATCGAACATCTGTCCGCACTTCAACAGGGGCAACCCCTTTCTCTCTAGTGTATGGCATGGAGGCAGTGCTCCCCATAGAAGTAGAGATCCCGTCAATCCGGGTATTGATGGAAGCTCAGCTCACCGAAGCTGAATGGTGTCAAAGTCGACAAGACGAACTGAACCTGATCGAAGAGAAGCGAATCACGGCACCATGCCACGGTCAGTTGTATCAGCAGAGAATGAAAAGGGCGTTCGACAAAAAGGTCCGACCTCGTATCTTCAGAAAAGGAGACCTCGTGCTCAAGAAGATACAATCTTTTCTCACTGACTCTCGGGGCAAATGGACCCCAAATTATGATGGCCCCTATGTGGTCACGAAAGCTTTCTCAGGCGGCGCCTTGAGACTTGCAACCATGGACGGAGAGGAATTTTCCTACCCCACGAATGTTGATGTAGTCAAGAAATACTTCGCCTAAAACTAAAAAAAAGCGTCTCGGTGGATTGAAAACCCGAAAGGGCGGTCCAGGCAAAAGTTAGAGACATGAAAAAAAATCATCCCGATGGATTGGAAATCTCATAGTACAATCCAGGCAAAAATTAGGGATAATGGCAAGTAACTATGTTCAACAGAGGCAAGTCCCTCAGCAGCAGTTACAGCATCATCTGTCAGAAAACTCCAGTCAAAGGTCATCTTCGACGGAAGCTCAGGATGTCCCGAACTCAAAGTTGGTAGAAGGATAGTGGTCGTTATGTTTCAACGTAGCCCTTTTCCCTGTAAATTACCATTTTTCTAACTTTGTATATACTCTTTGGAATCACGCGTTTGGCTGATCTCCATCTTATCAATAAAATTTGAGCCCTTGTGCTTTTGTTTGCAATTCTTTACTTGTTTTAGCTTTACAGAACGACGTTGTTTAAACTTAATCAGCGATTCTTGAAATAAAACGAAAATGAATTTACTTGTTAAAAACTTTTTATGCTTTTAAATTAAAGATGGCATTTCTTTTGACTGTTGAACATCAGAAGAACATCGATCACTTCTCCCGAAGTAAGCGAACTTCAAAGTGCAGAATCAAAGTACTCCTTCTAAACCAGTTCGCCTGAATGAAGGGATCAACTGTGTCAGAGACCTTGTTTCGTCTGACATCCTCGGCCGAGTTCTCATCTCCTAAGCCTGATCAACATAGCTCCCAACGGGACTATCTCTCCTAAGCAAGGTGGAATTGCTATTTTGAACCAACGGTACTTCTTCGCCCCGCGATGGCCGAGTATCCAATTGTGTTCATCCATTAATCTGTATGTCGCGTCTGTTTTGTCAGCATATACATACGTACTTCATGCATTTTTTATTTGCATTTACATTTCATATTGCATCACTATCACTCTAGTCGGTCCTGTCCCCTAGTGGTAGAAGTCCTCTCAATCGAGTTGACAGTTCTTGCCTCGTCAAGAAATACTGTGTCTGAACAACCTCGCTTCCAGTTTAATTCTGGAAAGAAGTTGGTCCTTGACCACTTTGATAACTTGAACCTCTGAAAAGCCAGAGAAAACTTTCAATAAGCATCACTCTTCACCATTGAAGATGATATCCTTGCTTTCCCAGATTAAGGAAAATCCACAGAGAAAGCCTCGTGATCAGAGACTCGGCAGCACACCAGTTTTGCTCCGAAAAACCACTGATGAGAGGGTCATTGGCACCTCAAAATTGGATCCCATCATATGGCATTTCTCCGGGAAGATCCCGAGAAAAGTATGATGTAACCCCAAACGAAAACAGTCTCTCAAGAGACTCGCTTTCCCCAGTAGAATCGACAAATGACGTCTCCAAAACAGAGAAGTTTGTACACCTCTACAACTCAGACGAATGGGTTCCCCAGCAAGTCTGACATCAAAACTTTTTCCACTCAAATGGCATCTCCCCAGGAAAATTCGGCGAGAAGTTTGAAGGAAAGCCGCTACGAATAGCGTCCCTTGTCAGTAAAGTTTATTGACAAAAGAAACTAAGACCAGTTCCTTGGTAGGAAACCAGGATCGAGGGGAAGTTTAAATCAGAAACTAAGACCAGTTCCTTGGTAGGAAACCGGGATCGAGGGGAAGTTCAAATCAGAAACTAAGACCAGTTCCTTGGTAGGAAACCAGGATCGAGGGGAAGTTTGTTTCCACAACTGAGACTAATTCCTTGGTAGGAGACCAGGATCGAGGGGAAGTTTACCTTTTCTAAGCATCATTGCTTAGCTAAAGAAGATGAATGTGTAAGCTACCATTCATAACCACCATCAAAATTGCGGGTATTCCGATATTTAATCCTCTTGCACCCCGAATGCCCGAATCCCTTCGTCATTCACACCTTCGGGTCCAAGAAGATTAAATAGGGGCATCTGTAATACCCCAAATTTTGACCACTTAGATTTCCCATCATTGTGAAAATCATCATCACAATATGGATGAACCATCATGCTTCATCAGTCTCCCCAAAGATGGGTGAGCATCCAATACAATCAAAATTAGGGTTTCAAGCCCTCTCTGAGCTTTAGACAAAGGCTCAATCAAGAAATAACTTGATTTACAACTTGTCTAATCTCTCAAACATCCACAATGGATCAAAAAGGACTCCCACTTCAAGGATTAAGCACAAGGCTGCTCCCTTCTAGGTGGATCAAGTCTCAAGATCGACAGTGTCACCAAACTAGGGTTTTGGTCGACCAGGGCCTCCAGATGGAAATTTTCATCTGGGCACAAGGCATTGATCCAAAACATGACCTAATATACTTCATGGAACCTCATGAACCCATGCATCAAGTCAATTTTGCCTCAAGGGATGCATTAATCAAAAATCAGGAATTAGGGGTTCTTGACCTAATTCACCCCTAAGTTGACTTTTGGGACAAACCATGAGCCAAGACCTCAAGAGAGGATTTGAGGGTCTCTAATATACCATATTGATCCATTTGGAACAATGGATTGATCCAAGAAGCTTGAGCAACAAGTCTCAATTTCATCTGCACCACAATTAGGGTTTTAAGAGAAAAGTCAACTGTAACTTTGACTTTTGACCAAGACATGCTCCCAAACCCTAATACATGATTGAATATACCCTATGATTTCCTGAAGAATTGCACAGTTTGGAATTCATCTGATAAAAAGTCAACCGTGCACAAAAGTCAACTTTGACTTTTTGAGATTTTTCACCAAAATGGATTTTTAACCCTAAAATGATGTTAATGTATGATTTGAATCATCATTCATCAAGAAAAATCAAGAAAAGTGAGATAACTTGTAAAAGGGGTAACCATAAAACTTAGAAATTTTTCTAAGTTAAAAACAAAGTGGCAAAGGTACCAACTTTGGAGGACCATAACTCCTAAACCACAAGGCCATTTTTTCTCATCCAAAGATGGATTTGTAGCCCTCATTATCACCTACAAAAACTTCAACTACAAGTCATTCCAATTCATTAAGGATTTTGAGTTATGGAGTGATCAAAGTGGCTGAAAAGTGAAAATGTCACTTTTTCCAACACTTAGTGAAATTTTCACTAAGTCAGATTTTGCCTCACTTTTTGCCAAATGTAGGGGGATTTTTCACTTGGAATCAAAAGAGATCAAAACCAAACTTGTTCAAACAGTTGTTGTATCATGTAAGAGCTTTCCAAAATGGCCAAGAACATTGCCAAATTCAACCTACACCATGAGATACAACATTGCCAAGTTGCCTTGCTGAAATCTGTCAAGACAAGGCAGAATTTGCAACTTTGGTCGATTTGCCAAAATCAGCCAAATTCAATTGCTCCTATCCACTTGGACACCTCAGAGGATTGAATTTAAAGGGGACAATCACTGAGCTAAGCCTCCAAAGTCCATGGAACAAGAAATAGCATGTTGAACCTAGAATGGCCAAAATAGGGACAAGACTTCAAATTTGGAATGAGGCATTCAATGAAACCATCAAGGTGGCATGGACTGAGCCATTCTCATCTGAAATCAGTCAAGACTTATCCAAGACCAAGGGAACCAAAGCTCTGTGCCCTAACCTCTAGTCAATGGCTAGAGGAGACTTGGATTTTCATTTGCCAACATTGGCCAAACCTACTTACCAGCTGCCATGCACTATTCCTTGCAAAACAAACTTGCTCTACTATAAATAGAGCTCAATTGTGGTCAGTTTGAGTACACCAAAGCCATCTAACAGATGCTTTCCTCAAAATCTCTTCTTTCACTCCAATTTTTGCCTTCTAAGGCAAGTCACTATCGGGTTTTGAGTTTGAGAGCTCTTCCAATCAAACCAATCACTCACACACCTCACATACATCACATATGAGCTGATCAAACACTTAGATTACTTCTGAAACATCAATTTCATGAAATCACCAGCTGGTTGCTCAAGGTTTTAACCAAAGTGCAGCTGAGGTACCACAAAATGATCCAGCCAATTTCAATCAAGTCCAACCATCCAAACACAATCCATAGGGTGTAGGGAAGCTGTTCAGATCATCACCACTCATCTGTAACACCTCCAAATCAAAAATCACTTTGAACTTGCTGTCACGACTTGGAGGTAAGCACATACTTGGTCATCTCTCAATCTATGCATATTTCCTCGCACAATAATTTGGCTATATGTTCCTAATCATGCATGGAATGTTTTCCCTCAATTAATTGCATTGTTTGAATCGTGTATCAAAAATCCTAGCCTTCATGCAGAAATTAGGGTTCTTGAGGTTTCTTCGTGATTTCTTGTTGTATGTTTAATTTAATGAAATTAAAGTACATAGACATGATCGTGAGGTTGAGGCGAGCATAATGATATGTGGATTGCATGATATGATTACGTATTCATGGAGATTGGATAGAAAATGCAAATCTGAGAAACCAAGAACACGCGCGTGTTCTTCAGCTTGTTCTTGGCGCCATTTTTAGAAATTCAAATATTTGAATTTTGTGATTTTGTTTAATTGATTCAAAAATTAATTTCTCTCTGAGTTTTAATGATTTTGAGTTGATTCTTTTTTTTAATAATTCACAAAAATGTTAAATTATTTTATTTTCACAAAAAATCCCAAAAATATTATTTATTTCATATAATTGATATTTTTGTAAAGAATTAATATTTTGATTGTTTTTGACATTTTAAATATTTTTTCTACATTGATTTTGCAACTTTTAATGATTTCTAATTATTTTGTAGGTCAATACTTAATTTTTGAAGCATTAATCCAAGATCACAATTTGTTTTCCAGGTGTTAAACAATTTTTGATCATTTTAATTGAATTTTTATTCAATTAAATACATTTTGAAAACAAATTAGGGTTTTAGATTAATTCAACCCTCATAAATCACTTTCAAAATTTTTTGGGCCTCTTGAGAGAGTGTAAGACCCATCCCCCCTTGTACAAAAACTTTTTGGGCCTCACTCATTGTATAAGTCCCTCTGTACAAGTAAACGGCGCGATCGTCGCCCGTTTAAAAATAAAAATCATCTGGGCCTCTCCTTGAGCTATAAGACCCATTCAAAACACTTTGGGCCTCTATTAGAGTGTAAGACCCAATCCCCCTTTTAACCAAAACATTTTTGGGCCTCACTTATTGTATAAGTCCCTCCGCGTTAAAAGAAAACCTCGGCGCGATCGCCATTTTTAAACGAAAAATCATTTGGGCCTACCCTCGTGTTATAAGCCCCTCTCTTTTCTTTAAACCTTTTTTGGGCCTCTTGAGAGAGTGTAAGACCCATCCCTTTGTACAGAAAACCTTTTTGGGCCCCAGTCACTTGTATAAGTCCCTCTGTACAAATTCAAACAGTGTGCTCACTGATAAAACCCTGGGCCTCTCCTTGAGCTGTAAGCCCCAAATCTTCCTTTTTCAAAGCACTTTCTCCTTTGATTTTGAATATACTGTTGTTTTCAATCTTTCTTTGTTGAACAACTAACCAAACAACATGGAAGCACTACAACCGAGTAAGCGGTTATCGCTTTCATTTACTGCTTTCATATTATAAACTGTATTGTGGGGCTGCTCACTGTAAGTCTCCTTTAATAAACTCATATCTACTGTGTAATAATAGTATAGATATCTCGAGTTTCTCCGGCAACTACGTCTAGAACTAGGTGACGCCGTTTCATTTATTCGTAGAAATAGACGCCTAGATCCCCAATAGGAGCACCAGATACAGTCTTCTCTTCGACTGTCCTCCTTAGGAATCGTCAAGAAGCTCTACTCCCCAAGATGAATGTATTCTCCGTGAATGGCATATTTGAGTTTCTTCCAAATTCTCGAACTTTCCTGACTTGATCTATTCCTTGTGGATAGCTTGCCTTGAATGTCTCGGGGTTTGGGTACCCACTACGGTCATAATCTTGGACCTTAACTAAGGAACCCTCTTTAAAAGTTAAAAGTCGCTGGATAGTAAACCTCGCACGTTTACCAGTGGTTTTTATCTTTAAAAGAGTTATCTCTCCTAATGGAAAGGAGATGATAGACCCAAGGGCTTCTTAAAAGCATCGACCTCCTCTTGGGCATTATTCAAGGACACTACGGCTTCTTAGAAGTATTCACAGCCTCCTCTTAGGCTTCGTATAATGATCTCTTCCTCCGGGAATGATAGCCTCCTCTTGGGCTTAGTACAAGGACCGTAGGCTTCTTAAAAGTTTCCAGCCTCCTCTTGGGCTTCGTACAAATTGTCCCGACGACCTCCTAGAGGTATAGGAACAGAACCTAGTCATCCTCATAGAACAGTCCTTTCGTAGAGTCTACTACTATTTCTCAAAGCATAGTACAAAAGAAAAAAACTCTAGACTTGGACAGTCTAACTTCCTTGAGTCTCAAAGACATTATCAAGTGACCCCTTCGTTAAATAGGAAGGAAACCCGCAGACTCGGACAGTCTCAATACCCTTTGGATTTCCCATTCCCTCAAAGAGAAGGAAATATCCCTGATCCTCAAATCAAATCCCTGAGTACAGTGTTGCTCATATAAGAACTGATTTTCTCTTTTAAAATCAGTATATTGGATCTGTCACTCAACTGAAACAAACCTTTAGCCTCCATCTAAGGCTTCGTACGAGATACAAAAACACTCTCTTGTTGAGTATCAAAGACTCTCTTGTTGAGTCAAACTTTTAGCCTCTATCTCGGGCTTCGTACAAGACACAAAGACTCCCTCGTAGAGTCAAACAAACAATCGCCTCCATCTCGGGCTTTATACGAGATACCAAAAGACTCTATCGTCGGGTCAAAAACTTTTAGCCTCTCTCTCGGGCTTTGTACGAGACACAAAATAGCCTCCTCTTAGGCTTTGTATAATGATTTTTCTAGCGTAAATTAGCCTCCTCTTAGGCTTTGTATAAGAAAACCACTGGTTGATCCAATCAACCTTTTAGCATCAAAGTTGTGCCTCGTTCACAGTACACAAACATCAACAACTCCTTTCCTTTCATCTAATCGCTGTAAGCGGCAAGCCTCTGGATCATCTATATCCATGCCACTGTCCCTCTTTTAGCATGAGAAATTCCTAAGGAAAGATGGCATTGCTCTACACTGAGTTAAAGTCTTCTCCTTCAGGTTAAAACCCTTTCTTCGGAAATTATGGCATTGCTCGGATCCGCGTATCCCAGTTAAAGTAATTCTCCTTCCCCCTCTTTAGAGATGAAAAATTCTCTCTAAAGTCGAGGTCTTTCAGCTTCACGTCTTGGGCTTTGAACAAGACACAAATAGACCTTTCAGCTTCACATCTTGGGCTTTGAACAAGATACAAACCACCTTTCGCTTCACGTCTTGGGCTCTGAACAAGACACCAAAACACCCATTTCCTCCCATAGAATAGGAGGAACTACGAACGCTCTGATTTCCCTGTTTCGGTAAACGGGAATACGTAGGCATAAGATCGAAAGAAAAGATCTTAGCGAGCGCAATCAACAAAAAACCCAAATCCCATATCTCCATCAATCAAAAGCAGTAATTCAAAAGCATCAGTCCTAACATCCTAATCCTTGTTCCCCGCCAGAAACCTTTTGCCCGGGTAAAAAGAAAGAAAACCGTATTGGCGAAAATACAAATAACCAGTACAAGGCCCCCCCACATTGATAGCATCCGTAACCTAACAGACCGCTGTTTAAACTCAGTATGCAAGCAGGGTTAATTGGAGACATCTATTTCCCTTCCTTATTCAGCTCACAATAGGATAAAAAATGAATCGACCTATAGTTTAAGCTCAAACCGCAGAGAGCGACCAGCGCTTAAGAACCGCGTCCAAAATCGCTCGCTACAGTTACGAAGCTTTCTCATATCCTCTCTTAGAGCGTCGATCTCTTCTTTCAACTCTCTGTTTTCTTCCTCAAGATCATCCATCCTTTTCTGACGATTGGCCCGAGTATTGTACGAATGAGACAGTTTGACTCTAGAATCGAGACACAAATGTGAGATTCGTAGGGAAGAAGAATACGCGATGTGAGAATGATGAATGCAATGATTATATTAATTGTTGTTTTTTTGGTTTAATCAAAATAAACTTCAACAAATAGATTGCAAATATCAAACAGTGGGGAAACCCCTTTTTATTGAAATTCAAAGGATTACAGAAATGGAAATACAGTAGATTACAAAGTGCAGAAACAGAAACCTAAACTAATGGGCCCCGAGTCCTCTCTGAGGAGAAACCGGGTGTTGATTCTGGTATCTTCCTTTTCTTTGACCGGGGCGCTTGGGCCGTTGTCGGGTTGTCATTCCTTTGCCAAGTGAAAGGAGTGAGCAAATTCCTTTGGTCATCTTGATTCTCTACAGCATGCTGCTCCAAAATTTCAATCAGAGCATCTTTCTCTTTTAGTAGTTGCTGTATTTGGATACACTCTACGTCGAGGGTGCGGTATTTGTTCTTCCAATATCTTCTTTCCTTTTGAACCTTGTTGAGAGTAACCTGAAGCTTTTCAGTTTCCGTCATGAAGTACATGACAGTTTCCCTCGGTGGAAGAATTCCGTAACGAGGATAAGGCATCTTTAGCTTGAGAGCTCTGGCTTGTACCCAATGGAGATAAGGCTCCATCGAGACACAGTCCGGTTTTCCCAGAGACTCTCGTCCTATCTTATGAACATGTTTCCAAGCTTTCACTATTTCCATCTTTAGTGCTCTGTCACTTTCTCCTTCTTTGAAGAAAAGACCTTCCAGATGAACACCCAGTGGGATGTGTCTCATCGGGTATCCAAATTGACGAAGAACTAATATCGGATGATAGTTGATTCCTCCTTTAGTTCCTATGAGGGGTACGCTGGGGAAGTCTCCACAACGGTCAATGATTCTGATTCCCTCATAGATCCTTTTACACCAATCTATATCAGAGTTGGTGAGAGACATGATCTTTTGCGACCAACGTAAGACACTCTTGCAATCCCAAAAAGCAGCAGACTTGGGCAAGTGAGAGATAAACCATTTATAAAGCAAAGGTACACAGCATGTGATCTCCCCTCCGCTGTACAAATTTCCTAAGTGTACAGAATGATACGCATCTGCGAGCAAAGTCGGCACAGGGTTTCCAATGAGAAAAACCTTAATATCGTTGATATCGACGAAGTTATTGATGTTGGGAAACAAAAATAATCCGTAGGTGAGCAAGACAAAGATGCTCTCAAAAGCAGTCCCGTTCCCTATACTAGCGAAGTATAGAGCCTTTTTTGTCAAGAACTGGGCTGGCAAACCTTGGATGCCACCCTTAGTAATCATGTGAGTCTTGACCTCAGACTCGTCCAAATGAATTGCTCTTGCAATAGTCCGATTCTTTGGAATTTCTTCCAGTCCAGAAAATGGAGCTCGATCAGTGATATGTAAATCAGCCAGATGAGAATACTCCTCCAGCGTTGGTGATAGCTGGTAATCCGGGAATGTGAAACAGTGATAAACCGGATCGTAGAACTGAATGAGCGCGTCCATGATCCCCTCAATCACATGGACTCTTAACAGTGGTAGCAAACCACCGTGCTTGGCTCTAAAAGCCCCTGGGTTAACGATCATCCTCGCTAACCTTCTCAAATCCCCTAGTTTTGGAACCTTGAAGGTATATTGGCGAGTTCTCCTTCTACCGAAATCCATTAGCGTAATCTTTTTCTCTGATATTTGCAATCACAGTCTTAGTTTAATTTGAAAAACAGAGAGACTAGAAGAGAAAGTTTTTTGAATGTTTTAATGTTTTATTAAATGGATGCATGAATGCAGCACACAAAAACATAGAAAAAACATGGGGTCAAAGGGTCGTTGTCATGAAGTCAAGGCTCTACCCATCCCCAAAGGTTTATACTAGGGTGATTTTTGTACCTGTACTCATTATCATCAGCTCCTCCCAGGAAGGCAGACAACAAGAGGATCGCCAGCGAGTTGTGTGCAATCTTAGAGTAAGTGCTATTCACCGAGAATAGATCACCTGCCTCAAATGAGGGTAGTATCGCGTAACAGCTATTTCCGATAGCTTCCGCACTACGAAAAGGTTTGGCTTTTCTAGGTGTATACTCAATATTTCCACATGCGGCATCACACGCATTCCCATTAGCAGAAAAATAAACACATATAGCAATTAGGAAAAGCAGTATATATATTTGTCCTAAACATCCTAGACTTATAAAGCTATGATTCCTAAGTTCCTGACAGAAATGGGTTCCCCGGCGGAAGCCCCAATCTGTGGTATCAACCAAAGAGGTGAAAAGGAGGAAAAAGGAAAAAAATGTTTTAGAAAGACCCGGCCCCACGGTGGGCACCACTTTTTTCTGTAGCGAGCGATTTTGGACGCGGTTCTTAAGCGCTGGTCGCTCTCTGCGGTTGAGCTTAAAACTACAGGTCGATTCATTTTTTATCCTATTGTGAGCTGAATAAGGAAGGGAAATAGATGTCTCCAATTAACCCTGCTTTGCATACTGAGTTTAAACAGCGGTCTGTTAGGTTACGGATGCTATCAATGTGGGGGGCCTTTGTACTGGTTATTTGTATTTTCACCAATACTGTTTTCTTTCTTTTTATCTAGGCAGAAGGTTTCTGGCGGGGAACAAGGATTAGGATGTTAGGACTAATGCTTTTGAATTACTGCTTTTGATCGATGGAGATATGGGATTTGGGTTTTTTGTTGATTGCGCTCGCTAAGATCTTTTCTTTCGATCTTATGCCTATGTATTCCCGTTTACCGAAACAGGGAAATCAGAGCGTTCATAGTTCCTCCTATTCTATGGGAGGAAATTGGTTTTTTTGGTGTCTTGTTTAAAGCCCAAGACGTGAAGCGAAAGGTGGTTTGTATCTTGTTCAAAGCCCAAGATGTGAAGCTGAAAGGTCTATTTGTGTCTTGTTCAAAGCCCAAGACGTGAAGCTGAAAGACCTCGACTTTAGAGAGAATTTGTCATCTCTAAAGATGGGAGAAGGAGAATTACTTTAACTGGGATACGCGGATCCGAGCAATGCCATAATTTCCGAAGAAAGGGTTTTAACCTGAAGGAGAAGACTTTAACTCAGTGTAGAGCAATGCCATCTTTCCTTAGGAATTTCTCATGCTAAAAGAGGGACAGTGGCATGGATATAGATGATCCAGAGGCTTGCCGCTTACAGCGATTAGATGAAAAGAAAGGAGTTGTTGATGTTTGTGTACTGTGAACGAGGCACAACTTTGATGCTAAAAGGTTGATTGGATCAACCAGTGGTTTTCTTATACAAAGCCTAAGAGGAGGCTAATTTCCGCTAGGAAAAATCATTATACAAAGCCTAAGAGGAGGCTATTTTGTGTCTCGTACAAAGCCCGAGAGAGAGGCTAAAAGTTTTTGACCCGACGATAGAGTCTTTGTGTCTCGTACGAAGCCCGAGATAGAGGCTATTGTTTATTTGACTCTACGAGGGAGTCTTTGTGTCTCGTACGAAGCCCGAGATAGAGGCTAAAAGTTTGACTCAACAAGAGAGTCTTTGATACTCAACAAGAGAGTGTTTTTGTATCTCGTACGAAGCCCGAGATGGAGGCTAAAGGTTTATTTCAGTTGGGTGACAGATCCAATATACTGATTTTAAAAGAGAAAATCAGTTCTTATATGAGCAACACTGTACTCAGGGATTTGATTTGAGGATCAGGGATATTTCCTTTTCTTTGAGGATACGGGAAATCCAAAGGGTATTGAGACTGTCCGAGTCTGCGGGTTTCCTTCCTATTTAACGAAGGGGGTCACTTGAGAATGTCTTTGAGACTCAAGGAAGTTAGACTGTCCAAGTCTAGAGTTTTTCCTTTTGTACTATGCTTTGAGAAATAGTAGTAGACTCTATGAAAGGACTGTTCTATGAGGATGACTAGGTTCTGTTCCTATACCTCTAGGAGGTCGTCGGGACAATTTGTACGAAGCCCAAGAGGAGGCTGGAAACTTTTAAGAAGCCGACGGGTCCTTGTACGAAGCCCAAGAGGAGGTTATCATTCCCGAAGGAAGAGATCATTATACGAAGCCTAAGAGGAGGCTGTGAATACTTCTAAGAAGCCGTATTGTCCTTGAATAATGCCCAAGAGGAGGCCGATGCTTTTAAGAAGCCCGTGGGTCTATCATCTCCTTTCCATTAGGAGAGATAACTCTTTTAAAGATAAAAACCACTGGTAAACGTGCGAGGTTTACTATCCAGCGACTTTTAGCTTTTGAAGAGGGTTCCTTAGTTAAGGTCCAAGATTATGACCGTAGTGGGTACCCAAACCCCGAGACATTCAAGGCAAGCTATCCACAAGGAATAGATCAAGTCAGGAAAGTTCGAGAATTTGGAAGAAACTCAAAGATGCCATTCACGGAGAATACATTCATCTTGGGGAGTAGAGCTTCTTGACGATTCCTAAGGAGGACAGCCGAAGAGAAGACTGTATCTGGTGCTCCTATTGGGGATCTAGGCGTCTATTTCTATGAATAAATGAAACGGCGTCACCTAGTTCTAGACGTAGTTGCCGGGGAAACTCGAAATATCTATACTATTATTACACAGTAGATATGAGTTTATGAAAGGAGACTTACAGTGAGCAGCCCCACAATACAGTTTATAATATGAAAGCAGTAAATGAAAGCGATAACCACTTACTCGGTTGTAGTGCTTCCATGCTGTTTGGTTAGTTGTTCAACAAAGAAAGATTGAAAACAACAGTATATTCAAAATCAAAGGAGAAAGTGCTTTGAAAAAGAAAGATTTGGGGCTTACAACTCAAGGAGAGGCCCAGGGTTTTATCAGTGAGCACACTGTTTGACTTTGTACAGCGGGACTTATACAAGTGACTGGGCCCCAAAAAGGTTTTCTGTACAAAGGGATGGGTCTTACACTCTCTCAAGAGGCCCAAAAAAAAAAGGTTTAAAGAAAAGAGAGTGGGGCTTATAACACGAGGGTAGGCCCAAATGATTTTTCGTTTAAAAATGGCGATCGCGCCGAGGTTTTCTTTTAACGCATAGGGACTTATACAATAAGTGAGGCCCACGATGTTTTGGTTAAAAGGGGGATTGGGTCTTACACTCTAATAGAGGCCCAAAGTGTTTTGAATGGGTCTTATAGCTCAAGGAGAGGCCCACATGATTTTTATTTTTAAACGGGCGACGATCGCGCCGTTTACTTGTACAGAGGGACTTATACAATGAGTGAGGCCCAAAATGTTTTTGTACAAGGGGGGATGGGTCTTACACTCTCTCAAGAGGCCCAAAAAGTTTTGAAAATGATTTATGAGGGTTGAATTAATCCAAAACCCTAATTTGTTTTCAAAATGTATTTAATTGAATAAAAATTCAATTAAAATGATCAAAAATTGTTTAACACATGGAAAACAAATTGTGATCTTGGATTAATGCTTCAAAAATTAAGTATTGACCTACAAAATAATTAGAAAGCATTAAAAGTTGCAAAATCAATGTAGAAAAAATATTTAAAATGTCAAAAATAATCAAAATATTAATTCTTTGCAAAAATATCAATTATATGAAATAAATAATATTTTTGGGATTTTTTGTGAAAATAAAATATTTTAACATTTTTGTGAATTATTAAAAAAAGAATCAACTCAAAATCATTAAAACTCAGAGAGAAATTAATTTTTGAATCAATTAAACAAAATCACCAAATTCAAATATTTGAATTTCTAAAAATGGCGCCAAGAACAAGCTGAAGAACACGCGCGTGTTCTTGGTTTCTCAGATTTTCATTTTCTATCCAATCTCCATGAATACGTAATCATATCATGCAATCCACATATCATTATGCTCGCCTCAACCTCACGATCATGTCTATGTACTTTAATTTCATTTAAATTAAACATACAACAAGAAATCACGAAGAGACCTCAAGAACCCTAATTTCTGCATGAAGGCTAGGATTTTTGATACACGATTCAAACAATGCAATTAATTGAGGGAAAACATTCCATGCATGATCATGAACATATGGCCAAATTATTGTGCGAGGAAATATGCATGGATTGAGAGATGACCAAGTATATGCTTACCTCCAAGCCGTGACAGCAAGTGCAATGTGATTTTTGATTTGGAGGTGTTACAGATGAGTGGTGATGATCTGAACAGCTTCCCTACACCCTATGGATTGTGTTTGGATGGTTGGACTTGATTGAAATTGGCTGGATCATTTTGTGGTACCTCAGCTGCACTTTGGTTAAAACCTTGAGCAACCAGCTGGTGATTTTGTGAAATTGATGTTTTAGAAGTAATCTAAGTGTTTGATCAGCTCATATGTGATGTATGTGAGGTGTGTGAGTGATTGGTTTGATTGGAATTGCTCTCAAACTCAAAACCCGATAGTGACTTGCCTTAGAAGGCAAAAATTGGAGTGAAAGAAGAGATTTTGAGGAAAGCATCTGTTAGATGGCTTTGGTGTACTCAAACTGACCACAATTGAGCTCTATTTATAGTAGAGAAAGTTTGTTTTGCAAGGAATAGTGCATGGCAGCTGGTAAGTAGGTTTTGCCAATGTTGGCAAATGAAAATCCAAGTCTCTTCTAGCCATTGACTAGAGGTTAGGGCACAGAGCTTTGGTTCCCTTGGTCTTGGATAAGTCTTGACTGATTTCAGATGAGAATGGCTCAGTCTATGCCACCTTGATGGTTTCATTGAATGCCTCATTCCAAATTTGAAGTCTTGTCCCTATTTTGGCCATTCTAGGTTCAACATGCTATTTCTTGTTCCATGGACTTTGGAGGCTTGGCTCAGTGATTGTCCCCTTTAGATTCAATCCTCTGAGGTGTCTAAGTGGATAGGAGCAATTGAATTTGGCTTATTTTGGCAAATTGACCAAAGTTGCAAATTCTGCCTTGCCTTGACAGATTTCAGCAAGGCAACTTGGCAATGTTGTATCTCATGGTGTAGGTTGAATTTGGCAATGTTCTTGGCCATTTTGGAAAGCTCTTACATGATACAACAACTGTTTGAACAAGTTTGGTTTTGATCTCTTTTGATTCCAAGTGAAAAATCCCCCTACATTTGGCAAAAAGTGAGGCAGAATCTGACTTAGTGAAAATTTCACTAAGTGTTGGAAAAAGTGACATTTTCACTTTTCAGCCACTTTGATCACTCCATAACTCAAAATCCTTAATGAATTGGAATGACTTGTTGCTGAAGTTTTTGTAGGTGATAATGAGGGCTACAAATCCATCTTTGGATGAGAAAAAATGGCCTTGTGGTTTAGGAGTTATGGTCCTCCAAAGTTGGTACCTTTGCCACTTTGTTTTTAACTTAGAAAAATTTCTAAGTTTTATGGTTACCCCTTTTACAAGTTATCTCACTTTTCTTGATTTTTCTTGATGAATGATGATTCAAATCATACATTAACATCATTTTAGGGTTAAAAATCCATTTTGGTGAAAAATCTCAAAAAGTCAAAGTTGACTTTTGTGCACAGTTGACTTTTTATCAGATGAATTCCAAACTGTGCAATTCTTTAGGAAATCATGTCCTTGACCTAAATCAAACTTGATGGACATGTTCCATGGGTGTCATAGGGTATATTCAATCATGTATTAGGGTTTGGGAGCATGTCTTGGTCAAAGGTCAAAGTTACAGTTGACTTTTCTCTTAAAACCCTAATTGTGGTGCAGATGAAATTGAGATTTGTTGCTCAAGCTTCTTGGATCAATCCATGGTTCCAAATGGATCAATATGGTATATTAGAGACCCTCAAATCATGTCTTGAGGTCTTGGCTCATGGTTTGTCCCAAAAGTCAACTTAGGGGTGAATTAGGTCAAGAAACCCTAATTCCTGATTTTTGATGAATGCATCCCCTGAGGCAAAATTGACTTGATGCATGGGTTCATGAGGTTCCATGAAGTATATTAGGTCATGTTTTGGATCATTGCCTTGTGCCCAGATGAAAATTTCCATCTGGAGGCCCTGGTCGACCAAAACCCTAATTGACACTGTCGATCTTGAGACTTGATCCACCTAGAAGGGAGCAGCCTTGTGCTTAATCCTTGAAGTGGGAGTCCTTTTTGACCCATTGTGGATATTTAAGAGATTAGACAAGTTGAAGATCATGCCATTTCTTGATTGATCCTTTGTCTAAGCACTCAGAGAGGGCTTGAAACCCTAATTTTGATTGTATTGGATGCTCACCCATCTTTGGGGAGACTGATGAAGCATGATGGTTCATCCACATTGTGATGATGATTTTCACAATGATGGGAAATCTAAGTGGTCAAAATTTGGGGTATTACAGTACCCACATGTGAGAGGGATGGGCTGTTTGCAGGTTTGTAGGTACCCTTAACTTTCAACATACCTGGTACACTGGATTTCTTATCAGTATGGTTTATCTGTGTGGTTACTCTGTTGTTCTGAAATTCTGGAGAACTTGAGCCTTAAATTTATTCAACTATTACAGTCCATCACAGACACGTGGCACTCTGATCCCATGCCTTGCATTGCATCTTTTTCTCTAACATTCATATTTTTCATTTTCCAGGTAGTATCTGATTTTGATTCCAGTCAAAGGGCAGTCATAGGGATGGACACCAAGAAGGGTAGGAAGAATATCATTGTGAATAAGTTCCCGAAGCTCATCCTGGGTCAGATTTGTAAATTACAAGAGATGGCCAGTCCAGAAGTGTTAGGAATGTTCGGAGAGAAGTATGGTTGGATTCTATCCTTTATTCGTAACAACAGTGAATATGAATATAACGGCTTGCACACCTTGATGCAGTTCTATGATCCGTCCCTGAGATGCTTTGTGTTGACAGATTATGTTTTGGTTCCCACTTTGGAGGAGTATTCTAACATCCTGGGAATTTCCATCAAAGAAGGTGTTCCTTTCTGCGGGTCGAAGGCAGATCTTGATTTCCAAGCTGTAGCTGGTGCTCTTTATTTGAACAAGTCAACTTTGGAAGCTGATATTTCTGGCAAGGGAAAGGTTCGTGGCTATCACCTATCATACTTGGCAAGCAAAGCTCAAGAGGCAGCAAAGGAGGAGAAGTGGAATGTCTTCAATGCAGTGTTGGCTCTCTGTGTGTATGGTATTGTCTTGTTCCCGAACGAGCCTGATTTTGTTGACGCAGATGCTATCAAAATATTTGTAACTCAGAATCCGGTGCCAACCTTATTAGGAGATCTCCATTATGCTTTATAGAACAGGAACGAGAAGAAACGAGGTGGGACAGTTCATTGTTGTGCACCTCTTTTCTATAAGTGGTTTACCAATCGTCTACCCCAGTCAGGTGCTTTCAAGGATACTAAGAATTCTCTGAAATGGAGCCAACGTCTGATGGGTCTAGACGCTAAGGATATGGTTTGGGTGAATCACAGAGTGCTGGGTAAAGACATTTTGCATAGTTGTGGTGCATACCCCAATGTCCCGTTGATAGGGAGAAAAGAAGGTATTAACTATAACCCTTCCTTGGCTATCCGACAGTTTGGGTATGCTCTAAGAAGTCCCCCAGTTGAAAAGGAATTGGAAGAGTCTCTGTATTTTCACATGGCTGGCGATGGATTAGATATGGCGTAGAAAGCTTCCAAAGCATGACTCAGTAAACAGAAGAGAGGAAGAACCATTTGGGGTGTGCCTAACAATCAAACTTTTCCTCCATATGATCAATGGATAAAAAAGAGAGTCGAAGAGTACTATTTGCCTTTTGATTGGTGTAGCGAGCGATTTTGGACGCGGTTCTTAAGCGCTGGTCGCTCTCTGCGGTTTGAGCTTAAAACTACAGGTCGATTCATTTTTTATCCTATTAAAGCTGATGAAGGAAGGGAAATTGATGTCTCCAATTAACCCTGCTTTGCATACTGAGTTTAAACATCGGTCTGTTAAGTTACGAATGCTATCAATGTGGGGGGCCTTTGTACTGGTTATTTGTATTTTCGCCAATACTGTTTTCTTTCTAGACAGAAGGTTTCTGGCGGGGAACGAGGATTAGGATGTTAGGACGGATGTTTTTGAATTATTGCTTTTGATTGATGGAGATATGGGATTTGGGTTTTTGTTTAGTGTGCTCGCTAAGATTTTTCTTTCAATCTTATGCCTACGTATTCCCGTTTACCGAAACAGGGAAATCAGAGCGTTCGTAGTTCCTCCTATTCTATGGGAGGAAATGGTTGCTTTGGTGTCTTGTTCAAAGTCCAAGACGTGAAGCGAAAGGGTGGTTTGTATCTTGTTCAAAGCCCAAGATATGAAGCTAAAAGGTCTCAACTTTAGAGAGAATTTGTCATCTCTAAAGAGGGGGTTGTATGTCACAACTGTTTATAAAGGAGAATTACTTTAACCGGGATATGTGAATCCGACAATGCCATAATTTCCTAAGAAGGGGTTTTTAACTTGAAGGAGAAGACTTTAACTCAGTGTAGAGCAATGCTATCTTTCCCTAGGAATTTCTCATGCTAAAAGAGGGACAGTGGCTTGGATGTAGATGATCCAGAGGCTTTCCGCTTACAGCGATTAGATGAAGGAGTTGTTTGATGTTTGTTTGCTGTGAACGAGGCACAACTTTGATGCTAAAAGGTTAATTGGATTAACCAGTGGTTTTCTTATATAAATCCTAAGAGAAGGCTGATATGTGTCTCGTACAAAGCCCGAGAGAGAGGCGAAAAGGTTTTGACTCAACGATGGAGTCTTTTGGTATCTCGTATAAACCCCGAGATGGAGGCTATTTGACTCAACAAGAGAGTTTTTGTATCTCGTACGAAGCCCGAGGTGGAGGCTGTTGCTTGTTTGGCTCAATAAGAACCTTTTTGTATCTCGTATAAAGCCCGAGATGGAGGCGAAAAGGGTGTCTGGCTCAACGAGGGAGTCTCTTATGTGTCTCGTACAAAGCCCGAGAGAGAGGCTAAACATTGTTTGACTCCGCTGGGGAGAGAATCATTGTACAAGGCCCAAGAGGAGGCCAGGGTGACTGTTTCAGTTGAGTGACAGATCCAATATACTGATTTTAAAAGAGAAAATCGTTCTTATATGAGCAACACTGTACTCAGGGATTTGATTCAAGGATCAGGGATATTTCCTTCTCTTTGAGGATGTGGGAAATCAGAAGGGTATTGAGACTGTCCAAGTCTACGGGTTTCCTTCCTATTTAACGAAGGGGTTACTTGAGAATGTCTTTGAGACTCAAGGAAGTTAGACTGTCCAAGTCTAGAGTTTTATCTTTTGTACTATGCTTTGAGAAACAGTAGTAGACTCTATGAAAGGACTGTTCTATGGAGATGATTAAGTTCTGTTCCTATACCTTTAGGAGGTCGTCGGGACAATTTGTACGAAGCCCAAGAGGAGGCTGGAATCTTTTAAGAAGCCGACGAGTCCGTGTACTAAGCCCAAGAGGAGGCTATCATTCCCAGAGGAAGATATCATTATACGAAGCCTAAGAGGAGGCCGTGAATACTTCTAAGAAGCCGTAGGGTCCTTGTACTAAGCCCAAGAGGAGGCGGGGTTGCTTTTAGGAAGCCTGTGGGTCCTTGTACAATGCCCAAGAGGAGGCCGATGCTTTTAAGAAGCCCGTGGGTCCCCAAACCCCGAGAAATTCAAGGCAATGCTATTCACCGAGAATTGATCAAAGTCAGGAAAGTTCAAGAATTTGGAAGAAACTCAAAGATGCCATTCACGGAGAAGACATTCATCTTGGGGAGTAGAGTTTCTTGACAATTCCTAATGAGGACAGCCGAAGAGAAGACTGTATCTGGTGATCCTATTGGGGATCTAGTTGTCTATTTCTACGAATAAACGAAACGGCGTCACCTAGTTCTAGACGTAGTTGTCGGGGAAACTCTAAATATCTATACTATTATTACACACTTGATATGAGTTTATGAAAGAAGACTTACAGTGAAACAGCCCCACAATACAGTTATATGTATATGAAAGCGGTAAATGAAAGCAATAACCACTTACTCGGTTGTAGAGCTTCCATGCTGTTTGGTTAGTTGTTCAACAAAGAAAGATTAAAAACAACAGTATATTCAAAATCAAAGGAGAAAGTGCTTTGAAAAAGAAAGTTTTAGAGCTTACAGCTCAAGGAGAGGCCCAGGGTTTATCAGTGAGCGCACTGTTTGAATTTGTACAGAGGGACTTATACAAGTGACTGAGGCCCAAAATATTTTCTGTACAAAGGGATGGGTCTTACACTCTCTCAAGAGGCCCAAAAAGGTTTAAAGAAAAAGAGTGGGGCTTATAACACGAGGGTAGGCCCAGATGACTTTTCGTTTAAAAAGTGGCGATTGCGCCAAGGTTTTCTTTTAACGCAGAGGGACTTATACAATAAGTGAGGCCCAAAATGTTTTGGTTAAAAGGGGATTGGGTCTTACACTCTATTAGAGGCCAAAAGTGTTTTGAATGGGTCTTATAGCTCGAGGAGAGGCCCAAGGTTATTTTTCAAAAGGCGATGATCGTGCCGTTTAATTTTGACGGTATCGGGACTTATACAATGCACTGAGGCCCAAAATGATTTGGTCAAGAAAGGATTGGGTCTTACACTCTATTAGAGGCCCAAAGTGTTTTGAAAATGATTTATGAGGGTTGAATTAATCCAAAATCCTAATTTGTTTTCAAAAAATGTATTTAATTGAATAAAAATTCAATTAAAATGATCAAAATTGTTTAACATGTGAAAAACAAATTGTGATCTTGGATTAATGCTTCAAAAATTAAGTATTGACCTACAAAATAATTAGAAAGCATTAAAAGTTGCAAAATCAATGTAGAAAAAATATTTAAAATGTCAAAAACAATTAAAATATTAATTCTTTGCAAAAATATCAATTATATGAAATAAATAATATTTTTGGGATTTTTTGATAAAATAAAATATTTTAACATTTTTGTGAATTATTAAAAAAAGAATCAACTCAAAATCATTAAAACCCAGAGAGAAATTAATTTTTGAATCAATTAAACAAAATCATAAAATTCAAATATTCAAACTATTCAAAATGACGCCAAGAACACACCAAGAACACGCGCGTGTTCTGGGTTTGGCTGATTTGCGTTTTCCATCCAATCTCACTGAATACGTAATCATATCATGCAATCCACATATCATTATGCTCGTCTCAACCTCACGATCATGTCTATAACACTTAATTTCATTTAAATTAAACACAAAACATGAAATCACGAAGAAACCTCAAGAACCCTAATTTCTGCATGAAGGCTAGGATTTTTGATACACGATTCAAACAATGCAATTAATTAAGGGAAAACATTCCATGCATGATTATGAATATATGGCCAAATTATTGTGCGAGGAAATATGCATAGATTGAGAGATGACCAAGTATGTGCTTACCTCCAAGTCGTGACAGCAAGTTCAAAGTGATTTTTGATTTGGAGGTGTTACAGATGAGTGGTGATGATCTGAACAGCTTCCCTACACCCTATGGAGTGTGTTTGAATGGTTGGACTTGATTGAAATTGGCTGGATCACTTTGTGGTACCTCAGCTGCAACTTGGTTAAAACCTTGAGCAACCAGCTGGTGATTTTGTGAAATTGGTGTTTCAGAAGTGATCTAAGTGTTTGATCAGCTCATATGTGATGTATGTGAGGTGTGTGAGTGATTGGTTTGATTGGAAGAGCTCTCAAACTCAAAACCCGATAGTGACTTGCCTTAGAAGGCAAAATTAGAGTGAAAGAAGAGATTTTGAGGAAAGCATCTGTTTGATGGCTTTGGTGTACTCAAACTGATCACAATTGAGCTCTATTTATAGTAGAGCAAGTTTGTTTTGCAAGGAATAGTGCATGGCAGCTGGTAAGTAGGTTTGGCCAATGTTGGCAAATGAAAATCCAAGTCTCCTCTAGCCATTGACTAGAGGTTAGGGCACAGAGCTTTGGTTCCCTTGGTCTTGGATAAGTCTTGACTGATTTCAGATGAGAATGGCTCAGTCCATGCCACCTTTATGCTTCCATTGAATGCTTCAATCCAAATTTGGAGTCTTGTCCCTATTTTGGCCATTCTAGGTTCAACATGCTATTTCTTGTTCCATGGACTTTGGAGGCTTGGCTCAGTGATTGTCCCCTTTAGATTCAATCCTATGAGGTGTCCAAGTGGATAGGAGCATTTGAATTTGTCTGATTTTGGCAAATCGAGCAAAGTTGCAAATTCTGCCTTGCCTTTGACAGATTTCAGCAAGGCAACTTGACAATGTCATATCTCATGGTGTAAGTTGAATTTGGCAATGTTCTTAGCCATTTGGGAAAGCCCTTACATGATATAACAACTGTTTGAACAATTTTGGTTTTGATCTCTTATGATTCCAAGTGAAAAATCCCTCTACATTTCGCAAAAAGTGAAGCAAAATCTGACTTAGTGAAATTTTCACTAAGTGTTGGAACAAAGTGTGATTTCTTGATTTTGATCACTCCATAACTCAAAATCCTTAATGAATTGGACTTAGGTCTAGTTGAAGTTTTTGTAGAGGGTAATGAGGGCTACAAATCCATCTTTGGATGAAAAATAATGGCCTTGTGGTTTAGGAGTTATGGTCCTCCAAAGTTAGGGTATTAGTGGTACTTTTTCCATAACTTAGAAAAATTTCTAAGTTTTATGGTTACCCCTTTTACAAGTTATCCCACTTTTCTTGATTTTTCTTGATGAATGATGATTCAAATCATACATTAACATCATTTTAGGGTAAAAAATCCATTTTGGTGAAAAATCTCAAAAAGTCAAAGTTGACTTTTGTGCACAGTTGACTTTTTATCAGATGAATTCCAAATTGTGCAATTCTTCAGGAAATCATGTCCTTGACCTAAATCAAACTTGATGGACATGTTCCAAGGGTGTCATAGGGTATATTGGGGCATGTCCTAGGGTTTGGGAGCATGTCCTGGTCAAAAGTCAAAGTTACAGTTGACTTTCCTCGTGAAACCCTAATTGTGGTGCAGATGAAAATGAGACTTGTTGCTCAAGCTTCTTGGATTAATCCATTGTTCCAAATGGATCAATATAGTTCATTAGAGACCCTCAAATCATGTCTTGAGGTCTTGGCTCTTGATTTGTCCTAAAAGTCAACTTAGGGGTGAATTAGGTCAAGAAACCCTAATTCCTGATTTTTGATGTATGCATCCCCTGAGGTCAAATTGACTTGATGCTTGGGTCCATGAGGTTCCATGGAGTATATTAGGTTATGTTTTGGATCATTGCCTTATGCCCAGATGAAGATTTCCATCTGGAGGCCCTGGTCGACCAAAACCCTAATTTGGTGACACTGTCGATGTTGAGACTTGATCCACCTAGAAGGGAGAAGCCTTGTGCTTGATCCTTGAAGTGGAAGTCCGTTTGATCCATTATGGATGTTTGAGAGGTTAGACAAGTTGGAGATCATGTCATCCCTTGATTGATCCTTTGTTAAGGCTCTGAGAGGGCTTAAAACCCTAATTTTGACTGTAGTGAATGCTCAACAACCCTTGAGGCATTTGGTGAGGCATGATGGTTCATCCATATTATGATGATGATTTGCACAATGATGGGAAATCTTAGTGGTCAAAATTTGGGGTATGACAGATGCCCCTATTTAATCTTCTTGGACCCGAAGGTGTGAATGACGAAGGTATTCGGGCATTCGGGGTGCAAGAGGATTAAATATCGGAATACCCGAAATTTTGATGGTGGTTATGAATGGTAGCTTGCGCATTCATCTTGTTTTGCTAAGCAATGATGCTTAGAAAAGGTAAACTTCCCCTCGATCCTGGTCTTCATCCAAGGAACTGGTCTCAGTTTCTGAAATAAACTTCCCCTTGATCCTGGTTTCCTACCAAGAAACTGGTCTTAGTTTCTGATTTAAACTTCCCCTCGATCATGGTTTCCTACCAAGGAACTGGTCTCAGTTTCTGATTTAAACTTCCCCTCGATCCTGGTTTCCTACCAAGGAACTGGTCTCAGTTTCTTTTGTCAATAAACTTTATTGACAAGGGACGCTATTTGTAGCGGTTTTCCTCAAACTTCGCGCCGAATTTTCTTGGAGAGATGCCATTTGACAGAAAAACTTCTGATGTCAGACTTGCTGGGGAACCCAGTCGTCTGAGTTGTAGAGTTGCACAAACTTCTCTGTTGGAGACGCCATTTGTCGATTCTACTGGGGAAAGCGAGTCTCTTGAGAGACTGCTTCCGCTTGGGATCTTACATCATACTTTTCTCGGGATCTTCCCGGAGAAATGCCATATGATGGGGTCTAATTTTGAGGTGCCGATGACCTTTTCATCAGCGGTCTTTTAGGAGCGAAACTGGCATGCTGCCGAATCTCTGATTACAAGGCTTTCTCTGTGGATTTTCCTTAATCCGGGAAAGCAAGGATATCATCTTCAATGGCGAAGAGTGACATATGTTGAAGGTTCTCTGGCTTTTTAGAGGTTCAAGTTATCAAAGTGGTCGAGTGCCGACTCTGATCTAAAGATACACCGGTGGCGAGATTGTTCAGACACAACGTTTCCTGATGAGGAAAGAACTGACAACTCGATTGAGAAGACTTTTATCACTAGGGGAAAAGACCGGCTAGAGTGATAGCGATGCAATATGAAATGTGAATGCAAATCAATAATGCATGATGCATGTATGTTCATGCTGACAAAACTGACGCGACACACAAACTACAAGATGAACACGACTGGATACTCGGCCATCGCGGGGCGTGTAGAGATATCGCTGGTTCAAGATAGCAATTCCACCTTGCTTAGGAGAGATAGTCCCTGTTGGGAGCTATGTTGGTCGGGCTTGGGAGATAAGAACTCGGCCGAGGGGTGTCAGACGAAACAAGGTCTCTGACACAGTTGATCCCTTCATTCATGCGTACTGGGTTAGAAGGAGCACTTTGATTCTGCACTTTGAAGTTCGCTTACTTCTGGAGAAGCGGTTGATGTTCTTCTGATGTTCCACAGTCAAAAGAAATACCATATTTATTTTTAAAAGCAGAAAAAGTTTAACAAGTAAATTCATTTTGTTTTATTTCAAGAATCGTTGATCATGTTAAAATGTCGTTCTGTAAAGCTAAAACAAACAAGAATTACAAACAAAAGCACAAGGGCTCAAATTTTATTGATAAGATGGAGATCAGCCAAACGCGTGATTCCGAAGAGTATTTACAAAGTTAGAAAATGGTAATTTACAGGGAAAAGGGCTACGTTGAAACATAACGACCACTATCCTTCTACCAACTTTGAATTCTGGGCATCCTGAGCTTCTGTCGAAGATGACCTTGACTGGAGTTTTCTTCCGATGATGTAACTGCTGCTGCTGAGGGACTTGCCTCTGTTGAACATAGTTACTTGCCATTATCCCTAATTTTTGCCTGGATTGTACTATGAGATTTCCAATCCATCGGGATGATTTTTTTTCCATGTCTCTAACTTTTGCCTGGACCGCCCTTTCGGGTTTTCAATCCACCGAGACGTTTTTTTTCTTTTTTTTTTTAGGCGAAGTATTTCTTGACTACATCAACATTCGTGGGATAGGCAAATTCCTCTCCGTCCATGGTTGCAAGTCTCAAGGCGCCGCCTGAGAAAGATTTTGTGACCACATAAGGGCCATCATAATTCGGGGTCCATTTGCCCCGAGAATCAGTGAGAAAAGATTGAATCTTTTTGAGTACGAGGTCTCCTTTTCTGAAGACACGAGGTCAGACCTTTTTAGCGAACGCCCTCTTCATTCTCTATTGATACAACTGACCGTGGCATAGTGCCGTTATTCTCTTTTCTTCGATCAGATTCAGTTCGTCATGTCGACTTTGACACCATTCAGCTTCGATGAGCTTAGCTTCCATCAATACCCTGATTGACGGGATCTCTACTTCTATGGGGAGAACTGCCTTCATGCCATACACTAGAGAGAAAGGGGTTACCCCTGTTGAAGTACAGACAGATGTACAATAACCATGAAGAGCAAAGGGTAGCATCTCGTGCCAATCTTTATAGGTTACAACCATCTTTTGAACAATCCTCTTGATGTTCTTGTTAGCCGCTTCTACCGCTCCATTCATCTTGGGTCGGTAGGGAGATGAGTTATGGTGTTCAATCTTGAACTCTGCACACAACTCCTTCATCATCTTATTGTTCAAGTTAGACCCATTATTAGTAATGATCTCACTTGGAACACCATAACGGCAGATGATATTGTTTTTGATAAATCGGATCACCACTTGTCGGGTTACATTAGCGTACGACGCTGCTTCGACCCACTTGGTGAAGTAGTCAATGGCTACAAGGATGAACCGATGTCCGTTCGAAGCCTTAGGTTCAATCATGCCATTCATGTCGATTCCCCATATGGAAAAAGGCCACGGGGAAGAAAGAACTTTGAGATGTGATGGCGGTACATAAATTTTTTCGGAGTATATCACTTGTGACACCTCCTCATGTACATGTAGCAGTCAGATTCCATGGTCAACCAGTAGTACCCTGCTCTTAAGATTTTTCTCGCCATTGTGTGTCCGTTGGCATGAGTGCCAAAGGATCCTTCATGAATTTCTTTCATAAGCATGTCTGCTTCTGGTCTGTCTACGCATCGGAGCAAGACCATGTCAAAATTTCTCTTGTAGAGAGTGTCACCGCTCAGGAAGAAGTTTCCAGCCAATCTTCTGAGGGTTTTTCTATCCTTCCTGAGTGCCCCTGATGGGTACTCTTGTTTCTGAATGAAGCATTTGATATCGTGATACCAAGGTTTATTGTCTATGACTGCTTCGATCGTGAAGATGTAAGCGGGCCATTCAAGGCGCATTATGCCGATCTTAGGTAGGTCGTTCCATCAACCTACGCTAATCATGGAAGAGATAGTGGCCAATGCATCAGCCATGTGATTCTCATCACGAGGGATGTGATGAAACTCAACTCTGTTGAAGAAGGGTAACAACCTTCTTGCATAGTCCTTGTAAGGAATCAATCCTGATTGGTATGTGTTCCAATCTCCTTTTATTTGATTGATAATCAGGGCTGAATCGCCGTATACGTCCAAGTTTTTGATCCTTAAATCAATTGCTTCCTCGAGACCCATAATACAAGCTTCGTATTCGGCCTCGTTGTTCGTACATTTGAACGTAAGTCTAGCAGTGAAAGGAATGTGGGTACCCTGAGGGGTAACAATGATTGCCCCAATTCCGTTTCCATAGTGATTAACTGCTCCGTCAAAGATAAGTCCCCACTGGGAGCCTAGTTCTGGCCCTTCGCTGGGTAGCGGTTCATCGCAGTCTTTCATCTTTAGATACATGACATCTTCGTCTGGGAAGTCAAACCCGATTGATTCTTGATCATCAATCAGTTGATGAGCCAAATGATCGGCTAAAATACTTCCCTTAACGGCTTTCTGAGCGTGGTACTCTATGTCATATTCTGATAATAGCATTTGCCAACGGGCAATCCTTCCCGTAAGAGCAGGTTTTTCGAAAACGTACTTGATTGGATCCATTTCTGAGATCAACCAAGTAGTGTGACGAATCATGTACTGGCGAAGACGTTTGGCTGCCCAAGCCAAAGCACAGCAAGTTTTCTCAAGCATCGTTTACCGAGTCTCGCAGTCGGTGAATTTCTTGCTTAGATAGTAGATGGCAGACTCTTTCCTTTTGGGTTCGTCTTGTTGGCCAAGTACACATCCCATTGAGTCCTCTAGGACTGTGAGGTAAATGATCAGTGGTCTTCCTTCCACTGGAGGTGATAGAATCGGAGGATTCAACAGATATTCCTTAATACTGTCGAAGGCGGTTTGGCAATCTTCTGACCAAACGCAATCCTGATTCTTTTTCAGTAATTTGAAAATCGGCGCACACGTGGCGGTCATAAGGAATATGAATCTGGAGATGTAGTTTAAACATCCCAAGAATCCTCTGACTTGTTTTTCAGTTTTCGGCGAAGGTATTTCTTGAATGGCCTTGACCTTGTCAGGATCAACCTCGATCCCTTTCTGGCTGACGATGAATCCTAAGAGTTTCCCTGAACGGACACCGAAGGTGCACTTGTTGGGATTCAAGCGGAGTTTGAATTTTCTCAAACGTTCGAACAATTTTCATAGATGTTCAACGTGCTCACTCTCTGTTTTTGACTTTGCAATCATGTCATCGACATATACCTCTATTTCTTTGTGTATCATGTCATGAAACAGAGTAGTCATGGCCCTTTGATAGGTTGCCCCGGCATTCTTCAAACCGAACGGCATTACCTTGTAACAAAAGGTGCCCCATGGTGTAATGAACGAAGTTTTCTCCATGTCTTTCGGCGCCATTTTGATCTGGTTATAGCCCGAGAATCCATCCATGAAGGAGAAAATTTTGAACTTTGCTGTGTTGTCAACCAACATGTCAATGTGTGGTAAAGGAAAGTCGTCCTTTGGACTTGCCTTGTTCAGATCTCTGTAATCAACACACATTCTGACCTTTCCGTTCTTCTTGGGAACATGTACGATGTTGGCTAACCATTGAGGATATTCAGATGTAGCGAGGAAACCTGCGTCAATCTGTTTCTGCACCTCCTCTTTGATTTTGATGGCCATGTCCGGGTGAGTGCATCTCAACCTTTGCTTTACTGGCGGACATTCCGATCTTAACGGTAAGTGATGTTCCACGATACTGGTATCCAACCCTGGCATATCCTGATAGGACCAAGCGAATACATCGGGAAATTCTTTGAGAAGCTTTATCAAACCTTCTCTGGCAGTTGGACTGGGCAGTGCCCCAATCCTGATTTCTTTTCTCTCTTGCTCTGAACCCAAGTTTACCGTTTCCAACCATTCTTTGTGAGGTTCAATGGACCTTTCCTCTTGTCTGAGTAGTCGAGAGATCTCTTCTGGAATTTCGTTTTCATTTTCTTCTTTAGCCCCGAATACCGGGAACTCAAAGTTGGGAGAAGGCATCGGATTGTATGTTTCAACGGGGTGTAAAACAAGCAATCTGCATGACGTGACGATTGGTGTTTAGAGGAGATAGAGAAAAATGCAAGTGTGTGTAGTGTTTTACTTTACTGCTTGTTTTTTATAGTTTCGTTTTTTAGGATTACCATTTTCTTTGAAAAAGCAAAAAGAGAAAACAGCAATTAATGCGGAAATTACAGAACGGCGTTATTTTATTAATGAACAAGTCGATCCTTGAAACTACAGCCCTATAAAACAAAACTCTGTCGCTTCGGGCAAAGCGAAGAGGGAAATTTACAGAAAGCGAGTCCTATCAAAACATCCGTTTCACCTGGGCAGGGTGAAAGGTTAAAGATGGCAATTACTTTGACTGATGAACAACCTTCGGAACCTCGACAGCAACCCATTGGCGACGAACTCCTCGGTGAATCACAAAGTCTGGTAACTTCCTTGATTTGTCTTCAGAAATGACGCTGATTTCTGGTGGAGTAGGATCATTGGAATCTGTCTCCCAGGCAGAGTTTTCGTAGGAGAATTCCTCAGTTGCATTTTGCAGAGCATTTGTGCTCTCAGCTGTATCTCCCCATCCAGTTGGCTGGATATCTTCGAGCTTGATACGAGAGCTTTCGGGAGCGGTGTATTTGACCATATAGTCGTATTTTCCACTTGGTTCTCCCAAGGTGTCCCAAACTTCTTTGGAACTGGAGGATTCATCTCTCTCAATGACGTTGACCTCGGGAAAAGCATAGTTGATGAATTCAAGTCCTGCGAACGTTGCGAATTCATCTTCATGTTGAGTAGTTTCTGAATGACCTGAGTGTTGCTCCCATGACATGGTGGGGACACAGGTATTCTGTTTGACGACGGTCAACTGATTTTCATTGCTCGGTTGACTTTCTTGCCCCAAGTTTCCTAGGTAAGGTTGCCACATTGGCAGACCATCCATTGGGCCATAGTAGGTGTAGTCAAAATTGTCTTTCATCGGAGTGTCTTCCTCTAATGAATTTGGCGGAACGCGGCATCCTTCCGGATCACAATCCCCGTAGATCATTTCGACATCTGATCTTGGTATAAATCTTAGACTTTCTGTAGGAAAGCAAAAAGGCATAGGCACCTCTTCCTGAGACATGTAACCGTCCTTGTTAAGGTAGGACTTCCACTCTTCATCTGTGTCAAAGGGATCTTCCTCATTGATAGCATGAACTGTCTGAGACACTGGGTGAAGAAAACCTCCACTGTGGAATAAATTTTGAAGGGGATGAAGACTTTCATCATTGACAGCTGTCCGGGTACAGGTTGCAGAAAAACCAAGACCCTTATTTGTTTTATTGTCAATAGGAATGACAAGCTGCCCCCATCCTGTCGTATCGGTACTCTCGACCGCTTTAATAGCATCTTTGTATGAGGAAATCAAGGTTCCTCCTTTGAATTGATTGTACTTGCTCACCGACAATGCTTGGAACTGAGTTCCAATAACCTCCTCGGGTTCTATACCAGCAGATGATGACAAGTTACTCACAAGCAAGGCTTGTTCTCCACAGATTGTGACAAGTTGATCGTTCTGAACGAACTTTAGCTTTTGGTGGAGGGTCGAAGTGACCGCTCCAGCCTGGTGTATCCAAGGTCTTCCTAATAAACAACTGTATGTTGCCCGGATGTCCATGACCTGGAAAGTGACTTGGAAAGTGTGAGG
Source organism: Lathyrus tuberosus (assembly GCA_022829125.1). Lineage (NCBI taxonomy): Eukaryota > Viridiplantae > Streptophyta > Magnoliopsida > Fabales > Fabaceae > Lathyrus > Lathyrus tuberosus. Next base: position 4,803,782 of record JALAZF010000430.1, on the reverse strand, counting down.
ACCAATAGTTATGGGAAGATCAACTTCGCCGATAACTGTTTTTCTGGATTCGTCGAATGCTTTGACGACAATCTCGCTGACTCTCATCGGAGGGCCCTTGAATGATAATTGCATCAAAGTGGACTTCGGCATAACATTCAGGGCTGACCCTGTGTCTACCAGTACGCTGGCTAAAGCATCGTCCTGACAGTTAACTGTGATATTGAGCGCCATGTTATGACGGCGACCCTCTTCGGGTAATTCCTCATCACTAAATCCCAAGTTGTTGCAGGAAGTGATGTTAGAGACAATACTATCAAACTGTCTGATTGTTACATCCTGTTCCACAAAGGCTTGCTCCAAGACTTTCTGTAGAGCCTCCCTGTGGGCTTCTGAACTGAGTAACAGTGATAACACCGAGATCTTTGAAGGAGTTTGTAATAGCTGATTAACAATGTTATATTCACTCCTTTGGATGAGCTTCAGCATCTCATCATTATTTTTTGAAAGGTCGGGATTACTGGACTGACCGACTGGTGGATCAGGAGCTTCTGTTTGAAGTTCCTTTTCCTTGTTAGGTTCTCCAACTCCTCGGTTGAAGATTCTACCACTCCGTGTTACTCGACTAATGTCTGCAATGTTCACAACAGAGGGTAATGGAATTTCCTTTCCATTTTCAATTATTGTTGCACCGTATTTGTAAGGGATTGCCTTAGCTGATTCATACAGTAGCGGTCCTGGTAGATAGATGACTACTGGAGCCTTTTGATTTTTCTGACCATCATAAGGAATCTCGATTCGTTCTCGGTTGGGAATTTTAGATTCGTCAAGTAGAGGGATGATGGCAAAAACATCCCTGGTATGGTGATGACCAGAGATTGTGACAACATCCTCAACTTGCTCGACAAGGTAGTCCGGCGACCAGTTGGTGGGTCCAGAACCCGGATATGGACGGATTTCTCCACGATCGACCTGACCCTGAAGAGCTGCTCTCACAAGGTAACACCCTTGGTTACTTTCCAAACAGACACCACAACTGTCATAGTTGTGTGGTGGCACCTGGCCACGCCCACTTTGAATACAATGTAACCTCACTAGGTTAGCTTCGACTGATCGGACATCCCAACTTTGACGCCGAGTAGGATTCCTGTTACTGATACTAATTTGCTGAGTATCTTCATCCATGTAGATTGGCATCCACCAATGATTTAACAAGTGCTGAAGTGCCTCCTGGACAAGGGTACAACCCCGTTCGTTTTCGCAACCCGCTTTACAGCTTCGATAGTCATGTGATATTAAGAATCCAAGCCGGACCTGCTCAGTATGTAACTCTACCAGATTGGTATTCATTACGCGAATATCGAAGATCTGAACCATGTTGATTTGATAGGAGTTCCTATCATGGTAGTCTTGGATCCATCCAAGATCCATCTGACGCTGGAGGGCCTCCTGTATGAAAGAGCATCCCTGTTTGTTTACCAAGCAAATCAGACAAGAACTGTAATCGTGCCGCGGCAGATTATGATACTGGCTTTGCCTTGAGTGCATCGCCACCAAGTTGACATTCATTGCAAGGATGTCGTGGTTCTGAATGACGTTAGAATTCGTGGTTCTGATGATAGTTATGAGGTGGCACATGGCCATATCCACTCTGTCTACAATGCATCTTAACCAGATTGGTTTTCAACAAGAGTACATCGTGAATTTGATAGACATCGTTAGTCTCTCCTTCTATCAAATTGACTGCAGCCTTCTCGTGTTGAGGCAGCGGGTTCGTGAGAACATGAGGATTTGTATCCTTGAAAGATAAGACCCCGCTCCTAACAAGCTTTTGCACGTCAGACTTGAAATTGAGACAAGTCTCTATGTTATGCCCTGGACTTCCTTGATGATAAGGGCATGTTTGATCCACCTTAAACCAAAAAGGCAGATTTTCCGGTACTGTAAGAGGAGATTTAGTCTGAATGTGCCCCTTAGCCAGTAGTAACGGAAACAGCTCTGCGTACGTCACGGGTATAGGATCAAATCCTGGTGGCCGTGTTGTACGGTTGTTATTGTATGGAGGACGAGCCTACTGAAGAGGCTGTTGTATCCTTTGCTGATCAGGTTGGCTCTGCGCAACCTGAGGTTGATACGTAGGAATAGACGCAGGGTTGATAGCAGGAGTCACAGCTGCTACCGGTTGATAACGTCGTCTTTGCTTTCCAAGAGAGATATTCCCGATATCTTGCTCTTTTTTTCTAGGGAGAGCACTACCGTATTTTTTAGTACCGCTCGTCGATCCAGTGTCTTTTACCAAACGTCCTTCTCGGACGGCTTCCTCAAGACGTACGCCCATGCCGACCATTTCAGTGAAATCACTGGGTGCACTGGCAACCATTCGGTCATAGTAAAATGAGCTTAAGGTCTTTAAGAAGATCTTTGTCATCTCTTTTTCCTCAAGAGGTGGAAAATTTTGAGCGGCAATTTCATGCCACCTTTGAGCATACTCCTTAAAGGTTTCCTTGTCCTTTTGTGACATTGATCTGAGTTGATCTCTGTCGGGTGCCATGTCCAAATTGTATTTGTATTGTTGGACGAAGGCAGTACCAAGATCTCTGAATGTGCTGATCGTAGCACGGTTTAAACCCATGTACCATTTGAGTGCGGCACCAGTTAAACTATCCTGAAAGTAGTGAATCAGCAAGTCCTGATTCTTCGTCTGGGCTGACATCCGCCGAGCGTACATCACCAGATGACTTTGAGGGAAAGAGTTACCCTTATATTTTTCAAAGTCGGGCACTTGGAACTTGTGCGGGACTTTCACATTTGGGACCAAGCAGAGATCTGCGGCGTCCTTTCCAAATAGATCCTGACCGCGAATGGCCTGCAGCTCCTTCTGTATTTCCATAAACTGCTCCTGGAATTCATCCATTCTATCGAACATAGTTTCCTTTTTACCAGAAGGTATCGGTGGAACCTGTCCTTCTGGGACAGTGTGCACCACAGGGGGTGGTACCGTGACTACGACAGCGAATCTTAGCGTTTCCCGAAGTTTGTAACCTTTAGGAGTCTTCAGTATGCCCCTGGCATCTTCGCTTTCCCGAAGTTTGTAACCTTCAAGCCCAGCGGCTTCTATTGTGATTCCCTGATCCTCAGTGATCGGCAGAACATATCCTTCCGGGATATAGTTAACAGGCATGCCCCAAGGACGATCTTTCGGTATCTGATACCTAGGATCATACCTCTCCACTATGGGCATTGAGGTGATCTTTGAGATCACAGTTCTTTGTAGCTGAGCTTCTGCCATGGCTTGCATGTCGTTACGAAGCTTTCTCATATCTTCTCTCAGAGCGTCAATCTCTTCTTTCAACTCTCTGTTTTCTTCCTCAAGATCATCCATCTTTTTCTGACGATTGGCCCGAGTATTATATGAATGAGACAGTTTGACTCTAAAATTGAGACACAAACATGAGATTCGTAGGGAAGAAGAATACGCGATGTGAGAATGATGAATGCAATGATTATATTAATTGTTTAAGGTTTAATCAAAATAAACTTCGACAATTAGATTGCAAATACCAAATGATGGGGAAACCCCTTTTTATTGAATTCAAAGGATTACAAAAGTGGAAATACAGTAGATTACAAGGTGCAGAAATAGAAACCTAAACTAATGGGTCCTGAGTCCTCTATGAAGAGAAATCAGGTGCTGATTCTGGTATCTTCCTTTTCTTTGACCGGGGCTCTTGGGCCGTTGTCGGGTTGTCATTCCTTTGCCAAGTGAAAGGAGCGAGCAAATTCCTTTGGTCATTTTGATTATTTACAGCATGTTGCTCCAAACTTTCAATCAGAGCATCTTTCTCTTTCAGTAATTGCTGTATTTTAATGCACTCTATGTCGAGGGTGCGATACTTGTTCTTCCAAGACCTTCTCTCCTTTTGAATTTTGTTGAGAGTAACCTGAAGCTTTTCAGTTTCCGTCATGAAGTACATGACAGATTCCCTCGGCGGAAGAATTCCGTAACGAGGATAAGCCATCTTTAGCTTGAGAGCTCTAGTTTGTACCCAATGGAGATAAGGCTCCACCGAGACACATTCTGGTTTTCCTAGAGACTCTCGTCCTTTCTTATGAACGTGCTTCCAAGCGTTCACTATTTCCATCTTTAGTGCTCTGTCGTTTTCTCCTTCTTTGAAGAAAAGACCTTCCAGATGAACACCCAGTGGGATGTGTCTCGTCGGGTATCCAAATTGACGGCGAACCAATACCGGATGGTAGTTGATTCCTCCTTTAGTTCCTATGAGGGGTACATTGGGGAAATTTCCACAACGGTCAATGATCCTGATTCCCTCATAAATCTTATTACACCAATCTATATCAGAGTTGGTAAGAGACATGATCTTCTGCGACCAACGTAAGGCACTCTTGCAATCCCAAAAAGCAGCAGACTTGGGCAAGTGAGAGATAAACCATTTGTAAAGCAGAGGTACACAGTATGTGATCTCCCCTCCATTGTACAAATTCCCCAAGTGTACAGAATGATACGCATCTACGAGCAGAGTCGGCACAGGATTTCCAATGAGAAAAACCTTAATAGCGTTAATATCGACGAAGTTATTGATGTTGGGAAACAAAAATAACCCGTAGGTGAGCAAGACGAAAATGCTTTCAAAAACACCCACGTTTCCTATACTGGCAAAATATAGGGCCTTCTTTGTCAAGAACTGGGCTGGCAAACCTTGGATGCCACCCTTAGCGGTTAGGTGAGTCCTAACTTCAGACTTGTCCAAATGAATTGCTCTTGCAATAGTCTGATTCTTTGGAATTTCTTCCAGTCCAGAAAATGGAGCTCGATCTGTAATGTGTAGATCGATCAGGTGAGAATACTCCTCCAGCGTTGGTGCGAGCTGGTAATCCGGGAATGTGAAACAGTGATAAACCGGATCATAAAACTGAACGAGCACATCCATGATTCCCTCAATCACATGGACTCTTAATAGTGGTAGCAAACCTCCGTACTTGGCTCTGAAAGCCTCTGGGTTAGTGATCATCCTCGCTAACCTTCTCAAATCCTCTAGTTTTGGAACCTTGAAGGTATACTGGTGAGTTCTCCTTCTACCAAAATCCATTAGTGCAATCCTTTTCTCTGATATTTGCAATCACAGTCTTAGTTTAATTTGCAAAACAGAGAGACTAGAGGAGAAGATTTTTTGAATGTTTTAATGTTTTTTAGATGAATGCAACACACAAAAACATAGAAAAAACATGGGGTCAAAGGGTCGTTTTCATGAAGTCAAGGCTCTACCCATCCCCAAAGGTTTATACTAGGGTGATTTTTGTACCTGTACTCATTATCATCAGCTCCTCCCAAGAAAGCAAAACAACAAGCGGATCGCCAGCGAGTTGTAAAGCAATCTTAGAGTAAGTGCCATTCACCGAGAATAGATCACCAGCCTCAAATGAGGGTAGTATCGCGTAACAACTATTTCCGATAGTTTCCGCACTACGAAAGGGTTTGGCTCCTCAGCTTCTCAGACTTAACAACCGGCCCATTGGCTAAGAGAGTGAATGGGTTGCGTTGGTTAGCCTCCACTGAGGTTGATGGTCGACCCTGTCCCCATCACTTATCTTAAGTGTATACTCATTCTTTCCACATACGGCATCACCCGTATTCCCATTAGCAGAAAAATAAACACGTATAACAATTAGGAAAAGCAGTATATATATTTGTCCTAAACATCCTAGACCTTTAAAGCTATGAATCCTAAGTTCCTGACAGAAAATGGGTTCCCCGGCGGAAGCCCCAATCTGTGGTAATCACCCTGGAGGAGAAAAGGAAGACCGTGCCTAGATCTAACTCTGAATGGCCCCACGGTGGGCGCCATTTTTCTGTAGCGAGCGATTTTGGACGCGGTTCTTAAGCGCTGGCCGCTCTCTGCGGTTTGAGCTTAAAACTACAGGTCGATTCATTTTTTATCCTATTAAAGCTGATGAAGGAAGGGAAATAGATGTCTCTAATTAACCCTGCTTTGCATACTGAGTTTAAACAGCGGTCTGTTAAGTTATGAATGCTATCAATGTGTGGGGCCTTTGTACTGGTTATTTGTATTTTCGCCAATACTGTTTTCTTTCTAGACAGAAGGTTTCTGGCGGGGAACGAAGATTAGGATGTTAGGACGGATGTTTTTGAATTACTACTTTTGATTGATGGAGATATGGGATTTGGGTTTTTGTTTAGTGTGCTCGCTAAGATTTTTCTTTCAATCTTATTCCTACGTATTCCCGTTTACCGAAACAGGGAAATCAGAGCGTTCGTAGTTCCTCCTATTCTATGGGAGGAAATGGTTGCTTTGGTGTCTTGTTCAAAGCCCAAGACGTGAAGCGAAAGGGTGGTTTGTATCTTGTTTAAAGCCCAAGATATGAAGCTAAAAGGTCTCAACTTTAGAGAGAATTTGTCATCTCTAAAGAGGGGGTTGTATGTCACAACTGTTTATAAAGGAGAATTGCTTTAACCGGGATATGTGAATCTGGCAATGCCATAATTTCCTAAGAAGGGGTTTTTAACCTGAAGGAGAAGACTTTAACTCAGTGTAGAGCAATGCTATCTTTCCCTAGGAATTTCTCATGCTAAAAGAGGGACAGTGGCATGGATGTAGATGATCCAGAGGCTTGCCGCTTACAGCGATTAGATGAAGGGAGTTGTTTGATGTTTGTTTGCTGTGAACAAGGCACAGCTTTGATGCTAAAAGGTTAATTGGATTAACCAGTGGTTTTCTTATATAAAGCCTAAGAGGAGGCTGATATGTGTCTCGTACAAAGCCCGAGAGAGAGGCGAAAAGGTTTTGACTCAACGATGGAGTCTTTTGGTATCTCGTATAAAACCCGAGATGGAGGCTATTTGACTCAACAAGAGAGTTTTTGTATCTCGTACGAAGCCCGAGGTGGAGGCTGTTGCTTGTTTGGCTCAATAAGAACCTTTTTGTATCTCGTATAAAGCCCGAGATGGAGGCGAAAAGGGTGTCTGACTCAACAAGGGAGTCTCTTATGTGTCTCGTACAAAGCCCGAGAGAGAGGCTAAACGTTGTTTGACTCCGCTGGGGAGAGAATCATTGTACAAGGCCCAAGAGGAGGCCAGGGTGACTGTTTCAGTTGAGTGACAGATCCAATATACTGATTTTAAAAGAGAAAATCAGTTCTTATATGAGCAACACTGTACTCAGGGATTTGATTCAAGGATCAGGGATATTTCCTTCTCTTTGAGGCTGTGGGAAATCCGAAGGGTATTGAGAGTGTCCAAGTCTACGGGTTTCCTTCCTATTTAATGAAGGGGTTACTTGAGAATGTCTTTGAGACTCAAGGAAGTTAGACTGTCCAAGTCTAGAGTTTTATCTTTTGTACTATGCTTTGAGAAATAGTAGTAGACTCTATGAAAGGACTGTTCTATGGAGATGATTAAGTTCTGTTCCTATACCTTTAGGAGGTCATCGGGACAATTTGTACGAAGCCCAAGAGGAGGCTGGAATCTTTTAAGAAGCCGACGGGTCCTTGTACTAAGCCCAAGAGGAGGCTATCATTCTCGGAGGAAGAGATCATTATACGAAGCCTAATAGGAGGTTGTGAATACTTCTAAGAAGCCTTAGGGTCCTTGTACTAAGCCCAAGAGGAGGCGGGGTTGCTTTTAGGAAGTCTGTGGGTCCTTGTACGATGCCCAAGAGGGGGCCGATGCTTTTAAGAAGCCCGTGGGTCCCCAAACCCTGAGAAATTCAAGGCAATGCTATTCACTGAGAATAGATCAAAGTCAGGAAAGTTCGAGAATTTGGAAGAAACTCAAAGATGCCATTCACGGAGAAGACATTCATCTTGGGGAGTAGAGTTTCTTGACAATTCCTAATGAGGACAGCCGAAGAGAAGACTGTATCTGGTGATCCTATTGGGGATCTAGTTGTCTATTTCTACGAATAAACGAAACGGCGTCACCTAGTTCTAGACGTAGTTGCCGGGGAAACTCTAAATATCTATACTATTATTACACAGTTGATATGAGTTTATGAAAGAAGACTTAGAGTGAAACATCCCCACAATACAGTTATATGTATATGAAAGCGGTAAATGAAAGCAATAACCACTTACTCGGTTGTAGAGCTTCCATGCTGTTTGGTTAGTTGTTCAACAAAGAAAGATTGAAAACAATAGTATATTCAAAATCAAAGGAGAAAGTGCTTTGAAAAAGAAAGTTTTGGGGCTTACAGCTCAAGGAGAGGGCCAGGGTTTATCAGTGAGCGCACTGTTTGAATTTGTACAGAGGGACTTATACAAGTGACTGAGGCCCAAAATGTTTTCTGTACAAAGGGATGGGTCTTACACGCTCTCAAGAGGCCCAAAAAGGTTTAAAGAAAAAGAGTGGGACTTATAACACGAGGGTAGGCCCATATGACTTTTCGTTTAAAAAGTGGCGATTGCGCCGAGGTTTTCTTTTAACGCAGAGGGACTTATACAATAAGTGAGGCCCAAAATGTTTTGGTTAAAAGGGGATTGGGTCTTACACTCTATTAGAGGCCCAAAGTGTTTTGAATGGGTCTTATAGCTCGAGGAGAGGCCCAAGGTTATTTTTCAAAAGGCGATGATCATGCCGTTTATTTTTGACGGTATCGGGACTTATACAATGCACTTAGGCCCAAAATGATTTGGTCAAGAAAGGATTGGGTCTTACACTCTATTAGAGGCCCAAAGTGTTTTGAAAATGATTTATGAGGGTTGAATTAATCCAAAATCCTAATTTGTTTTCAAAAAATGTATTTAATTGAATAAAAATTCAATTAAAATGATCAAAATTGTTTAACATGTGAAAAACAAATTGTGATCTTGGATTAATGCTTCAAAAATTAAGTATTGGCCTACAAAATAATTAGAAAGCATTAAAAGTTGCAAAATCAATGTAGAAAAAATATTTAAAATGTCAAAAACAATTAAAATATTAATTCTTTGCAAAAATATCAATTATATGAAATAAATAATATTTTTGGGATTTTTTGATAAAATAAAATATTTTAACATTTTTGTGAATTATTAAAAAAAGAATCAACTCAAAATCATTAAAACTCAGAGAGAAATTAATTTTTGAATCAATTAAACAAAATCACAAAATTCAAATATTCAAACTATTCAAAATGGCGCCAAGAACACACCAAGAACACGCGCGTGTTCTGGGTTTGGCTGATTTGCATTTTCCATCCAATCTCACTGAATACGTAATCATATCATGCAATCCACATATCATTATGCTCGTCTCAACCTCACGATCATGTCTATAACACTTAATTTCATTTAAATTAAACACAAAACATGAAATCACGAAGAAACCTCAAGAACCCTAATTTCTGCATGAAGGCTAGGATTTTTGATACACGATTCAAACAATGCAATTAATTGAGGGGAAACATTCCATGCATGATTATGAACATATGGCCAAATTATTGTGCGAGGAAATATGCATAGATTGAGAGATGACCAAGTATATGCTTACCCCTAGGCCGTGACAGCAAGTGCAATGTGATTTTTGATTTGGAGGTGTTACAGATGAGTGGTGATGATCTGAACAGCTTCCCTACACCCTATGGAGTGTGTTTGAATGGTTGGACTTGATTGAAATTGGCTGGATCATTTTGTGGTACCTCAGCTGCAACTTGGTTAAAACCTTGAGCAACCAGCTGGTGATTTTGTGAAATTGGTGTTTCAGAAGTGATCTAAGTGTTTGATCAGCTCATATGTGATGTATGTGAGGTGTGTGAGTGATTGGTTTGATTGGAAGAGCTCTCAAACTCAAAACCCGATAGTGACTTGCCTTAGAAGGCAAAATTGGAGTGAAAGAAGAGATTTTGAGGAAAGCATCTGTTTGATGGCTTTGGTGTACTCAAACTGATCACAATTGAGCTTTATTTATAGTAGAGCAAGTTTGTTTTGCAAGGGATAGTGCATGGCAGCTGGTAAGTAGGTTTGGCCAATGTTGGCAAATGAAAATCCAAGTCTCCTCTAGCCATTGACTAGAGGTTAGGGCACAGAGCTTTGGTTCCCTTGGTCTTGGATAAGTCTTAACTGATTTCAGATGAGAATGGCTCAGTCCATGTCACCTTGATGCTTCCATTGAATGCTTCAATCCAAATTTGGAGTCTTGTCCCTATTTTGGCCATTCTAGGTTCAACATGCTATTTCTTGTTCCATGGACTTTGGAGGCTTGGCTCAGTGATTGTCCCCTTTAGATTCAATCCTCTGAGGTGTCCAAGTGGATAGGAGCATTTGAATTTGGATGATTTTGGCAAATCGAGCAAAGTTGCAAATTCTGCCTTGCATGATTTTGACAGATTTCAGCAAGGCAACTTGACAATGTCATATCTCATGGTGTAAGTTGAATTTGGCAATGTTCTTGGCCATTTTGGAAAGCCCTTACATGATATAACAACTGTTTGAACAAGTTTGGTTTTGATCTCTTTTGATTCCAAGTGAAAAATCCCTCTACATTTCGCAAAAAGTGAAGCAAAATCTGACTTAGTGAAATTTTCACTAAGTGTTGGAACAAAGTGTGATTTCTTGATTTTGATCACTCCATAACTCAAAATCCTTAATGAATTGGACTTAGGTCTAGTTGAAGTTTTTGTAGAGGGTAATGAGGGCTACAAATCCATCTTTGGATGAAAAATAATGGCCTTGTGGTTTAGGAGTTATGGTCCTCCAAAGTTAGGGTATTAGTGGTACTTTTTCCATAACTTAGAAAAATTTCTAAGTTTTATGGTTACCCCTTTTACAAGTTATCCCACTTTTCTTGATTTTTCTTGATGAATGATGATTCAAATCATACATTAACATCATTTTAGGGTAAAAAATCCATTTTGGTGAAAAATCTCAAAAAGTCAAAGTTGACTTTTGTGCACAGTTGACTTTTTATCAGATGAATTCCAAATTGTGCAATTCTTCAGGAAATCATGTCCTTGACCTAAATCAAACTTGATGGACATGTTCCAAGGGTGTCATAGGGTATATTGGGGCATGTCCTAGGGTTTGGGAGCATGTCCTGGTCAAAAGTCAAAGTTACAGTTGACTTTCCTCGTGAAACCCTAATTGTGGTGCAGATGAAAATGAGACTTGTTGCTCAAGCTTCTTGGATTAATCCATTGTTCCAAATGGATCAATATAGTTCATTAGAGACCCTCAAATCATGTCTTGAGGTCTTGGCTCTTGATTTGTCCTAAAAGTCAACTTAGGGGTGAATTAGGTCAAGAAACCCTAATTCCTGATTTTTGATGTATGCATCCCCTGAGGTCAAATTGACTTGATGCTTGGGTCCATGAGGTTCCATGGAGTATATTAGGTTATGTTTTGGATCATTGCCTTATGCCCAGATGAAGATTTCCATCTGGAGGCCCTGGTCGACCAAAACCCTAATTTGGTGACACAGTCGATGTTGAGACTTGATCCACCTAGAAGGGAGAAGCCTTGTGCTTGATCCTTGAAGTGGAAGTCCTTTTGATCCATTATGGATGTTTGAGAGGTTAGACAAGTTGAAGATCATGTCATCCCTTGATTGATCCTTTGTTAAGGCTCTGAGAGGGCTTAAAACCCTAATTTTGACTGTAGTGAATGCTCAACAACCCTTGAGGCATTTGGTGAGGCATGATGGTTCATCCATATTGTGATGATGATTTGCACAATGATGGGAAATCTTAGTGGTCAAAATTTGGGGTATGACAATTGGGCGCCTCCCTTGTATCCCAAAATGATAGAGGAAAGAATCACCGTACCAATTGAAGAATTCGATAAGCAGTGAAAAGTGGTGCAAGATTTGAGAGAGGAAAATGCTAGTATGAGTAGTAGACTTCATGGCGCTTTACATGACAACTTGGAGATGAAATGGAAGGTCCAAGATTTGACCGAGCGTTTGGAAAAAAGGGAGAAGGATCTTGATGACAGAGCTCAGCACTGTAGAAAGATCAGTATGACTGCTGAATCATCCGGCAAAGCCTACAGGGAAACCAAGAAGCTCTTGACCAAAACTAAAGATGAGCTTGCCACATATCAGGAGATGTGGGAAGAGCTCAAGATTGAGAATGGGGAGTTAAAAGAAGAACTTCAAAGAATGAAGGAAGATAAGAAGCACTTCTCTGGTAAGTGGAAAGAAGCCCAGAAAGAAATTGAAGAGCTCAAACTGCAAGCGGGAATCAAGAAGTCAAAGCACGAAGGCAATGATGTTGAAGGGCAGATTGTTAGGCCGAATCAGGACGTCGAGAAGAGAAATAGACTAATCAAGGGGTTGCTAGAAAGACCTACTCATCCAGACACTGTGAACCTTCTTGAGGATATTGAAGCCAGTTTATTTGGAATTGACTTGTAATAATTCTGTTGTTTGTATTTTGCTATGGTTACCATCAGGATTGTTGATGGAATCACTTTTGATTGTATCGAACCTATTTGTATGACTTCTTATGCTATGATATTACAATATTTGGTTCAGCCGTATTTGTCTCAATAGCTCTCAATTGTTTGAAAGGGGTCTTCCTTTGATTGATTTTGCAATATTTCTGGATTCGGATATATTTTTCGATGTTGTGTCTGATCCCTTGCCCGACTTCAAAGCTGGAATCAAAGCAGATTCACCCTGGAAATGTTTAAATATAATTGTTTGCATTTTGCATTTGCATCCTCATAATCATAAGCATTTTTGCATATTAGGTACTTGTTGCAGGAGATCTCTAACCTTTATTTGGTTTCAGGAATTATAGCTGAGAATCACGTACACCGATACTCAACTCAAAGAAATCAAGCAAGGATAATGGATCAAATGCAGAATGATTTGGCTGAAATGAGGGCACGCATGGACCAGTTCATGACTCTCATGACTGGTATGGCACAGACTCAAGAGAGATTGAGACTTCTGGTCGAGCATCCAGAGACTACGCCAGGAGGTAATCAGGTTGACAATTCATAGAATCATGGCACTCCTCCTCCTGTTGACAATCCTCCTCCTGTTGGTAATCTGGGTAATGGAAATGTCAGAAATGCTGGTGTTGTTCAGGAAGATGTTCAGGAAGATCAGTTTACCCTGCTGGATGCTGATATGGGTAATCCTAATGATACAAGGTACGATGAGTTGGCTGAGAAGATAAGGGCTATGGAGTGCAAGAATTCTATGGGCATTGACGTCACCAATCTGGGTCTAGTACCAGGGGTTAGAATTCCTCCAAAATTCAAGCCGCCCACTTTTGATAAATATCATGGCAATACGTGTCCCCAGACACATATTCAAGCTTATTTTGGGAGGATCTCAGCTCACACTGATGATGAGAAGTTATGGATGCATTACTTTCAAGACAGTCTGGCTGGAGCTTCATTGACCTAGTATATGAAATTGAACAGAGCTGCTGTGAGAAGTTGGAAAGATCTGGCAGAAGCATTCCTAAAGCAATATCAGTATAATATCGACATGGCGCCCAACCGCACTCAATTGCAAGGGTTGTCACAGAATGCTAAGGAAAGTTTCAAAGAATACGCTCAAAGGTGGAGAGAAATGGCTGCCCAGGTTTAACCCCCTTTACTGGAAAGAGAAATGGCAGATATGTTTATGGGCACCCTGCAAGGGGCATTCCTGGATAGATTGGATGCCTGTCCATCAATAGGATTTTCTGACATTGTGATTGCGGGTGAAAGGATCGAGAGCCTGTTGAAACTCGGGAAGATTCAAGACGTAAGTGGCGCTGGTTCCTTTGGAACGAAGAAACCTTTTGCTAGTGGTCAGAAAAGGAGAGAAGGTGACACAAACGCTGTGTATAGAGGATGGGGAAGAGGATGTTCATAGACTTATCATCAAGTAGGTGCAGTGACGATCCCAGCACCAGCCGTTCAGCAATAGCAACCACAACAGCAGGTTCAGCAACAGCAGCAACCTCCTTTCCAGCAAAGGTCTAGGCAAAGGGACCGCAAAATTAACCCTCTCCCTATGACCTATTCAACACTATTACCCCAGTTACTCAAATTAAAGTTGGTTGAGCTTCGTACTATGAAACCTCCTGCTGCTGGTAACTTGCCACCTAATTTTGATGTTAACGCTCGCTGCGATTTCCATTCGGGTGCTCAGGGGCATACTACCGAGAAGTGTTGGGCGTTTTAGAATAAGGTACAAGACTTGATCGATGCTAAAGCAATCAATTTTTCGCTGCCTCCTAATGTTCTCCAGAACCCCATGCCTGATCATGGTGTGGCAGATGTGCATGCTATTGAAGATGGAAAGAGGTTAAACTTGGTAGCAGATATCAATTAGGTGAAGACTTCCTTGTTGGTTGTAAAAGATCATTTGTTGAAGGGACAAGTGTTCCCAGGTTGTGACCAAAATTGTTCTGAGTGCATGAGTCAAGAGAATGGCTGTGATAAATTGAAAGTTGGTTTGCAGAATCTGATCAATGAAGGCTGTCTACAGCTTGACCGGGTTGTGAAAGATATTGATGAGGTGTCAACTGTGATAATTTATTATACTCCTGCTGACATTCAGGTACCTGCAAGGGCAGCTCCTGTAGCAAGCGTTGTGCCAGAAAGACCCAGTCTTGTTACCATCATGGTGCCAGGACCTGTTCCGTTTACCTCTAATAAAGTAATCCCATGGCATTATGGGGCAGAAGTGTATTATGAAGGGAAAAGGCAGGAAGTCGAGACATCGGCCAGTTCAAATATTGATAACGTGGGTGGTGTAGGATGCTTTATTAGGAGCGGAAGGTTGTTTGCTCCCCAAACCCTTCGAAGTGATAAAGAAGTTGAGGATGCGGCAAAAGCTAAAGGAAAACAGGTGGTTGAGAGTGTGCCCATGCCTAAAATAGATACCAAGATTACCTTTGATAACGAGATAGAAGAGTTCATGAGAATAATAAAGAAAAGTGATTACAAAATCGTCGATCAATTAAACCAGACGCCCTCGAAGATTTTAATTTTGTCATTGTTGATGTGTTCTGATGCGCATCGAGAGGCTTTGTTGAAAGTGTTGAAGAGAGCCTATGTTCCACAGGAAATTACCGTCAATTAGCTTGAGGGTGTGATTTCTAATGTCAACGTCAGCCACGGATTGGGTTTCACAAGCAGGGATTTAACTTCTGAAGGAAGAAATCACAACAAAGCTTTGCATATTACAATGGAGTGTAGGGGTGCAGTGTTGTCTCATGTGTTGGTAGACACTGGTTCCTCGCTCAATGTCTTTCCTAAGAAGGCGCTGATGAAGCTAGAGGTTGATGGTTTGATTTTAAGGCCAAGTGATTTGGTTGTTAGAGCATTCGACGAGACGAAAAGATATGTGTTTGGTGAAGTGGAATTACCCGTGCAAATTGGACCGCAAGTGTTCAAATCTACATTCCACGTGATGGATATACAGCCTACTTATAGCTGCTTATTAGGCCGCCCTTGGATTCATACGGCCGGGGCTGTTACATCCACCTTACACCAGAAGCTGAAATATGAGTTTGAGGGACAAGTAGTGACTGTGTGTGGTGAAGAGGACATCTTTGTTAGTCATTTGTCCACGTTTAAGTATGTTGAGATGGATGGGGAAATTCACGAAATGCTTTGCCAGTCGTTTGAAGCAGTGAATATTGATAACGTGCCTGAATCTTCTCTTGCACCAGATAGAGTCAGCACGTCTATTTCATCTTATAAACAAGCAGTCGAGGTTGTTAGAGCAGGTAATGCCCAAGGCTGGGGCAAGCTGATAGAGACACCAATGAAGGAGGACAAGTTTGGTATTGGTTATCAACCCTCTATGGATTCAGTTGCAACATACAGTGGACCCATCACTTTCAGCAGTGGGGGAATCATTTACCCAGACCAGTCTTGTGCGGCTACAGAGGATGACATTGACAGTGACTGTGACTTAGACAATTGGGTACGCCCACGTGCCTCGGGACAAAAATTACAAAACTGGTCCGTCGAAGAGATCGTCCAAGTTACTCTTCAAACAGAGTAATTTTCTTTATTTTTCTTTAACCATAATGCATGTTAAAATCTTGCGCTCTGCCCAAGGCATTCAGATTCATTTGTAGGGCCACCCATTTTCATTTGCAATTTTAATCATCAATAAAGGACGTTTTGCACTCAAATTTTGTTCCCTGTCTTTCATTTTATTTTTGCACAAAAAAATTAAAAAATGGCAATGTTTAGTTCTTTTTGTTTTTGTTTTAAAATAAATTCTAAAATAAAGCATGAACCCGTTCGTGCAGACTTGATCCTCCGGATTTCATTGATAACGGTTCTGCTATGGCTATGTATGACTTTGATAAACCGATTTATCAAGCCGAAGAAGGGGATGAGAAGGGTTGTGAACTCCCTGAGGAACTGGCCAGATTGTTAAAACAAGAGGAAAGGACCATCCATCCTCATCAAGAGACCATAGAGATCATCAATATTGGTACTGAGGATGTTAAGAAATAGATCGAGATTGGTGCCAGTCTGTAAGCAGATGTGAAGAAAGCTTTGACTGAAATGTTGTATGAATATGTTGATATCTTCGCCTGGTCGTATCAGGACATGCTGGGGTTGGATACGATATTGTTGTGCACAGGCTGCCATTGAGAGAAGAATGCCCGCCAGTCAAGCAGAGACTTCGTCGGACTCATCCCGATATGGCCATAAAGATCAAAGAAGAAGTTCAGAAGCAGTGGGACGCAGGGTTTCTTGATGTGACTAACTATCCTCCTTGGGTTGCCAACATCGTGCCGGTACCGAAGAAAGACGGAAAGGTTAGAATGTGTGTGGACTATCGAGATCTTAAAAAAGCTAGTCCAAAAGATGATTTTCCACTACCTCACATCGATGTGCTGGTTGACAATACAACTCAGTTTTTAGTGTTCTCATTTATGGATGGTTTCTCCGGGTACAACCAGATTAAGATGGCACCTGAAGATATGGAGAAGACCACGTTCATTACCCCATGGGGTACATATTGTTATAAAGTGATGCCTTTTGGGTTGAAAAACGCCGGGGCAACGTACCAGCGGGCAATGGTAACTTTATTTCACGACTTGATTCACAAAGAGATTGAATGTTATGTGGATGACATGATTGCCAAGTCGCAAACAGAAGAAGAGCATCTGATTAACTTGAGAAAGTTGTTTGAAAGGTTGAGAAAGTTCCGTCTGAGATTGAATCCTAACAAGTGCACTTTCGGGGTGCGTTCTGGAAAGCTGTTGGGTTTCATTGTAAGTGAAAAAGGAATTGAGGTTGATCCTGCCAAGGTTAAAGCAATACAAGAGATGCCTGAACCGAGAACGGAAAAAGAAGTTCGTGGTTTCTTAGGTAGATTGAACTACATTACAAGGTTCATATCTCACCTAACAGCCACATGTGAACCAATATTCAAACTGCTAAGAAAAGATCAAACGGTCAGGTGGAATGACGATTGCCAATTGGCGTTCGATAAAATAAAAGAATACTTGCAGGAACCTCCAATTCTCATGCCTCCAGTTTTAGGAAGACCTTTGATAATGTATTTGACAGTACTTAAAGGTTCTATGGGTTGTGTTCTCGGTCAACACGACGAGACAGGTAGGAAGGAGCATGTTATCTACTACCTGAGCAAAAAGTTCAATGATTGCGAATCCCGATACTCAATGCTTGAAAAGACATGCTGTGCACTTGCATGGGCTGCTAGGCGATTAAGGCAGTATATGATCAGGCACACAACTTTGTTGATTTCAAAAATGGATCCTATCAAATACATTTTCGAGAAACCAGCACTAACAGGCAGAGTTGCACGGTGGCAAATGGTTTTGACAGAATATGATATCCAGTATACTTCTTAAAAGGCCATCAAAGGAAGTATCTTGTCAGACTATCTTGCGCAACAACCGATTGATGATTACTAACCCATGAAATTTGATTTCCCTGATGAGGACATCATGTTTCTCAAAGCTAAAGATTGCGAGGAACCACTCCCGGAGGAGGGGCCAGACCCTGAATCCAAATGGAGTTTGATGTTTGATGGGGCTGTTAACATGAATGGGTGCGGAGTTGGAGCAATTCTTATCACGCCGGAAGGTGTTCATATGCCTTTCACTGCCCGAATAACTTTCGGGTGCACCAACAATGAAGCGGAGTATGAAGCTTGTATAATGGGGATTGAGGAGGCGATTAATTTATGAATTAAGACCCTTGATATCTTCGGTGATTCAGCTTTGGTAATCAATCAAGTGAAAGGGAGTTGGTACACGCACCAAGCAAATCTAGTTCCGTATAGAGATTATACCAGGAGATTATTGACATTTTTCACAACAGTGAAGCTGTACCATATTCCTCGAGATGAGAATAAGTTTGCTGATGCCTTGGCCACATTGTCTTCTATGATCAAAGTGCAAAGATGGAATCATGTGCCTAGGATTGAAGTGTCTCGTCTTGACAGACCTGCATTTGTGTTTGCTGTTGATGCAATGTCTGATGACAAACCATGGTTTCATGACATTAAGTGTTTCTTAAAAAGTCAAGAGTACCCGCCTGGGGCATCTACTAAAGATAATAAGACTTTGAGAAGGTTGTCTAGTAGCTTCTTCTTGAATCAAGATGACGTGTTGTACAAACGGAATTTTGACATGGTTCTGCTCAGATGCGTGGATAGACACGAAGCAGATTTGTTAATGCAGGAAGTACATGAAGGCTCTTTAGGTACCCATGCCGGAGGACACGCAATGGCAAAAAAATTATTGAGATCGAGATATTATTGGTTGACAATGGAGGCAGATTGTTGCAAGTACGCCCGCAAATGTCACAAGTGCCAAATTTATGCAGACAAAGTGCATGTTCCTCCAAATCCGTTGAGTGTCATGTCCTCTCCTTGGCCCTTTGCCATGTGGGGCATTGACATGATCGGAAAAATTGAGCCTACTGCTTCAAACGGCCATCGCTTCATCTTGGTCGCCATTGATTATTTCACTAAATGGGTTGAAGCAGCATCTTATGCCAACGTCACTAAGTAGGTGGTAGCTCGTTTCCTGAAACGGGATATCATTTGTCGCTATGGAGTGCCCGAGAGAATCATTACTGATAATGGTTCTAATCTGAACAACAAAATGATGGCTGAGCTGTGCCGGGACTTCAAAATCGAACATCACAATTCTTCTCCGTATCGCCCGAAGATGAATGGCACCGTGGAGGCGGCCAACAAGAATATTAAGAAGATTGTGCAGAAAATGGTGGTCACATATAAATATTGGCATGAGATGCTACCGTTCGCCTTGCATGGGTACCGAACGTCAGTATGCACATCCACTGGAGCAACACCATTCTCACTTGTATACGGTATGGAGGCAGTACTACCGGTCGAAGTTGAAATTCCATCCCTCAGAGTCATGATGGATGTCAAGTTAGACGAAGCTGAATGGGTTCGTGCTAGATTTAATCAGTTGAGCCTTATCTAAGAGAAACGACTGGCAGCTGTGTGTCATGGGCAATTATACAAGCGGAGAATGAAGCAGGCATTCGACCAAAAAGTGCGTCCTCAGGTATACAAAGTTGGAGATGTGGTGCTCAAAAGGATCCTTCCTCCTAGTACAGATCACAGGGGCAAATGGACTCCCAATTATGAAGGTCCATTCGTGGTTAAGAAGGTATTCTCAGGTGGAGCCTTATTACTTACAACCATGGACGACGAAGACTTTTCATCCCCTGTCAACTCAGATGTAGTCAAAAAATACTTCGCATAAATAGACCCACTGGACAAAAAAAAGAAAAGTCCAGGCAAAAAAGGGCATCCCGGCGAACCACAAAAACAGAATAAAAAGGTTCGGGCAAAAGTTAGGGATAATGAATAAAAAATTATACACCCGGTGAGTTGAAAATCCGCAAGGACAACTCAGGCAAAAAAAGGTATCCCGGTGGATTGAAAACCCGAAAGGGCGGTCCATGCAAAAGAGGGATTTTAGCGAATGATTACGATCTGTGTTATTTGTACTCCATCACTGTTTCAGCGACTGACATTCCCAAGGGTAGGAATCGGTTTGATCATTCCTCAGAAGGCAAGGTCGGGGAGTCTTGAAGACATACTGGCCATAGCAGAATTGAAACTCAGTGGAATGCCGTTTTCACATTGTCATTAGGATAGTTTCTTTTCTTAATTTTCAGTAATCACCTCTTTCCAGGGATTGCTTCCTGATGTAATTTCCTATTCTGGGCTTTTCTTCAATAAAATTGAATTTCAGTAAAAAGCTTCTTATTTTGTTTTACTGCTTTGTTTGCAAAAACGTCTGAATTTTAGATAAAACATTGCATTTGAAAACATGGTGGCTTTACAATAACATGCGTAGAAAAACATTTAAAATTACTTTGAATGTTGAATAATCCTGGATGGTGGATTCAAACCATGCAACATTCTGGGGCATGTGTGTGTATTCTGTTGTTGCAGGTAAACAGGCCCAGACGATTTCAAGCACAAGTGTCATTCTTCTTAGACGAGTAATCACTTACTCCCATGCAGAAGACTGGGGCAATCATGTTCAGGGAAGGGTTCACTTGTCACCCTTTTGTCACAACGTTTACTGATTGAGTCCATCATTCGGTCGGCGGTCGGCCACGACGATTCGATATCGACAAGTTAATTTCCACTGGGTATCATTGTATCTTATTAAGTCGATTCTCCCATTCAGTACTTCCAACAGCTACAAGCTTTTCTGTGACGATAACGGTCGCAGAATTCCCTAGTAGAGTCGTTTCGCAGACTTTGCAACTAGTGTTCAAGACTCAGTGAATGTCCAGGAGTTGGAAGATGACGAATCCTCTGTAAAATCCTCTTGGGATGATTTCTTCAGATCAGTCTTGTATCATGGAGTAAAAAGCAAGGTATTGACCTTCCTAAGCATGGGGCATCGTGAAATTTCCCCGGCAGGAGATGCTCCAGATCTATTACCCCCAGTAGAATTCGAGGACGCTTGTCTTCTGTAAAATCCTCTTAAAAGGCATTCCCCAGCACGAGACGCTTTAAAGAAATTTTCCCCAGCAGAGTTTGTGATAAACTCATTATCCCCAATGGAGTCGTCAAGGATAAAGTTTGCCTAACATGGGGCATTGTGACACTTATCCTAGGCTCGACAGTTTTGTTCCTCAACAGATCATAGTGGATTGGTTTTGTGTTTCCCCAACAGATCTCTAGGGACTCTTTCTCAGCATGATTGCAACGGAATATCTTCCAACTAGGATTTGCATATCCCCGACGGAGTAGCCCTGATCCCCAGCAAGATCGTATCTCTGGTAGTTGTATTCCCCACAGAGTTTAGCATTGGATCTTGTCAGCAATACTCCCCAGCTGAGTTGTTATTCTCCCCGCAGAAGTTTATCAGATCCACAAAATCTCTTCCTCAGTAAAGTGTTAGTACATTCTTTCCCCAGTCGAGTTAGAAGGTTGTTGATCCCCGCAAAGCATCTAGAGTTTGGTAGAGCCCCAAGCAGAGTTTTAATGACTTGGTTCCTCAGCAGAACGTCATTTAGAAAATTCTCATCCCCAGCAGAGTTGCTGTGACCAGAATTCTTCCCAAGCAGATAAGGTAATTTTTGGCAGAATCATCACTCCCCTCATATCTCAAAGTCCACTTTATTTTTGGCAAACATGAGGATTCGAAGCAGACGGATTATTCATTCATTCTCCAGCAGAGGTATTATCCTTTCAGGAGTTTCTGAGATCAAATCATTGATCATTGTTCCTCAGTAGAGTCAGCTGAGATGTTTAATATGTATGCAGAGCATAATCCAATGTTGAATGTTTTGGCAAAAGTCCATCTTCGGGTGGAAAATCAGCAAAGTCCAACAGCAGATTGGTAAAAGTCCATCTTCGGGTGGCAAATCAGCAAAGTCTAACAGCAGATTGGCAAAAGTCCATCTTCGGGTGGCAAATCAGTAAAGTCCAACAGCAGATTGGAAAAAGTTCATCTTAGGGTGGCAAATCAGCAAAGTCCAACAGCAGATTTGCAAAAGTCCATCTTAGGGTGGCAAATCATTAAAGTCCACCAGCAGCGTGGCAAGCCAGTAGTCATCTGGCGTCGTTCAAAAAGACATTGTTGAAGTCCACCGGCAGCGTGGCAAGCCAGTAGTCGTCTGGCGTTGTTCCAAAAGACATTTGCTAAAGTCCACCAGCAGTGTGGTAAGCCAGTAGTCGTCTGGCATCGTTCCAAAAGACATATACTAAAGTCCACCAGCAGCGTGGCAAGCCAGTAGTCGTCTGGCGTCGTTCAAAAAGACATTTGCTAAAGTCCACCAGCAGCGTGGCAAGCCAGTAGTCATTTGGCGTCATTCAAAATGACATTGTTGAAGTCCACCAGCAGCGTGGCAAGCCAGTAGTCGTCTGGCGTCATTCAAAAAGACATTGTTGAAGTCCACCAGCAGCGTGGCAAGCCAGTAGTCGTCTGGCGTCGTTCAAAAAGACATTGTTGAAGTCCACCAGCAGCGTGGCAAGCCAGTAGTCATCTGGCGTCGTTCCAAAAGACATCATTGAAGTTCACCAGCAGCGTGGCAAGCCAGTAGTCGTCTGGCGTCGTACAAAAGATGTTGTTAAAGTCCACCAGCAGCGTGGCAAGCCAGTAGTCATCCGGCGTCGTACAAAAGACAGTTTTCCAATGCTATTCTTCCCATCAGAGTTTTTCTACAAGCAGAATTCATTTGGCTGGGTTTATATCCCTTTTCTTCTTCTCCACAGAGTGCAAATTTTCTGGTTATTTTTGGTATTCAATCCCTCCATACCTTGAAAGGCTGACAACAATCGCTATCATCCATTCAGGTCTATAGTGATTGAATAGGGGCAGCTATCATACCCTGAAATTTGCCCTCTCATTTTTATATCATTTAGCATGTGCTTTCATTTCATTGCATTGCATTCAAGCATAGAAAAATAAAACATAAAGCATTGCATTGCATCTTGCATAAGGGCATGGGATCAGGTGATTCTCAAAGGTGTTGATCATCCAAAGCAAGGGAACAGGGGCCAAGGGTTTTCAAACAAGCTTCAAGGGTCTCTCATGTCATATATCATCTCAATTGATCCCACAAGTCATTGGAAGATGGTAGTTCATCAAGAAGATTGGGCAGTGCATCATCTCCTACACAAAGCAGTCTTAAATGGGGACCTGACTCTCAAATGGGCAAGCTCTTTGAGTTTTTATCACCTCCAAATGTCATATCTCATCTTTATTAGA
Source organism: Lathyrus tuberosus (assembly GCA_022829125.1). Classification (NCBI taxonomy): domain Eukaryota; kingdom Viridiplantae; phylum Streptophyta; class Magnoliopsida; order Fabales; family Fabaceae; genus Lathyrus; species Lathyrus tuberosus. Next base: position 4,780,635 of record JALAZF010000430.1, on the reverse strand, counting down.
TGGGATATACATCATGTTCAGAGGAATTTGGATTTGGAGGATGTGCTATTTCCTCCTAACCAGAGGGTGCCAAAATTAGGGTTTGACATAAAATCAGTTTATTTCTGATTTTTTGGACAAAACTTGATCTCATGGTATTCCTTATGTTCCTAAGTGTCTAAGGATGGAAGATTGGCAATTAGTTCATTTCAGAAGAGGTTTAATTGATCAGTTGCTTGATAATCAAGAAATTGGGGAAAAAGTCAACTGTATAGTGAAAAAAGCCAACTCCTGACTTTTTAAGGTCAAATTCATGAAGTTCAAGTTATATTGTTCATTGGACAAGATTTGATCAAGAAATGATGGAGGAATCATGAAAAATCAAGAAATTACAAAACTGCCAAAAATAGAAACTTTAGGGTTTCTAAAAATGGCAAGTTTAGACCATTTTGCACCACACTTTGAGGCTCTCTTTCTTCAAGATAAAAACTCCAAATCTCATGCCCAAGTTGAGCCAATTAAAGTTCATGTTCTAAGCTTCAAATCCATATAGAGAACTCTTCTATCGGATCAAAATTGAGGGAGTTATGATCAATCAAAGTTTGGTAAAATCAAGGCAAAAACCAAGTCATGGCAAGGCAAGACCAGGCCCATGCGCCATAATTTCATCGAACAGTTGGCGTGTCAAATGTCAAGCCAATTTTCTCCATCAAGAAGGCTTCAAATGAAAAATTGTTGAACAGTGAAGTTGTTCATCTCCATGCCCTCTTCAACTTTGATGTTGGACATTTTTTCATTTGAACAAGTTATGAAGGTCATACGAGGGCTCGAACATGGTGGTTTCATGCTGAAAGTTCACAAGTCACAAGGCCTTGCTTGCAGCCCAAGTCACACACCCATACACTAGTTGTGTTTCCTTGTTTTCCAAGCAACCAAGTTGATCATAAATAACCGAGTTAACTAACTTGACTCGGTGAGTTGAGTCTAACTAACTCCGACCCTTGCTCCAAACCAAACCTCATTCCAAACCTCACTCCAAACCACTTATACTCCAAACCTAAAATCTGTTTAAGAGATGCTTCACTCATTTTCAAGGACCTTCAACCATTTTCTCAAATTTCTCACATTTCACTCTCATTTTCTCTCTTCACTTTGCTACAACTTCTACTTCTCTCTTCCAAAACCATGCACAAAAGCTCTTATTTCTTGAAGAATAATCACTTTTTACATTGAAAAGTGATTAATTCTTGAGCTAAACTTTATCTCTTGGTTTGCATTGGTTGGATTTTCTGGAATTTCAGTTTGTTCTTCTTCAATCCAAAGGCTTCTCACCATTTATTTTGGTGCAAGTTGGATTTTGGTGGATTTTCGCGATTTCGTTCAGTTTCGACGCGTTTCGGCTATTGATTGAAGAATCTCTGGTTTTCTTTCATTTTCTGCACCAAGATTACTTTGCAATAATTACCAAAGCAAGTCTCCGCTTTGTAGGTTGGTTTTCCCTAAATCTACACTGTTTTTAGCTTATTCGCAACTTATTCGATGTAGATCTTTGTGGATTTTTTATTTGGATTCATATGCTTGAATATGATTCTTGGTGTGGTTGTTAATTGTATCCAATTGATGTTTGTTGACTGTAATTCAATGTAATTTCGTGCCTAATTGATTACATGTTCATTTGGAAGTTTGGAGAAGTGATTTGTTGCTGAAAAGTGCTTTTGAAACTGGTTTTTTTGGCCACTGACCCAGAGTAACCGGTTACTCACCGTTTGTTAACTGGTTAACATGTATATTTTTGCGTAAACCGTTTGATTTTTTAACTAAGTAACCGGTTACTCACCGTTTGTTAACCGGTTACTCTGGGACATAATGTGCATTTTTGTGCATTTTCTTACTTGTTTGAGGTCCTTAACATGTTTAAACTTCATGGATCAATGCATTGATGATTGGTGGATTATTTTTGAGATATCTTAACTCACACCACAGTATGAACTTTTTTTTACGACACGCGTGCCTTTGTTTTTCATTATTGAGCATAATGTTTGCATGGTAGATTAATTGATGTGATGAACACATGATGCACACACTTTGAGCTTATTAATTGCTAATTGATGTTATGTTGCTGGAATTACTATGCGCATGTTCATTTGCTTTCCGTTTCAAGAGATGTATACTTGTTTTTGACTTGCTCATATTCTTGCCAATGTGTATTCTTTTGTAATGTGCATTATAATATGTTTGATTTCAAGGATTGTTCACCATGATTTGTAATGTGATTGTGATCGTGTTTGTTTGATGAATGTGCAAGGCTTGATGCATGATAATGGTTGTTCATGATTGAAATTGTTTGTTAATGCATGCTGTCTCTAATCTTCCACTGCTGCCTATACACATATATGTTGTAGTATGTACTGCCAAATGCTTGTTATACCCATTTTGTATGCTGAACATGAGCTGTTGTTTGCTGTTTGGTATATGAAGCTGAATTTACTGCTGTTCTGTTGCATGTGGGCTGTAATAGCTGCTGTTTTCATTATTTCCTACCCTTGGCTTGTTTGACCAAGTTCTTTTACTTAGGATTTTTTGTGAATAGTTTTTGAACTAACCTTTTCATGTAGGTGCTAAGGGTAAGTAAGTGTGTGGATATGATTCCACCTACACTTCTTTCTTTCATCTTCTCTTATTTCTTTTAAATTCAACTTGTGATTATGATAAGCATTTATATGCTTTCCTTGAATAATCTTCTTTCTTCCCTTTTAGAAATAACTTAACTTCCATCTTGGAAGTAAGTTGCTTTCTATCTTCTTCTTCTCCTTTCTTTTAGGATTAGGTTCCTTAAACCTCATTAACCATAGGATCACCATGTATGATAACTCTAGGGTTGAGTCTTAGTCTCCCTCATTAGATTTTACCCTTTCTCGACCATTTGAGTCTCTTCTTCTCATCTCAAAACAAAGAGTAAAAAATACTTAATAAAGGTTAAACGTGTATTGCGCACGAGCCTTAAATATGGGAAGTGAATAATGGGGGGGGGGGGGGGGGTTTCCCTTCATTCTTCTAGGGTACCTAGTGTACGTCCTGTTGGGGACGATACGCGACGTATTCGTTCCTATGTTGTAGACTTGGGTGCAATGCAAGTTACAAAAACAATCAAAACACTTCTTGCTTAAAAGACAAAAAACAAATAATAACGTCTTTCCTTCGGGAATTCTTTTCTCATCTCACTCATTCTCAACGTATGAACGTGCTTCTCCTCGTTCTCTTGCAAGACGGTAACGCCTAAGTCTCCATACAGCGAGCTACGACACCTGAGCTAGAACATTAGCCGTTCCCTAAAAAACACAAACAATCCATCCCTAGTGAGGGGAACTACGTCGCTTTGATTCTCATGTTCCCGATGAGATACGTAGGCAGTGGGGTAGGGCTCATTCGAGCACTTCTTTTATTTTCCCTACATTTGTTTCTCTTTCTCTCTCCTTTCCCTTCCAGCTCTCCAGCTAGCAGTTCCTTTTCCAGTATCCTTTCCTTACACCCTTTGATTGAAGTAGCAAGCGTGGATCCCATCGGGTACGATGGACGCGTAGGGGGTGCTAATACCTTCCCTGCGCGTAACCGACTCCCGAACCCAGTTCTCTTGGTCGCAAGACCATGCTTTTCCTTCTCTTCAGGTTTATGCAGTGTTTTCTTTCCCTCTCTTGGGATAAATACACATTGCTGGTGACTCTGTTTCGGTGCCACTTTTGCGTTTGTACTTGGATGAAAATCCCAGGAACGACACCGGGGCAAGAGGACTCCGAATTATGACGACCCCTATGTGGTCAAGAAAGCTTTCTCACGCGGCGCCTTGAGACTCACAACCATGGATGGAAAGGAATTTTCCTACCCCACGAATGTTGACGTAGTCAAGAAATACTTCGCCTAAATAAAAAAAAGACTCGGTGGATTGAAAACCCGAAAGGGCGGTCCAGGCAAAAATTAGAGACATAATAAAAAATCACCCCGGTGGATTGGAAATATCAAAGTACAATCCAGGAAAAAGTTAGGGATAATAGCAAGTAACTACGTCTAGCACAGGGGCATTCCCAGCAGCAGTAGTGTCATCCATCAGAAAGACTTCAAGTCAAGGTCATCTTTGATAGAAGCTCAGGATGTCCAAAATTCAAAGTTGGTAGAAGGATAACGATTGTTATGTTTCAATGTAGCCCTTTTCCCTTAAATTACCATTTTCTAACTTTGTAAATACTCTATGGAATCACGCGCTTGGCTGATTTCCATCCTATCAATAAAATTTGAGCCCTAGAGCTTTTGTTTGCAATTCTCATTTGTTTTAGCTTTACAGAACGACGTTTTGAAATGATTAACGATTCTTGAAATAAAATAAAAATGAATTTACTTATCAATTTTTTTTTGCTTTTAAATAAAGATGGCAATTTGTTTTGACTGTTGAACATTGAAAGAACGTGGATCGCTTCTCCAAAAAGTAATCGAACTTCAAAGTACAGAATCAAAGTACAACTTCTAAACCAGTGCACTTGAATGAAGGATCAGTTATGTCAGAGACCATGTTTCATCTGACATCCTTGGCAGATTTCTTATCTTCTAAGCCCGACCAACGGTTGTTCCCCACAGGGACTATCTCTCCTAAGCAAGGCAGAATTGCTAGTTTTGGACCAGTGATACTTTTCATCCCCCCGCAGTGGCCGAGTATCCAGTCGTGTTCATCTAATAGTCTGTATGTCGTGTCAGTTTTGTCAGCATATACATACATACATCATGCATTATTGATTCATACATGTTCATATTGCATCACTATCAGTCGGTCTTACCCCCTGGTGATAAGAGTCCTCTTAATCGAGTTGTCAGTTCTTTCCTCGTCAGGAAATGTTGCGTCTGAACGATCTCTCCTCCAGTTTAGTTCTGGATTGAAGTTGGTCCCTTGACCACTTTGATAACTTGAACCCTTGAAAAGCAAGAATTTTTTTGACAAACATCACTCTCTACCATTGAAGATGATATCTTCGCTTTCCCGGATTAAGGAAAATCCCCAGAGAAAGCCGCTTAATCAAAGATTCGGCAATACAGGAGTTCTCCTTTGCAAAATTCGCTGACAAAAAAGGTAATCAGGACCTCAGGATTAGATTACATCACATGACATTTCTTCGAGAAGGTCTCGAGGCAAAGTATGATGTAATATCCCCAAGCAGAAAACAGTCTCTCAAGAGACTCGTTTTCCCCAGTAGAGTCGACAAATGACGTCTCCAATAGAGAAGTTTGTACACCTCTGCAGCTCAGACGAATGGGTTCCCCTAGCAAGTCTGACATCAAAAGTTTTTCCCATCAAATGGTATCTCCCCAGGAAAATTCGGCGAGAAGTTTGAGGAAAACCGCTACTAATAGCGTCCCTTGTCAATAAAGTTTATTGACAAAAGAAACTGAGACCAGTTCCTTGGTAGGAAACCAGGATCGGGGGGAAGTTTACATCGGAAACTTAGACCAGTTCCTTGGTAGGAAACCAAGATCGAGGGGAAGTTTACATCAGAAACTGAGACTAGTTCCTTGATAGGAAACCAGGATTGAGGGGAAGTTTACATCAGAAACTGAGACCAGTTCCTTGGTAGGAAACCAGGATCGAGGGGAAGTTTATATCAAAAGTTGAGACCAGTTCCTTGGTAGGAAACCAGGATCGAGGGGAAGTTTCATCTTTTCTAAGCATCATCGCTTAGCAAAAAAAAAAAAGATGGATGCGTAAGCTACCATTCATAACCACCATTAAAATTTAGGGTATTCTGATATTTAATCATCTTGCACCCCGAATGCCCAAATACCTTCGCCATTCACATCTTCGGGTCCAAGAAGATTAAATAGGGCATCTGTCATACCCCAAATTTTAACCACTAAGATTTCCCATCATTGTGCAAGTCATCATCACAATATGGATGGACCATCATACCTCATTAGTCTCCCCAAAGATGGGTGAGCATCCACTACAATCAAACTTAGGGTTTCAAGCCCCCTCAGAGCTTTTAGACAAAGGATCAATCAAGGAATGACATGATCTTCAACTTGTATGAACCTCTCAAACATCCACAATGGATCAATAGGACTCCCACATCAAGAATCAAGCACAAGATTGCAACATTCCAAGTGGATCAAGCCTCAAGATCGCTAGTGTCACCAAATTAGGGTTTTGGTCGACCAGGGCCTCCAGATGGAAATTTTTCTCTGAGCATGAGCCAATGCTTCAAAGCATAACCCAAAATACTCTAAGGGACCTTATAAACCCAATCATCAAGTCAATTTAGCCTCAGGGGATGCGATAATAAAAAATCAGGAATTAGGGTTTCTTGACCTAATTCACTCCTAAGTTGACTTTTGGGACAAAACATGAGCCAAGACCTCAAGACATGATTTGAGGGCCTCCAATACACTACATTTATCCATTTTCAACAATGGATTGATCCAAGAAGCTTTATCAACAAGTTTCAAGTTCATCAGAACCACAGTTAGGGTTTCGCGGGGAAAAAGTCAACTGTGCCTTTGACTTTTGACCAGGACATGCTCCCAAACCTTGGGACATGATTCAATACACCCTATAACACCTATGAAATCAATCCATCAAGTTTGATTTAGGTCAAGGACTTGATTTCATAGAGGATCGCAGAGTTTGGAATTCATCTGATAAAAAGTCAACTATGCCCAAAAGTCAAAGTTTGACTTTTTGATTTTTTGGTCAATTATGGTTCCCTAACCCTAAAACGATGTTAATGTGTGATTGGAATCATCATTCATCAAGAAAAATCAAGAAAAAGTGGGATAACTTGTAAAAGGGGTAACCATAAAAAACTTAGAAATTTTCTAAGTTATGGAACAAAGTGGCTAGGGTACCAACTTCCAAGGATCATAACTTGTGATCCAAGCAACCATTTTGGCTGATCCAAATATGGATTTGTAGCTCTCATGGCATACTTTAAAAGTGTAAACTACACCTCACTCCAATTCTTCATGGATTTTTAGTTATGGAGTGACCAAAATGACAAAAACATGAAAATGCCACTTTTTCCAACACTTAGTGAAATTTTCACCAAGTCAGAATCTGTTTCACTTTTGTCAAAATGTAAGGGCATTTTTCACTTAGATCCCAAAAGTATCAAGACAAACTATGATCACACATATGTTGTATCATATGAGAGCTTTCCAAAATGTCCAAGAACTCCATCAAATTCCATTTGAGCTAAGAGTTATGACAGTGGCAATATGCCTTGCTGCAACTGTCATGGCAAGGCAGATTTGTGCATTTTGCTCGATTTGATCAAATTGTGCAAATGACAAACAAGTTTATCCATCTGAACACCTCAGGGGGAGACCAAGGAGGAACAAACACTGATCCATAAGCCTCCCAAGTCTTTGGAACTAAAAGTAGCATGCCAAACCTAAAATGCCTAAAAGGGGGACAAGACTCCAATTTTATTTTGGAGCATTCAATGGATGCACCAAGGTGACATGAACTGAGCCTTTTCCAACTTAATGAGTCAAGGATGATCTCTGAACTAGGAACCAAAGGCTTGTGCTCTAACCTCTAATCAATGGCTAGAGGAGATTTAAGATTCCAAAGTGATGTAATTGGACAATGATCTACTGCAGTTGCCATTCACTATTGCTTGCAAAACAAATTTGCTTTAAAATAAATAGAGCTCATGTGTGCTCAGTTTAACTACACCAAAGCCATCAAACTGATGCTTTCCTCAAAATATCTTCTTTCACTCCAAAATTGCCTTCCAAAGCAAGTCACTATCGGGTTTTGAGTTTGAGAGCCATTCCAACCAAACCAATCACACACACACACCTCATAAACATCATATAGAAGTGATCCAAACACTTAAACCACAACTGGAACACTGATTTCTCAGAATCACTAGCCAATTGCTCAAGGTTTTAACCAAGTTGCATTTGAGATGCCATGAAGTGATCCAGCCATTTCCAATCAAGTCCAAGCATTCAAACACACTCCATATGGTGTAGGGAAGCTGTTCAGATCATCACAACTCATCTGTAACACCTCCAACTCAAAAATCACATTGCTCTTGCTGTCACGACCTTTAAGTAATCCTAAACTTGGTCATCTCTTAATCTATGCATATTTCCTCGCACAATAATTTTGCCAAATGTTCATAATCATGCATAGAATGTTTCCCCTTAATTAATTACTTTGTTTGAATCGTGTATCAAAATTCTCAGCCTTCATGCAAATTTTAGGGTTCTTGATATTTTGTCTTGATTTCTTATTCCATGCTTAAAATAAATGAAATTAAAGACCATGGACATGATCGTGAGGTGAAAACGAATATATTGATATGTTGATTGTATGATTTCATCAAGTATTCAGTGAGATTGGTGAGAAAATGCAAATCTGCATAAACAGAGGTGTTGCGCGTGTTCTTGGTGGGTTCTTGGTGCCATTTTTTGAATATTTGAATATTTGAATTTTGTGATTTTATTTAATTGATTCAAAAATTAATTTCTCTCTGAGTTTTAATGATTTTGAGTTGATTCTTTTTTTAATAATTCACAAAAATGTTAAAATATTTTATTTTGCCCAAAATTACCAAAAATATTATTTATTTCATATACTTGATATTTTTGCAAAGAATTAATCTTTTATTTGTTTTTTAACATTTAAAATATTTTTTCCTCCTTGATTTTCTAAATTTAATTGGTTTCCAATCATTTTATGGATATAAACATGATTTTTCAAACATTAATCCAAGATCACAACTTGTTTTTCACACATGTTTGATAATTTTGATCATTTTAATTAAATTTTTATTTAATTAAAATACATTTTGAAATTAATTTAGGCTTTTGATCTTAATCACCCTAAACAAATCATTTTCAAACACTCATTGGGCCTCTAATAGAGTGTAAGAACCACCCCCTCTTGAAAACCAAAATATTTTGGGCCTCAGTGTATTGTATAAGTCCCGATACTGTCAAAAAGTTCGGCACGATCGTCGCCTTTTTAACAAAAATCTTTGGGCTTCTCCTTGAGCTATAAGACCCATCTTTATTCATTTTCAAACTCTTTGGGCCTATAATAGAGTGTAAGACCCAATCCCCTTTTAACTAAAACAATTTTGGGCCTCAGATATTGTATAAGTCCCTCTGCGTTAAAAGAAAAATCTCGGCGCAATCGCCAGTTCAAAAATCAAATCATCTGGGCCTACCCTCGTGTTATAAGCCCCATTTATTTTCTTTAAATCTCTTTGGGCCTCTAATAGAGTGTAAGACCCAACCCTTTTTTGAAACCAAAATGATTTGGGCCTCAGATATTGTATAAGTCCCTCTGCGTTAAAAGAAAAACCTCGGCGCGATCGCCGTTTTCAAACAAATAACCATGGGCTTCTCCTTGAGTTATAAGTTCCATCCCTTATACAAAAATAAATCTTAGGGCCTCTAATAGAGTGTAAGACCCATCCCCTTGTACATAAAAACTTTTTGGGCCTCACCTATTGTATAAGTCCCTCTGTACAATTTTTAAAACAACGGTGCGATCATCGTTAAAGCTTGGGCCTCTCCTTGAGCTGTAAGCCCCAACAATATTTTCAAAGCACTTTCTCCTTTGATTTTGAACACAAATATATGTTGTTATCAAAACTTTCTTTAATTTCTTTGTTGAACAACTAAAAAAATAGCTTGGAAGCTCTACAACGGGTAAGTGCTTATCCGTTTTCATTTACCACTTTCATATGTATATAACTGTATTATGGGGCTGTTTCACTGTAAGTCTTCTTTCACATCCTTTTATATACTTGTCACATATCCACTGTGTAATACTAGTATAGTTATTTAGAGTTTTCCCCGACAACTACGTCTAGCACTAGGTAAAGCCTTGTTGGTCACTCTTAAATACAAATAAAACTAGATCCCCCGTAGGATTCTAGATACAGTATTCCCTTCTCTTGGGGTTAAACAATATGGAACAAAGAGAAAGACAGTATTCTCGGTGAACCTTTTCTCAGACTGTCACCCTTAGAAATTGTCAAAGAAACTCTAACTCCCCAGAGATGATCTTTTCTCCGTGAATGGCATCTCTTGAGTTTCTTCCAAATTCTCGAAATTTCCTGGAATGATCTCTTCTCTGTGAATTGCATTTCTTGAACTTCTCTTGGTTTGGGGACCCAAAGGCTGCCTAAAAGCATCCCCGCCTCCTCTTGGGTGTTATACAAGGACCCTTCGGCTTCTTAGAAGTTCTCATGCCTTCTCTTGAGCTTAATACAAGGACCTTGACGACCTCTTAAAGGTATAAGACAGAACTTAGTCATCCTTTGCTAGAGCAGTCTTTCCCGCGTCAAACCTCTGGCCATTTTAGGGTTGATACTCATCCCTTAATACCGGTGCCTCCTCTTGGGCATTGTACAAAAGATAAAACTCTAGTCTTGGACAGTCTAAAACTCTTGAGTCCCAAAGACATTCTCAAGTTCCTTTCAAAGATAGGAAAAAACACCGATCACTCTGGATCAATCTCCAGCAGAAACCCGATCTCTCTCATAAGAGTTCCCCACACTTGGACCCGCTTCAGGATCCCAATAATCCTCAGCAGTAAGACAACCTCCTCTTGGGCTTTGTACAAATGATTCTCCCTAGTGGAGCTAACCTTTTCAGACTCTCTTGTTGAGTCAACCACTTTTAGCCTCCGTCTTGGGCTTTGTACAAGACATATAAAAAACACTCTCTTGTTGAGTCAACCACTTTTAGCCTCCGTCTTGGGCTTTGTACAAGACATATAAAACACTCTCTTGTTAAGTCAATCTCCTTTTAGCCTCAATCTCGGGCTTCGTACGAGACAACAAAACACTCTCTTGTTGAGTATGAAAGACTCTCTTGTTGAGTCAAATCTCCTTTTAGCCTCAATCTCGGGCTTCGTACGAGACAACAAATCACTCTCTTGTTGAGTATATAAGACTCTCTTGTTGAGTCAATCAACCTTCAGACTCTCTTGTTGAGTCAATCACCTGTTCAAGACCCTCTTGTTGAGTCAACCTTTTTAGCTTCCATCTTGGGCTTTATACAGGACAGATAAAAGTACTCTCTTGTTGAGTCAAACCTTTTCAGCCTCCATCTTGGGCTTTATACAAGATACATTCTCCCCAACGGAGTCAAAAATCCCTTTTAGCCTCTATCTTGGGCTTTGTACAAGACTGAAAGAACATTTTCCCCAAAAAAGTCAAACTTCCAGCCTCCTCTTAGGCTTTGAATAAAGAAATCCCCGGTTGAGTCAATCAACCTTTTAGCATCAAATTTGTGCTTTGCTCACAGCATACAAACATCAACAATTCCTCTTTAGAGATGACAAGTTCTCTCTCAGTCAAACCTTTAGCTTCACATCTTGGGCTTTGAACAAGATACAAATCACCTTTAGCTTCATGTCTTGGGCTTTGAACAAGACACCAAAACATGTCTTTCCTCCCATTGGAACTACGATTGCTCTGATTTCCCTGTTTCGTTTAAACGGGAATACGTAGGCATAAGATTGCGAAATCTTAGCGAGCATACTAAACAAAAACTCTAGGTCCAATACCTTCACACAAACTTAGGTCTAGTACCTTACCAAAAACATTGGGAAGAACCCGAACATCAACAAAAACTCACTCTCCCTGTCATACTTTCCCAAGAAACTTTCCAAACCCATCAGCAGATAAACACTATCAATTACAAAGCAAAACCTAAAAACTAACATCCTGTGGATAACCACATATAGGATGGGTAATTGACAACAACCCATTGTATAACCTGACCCCGGACCCCCAATCTCTTTTAAAGCGTTTGTTCAGTTAAACATTCGCGTGCAAGGTTAGTTTTAGATAGCTTCCCTTTCCCTTCCAGCTTCACGGGATAAATAAGAAATCAGAAAGTAGCACCCTTTCTCCACAAGGAGGGAAACCCAAACTTCAGCGATAAGGTGGTCGCGTCACCGACAAAAATCGCTCGCTACACCAATTCGAGTCATCTGTGTAGGGATCAAGATATCAGGTTGTGCTGAGTTTATATATTTCATGATGAAGAAGCATGTGGAACTCGTGCTTTTCAATTAGGGCTTTTGGTGCAGTTGTAATGCAGTCATTTGTTTCTTATCCGGTTCATGGCGAAAGAGTGGTTTATCAGTTAAAGAGGCAAAATTTAAAGGATTGATTCAGAGGTTGATTCATGGTCGGTTCTATTTCTCAAGGTTAATTCAAATTGCATCCAGTTCAAGTAAGAAGTTGAGAATTTGGAATTTAATTGGAATATCAAGATTTAGTGGTCATGATTTTAATCAAAGAATTCAAAGTTTGGAGTGTGTAAAATTAATACAAGTTAGAAAAGTCCAAGCCCGTTGTCATACCCCAAATTTGTCCTACCTGTGTATAACTTTCATTTGTACATCCATATACTAACCATTATTCAGAAATATATATATATATATATATATATATATATATATATATATATATATATATATATATATATATATATATATATATATATATATGAAGTTGCTTTCATTGTTCTTGTTGCCTAAACCCAAGTTGAATATATGTTGGAGACTTAATCTTGGTTAGGCAAAATTGGTTTCATAATCAAGTCCAGGGTATGCATAATTCAAGAGGTGTATGTCTGATGCTTCACTTAGGGTTCTGTGTCAACTCAGGTTATCCATGTGGGGATCAATTTGTCAGGCTAAGTCAAGTTCATATTGTTTCATGGTAGAAAATCATCAAAGACCAGTTCACTTTGAATTAGGGTTTTGGTGTAGCTGCAGTGCAGTTTATGTGCCAAGTCTTGATCCTCTGATCTCAAGGCATATTCCTGCTTATTTGGTTCACGTGGCAAGATTCAGAAATTGATTCAGTGGTGGTTCAGGGTTTTAATCCGTTTAAAGTGCAAAATTGATTCATGCTTGATTTCAAGACCTCATTTCTAAATGAGAATTTGAAAGAGTGAAATTTGGTTCATGAGGTTTTTGGTGTCTAATTCGGAGTTCAAATTTTAATGGTCGTGTTTTAATCAATAATCAAGTGCAAGAATTCTCAGGGATTAATTTTCAAGTACAATTCAAGAATCAAGTGGAGGTGTAAGTTTAAAATTCAATTCAAGCCTCATTCATAAAAAAATTCCCAAAAAAAAGGGCTCTAGAAAATTTCAAATTCAAGGTCCATTTCATTCAAAAATGCAGGCCCATGAACCATTTCTTTGTTTCACATAATTAATTACAAGACAAAATATTACAAGAAATAAAGTTCAACCCATTTACACTTTCATAAGCCATACCATTACACAAAATTGCTACCAGTACTTGATGAGCTAAGCCAAACAACATCACGTCCATACCACTTTCCAAAAGCCTCCATCCATGAGCAACAAATTCCACACTGTTTCGCACCTACCATAAACCACATTCTTTCCCATCCAACGAATCCTTTAAGGAGTCTGCAGCAACGTACAACGAGCTACCCACACCATTCCACCACCAACTTTCGCAACCGTACGAGGACCCCACACCTTGCCAAACCATTTTCTACAAAAGTAACAGCAATACAAAACGCACACAAAAGACAAAACAATTCACAACCTGTACACACCCGAAACAAGGCCAGCTGTGAAATTTGTACAACAACCAAAACGTACAAAATTGAGCAAAACGGCATCGAATGCTCACCCAACTCCATCTATAAATAGAGCCTTCTCATCCCTTATTCATGGAGCTCTCTCAGCTAAAGACACTCTGCCAAATTATCTCCAAAACTTCACTTAAACCAAGATTGTTTTTGTTCCCTTCAGACTTCATTCCTCTGCAACAACAGATTTCAAAAAACCATTTCTACAACGACCAAAGTGAATTCTTCTATAAACCAATCTTCCACCTCTTCAATAAACCGAACGCCATCCCTAAACCCAACGCCTGTAAATCATCACAACTCTTCTTTCCATCTTTCAAAACATAACTTTGAATCACACCGAAACTGAATCACCATTAAAACAATCAATCACCACCTTCCAACAACCCATCAACAATAACATACCGACCCTCTTCAAAGTCACAACCCACAAACTTACAAACCCAGAGAAAGAGATGAAGAAGGGAAACTAAAAAAGAAAAGCTCAAATCAAAACCAAACCTGAGAAGCGGATTGTACGAGGAAGCAAAATCAAACCAAGCTGCGAGAGATTGAGACGGAGGTCACGCAAGAAGGTTGAGCATCGTATCATGTTGTTGTTATTCTGAGTTGTTTGTGTTTTAAAAATAAAAGTGGGTTTTGGGTTTCATTTGTTGTTTTGACCATGAAAACAATGTTGAATTTTGATTGTATAAAACCTGATGACTCCCTGCCTCTATGACTCATGTCTTTTCTTTCCCATTTTTTTTTTAATATTGTGAAGTGATTATGACCTGGTTTTGTTGTTTGATGAGATGGATATTTGGGTTGTGAAGCCTGTGTTAGGTTTATTTTCTTCACCATCAGTGATTCACAAACACACCCATTTTTTTTTGCTTAAATATTGTTTTTTATTTTAAAAAGGGTGATGATAGGCTTTGTCTGTAAAGCCCACGTGATTCTATATACACGCACATTTGCTGTATACACCCCTTTTCTCTTTTCTACTTTTTTCCTTTTTAATGTTTTTCTTTTTCTATTTTGATTTTAATTTTTTTATTGGGTTTTCTTGTTGGATTTGATTTTGTTCCATCTTATTATCTTATTTCACTTCCATTTCGATTTTATTTCATTCTTGGGCCAATGATATAAAAACAATCTTGATTGGTTGATTTATTCAAATCAACTCAAAAATCTTGATCAATTTGAGGCCATTTATTTTTTCTTTTTTATCGGTGGATGAAAATCTAAAACCAAAGATTATCGATTTATCGATTTAAGATCTTGGTAAAGACGAGACCTTTTTTATTTTCGATCTCTTTTCGATTTCCATTTCATTTCTTATTATCTTTTATTATTTAATCGGTCAATGAAAATCTAAAACCAAAGATTATCGATTTATCGATTTAAGATCTTGGTAAAGATGAGACCTTTCTTATTTTCGATCTCTTTTCGATTTCCATTTCATTTCTTATTTTCTATTTTTGTTGTTCAATGAAAGTCAAATATCATAGATTATCGATTTCTCGATTAAATCTTAATTAAGACGAGACCACTTCGATTTATTTTCTATTTTCATTTCATTTTCATTTCGCATTTTCTTCTATCTTATTTTTCATTTTCGATCGATGAAGTCTTTCTATTCACGAATGTTGATTATTGAAGCGATTAACCTTCATTATTTCAAATCTGTAGTGAGTGATCATCGAGATCTCTTTCTATACTTTGGGATCGTGATAGGTTACCTTCGATTAACCGACTAAAGTTTGTGATTAAGATGAGATCTTCACCTTTTCTTTTCGTGTGGCATGATTCCATTGGAGAATGATCCTCAATATCATTTCTCTATCGTGTTTTAGCACAAAAATCAAATTGTGCATCCTCCTATAGCATGATCTTCTTCATAGATCGTGCTACGATGGCTTAGCGCTACATTGGACCCGATTCATACAATTAACAACTAACCACTAACTTTAATTTCTGCTCAATATTATCTTGCTTTACTTGTCAATATTATTGTTCATATTCTTATCATATTGTTCATATTCATATCTTGTTCATCTAACCATTTTCTTTGTTCAAACACTATTCAAAAACACACTAACAATTATAGAAACAATAAAAAACTCAATTGGCGGACTGTTGGTTACTATCCTTTGCTTGGAGCTTTTATCCGACTCTTGCTCAAGGCTTAGTTTAGGACACTTTGCACACACGGCTTCCTCTTGGGCTACCTTATAATGAGACCTTTTATTTCATGTCATCCCCTGTACTTTATATGTACCCCCGCTCCCATTCCGATGTACGCATTCATTGTTTCTTTGATTGTGGTTTGTTTACTAGGAGCACCCTATGGACTAGCATAGACAACCCATTTTCAAACTAATTCTCGATTCGTCATCGAGCCATTTTCAAACAAACCCATTTTCAACCAAACCCTCGACTCGTCGTCGAGCCATTTTCAAATCAACCTCTAACCAAACTTTTTTTCAAACTAACCTCTTCGCACACAAATAAACCCTTGATCCAACGTCAAGCGGATTTTCACAATAAAACTCAAAAAGGACTAATAACTATCGCAACTCTTTTCAAGGTGAAAAATGGGGGTTCAAGTCTTTGATCTCTCTTCGGTTGTTTAGGTGCGGGTTCTCTTACTCGTGTGTGAGCAATTGATGCCTTTAAAACAAACCAACTCTCCTCTTTTCGTGGGCGTACCACAAACTACGACTGCTCTGATTCTTTATTCTCGTCCGAGTAAAGATACGTAGGCACAAGATTGCGATGATCTTGGCGAGTACACTACCATCTTTTTTCGTCAAACCCCTTAGTCGAACTACGATTGCTCTGATTTCTCATTCTCGTCCGAATGAGCATACGTAGGCACAAGATTGCGATGATCTTGCCGAGCACCCTATCCTTAAAACCAACCCTTTTCCCTTAGCATCTGTTCCTTTTATCTTACCTTTTCGCATTTATTTTGAGAAGAAAACAAACAAGCTTAGCTAACGAGCATCGCGATTCGAATCAAGAGGTTCCCGTTGAATACAACGGACGTTAGGGGGTGCACGTACCTTCCCCTCACATAATAGACTCCCGAACCCGGAATGTGGTTGCGACGACCATGTTCTTATCCCTCCTAAAAGGTTTTCTCGATATTTTCCTTTCCCTCTTTTGGGATAAATAAAGTTCGGTGGCGACTCTGTCGAACCATTTCGTACCTTTCAGGCGAGGGTCGTGTCTTCGGTTAAGCAATTTTTTTGAGGTGCGACAGCTGGCGACTATGTTGGGGAAGTATTTGCTCCATGTAAGAGAGAGTCAAGCCTATCTTGATTCGAATCGCGAGTTCGTTAGTTTTGTTTGTTTATTTTCTTCTCGTTTGCTTACTTACTTGATTTCCTATTTTCTTATCTGTGTTACCTTTTGTGGCATTGTTGGGTTGTTCTGATATTGGGAACTTTGTGAGATGGCTCTACACCCGAGTCGAGAAAAGCCCTAGGATTAGGATGGTGGTTGTGTAGTGGACGCTTCCGTGGTCTCTTCCGCGTGAGCCAAAGCGAAAACCCCGCTTGGAGTAGACTCCCTTGGAGATGTTATCGTTTCGATGTTCCTTCGTCGCGATGGTAATGTTTTCGAGCATGAGTCGTTGATCCCAAGGACCATTAACCCATTTATCCATGGTGGTTGGCAGTGTTAACTCTTTGTGAGTTAATACGAACACCCCAATCAGATGAGATCCCTCGAACGTATTACTTCCTGACAGTAATATTTTCGACCTCGATCTAGGATTCTGAGAACCTACATAGAACCCGTGTGTCGATGTTTGTGTAGTGGACGCCTCCGAGGAGTCTTTCTCGTGGGGAAGAAACGAAGACCTCACCTAGACGAGATTATTTCGAGGATATTATAATTAGATGTCTCTTCGTCTTGGTTATAATGTGCCGAAATATATCCATAACTCTAGGCACCTACCCGTCTTAGAAACCTACCTGTGGACTTTCTTGATCCTAGTTGTGGTTCTTGACCCGTTCCTCCGGCCAACCTCAGAACTGTTTGAAGTTGTTTGATCCTGCGATACTGGATCTTGCATCTTGCATCGCATCTCATGTCATTGCATTGCATTGCATCTGTTACACATCTTGCATTGTATTTTCAACCTCAAAGTCTCACTTCAACTTCCTTCCTTCTCCAGTAAATCATGTTGATTCCTCGACACCAGTATGCAACTCGAGCCAACACTAGACGTATGATGGAGCAGATTTAACAAGAGCAAGCTGCCTTCAGAGAAGAGTTGGATTCAATCAAGGGAAAGATTGACCAGATTCTCGAAGCCATCATGATGGCCAGAAAAGAAGAAGAATTGCGTGAAGCCGCTGCAGCCAACAACAATGTGCCCGTTCAAGGATCGACCTCAAGGCTCTTTGTTCCTGTTCCCAATCCAATCACATATGGGATACCAATGAACTTCACTCTTGCTACTGAAGGAGCCACTTCTCAACCACTTCCAACATCTGGAGTTACTGTTGGAGCTATTCCGCAAGCCCAACCTGTTGTCACTCAGATTCCTATTCCTCATACTGAAGAAAATCTGCTTGATCAGTATGATAAGGTCTAGAACTACCATGCTGCTATCCCAATTGTCAATCCTACTACTGCTCAGGATTCTGAAGCCAACAAAATGTGTCGTTATCCAGCTGAAAAACTCCGAGTCATGGAAGGGCGCAACTCAACTTCTTTGAATGCTCTGGAAATGTGCTTGGTGCCAGATGTTGTCATTCCTCCCAAGTTCAAGGTGCCAGAATTCTCGAAGTACAAAGGGCTCAGTTGTCCCAACATTCATCTGAAGATGTATTGTCACAAGATGGGTGCTTATGCCAAAGATGAAGAGCTGATGATTCATTGCTTCCAAGACAACTTGTCTGGAGCATCTCTTGAATGGTATATGCAGCTAAAGCATAGTAATGTGCGCACTTGGGATGAGCTAGCTGATGCATTCATCAAGCAATACAAGTACAACACTGAATTTGCTCCGAATCGTACTCAACTTCAGAGTATGGCTCAAAAGGACAACAAATCCTTTAAGGAGTACGCGTAACGCTGGAGAGATTTAGCTGCAAGAGTGTACCCACCTCTGGTGGACCGTGAACTGATTGACATCTTCATGGGTACCTTGCAAGGTCAATACTATGAGAAGCTGATTGGTAGTGTTTCTGCTGGATTCTCTGATTTGGTAATCGTCAGTGAGAGAATCGAAGAAGGTCTAAAGAGCGGAAGGATCCAAGGAGGTTCTAGCAGCCAGTCTCAAGCCAAGAAACCTTTCAACAATGGATACAAGAAAAAAGAGGGTGAAACAAATGTCGTCTCTGCTCTGAAAGGGCAAGCTCCACAAGCTCCCACTCCAATGTCTTTTCCATTTCCCTACTTCCAGTATCCATATGTTGCTGCTGCGCAATACGCTCCAATGTCTTATCAGCCAACAGTTCAAGTTGTTCAAGCTCCAATGCCTCAACAACCGGCTGCCAGCAACAGTCCTATAATCAGCAAGGGTATCAGTATCCTCCTCAACATCAACAACAGAGAGCTTCTCAATAACGTCAGCCTAATCAACAGAGGACGAGGATGCCAGATAGAGACTTTGATCATCTGCCGATGACATATGCTTAGATCTTTGCTCAATTGCTGGAGAAGAGGGATGTTACCCCCAGAGACTTGGCTCCTCCAACTGTCATTCCTCCAGATTATGATGTTAATGCTCATTGCGAGTTTCATAAGGGTGCTCCAGGGCACACGATCGAGGACTGCAGAGCCTTCAAACACAAAGTTCAAGACCTGATTGATTCAAAGTTTCTCACATTCAATGGGATGGCTCCTAATGTCATCAACAACCCTCTGCCACCGCCAAACTAGTGTCAGCATCAAATCAAGTCAAATCAAGTCAAGTTCATCTCCCCGAAGAAGGCAGTCATGTTGCCATCCCATCATATGCATCCTTGTATTTTGTCTTTATTTGTTTAAGTACTGTATGCTTTGAACATTGCCTTTCATATTTGGTTTATTAATGTAGTAACTATGCATGTTTTGAATCAGTTATGTCGTATTCACTCATTTTTTCCATTTACTGCAAAACACCGACACATTTATCCACTTCACTCTCTATATCAAACTGTTGTTAGCAATGATTGGAGGGAGGATGATGAAAACGAAATACCCATAATTGCAAACCGTATGCTTTCAGATAAAATCTCGTCGATGATGTACATGCATTGTTTCAATTCCCCAAACATTAGAGAGACAAGGAGTTAATCCCTAGTTAACCACTTCGAGCCAAGGAGTAGCAGTTTCCTTCAGATATTCAAACCCTTACACTCAACCTGGGGCAGGGTAGTGTTCAGTTAACCCAATTATGCACTCAAATCACAAAGCAAAATCCAAAAGACATGACGGTTGTTCATTAATAACCCACGACTTGGCAGTCACTATCCTCCAACAAAACAAAACAAAACAACAAAATCAAAAGCCTGCTAAGTCGAGCACCTCAAGGGAGACTTAGGCAGAAATCATGGCTACCCTGATGGACTCGAAAAGGAAAATCAGTCCATGCAAAAGATAGGGATTAAAAGAAAAAACAACAGAGGCCCTCGGATCCTCAACAAAAATAAAATAAGATTCAGTGGCCACCATGTCAAAATCCAAAAGGTCACTGACATCCATCAAAAACAAAATAAGGTGATTTCCATGTCGAGCATACCTTAAATTATCACGCTTACAATGTCAACCCTTTGGAAGACAAATATGTGCAGAATTAACTGGACATAGGACTGGAGAACATCACGAAGAAGGGGTAGGTACAAATTATACTTTGAGCCTAATATCCTTTGTTTCATAAACCGTAAACCAGACCACGTTACAACCCTCAAAATACCATCAAAATCAGCATACGTTTGGGTTAACGGTCCATTCGTCTCACTATCACAACACTCCAATAAACAACTCTTTTTCAAAGCTTGCATGAGCATTGCATTAAGATTACCATTTGTGAATGAGCAATTTTAACTGCAAATCAGTGCTAGACATCAAAGAAATTCCAACAAGGGGCAATCAAAGAGGAACTTGAACTTTCAGTGGTGCCGACCCGAAGCAAGACTCCCTCAAAACCCACAGTCTGGGGCAAACTCCTTCAACACCTCAATCAGGGGCAAGACATCTCAAAGCATATCAAAGTTCAACTCCCAAAGATCCAACTATGTCAAGAACTGGTTAATCAGGGGCAGACCACTACCACGTTCAGTCTGGGGCAAGACCAATTGCATATAGCATACCCTCTCTGTATCCTTTCAAGTTGGATAAGAAGATCCTTCCAAACGTTGGCAATCATCAAATTTAGAGCAAAAGCACGACCTTCATGAGTTGATCACGTCGCTACGCTCATTTTTTGGACATCCTGACCATCAAGCACGAGTTGTGAAGTCATCTTCGTCTGCTTCAATCATGGCATCTTCAATTATGGGCTTTTGGCCATCCTGACCCGTGCTTTTCAATTAGGGCTTTTGGTGCAGTTGTAATGCATTCATTTGTTTCTTATCTGGTTCATGGTGAAATAGTGGTTTATCAGTGAAAGAGGCAAAATTCAAAGGATTGATTCAGAGGTTGATTCATGGTCGGTTCTATTTCTCAAGGTTAATTCAAATTGCATCCATTTCAAGCAAGAAGTTGAGAATTTGGAATTTAATTGGAATATCAAGATTTAGTGGTCATGAGTTTAATAAAAGAATTCAAAGTTTGGAGTGTGTAAAATTAATACAAGTTAGAAAAGTCCAAGCCCGTTTCATTACAAATTCAAGACTAAGGTGCAAAGAGGTGATTAAATTCAAGTGTTTTGTGACTGAATATCATCAAGGACCAGATTAAGTTCAATTAGGGCTTTGTGCGACGTTTTTAAAGTTCATATCTCAATTCATAATCCCTCTGATTTCAAGGCATGATTTTTGATCAAGGTTCACGGTGAATTTTTGGGTTTATCAGTATTCAAGTGGCCAAGTTCAGGATAAATTCATTGTTCATTTGTGATTCAAGGTTCTACTCCATTCAAAAGTTCAAGGTGGATTCATGTTTAACATTATTTCTCAAGGATCAATTCATGGCAGATTTTATTCAAGTTTTAGTGAAGCGTTCAAAGATGTTGGAATGTGGTTTTGAATGTGAACTTTTTGGATTCAAATGCAAGGGACATTCATTCTTACTTCCACCCATGGACAAGCATGGTGTTGCTTAATTTTAATCAAGAATTTCAAGTGTCAATTACCATCATAATTCAAGTTTCAATCATCATGGTTAAGCAATTCAAGCAAATTCAAAAGTTTCAAGACAACTTCAAGCATTGTTGGAATAAGATTTTAGGGTACAATATATCATTAAAACCCATTCAATTTATCTTCATTAAGAGCCCAAGTTATAATTCCAAAAGAAAACGAGTCCATTACACAAGAAAAAGAAATTCAATTAATGTTCACCAAAGCCATGTTAATACAAAATATTTCAGAGTCCAATACAAACAAAACCAATTACCAAAGCCCATGATTCACACATTGCTCACAAAAGGTGCACCAAAAAAACACCTTGCTAACATGCTGCATAAGATAGTACAAAACAATTGCCAAACATACAAGCATTTTCAATGGACTGTCACACAATAATACTAACCTACATCACCACATCATAACAAACCGTATACCACAATTGCACAACAAGAAAACTAAACCATGGTACACAAATATGCTGCCAAAACTGTTACGCAAGGGTCCCACAAGGACCAATTTGTGAAACCTGCATCATGACCAACTTTCCAATTCACAAGCTGACCCCACACACTAAATCATACCACACACTAGCTACATAACTATAACCTTCAAAAGCCACTACCCACCTCTTTTCCGCAACATACCCCGCAGCAGCAATAACCAACATTGGTCATGCAACTCGCATCCACAAGCCCGAGCATGAAACACCCACCATGTATTACGCATCAATTCTTCACCACGATATTGTCAGCACACGATTCCACACCGGACCAAAACCTGCGCAAGCCACAACCAAACAACCAGACCTGTTCACAACCATGCAAAATCTGCTAGCAGACCTCATTTTTTCTCCACAAAGGCACACCAAACCTGCGAGAAACCGTACAAACTTTTAAGCATAACGGTATACCAAAACCATCTTTAAATTGATACAGAATAAAAACCTCACCATCCTGTAAGAAAAAACATTGAAACAAACTTTCCACACAAATACGACAAAAACTGAGCATCACTCCAATCCTTTTCACTACACACCACATAACCCGTATGACATTAATTTGCAAATACATCACCAATACTCTTTTTCAATTTCACCCTTCAAATTCTCCTATAAGTCACACAATCCTCATTCACGTTTGGACAAGCTCTGGAGCCAAATAACCTCTACTAAATTTCTCACTCAATTTCATTCTTCAACCCACCAACCATCCCACATCCTTCACCTATCATCAATGATTTACTTCACACCCAAACCTTCATTCACAACTCAACCACAACAAACCATTCATTAACAACCAAAAACCCAAATCACAGCAAAACCCACAAACAATACACAACCGCAAAACCAGAACAGACCAGAAAGAGTGAGATGAAGTAGAGAGAACGATTCGAGAAGAGAGAGTGAATCACGACATTAAGACAAACCTGAAATACGAGTGGACCGCGAGCGAGCGTGACGAAACATCGAATCGAGATCGAGAGCGGTTAGATGGTTGTTGCGGGTTTGTTCTGCTTTCAATGATGTTTACGCCGTATTTCCGTGCCGTTGCCGTTGATACTCTCGCGATGCCCTTTTTGCTTCATTTGTTTCGTTTTAAATGGAGAAAACAAGAAGATCTGGTTCCTTGGTTGTTGAAGCTTGTTGATTACCCCAACCATGTTTCTGAGTTTTTGACGTTAATGGCAAATTAAAATCCTTTTAATTTTTCCTTTTCAAACCTTTTCTACCATGATGGGCTCGGCCCATGGGTTTTTTCCTGTTTTTGTTTGTTTACCAAGTTTTTCTTTGGGACTTTTTTCAAACCTGTGTCCATGGTGAATCTCTCACGCACCTTTTTTTTTATGTTCTTGGGCTTTTCTGCCCATTTATTTGTATTCTACTTACCACCTCATTGTTGTTATTTTTGTTTAATGTTATTTCATTATTCTATTTTATTTTCTTATTTTTTCTACGTAATAGTTTACTAATTTTGTTTTGTTTAATTTCTCAATTAGTTTTATTCCATTTCATAGTTTAATAATTTTGTTTTGTTTAATTTCTCAATTAATTTTATTCCATTTTCATTTTGATTGATATTTTCTTTTCAATTCTTTTTGGTCGATGAAGTTTAAACATCGCGAATGTTGATTATTGAAGTTGTTAACCTTCATTATTTCAAATCTGTAGTGAATGATCATCACGATCATTTCCTATAATTTGGGATCGTGATAGATTACCTTCGATTAATCAATACAAGTTTGTGATTAAGACGAGACCATCCGCTTTTCTTTTCGTGTGGCACGATTCTTTGAGAATGATTCACAATATCGTTTCTCCATCGTGTTTTAGAACAAAAATCATACTTGCGCGGCCTCCTATAGCATGAATCTTCATCATAGATCGTGCTACGATGGTTTAGCGCTAAAGTGGACCCGATTCATTCGAATAACAATTAACGATTAATCACTAACCACTAACTTTAATTTCTGCTCAATATACTTTTGCCTTATTCTTTTTGTTAATATATCACTGTCTATATACTCTTGTTCATATTATACTGTTCATATATTGAAAGCTCCTGAGGTTTGACGGAATTTTTGTAAAACATGAATATGATAAAGATGAAGAAATCTGCTCAAGATTAAAGATGTTGAAGAAGATGTCATAACATCTTACAAATATAGCAGGTTTAATTATTCAACAAATCTGTTAAAGATTTGGTGCGAATTTGCAGAGTGGATAAAGGAGAAAAGATTAAAAGCCCAAGACAACAGAAGACTATATAAGGAGACTTAGACCTAGGGTTAAAAAGAGTACTTTGTATCACTTATAACTTTGTAACCTAGTTCTCTTGTGTTGAATAAGGGTTTAGGGTTTGAGAGTTGTTGGCTCTCTTAGGAGTTGTAAGTCTCCACTCTGTAATCTGGGATGCAGAGTGGAAGGCATAGGTACAGGGACACAACCTGAAGCCTGTAGGTAATGGTTGTTGTATTGTTCTTGGACGAAGCTTTGAAGCAAGTCCAAGATAACTTGGAGGTCAAGAAACCGCGACAGGTTATGTATTGGCAGAAGACAGAGATATCACAGGTTGTGATTAGGATGTGAGTGGGGTATCTCATATCAGGGTTGGAAACGTTTAAGTTTAGCCTTGGTAAAGATGTTCATTGGGTAGATGTTAGGTATAAAGTTGTAAACGGGGGAGTTTAGCTTTGTAACAGTTCTACAAATAGTGAAGTCTTCGTCCTGGATTGGTATCCCCCAGATGTAGGTGAATTGTACCTAACTGGGTTAACACATATTGTCTTATTTAACATTATGCAATTTACAGTTTTGTTATTGTTCTTGACTGATATGTTGGATCAGATGTCGTGACATCTATGAGTGTGCAGTTTTGATATTCAATGTATCAGTCTGCTGTAGCGCCTCTGAGTTTAAATGATTATGTAGCACAATATCTTGACATGTGTTAGGACATCTGCTGTTTGCATAGGCTAGAATTTCAATTGGTATCAGAGCAGGCATCCTGTCTGGTTCTGGATGAGATCTTTGGGAGATACTTTCTGGCGTTTAAACAAGGAGGAGTTTTGAAGATTAGATTAATCAACTCAGATATACTCAATGGTATTAATGGATGAGATGGATGTTCTGGATCGAAGGGAGCAACCCGGAGGTTGTTCATGTTGCTGAGGAGATTCTATAACAACTGCAGGAGAAGTGGCTAGTTCTCTTGTTGGTGTGTCTTATAGGATGTTGTGACATCTTATTAGGGCAAGCAGGATCTGTTCCTTGGTGGTTCCGATGCATGTGTTTCTGATGGAAGAACTCTAGAATTATGGGATTCTGGAGTTGTTATTGAAGACAGTTGGTGGAAAGTCTCAATCGTCGGCCTCTATATTTGAAGATATCTGCATTCTTTTATTCCAAAGTCGGGAGCGATGGAGTGAAAGAAGTTGTGGTTAGATATCTGGTATGATGATTGGTACTTGGATGCTTAGTTTCTTGGTGCAGTTGAAGTCAGTTGAAGAGGAGAGGAGTTGAGTTTAAGTTTATCAGGTTCTTACTCTAGGAGTTTGATAAATTATTGGTCGGCTAGGTTGTTAAACATACTTGAGAATTCTCTCAAGTCCACTCATAAAGGCATTTATGTCGTGTATCTGGAGTCTTCTAGTTACTGTTCTGACTAGAAGGTGTTTCTTTGAAACACAATCTGAAGAAAGTGGAGGTGATTTATTTTCACCATCCAAAAACAGCAAGGAAGGATTCATCTCTCTTGACCCTAAGAGTGGATCCAATCTGATTGAAGAATTGTTGAGGTAAATAAGATTTGTTCATAGAAAGTCTTAGTTACTTGAGTCAAGGGTGGCAGCCTTGGTATCTCAACATTGTCCTTTGAAGAAGATACTTGCAAAAAGATTGAATACTTTATAAGTGTTCATGACATGATCTGGTGGAGCTCAGGTACATCAGTGAAGAAGGGTTATTGGACAAGGATTTAAGATCAATTGCTATTTGTGGAATCTTCAAGTATTTAATTGATTATCCTTGAAAGTCAAGATTGCTGATGTTCAACAAGATGTTGGAATATCTCATCATCAGAGTTTGTGCAGAATCATGGGAGGGGTACTGCATATTCTTTAGCATCTGTTTTAGTCTTAGGTGGTGACCTAAGAAGTGGCTTCAGTCGGGTGTGACAGAAGCATGTGTTCTCTGGAGAGTTTCCTGGAAAGAAACTAGTCTGGACTTTGATGATGTTGAAGATGAAGATGAAGACATCATAATCTTGATGGTTACTGCTTGGATCAGTTTATTTCTGATCTAGGTACTTGGGAGCATAGGATTTTTGCTCAGGTTGAAGGTCAAAGTTAAGTGGCAGTTATCTCTGACTTTCTACAGTCTGCTATACTAAGGAAAGTGGCATTCTTTGGTATGGCTATGGGGTAGTCTTGGACTACTTATTTTCTGAAGATTCAGACGTGGCAGGTGTGAAGTCTTTGGAGTTTTAAAGCGGGATGGAGGTTGTCTACTCAAACTTGGTTGTTGAATCAAGTCTATGAGAGCATGAAACTCTTGTTCTGCAAAGGGAGGAGGTTCTTCTAAGTGGTAGAAGGAGGAGCTGAATCTAACAGTTGAATGTCATATCAGAATGTTCTGACATCTAGCTCAACATCAGAAGTCTCAGCTGGTGATGTGGCATATCAGCTTAAGATAAGGTGATCTACAGGAGAATGGAAGTCGTGAATGCTTCAAAAAGGTCTATCTCATGCAGTTTGCGGGAGCTGTGGATGGGAAGATGTTACATGACTAAGAGGCTTGGTGGATCCAAGATGTCTTGCTATGGGGCAAGTAGTTCATGTGACTTGAAGATCTGATTTCATTGGTGGATCAGTGTATCTTGTGGGAATTCTGAAGAAGATTGAGATCAATCAAAAAGTGGCATTTGGTTGGTTTCATTGTGTGCATTCAAGCAGGATGCTTGAAACTGATTGCTCTTGTACAAAAGAGTAGTTAGTTGAAATTATAAGGAGGTTCTGGTTCTCTGGGAGCTTGTGGCAGAAGTTCCGGGTTGAGAATGGAAGCATACCTTCTTTTGGTGGATGAGAGTTTATTTCTCTCTAGGTTTCTGAAGTATTCTTTGTTCAAGCTGGTGGCACAGTGTTGTGTGAAGATCTTCAGTGTGGATTACTATGCTGATAGTAAGTCCAGTGGTGGAGCATATCAAGAACCATGGTGTGTGGTGTCTGTGATGTGTGGAAGATGTCATAACTGATGTTAGAACATCTTTGGGTTAGTTATCCTTGGTGAAGGATTTTAGGTTCTGTGAGGAACTGGTTACTTGCATCGTGTCTAAGAAGTTTCTTCATTGTCATATGGGAGAATGGTGGAGTAGAAGAACTGCCTGGAGGTCTGATGTAAGGTTTTTGGAAGACTGAAGTGGATCATAAGTTGATTACATGAAGTTCTGGTTTCTGATGCGTTCATAAGTGGATATTCACCATAAAATCAGAAGTATTCCAGGTTATCATACCGGAGAATGATAAGGAATGACTGTCTTGGATTGTGGGGTGTCTATCTCTATTGCTGACTGGGTAAGGTTAATGGAAAATCTTGCGAAGGGGATGTTGCCTCTGGTTGCAAGTCATGCTAGTAGTGGATCAATTTAGTAGCTGTGATGTTCTGGAGCATGCATATGATAATTGACATCGTTATAACAAACTAAGGGGCCCTGTGCATCTCTTTGAGGAATGTGAAGCATTCTAATTTAATTGGTTTGTGCCTCAAGCAGTTGGAGGTCCTTACATGAGAATTTAGGAGGAGTTCGTGTGGTGTGTAGATGGTTGCAGGATGGGGGGGATCAATGGGATTTTGATCTCAAGCCAAGAGTTTGTTATGGTTGGTATACATTTCCTCACAGGTAACATGATGGTGATCATGTGTGAGTGATTATTGTTTCTTGTTAGAGGAAGCAATAAGAGAGTTGATGATTATGTTCAGCTGGTAAGTTGAACTGAGGGTGCTCTCTTGAAGACATGAAGATGCGTCTTATGTTTTCCATTCAATAGCTAAGCTGTTCTGTGGAGGAGCACTGGTTACCTTAGATAAGGGGAGTTGGTCCTTGATCTAAGATGTTTTACTGCGAGGTTTCAGTTGTGGATCCATTTTGCATTTGTGCGCCAAGCAAGCTGAGATGTCAAGAAGGATGTCTTGACATTTTTTTTGTATTGTTGCAAGTTGTGGGAGACTTGGAAATGCAAGTTACATGGTTCTTATTGGATGCTTAAGAATCATTGATTGAGTTTGGGAGAATTTATTTTTCTCTGCAGACTGTGATCATAATTTGTGAAGAAATCTCTATAAGACCAAAATCAGAAAAGTTCCTATGAAGAATAGACAATGTCTGACACAATGTCAGGACATTGCTGTTAAACATGTTGGCATGTAATGGGTTTGTTGGTCGGTGTTCTTAAAAGAAAAAACAGTCAACAGTCTTGGCCGGTGAACATTTAGTGGAGTGATTTTCTTTGGTTAATGAATCTTTGAATTGACTAGAGTTATTCTATGTGGTTCGTTAATTCCTAAGGAAATTGCTTGACTAAATAAGACTGTATCGATTCTTCTTAGTCTCATCATTCCTTTAGTGATCAATGGCATTTTTCAAATTCTGGGTGAGTTACGTCTGGATTTGGAGTTGTCTTGGTCATTTTTGCCAAGTTTTGGCTAAAAAGGAGGAGAAGAAGTATGTTTTTCTGTTGGTTTCTGGGTACATTCCTGCATTTGTTCTGCAAGAATGCTGGATAAGATGCTCTGACATCTTTTGTTGTTTCTTTTTCTTTTGTGTCTTGTGATCTGAGTTGAAAAATAGGTTGTGACTTGTGATCTGAGTTATATATTTTATGAACTCCATGTCACGACTGTTTAAGATCTTTCTGGAATTCAGGAAGAAGATATTAGAAGGGAAACTCTCAAGATGAAGAGACTCATGGATCTTTATCAATCTCGCTCATCTAGCACATAAGGGAATGTTTTAGCCAAAATTTGTCAAAAGGGGGAGATTGAAAGCTCCTGAGGTTTGACGAAATTTTGGTAAAACATGAATATGATAAAGATGAAGAAATCTGCTCAAGATTAAAGATGTTGAAGAAGATGTTCTAACATCTTACAAATATAGCAGGTCTAATTATTCAACAAATCTGTTAAAGATTTGGTGCGAATTTGCATAGTGGATAAAGGAGAAAAGACTGAAAGCCCAAGACAATAGAAGACTATATAAGGAGACTTAGACCTAGGGTTAAAAAGAGTACTTTGTATCACTTATAACTTTGTAACCTAGTTCTCTTGTGTTGAATAAGGGTTTAGGGTTTGAGAGTTGTTGGCTCTCTTAGGAGTTGTAAGTCTCCACTCTGTAATATGGGATGCAGAGCGGAAGGCATAGGTACAGGAACACAACCAGAAGCCTATAGGTAATGGTTCTTGTATTGTTCTTGGACGAAGCTTTGAAGCAAGTCCAAGATAACATGGAGGTCAAGAAACCACGACAGGTTCTGTATTGGAAGAAGACAGAGATATCATAGGTTATGATTAGGATGTGAGTGGGGTATCTCATATCAGGGTTGTAAACGTTTGAGTTTAGCCTGGGTAAAGATGTTCATTGGGTAGATGTTAGGTATAAAGTTGTAAATAGGGGAGTTTAGCTTTGTAACAGTTCTACAGATAGTGAAGTCTTCGTCCTGGTTTGGTATCCCTCAGACGTAGGTGAATTGCACCGAACTGTGTTGACACATACTGTTTTATTTAACATTATGCAATTTACAGTTTTGTTATTATTCTTGACTGATATGTTGGATCAGATGTCGTGACATCTGTGAGTGTGCAGTTCTGATATTCAATGTATCAGTCTGCTATTGCGCCTCTGAGTTTAAATGATTATGTAGCACAATGTCTTGACATGTGTTAGGACATCTGCTGTCTGCATAGGCCAGAATTTCAATTGGTATCAGAGCAGGCATCCTGTCTGGTTCTGGATGAGATATTTGGGAGATACTTTCTGGCGTTTAAACAAGGAGGAGTTTTGAAGATCAAATCAATCAACTCAGACATACTCAAGGGTATTAATGGATAAGATGGATGTTCTGGATTGAAGGGAGCAACCCGGAGGTTGTTCTTGCTGCTGAGGAGATTCTACAACAACTACAGGAAAAGTGGCTACTTCTCTTGTTGGTGTGTCTTATAGGATGTTGTGACATATTATTAGGGCAAGCAGGATCTGTTTCTTGGTAGTTTCGATGCATGTGTTTCTAATGGAAGAGCTCCAGAATTATGGGATTATGGAGTTATTATTGAAGACAGTTGGTGGAAGGTCTCAATCGTCGGCCTCTATATTTGAAGATATCTGCATTCGTTTATTCCAAAGTCGGGAGCGATGGAGTGAAAGAAGTTGTGGTTAGATATATGGTATGATGACTTGGTACTTGGAAGCTTAGTTTCTTGGTGCAGTTAAAGTCAGTTGAAGAGGAGAAGAGGAGTTTAAGTTTATCAGGTTCTTGCTCTAGGAGTTTGATAAATTATTGGTCATCTAGGTTGTTAAAGATACTTGAGAATTCTCTCAAGTCCACTCATAAAGGCATTTATGTCGTGTATCTGGAGTCTTCTAGTTACTCTTCTAACTAGAAGGTGTTTCTTTGAAATACAATCTGAAGAAAGTGGAGGTGATTTATTTTCACCATCCAAAAACAGCAAGGAAGGATTCATCTCTCTTGACCCTAAGAGTGTATCCAATCTGATTGAAGAATTGTTGAGGTAAATAAGATTTGTTCAGAGAAAGTCTTAGTTACTTGAGTCAAGGGTGGCAACCTTGGTATCTCAACATTGTCCTTTGAAGAAGATACTTGCAAAAAGATTAAATACTTTATAAGTGTTCATGACATGATCTGGTGGAGCTCAGGTACAGCAGTGAAGAAGGGTTATTGGACAAGGATTTAAGATCAATTGCTATTTGTGGAATCCACAAGTATTTAATTGACTATCCTTGAAATTCAAGATTGCTGATGTTCAACAAGATGTTGGAACATCTCATCATCAGAGTTTGTGCAGAATCATGGGAGGGGTACTGCATATGCTTTAACATCTGTTTTGGTCTTAGGTGGTGACCTAAGAAGTGGCTTCAGTCGGGTGTGACAGAAGCATGTGTTCTTTGGAGAGTTTCATGGCAAGAAACTAGTCTAGACTTTGATGTTGTTGAAGATAAAGATGAAGACATCATAATCTTGATGGTTACTTCTTGGATCCGTTTATTTCTGAACTAGGTACTTGGTAGCATGGGATTTTTGCTCAGGTTGAAGGTAAAAGTTAAGTGGCAGTTATCTCTGACTTTCTACAGTCTGCTCTACTAAGGAAAGTGGCATTCTTTGGTATGGCTATGGGGTAGTCTTGGACTACTTATTTTCTGAAGTTTCAGACATAGTAGGTGTGAAGTCTTTGGAGTTTTAAAGCAGTATGGAGGTTGTCTACTCAAACTTGGTTGTTGAATCAAGTCTATGAGAGCATGGAACTCTTGTTCTGCAAAGGGAGGAGGTTCTTCTAAGTGGTAGAAGGAGGAGCTGAATCCAACAGTTGGATGTCATTTCAGAATGTTCTGACATCTAGTTCAACATCAGAAGTCTCAGCTGGTGATGTGGCACATCAGCTTAAGATAAGGTGATCTACAGGAGAATGGAAGTCGTGTATGCTTCAAAAAGGTCTATCTCATGCAGTTTGCGGGAGCTGTGGATGGGAAGATGTTACATGACTAAGAGGCTTGGTGGATCCAAGATGTCTTGCTATGGGGCAAGTAGTTCATGTGACTTGAAGATCTGATTTCATTGGTGGATCAGTGTATCTTGTGGGAATTCTGAAGAAGATTGAGATCAATCAAAAAGTGGCATTTGGTTGGTTTCATTGTGTGCATTCAAGCGGGATGCTTGAAACTGATTGCTCTTGTACAGAAGAGTAGTTAGGTGAAATTTTAAGGAGGTTCTGGTTCTCTGGGAGCTTGGGCAGAAGTTCTGGGTTGAGAATGGAAGCATACCTTCTTTTGGTGGATGAGAGTTTATTTCTCTCTGGGTTTCTGAAGTATTCTTTGTTCAAGCTGGTGGCACAGTGTTGTGTGAAGATCTTCAGTGTGGATTACTATGCTGATAGTAAGTCCAGTGGTGGAGCATATATGGAACCATGGTGTGTGGTGTCTGTGATAACTGAAGTTAGAACATCTTTGGGTTAGTTATCCTTGGTGAAGGATTTCAGGTTCTGTGAGGAACTGGTTAATTGCATTGTGTCTAAGAAGTTTCTACATTGTCATATGGGAGAATGATGGAGTAGAAAAACTGTCTTGGAGGTCTGATGTAAGGTTTTTTTAAGGATTGCTTTGATTGGCAGGGTTAGGGTCTTCGTTACTAGCCCTAGGTTTCTTAGCATGAGCTATGGGTTTGTATTTATGGTAAGTAGGGAAAAGTTTCCTAAGTTTACTAGGGTTAGCAGTGGGATCAAATACAAGTCCTAGCAAAGCATAAGGCTTACCAGCAACAAAAACAGGAACAAGTACCTGGGATTTGTAGATCTTTCATTGTTCTTCATAAAGCGGCTCTAGAACATATTGTTGATTTCCCACCATGGTTGGGCCTGGAATTATGTCAAAAGGAGGAAGGCTTGAAAGCTTCTTGGGATCCTTTACATTTTTGGTTGATTCTTTAGTAGCTTTGGTTGATGACCCCATTGTTGCTGGAAGTTTGAAGGTGATTTGAGAAACTGGGTTTCTTAAGTGAAAGAGACAAAGAAGTTGGAGAATATTTGTGAAGAGTTCAGAAAAGCGAAAAACTAGAAAAGGAAGAGAAGTGATCTATTTATAGAGGCTGAATTGGAAGCGGTTCTAAAATCAGCATTTATGGTTGAGAATTGAGTGGGATGCGTGTCCTTCCAAGAGCTCGCGATGGGACGGTGGCAGTTAAAGCCTACCCCCATTATCTCCTAGGATCTAGGAAACGTGATGATTATGAAAGATTCTCGCATGGGATTGAGGAGACATTTCAGAAAAAGTGTAATGATGACTATGATGTCATAATTGTGCTGAGGTACATAAACTGTTTGTGATGTCGAATAGTTTGTGGCGTCGAATTATGTTGTCAAAAAATGCATTTTTCTTCATTTGATGTCGAAAATGACATTTGGGGGGGGATTTGTTGGCTCGTAATTTTGACGCCTGATTTGAGTTAATGGAATTAATAAAGGAAAGAGAATTTCTGTGAATTATGATGGACTCGACAGGACAGTGTAATTATGGAGGTCTAGTCGAAGTTACCCTTGTGCAAAGAGGAAGGGTTGGTCAGACTTAGGAAAATTTTCTAAGTTTGGAGATGTAATTCGACAAAGACCCTATTGATGGTGCCTTCGATTTGAAGTGTGAATTTGAATAAAGGAGGGAACTTTGTTCTTATCCAGTTTCAAGAGGAGACACGTGGAGCTGTTACACCCCAAAATTTACCCACTCTTTTTCTAACATTAACTGGCTTTCGCTTCGCGATCATCTGCATCTCCATTAGGTCGTAACTCATAATCATACATTAAATTGGTCTTCTAAGACATGGGATCGAGGAATTCTTTGAATCAGGGTTTCCTATTTGCTTTGAGGTACTTTCATTTAAGTTTGAAGCAAGGGTTTGATCTCGCAGCATTGTGAGTATCTTTCTATCAAAGTTCATCTAGCTACAAGGCTTTCCTCTGCCGAGATTCATCAAGTTTCAAGTTTATCTGCTTTAGGATTTCTCAAGAGGCATCAAGTGATTAAGGTTTTATCATGGTTCTAGTGGAAACTGAGGAACTAGGGTTGAATTCTCATTGTCTTAACTCCTCATCAAGATTCATCAGGCTTATCAGGTCAGGTGCGTGTAGGTAGTACTGATAGAGGTTCAATGGTTTTGACCTAATCTTGGTCAGGCAAGGTTGTGTTTCATGATCAAGGCCAGAATGCACAATTCAAGTGATGTGTGTCTGAGCTTTAGTTAGGGTTTATGCCAATTCGAGTCATCTGTGTAGGGATCAAGATATCAGGCTATGCTTAGTTCAGATATTTCATGATGTAGAATCATGTGGAACCCGTGCTTTTCAATTAGGGCTTTTGGTGCAGTTGTAATGCATTCATTTGTTTCTTATCCGGTTCATGGTGAAAGAGTGGTTTATCAGTGAAAGAGGCAAAATTCAAAGGATTGATTAAGAGGTTGATTCATGGTCGGTTCTATTTCTCAAGGTTAATTCAAATTGCATCCATTTCAATCAAGAAGTTGAGAATTTGGAATTTAATTGGAATATCAAGATTTAGTGGTCATGAGTTTAATCAAAGAATTCAAAGTTTTGAGTGTGTAAAATTAATACAAGTTAGAAAAGTCCAAGCCCGTTTCATTACAAATTCAAGACTAAGGTGCAAAGAGGCGATTAAATTCAAGTGTTTTGTGACTGAATATAATCAAGGACCAGATCAAGTTCAATTAGGGTTTTGTGCGACGTTTTTAAAGTTCATATCTCAATTCATAATCCCTCTGATTTCAAGGCATGATTTTTGATCAAGGTTCATGGTGATTTTTTGGGTTTATCAGTAATCAAGTGGCTAAGTTCAGGATAAATTCATTGTTCATTTGTGATTCAAGGTTCTACTCCATTTAAAAGTTCAAGGTGGATTCATGTTTAACCTTATTTCTCAAGGATCAATTCATGACGGAATTTATTCAAGTTTTAGTGAAGCGTTCAAAGATGTTGGAATGTGGTTTTGAATGTGAACTTTTTGGATTCAAATGCAAGGGACATTCATTCTTACTTCCATCCATGGACAAGCATGGTGTTGCTTAATTTTAATCAAGAATTTCAAGTGTCAATTACCATCATAATTCAAGTTTCAATCATCATGGTTAACAATTCAAGCAAATTCAAAAGTTTCAAGACAACTTCAAGCATTGTTGGAATAAGATTTTAGGGTGCAATATATCATTCAAGCCCATTCAATTTATCTTCATTAAGAGCCCAAGTTATAATTCCAAAATAAAACGAGTCCATTACACAAGAAAAAGAAATTCAATTAATGTTCACCAAAGCCATGTTAATACAAAATATTTCAGATCCAATACAAACAAAAGCAATTACCAAAGCCCATGATTCACACATTGCTCACAAAAGGTGCACCAAAAAAACACCTTGCTAACATGCTGCATAAGACTATACAAAACAATTGCCAAACCTACAAGCATTTTCAATGGACTGTCATACAACAATACTAACCTACATCACCACATCATAACAAACTGTATACCACAATTGCACAACAAGAAAACTAAACCATGGTACACCATAGGGGTGGACAATCAGTCGGGTTCGGTCGATTTCGGGCCAAAAACTTAAATCCGACGTAAACCACGGTTTTAGTTTTATGGCCCAATTTCGACCGATTAAATTTCGGTTTTCGTCGGATTCGGTTAAGTCGGTTTGTCAGTTAAGTCGGGTCGGTTTAGTCGGTTAAATATTTATTAGAACAATTCTATAAAAATGACTATTTTTTAAATTTATTATAGAAAATATCAAATTTTTAGAATAGAACAATATTTTTTATTATTAAAAGAAAAACTATTATTATGTGATAATATTTTTAATATTATTTGACATTAATTTTGATCATTATTATACTTTAAACCATAAATTAAATAATACTCAAAATGTTATATTGTATGTCTTGTATTTTTGAGAGTACACAATGCCATCATTAAATTATAAAAATGATAATATCCTCAAACATTATAAATCTCATTTTTATAGTGAGTCAGTCATATAGTAATAATAATAAATAAAATATATATTAATTAAGTTCGGTCGGTTTCGGTTTTCGTCGGGTCCAAAATAAGTATCCGAGCCCGACCGAAACAACCCTATTTTATCCAAATTAAGCAACCGAATCAACCCGACACTCGACCCGATCCGACCCATTTGCACAAAAAAGACAATGGGTCGGTCGGTTTCAATCAGTCAGTACACAAATATGCTGCCAAAACTGTTACGCAAGGGTCCCACACGGACCAATTTGTGAAACCTGCATCATGACCAACTTTCCAACTCACAAGCTGACCCCACACACTAAATCATACCACACACTAGCTACATAACGATAACCTTCAAAAGCCACTACCCACCTCCTTTCTGCAACATACCCCGCAACAGCAATAACCAACATGGTTCATGCAACCCGCATCCACAAGCCTGAGCATGAAACGCACACCACGTACTACGCATCAATTCTTCACCACGATATTGCTAGCACCCGATACCACACCGTACCAAAACCTGCGTAAGCCGCAACCAAACAACCATACATGTTCACAAACAAACAAAACTTGCAAGCAACCCTCATTTTTTCTCCACAAAGGCACACCAAACCTGCGAGAAATCGTACAAAATTATAAGCATAACGGCATACAAAAACCATCTTTACATTGATACAGAATAAAAACCTCACCATCCTGCAAGAAAAAACGTCGAAACAAACTTTCCACACAAATACGACAAAAACTGAGCATCACTCCAATCCTTTCCACTATGCACCACATAACTCGTATGACATTAATTCGCAAATGCATCAGCAATACTCTTTTACCATTTCACCCTTCAAATTCTCCTATAAGTCACACTATCCTCACTCACGTTTGGATAAGCTTTGAAGACAAATAACCTTTGCTAAGTTTCTCACTCAATTTCCTTCTTCAACCCACCAACCGTCCCACATCCTTCACCTATCATCAATGATTCACTTCACACCCAAACCTTCATTCACAACTCAACCACAATAAACCATTCATTAACAACCAAAAATCCAAATCACAGCAAAACCCACAAACAATACACAACCGCAAAACCAGAACAGACCAGAAAGAGTGAGATGAAGTAGAAAGAACGATTCTATAAGAGATAATGAATCACGACATTAAGACAAACCTGAACTACGAATGGACCGTGAACGAGCGTGACGAAAAATCAAATCGAGAGCGGTTCGTAAAGAAGGTTGGTGCGTGCTTGTTCTTCTTTCAATGACGTTTACGCCGTATTACTGTGTCGTTGTCGTTGTCGTTGATACTCTCGCGATGCCCTTTTTGCTTCATTTCTTTCGTTTTAAATGGAGAAAGCAAGAAGATCTGGTTCCTTTGTTGTTGAAGCTTGTAGACCACCCATGCCATGTTTATGAGTTTTTGACGTTAATGGCAAATTAAAATTCTTTAAATTTTTCCTATTCACGTATTTTCTACTGTGATGGGCTCGGCCTATGGGGTTTTTTTTCCTATTTTTGTTTGTTTACCGAGTTTTTCTTTGGGCTTTTTTTTTAAACTTGTGTCCATAGTGAATCTCTCATGCAGCCTTTTTTTATGCTCTTGGGCTTTTCAGCCCATTTATTTGTATTCTACTCACCACCTCATTGTGTTATTTTTGTTTAATGTTATTTCATTATTCTTTTTTTCTTCTTCTTTTTTTCTAAATAATAGTTTACTAATTTTGTTTTGTTTAATTTCTCAATTAGTTTTATTCCATTTTTTAGTTTACTAATTTTGTTTTGTTTAATTTCTCAATTAATTTTATTCCATTTTCATTTTGATTGAGATTTTCTTTTCGATTCTTATTTGATCGATGAAGTTTAAACATCGCGGATGTTGAATATTGAAGTTGTTAACCTTCATTATTTCAAATTTGTAGTGAATGATCATCGAGATCATTTTCTATACTTTGGGATCGTGATAGGTTACCTTCGATTAATCAACACAAGTTTGTGATTAAGACGAGGACATCCTCTTTTCTTTTCGTGTGGCACGATTCATTGAGAATGATTCACAATATTGTTTCTCCATCGTGTTTTAAAACAAACATCATACTTGCGCGGCCTCCTATAGCATGAGTCTTCATCATAGATCATGTACTTTACATGTATCCCTCTCCCCATTACAATGTAATAGTCTAGTTCTTTTTACTTTTTATGCTTGCTTTCTTGTTAACAAAGATAAAATGAACTTGGCTAGAACATCATTTCAAAATAAAGAACAAATAAGGCTTGATCCAACGTCAAGTCATATTTCAAATTCATTAACTTGGTTTACACCTTAGGGTTTCTCTTCTCTCTTCATTCTCATCTCTTATCTCTTCCATTCAAACCTCACACTAACCTTGTATGTATCTCACCCTTGTAAGTCGATTGCCTTGCGCATCGCCATCAACCTACCTTGCTCTAATCACCACCCATTCTTTTCATTACCTTTTCTCTCTTTCTTTTGTCTTCTTGAGTCTAAAAACCTTGGTCTTGTGCCAAATGCATTTTCAAACTTCTTTTCCTTAATAAACTTAGGTGGTTGTGGAGTGGTTAGGCGAAGGTCTTGTCCTATCCCTGGTGCTTGACATTACCTTTAGGGTTCACTATCATAAAGCACTTACCATCTAAATCAAAACACTTTAAATAAGAGAATAAGGTCCTCTCTGTATTAAACTAAAGAGGGGGGATTGAGTGAAGACTTCTTCCTCTCTGAGTATTAGGATGCTCACTTTAGAGTGTGTGGTCTCGATACTAGTCTTTCAATACGAAGACGTGACTGTATTTGCCACACCATTTTCAAAAAAAATCCTTTGAGATAATGATTTGGGTACTACTCATAGGGATTACTATCCGATGATTTATTTCCCCCTCTAAAATCAATCTCAACAAATCAAATGTGACACCTTGCCTTGTTGGCGAAAACTTAATCTTTTCAAAAAGGGCATGTTAAGTTCGTTCTAGCGCAAACAGGTAACGCATAAGACTCCACGAGCGAGTTGCAATACACCTAACTGCTAGAATGCGCATGTTAGCATCTGTAGTGAGCGATTTTTGTCGGTGACGCGATCACCTTATCGCTGAACTTTGGGTTTTCCTCCTCAAGGAGAAACTGTGTTACTTTCTAATTTCTTATTTATCCCATGAAGCTGGAAGGGAAAGGGAAGGTATCTAAAACTAACCTTGCACGCGAATGTTTAACTTAACAAATGCTTAAAAGAGATTGGGGGGTCCGGGGTCAGGTTATACAATGGGTAGTTTTCAATTACCCATCCTATATGTGGTTATCCACAAGATGTTAGCTTTAGGTTTCGCTTTGTAATTGATAGTGTTTATCTGCTGATGGGTTGGGAAAGTTTCTTGGGAAAGTGTGACAGGGAGAGTGAGTTTTGTTTTCTGTGGAAAATGATGATGATGATGGCTTAAGGTATGAAACCTAAAGTTTTGATTGATATGAAGGTACTGGACCTAAGGTTTTTTATTGGTATGCTTGCTAAGATTTCGCAATCTTATGCCTACGTATTCCCGTTTAAACGAAACAGGGAAATCAGAGCAATCGTAGTTCCTCCTATGGAGGAAAATGAGGTTTTGGTGTCTTTTTCAAAGCCCAAGATTGAAGCTAAAAGGATATTTGTGTCTTGTTCAAAGCCCAAGATTGAAGCTAAAAGGGTATTGAGATGGAATTTGTCATTTCTAAAGAGAGATTGTTGACTTTTGTGTGCCTTGATCAAAGCACAAGGTTGATGCTAAAAGGTTAATTGACTCAGCTAGGGGATTTCTTTATACAAAGCCTAAGAGGAGGCTAGAAGTGACCAACTCAACAAGAGAGTGTTTTTATCTATCTTGTACAAAGCCCAAGATTGAGGCTAAAAAGAGACTGACTCTGTGGGGAAATCATTATACAAAGCCTAAGAGGAGGTTAAAAAGGGTTTTGACTCCATCGGGGAGGTTTATATGTGTCTTATACAAAG
The DNA here is from genome assembly GCA_022829125.1 of Lathyrus tuberosus. Taxonomy (NCBI): domain Eukaryota; kingdom Viridiplantae; phylum Streptophyta; class Magnoliopsida; order Fabales; family Fabaceae; genus Lathyrus; species Lathyrus tuberosus. Next base: position 4,740,433 of record JALAZF010000430.1, on the reverse strand, counting down.
CCCAAGATTGAGGCTGTAGGGTTCTGACTCAACAAGAGAGTTTTTTAATTTGTCTCGTACGAAGCCCGAGATAGAGGCTAAAAGGGGCTAACTCAACAAGAGAGTGCCTGACTCAACAAGAGAGTCTGAAAAGTGATTGACCCAACAAGAGAGTCTGAAAGTTGATTGACTCAACAAGAGAGTCTTTTATACTCAACAAGAGAGTGATTTGCTGTCTCGTATGAAGCCCGAGACTGAGGCAAAAAAAGGGTCTTGACCCAACAAGAGAGTCTGAAAAGGTTAGCTCCTCTGGGGAAAATCATTTGTACAAAGCCCAAGAGGAGGCTGACTGTGTTGAGGAAAGATCATTATACGAAGCCTAAGAGGAGGCTATCTTACTGCTGAGGATTATATCCGTAGGCAGGCCCAAGGGTGGGGAACTCTCATGAGAGACACCGGGTTTCTGCTGGAGATTCATCCAGAGGGATCGGTGTTTTTCTATCTATGTTTGAAAAGAACTTGAGAATGTCTTTGAGACTCAATGGGGGTTTATACTGTCCAAGTCTACTGGTGTTGAAGAGTTTTATCTTTTGTAGGATGCCCAAAAGAGGGCAAGGGCCTTAAGGGATGAGAATCAACCCTAAAGTGGTCTGAGGTTTGACACTGGAAAGACTGCTCTAGCAAAGGATGACTAAGTTATGTCTTATACCTTTAAGAGGTCGTGAGGGTCCTTGTATTAAGCCCAAGAGAAGGCATGAGAACTTCTAAGAAGTCGAAGGGTCCTTGTACAAAGCCCAAGAGGAGGCGGGGATGCTTTTAGGAAGCCTGTGGGTCCCCAAACCAAGAGAAGTTCAAGAAATGCAATTCACAGAGAAGAGATCATTCTAGGAAAGTTTGAGGATTTGGAAGAAACTCAAGAGATGCTATTCATGGAGAATAGATAAACTCTGGGGAGTAGAATTTCTTTGACAATTTCTAGGGGTGACAGTCTAAGAAAAGGTTCACCGATAATACTGCCTTTCTCTTTGTTCCATATTGTTTAACCCCAAGAGAAGGGAAGACTGTATCTGGAAATCCTATGGGGATCTAGTTTTGTTTGTATTTAAAGAGTGACCAACAGGACTTTACCTAGTTCTAGACGTAGTTGTCGGGGAAAACTCTAAATAACTATACTAGTATATATACAGTTGATATATGACAAGTATTAAAAGGTATGAAAGAAGACTAACTATGCGCAGCTTCCCATAATTAAAGAAAGTTTTAGAATCAACTATACATTTGGATTCAAAATCAAAGGAGAAAGTATTTTGAACAGAGATCGGGGCTTACAGCTCAAGGAGAGGCCCAGATTTTAACAATAATTTCATTGTTGTTTCGAATATCGTATCGGGACTTATACAACGACTGAGGCCCAAAAAGTTTTGGTCAACAGGGGATTTGGGTCTTACATTTTATTAGAGGCCCGAAGTGCTGTTTAAGAAAAAGAATGGGACTTATAGCTCGAGGAGAGGCCCAAAGTTATTTGTTTGAAAAATGGCGATCGCGCCGAGGTTTGAAAACACAATGGATCTTATACGATGAACGAGGCCCAAATGGTTTTGTATTTTCAAAAGGTTGGGTCTTGCACTCTCTCAAGAGGCCCATGAGTGTTTTGAAAAAGTTTGCTAGGGTGAAAATCAACAAAACCCTAATTTCATCATTTTTTAAAGTAATTATTCAAAGAAAACTAATTAAAATGATAAAGATACCAAATAATTTTGAATAAACAACTTGTGATTTTTGGTTAAGGTTTAAAAAATGATATTTAACCACGAGATGAATTAAAACTCATTTGGTATTGTTTTTCAAGGTGAATATTCATTTTTTAAAAGGTTTAAAACAATAAAAATGAATTTATTTACAAAAATATCAACTATATTAAATAATTAATATAAATCTGATTTTTTTGTGGGATAAAATATTTCAACATTTTTGTGATTTTTTGCAAAAAGAACCAATAAAAAATAATTAAAATTGAGAGAGTTATTAATTTTCCAAATCATTTAAATATAACATGAAAAAATAATGAAAAGTGGGAAAAATGCTAAAAGGAGGATCTGGGGCGAGGGGGATTCGAACCCCAGACCTCTTGGGTGTAGCGTGCGCCCTCTACCACTGGGGTGGTGATACATCCGTGTATCAAAACCACCCCATGAATACATGAGGCGTGCCTTGTCTTTGGCCTGGCCAAGGCAAGGCAAGGCAAGGTTTTGGCCAAAAACGTGAAGCTTGTAACTTTCTTATTTCTCCATGGATTGGGACAAAATTTAGGTCTATCCTGCCTAGATTTCTCCAATGGTGGTGGTGGTTTTTTTAGATGAGGCTCCTATTGAAAAACCCGATAGTGGTTTTGAAATAGGCCATGATTTGTATTTTCTATGCTATCTCTTGTTATAGGCATGAATTACATGATGAATTGGTTCAAACACAACATATATATCATGTATGAGATGTGCATGATCAGTGGACTTCAAAGTAATGCATATTTCAAAGAGTTCAAGTTGTGATGCTTACATCTTTAGGAGCTTTTTGGGCAATCTATCAAGTGCTTTGTTCCAGAAACAATTTGATGCTTTGGACACCCTCAAATGATCCCTTAGAAGCTTTTAGAATGGTTTGAATCATCTGGAATCCTCAGGAACAAGTTTGAGCTCTTTCTTGCAAAAGGGGCAAAAGTGACTAATATGGCAACTCTCTCAAATAGTGTTCCAGATGTGGAGAACCAATTGGGACAGTTCAAGGATGATATTTGGAGTGTGTTTGAGGTCTTATCTGGTTTTGAATGTGACTGAATTAAGACATGGCTTGAAAAATGCAAAAAAGTCTAATTTTGAAGTTTTGAGACGGGACTTTGTGATTTTGGTGTTACAGGTCACTTATGAGAGTTTGGACAGCTTAGATATGACATATTGGATATGTTTGGATCATGAGCTGTGATGTAAATGCTCTCTAACTCAAAAACTCAGAGTTACCTTGCAAAAGAAGGTATTTTTGCCTAGAGGAATAGATTTTGAGGAAAGCAAGTGTTGTAGTGCTTTGGGGTACTCAAACTGAGCACAAATGAGCTCTATTTATAGTAGAGCAAGTTTCTTTTGCAAACAATAGTGAATGGCAACTGTAACAGCTCATTGTCCAATTACATCACTTTGGAATCTTAAGTCACCTCTAGCCATTGACTAGAGGTAAGAGCACAGGCCTATGGTTCTTTGGTTCAGAGCTTATCCTTGACTCATTCAGTTGGAAATGGCTCAGTTCATGCCACCTTGGTGCATCCATTGAATGCTTGGAAACAAAATTGGAGTCTTGGCCTCTTTTAGGCTTTTTAGGGTTTGGCATGCTACTTTGGGAATCTTGGACTTGGGAGGCTGATGGATCAGTGCTTGTCCCTTGGTTGTTCCCCCTTGAGGTGTGCAGATGGATAAGCATGCTTGGATTTGCACAATTTGAGCAAATCGTGCCTTTATGCACAAATCTGCCTTGCTAAGACAGTTTGCAGCAAGGCATGTTGCAGCTGTCATAAATCCTAGCTCAGGTGGAGTTTGATGGAGTTCTTGGACATTTTGGAAAGCCCTTATGTGACACAACACATGTGTGAACATAGTTTATCTAGACACTTTTTGGATCCAAGTGAAAAATTCCCTTACATTTTGAAAAAAAGCAAGACAGATTCTGACTTAGTGAAAATTTCACTGTGTTGGAAAAAGTGGCATTTCATGTTTTCAGCTATTTTGATCACTCCATAACTAAAAATCCATGAAGAATTGGAATGAGGTGTAGTTGACACTTTTAAAGTATGCCATAAGAGCTACAAGTCCATCTTTAGACCATCCAAAATGGTTTCTTGGATCTCAAGTTATGATCCTTGGAAGTGGGTACCCTAGCCACTTTGTTCCATAACTTAGAAAATTTTTAAGTTTTTATGGTTACCCCTTTTACAAGTTATCCACTTACTTTGACTTTTATTGATGAATGATGATTCCAATCACACATTAACATCATTTTAGGGTCAAGGAACCATAATTGTGAAAAATCTCAAAAAGTCAAACTTGACTTTGGTGCACAGTTGACTTTTTATCAGATGAATTCCAAACTGTGCGATCCTTTGTGAAATCAAGTCCTTGATCTAAATCAAACTTGATGGATATGTTCCATAGGTGTTATAGGGTGTATTGAATCATGTCCCAGGGTTTGGGAGCATGTCTGAGTCAAAAGTCAAAGGTACAATTGACTTTTTCCTCAAAACCCTAATTGTGGTCCAGATGAAATTGAAACTTGTGGATCAAGCTTCTTGGATCAATCCATTGTTGCAAATGGATCAATGTGGTTTATTGGAGACCCTTAAATCATCTCTTGAGGTCTTGGCTCATGTTTTGTCCCAAAAGTCAACATAGGGGTGAATTAGGTCAAGAAACCCTAATTCTTGATTTTTTATTAATGCATCCCCTGAGGCTAAATTGACTTGATGATTGGGTTCCTGAGGTCCATTGGAGTATCTCAAGTTGTGTTTTGAAGAATTGGCTCATGCTTAGATAAATATTTTCATCTGGAGGCCTTGGTCGACCAAAACCCTAATTTGGTGACACTGGCGATCTCGAGGCTTGATTCACTTGGAATCTTGCAACTTTGTGCCTGATTCTTGATGTGAGAGTCCTTTTGATCCATTTTGGGTGTTTGAGAGGTTAGACAAGTTAAAGATCATGTCATTTCTTAATTGATCTTTGGTCTAAGGCTCTAAGAGGGCTTGAAACCCTAATTCTTGATTGTGGTGAATACTCAAACATCTCTGAGGAGATTGATGAGGCATAATGGTTCATCTATATTGTGATGATGATTTGTACAATGATGGGAAATCTTAGTGGTCAAAATTTGGGGTATGGCAGATGCCCCTATTTAATCTTCTTGGACCCGAAGGTGTGAATGGCGAAGGTATTCGGACATTCGGGGTGCAAGATGATTAAATATCGGAATACCCGAAATTTTGACTGCGTCTATGAATGGTAGTTTACGCATTCATCTTCTTTTGCTAAGCGTTGATACTTAGAAAAGGTAAAACTTCCCCTCGATCCTGGTTTCCTACCAAGGAGCTGGTCTAAGTTTTTGAAATAAACTTCCCCTCGATCCTGGTTTCCTACTCAGGAACTGGTCTCAGTTTCTGAAATAAACTTTCCCTCGATCCTGGTTTCCTACCAAGGAACTGGTGTCAGTTTCTTTTGTCAATAAACCTTCTTGACAAGGGACGCTATTTGTAGCGGTTTTTCCTTAAACTTCTCGCCGAATTTTCCTGGAGAGATGCCATTTGATGTAAAAAGTTTTGATGTCAGACCTGCTGGGGAACCCATTCGTATAAGTTGTAGAGGTGTACAAACTTCTCTGTTGGAGACTCCATTTGTTGACTCTACTGGGGAAAATGAGTCTCTTGAGAGACTGCTTTCTGTTCGGGGATATTACATCATACTTTTCCTCGAGACCTTCTCGGAGGAAATGCCATGTGATGTAATCCAATTTGGAGGTGTTGATGACCTCTTCGTCAGCGAATTTTCCGGAGAAGAACTGTTGTATTGCCGAAGCTTTGATTAAGAGGCTTTCTCTGGGGATTTTCCTTATTTAGGGAAAGCAACGGTATCATCTTCAATGGCGAAGAGTGATGTTTGTTGAAGGTCTTCTTGTCTTTCAGAGGTTCAAGTTATCAAAGTGGTCAAGGGTCTTCCCCGTTCCAGAAATAAACTGGAGAAGAGATTGTTCAGACAAAACATTTCCTGACAAGGAAAGAACTGACAACTCGATTGAGGAGACGTTTATCACTAGGGAATAAGACCGACTAGAGTGATAGTGATGCAATATGAATATGAATGTAAATCAATAATGCTTAATGTATGTATGTTTATGCTGACAAAGCTGACGCGACATACAAACTAGTGGATAAACACGACTGGATACTCGGCCACTACGAGGGATGAAAAGTATCAATGGTCCAAAAGTAGCAATTCTGCCTTGCTTAGGAGAGATAGTCCCTGTGGGGAAAACTGTTGGTCAGGCTTAGGAGATAAGAACTCTGTCGGGGGTGTCAGATGGAATGTTCGCATTTGACATAGTTGATCCTTCATTTCGGTGTACAGGTTTAGAAGGAGTACTTTGATTCTGCACCTTGAAGCTCAATTGCTTCTGGAGAAGCGATCGATGTTCTTTCGATGTTCAACAATCAAAAGAAATTGCCATCTTTATTTTAAAAGCAGAAAAAAGTTTGACATGTAAATTCATTTTTGTTTTATTTCAAGAATCGTTGATCATGTTAAAATGTATCATTCTGTAAAGCTAAAACAAATAAGAATTGCAAACAAAAGCACTATGGCTCAAATTTTATTGATAGGATGAAGATCAGCCAAACGTGTGATTCCAAGAAGTATTTACAAAGTTTAGAAAATGGTAATTTAAGGGAAAAGGGCTACATTAAAACATAACGACCACTATCCTTCTACCAACTTTGAATTTCGGACATCCTGAGCTTCTGTCGAAGATGACCTTGACTGAAATTTTTCTGATGGCTGGCATTACTGCTGCTGAGGGACTTGCCCCTTAGTTGGACGTAGTTACTTGCCATGAATCCCTAACTTTTGCCTGGATTGTACTTTGATATTTCCAATCCACCAGGATGATTTTTTATTATGTCTCTAATTTTTTCCTGGACCGCTCTTTCAGGTTTTCAATCCACCGAGACGTTTTTTTTATTTAGGCGAAGTATTTCTTGACTACGTCAACATTCGTGGGGTAGGCAAATTCTTCTCCATCCATGGTTGTGAGTCTCAAGGCACCGCCTGAGAAAGCTTTCTTGACCACATAGGGGTCGTCGTAATTCGGAGTCCATTTGCCCCGGGAATCAGTGAGGAATGATTGTATCTTTTTGAGCACAAGGTTTCCTTTCCTGAAGATGCGAGGTTGGACCTTTTTGTCAAACGCCTTCTTCATTCTCTGTTGATACAACTGACAGTGGTATAGTGTCGTTATTCGCTTTTCTTCGATCAGATTTAGTTCGCCGTGTCGACTTTGACACCACTCAGCTTCTGTTAGCTTAGCTTCCATCAATACCTGGATTGATGGGATCTCTACTTTTATGGGAAGGACTGCTTCCATGCCATATACTAAAGAGAAAGGGGTTGCCCTTGTTGAAGTGCGGACAGATGTGCAATAAGCATGAAGATCAAAAGGTAACATCTCGTGCCAGTCTTTATAGGTTACAACCATCTTTTGAACGATCCTCTCGATGTTCTTGTTAGCCGCCTCTACCGCTCCGTTCATCTTGGGTCGGTAGATAGATGAGTTATGGTGTTCGATCTTGAACTTAGCACACAACTCCTTCATCATCTTGTTGTTCAAGTTAGATCCATTATCAGTAATGATCCGGCTTGGAACACCATAACGGTATATGAGATTGTTTTTGATGAAACAGACTACCACTTATCTGGTTACATTGGCGTATGATTCTGCTTTGACCCACTTGGTGAAATAGTCAATGGCTACCAGGATGAACCGATGTCCGTTTGAAGCCTTGGGCTCAATCATGCCAATCATGTCGATTCCCCATATGGAAAAATACCATGGGGAAGAAAGAACTTTGATATGCGTTGGCGGCACATGGATCTTGTCTAAGTATATCTGACACTTGTGACACTTCCTCATGTACTTGTAGCAGTCGGATTCCATGGTCAACCAATAGTACCCGACTCTCAGAATTTTTCTCGCCATTGTGTGTCCATTGGCATGAGTGCCGAAGGATCCTTCGTGAATTTCTTTCATTAGCATGTTTGCTGTTGATCTGTCTACGCATCGGAGCAAGACCATGTCAAAGTTTCTCTTATAGAGTGTATCACCGCTCAGGAAGAAGCTGCCAGCCAGTCTCCTTAGAGTCTTTCTGTCTTTTCTTAATGCCCCAGGTGGGTACTCTTGTTTCTGAAGGAAGCATTTGATATCGTGATACCAAGGTTTATCGTCCATGACTGCTTCAATCGTGAAGATGTAAGCGGGCCTTTCTAGGCGCATTATGTCAATCTTAGGTATGTCATTCCATTGACCTGCACTAATCATGGAAGAGATAGTGGCTAATGCATTAGTTATGTGATTTTCTTCACGAGGAATATGATGAAACTCGATTCTGTTGAAGAAGGGTAACAACCTTTTCGCGTAATCTTTGTAAGGAATCAGTCCTGATTGATATGTATTCCACTCTCCTTTGATCTGATTGATAACCAGGGCTGAGTCTCTATACACATCCAAGTTGTTAATCCTTAAGTCAATTGCTTCTTTGAGACCCATGATACAAGCTTCGTATTCGGCCTCATTGTTTGTACATTTGAATGTCAGTCGAGCGGTGAAAGGAATATGGGTACCCTGAGGTGTTATGATGATTGCTCCAATTCCATTTCCGTAATGATTGACAGCTCCGTCAAAAATTAGTCCCCATTGGAAACCTGGTTCTGGCCCTTCACTGGGTAGTGGTTCATCGCAATCTTTCATTTTTAGATACATGACATCTTCGTCTGGGAAGTCAAATCCAACTGATTCCTGATCGTCAATCGGTTAGTGAGCCAAATGATTGGCTAAAATACTTCCCTTAATGACTTTCTAAGCATGGTACTCGATGTCGTATTCTGATAACAACATCTGCCAACGGGCAATCCTTTTCGTGAGAGCAGGCTTTTCAAAGACATACTTGATCGGATCCATTTCATAGATTAACCAAGTAGTGTGACGAATCATATACTGGTGAAGACGTTTAGCTGCCCAAGCCAAAACACAGCAAGTTTTCTCGAGCATAGTGTATCGAGTTTCACAGTCCGTGAACTTCTTGCTTAAGTAGTAGATGGCAGACTCTTTTCTTTTCGTTTCATCTTGTTGGCCAAGTACACAGCCCATGGAGTCTTCCAAGACTGTTAAGTAAATGATCAGTTGTCTTTCTTCCACTGGAGGTGATAGAATCGGTGGGTTCAACAGGTATTCCTTGATACTGTCGAAGGCGGTTTGGCAATCTTCTGTCCAAATGCAGTCCTGATTCTTTTTGAGTAATTTGAAAATCGACGCACATGTTGCGGTCATAAGGAATATAAATCTGGAAATGTAATTCAAATGTCCCAAGCATCCCCTGACTTGTTTCTCAGTCTTTGGAGAAGGCATTTCTTGAATGGCCTTGACCTTGTCAGGATCAACCTCAATTCCTTTCTGGCTGACGATGAACCCTAAAAGTTTCCTTGAGCGGACACCGAATGTGCACTTATTGGGATTCAAGCGGAGTTTGTACTTCCTCAACCGCTCGAATAGTTTTGACAGATGGGTCACATACTCCTCCTCTGTTCTAGATTTGGAAATTATATCATCGACATATACCTCAATTTCTTTGTGTATCATGTCATGAAACAGAGTGGTCATGGCCCTTTGATAGGTTGCCCCGGCATTCTTCAAACTGAACGGCATTACCTTGTAACAAAAGGTGCCCCATGGGGTGATGAAGGAAGTTTTCTCCATATCTTTCGGCGCCATTTTTATCTGATTATAGCCCGAGAATCCATCCATGAAGGAGAAGACTTTGAACTTTGTTGTACTATCTACCAGCATGTCTATGTGTGATAGGGGAAAGTCATCCTTTGGACTTGCTTTGTTCAGATCCCTGTAGTCAACACACATTCTGACCTTTCCGTCCTTTTTCGAAACTGGTACTATATTGGCTAACCATTGAGGATATTCTGATGTGGTGAGGAAACCCGTATCAATCTGTTTCTGTACTTCCTCTTTGATTTTGATGGCCATATCTGGGTTAGTCCATCTTAGCCTTTGTTTTACTGGCGTACATTCTGATCTTAACGGTAGATGATGTTCCACGATGCTGGTATCCAACCCTGGCATATCCTGATAGGACCAAGCGAATACATCGGGAAACTCTTTGAGAAGCCTTATAAAACCTTCTTTGACAGTTGGACTAAGCAGTGCCCCAATCTTGACTTCTTTGCTCTCTTCTCCCGAACCTAAGTTGATCGTTTCCAACTGCTCTTTGTGAGGTTCAATGGACCTTTCCTCTTGTCTGAGTAATCGGGAGATCTTTTCTGGAATTTCCTCATCATCTCCTTCTTCAGCCTTAAATACCGGGAATTCAAAGTTAGGAGAAGGCATTGGATCGTATGTTTCAATGGGGTTTAAAACAAGCAATCTGCATGGCGTGATGATTCGTTTTTAGAAAAGATAGAGAGAATGCAAGAGTGTGTGTAGTGTATTTTCTGAAAACTGCTTGTTTTTATTATTTGATCTATTTTTTAGGATTACCATTTTCTGAAAAAGCGAAAAGAGAACAGCAATAAATGTGGAAATTATAGAATGACGTTATTTTATTTATGATCTTGTCGATTCTTGAAACTACATCCCTATAAAACAAAACTTTGTCGCTTTGGGCAAAGCGAAGAGGGATATTTACACAAAGTGAGCCCTATCAAAACATCTGTTTCACTTGGGCAAGGTGAAAGGTTAAAGTAAAAACGGAAATTACTTCGACTTATGAACAACTTTCGGGACATCGACAACAACCCATTAGCGGCGAACTCCTCGGTGAATCACAAAGTCTGGTACTTTCCTTCTTGATTTGCTCTCAGAAATGACGCTGATTTCTGGTTGAGGAAGATCATTGGAATATGTCTCCTAGGCAGAGTTGTCGTAGGAGGATTCCTCTGTTGTATCTTGCACAGTGTTTGTACTCTAAGGCAGATCTCCCCATCCAGTTGGCTGGATGTCTTCGAGCCTGATATGATAGCTTTCAGGAGCGGTGTATTTGACCATGAAGTCGTATTTGCCACTCGATTATCCTAAAGTGTCCCACACTTCTTTGGAACTGGAGGAGTCCTCCCTTTCGATGACGTTGACCTCAGGAAAAGCATAGTTGATGAACTCTAGACTGGCAAGCTTTGCAAATTCATCGTTGTGTTGTATATTTTCAGAATTCCCTGAGTGTTGATCCCATAACATGGTGGGGGCGCAAGTATTCTTTTCAATGATGCTCAGCTGATATGCATCGTTTGGCTGACTCTTTTGCCCCAAGTCTCCTGGGTACAGCTGCCACATAAGCAGGTCATCCATTGGGCCATAATAACTGTGGTCAAAGTTGTCTTTCATCAGCGTGTCCTCCTCTAATGAGTTTGGTGGAGCACGACATCTTTCTGGATCACAATCTCCGTATATCATCTTGACATCTGACTTTGGTATATATCTCAGACTCTGTGTCGGAAAGAAAAATGGCATAGGAACCTCTTCTTGAGACATATAACCGTCCTCGTTAAGATAGGACTTTCATTCTTCATCAGTGTTGGAGGAGCTTCCCTCGTTGATGGTATGTACTTCTTGAGACACTGGGTGAAGGAAACCTCCACTATGGAAGAAGTCCTGAATGGGATGAAAACTTTCATCTTTAGTAGCAGTCTAAGTACAGTTCGAAGAAAAACCAAGACCCTTCTTTGTCTTGTTATCAGTAGGAATGACAAGCTGTCCCCATCCTTTTACATTGTTACTTTTGATCATTTCAAGAGCATCTTTGTACGAGGAAATCGACGTTCCTCTTCCTGATTGGTTGTCATTGCTCACCGAAAGTGCTTGGAACTGGGTTCCGATAACCTCCTCTGGTTCTACACAAGTGGATGATGATAAGTTACTCACGATCAAGGCTCGCTCTCCGCAGACTGTGACGAGTTGGTCATTCTTGACAAACTTCAGCTTCTGGTGAAGTGTCGAAGTGACTGCCCCAGCTTCGTGTATCCAAGGTCTTCCTAACAACCAGTTGTATACTGCCCGGATGTCCATGACCTGGAAAGTGTGAGGATCGATAGTTATGGGAAGATCGACTTTGTCGATAACTATTTTTTGGGATCCATAAAATGCTTTGATGGTGACCTTATTGCCTCTCATCGGAGGTCCTCATAATGATAATCACATTAGAGTAGATTTCGGCATCACGTTTAGAGCCGATCCGGTGTCTACCAGTACGCCGGCTAAAGCACCGTCCTGGCAGCTGACTGTAATATTGAGCGCCATATTATGATGTGGGCCCTCTTCCAGCAGTTCCTCACCACTAAATCCCAAGTTGTTGCAGGAAATGATGTTGGAGATGATGCTGTCAAATTATTTTATTGAAACATCTGTCGCACTTCGAAAAAATCGCTTAATCGAAGACACAACCCTTCGCGCGAAAGGCGCGGAACGGTTCGACAGAGTCGCCACCAAACTTTATTTATCGCAAAAGAGGGAAAGGAAAATATCGAGAAAACCTTTAAAGGAGGGATAAGAACATGGTCGTCGCAACCACATTCTGGGTTCGGGAGTCGGTTACGTGAGGGGAAGGTACGTGCACCCCCTCACGTCCGTTGTACTCAACGGGAACCTCTTGATTCGAATCATGATACTCGTTAGCTAAGCTTGTTTGGTTTTCTTCTTAAAAATAAATGCAAAATGGTAAGATAAAAGGGAAAAGATGCTGAGGGGAAATGGGTGGTTTAAGGATAGAGTGCTCGGCAAGATCATCGCAATCTTGTGCCTACGTATGCTCATTCGGACGAGAATGAGTGATCAGAGCAATCGTAGTTCGACTACGGGGTTTGACGGAAAAAGATGGTAGTGTGCTCGCCAAGATCATCCCAATCTTGTGCCTACGCATCTTTACTCGGACGAGAATAAAGAATCAGAGCAGTCGTAGTTCGTGGTACACCCACGAAAAGAGGAGAGTTGGTTTGTTTTAAAGGCGTCAATTGCTCACACACGAGTAAGAGAACCCGTACCTAAACAACCGAAGAGAGATCAAAGACTTAAACCCCCATTTTTCACCTTGAAAAGAGTTGCGATAGTTGTTAATCGTTTTTGAATTTTATTGTGAAAATCCGCTTGACGTTGGATCAAGGGTTTATTTGTGTGCGAAGAGGTTAGTTTGAAAAAAAAGTTTGGTTAGAGGTTGATTTGAAAATGGCTCGACGACGAGTCGAGGGTTTGGTTGAAAATGGGTTTGTTTGAAAATGGCTCGACGACGAATCGATAATTAGTTTGAAAATGGGTTGTCTATGCTAGTCCTTAGGGGTGCTCCTAGTAAACGAACCACAATCAAAGAAACAACGAATGCGTACATCGGAATAGGGAGAGAGGTACATGTAAAATACAGGGGATGACATGAAATAAAAGGTCTCAATGTAAGGTAGTCCAAGAGGAAGCCGTGTGTGTGCGAGGTGTCCTAAACTAAGCCTTGAGCAAGAGTCAGACAAATGCTCCAAGCAAAGGACAATAACCAACAGTCCACCAATTAGTCTTTTAATGTTTCGATATTTTTAGTGTGTTTTGATTAAGGTATGAACAAAGAAAATGGTTAGATGAACGAGTATGAATATGATGAATAATATTAATAATAATCAAGATAATATTGACAAGAAAGTAAAGCAAGATAATATTTGACGGAAAGTAAAGTTAATTGTTAGTTGATTAGTTGTTAGGAGCAAATGATACGGGACATGTAGCGCTAAACCATCGTAGCACGATCTATGACGAAGATCACACTATAGGAGGATGCGCAATTTGATCTTTGTGCTAAAACATGAAGAAACAAAAAACATAAGAAAGGGGGTTTGAATTAGGGTTTTTGAAAATTTAAAGCAAAAAGGACACGTTGGTTATCCTGGTTCGTTTGAACTCAAACTACTCCAGTCCACCCGCCAAGGTGATTTCGCCTCTCTCTCTTGAGGACTTAATCCACTAATCAATAAGGATTACACAATCATAGAGACAACTGTCAATGTCTTCTTGAGTTTTAACCACAGCTCGGTTATCTCAAGGAATTACAAAATTAAATGAATAAGTGTGTATAAGGTGCTTCTAATAAGCTATATCACAACTGTGATATTTACACAATATTTTGATCGAATTTGAAAACTGATGAAACTTGATGAATTGTAAGGTGTATGCGCGCAAGTGTATTTGTCATCTGTGCAAGGGCTCCTTTAAATAGATGAAATTATTTTGATCCATTGGAGACGTGAGAACTATTTTTGGAGGTTGATAAAACGCCATTGAATGCTCTTTCCAAAAATACAGATTTTTTCTGGTACAATCCATTACTTTGTGATACTCATAAATATGAAGGATAGCGTATCAGAATCCATGTTGAATTGTTGAATTATCAGAGTTTCTGGATCAAGGCAGCTTTGGTGCTGAAGGCGTGACATATTCTTTATCAGAACTTCGCTTGAATAGAACTTTGCTCAATTAGACCTTCGCTTATTAGAACTTGTGATACTTCTATATCAGAACTTCGCTTGATTAGAAATTGATAGCGCATAATGCTTTTGCTTCTAATTCAGAACTTCTTTACTTTAGAACTTCCCTACATATCATAATAATTAAATTAAGGAGCATCAAGTTATAACTAATATAGTATTTGTTATCATCAAAACTATTAGGAATGTAGAATCAATTCTTGTTCTAACAAAACACAATGGAGAAATGATATTGAGGATCATTCTCCAATGAAATCGTGCCACACGAAAAGAAAAGGTGAAGATCTCGTCTTAATCACAAACTTTCGTCAATTAATTGAAGGTAACCTATCACGATCCCAAAGTATAGATGGAGATCTCGATGATCACTCACTACAGATTTGAAATAATGAAGGTTAATCGCTTCAACAATCAACATTCGTGAATAGAAAAACTTCATCGATCGAAAATGAAAGAGAAGATAGAAGATGCGAAATGAAAATGAAATGGAAATAGAAAATAAATCGAAGTGGTCTCGTCTTAATCAATATTTAATCGGGAAATCGATAATCTATGATATTTGACTTTCATTGACCAACAAAAATAGAAAGTAAGAAATGAAATGGAAGTAAAAAAGAGATCGAAAATAAGAAAGGTCTCATCTTTACCAAGTTCTTAAATCGATAAATCGATAATCTTTGACTTTAGATTTTCATTGACCGATACAAAAGAAAAATGGCCTCATATTGATCAAGATTTAGTCGATTTAAATAAATCAACCAAACCATGACCTTTTGTTATATCATTGGCCCATAAATCGAAAATTAAAATGAAAAGAGAAATCAAAGTGGAAATGAAATAAATTATAAATAATCAAATACAAATTAAAAAAATAAAAAATTAAAAACAAGAGAGGTGGAGGCGCAAGAGCTAATGGTGGGTGCTAATATAGTGTGAGAATCACATGAGCTTTAAAGCCCATCATCTTTTTTCAATAAAAACGTACAGATAATAATGAAAAGTGATAGGAAATTGGCATCAAAATGGGCATCCAAACAAAACACGATCCAAAGAAATGTCACGGTAAGCATTAAGAAACAACAACCCTCTTTTCTTTAAGAAACAAACAAATTTGTAAAACCTAGTAATGCACAACACGATTGAAACAAGTCACTATCAGCTTTACAAAACCATTAAGTCAAAGAACATATTGTAACATTTTGAAAAATGAGAATAAAAAACTCGTACTCTCCATCATCATCATCATCAAGAAAGACCGAAATGGTAAAGCAACCGGGCAAACGAAAAAAAGGAAAATCACTCCAACCTTCGTCAGAGGTCTCCGTCTCTCACTCTCTCAAATCTGTTTGCTTCCGACTCAGGTTTGTAATTTTTTCGCTTGAGATTTGTTCACTCCGTCATCTTCTTCTTCTCCGTTCCAATTTCTGTTCGGTTTTGGTTCTGGTTTTGAAACGGATTTTAGGTTTGAGCGTTTACGGAAGGTTGTTTCGAGGTTGCTGAAAGTTTGAAGCAGGATCTGTGGTTTGAGGAAGTTTGCTTTAGGAATGATTGAAGGGTGCGGTTATGGTTCATTTAAGGTTGAAGAAGAGATTTGAGGGATTATTTGAAAGAAGGTTGGGGAGGGTTTTGAGCAGAGTTTTTGGTGGCTACTTGAGCTTTTTCTAATTGAGGGATGAGAAGGCTCTATTTATAGATGGAGTTGGGTGAGCATTCGATGCCGTTTTGCTCGATTTTGTGCATTTTGGTTGTTGTACGAATTTCACAGCTGGCCTTGTTTTGGGTGTGTACAGGTTATGTGTGTGTTTTGGAGGTGGGGTCGTGTGAAAACGTTATTGCTGTTGTAATTGGTTTGTGATTTCCATGAACTTGTGATGCTGACTTTGTGAATTGATTTTTTTTAATTGTGCAGGTTATTATTTTGTGTGTTGCAGGTTGTGAACCAAGGGAGCCTTTTGAAGTTTGTTGTGGAGTGTTCCGCTGCGTGAACCACAGCAGGTGGTGTGTGTTATTACAACAAATTGGGGGTCGTTTGTGTATGGGATGGCTGGGTCCTACCGAAAATTATGTTGCGCCTTTTAATTCATAACAGTGTGCTAATACGTGTGAACCATGTTGGTTGTGGGTTGATGCTTCATGGAGGTTGGCATTTTGGATTGGTTTAGCTGGCATCATTCTAATTTCTTTTTTTCTTTTTCGCATTGTGTAGATGGAGTAGGCTGGTATGTGAGGTTTTATTTGGTGGCTCATGAAAAAGGTTAAGCATAAGAGTTTGATTTGTAGTATGGCTAAGAAAAAGAAAATGGACAATGGCTTTTACTATTTGTTGTAATTTTGTTGTGAATGAATGCCATTTGGGCTTCGAAAAAGAAATGTCATGGGCTTTGTGAAATCAAGAGATAATGTCCTTCTTGTTTAGAATCTTGGTAATTTGTCATGAATTTCTAAAATAAAAATGCTAATGGGCCTTAATAATAAAAAGCAATGTGAATTATACTGTCCAGAAATCTTGATTGAAAATGGTACTGATCCTTAATTATGAAGTATTGATAGTTTGACACCACTGCCTGACAACTTGATCTAAACACGACCGACTTGAATTGGCATAACCCTAGTTGAAAATTCAGACGCACACACCGATTGAATCATGCACATCCAGACCTTAACCTAAAACAAACTTGTCTAACCATTGAACCTCAATCACTACAACAACCAGTAACAATATAATTTTTTGAATTTTCTGAATAACTGTTAGTGGATGGAGGTACAAATGGTAATTATACACGGGTAGGACAAATTTGGGGTATGACAGATGAACGAGTATGAATATGATGAATAATATGAATAATAATCAAGATAATATTGACAAGAAAGTAAAGCAAGATAATATTTTCTTCTGAGGACCCACCAGAGCTTTCTTCTTCTGCCTGAAAAGCTTTAGTTTCATATTTATATTTAGATTTAAGAGCAACAGACTTATCTTTCTTCTGGGGTTCATCTTCTTCTAATTCTATCTCGTGACTTCTTAGAGAGCTGATCAGTTCTTCAAGAGATATTTCGTTGAGGTTCTTGGAGAGCTTTAATGCTGTGACCATGGGTCTCCACACCTTTGGTAAGCTTCTAATGATCTTCTTGACATGATCTGCTGTTGAGTACCCTTTATTCAGAACTTTTAGTCCAACAACCAGAATTTGAAACCTTGAGAACATTTTCTCAATTGTTTCATCTTCTTCCATTTTGAAGGCTTCATACTTCTGGATGAGTGCCAGAGCTTTAGTCTCTTTGACTTGAGTGTTGCCTTCATGCGTCATTCTCAGAGAATCAAATATGTGTTTGGCTGATTCTCTGTTTGTGATCTTCTCATATTCTGTGTGAGAGATCGCACTTAGGAGAATCGTTCTGGCCTTGTGATGATTTCTGAAATCCTTCTTCTGTTGATCCGTCATATTTTTCCTTTCAATCTTCTGACCGTCTTTTCCAACAGGATGAGTGTAACCATCAGTTACGATATCCCAGAGATAGCCGTCATGAGCCAGAAAGAAACTTTCGATTAAGTCTTTCCAGTAATCAAAATTTTCACCGTCGAACACTGGTGGTTTCCCACTGATTTTGTCATTGTAGTTCTGAACGGATTCTGCCATAGTGTTTTTCTTGAAGGATCTTTTTTTCTGACACGGTTAAGTGTTAGCACCCAGAACCAGGGCTCTGATGCTAATTGAAGAAACGAAAAACACAAGAAAGGGGGTTTGAATTGGGGTTTTCGAAAATTTAAAGCAAAAAGGACACGTTGGTTATCCTGGTTCGTTTGAACTCAAACTACTCCAGTCCACCCGCCAAGGTGATTTCGCCTCTCTCTCTTGAGGACTTAATCCACTAATCAATAAGGATTACACAATCACAGAGACAACTGTCAATGTCTTCTTGAGTTTTAACCACAGCTCGGTTATCTCAAGGAATTACAAAAGTAAATGAATAAGTGTGTATAAGGTGCTTCTAATAAGCTATATCACAACTGTGATGTTTACACAATATTTTGATCGAATTTGAAAACTAATGAAACTTGATGAATTGTAAGGTGTATGCGCGCAAGTGTATTTGTCATCTGTGCAAGGGCTCCTTTAAATAGATGAAATTATTTTGATCCGTTGGAGACGTGAGAACTATTTTTGGAGGTTGATAAAACACCATTGAATGATCTTTCCAAAAATACAGATTTTGTCTGGTACAATCCGTTACTTTGTGATACTCATAAATATGAAGGATAGCGTATCAGAATCCATGTTAAATTGTTGAATTATCAGAGTTTCTGGATCAAGGCAGCTTTGGTGCTGAAGGCGTGACATATTCTTTATCAGAACTTCGCTTGAATAGAACTTTGCTCAATTAGAACTTCGCTTATTAGAACTTGTGATACTTCTATATCAGAACTTCGCTTGATTAGAAATTGTTAGCGCATAATGCTTTTGCTTCTAATTCAGAACTTCTTTACTTTAGAACTTCCCTACATATCATAATAATTAAATTAAGGAGCATCAAGTTCTAACTAATATAGTATTTGTTATCATCAAAACTATTAGGAATGTAGAATCAATTCTTGTTCTAACAATCTCCCCCCTTTTTGATGATGACAAAAACTTATATTTTGATAATCAATTAAAAGAGTATGGAGTATAAAGGACTCCCCCTGAGTTGAAGATTTCCTTGAAGATGTTTTGATTAAAGCTTTTTGACAAGAAGTTCTGATTGTCATTTCCCTGCTTACTTAACAATATGTGGAAAAAGAGAGGTTAAAATGTTCGAGACATAGTCCCGGTGCACTGTTATATTTCAAAATATTCTACGTTCTCCCCCTTTTTGTCATTAATCAAAAAGCAAAAAAAATACATGAGAACACAAGTAAACAACATGAGCAAGATAAAAGCACAAAATAAGCAGGATAATAGAAACATAAAAGAATCTAAGGTTGAGGAGCAGGTGGAAGTCTTGTGAACAATGCTTCCAAAAGGCCTTTGATTTGATTAGCGGATTCTTCTTGCTTGCCAAGCATTCCTTTAATTTCTGCGTTGGTTTCATCCTGTTTGTCCAATCTTTTTCTTACTGCCTCATTCTCTTTCTTCAACTCATCCAGAGTTTTCAGCACTAGAGAGGATGAAGTTGACTCGACAGAGGGTACCAAATCCTCAGAGCTTTTAGCAGAATCTTTCTTTAGAGAGGCTTCAGGAGACTTTTCTTCGACTTCAGTAATAACTAGAGTTTGATGCTCAGAGATTTCTTCCTGAGGTTCTAAAACCAAATGAGCTTTCCACCCTAGATGAAGAATGGGTTTCTTTTCCCAGAATCTTAAAACTTGCTCATAGAAGATCTTCATATGGTCACAGAAGTTCTGTTGAGCTATGTCATAGCTGAGTTCCTTCATCTTCTGAGATTCAGAATTAAACCACTTTCTGAATTTGGTCCAGATGTAGTCAGAAGCAGCTGGATTCAGATTATCCATACAACCCTGCTTTAGAAAGTTAAACCATTTCTGCATTTCCACCTCGAATGCCAATAAAGAGTTACCAATATCTGTTTTGGAGGTTTTTGGTTTTGGTTTTGGAATGGCTATTTTGAGAGAGGTTGAGGTAAGTTTGTCTAGAGCTTCTAAGTCAATTATAGTTCTGAGGAGATCTTCTGAGAGATTTGTTGGAGGAGAGTCATAAATGAGAATGAGAGAGGTAGGTGATGTAATTTCTGAAGAGATGACATCTTGTGGGGAACTGGTGAAATTAGATGAGGGTTGAAAAAAGTTGAGAGGACAGTTGATACCAGGAATAGAGGTGTCAGAGTTTTGAATTTGATGTTCTGGTTGGGAAGAAGTGAATAGAGGTTCAAGATCAATGTCAGACAGAACTTGTGCAAGTTCTGGTTGTGGGTTAATAAAATCAGAAGGAGTGGGGTCAATGTCGATGTCAAAATCGTCAAGGGTTTGTGGTGAAGGTGATGGATTTTCAGAAGGTTTAGGAGAAGATGAGGTTTCAGATGTGGATACCAATATGGATTCGACGACAGAAATGAAAGAAGAGTTACCTTTATTTTTAGCGGCTTTGGGGGTTTTCTGAGGAGTTCCTTCAGAGGCTTTTCTTTTTCTTGATATTCTGGTGGCAACTTCTGGAGGTGCTTGCCTGAGCTGTTGCAAAGAAACTTCTGGAAGGGTTCCATCAGATTTAAACGCATCCAGATATCTGAGAACAATTTCTGGATGAGTATCTGATGAGAAGAGAGGAAAATCTTTCAGAGGTATTTTCCTGGTGGTGATGACTTCCTTAGTGATTTGGGTTGGATCCTTCTTAATGATCTCAATGATTTTCATCTTCTTGAGGTTCTTTGCATTGAGAGGTCTTCCAGCAATAGTTTCTAGGTCAGATATTTTCTGAGCTTCAGTTAGGTGTTCTATCAGCTTATTCTCTGTTAGAATATCTGAGATTAGTCTACCTAGAGGGATCCAATCTCTCTTGGTTCTTTCGTCTTCTCTTGTTTCCTTGACACTGTTCTTTAGATGATTGAATATACTGTGAGGAAGATTCACTTTCGTAAAGGTGGAGATGAGGAACAGAAGGTACTGTTGATCGTTGTTGATGTAGTCAGAAGAGCTTGTAGGTTTCCTATGATAGATACAGCCTAGAATGATTCTGGCCCAAATTCTGTGACGATCCTTTAGGTCATTGATTTTGTTGGAGTGTTGTCCGGAGGTGAAGATTTCCTTTGAGATAGTTTTTAGGTCAGAGCTCTTTTCCATCTCACTGCATCTAATTCCTGATCCATCATGATCAATCAGTTTACCAATAAGATCTTCAGTGATGACAATCTTCTTTCCCATTACATACGAAGTTACTTGATGATTTGAGACCGATGCAAAAATCCAGAATTCCTTAACGAGTTGGGGAAAAATTGGACCCATTAAGCGATTAAAGTATTTGGTCCATCCTTGAAACTCAACCTCAAGAGTAAGGTCATACCCATTTTCTTTCATGCTTTCAAAATCAACGATGAGTTCACAGAGAACTTCAAGAGAGGCAATGGGAGTGAGAAGAGTTCTTGAGGGCTCAACGTACCTTTCTTCAATGATTTGGTCAGCAGATTCTTGAGACATTGCTTGTTGAGAGCAGGAGGCCATTGTTCACAGACTTAGGGTTTTGGAGAACACAGAGATAAACAAGAATTGTAGAAAATAGAACAAGAATTGCAAATAAGAAGGAGAAAGCGATAGAGAGCTAAGTGAGTGATAGTGAGTGTGTGAGGGTGTTAGAAGTGACATATATATAAGAGTGACCAAGAAATAAATAGCAATTAAAAACAATAAACATAATGATTAATAGCTGTAATGATTTCTGACAAGGGAGATAGCGTGAAAAATTTTGGGAACAGTTACCGATGTGACTTGGCGCCTCGATATGTCAACACAGACGTTTCAGTTTTCCAGGTTTGACACGTGTTCATCGTCAGAGAAAATCTGGAGCGTAGGTTGACAGGTGTTTGCTAGAGTGAACTTAGTGATCTATCCTTGAAATGAAAAATTCAGATCTTCTGAATAGATTCTGAAGCAATCTTTCTTCTCACTTCTGAAGAATTATTGGTCAGATGTTCAAAAAAAAAAAATTCTGAGAGTTAAAAATATAGAAATTACATTTTCATTCTGGACATAATTCCATACAGAGATTTTTCAGAATGAAATTAAATCTATCTTCAGCAAGGGGTTTGGTGAAAACATCAGCCCATTGATGGTCTGTGTCTATAAATTTTAAACAAAGAATTCCCTTCTGAGTATAGTCCCTAATGAAGTGATGTTTAATTTCTATATGTTTAGCCCTAGAATGCAAAATATGATTTTTAGAAAGACAGATGGCAGAAGTATTGTCACAGAGAATAGGGATGTTACTCTCGTAAATGTGAAAATCTTCAAGCTGATTCTTCATCCAGAGCATCTGAGTACTGCATCCAGCTGTAGCTATATATTCAGATTCAGCGGTTGATAGTGCAATGGTGGATTGTCTTTTGCTGGACCAAGAGATTAAGTTGTCTCCCAGAAACTGGCAGCTTCCAGAGGTACTTTTTCTTTCTATTCTGTCTCCAGCAAAGTCAGCTTCACAGTATCCTACTAATTTGTATTCTCTGGACTTTCTATAGCAAAGACCAAGATTAGTAGTACCTTTCAGATATCTGAAAATTTGCTTAACTGCTGTTAAGTGAGATTCTCTAGGATCTGATTGGAATCTAGCACAAAGACAGATGTTATAGAGAATATCAGGTCTGGAAGCAGTTAAATAAAGGAGAGAACCAATCATACCTCTGTAGAGCTTATGTTCTACTTTCTTACTTACCTCATCCTTTTCCAGAATGCATGTGGGATGCATAGGAGTTCTGGAAGGCTTACTTTCTGACATGTCAAATTTCTTCAGAAGATCTCTGACATACTTGCTTTGATGTATGTAAGTTCCTTCTGGAGTTTGATTGATTTGAATTCCCAAGAAAAACTTGAGTTCTCCCATTAAGCTCATTTTAAATTCTGCCTGCATAGTCTTAGCAAATTCTTTGCCCAAGGAGCTTTTAGTGGATCCAAAAATTATATCATCGACGTATATTTGACAGATCAGAATGTGATTTTTAAATGACTTACAGAATAGAGTTGTGTCCACCTTCCCTCTGGTAAAATCATTTTCCAAGAGAAAGTTACTTAGTCTCTCATACCAAGCTCTGGGAGCTTGCTTTAGACCATATAACGATTTCTTGAGTTTATAAACATATTCTGGATGTTTTGTGTTTTCAAAACCAGGGGGTTGATGTACATAAACTTCTTCATCAATGTAACCATTTAAAAAAGCACTTTTGACATCCATCTGATAAAGAGTGATGTCATTATTTACAGCAAATGAAATTAAAAGTCTGATAGATTCTAACCTTGCGACTGGAGCAAAGGTTTCTGTATAGTCTATCCCTTCTTGTTGACTATAACCTTGTGCAACCAGTCGTGCTTTGTTTCTGACAACTTCTCCTTGTTCATTTAGTTTATTTCTGAAGACCCATTTGGTTCCAATGATGTTGAAGCCTTTGGGTTTAGGGACTAGATCCCATACGTTGTTTCTGGTGAACTGATTCAATTCTTCCTGCATTGCGAGTATCTAATCATTGTCTGAGAGTGCTTCGTCAATAGAAGTGGGTTCAACCAGAGAGACTAATCCCATGAGAGATTCTTCAGTATTTTTGAATGAGGATCTTGTTCTGATTGGGTCATCTTTCTTTCCCAGAATTTTGTCTTCGGGATGTGTTAGTGAACTTCTGGATTGTCTTTTCTGGATGGATTCTTCAGAAATTGTTGTGACGTTTGGATTTCCTTCTGTAGTGTTTGACTATTTTTATGATGATCTGGTTTCAGTGCTTGTAATTTAAACTTCTATTTTTGCAAGAGATTCATCATGCTTTGGCTTTTGAAGGCCAAGCTTATCATCAAATCTGACACAAATGGATTCTACCACATTTCGTGTTTCTGTGTTATATACTCTGTATCCTTTTGAACGTTCAGAGTATCCTAACATGAAACATTTTTGTGCCTTAGAATCAAACTTGTTCAGAGGATCGTTAGTGTTTAAAATAAAGCAAGTACATCCAAATGGATGAAAGTATGAAATGTTGGGCTTTCTGTTCTTCCACAATTCATATGGAGTCTTTTCCAGAATAGGTATTATAGAGATTATATTCTGAATGTAACACGCTGTATTAACTGCTTCTGCCCAAAAGTGTTTAGCCATGTTAGTCTCATTGATCATGGTTCTGGCCATTTCTTGTAGAGTTATATTCTTGCGTTCTGCAACTCCATTTTGTTGTGGAGTTCTAGGACAAGAGAAATCATGAGAAATGCCATTTTCATTAAAAAATATTTCCAATTTATTGTTTTCAAATTCCCCACCATGATTACTTCTGACTTTTACAATTCTAAACTCTTTTTCATTTTGAACTTGGTTACAGAAAGTAGAGAATACAGAGAGTGACTCGTCCTTGTGTTTTAAGAACTTTACCCATGTCCATCTGCTATAGTCATCTACGATCACTAATCCATACTTCTTACCACTGATGGATGCAGTTTTCACTGGTCTAAACAGATCTATATGTATAAGTTCTAATGGTCTGGAGGTAGAAACAACATTTTTTGGTTTAAAAGAGGGTTTAGAAAACTTGCCTTTTTGACATGCTTCACACAGAACATCTGAGCTGAACTTCAGGTTAGGAAGTCCTCTGACCAGATTGAGTTTGTTAATCTGAGATATTCTTCTCATACTAACATGCCCCAATCTTCTGTGCCAGACCCATTGCTCGTCGTCAGCAGACAAAAGGCATTTTACATTCTGACTTTTTAGTTCAGAAAGCTTTATTTTATAAATGTTGTTCTTTCTCTTTCCATTAAAGAGGATTGTTCCATCTTTCTGACTAACTGCCTTGCAGGACTTTTGATTGAAGATTATATCATAACCGTTATCACTTAATTGACTTATGGATAACAAGTTATGCATTAATCCATCTACTAATAAAACATTAGATATAGAAGGTAGAGTACCGTTACCTATGGTTCCTGAGCCAATGATTTTCCCTTTCTGATTGCCTCCGAAACCTACATACCCTCCAGCTTTAAGTTCCAGACTTTGGAACATATGCTTTCTTCCCGTCATGTGTCGCGAGCATCCAGAGTCCAGGTACCATGATTGGTGTTTCAATCTTCCTGTTAACGACATCTGCAACATATAGGATTTTGTCCTTAGGTACCCATATTTCTTTGGGTCCTTGTTTGTTAGTGTTCACAGAATTCTGGTTGAGTTTTGGTTTCTCAATAGAATTTGAAGAGTAAGATTCACTAGTATATTTTATATCATGTTTGTGTCCATATGTGAAATGAGAGTTTAAAGGTGCGTATTTTATGATCATATCATCAACTTGTTTAGGTTTATAAGGAGCTTCTCCTCTAGGATTAACATATCCTATGCCTTTTCTCCCATTTCTACTAACTCCATAGATCATTAAAGCCATTTTGCTTCTGTCTATGTTTTTAGCTAGAAATTTTTGAAAATCATAGTCGTAATGTTTTAAAATATTATCAGAACTAGTGGGAACTACTGAGTCAAATTTTTTTCTGAGATTTTTGAGATTCAAAGGAGTTGAGTTTTGAAATGGTTTCTTTTAACTCAGAATTTTCTGCTTTTAGTTTTCTGTTCTCTTCAGACTCAGATACCAGACCATGTTTCAGATTCTTATATTTGAGCTGAAGTTTCTGATAATTTTCAAGAATTTCAGATAGACTATCTTCTAATTGAGATCTAGAAAATTTAGAGAATACCTCTTTAGTTTCTGAGTCAGAGTCTGATTCTGATGAGTTGGAGTCATCTGATATGTTGGCCATTAGGTCAATGTTGGCGTGTTCATTTTCTGATTCAGATTCTGCTTCAGAAGATTCCGAGTCATCCCAGGTAGCCATAATACTTTTCTTTCTTTCCTTGTTAAACTTCTTATTTGGCTTTTCTTTCTGCAGCTTAGGACAATCACTTTTGTAGTGTCCAGGTTCCTTGCATTTGTAACACACCACCTCTTTGTTTCTTGACTTTTTGTGTCCAGAAGATGGTTCAGAATGACTGCTTGATCTTCTAGAGTTTCAGAATTTCCTTTGTCTATTTTTCCATAGTTGTTGGACTCTTTTGGAAAGGAGTGATAGTTTATCTTCTTCTGAGGACCCACCAGAGCTTTCTTCTTCTGCCTGAAAAGCTTTAGTTTCATATTTATATTTAGATTTAAGAGCAACAGACTTACCTTTCTTCTGGGGTTCATCTTCTTCTAATTCTATCTCGTGACTTCTTAGAGAGCTGATCAGTTCTTCAAGAGATATTTCGTTGAGGTTCTTGGAGAGCTTTAATGCTGTGACCATGGGTCTCCACACCTTTGGTAAGATTTTGATGATCTTCTTGACATGATCTGCTGTTGAGTGCCCTTTATTCAGAACTTTTAGTCCAGCAACCAGAATTTGAAACCTTGAGAACATTTTCTCAATTGTTTCATCTTCTTCTATTTTGAAGGCTTCATACTTCTGGATGAGTTCCATAGCTTTAGTCTCTTTGACTTGAGTGTTGTCTTCATGCGTCATTCTCAGAGAATCAAATATGTGTTTGGCTGATTCTCTGTTTGTGATCTTCTCATATTCTGTGTGAGAGATCGCACTTAGGAGAATCATTCTGGCCTTGTGATGATTTCTGAAATCTTTCTTCTGTTGATCCGTCATATTTTTCCTTTCAATCTTCTGACCGTCTTTTCCAACAGGATGAGTGTAACCATCAGTTACGATATCCCAGAGATCGCCGTCATGAGCCAGAAAGAAACTTTCGATTAAGTATTTCCAGTAATCAAAATTTTCACCGTCGAACACTGGTGGTTTCCCACTGATTTTGTCATTGTAGTTCTGAACGGATTCCGCCATAGTGTTTTTCTTGAAGGATCTTTTTTTCTGACACGGTTAAGTGTTAGCACCCAGAACCAGGGCTCTGATGCTAATTGAAGAAACGAAAAACACAAGAAAGGGGGTTTGAATTGGGGTTTTCTAAAATTTAAAGCAAAAAGGACACGTTGGTTATCCTGGTTCGTTTGAACTCAAACTACTCCAGTCCACCCGCCAAGGTGATTTCGCCTCTCTCTCTCTCTTGAGGACTTAATCCACTAATCAATAAGGATTACACAATCACAGAGACAACTGTCAATGTCTTCTTGAGTTTTAACCACAACTCGGTTATCTCAAGGAATTACAAAAGTAAATGAATAAGTGTGTATAAGGTGCTTCTAATAAGCTATATCACAACTGTGATGTTTACACAATATTTTAATCGAATTTGAAAACTGATGAAACTTGATGAATTGTAAGGTGTATGCGCGCAAGTGTATTTGTCATATGTGCAAGGGCTCCTTTAAATAGATGAAATTATTTTGATCCGTTGGAGACGTGAGAACTATTTTTGGAGGTTGATAAAACGCCATTGAATGCTCTTTCCCAAAATACAGATTTTGTCTGGTACAATCCGTTACTTTGTGATACTCATAAATATGAAGGATGGCGTATCAGAATCCATGTTGAATTGTTGAATTATCAGAGTTTCTGGATCAAGGCAGCTTTGGTGCTGAAGGCGTTGTAATACCCCAAATTTTGACCACTTAGATTTTCCATCATTGTGAAAATCATCATCACAATATGGATGAACCATCATGCTTCATTAGCCTCCCCAAAGATGGGTGAACATCCACTACAATCAAAATTAGGGTTTCAAGCCCTCTCTGAGTGCTTAGACAAAGGATCAATCAAGAAATGACATGATCTTCAACTTGTCTAATCTCTTAAATATCCACAATGGATCAAAAAGGACTCCCACTTCAAGGATTAAGCACAAGGCTGCTCCCTTCTAGGTGGATCAAGTCTCAAGATCGACAGTGTCACCAAATTAGGGTTTTGGTCGACCAGGGCCTCTAGATGGAAATTTTCATCTGGGCATAAGGCAATGATCCAAAACATGACCCAATATGCTTCATGGAACCTCATGAACCCATGCATCAAGTCAATTTTGCCTCAGGGGATGCATTCATCAAAAATCAGGAATTAGGGTTTCTTGACCTAATTCACCCCTAAGTTGACTTTTGGGACAAACCATGAGCCAAGACCTCAAGAGATGATTTGAGGGTCTCTAATACACCATATTGATCCATTTGGAACAATGGATTGATCCAAGAAGCTTGAGCAACAAGTCTCATTTTCATCTGCACCACAATTAGGGTTTTAAGGGAAAAGTCAACTGTAACTTTGACTTTTGACCAAGACATGCTCCCAAACCCTAATACATGATTTAATATACCCTATGACACCCATGGAACATGTCCATCAAGTTTGATTTAGGTCAAGGACATGATTTCCTGAAGAATTGCACAGTTTGGAATTCATCTGATAAAAAGTCAACTGTGCACAAAAGTCAACTTTGACTTTTTGAGATTTTTCACCAAAATGGATTTTTAACCCTAAAATGATGTTAATGTATGATTTGAATCATCATTCATCAAGAAAAATCAAGAAAAGTGAGATAACTTGTAAAAGGGGTAACCATAAAACTTAGAAATTTTTCTAAGTTAAAAATAAAGTGGCAAAGGTACCAACTTTGGAGGACCATAACTCCTAAACCACAAAGCCATTTTTTCTCATCCAAAGATGGATTTGTAGCCCTCATTATCACCTACAAAAACTTCAACTACAAGTCATTCCAATTCATTAAGGATTTTGAGTTATGGAGTGATCAAAGTGGCTGAAAAGTGAAAATG
Organism: Lathyrus tuberosus; assembly: GCA_022829125.1. Taxonomy (NCBI): domain Eukaryota; kingdom Viridiplantae; phylum Streptophyta; class Magnoliopsida; order Fabales; family Fabaceae; genus Lathyrus; species Lathyrus tuberosus. The sequence continues at coordinate 4,711,781 of JALAZF010000430.1, read as the reverse complement.
TCACTTTTTCCAACACTTAGTGAAATTTTCACTAAGTCAGAATTTGCCTTCACTTTTTGCCAAATGTAGGGGGGTTTTTCACTTGGAATCAAAAGAGATCAAAACCAAACTTGTTCAAACAGTTGTTGTATCATGTAAGAGCTTTCCAAAATGGCCAAGATCATTGCCAAATTCAACCTACACCATGAGATACAACATTGCCAAGTTGCCTTGCTGAAATCTGTCAAGGCAAGGCAGAAGTTGCCTTGCCAAGTTGCCTTGCCAAAATCAGCCAAATTCAATTGCTCCAATCCACTTGGACACCTCAGAGGATTGAATCTAAAGGGGACAATCACTGAGCCAAGCCTCCAAAGTCCATGGAACAAGAAATAGCATGTTGAACCTAGAGTTGCCAAAATAGGGACAAGACTTCAAATTTGGAATGAGGCATTCAATGGAACCATCAAGGTGGCATGGACTGAGCCATTCTCATCTGAAATCAGTCAAGACTTATCCAAGACCAAGGGGACCAAAGCTCTGTGCCCTAACCTCTAGTCAATGGCTAGAGGAGACTTGGATTTTCATTGGCCAACATTGAGGAAACCTACTTACCAGCTGCCATGCACTATTCCTTACAAAATAAACTTGCTCTACTATAAATAGAGCTTAATTGTGGTCAGTTTAAGTACACTAAAGCCATCTAACAGATGCTTTCCTCAAAATCTCTTTCTCTTGGCAAAAATGTCTTTCTTAGCAAGGTAGCTATTGAGTTTTGAGTTTGAGAGCAATTCTGCACAAACCAATCACTCACACATCTCACATACATCACATATGAGCTGATCAAACACTCACATAACTTCTGAAACATCAATTTCATGAAATCACCAGCTGGTTGCTCAAATTTTCAAACAAGGTGCAGCTGAGGTACCACAAAATGATCCAGCCAATTTCAATCAAGTCCAACCATCCAAACACAATCCATAGGGTGTAGGGAAGCTGTTCAGATCATCACCACTCATCTGTAACACCTCCAAATCAAAAATCACTCTGAACTTGCTGTCACGGCTTGGAGGTAAGCACATACTTGGTAATCTCTCAATCTATGCATATTTCCTCGCACAATAATTTGGCCATATGTTCATAATCATGCATGGAATGTTTTCCCTCAATTAATTGCATTGTTTGAATCGTGTATCAAAAATCCTAGCCTTCATGCAGAAATTAGGGTTCTTGAGGTTTCTTCGTGATTTCTTGTTGTATGTTTAATTTAAATGAAATTAAAGTACATAGACATGATCGTGAGGTTGAGACGAGCATAATGATATGTGGATTGCATGATATGATTACGTATTCATGGAGTTTGGATGGAAAACGCAAATCTGAGAAACCAAGAACACGCGCGTGTTCTTCAGCCTGTTCTTGGCGCCATTTTTCATATATTCAAATATTTGAATTTTGTGATTTTGTTTAATTGATTCAAAAATTAATTTCTCTCTGAGTTTTAATGATTTTGAGTTGATTCTTTTTTTAATAATTCACAAAAATGTTAAAATATTTTATTTTATCAAAAAATCCCAAAAATATTATTTATTTCATATAATTGATATTTTTGTAAGGAATTAATATTTTGATTGTTTTTGGCATTTTAAATATTTTTTCTACATTGATTTTGCAACTTTTAATGCTTTCTAATTATTTTGTAGGTCAATACTTAATTTTTGAAGCATTAATCCAAGATCACAATTTGTTTTCCATGTGTTAAATAATTTTTGATCATTTTAATTGAATTTTTATTCAATTAAATACATTTTTGAAAACAAATTAGGGTTTTGGATTAATTCAACCCTCATAAATCATTTTCAAATACACTTTGGGCCTCTATTAGAGTGTAAGACCCAATCCTTTCTTTTGACCAAATCATCTTTGGGCCTCACTTATTATATAAGTCCCGATACCGTCAAAAAACAAACGGCGCGATCGTCGCCTTTTCAAAAATCATCTGGGCCTACCCTCGAGTAGTAAGACCCATTTATTTTTCTTCAAAACTTTTTGGGCCTCTTGAGAGAGTGTAAGACCCATCCCCCCTTGTACAAAAACTTTTTGGGCCTCACTCATTGTATAAGTCCCTCTGTACAAGTAAACGGCGCGATCGTCGCCCGTTTAAAAATAAAACTCATCTGGGCCTCTCCTTGAGCTATAAGACCCATTCAAAACACTTTGGGCCTCTATTAGAGTGTAAGACCCAATCCCCCTTTTAACCAAAACATTTTGGGCCTCACTTATTGTATAAGTCCCTCTGCGTTAAAAGAAAACCTCGGGGCGATCGAAAAATCATTTGGGCCTACCCTCGTGTTATAAGCCCCACTCTTTTCTTTAAACCTTTTTGGGCATCTTGAGAGAGTGTAAGACCCATCCCTTTGTACAGAAAACCTTTTTGGGCCTCAGTCACTTGTATAAGTCCCTCTGTACAAAGTCAAACAGTGCGCTCACTGATAAAACCCTGGGCCTCTCCTTGAGCTGTAAGCCCCAAATCTTTCTTTTTCAAAGCACTTTCTCCTTTGATTTTGAATATACTGTTGTTTTTAATCTTTCTTTGTTGAACAACTAACCAAACAGCATGGAAGCACTACAACCGAGTAAGTGGTTATCGCTTTCATTTACTGCTTTCATATTATAAACTGTATTGTGGGGATGCTCACTGTAAGTCTCCTTTCATAAACTCATATCTACTGTGTAATAATAGTATAGATATTTCGAGTTTCCCCGGCAACTACGTCTAGAACTAGGTGACGCCGTTTCACTTATTCGTAGAAATAGACGCCTAGATCCCCAATAGGAGCACCAGATACAGTCTTCTCTTCGGCTGTCCTCCTTAGGAATCGTCAAGAAGCTCTACTCCCCAAGATGAATGTATTCTCCGTGAATGGCATCTTTGAGTTTCTTCCCAATTCTCGAACTTTCCTGACTTGATCTATTCCTTGTGGATAGCTTGCCTTGAATGTCTCGGGGTTTGGGTACCCACTACGGTCATAATCTTGGACCTTAACTAAGGAACCCTCTTTAAAAGCTAAAAGTCGCTGGATAGTAAACCTCGCACGTTTACCAGTGGTTTTCATCTTTAAAAGAGTTATCTCTCCTAATGGAAAGGAGATGATAGACCCACGGGCTTCTTAAAAGCAACGGCCTCCTCTTGGGCATTATTCAAGGACCCTACGGCTTCTTAGAAGTATTCACAGCCTCCTCTTAGGCTTCGTATAATGATCTCTTCCTTCGGGAATGATAGCCTCCTCTTGGGCTTCGTACAAGGACCCGTCGGCTTCTTAAAAGTTTCTAGCCTCCTCTTGGGCTTCGTACAAATTGTCCCGACGACCTCCTAGAGGTATAGGAACAGAACCTAGTCATCCTCATAGAACAGTCCTTTCATAGAGTCTACTACCGTTTCTCAAAGCATAGTACAAAAGATAAAACTCTAGACACAGACAGTCTAACTTCCTTGAGTCTCAAAGACATTCTCAAGCACCCTTCGTTAAATAGGAAGGAAACCCGCAGACTCGGATAGTCTCGATACCCTTTGGATTTCCCGTTTCCTCAAAGAGAAGGAAATATCCCTGATCCTCAAATTAAAACCCTGTGTACAGTGTTAATCATATAAGAACTGATTTTCTCTTTTAAATCAGTATATTGGATCTGTCACTCAACTGAAACAGTTACAAATAGCCTCCATCTCGGGCTTCGTACGAGATACCAAAATTCTCCCCAGTGGAGTCAAAACAACCTTTTCGCCTCTCTCTCGGGCTTTGTACGAGATACAAAAACACTCTCTTACTGAGTATAAAAGATTCTCCAACTGAGTCAACTCTTTGCTAGCCTCCTCTTAGGCTTTGTATAACGATATGCCCCACTGGGTCAAAAACTTTTAGCCTCTCTCTCGGGCTTTGTACGAGACACAAAATAGCCTCCTCTTAGGCTTTGTATAATGATTTTCCTAGCAGAAATTAGCCTCCTCTTAGGCTTTGTATAATGATTTTCCTAGCGGAAATTAGCCTCCTCTTAGGCTTTGTATAAGAAAACCACTGGTTGATCCAATCGACCTTTTAGCATCAAAGTTGTGCCTTGTTCACAGTACACAAACATCAACAACTCCTTTCCCTTCATCTAATCGCTGTAAGCGGCAAGCCTCTGGATCATCTATATCCATGCCACTGTCCCTCTTTTAGCATGAGAAATTCCTAAGGAAAGATGGCATTGCTCTACACTGAGTTAAAGTCTTCTCCTTCAGGTTAAAACCCTTTCTTCGGAAATTATGGCATTGCTCGGATCCGCGTATCCCAGTTAAAGTAATTCTCCTTCCCCCTCTTTAGAGGTGACAAATACTCTCTAAAGTCGAGGTCCTTTTGCTTCACGTCTTGGGATTTGAACAAGACACAAATAGACCTTTTAGCTTCACATCTTGGGCTTTGAACAAGATACAAATCACCTTTCGCTTCATGTCTTGGGCTTTGAACAAGACACCAAAACACCCATTTCCTCCCATAGAATAGGAGGAACTACGAACGCTCTGATTTCCCTGTTTCGGTAAACGGGAATACGTAGGCATAAGATCGAAAGAAAAGATCTTAGCGAGCGCAATCAACAAAAAACCCAAATCCCATATCTTCGTCAATCAAAAGCAGTAATTCAAAAGCATCAGTCCTAACATCCTAGTCCTTATTCCCCGCCAGAAACCTTCTGCCCAGGTAAAAAAGAAAGAGAACAGTATTGGCGAAAATACAAATAACCAGTACAAAGGCCCCCCCACATTGATAGCATCCGTAACCTAACAGACCGCTGTTTAAACTCAGTATGCAAGCAGGGTTAATTGGAGACATCTATTTCCCTTCCTTATTCAGCTCACAATAGGATAAAAAATGAATCGACCTGTAGTTCAAAGCTCAAACCGCAGAGAGTGGCCAGCGCTTAAGAACCGTGTCCAAAATCGCTCGCTACAGAAAAGTAGCGCCCACCGTGGGGCCGATCTTTCTTTCTTTCTGTTTTCCTTGTAAAATGGCGACTCTGCTGGGGAGTCTCCTTTTCTGCCTTAGGGCATCATCCCCGTTTTCCACGGAAAATGGGAACTCAGCTGAGGAGAAAGATTGACCTATGCTGGTCCATCTCTTAGGCAGGGAACCACAGATTGGGGCTTCCGCCAGGGAACCCATTTCTGTCAGGAACTTAAGATTCATAGCTTTATAAGTCTAGGATGATTAGGACAAATATATATACTGCTTTTCCTAATTGTTATACGTGTTTATTTTTCTGCTACTGGGAATGCGTGTGATGCCGCATGTGGTGAGATTGAGTATACACTTAAGAAAAGCCAACCTTTTTCGTAGTGCGGAAGCTATCAGAAATAGCTGTTACGCGATACTACCCTCATTTGAGGCTGGTGATCTATTCTCGGTGAATGACACTTACTCTAAGATTGCACACAACTCGCTGGCGATCCGCTTGTTGTCTGCCTTCCTGGGAGGAGCTGATGATAATGAGTACAGGTACAAAAATCACCCTAGTATAAACCTTTGGGGATGGGTAGAGCCTTGACTTCATGACAACGACCCTTTGACCCCATGTTTTTTCTATGTTTTTGTGTGCTGCATTCATGCATTCATTTAATAAAACATTAAAACATTCAAAAAAAAATTTCTCTTCTAGTCTCTCTGTTTTTCAAATTAAACTAAGACTGTGATTGCAAATATCAGAGAAAAAGATTGCATTAATGGATTTCGGTAGAAGGAGAACTCACCAGTATACCTTCAAGGTTCCAAAACTAGGGGATTTGAGAAAGTTAGCGAGGATGATCGTTAACCCAGAGGCTTTCAGAGCCAAGCACGGTGGTTTGCTACCACTGTTAAGAGTCCATGTGATTAAGGGGATCATGGACGCGCTCATTCAATTTTATGATCCGGTTTATCATTGTTTCACATTCCCAGATTACCAGCTATCACCAACGCTGAAGGAGTATTCTTATCTGACTGATTTACATATCACTGATCGAGCTCCATTTTCTGGACTGGAAGAAATTCCAAAGAATCATACTATTGCAATAGCAATTCATTTGGACGAGTCTGAGGTCCGGACTCACATGACCACTAAGGGTGGCACCCAAGGTTTGCCAGCCCAGTTCTTGACAAAAAAGGCTCTGTACTTTGCTAGTATAGGGAACATGACTGCTTTTGAAAGCATCTTTGTCTTGCTCACCTACGGATTATTTTTGTTTCCCAACATCAATAACTTCGTCGATATCAACGCTATTAAGGTTTTTCTCATTGGAAACCCTGTGCCGACTTTGCTCGTAGATGCGTATCATTCTGTACACTTAGGAAATTTGTACAGCGGAGGGGAGATCACATGCTGTGTACCTTTGCTCTACAAATGGTTTATCTCTCACTTGCCCAAGTCTGCCGCTTTTTGGGATTGCAAGAGTGTCTTACGTTGGTCACAGAAGATCATGTCTCTCACCAACTCTGATATAGATTGGTGTAATAGGATTTATGAGGGAATCAGAATCATTGACTGTTGTGGAAACTTCCCCAGCGTACCCCTCATAGGAATTAAAGGAGGAATCAACTATCATCCGATATTAGTTCTTCGTCAATTTGGATACTCGATGAGACACATCCCACTGGGTGTTCATCTGGAAGGTCTTTTCTTCGAAGAAGGAGAAAGTGACAGAGCACTAAAGATGGAAATAGTGCAAGCTTGGAAACATGTTCATAAGAAAGGATGAGAGTCTCTGGGAAAACCGGAATGTGTCTCGGTGGAGCCTTATCTCCATTGGGTACAAACTAGAGCTCTCAAGCTAAAGATGCCTTATCCTCGTTACGGAATTCTTCCGCCGAGGGAAATTGTCATGTACTTCATGACGGAAACTGAAAGGCTTCAGGTTACTTTCAACAAAGTTCAAAAGGAAAGAAGATCTTGGAAGAACAAGTACCGCACCCTCGACGTAGAGTGTATCCAAATACAGCAATTACTGAAAGAGAAAGATGCTCTGATTGAAATTTTGGAGCAGCATGCTGTAGAGAATCAAGATGACCAAAGGAATTTGCTCGCTCCTTTAACCTGGCAAAGGAATGACAACCCGACAACGGCCCAAGCTCCCCGGTCAAAGAAGAGGACTCGGGACCCATTAGTTTAGGTTTCTGTTTCTGCACTTTGTAATCTACTGTATTTCCATTTCTGTAATCCTTTGGAATCCAATAAAAAGGGGTTTCCCCACTGTTTGATATTTGCAATCTAATTGTCGAAGTTTATTTTAATTAAACCTAAAAACAATTAATATAATCATTGCATTCATCATTCTCACATCGCGTATTCTTCTTCCTTACGAATCTCACGTTTGTGTCTCGATTCTAGAGTCAAACTGTCTCATTCGTATAATACTCGGGCCAATCGTCAGAAAAAGATGGATGATCTTGAGGAAGAAAATAGAGAGTTGAAAGAAGAGATCGACGCTCTGAGAGAGGATATGAGAAAGCTTCGTAACGACATGCAAGCCATGGCAGAAGCTCAGCTACAAAGAACTGTGATCTCAGAGATCACCTCAACGCCCATCATAGAAAAGTATGATCCAAGGTATCAGATGCCGAAAGATCGTCATTGGGGCATGCCTGTTAACTATATCCCGGAAGGATATGTTCCGCCGATCACTGAAGATCAGGGAATCGCAACAGAAGCCGCTGGGCCTGAAGGTTACAAACTTCGGGAAAGCGAAGATGCCAGGGGCATACTCAAGACTCCTGAAGGTTACAAACTTCGGGAGGCGCCAAGACTTACTGCCGTAGTCACGGTACCACCCCCTGTGGTACACACTGTCCCGGAAGGACAGATTCCACGGACACCTTCTGGTAAGAAGGAAACTATGTTTGACAGAATGGATGAATTCCAGGAGCAGTTCTTGGAAATGCAGAAAGAGCTGCAAGCCATTTGCGGTCAGGATCTATTTGGAAAGGACGCCGCAGACCTCTGCTTGGTCCCAAATGTAAAAGTCCCGCACAAGTTCCAAGTGCCCAACTTTGAAAAATACAAGGGTAACTCTTGCCCTCAGAGCCATCTGGTGATGTACGCTCGGCGGATGTCAGCCCAGACGGAGAATCAGGACCTGCTGATTCACTACTTCCAGGATAGTTTAAACGGTGCCGCACTCAAATGGTACATGGGTTTAAACCGTACTACAATCAGTACATTCAGAGATCTTGGTACTGCCTTCATCCAATAATTCAAGTACAATTTGGACATGGCACCCGACAGAGATCAACTCAGATCAATGTCGCAAAAGGACAAGGAAACCTTTAAGGAGTATGCTCAAAGGTGGCGTGAAATTGCCGCTCAAATTTGTCCACCTCTTGAGGAAAAAGAGATGACAAAAATCTTCTTAAAGACCTTAAGCTCATTTTACTATGACCGAATGATTGCCAGTGCGCCCAGTGATTTCACCGAAATGGTCGGCATGGGTGTACGTCTTGAGGAAGCCGTCCGAGAAGGACGTTTGGTAAAAGACACTGGATCAACGAGCGGTACTAAAAAATACGGTAGTGCTCTCCCTAAGAAAAAAGAGCAAGATATTGGGAATATCTCTCTCGGAAAGCAAAGGCGCGTTATCAGCCAGTAGCAGCTGTTACTCTTGCTATCGGCCCCGCGCCTGTTCCTATGTATCAACCTCAGATTGCGTAGAGCCAACCTGACCAACAAAGGACACAACAGCCTCTTCAGCAGGCTCGTCCCCCATATAACAACAACCGTATAACACGGCCACCAGGATTTGATCCTATACCTGTAACGTACGCAGAACTGTTTCCGTTACTGCTAGCCAAGGGGTACATCCAGACTAAGTCTCCCCTTTCAATTCCGGAAAATCCGCCTTTTTGGTTTAAAGCGGATCAAACATGCCCTTATCATCAAGGAGGTTCAGGGCATAACATTGAGACTTGTCTCAATTTCAAATCCGACGTGCAAAAGCTTGTTAGGAGCGGGCTCTTATCTTTCAAAGATACGAATCCTAATGTTCTTACGAACCCGCTGCCTCAACATGAGAAAGCTGCAGTCAATCTGATTGAGAAAGAGACTAACAATGTCTATCAAATTCACGATGTACTCTTGTTAAAGACCAATCTGGTCAGGATGCATTGTAGACAGAGTGGATATGACCATGTGCCACCTCATAATTATCACCAGTGTGATATCTGCTCTAAAGACAACCAAGGATGTTCTGTAGTGCAAGCAGCTCTACAGGAACAAATGGATCTCGGATGGATCCAGGAGCACCGAGTTCGTGGAGTTAACATGGTCTCTACGAATTCTAACGTCATTCAAAACCACGACATCCGTGTGATGAATGTCAACTTGGTGGCGATGCACTCAAGGCAAAGCCAGTATCATAATCTGCCGCGGCACGATTACAGTTCCTGTCTGATTTGCTCGGTAAACAAACAGGGATGCTCTTTCATACAAGAGGCCCTCCACCGTCAGATGGATCTTGGATAGAACCAAGACTACCATGATAGGAACTCCTATCAAATCAACATGGTTCAGATCTTCGACATCCGCGTAATGAATACCAACCTGGTAGAGTTACATGCTGAGCAGGTCTGACTCGGATTCTTAATATCACACGATTATCAAAACTGTAAGGCAGGTTGCGAAAACGATCGAGGTTGTACCCTTGTCCAGGAGGCACTTCAGCACTTGTTAAATCACTGGTGGATGCCAATCTATATGGACGAAGATACTCAGCAGATTAGTATCAATAACAGGAATCCTACTCGTCGTCAAAGTCAAGATGTCCGATCAATGGAAGGTAACCTAGTGAGGTTACATTGTATTCAAAGTGGGCGTGGCCAGGTGCCACCACACAACTATGACAGTTGTAGCGTCTGTTCGGAAAGTAACCAAGGGTGTTACCTTGTGAGAGCCGCTCTTCAGGGTCAGATCGATCATGGAGAAATTCATCCATATCCAGGTTCAGGACCCATCATTTGGTCGCCGAACTACCTTGCCGATCAAGTTGAGGATGTTGTCACGATCTCTGGTCATCACCAGATCAGGGATGTTTTTACCATCGTCCCTCTACTTGACGAATCTAGAGTTCCCAACCGGGAACGGATCGAGGTTACTTATGATGGTCAGAAAAATTAGAAGGTTCCCATAGTCATCTATCTACCGGGACCATTACCGTATGAATCAGCTAAGGCGATCCCTTACAAATACGGTGCAACAACAATTGAGAATGGAAAAGAAATTCCATTACCCTCCGTCGTGAATATTGCAGACGTCAGTCGTGTAACACGGAGTGGTAGAATCTTCAACCGAGGGGTTAGGGAAGCTAACAAAGAAAAGGAACTTCAGGCAGAAATTCCTGATCCGCCAGTCGGTCAATCTAGTAATCCCGACTTTTCAAAAGACAAAGATGAGATGCTAAAGCTCATCTAAAGGAGTAAATATAACATTGTTGATCAACTGTTACAGACTCCTTCAAAGATCTCAGTATTATCACTGTTACTCAGTTCAGAAGCACATAGAGAGGCTCTACAGAAAGTCTTGGAGCAAGCCTTTGTGGAACAGGATGTAACAATCAGACAATTCGATAGCATTGTCTCTAACATCACTTCCTGCAATAATTTGGGATTTAGTGATGAAGAATTACCCGAAGAGGGTCGCCGTCATAACATGGCGCTCAACATTACAGTTAACTGCCAGGGCGATGCTTTAGCCAATGTACTGGTAGACACAGGGTCAGCCCTGAATGTTATGCCGAAGTACACTTTGATGCAATTATCATTTAAGGGCCCTCCGATGAGAGTCAGCGAGGTTGTCGTCAAAGCATTCGACGGATCTAGAAAAACAGTTATCGGCGAAGTTGATCTTCCCATAACTATTGGTCCTCACACTTTCCAAATCACTTTCCAGGTCATGGACATCCGGGAAACATACAGTTGTTTATTAGGAAGACCTTGGATACATCAGGCTGGAGCAGTCACTTCGACCCTCCACCAAAAGCTAAAGTTCGTCAAGAACGATCAACTTGTCATGGTTTATGGGGAACAAGCCTTACTTGTGAGTAACCTATCATCATCTACTTGTGTGGAACCCGAGGAGGTTATTGGAACTCAGTTCCAGGCACTATCGGTGAACAAGAACGATCAGTACGAAGAAGGAATTTCAATTTCTTCATACAAAGATGCTATCAAAGCGGTCGAGAGTACCGATACGACAGGATGGGGACGGCTTGTCATTCCTATTGACAATAAAACAAAGAAGGGTCTTGGTTTTTCTGCGACCTGTACCCAGATAGCCGCCAACGATGAGAGTCTTCATCCCCTTCAAAACTTCTTCCACAGTGGAGGTTTTCTTCACCCAGTGTCTCAGACAGTTCATGCTATCAATGAGGAAGATCCCTCTGACACAGATGAAGAATGGAAGTCCTACCTTAACAAGGACGGCTATATGTCTCAGGAAGAGGTGCCTATGCCTTTTTGCTTTCCTACAGAAAGTCCGAGATTTATACCAAGATCAGATGTTGAAATGATCTACGGAGATTATGATCCGGAAGGATGTCGTGCTCCGCCAAATTCATTAGAGGAAGACACTCTGATGAAAGACAACTTTGACCGCAATTACTATGGCCCGATGGATGGCCTGCCAATGTGGCAGCCTTACCCAGGAAACTTGGGGCAAGAAAGTCAGCCGAGTAACGAAACTCAGCTGAGCGTCATTGAACAGAATACCTGTGTCCCCACCATGTCATGGGATCAACATTCAGGTCATTCGGAAACTACTCAACATGAAGATGAATTCGGAACGTTTGTCGGACTTGAATTCATCAACTATGCTTTTCCCGAGGTCAACGTCATCGAGAGAAGTGACTCCTCCAGTTCCAAAGAAGTTTGGGACACTCTGGGACAACCAAGTGGAAAATTCGACTATATGGTCAAGTACACCGCTCCCGAAAGCTCTCGTATCAGGCTCGAAGACATCCAGCCAACTGGATGGGGAGATACAGCTGAGAGCACCAATGCTATGCAAAATGCAACAGAGGAATCCTCCTACTTCAATTCTGCCTGGGGAACAGATTCCAATGATCCTACTCCACCAGAAATCAGCGTCATTTCTGAAGACAAATCAAGGAAGGTGCCAGACTTTGTGATTCACCGAGGAGTTCGCCGCCAATGGGTTACCGTCAAGGTTCCGAAGGTCGTTCATCAGTCAAAGTAATTGCCATCTTTAACCTTTCACCCTGCCCAGGTGAAACGGATATTTTGATAGGGCTCGCTTTCTGTAAACTTACCTCTTCGCTTTGCCCAAAGCGACAGAGTTTTGTTTTATAGGGCTGTAGTTTCAAGATTCGACTTGTTCATTAATAAAATAACGTCGTTCTGTAATTTCCGCATTAATTGCTGTTTTCTCTTTTTGCTTTTTCAGAAAATGGTAATCCTAAAAAACATTCAATAATAAAAACAAGCAGTAAAATCAAAACACTGCACACACTTACATTTTCTCTATCTCTTCTAAACACGAATCATCACGTCATGCAGATTGCTTGTTTTATACCCCGTTGAAACATACGATCCGATGCCTTCTTCCAACTTTGAGTTCCCGGTATTCGAGGCTGAAGAAGAAAATGACAACTAAATTCCAGAAGAGATCTCCCGACTACTCAGACAAGAGGAAAGGTCCATTGAACCTCACAAAGAACCATTGGAAACGGTAAACTTGGGTTCAAAAAAAGAGAAAAAAAGAAATCAGGATCGGAGCATTGCTCAGTCCAACTGCCAGAGAGGGTTTGATAAAGCTTCTCAAAGAATTCCCCGATGTGTTCGCTTGGTCCTATCAGGATATGCCAGGGTTGGATACCAGCATCGTGGAACATCACTTACCATTGAGATCGGAATGTCTGCCAGTAAAGCAAAGGTTGAGACGCACTCACCCGGACATGGCCATCAAAATCAAAGAGGAGGTACAGAAACAGATCGATGCGGGTTTCCTCGCTACATCTGAATATCCTCAATGGTTAGCCAACATCGTACCCGTTCCCAAAAAGGACGGAAGGGTCAGAATGTGTGTTGATTACAGAGATTTGAACAAGGCAAGTCCAAAGGACGACTTTCCTTTACCACACATTGACATGCTGGTTGACAGCACAACAAGGTTCAAAGTATTCTCCTTCATGGATGGATTCTCGGGCTATAACCAGATCAAAATGGCGCCGAAAGACATGGAGAAAACTTCGTTCATTACCCCATGGGGTACCTTTTGTTACAAAGTAATTCTGTTCGGTTTAAAGAATGCCGGGGCAACCTATCAAAGGGCCATGACTACTCTGTTTCATGACATGATACACAAAGAAATCGAGGTATATGTCGATGATTTGATTGCAAAATCAAGAATAGAGGATGAGCACGTTGAACATCTGTCAAAATTGTTCGAACGTCTAAGAAAATTCAAGCTCCGCTTGAATCCCAACAAGTGCACCTTCGGTGTCCGTTCAAGGAAACTACTAGGGTTCATCGTCAGCCAGAAAGGGATTGAGGTTGATCCTGACAAGGTCAAGGCCATTCAAGAAATGCCTTCTCCGAAAACTGAAAAACAAGTCAGAGGATTCCTGGGACGTTTGAACTACATCTCCAGATTCATATTCCTTATGACCGCCACTTGTGCGCCGATTTTCAAGTTATTGAAAAAGAACCAGGACTGCGTTTGGACAGAAGACTGCCAAACTGCCTTCGACAGTATCAAGGAATATCTGTTGAATCCGCCGATTCTATCACCTCCAGTGGAAGGAAGACCATTAATCATTTACCTCACAGTCCTAGAGGACTCAATGGGATGTGTACTTGGCCAATAAGACGAAACTAAACGGAAAGAGTCTGCCATTTACTATTTAAGCAAGAAATTCACCGACTGCGAGACTCGGTACACAATGCTTGAGAAAACTTGTTGCGCTTTGGCTTGGGCAGCCAAACGTCTTCGCCAGTACATGATTCGTCATACTACTTGGTTGGTCTCCGAAATGGATCCAATCAAGTACGTTTTCGAAAAACCTGCTCTCACGGGAAGGATTGCCCGTTGGCAGATGTTACTATCAGAATATGACATAGAGTACCACGCTCAGAAAGCCGTTAAGGGAAGTATTTTTAGCCGATCATTTGGCTCATCAACCGATTGACGATCAAGAATCAATCGGGTTTGACTTCCCAGACGAAGATGTCATGTATCTAAAGATGAAAGATTGCGATGAACCGCTACCCAGTGAAGGGCCAGAACCAGGTTCCCAGTGGGGACTCATCTTTGACGGAGCAGTTAATCATTATGGAAATGGAATTGGGGCAATCATTGTTACCCCTCAGGGTTCCCACATTCCTTTCACTGCCAGACTTACGTTCAAATGTACGAACAACGAGGCCGAATACGAAGCATGTATTATGGGTCTCGAAGAAGCGATTGATTTAAGGATAAAAAACTTGGACGTATACGGCGACTCAGCCCTAGTTATTAACCAGATAAAAGGAGATTGGAACACATACCAATCAGGATTGATTCCTTACAAAGACTACGCAAGAAGGTTGTTACCTTTCTTCAACAGAGTTGAGTTTCATCATATCCCTCGTGATGAGAATCACATGGCTGACGCATTAGCCACTCTCTCTTCCATGATTAGTGTAGGTCGGTGGAATGACATACCTAAGATCGACATAATGCGCCTTGAACGGCCCGCTTACATCTTCACAATTGAAGTAGTCATAGACGACAGACCTTGGTATCACGATATCAAATGCTTCCTTTAGAAACAAGAGTACCCATCTGGGGCACTCAGAAAAGACAGGAAAACCCTCAGAAGGTTGGCTGGAAACTTCTTCCTGAGCGGTGACACTCTTTATAAGAGAAATTTTGACATGGTCTTGCTCCGATGCGTCGACAGACCAGAAGCAGACATGCTCATGAAAAAAATTCATGAAGGATCCTTTGGCACTCATGCCAACGGACGCACAATGGCGAGAAAAATTCTCAAGGCCGGGTATTATTGGTTGACCATGGAATCCGACTGCTACAAGTACATGAGGAGGTGTCACAAGTGTCAGATATACTCCGACAAAATTCATGTACCGCCATCACATCTCAAAGTTCTTTCTTCCCCGTGGCCTTTTTCCATATGGGGAATCGACATGATTGGCATGATTGAGCCCAAGGCTTCAAACGGACATCAGTTCATCCTGGTAGCCATTGACTATTTCACCAAGTGGGTCGAAGCAGCGTCATTCGCCAATGTAACCCGACAAGTGGTGGTCCGATTCATCAAAAACAATATCATCTGCCGTTATGGTGTTCCAAGCGAGATCATTACTGATAATGGATCTAACTTGAACAATAAGATGATGAAAGAGTTATGCGCAGAGTTCAAGATCGAACACCATAACTCATCTCCCTACCGATCCAAGATGAACGGAGCGGTAGAAGCGGCTAACAAGAACATCAAGAAGATCGTTCAAAAAATGGTTGTAACCTATAAAGATTGGCACGAGATGCTACCCTTTGCTCTTCACGGTTATCGAACATCTGTCCGCACTTCAACAGGGGCTACCCCTTTCTCTCTAGTATATGGCATGGAGGCAGTGCTTCCCATAGAAGTAGAGATCCCGTCAATCAGGGTATTGATGGAAGCTAAGCTCACCGAAGCTGAATGGTGTCAAAGTCGACACGACGAACTGAACTTGATCAAAGAGAAGCGAATCATGGCACTATGCCACGGTCAGTTGTATCAACAAAGAATGAAGAGGGCGTTCGACAAAAAGGTATGACCTCGTGTCTTCAGGAAAGGAGACCTCGTGCTCAAAAAGATACAATCATTTCTCACTGACTCTCGGGGCAAATGGACCCCAAATTATGATGGCCCCTATGTGGTCACGAAAGCTTTCTCAGGCGGCGCCTTGAGACTTGCAACCATGGACGGAGAGGAATTTGCCTACCCCACGAATGTTGATGTAGTCAAGAAATACTTTGCCTAAACTAAAAAAAAAAATGTCTCGGTGGATTGAAAACCCGAAAGGGCGGTCCAGGCAAAAGTTAGAGACATGAAAAAAAAAAGAATCATCCCGATGGATTGGAAATCTCATAGTACAATCCAGGCAAAAGTTAGGGATAATGGCAAGTAACTATGTTCAACAGAGGCAAGTCCCTCAGCAGTAGTTACATCATCTATCGGAGGAAATCTCCAGTCAAAGGTCATCTTCGACAGAAGCTCAGGATGCCCCAAATTCAAAGTTGGTAGAAGGATAATGGTCGTTATGTTTCAACGTAGCCCTTTTCCCTGTAAATTACCGTTTTCTAACTTTGTATATACTCTTTGGAATCACGCGTTTGGCTGATCTCCATCTTATCAATAAAATTTGAGCCCTTGTGCTTTTGTTTGTAATTCTTGCTTGTTTTAGCTTTACAGAACGACGTTGTTTAAACTTAATCAGCGATTCTTGAAATAAAACAAAAATGAATTTACTTGTTAAAACTTTTTCTGCTTTTAAAATAAAGATGGCAATTTCTTTTGACTGTTGAACATCAGAAGAACATCGATTGCTTCTCCCGAAGTAAGCGAACTTCAAAGTGCAGAATCAAAGTACTCCTTCTAAGCCAGTATGCCTGAATGAAGGGATCAACTGTGTCAGAGACCTTGTTTCGTCTGACAGCCTCGACCGAGTTCTCATCTCCTAAGCCCGATCAACATAGCTCCCAACGGGACTATCTCTCCTAAGCAAGGTGGAATTGCTATTTTGAATCAACGGTACTTCTTCGCCCCGCGATGGCCGAGTATCCAATTGTGTTCATCTCTTAGTCTGTATGTTGTGTCTGTTTTGTCAGCACATACATACATACATCATGCATTTTTTATTTGCATTCACATTTCATATTGCATCACTATCACTCTAGTCGGTCCTGTCCCCTAGTGGTAGAAGTCCTCTCAATCGAGTTGTCAGTTCTTGCCTCGTCAGGAAATACTGTGTCTGAACAACCTCGCTTCCAGTTTAATTCTGGAAAGAAGTTGGTCCTTGACCACTTTGATAACTTGAACCTTTGAAAAGCCAGAGAAAACTCTCAATAAACATCACTCTTCGCCATTGAAGATGATATCCTTGCTTTCCCGGATTAAGGAAAATCCACAGAGAAAGCCTCGTGATCAGAGATTCGGCAGCATGCCAGTTTTGCTCTGAAAGGACCGCTGATGAAAAGGTCATTGGCCCCACAAAATTGGACCCCATCATATGGCATTTCTCCGGGAAGATCCCGAGAAAAGTATGATGAAAGATCCCAAATGAAAACAGTCTCTCAAGAGACTCGCTTTCCCCAGTAGAAACAAATGGCGTCTCCAAAACAGAGAAGTTTGTACAACTCTACAACTCAGACGACTGGGTTCCCCAGCAAGTCTGACATCAAAACTTTTTCCACTCAAATGGCATCTCCCCAGGAAAATTCGGCGAGAAGTTTGAGGAAAGCCGCTATGAATAGCGTCCCTTGTCAAGAAAGTTTATTGACAAAAGAAACTAAGTCCAGTTCTTGGTAGGAAACCAGGATCGAGGGGAAGTTTAAATCAGAAACTAAGACCAGTTCTTGGTAGGAAACCAGGATCGAGGGGAAGTTTAAATCAGAAACTAAGACCAGTTCCTTGGTAGGAAACCAGGATCGAGGGGAAGTTTATTTCAAAAGAGACTGAGACCAGTTCCTTGGTAGGAAACCAGGATTGAGGGGAAGTTTACCTTTTCTAAGCATCATCGCTTAGCTAAAGAAGATGAATGCGTAAGCTACCATTCATAACAACCATCAAAATTTCGGATATTCCGATATTTAATCCTCTTGCACCCCGAATGCCTGAATCCCTTCGTCATTCATACCTTCGGGTCTAAGAAGATTAAATAGGGGCATCTGTAATACCCCAAATTTTGACCACTTAGATTTCCCATCATTGTGAAAATCATCATCACAATATGGATGAACCATCATGCTTCATTAGCCTCCCCAAAGATGGGTGAGCATCCACTACAATCAAAATTAGGGTTTCAAGCCCTCTCTGAGTGCTTAGACAAAGGATCAATCAAGAAATGACATGATCTTCAACTTGTCTAATCTCTTAAACATCCACAATGGATCAAAAAGGACTCCCACTTCAAGTATTAAGCACAAGGCTGCTCCCTTCTAGGTGGATCAAGTCTCAAGATCGACAGTGTCACCAAATTAGGGTTTTGGTCGACCAGGGCCTCCAGATGGAAATTTTCATCTGGGCACAAGGCAATGATCCAAAACATGACCTAATATGCTTCATGGAACCTCATGAACCCATGCATCAAGTCAATTTTGCCTCAGGGGATGCATTCATCAAAAATCAGGAATTAGGGATTCTTGACCTAATTCACCCCTAAGTTTACTTTTGGGACAAACCATGAGCCAAGACCTCAAGAGATGATTTGAGGGTCTCTAATACACCATATTGATCCATTTGGAACAATGGATTGATCCAAGAAGCTTGAGCAACAAGTCTCATTTTCATTTGCACCACAATTAGGGTTTTAAGGGAAAAGTCAACTGTAACTTTGACTTTTGACCAAGACATGCTCCCAAAACCTAATACATGATTGAATATACCCTATGACACCCATGGAACATGTCCATCAAGTTTGATTTAGGTCAAGGACATGATTTCCTGAAGAATTGCACAGTTTGGAATTCATCTGATAAAAAGTCAACTGTGCACAAAAGTCAACTTTGACTTTTTGAGATTTTTCACCAAAATGGATTTTTAACCCTAAAATGATGTTAATGTATGATTTGAATCATCATTCATCAAGAAAAATCAAGAAAAGTGAGATAACTTGTAAAAGGGGTAACCATAAAACTTAGAAATTTTTCTAAGTTAAAAATAAAGTGGCAAAGGTACCAACTTTGGAGGACCATAACTCCTAAACCACAAAGCCATTTTTTCTCATCCAAAGATGGATTTTTAGCCCTCATTATCACCTACAAAAACTTCAACTACAAGTCATTCCAATTCATTAAGGATTTTGAGTTATGGAGTGATCAAAGTGGCTGAAAAGTGAAAATGTCACTTTTTCCAACACTTAGTGAAATTTTCACTAAGTCAGAATTTGCCTTCACTTTTTGCCAAATGTAGGGGGGGTTTTTCACTTGGAATCAAAAGAGATCAAAACCAAACTTGTTCAAACAGTTGTTGTATCATGTAAGAGCTTTCCAAAATGGCCAAGATCATTGCCAAATTCAACCTACACCATGAGATACAACATTGCCAAGTTGCCTTGCTGAAATCTATCAAGGCAAGGAAGAATTTGCAACTTTGGTCGATTTGCCAAAATCAGCCAAATTCAATTGCTCCAATCCACTTGGACACCTCAGAGGATTGAATCTAAAGGGGACAATCACTGAGCCAAGCCTCCAAAGTCCATGGAACAAGAAATAGCATGTTGAACCTAGAGTTGGCAAAATAGGGACAAGACTTCAAATTTGGAATGAGGCATTCAATGGAACCATCAAGGTGGCATGGATTGAGCCATTCTCATATGAAATCAGTCAAGACTTATCCAAGACCAAGGGGACCAAAGCTCTGTGCCCTAACCTCTAGTCAATGGCTAGAGGAGACTTGGATTTTCATTGGCCAACATTGAGGAAACCTACTTACCAGCTGCCATGCACTATTCCTTGCAAAACAAACTTGCTCTACTATAAATAGAGCTCAATTGTGGTCAATTTAAGTACACCAAAGCCATCTAACAGATGCTTTCCTCAAAATCTCTTTCTCTTGGCAAAAATGCCTTTCTTAGCAAGGTAGCTATCGGGTTTTGAGTTTGAGAGCAATTCTGCACAAACCAATCACTCACACACCTCACATACATCACATATGAGCTGATCAAACACTCACATAACTTCTGAAACATCAATTTCATGAAATCACCAGCTGGTTGCTCAAATTTTCAAACAAGGTGCAGCTGAGGTACCACAAAATGATCCAGCCAATTTCAATCAAGTCCAACCATCCAAACACAATCCATAGGGTGTAGGGAAGCTGTTCAGATCATCACCACTCATCTGTAACACCTCCAAATAAAAAATCACTCTGAACTTGCTGTCACGGCTTGGAGGTAAGCACATACTTGGTAATCTCTCAATCTATGCATATTTCCTCGCACAATAATTTGGCCATATGTTCATAATCATGCATGGAATGTTTTCCCTCAATTAATTGCATTGTTTGAATCGTGTATCAAAAATCCTAGCCTTCATGCAGAAATCAGGGTTCTTGAGGTTTCTTCGTGATTTCTTGTTGTATGTTTAATTTAAATGAAATTAAAGTACATAGACATGATCGTGAGGTTGAGACGAGCATAATGATATGTGGATTGCATGATATAATTACGTATTCATGGAGTTTGGATGGAAAACGCAAATCTGAGAAACCAAGAACACGCGTGTGTTCTTCAGCCAGTTCTTGGCGCCATTTTTCATATATTCAAATATTTGAATTTTGTGATTTTGTTTAATTGATTCAAAAATTAATTTCTCTCTGAGTTTTAATGATTTTGAGTTGATTCTGTTTTTAATAATTCACAAAAATGTTAAAATATTTTATTTTATCAAAAAATCCCAAAAATATTATTTATTTCATATAATTGATATTTTTGTAAGGAATTAATATTTTGATTGTTTTTGGCATTTTAAATATTTTTTCTACATTGATTTTGCAACTTTTAATGCTTTCTAATTATTTTGTAGGTCAATACTTAATTTTTGAAGCATTAATCCAAGATCACAATTTGTTTTCCATGTGTTAAACAATTTTTGATCATTTTAATTGAATTTTTATTCAATTAAATACATTTTTGAAAACAAATTAGGGTTTTGGATTAATTCAACCCTCATAAATCATTTTCAAATACACTTTGGGCCTCTATTAGAGTGTAAGACCCAATCCTTTTTTTTGACCAAATCATCTTTGGGCCTCACTTATTGTATAAGTCCCGATACCGTCAAAAAACAAACGGCGTGATCGTCGCCTTTTCAAAAATCATCTGGGCCTACCCTCGAGTAGTAAGACCCATTTATTTTTCTTCAAAACTTTTTGGCCCTCTTGAGAGAGTGTAAGATCCATCCCCCCTTGTACAAAAACTTTTTGGGCCTCACTCATTGTATAAGTCCCTCTGTACAAGTAAACGGCGCGATCGTCGCCCGTTTAAAAATAAAACTCATCTGGGCCTCTCCTTGAGCTATAAGACCCATTCAAAACACTTTGGGCCTCTATTAGAGTGTAAGACCCAATCCCCCTTTTAACCAAAACATTTTGGGCCTCACTTATTGTATAAGTCCCTCTGCGTTAAAAGAAAACCTCGGCGCGATCGAAAAATCATTTGGGCCTACCCTCGTGTTATAAGCCCCACTCTTTTCTTTAAACCTTTTTGGGCCTCTTGAGAGAGTGTAAGACCCATCCCTTTGTACAGGAAACCTTTTTGGGCCTCAGTCACTTGTATAAGTCCCTCTGTACAAAGTCAAACAGTGCACTCACTGATAAAACCCTGGGCCTCTCCTTGAGCTGTAAGCCCCAAATCTTTCTTTTTCAAAGCACTTTCTCCTTTGATTTTGAATATACTGTTGTTTTTAATCTTTCTTTGTTGAACAACTAACCAAACAGCATGGAAGCACTACAACCGAGTAAGTGGTTATCGCTTTCATTTACTGCTTTCATATTATAAACTGTATTGTGGGGCTGCTCATTGTAAGTCTCCTTTCATAAACTCATATCTACTGTGTAATAATAGTATAGATATTTTGAGTTTCCCCGGCAACTACGTCTAGAACTAGGTGACGCTGTTTCACTTATTCGTAGAAATAGACGCCTAGATCCCCAATAGGAGCACCAGATACAGTCTTCTCTTCGGTTGTCCTCCTTAGGAATCGTCAAGAAGCTCTACTCCCCAAGATGAATGTATTCTTCGTGAATGGCATCTTTGAGTTTCTTCCCAATTCTTGAACTTTCCTGACTTGATCTATTCCTTGTGGATAGCTTTCCTTGAATGTCTCGGGGTTTGGGTACCCACTACGGTCATAATCTTGGACCTTAACTAAGGAACCCTCTTTAAAAGCTAAAAGTCGCTGGATAGTAAACCTCGCACGTTTACCAGTGGTTTTCATCTTTAAAAGAGTTATCTCTCCTAATGGAAAGGAGATGATAGACCCATGGGCTTCTTAAAAGCATTGGCCTCCACTTGGGCATTATTCAAGGACCCTACGGCTTCTTAGAAGTATTCACAGCCTCCTCTTAGGCTTCGTATAATGATCTCTTCCTTCGGGAATGATAGCCTCCTCTTGGGCTTCGTACAAGGACTCGTCGGCTTCTTAAAAGTTTCCAGCCTCCTCTTGGGCTTCGTACAAATTGTCCCGACGACCTCCTAGAGGTATAGGAACAGAACCTAGTCATCCTCATAGAACAGTCCTTTCATAGAGTCTACTACTGTTTCTCAAAGCATAGTACAAAAGATAAAACTCTAGACACGGACAGTCTAACTTCCTTGAGTCTCAAAGACATTCTCAAGCACCCTTCGTTAAATAGGAAGGAAACCCGTAGACTCGGATAGTCTCGATACCCTTTGGATTTCCCGTTTCCTCAAAGAGAAGGAAATATCCCTGATCCTCAAATTAAAACCCTGTGTACAGTGTTACTCATATAAGAACTGATTTTCTCTTTTAAATCAGTATATTGGATCTGTCACTCAACTGAAACAGTTACAAATAGCCTCCATCTCGGGCTTCATACGAGATACCAAAATTCTCCCCAGTGGAGTCAAAACAACCTTTTCGCCTCTCTCTCGGGCTTTGTACCTGATACAAAAACACTCTCTTACTGAGTATAAAAGATTCTCCAACTGAGTCAACTCTTTGCTAGCCTCCTCTTAGGCTTTGTATAATGATATGCCCCACTGGGTCAAAAACTTTTAGCCTCTCTCTCGGGCTTTGTACGAGACACAAAATAGCCTCCTGTTAGGCTTTGTATAATGATTTTTCTAGCGGAAATTAGCCTCCTCTTAGGCTTTGTATAATTATTTTCCTAGCGGAAATTAGCCTCCTCTTAGGCTTTGTATAAGAAAACCACTGGTTAATCCAATCGACCTTTTAGCATCAAAGTTGTGCCTTGTTCACAGTACACAAACATCAACAACTCCTTTCCCTTCATCTAATCGCTGTAAGCGGCAAGCCTCTGGATCATCTATATCCATGCCACTGTCCCTCTTTTAGCATGAGAAATTCCTAAAGAAAGATGGCATTGCTCTACACTGAGTTAAAGTCTTCTCCTTCAGGTTAAAACCCTTTCTTCGGAAATTATGGCATTGCTCGGATCCGCGTATCCCAGTTAAAGTAATTCTCCTTCCCCCTCTTTAGAGGTGACAAATACTCTCTAAAGTCGAGGTCCTTTCGCTTCACGTCTTGGGCTTTGAACAAGACACAAATAGACCTTTTAGCTTCACATCTTGGGCTTTGAACAAGATACAAATCACCTTTCACTTCATGTCTTGGGCTTTGAACAAGACACCAAAACACCCATTTCCTCCCATAGAATAGGAGGAACTACGAACGCTCTGATTTCCCTGTTTCGGTAAACGGAAATACGTAGGCATAAGATCGAAAGAAAAGATCTTAGCGAGCGCAATCAACAAAAAACCCAAATCCCATATCTTCGTCAATCAAAAGCAATAATTCAAAAGCATCAGTCCTAACATCCTAGTCCTTATTCCTCGCCAGAAACCTTCTGCCCAGGTAAAAAAGAAAGAGAACAGTATTGGCGAAAATACAAATAACCAGTACAAAAGCCCCCCCACATTGATAGCATCCGTAACCTAACAGACCGCTGTTTAAACTCAATATGCAAGCAGGGTTAATTGGAGACATCTATTTCCCTTCCTTATTCAGCTCACAATAGGATAAAAAATGAATCGACCTGTAGTTCAAAGCTCAAACCGCAGAGAGCGACCAGCGCTTAAGAACCGCATCCAAAATCGCTCGCTACAGGCGTGACATATTCTTTATCAGAACTTCGCTTGAATAGAAATTTGTTCAATTAGAACTTCGCTTATTAGAACTTGTGATACTTCTATATGAGAACTTCGCTTGATTAGAAATTGTTAGCGCATAATGCTTTTGCTTCTAATTCAGAACTTCTTTACTTTAGAACTTCCCTACATATCTTAATAATTAAATTAAGGAGCATCAAGTTCTAACTAATATAGTATTTGTTATCATCAAAACTATTAGGAATGTAGAATCAATTCTTGTTCTAACAAAACACAATGGAGAAATGATATTGAGGATCATTCTCCAATGAAATCGTGCCACACGAAAAGAAAAGGTGAAGATCTCGTCTTAGTCACAAACTTTCGTCGATTAATTGAAGGTAACCTATCACGATCCCAAAGTATAGATGGAGATCTCGATGATCACTCACTACAGATTTGAAATAATGAAGGTTAATCGCTTCAACAATCAACATTCGTGAATAGAAAGACTTCATCGATCGAAAATGAAAGAGAAGATAGACGATGCGAAATGAAAATGAAATGGAAATAGAAAATAAATCAAAGTGGTCTCGTCTTAATCAATATTTAATCGGGAAATCGATAATCTATGATATTTGACTTTCATTGACCAACAAAAATAGAAAGTAAGAAATGAAATGGAAATCAAAAAGAGATCGAAAATAAGAAAGGTCTCATCTTTACCAAGTTCTTAAATCGATAAATCGATAATCTTTGGCTTTAGATTTTCATTGACCGATAAAAAAGAAAAATGGCCTCATATTGATCAAGATTTAATCGATTTGAATAAATCAACCAAACCATGACCTTTTGTTATATCATTGGCCCATAAATCGAAAATTAAAATGAAAAGAGAAATCAGAGTGGAAATGAAATAAATTATAAATAATCAAATAGAAATTAAAAAAAGAAAAAATTAAAAACAAGAGAGGTGGAGGCGCAAGAGCTAATGGTGGGTGCTAATATAGTGTGAGAATCACATGAGCTTTAAAGCCCATCATCTTTTTTCAATAAAAACGTATAGATAATAATGAAAAGTGATAGGAAATTGGCATTAAAATGGGCTTCCAAAAAAAACACGATCCAAAGAAATGTCACGGTAAGCTTTAAGAAACAACAACCCTCTTTTCTTTAAGAAACAAACAGATTTGTAAAACCTAGTAATGCACAGCACGATTGAAACAAGTCACTATCAGCTTTACAAAACCATTAATTCAAAGAACATATTGTAACATTTTGAAAAATGAGAATAAAAAACTCGTACTCTCCATCATCATCATCAGGAAAGACCGAAATGGTAAAGCAATCGGGCAAACGGAAAAAAGGAAAATCACTCCAACCTTCGTCAGAGGTCTCCGTCTCTCACTCTCTCAAATCTGTTTGCTTCCAACTCAGGTTTGTAATTTTTTCGCTTGAGATTTGTTCACTCCGTCATCTTCTTCTTCTCCGTTCCAATTTCTGTTCGGTTTTGGTTCTGGTTTTGAAACGGATTTTAGGTTTGAGCGTTTACGGAAGGTTGTTTCGAGGTTGCTGAATGTTTGAAGCAGGATCTGTGGTTTGAGGAAGTTTTCTTTAGGAATGATTGAAGGGTGCGGTTATGGTTGATTTAAGGTTGAAGAAGAGATTTGAGGGATTATTTGAAAGAAGGTTGGGGAGGTTTTTGAGCAGAGTTTTTGGTGGCTACTTGAGCTTTTTCTAATTGAGGGATGAGAAGGCTCTATTTATAGATGGAGTTGGGTGAGCATTCGATGCCGTTTTGCTCGATTTTGTGCGTTTTGGTTGTTGTACGAATTTCACAGCTGGCCTTGTTTTGGGTGTGTACAGGTTGTGTGTGTGTTTTGGAGGTGGGGTCGTGTGAAAACGTTATTGCTGTTGTAATTGGTTTGTGATTTCCATGAACTTGTGATGCTGACTTTGTGAATTGATTTTTTTTAATTGTGCAGGTTATTATTTTGTGTGTTGCAGGTTGTGAACCAAGGGAGCCTTTTGAAGTTTGTTGTGGAGTGTTCCGCTGCGTGAACCACAGCAGGTGGTGCGTGTTATTGCAGCAAATTGGGGGTCGTTTGTGTATGGGATGGCTGGGTCCTACCAAAAATTATGTTGCGCCTTTTAATTCATAACAGTGTGCTGATACGTGTGAACCATGTTGGTTGTGGGTTGATGCTTCATGGAGGTTGGCATTTTGGATTGGTTTAGCTGGCATCATTCTAATTTCTTTTTTTCTTTTTCGCATTGTGTAGATGGAGTAGGCTGGTATGTGAGGTTTTATTTGGTGGCTCATGAAAAAGGTTAAGCATAAGAGTTTGATTTGTAGTATGGCTAAGAAAAAGAAAATGGACAATGGCTTTTACTATTTGTTGTAATTTTGTTGTGAATGAATGCCATTTGGGCTTCGAAACAGAAATGGCATGGGCTTTGTGAAATCAAGAGATAATGTCCTTCTTGTTTAGAATCTTGGTAATTTGTCCTGAATTTCTAAAATAAAAATGCTAATGGGCCTTAATAATAAAAAGCAATGTGAATTATACTGTCCAGAAGTCTAGATTGAAAATGGTACTGATCCTTAATTATGAAGTATTGATAATTTGACACCACTGCCTAACAACTTGATCTAAACACGACCGACTTGAATTGGCATAACCCTAGTTGAAAATTCGGACGCACACACCGATTGAATCATGCACATCCAGACCTTAACCTAAAACAAACTTGTCTGACCATTAAACCTCAATCACTACAACAACCAATAACAATATATTTTTTTGAATTTTCTGAATAACTGTTAGTGGATGGAGGTACAAATGGTAATTATACACGGGTAGGACAAATTTGGGGTATGACAGATGAACGAGTATGAATATGATGAATAATATGAATAATAATCAAGATAATATTGACAAGAAAGTAAAGCAAGATAATATTTGACGGAAAGTAAAGTTAATTGTTAGTTGATTAGTTGTTGGGAGCAAATGATACGGGATATGTAGCGCTAAACCATCGTAGCATGATCTATGACGAAGATCACACTATAGGAGGATGCGCAATTTGATCTTTGTGCTAAAACACAATGGAGAAATGATATTGAGGATCATTCTCCAATTGAATCGTGCCACACGAAATGAAAAGGTGAAGATCTCGTCTTAATCACAAACTTTCGTCGATTAATCGAAGGTAACCTATCACGATCCCAAAGTATAGAAAGAGATCTCGATGATTACTCACTACAGATTTGAAATAATGAAGGTTAATCGCTTCAACAATCAACATTCGCGAATAGAAATACTTCATCGATCGAAAATGAAAAAGAAGATAAAAGATGCGAAATGAAAATGAAATGGAAATAGAAAATAAATCGAAGTGGTCTCGTCTTAATCAAGATTTAATCGTGAAATCGATAATCTATGATATTTGACTTTCATTGACCAACAAAAATAGAAAATAAGAAATGAAATGGAAATCGAAAAGAGATCGAAAATAAGAAGGTCTCATCTTTACCAAGATCTTAAATCGATAAATCGATAATCTTTGGCTTTAGATTTTTATTGACCGATAAAAAAAATGGCCTCATATTGATCAAGATTTAGTTGATTTGAATAAATCAACACAACCATGTTCTTATCTCTCCTTAAAGGTTTTCTCGATATTTTCCTTTCCCTCTTTTGGGATAAATAAAGTTCGGTGGCGACTCTGTCGAACCGTTCTGCGCTTTTCGCGCGAGGGTCGTGTCTTTGATGAATTTTCGAGGTACGACAGCTGGCGACTCTGCTGGGGATGATTTGCTCCATGCGAGAGAGAGTTGAGCCTATCTTGATTCGAATCGCGAGCTCGTTAGTTTCGTTTGCATGTTTTCTTCTCGCTTGTTTACTTATTTACTTGCTTTCCTATTTCCTTATCTGTGTTACCTTTTGTGACATTGTTGGGTTGTTCTGACATTGAGAATTTTGTGAGATGGCTCTACACCCGAGTTGAGAAAAACTCTAGGATTAGGATGGTGGTTGTGTAGTGGAGGCTTCTGTGGTCTCTTCCGCGTGAGCCAAAGCGAAAACCCCGCTTGTAGTAGACTCCCTTGGAGTGGTTATCATTTTGATGTTACTTCGTCGCGATGGTATTGTTTTCGAGCATGAGTCGTTGATCCCAAGGACCATTAACCCATTTATCCATGGTGGTTGGTAGTGTTAACTCTCTATGAGTTAATATGAATGCCCCAATCAGATGAGATCCCTCGAATGTATTACTTCCTGACAGTAATATTTTCGACCTCGATCTAGGATTCTGAGAACCTACATAGAACCCGTGTGTTAATGGTTGTGCAGTGGACGCCTCCGAGGAGTCTTTCTCGTGGGGAAGAAACGAAGAACTCACCTAGACGAGATTATTTCGAGGATATTATAATCATATGTCTCTTCGTCTTAGTTATAATGTGTCGAAATATATCCATAACTCTAGGAACCTACCAGTCTTAGAAACCTACCCGTGGGCGTTCTTGATCCTAGTTGTGGTTCTTGACCCGTTCCTCCAGCCAACCTCAGAATCCACTAAGCCTGTGATCTGCGATTCCAGATCTTGCATCTTGCATTGCATCTCATGTCATTGCATTATTTCGCATCTGTTACGCATCTTGCATTGCATTTTTAACCTCAGAATCTCACTTTAACTTCCTTCCTTCTCCAGTAAATCAAGCTGATTCCTCGACACCAGTATGCAACTCGAGCCAATACCAGACGAATGATGGAGCAGATTCAACAAGAGCAAGCCGCCTTTAGAGAAGAATTGGACTCTATCAAAGGAAAGATTGACCAGATTCTCGAAGCCATCATGATGGCCAGAAAAGAAGAAGAACTGCGTGAAGTCGCTGCTACCAACAACAATGTACCTGTGCAAGGGTCAACCTCAAGGCTCCCAGTTCCTGTTCCCAACCCTATCAATTATGGGATACCAATGAACTTCACTCCTTCCACTGAAGGAGCCACTTCTCAACCACTTCCAACATCTGGAGTTACTGTTGGAGCTATTCCGGAAGCCCAACCTGTTGTCACTCAGATTCCTATTCCTCATGCTGAAGAAAATCTGCTAGATCAGTATGATGAGGTACAGAACTACCATGCTGCTATCCCAATTGTCAATCCTACTGCTGCTCAGGATTCTGAAGCCATCAAAATGTGTCGTGATCTAGCTGAAAAACTCTGAGTCATGGAGGGGCACAAATCAACTTCTTTGGATGCTCTGGAAATATGCTTGGTGCCAGATGTTGTCATTCCTCCCAAGTTCAAGGTGCCAGAATTCTCCAAGTACAAAGGGCTCAGTTGTCCTAACATTCATCTAAAGATGTACTGTCGCAAGATGGGTGCTTATGCCAAAGATGAAAAGCTGATGATTCATTGCTTCCAAGACAGCTTGTCTGGAGCATCTCTTGAATGGTATATGCAGCTGGAGCATAGTAATGTGCGCACTTGGGATGAGCTAGCTGATGCATTCATCAAGTAATAGAAATACAACACTGACCTTGCTCCGAACCGTACTCAACTTTAGAGTATGGCTCAAAAGGACAACGAATCCTTTAAAGAGTACGCGCAACGCTGGAGAGAGCTAGCCGCAAGAGTGCATCCACCTCTTGTTGACCGTGAACTGATTGACATCTTCATGGGTACTTTGCAAGGCCAATACTATGAGAAGTTGATTGGTAGTGTTTTTGCTGGATTCTCTAATTTGGTAATTGTCGGTGAAAGAATCGAAGAGGGTCTGAAAAGTGGAAAGATCCAAGGAGGTTCTAGTAGTTAGTTTGTAGCCAAGAAACCCTTCAATGGATACAAAAAGAAGGAAGGCGAATCAAATGTCGTCTCTGCTCAGAAAGGGCAAGCTCAACAAGCTCCCACTCCAATGCCTTTTCAAATCCCCTACTTCCAGTATCTGTATGTTGCTACTGCACAATATGCTCCAATGCCTTATCATCCAACTGTTCAAGCTGTTCAAGCTCTAATGCCTCAACAACAGGCTCCTCAGCAACAGTCCTACAATCAACAAGGGTATCAGTATCCTCCTTAACATCAATAACAGAGAGCTGCTCAACAACATCAGCCTAATCAACAGAGGACAAGGAGGTCTGATATAGACTTTGATCATCTGCAAATGTCATATGCTCGGATCTTTACTCAATTGCTAAAAAAGAGGGTTGTTACTCTCAGAGACTTGGCTCCTCCAACTGTCATTCCTCCAGATTATGATGCTAATGCTCATTGCGAGTTTCATAAGGGTGCTCCAGGGCATACAATTGAAGACTGCAGAGCTTTCAAGCACAAAGTCCAAGACTTGATCGATTCAAAGTTTCTCACATTCAATGGGAGGGCTCCAAATGTCATCAATAACCCTCTGCCACCGCCAAGCTAGGGCCAACATCAAATCAAGTCAAGTCAAGTTCATCTCCCCGAAGAAGGCAGCCATGTTGCCAGTTCATCATTTGCACTCTTATTATTTTATCTTTATTTATTTAAGTACTGTATGCTTTGAACATTGCCTTTCATATTTAGTTTATTAATGTAGTAACTATGCATGTTTTGAATCAGTTATGCCGTATTCACTCATTTTTTCCATTTACTGCAAAACACCGACACATTTATCCACTTCACTCTCTATATCAAACTATTGTTAGCAATGATTGGAGGGAGGATGATGACAACAAAATACCCATAATTGCAAAATGTATGCTTTAGGATAGAATCCCGCCGATGATGTACAGGCATTGTTTCAACCCCCAAACACTGGAGAGACAAGGAGTTAATCCCTAGTAAACCACTTCGAGCCTAGAAGTAGTAGTTTCCTTCGGATATTCAAACCCTTACACTCAACCTGGGGCAAGGTAGTGTTCAGTTAACCCAATTACGCACTCAAATCACAAAGCAAAATTCCACAAGACATGACGGTTGTTCATCAATAACCATGACTTGGCAGTCACAATCATCCAACAAAACCAAAAACAAAAAATCAAAAGCCTAGCACCTCAAAGGAGACTTAGGCAAAAAATCAAGGCTACCCTGATGGACTCGAAAAGAAAAGTCAGTCCATGCAAAAGATAGGGATTAAAAGTAAAAACAAAATAGGCCCTCAGATCCTCAACAAAAATAAAATAAGATCCAGTGACCACCATGTCAAAATCCAAAAGGTCACTGACATCCATCAAAAACAAAATAAGGTGACTACCATTTCGAGCATACCATAAAACATCACGCTTATACCGTTAACCCTTTTGGAAGGCAAACTTGTGCAGAATTAACTGAACGTAGGACTGGAGATCATCAGGAAGAAGGGGTGGGTATAAACCAAGTTTTGAGCCTATTATCCTTTGTTTCTTAAACCGTGAACCAGACCACGTTACAACCCTCGAAATACCTAATTGAGGCAAAGTTTATTCTGAAAGCATACTATTGCAAGGTTGCGTAAATTGACTCCCCATATTTGCTAATCTTCAACATTGGTGTCATTCTCATTGCTATATCTTTCACACCATCAAAACCAGCACAACGTCTGGACTAACGGTCCATTCGTCTCACAATATCACGACACTCAAATAAACGACTCTTTTTCAAAACTTGCATGAGCATTGCATTAAGATTACCATTTGTGAATGTGAAATTTTAACTGCAAATCAGTGCTCGACATCAAAGCAACTCCAATAAGGGGCAATCAAAGAGGAACTTGAGCTTTCAGTGGTGCCGACCCGAAGCAAGACTCCCTCAAAACCCTCAGGCTGGGGAAAATCTGTCAGCAGCTCAATCAGGGGCAAGCCACCTTAAAGCACATCAAAGTTCATCTTCCAAAGATCAAGTCGTTTCAGAACTGGTTAATCAGGGGAAGACCATTACCATGTTCAGACTGGGGCAAGACCCATTGTAGCAGGCAGATCCTCTGAATCTTCAAGTTGGTCAATCAGACCTTACCAGACACTAACAATCACCGAGTTTAGAGCAAGCACAATCTTCATGAGTCGATCACGTCGCTACGCTCATGTTCAAGTCAACCTGACCCTCAAGCATAAGAGTTATGGTCTTCTCAGAAATAAACACCATCAAGTGAGCCTACTCAGGGCCTCGAAAGCATCTTCGTCTGCTCAATCATGACGTCTTCAAAGAACTGAGTGTCAAGGAAATCAGACCCTCCCACCATCCGAAGTCCAACTCGCATTGGCAACTGCCCAAAAGCCCACCAAATTGGCATCCTTCACCAACATATCCAATCACCCGTCTGCAATCATATGCATCACATTTGTAATCATACGCATCATATGCATCGCATTCAGCATCATGTGCATCATATGCATACCCAAAAAACCAAATCATACTTCCCCAACACTTGCATCTCCGCGCGTCAGCATTTGCATTTGCATTTCTATTCGATATGGAATATCGTTACAAAATAAAGCATTCATATATGCATAGTCAAGATCCAGGATCAATCTCAAGAGTGCAAGAAAATCTTCAGCCCAGGCATGGGCATCTTCTTCAAATCTGTGGATGTTCTTCATGAAGTTATTCTGAGCCAATGATAAGGACACATTGATCATGACGATTTATTCAACATCGAAATTAATTTGGACGCCCCTTTCTTATTTTCAAACTCATCACAAAAAGTACTAACACCACTATTGTACATACCCCAAATTTGTCCTACTTATATATAATCTTCAGCTGTATATTCATCCACTAACCTTTATTCAAAAATCCAAAAAATATGTCATTTTCTCATCAAAGCACTGTGTGCAATTCAAGTGGCGTGTGTCTGAGGCTTCAATCAGAGTTATGTGTCAATTCATGTTATTTGTGTGTATGTGTCAAGGTATTAGAATGTGGTAAGTTTTTGGAGTCATACAAGTCATAATTTCAAAGCATGGTTCATCTGGTCTACAGTGAAGACTTTGGCTCCTCAATTCGCAAATGGTAAAGTTCAGAGAATTGAGTAATTAGTGGATTCATTTTTCAAAGATCTAATTCATGGATTCAAGGCTTTATTTCAGTTCAAGAGTTTTTATGAAGAGTGCAAGGTGGTCCAGAGTTGGTTATGTGTTATTCTTTGGGTGGCATAAAAGGATTTCAAGTTCAAATATGGCAAGAAAATTATAATGCTTTGTTCAAAGTTAAGGGTGCTAAAAGTAATACCAGTAAAGAGGCCCAAGAATTAGGAACAAGCAATTCAATCCAAAGTCCATACAAGAATTTTACAAAGGAAAAGGAATACAATGGCTCATGAAATAAATTACAAAATGTGAAAAGCCACATTCATTGTTTCACAAAGTACTACACATGCTGTCAATACACAAAATGAAGGAAAACCAACATCAATTGCCACGTCTTGTATCAGGCTCACATGCTAGCCAAAAGTGTTTTTTTTCATGACCCCGCACACCTCCACGACTTTCCCAGCGGCTATGCGACCCAACCCTGCATCCAACCATCACGCAAGTTTTTAAGCAACACAACTTACGCACTGCATATGAAAAAAAAACATCATAGGTCCGCATAAACCAAAATAATCTCGCAGCCTCTAGTCCTTTGCAGCACTCCTACAACACACAATTACCACACCATGGTCCCACACAAACCATACACACCCATCAACGGATTGCAATTTACCAAAACTAACCTGTACGTTTTCGTGACCACGCGAGACACAAACCGCAGCACCTTCAGCAGCCTGCTACCGCAAAATGGCCCAAAACCATGTCGCGACAAAATGGAAAATACGCACGAAAAAGATTCTGTAAAACATAAAAATCAGTCACAAACACATCACAGCTATAATTCCTTAATTCATTCCCATTCTACCCCTCTTCAACTCCTATAAAACTGACCCTGCTCTCACTCTGATTCGAAGCTCTCATCCAATAAACCTCTACAGAAATCACTCCCCAAGACCTCCGTTCTAGACCTCCTTCAACCTAAAATCAATCCTCAAATCTCAGTACCCTTCATCACCTTTACCCACAACAAACCACTCACCCTTAACATTCATCAATCGACCCATCTTCAAACCTCCATTAACACTCCCTTGAAACCTTCCATTTCCTTCATCTCAATCATCTTCACCCTAAACCTTCTACCCACAAATAATCTCTCAAAATCTTCAATCACGTCTCCAAACTAAACCATAAACAGAACCCCAAATCCATTTCAACCATTCAACCCATAACCAAAAAATGAATCAGAAAGAGAGACGAAGTAGAAGAGAATCTGAATCTTGAAACAAACCCAAAATGAAAACCTCAAACGATTCAAATCAAAGACGAACCTGTTTGAAATAAGTCACTGCAAGCGGGAGAAGAGATTGAGCGAGTGAAGGTTGTAGTTACGTTGACTTTGGTCGTCAGTGTCATACCCCAAATTTTGACCACTAAGATTTCCCATCATTGTGCAAATCATCATCACAATATGGATGAACCATCATGCCTCATCAAATGCCTCAAGGGTTGTTGAACATTCACTACAATCAAAATTAGGGTTTTAAGCCCTCTCAGAGCCTTAGACAAAGGATCAATCAAGGATTGACTTGATCTTTAACTTGTCTAGCCTCTAAAATATCCACAATGGATCAAAAGGACTCCCACTTCAAGGATTAAGCACAAGGTTGCTCCCTTCTAGGTGGATCAAGTCTCAAGATTGACAGTGTCACCAAATTAGGGTTTTGGTCGACCAGGGCCTCCAGATGGAAATTTTTCATCTGGGCACAAGCTAATGATCCAAAACATAACCTAATATACTCCATGGAACCTCATGGACCCAATCATCAAGTCAATTTGACCTCAGGGGATGCATACATCAAAAATCAGGAATTAGGGTTTCTTGACCTAATTCACCCCTAAGTTGACTTTTGGGACAAATCATGAACCAAGACCTAAATACATGATTTGGGGGGCTTTAATATACTATATTGATCCATTTGCAACAATGGATTAATCCAAGAAGCTTGAGCAACAAGTCTCAATTTCATCTGCACCACAATTAGGGTTTCGCGAGGAAAGTCAACTGTAACTTTGACTTTTGACTAGGACATGCTCCCAAACCCTAAGACATGATTCAATATACCCTATGACACCCATGGAACATGTCCATCAAGTTTTATTTAGGTCAAGAACATGATTTCCTGAAGAATTACACAGTTTGGAATTCATCTGATAAAAAGTCAACTGTGCACAAAAGTCAACTTTGACTTTTTGAGATTTTTCACCAAAATGGATTTTTAACCCTAAAATGATGTTAATGTATGATTTGAATCATCATTCATCAATAAAAATCAAAGAAAGTGGGATAACTTGTAAAAGGGGTAACCATAAAAACTTAGAAAAATTTCTAAGTTATGGAAAAAGTGACACTAATGTGCCAACTTTGGAGGACCATAACTCCTAAACCACAAGGCCATTGTTCCCTATTCAAATCTTGATTTGTAGATCACATTTCCCTCTACAAAATCTTCATACTGACCTATGTCCAAATTCCTCATGGATTTTGAGTTATGGAGTGATCAAAATCAAGAAAAGTCACTTTGTTCCAACACTTAGTGGAAATTTCACTAAGTCAGAATCTGCCTTTACTTTGTTCCAAATGTAGGGGGATTTTTCACTTGGATTCAAAAGAGATCAAAACCAAACATGTTCAAACAGTTGTTGTATCATGTAAGGCCTTTCCAAAATGGCCAAGAACATTACCAAATTCAATTTGAGCTATGAGATATGACATTGGCAAGATGCCTTGCTGAAATCTGCCAAGGTAAGGCAGATTTTTGCACTTTTGGTCGATTTGCCAAAATCAGCCAATTCCAAGCCTTGTCATCACTTTGGACACATCTGAGGATTGAACCTAAAGGGGACAATCACTGAGCCAAGCCTCCAAAGTCCTTGGAACAAGAAAAAGCATGTTGAACCTAGAATTGCCAAAATAGGGACAAGACTCCAAATTTGGATTGGAGCATTCAATGGAAGCATCAAGGTGGCATGGACTGAGCCATTTTCATTTGAATTCAGTCAATACTTATCCAAGACCAAGGGAACCAGCAGCTTGTGCCCTAACCTCTAGTCAATGGCTAGAGGAGACTTGAACTTCCATTGGCCAACATTGAACAAACCTACTCAGCAGTTGCCATTCACTATTCCTTGCAAAACAAACTTGCTCTACTATAAATAGAGCTCAATTGTGATCAGTTTGAGTACACCAAAGCCATGAAACACATGCTTTCCTCAAAATCTCTTCTTTCACTCCAATTTTTCCTTCTAAGGCAAGTCATTATCGGGTTTTGAGTTTGAGAGCTTTTCCAATCAAACCAATCACACACACACCTCATATACATCACATATGAGCTGATCAAACACTTAAACAACAACTGGAACACTGATTTCTCAGAATCACCAGTCAATTGCTCAAGGTTTTAACCAAGTTGCAGTTGAGATGCCATGAAGTGATCCAGCCAATTTCAATCAAGTCCAAACATTCAAACACACTCCATAGGGTGTAGGGAAGCTGTTCACATTATCACAACTCATCTATAATACCTCCAACACAAATCACGATCACCAGCTGCAAGTGATAAGCATGAGCTCTTCTAACTCTATGATCCATGCAATTTTTGCTGCACAATAATTTGGCCATATGTTCATAATCATGCATGGAATGTTTCCCCTCCATTAAATGCATTGTTTAAATCGTGTATCAAAAATCCCAGCCTTCATGCAGAATCTAGGGTTCTTGAGGATTGTTCATGATTTCTTGTTTTATGTTTAATTTAAATGAAATTAATTGTCATAGACATGATCGTGAGGTTGAAACGAGTTGATTGGTATGTGGATTGCATGATATGATTAAGTATTCAGTGAGATTGGATAGAAAATGCAAATCTGGGAAACTCAGAACACGCGCGTGTTCTTGCCCTTGTTCTTGGCGCCATTTTCCAACATTTGAATATTTGAATTTTGTGATTTTTATTTAATTGATTCAAAAATTAATTTCTCTCTGAGTTTTAATGATTTTGAGTTGATTCTTTTTTTAATAATTCACAAAAATGTTGAAATATTTTATTTTACCAAAAAATCCCAAAAAATATTATTTATTTCATATAATTGATATTTTTGCAAAGAATTAATATTTTAATTGTTTTTGACATTTAAAATATTTTTTCCCTCTTGATTTTGAAAAGATTAATGACTTCTAATTATTTTGTAGGTCAATACTTGATTTTTGAAGCATTAATCCAAGATCATAATTTGTTTCCCACATGTTAAACAATTTTTGATCATTTTAACTGAATTTGTATTCAATTAAAATACATTTTGGAAATAAATTAGGGTTTTTGATTAATTCAACCCTCACAAATCATTTTCAAAACTTTTTGGGCCTCTAATAGAGTGTATTCTCCGTGAATGGCATCTTTGAGTTTCTTCCAAATTCTCGAACTTTCCTGGCTTGATCTATTCCTTGTGAATAGCCTGTCTTGAATTTCTCGGGGTTTGGGGAACCACAGGCTTCTTAAAAGCATCGGCCTCCTCTTGGGCATTGTTCAAGGACCCACAGGCTTCCTAAAAGCATCCTCGCCTCCTCTTGGGCGTTGTACAAAGACCCGTCGACTTCTTAGAAGTATTCACAGCCTCCTCTTAGGCTTCATATAATGACTTCTTCCTACGAGAATGATATCCTCCTCTTGGGCTTCATACAAGGACCGATCGGCTTCTTAAAAGTTTCCAGCCTCCTCTTGGGATTCGTACAAATTGTCCCGACGATCTCCTAGAGGTATAGGAACAGAACTTAGTCATCTTCATAGAACAGTCCTTTCAAAGAGTCTACTACTGTTTCTCAAAGCATAGTACAAAAGATGAAACTCTAGACTTGGACAATCTAATTTCCTTGAGCCTCAAAGACATTCTCAAGTGACCCCTTCAAAAATAGGAAGGAAACCCGTAGACTCGGACAGTCTCAATACCCTTCGGATTTCCCACTTCCTTAAAGAACAGGAAATATCCCTGATCCTCGAATCAAAATCCCTGAGGGCCAACATTACTCATATAAGAACTGATTTTCTCTTTAATCAGCATACTGGACCTGTCACTCAACTGAAACAGCGCCATAGCCTCCTCTTGGGCTTTGTACAATGATTCTCCCCAGCGGAGTCAAACAACGTTTAGCCTCTCTCTCGGGCTTTGTACGAGACACATAAGAGACTCCCTAGTTGAGTAAAACAAACTTCCGCCTCCATCTCGGGCTTTATACGAGATACAAAAAGGTTCTTATTGAGCCAAACAAATTTCAGCCTCCATCTCGGGCTTCGTACGAGATACAAAAACAGTCTTTTGTGGAGTCAAACCTTTTAGCCTCCATCTCGGGCTTCGTACGAGATACCATAGAGGACTCTCTTTTCGAGTCACTTCCCTTTTAGCCTCTCTCTCGGGCTTTGTACGAGACACATAAATTCTCTCTTATTGGGCCCATAGCCTCCTCTTAGGCTTTGTATAAGAAAACCACTGGTTGATCCAATCAACCTTTTAGCATCAAAGTTGTGCCTCATTCACAGTACACAAACATCAACAACTCTTTCCCCTTCATCTAATCGCTGTAAGCGGCAAGCCTCTGGATCATCTACATCCATGCCACTGTCTCTCTTTTAGCATGAGAAATTCCTAAGGAAAGATATCATTGCTCTAAACTGAGTTAAAGTCTTCTCCTTCAGGTTAAAATCCCCTATAAAGGAAATTATGGCATTGCCGGATTCACACATCCCGGTTAAAGTAATTCTCTTTTATAAACAGTTGTGACATACAACCCCCTCTTTAGAGATGACAAATTCTCTCTAGAGTCAACACCCTTCAGCTTCACATGTTGGGCTTTGAACAAGATACAAACCACCTTTCACTTCACGTTGGGGTTTGGGGACCCATCGGCTTCTTAAAAGCATCGGCCTCCTCTTGGGCATCGTACAAGGACCCACAAGCTTCCTAAAAGCAACCCCGCCTCCTCTTGGGCTTCATACAAGGACCCGTCGGCTTCTTAAAAGTCTCCAGCCTCCTCTTGGGCTTCGTACAAATTGTCCCGACGACCTCCTAGAGGTATAGGAACAGAACTTAGTCATCTTCATAGAACAGTCCTTTCAAAGAGTCTACTACTGTTTCTCAAAGCATAGTACAAAAGATGAAACTCTAGACTTGGACAGTCTAATTTCCTTGAGCCTCAAAGACATTCTCAAGTGACCCCTTCAAAAATA
Organism: Lathyrus tuberosus; assembly: GCA_022829125.1. NCBI lineage: Eukaryota > Viridiplantae > Streptophyta > Magnoliopsida > Fabales > Fabaceae > Lathyrus > Lathyrus tuberosus. Next base: position 4,672,470 of record JALAZF010000430.1, on the reverse strand, counting down.
GGAAGGAAACCCGTAGACTCGGACAATCTCAATACCCTTTGGATTTCCCATTTCCTTAAAGAATAGGGAATACCCTGATCCTCGAGTACAGTGTTGCTCATATAAGAACTGATTTTCTCTTTAAATCCGCATACTGGACCTGTCACTCAACTGAAACAGCGCCATAGCCTCCTTTTGGGCTTTGTACAATGATTCTCCCCAGCGGAGTCAAACAACGTTCAGCCTCTCTCTCGGGCTTTGTACGAGACACATAAGAGACTCCCTCGTTGAGTCAATCACCCTTTTAGCCTCCATCTCGGGCTTTGACTGAGATACAAAAACTCTCTTGTTGAGTCAAATAGCCTTCATCTCGGGCTTTGTACGAGATACCAAAAGATTCCCTCGTTGAGTCAAAACCTTTTAGCCTCTCTCTCGGGCTTTGTACGAGACACATAATAGCCTCCTCTTAGGCTTTGTATAAGAAAACCATTGGTTGATTCAATCAACCTTTTAGCATCAAAGCTGTGCCTCGTTCACAGTACACAAACATCAACAACTCCTTCCCCTTTATCTAATTGCTGTAAGCGGCAAGCCTCTAGATCATCTACATCCATGCCACTGTCCCTCTTTTAGCATGAGAAATTCCTAAGGAAAGATAGCATTGCTCTACACTGAGTTAAAGTCTTCTCCTTCAGGTTAAAAACCCATATAAAGGAAATTATGGCATTGCCGGATTCACACATCCCGGTTAAAGTAATTCTCCTTTATAAACAGTTGTGACATACAACCCCCTCTTTAGAGATGACAAATTCTCTCTAGAGTCAACACCCTTCAGCTTCACATCTTGGCCTTTGAACAAGATACAAACCACCTTTCGCTTCACGTCTTGGGCTTTGAACAAGACACCAAAACAACAAATTCCTCCCATAGAATAGGAGGAACTACGAACGCTCTAATTTCCCTATTTTGGTAAACGGAAATACGTAGGCATAAGATTGAAAGAAAAGATCTTAGCGAGCACACTAAACAAAAACCCAAAATCCCATACTTTCATATATCCGTCCTAATATCTAAACCTCCCACCAATCAACCAAACGCCACTTTTAACAAAATACACCCAATAGAGACCCCGAATCTTTGTAGCATCTGTAACCTAACAGACCGCTGTTTAACCTCAGTTTGCAAGCAGGGTTAATTTGAGACATCTATTTCCCTTCTTTCATCAGCTTTAATAGGATAAAAAATGAATCGAGTTGTAGATACCAAAGAGCGGTAGTGCTTCGCAACCACATCCAAAAATCGCTCGCTACAGAAAAATGGCGACTTCACTGGGGACATGTCATTAGGATCTATCTCACCTTTGTGGCGAGATCTTGTTCTCTTCCCATCTATTAGGTGGAAAACTTTAAAAGTGGCGCCTACCGTGAGGCTCTTCTAACCTTTTTTCTCTTCTCTTGTGTGAAAACCACAGATTGGTGCTTCCGCCGGGGAACCCATTTTCTGTCAGGAACATAGGATTCATAGCTTTAAAGGTCTAGGATGACTAGGACAAATATATATTGCTTTTCCTAATTGATATATGTGTTTATTTTTTTGCTAATGGGAATGCGTGTGATGCCGCACGTGGAAAGATTGAGTATACACTTAAGATAGGTGATGGCGACGAGATCGACCATCAACCTCAGTAGAGGCTTCCCAATGCAACCCATTCCCTCTTACAGGCAATGGGTCGATTGTGGTGTCTGAGAAGATGAGGAGCAAATTAGTGGTGCAGAGGCTATCGGAAATAGTTGTCATGCGATGCCACCCTCTTTTGAGGACTCTTCAAAAAACATCACCTAGCACGGTTCCCGGCCCGCTGGTGTTTTCTTGACAAGAGTTGATGATGATGAGAGACAGGTACAAAAGTCACTAGTAAACCTTTGGGATGGGTAGAGCCTTGACTCCATGACAACGACCCTTTGACCCTATGTTTTTTCTATGTTTTTGTATGCTGCATTCATGCATTCATTTAAAAAACATTAAAACATTCAAAAAAATTCTCTTCTAGTCTCTCTGTTTTTCAAATTAAACTAAGACTGTGATTGCAAATATCAGAGAAAAGGATTGCGCTAATGGATTTCGGTAAAAGGAGAACTCATAAGTACACCTTCAAGGTTCCAAAACTAGAGGATTTGAGAGGTTTGGCGAGAATGATCACAAACCAAGAGGCCTTTAGAGCCAAATACGGAGGTCTGCTACCTCTGTTAAGGGTCCATGTGATTGAGGGAATCATGGACGTGCTCATTCAATTCTACGATCCAGTTTATCACTGCTTTACATTCCCGAATTACCAGCTAGCACCAACGTTGGAGGAATATTCTCATCTGATCGATTTACATATCACTGATCAAGCTCCATTTTCTGGACTGGAAGAAATTCCAAAGAATCAGACCATTGCAAGAGCAATTCATTTGGACGAGTATGAGGTTAGGACTCACATGACCACTAAGGGTGGCATACAAGGTTTGCCAGCCCAGTTTCTGACAAAGAAAGCTCTGTACTTCGCTAGTATAGGGAACGGGGCTGCTTTTGAAAGCATCTTTGTTTTACTCACCTACGGATTATTTTTGTTGCCCAACATTAATAACTTCGTCGATATCAACGCTATTAAGGTTTTTCTCATTAGAAACCCTGTACCGACTTTGCTCGCGAATGCGTATCATTCTGTACACTTAGGGAATTTGTACAGCGGTGGGGAGATCACATGTTGTGTACCTTTGCTTTACAAATGGTTTATCTCCCATTTACCTAAGTCTACCTCTTTTTGGGGTCATAAGAGTGCCTTGCGCTGGTCGTAGAAGATCATGTCTCTCACCAACTCTGATATAGATTGGTGCAATAGGATTTATGATGGAATCAGGATCATTGACCGTTGTGGAAACTTCCCCAACGTACCCCTTATAGGAACTAAGGGAGGAATCAACTATCATCCGATATTGGTTCGCCGTCAGTTTGGATACCCGATGAGGCATGTTCCCCGGAATGCTCATCTGGAAGGTCTCTTCTTCAAGGAAGGAGAAAATGATAGAGCACTAAAGACGGAAATAGTGAACACTTGGAAACACATTCATAAGAAAGGACGGGAGTCTCTAGGAAAATCGGACTGTGTCTCGGTGGAGCCTTATCTCCACTGGGTACAAACTAGAGCTCTCAAGCTAAAGATGCCTTATCCTCGTTACATAATTCTTCCGCCGAGGGAATCTGTCATGTACTTCATGACGGAAACTGAAAAGCTTCAGGTTACTCTGAACAAAGTTCAACAAGAGAGAAGGTCTTGGAAGAACAAGTACCGCACCCTCAACGTAGAGTGCATCAAAATACAACAACTACTGAAAGAAAAGGACGCTCTGATTGAAATTTTGGAGCAACATGCTGTAGAGAATCAGGATGACCAAAGGAATTTGCTCGCTCTTTTCACCTGGAATATGAATGACAACCCGACAACGGCTCAAGAGCCCCGGTCAAAGAAAAGGAAGATACCAGAATCAGCACCCGAGTTCTCTCGGGACCCATTAGCTTAGGTTTCTGTTTCTGCACCTTGTAATCTACTCTATTTCCATTTCTGTAATCCTTTGAATTCAATAAAAAGGGGTTTCCCCACTATTTGATATTTGCAATCTAATTGTTGAAGTTTATTTTGATTAAACCAAAAAACAATTAATATAATCATTGCATTCATCATTCTCACATCGCGTATTCTTCTTACCTACGAATCTCATGTTTGTGTCTCAGTTCTAGAGTCAAACTGTTTCATTCGTACAATACTCGGGCCAATCGTCAGAAAAAGATGGATGATCTTGAGGAAGAAAACAGAGAGTTGAAAGAAGAGATCGACGCTCTGAGAGAGGATATAAGAAAGCTTCGTAACGACATGCAAGCCATGGCAGAAGCTCAGCTACAAAGGACTGTGATCTCAGAGATCACCTCAACGCCCATAGTGGAGAAGTATGATCCTAGGTATCAAATGCCGAAAGATCATCCTTGGGTCATGCCTGTTAACTATATCCCAGAAGGATATGTTCCGCCGATCACTGAAGATCAGGGAATCATAACAGAAGCCGCTGGGCCTAAAGGTTACAAACTTTGGGAAAGCAAAGATGCCAGGGGCATACTGAAGACTCCTAAAGGTTACAAACTTCAGGTAACGCCAAGATTCACTGCCGTAGTCATGGTACCACCCCCTGTGGTGCACACTGTCTCGGAAGGACAGATTCCACAGATACCTTCTGGTAAAAAGGAAACTATGTTTGATCGAATGGATGAATTCCAGGAACAGTTCTTGGAAATGCAGAAGGAACTGCAAGCCATTCGCGGTCAGGATCTATTTGGAAAGGACGCCACATACCTCTTCTTGGTCCCCAATGTGAAAGTCCCGCACAAGTTCCAAGTGCCCGACTTTGAAAAATACAAGGGTAACTCTTGCCCTCAAAGTCATCTGGTGATGTACGCTCGACGAATGTCAGCTCAGATGGAGAATTAGGACTTACTGATTCACTACTTTCAGGATAGTTTAACCGGTGTCGCACTCAAATGGTACATGGGTTTAAACCGTACTACGATCAGTACATTCAGAGATCTTGGTACTGCCTTCATCCAACAATACAAATACAATTTGGACATGGCACCGGACAGAGATCAACTCAGATCAATGTCACAAAAGGACAAGGAAACCTTTAAGGAGTACGCCCAGAGATGGCGCGAAATTTCCGCTCAGATTTGTCCACCTCTTGAGGAAAAAGATATGACAAAGATCTTCTTAAAGACATTAAGCTCATTTTACTATGACAAAATGGTTGCCAGTGCGCCCAGTGATTTCACCGAGATGGTGGGCATGGGAGTTCGTCTTGAGGAAGCCGTCCGAGAAGGACGTTTGGCAAAAGACACTAGACCATCAAGCAGTACAAAACGATACGGTAGTGCTCTCCCTAAGAAAAAAGAGCAAGATATTGGGAATATCTCTCTCAAAAAGCAAAGGCGACGTTATCAACCGGTAGCAGCTGTGACTCCTGCTATCAGCCCTGCGCCTGTTCCTACGTATCAACCTCAGGTTGCGCAGAGCCAACCTAATCAGCAAAGGACACAACAGCCTCTTCAGCAGGCTCGTCCTCCATATAACAACAACCATACAACACGACCATCAGAGTTTGATCCTATACCCATGTTGAACGCAAAACTATTTCTATTACTACTGGCTAAGGGGCACATCCAAACTAAGTCTCCTCTTACAGTACCGGAAAATCCGCCTTTTTGGTTTAAGGTGGATCAAACATGCCCTTATCATCAAGGAGGACCAGGGCATAACATAGAGAATTGTCTCAATTTCAAATCCGACGTGCAAAAGCTTGTTAGGAGCGGGCTCTTATCTTTCAAAGATACGAATCCCAATGTTCTCACAAACCCGCTGCCTCAACATGAGAAAGCTCCAGTCAACCTGATAGAAGGAGAGTCTCATAATGTCTATCAAATTCACGATGTACTCTTATTGAGGACCAATTTGGTCAAGATGCATTGTAGACAGAGTGGGTACGGCCATGTGCCACCTCATAATTATCATCAATGTGATGTTTGCTCTAAAAACAATCAAGGATGTTCTGTAGTGCAAGCAGATCTACAGGAACAGATGGATCTTGGGTGGATCCAAGAGTACCGAGTTTGTGGAGTTAACATGGTCTATATGAACTCCAACGTCATTCAGAACCGCGACATCTGTGCAATGAATGTCAACTTGGTGGAGATGCACTCAAGGCAAAGCCAGTATCATAATCTGCCACGACATGATTACAGTTCCTGTCTGACTTGCTCGGTAAACAAACAGGGATGCTCTTTCATACAAGAGGCCCTCCAGCGTCAGATAGATCTTGGATGGATCCAAGACTACCATGATAGGAACCCTTATCAGATCAACATGGTTCAGATCTTTGATATTCGCGTGATGAATACCAACCTGGTAGAGTTACATGCTGAGCAGGTCCGACTTGGATTCTTAATATCACACGACTATCAAAGCTGTTAAGCAGGTTGCGAAAACGATCGAGGTTGTACCCTTGTCCAGGAGGCACTTCAGCACTTGTTAAATCACTGGTGGATGCCCATCTATATGGATGAAGATACTCAGCAGATTAGTATCAATAACAGGAATCCCACTCGGCGTCAAAGTTAGGATGTCCGATCTGTGGAAGCTAACCTAGTGAGGTTACATTGTATTCAAAGTGGGTGTGGTCAGGTGCCACCACACAACTATGACCATTGTAGTGTCTGTTCGGAAAGTAACCAAGGGTGTTACCTTGTGAGAGCAGCTCTTTAGGGTCAGGTGGATCGTGGAGAGATTCGCCCATGTTCGAGTTCTGGACCCATCAACTGGACGCCAAACTACCTTGCCAATCAAGTCGAGGATGTTGTCATAATCTCTGGTCGTCACCAGACCAGGGATGTTTTTGCCATCATCCCTCTACTTGACGAATCTAGAATTCCCAACCGGGAATGGATCGAGATTACTTATGATGGTCAGAAAAATCAGAAGGTTCCCATAGTCATCTATCTACCGGGATCACTACCGTATGAATCAACTAAGGCTATCCCTTACAAATACGGTGCAACGACAGTTGAAAATGGATAGGAAATTCCATTACCCTCCGTCGTGAATATTGCAGACATCAGTCGTGTAACACGGAGTGGTCGAATCTTCAACCGAGGAGTTGGAGAACCTAACAAGGAAAAGGAACTTCAGACAGAAGCTCCCGATCCATCAGTCGGTCAATCCAGTAATCCCGACCTTTCGAAAAATAATGATGAGATGCTGAAGCTCATCCAAAGGAGTGAATATAACATTGTGGATCAGCTGTTACAGACTCCTTCAAAGATCTCGGTATTATCACTGTTACTCAGTTCAGAAGCCCACAGGGAGGCTCTACAGAAAGTCTTGGAGCAAGCCTTTGTGGAACAGGATGTAACAATCAGACAGTTCGATAGCATTGTCTCTAACATCACTTCCTGTAATAATTTGGGATTTAGTGATGAGGAATTACCCGAAGAGGGTCGCCGTCATAACATGGCGCTCAATATCACAGTTAACTGCCAGGACGATGATTCAGCCAGCGTACTGGTAGACACAGGGTCAGACCTGAATGTTATGCCGAAGTCCACTTTGATGCAATTATCATTCAAAGGCCCTCCGATGAGAATCAGCGAGGTTGTCGTCAAAGCGTTCGACGGATCCAGAAAAACAGTTATCGGCGAAGTTGATCTTCCCATAACTATCGGTCCTCACACTTTCCAAGTTACTTTCTAGGTCATGGACATCTAGGCAACATACAGTTGTTTATTAGGAAGACCTTGGACACATCAGGCTGAAGCGGTCACTTCGACCCTCCACCAAAAGCTAAAGTTCGTTCAGAATGATCAACTTGTCACAGTCTGTGGAGAACAGGCCTTGCTCGTGAGTAACTTATCGTCATCTACTTGTGTAGAACCCGAGGAGGTTATTGGGACACAGTTCCAAGCGCTGTCGGTGGGCAAGGACAATCAATCCCAAGGAGGAACCTCAATTTCCTCATACAAAGATGCTATCAAAGCGGTCGGGAGTACCGATACAACTGGATGGGGACATCTTATCATTCCTATTGACAATAAAACAAAGAAGGGTCTTGGTTTTTCTGTAACCTGTACCCAGACAGCTGCCAGCGATGGAAGTCTTCATCCCATTCAGAACTTCTTCCACAATGGAGGTTTTCTTCACCCAGTCCCTCAAGCAGTCCATGTTATCAATAAGGAAGATCCCTCTGACATAGAGGAAGAGTGGAAGACCTATCTTAACAAGGACGGTTATATGTCTCAAGACGAAACGCAAACTCCTTTTTACTTTCCTACAGAGAGTCTGAGATTTATACCCGGGTCAGACATCGAAATGATATACGGGGATTGTGATCCGGAAGGATGCCGTGCTCCGCCAAATTCATTAGAGGAAGACACTCCGATGAAAGACAATTTTAACTGCAATTACTATGGCCCGATGGATGGTCTGCCAATGTGGCAACCTTATCCAGGAGACTTGGGGCAAGAGAGTCAGCCGAACAATGAAAATCAACTGACCGTCATTGAACAGAATACCTGTGTCCCCACCATGTCATGGGATCAACATTCAGGTCATTCAGAAACTACTCAATATGACGATGAATTTGCAACGTTTGCAGGACTGGAATTCATCAACTATGCTTTTCCCGAGGTCAACGTCATCGAGAGGAATGACCCCTCCAGTTCCAGAGAAATATGGGGCACCCTAGGACAACCAAGTGGAAAATTCGACTTTGTGGTCAAGTACACCGCTCCCGAAAGCTCTCGTATCAGGCTCGAAGATATCCAGCCAACTGGATGGGTAGATACAGCTGAGAGCATAAATACTCTGCAAAATGCAACAGAGGAATCCTCCTACGACAATTCATCCTGCGAGACAGATTCCAACGATCCTACTCCACCAGAAATCAGCGTTATTTCTGAAGAAAAATCAAGGAAGGTGCCAGACTTTGTGATTCACCGAGGAGTTCGCCGCCAATGGGTCGCAGTTGATGTTCCGAAGGTCATTCATCAGTCAACGTAATTGCCATTTTTAACCTTTCACCCTGCCCAGGTGAAACAGATGTTTTGATAGGGCTCGCTTTCTATAAATTTTCCCTCTTCGCTCCGCCCAAAGCGACAGAGTTTTGTTTTATAGGGCTGTAGTTTCAAGGATCGACTTGTTCATTAATAAAATAATGTCGTTCTGTAATTTCCGCATTAATTGCTGTTTTCTCTTTTTGCTTTTTCAGAAAATGGTAATCCTAAAAAACAATTCAATAACAAAAACAAGCAGTAATAAAAAAAATACACTGCACACACTTTTGCATTCTCTCTATCTCTTCTAAACACGAATCCTCACGTCATGCAAATTGCTTGTTTTAAACCCAGTTGAACCATACGATCCGATGCCTTCTCCCGAATTTGGGTTCCCGGTATTTGGGGCTGAAGAAGAAGTTGACAACAAAATTCCATAAGAGATCTCTCGACTACTCAGACAGGAGGAAAGGTCCATTGAACCTCACAAAGAGCCGTTGGAAACGATCAATGTGGGTTCGGAAAAAGAGAGAAAAGAAATCAGGATTGGGGCACTGCTCAGTCCAACTGCCAGAGAGGGTTTGATAAAGCTTCTTAGAGAATTTCCCGATGTATTCGCTTGGTCCTATCAGGACATGCCAGGGTTGGATACCAGCATCGTGGAACATCACTTACCGTTAAGATCAGAATGCCCGGCAGTAAAGCAAAGGTTGAGACAGACTCACCCGGACATGGCCATCAAAATCAAAGAGGAGGTACAGAAACAGATCGTCGCAGGTTTCCTCGCTACATCTGAATATCCTCGATGGTTAGCCAACATCGTACCCGTTCCCAAAAAGGACGGAAAGGTTAGAATGTGTGTTGATTACAAGGATCTGAACAAGGCAAGTCCAAAGGATGACTTTCCTTTACCACACATTGACATGCTGGTAGACAGCACAGCAAAGTTCAAAATTTTCTCCTTCATGGATGGATTCTCGGGCTATAACCAGATCAAAATGGCGCCGAAAGACATGGAGAAAACTTCGTTCATTACCCCATGGGGTACCTTTTGTTACAAGGTGATGCCATTCGGCTTGAAGAACGTTGGGGCAACCTATCAAAGGGCCATGACTACTCTGTTTCATGACATGATACACAAAGAGATAGAGGTATATGTTGATGACATGATTGCAAAATCTAAGACAGAAGAGGAGCATGTGACCCACTTGTCAAAACTATTCGAGCGTTTGAGGAAGTACAAACTCTGATTGAATCCCAACAAGTGCACCTTCAGTGAAACTCTTAGGGTTCATCGTCAGCCAGAAAGGGATTGAGGTCGATCCTGACAAGGTCAAGGCCATTCGAGAAATGCCTTCTCCGAAAACTGAAAAACAAGTCAGAGGATTCTTGGGACGTTTGAACTACATCTCCAGATTCATATTCCTTATGACTGCCACATGTGCGCCGATTTTCAAATTACTCAAAAAGAACCAGGATTGCGTTTGGTCAAAAGATTGCCAAACCGCCTTCGACAGTATTAAGGAATACCTGTTGAATCCGCCGATTCTATCACCTCCAGTGGAAGAAAGACCACTGATCATTTACCTCACAGTCCTAGAGGACTCAATGGGATGTGTACTTGGCCAATAAGACAAAACCAAATAGAAAGAGTCTGCCATCTACTATCTGAGCAAGAAGTTCACCGAATGTGAGACTCGGTACATGATGCTTGAGAAAACTTGTTGCGCTTTGGCTTGGGTAGCCAAACGTCTTTGCCAATACATGATTCATCATACTACTTGGTTGGTTTCCAAGATGGATCCAATCAAGTATGTCTTCGAAAAGCCTGCTCTCACGGGAAGAATTGCCCGTTGGCAGATGTTATTATCAGAATATGACATAGAGTACCATGCTCGGAAAGCCGTTAAAGGAAGTATTTTAGCTGATCATTTGGCTCATCAACCGATTGACGATCAAGAATCAACCGGGTTTGACTTCCCAGACGAAGATGTCATGTATCTAAAAATGAAAGATTGCGATGAACCGTTGCCTAGTGAAGGGCCAGAACCAGGTTCCCAATGGGGACTTATCTTTAACGGAGCAGTTAATCATTATGGAAACGTAATTGGGGCAATCATTGTTACCCCTCAGGGTACCCACATTCATTTCACTGCCAGACTTACGTTCAAATGTACGAACAACGAGGCCGAATAAGAAGCTTGTATTATGGGTCTCGAAGAAGCGATTGATTTAAGGATAAAAAACTTGGACGTATACGGCGATTCAGCCTTGGTTATCAATCAGATAAAAGGAGATTGGAACACATACCAATCAAGACTGATTCCTTACAAAGACTATGCAAGAAGGTTGTTACCCTTCTTTAACAGAGTCGAGTTTCATCACGTCCCTCGTAATGAGAATCACATGGCTGACGCTTTAGCCACTCTCTCTTCCATGATTAGTGTAGGTCAATGGAATGACTTACCTAAGATCGACATAATGCGCCTTGAACGGCCTGCCTACGTCTTCACGATCGAAGCAGTCATAGACAAGAAACCTTGGTATCACGATATCAAATGCTTCCTTCAGAAACAAGAGTACCCACCTGGGGCACTCAGAAAAGACAGGAAAACCCTCAGAAGATTGGCTGGAAGCTTCTTCCTGAGCGGTGACACTCTTTATAAGAGAAATTTTGACTTGGTCTTGCTCTGATGCGTAGACAGACCAGAAGCAGACATACTTATGAAAGAAATTCATGAAGGATCCTTTGGCACTCATGCCAACGGACACACAATGGCGAGAAAAATTCTGAGAGCAGGGTACTACTGGTTGACCATAGAATCCGACTGCTACAAGTACATGAGGAGGTGTCACAAGTGTCAGATATACTCCGACAAAATTCATGTACCGCCATCACATCTCAAAGTTCTTTCTTCCCCGTGGCTTTTTTCCATATGGGGAATCGACATTATTGGCTTGATTGAACCTAAAGCTTCCAACGGACATCGGTTCATCCTGGTAGCCATTGATTACTTCACCAAGTGGGTCGAAGCAGCATCATACGCTAATGTAACCCGACAAGTGGTGGTCCGATTTATCAAAAACAATATCATCTGCCGTTATGGTGTTCCGAGCCAGATCATTACAGATAATGGATCTAACTTGAACAATAAGATGATGAAAGAGTTGTGTGCAGAGGTCAAGATCGAACACCATAACTCATCTCCCTACCGCCCAAGATGAATGGAGCAGTAGAAGCGGCTAACAAGAACATCAAGAGGATCGTTCAAAAGATGGTTGTAACCTATAAAGATTGGCACGAAATGCTACCCTTTGCTCTTCATGGTTATCGAACATCTGTCCGCACTTCAACAGGGGCAACCCCTTTCTCTCTAGTATATGGCATGGAGGAAGTTCTCCCCATAGAAGTAGAGATCCCATCAATCTGAGTATTGATGGAGGCTAAGCTTTCAGAAGCTGAATGGTGTCAAAGTCGACACAATGAACTGAATCTGATCGAAGAAAAGCGAATCACGGCACTATGCCACGGTCAGTTGTATCAACAGAGGATGAAGAGGGCGTTTGACAAGAAGGTCCGCTCTCGCATCTTCAAGAAAGGAGACCTTGTGATCAAGAAGATACAATCATTTTTCACTGATTCGCGAGGTAAATGGACTCCGAATTATGATGGCCCCTACATGGTCACGAAAGCTTTCTCAGGCGGTGCCTTGATACTTGCAACCATGGACGGAGAGGAATTTTCCTACCCCACAAATGTTGATGTAGTCAAGAAATATTTCGCCTAAACTAAAAAAAAAACGTCTCAGTGGATTGAAAACCCGAAAGGGCGGTCCAGGCAAAAGTTAGAGACATGAAAAAAATCATCTGATGGATTGGAAACATCAAAGTAGAATCCAGGAAAAAATTAGGGATAATGGCAAGTAACAATGTTCAACAGAGGCAAGTCCCTCAGCAGCAGTTACACCATCTATCGGAGGAAAACTCCAGTCAAGGTCATCTTCGACAGAAGCTCAGGATGTCCCGAATCCAAAGTTGGTAGAAGGATAGTGGTCGTTATGTTTCAACGTAGCCCTTTTCCCTGTAAATTACCATTTTCAAACTTTGTATATACTCTTTGGAATCACGCGTTTGTCTGATCTTCATCTTATCAATAAAATTTGAGCCCTTGTGCTTTTGTTTGTAATTCTTATTTGTTTTAGCTTTACAGAATGGCGTTTTAACATGATTAGCGATTCTTGAAATGAAACAAAAATGAATTTACTTGTTAAAACTTTTTCTTTTTTTAAATTAAAGATGGCAATTGCTTTTGACTGTTGAACATCGAAAGAACGTCGATTGCGTCTCCTAAGGCGTTTGAATTTCAAAGTGCAGAATCAAAGTACTCCTTCTAGGTCAGTATGCCTGAACGAAGGATCAACTGTATGAGATGCGGCTTTCCCATCTGATACCCTCGGCCGAGTTCTTATCTCCTAAGCCCTATCAACGGTATTCCCCGCAGGGACTATCTCTCTTAAGCAAGGTAGAATTGCTACTTTTTTGACCAACGGTACTTCTTCGCCCCACGATGGCCGAGTATCCTGTCATGTTCATCTATTATTCTGTATGCCGCGTCAGTTTTGTCAGCATATACATACACACATCATGCATTTGATTTGCATTCATATTCATATTGCATCACTATCACTCTAGTCGGTCTTATCCCCTAGTAATAACAGTCCTCTCAATCGAGTTGTCAGTTCTTTCCTCGTCAAGAAATGTTGCGTCTGCACTACCTCTCTCCTCCAGTGTATCTATGGATTAGAGTCGGTACTCGACCACTTTGATAACTTGAACCTCTGAAAAGCCAGAGAAGCTTTCTACAAATGTCACTCTTCGCCATTGAAGAAGATATCCTTGCTTTCCCGGATTAAAGAAAAATCCCCAGAGAAAGCCTCCTAAGCAGAGATTTGGCAGTACAGCTGCCTTTCTCCGAAAGGCCGCTGATGAAAAGGTCATCGGCACCTCAAAATTAGAGCCCATCATATGGCATTTCTCCGAAAAGATCCCGAGAAAAGTATGATGTAAGACCCCAAGCGGAAGCAGTCTCTCAAGAGACTCATTTTCCCCAGATAGAGTCGACAAATGGCGTCTCAAACAGAGAAGTTTGTGCACCTCTATAACTCAGACGATTGGGCTCCCCAGCAAGTCTGACGTCACTTTTTCCACTCGAATGGCATCTCCCCTGGAAGATTCAGCGAGAAGTTTGAGGAAAGCCGCTACAAATAGCGTCCCTTGTCAATAAAGTTTATTGACAAAAGAAACTGAGACCAGTTCCTTGGTAGGAAACCAGGATCGAGAGGAAGTTTACTTCAGAAACTGAGACCAGTTCCTTGGTAGGAAACCAGGATCGAGGGGAAGTTTACTTCAGAAACTGAGACCAGTTCCTTGGTAGGAAACCAGGATCGAGGGGAAGTTGACAAAAGAAACTAAGACCAGTTCCTTGGTAGGAAAAGAGGATTGATGGGAGGTTTATTTCAAAAGAAAATTGAGACCAGCTCCTTGGCTGAAGACCAGGATCGAGGGGAAGTTTACCTTTTCTAAGCATCATCGCTTAGCTAAAGAAGATGAATGCGTAAGCTACCATTCATAACCACCATCAAAATTTTGGGTATTCCGATATTTAATCCTCTTGCACCGCGAATGCCCGAATACCTTCGTCATTCACACCTTTGGGTCCAAGAAGATTAAATAGGGGCATCTGTCATACCCCTAATTTTGACCACTAAGATTTCCCATCATTGTGCAAATCATCATCACAATATGGATGAACCATCATGCCTCATCAAATGGCTCAAGGGTTGTTGAGCATTCACTACCATCAAAATTAGGGTTTTAAGCCCTCTCAGAGCCTTAGACAAAGGATCAATCAAGGATTGACTTGATCTTCAACTTGTCTAGCCTCTAAAATATCCACAATGGATTAAAAGGACTCCCACTTCAAGGATTAAGCACAAGGCTGCTCCCTTCTAGGTGGATCAAGTCTCAAGATCGACAGTGTCACCAAATTAGGGTTTTGGTCAACCAGGGCCTCCAGATGGAAATTTTTCATCTGGGCACAAGCCAATGATCCAAAACATAACCTAATATACTCCATGGAACCTCATGGACCCAATCATCAAGTCAATTTGACCTCAGGGGATGCATACATCAAAAATCAGGAATTAGGGTTTCTTGACCTAATTCACCCCTGAGTTGACTTTTGGGACAAATCATGAACCAAGACCTAAATACATGATTTGGGGGCTTTAATATACTATATTGATCCATATGCAACAATGGATTAATCCAAGAAGCTTGAGCAACAAGTCTCAATTTCATCTGCACCACAATTAGGGTTTCGCGAGGAAAGTCAACTGTAACTTTGACTTTTGACCAGGCCATTGTTCCCCATTCAAATCTTGATTTGTAGATCACATTGCCCTCTACAAAAGCTTCATACTGACCTATGTTCAAATTCCTCATAGATTTTGAGTTATGGAGTGATCAAAATCAAGAAAAGTCACTTTGTTCCAACACTTAGTGAAAATTTCACTAAGTTAGAATCTGCCTTTACTTTGTTACACATGTAGGGGGATTTTTCACTTGGATTCAAAAGAGATCAAAACCAAACATGTTCAAACAGTTGTTGTATCATGTAAGGGCTTTCCAAAATGGCCAAGAACATTACCAAATTCAATTTGAGCTATGAGATATGACATTGGCAAGATGTCTTGCTGAAATCTGCCAAGGCAAGGCAGATTTTTGCACTTTTGGTCGATTTGCCAAAATCAGCCAATTCCAAGCCTTGTCATCACTTTGGACACGTCTGAGGATTGAATCTAAAGGGGACAATCACTGAGCCAAGCCTCCAAAGTCTTTGGAACAAGAAATAGCATGTTGAACCTAGAATTGCCAAAATAGGGACAAGACTCCAATTTTGGATTGGAGCATTCAATGGAAGCATCAAGGTGGCATGGACTGAGCCATTCTCAACTGAATTCAGTCAAGACTTATCCAAGACCAAGGGAACCAGCAGCCTGTGCCCTAACCTCTAGTCAATGGCTAGAGGAGACTTGGATTTTCATTTGCCAACATTGGCCAACCCTACTCAGCAATTGCCATTCACTATTCCTTGCAAAACAAACTTGCTCTACTATAAATAGAGCTCAATTGTGATCAGTTTGAGTACACCAAAGCCATCAAACACATGCTTTCCTCAAAATCTCTTCTTTCACTCCAATTTTGCCTTCTAAGGCAAGTCACTATCGGGTTTTGAGTTTGAGAGCTTTTCCAATCAAACCAATCACACACACACCTCATATACATCACATATGAGCTGATCAAACACTTAAACGACAACTGGAACAGTGATTTCTCAGAATCATCAGTCAATTGCTCAAGGTTTTAACCAAGTTGCAGTTGAGATGCCATGAAGTGATCCAGCCAATTTCAATCAAGTCCAAACATTCAAACACACTCCATAGGGTGTAGGGAAGCTGTTCAGATCATCATAACTCATCTGTAATACCTCCAACACAAATCACGATCACCAGCTGCAAGTGGTAAGCATGAGCTCTTCTAACTCTATGATCCATGCAATTTTTGCTGCACAATAATTTGGTCATATGTTCATAATCATGCATGGAATGTTTCCCCTCAATTAATTGCATTGTTTGAATCGTGTATCAAAAATCCCAGCCTTCATGCAGAATCTAGGGTTCTTGAGGATTGTTCATGATTTCTTGTTTTATGTTTAATTTAAATGAAATTAATTGTCATAGACATGATCGTGAGGTTGAAACGAGTTGATTGGTATGTGGATTGCATGATATGATTAAGTATTCAGTGAGATTGGATAGAAAATGCAAATCTGGGAAACTCAGAACACGCGCGTGTTCTTGCCCTTGTTCTTGGCGCCATTTTCAAACATTTGAATATTTGAATTTTGTGATTTTTATTTAATTGATTCAAAAATTAATTTCTCTCTGAGTTTTAATGATTTTGAGTTGATTCTTTTTTTAATAATTCACAAAAATGTTGAAATATTTTATTTTCCCAAAAAATCTGAAAAAATATTATTTATTTCATATAATTGATATTTTTGCAAAGAATTAATATTTTAATTATTTTTTACATTTAAAATATTTTTTCCCTCTTGATTTTGAAAAGATTAATGACTTCTAATTATTTTGTAGGTCAATACTTGATTTTTGAAGCATTAATCCAAGATCATAATTTGTTTCCCACATGTTAAACAATTTTTGATCATTTTAACTGAATTTTTATTCAATTAAAATACATTTTGGAAATAAATTAGGGTTTTGGATTAATTCAACCCTCACAAATCATTTTCAAAACTTTTTGGGCCTCTATTAGAGTGTAAGACCCAACCCAGTTGTACAGAAACAATTTTGGGCCTCACTAATTGTATAAGTCCCTCTGTACATTTTTAAAATTCGGCACGATCGTCGCCAGTTTAAAAATAAACCATCTGGGCCTCTCCTTGAGCTATAAGACCCATTCAAAACTTTTGGGCCTCTAATAGAGTGTAAGACCCAACCCCTTTTAAGCAAAACCATTTTTGGGCCTCACTTATTGTATAAGTCCCTCTGCGTTAAAAGAAAACCTCGGCGCGATCGCCATTTTTAACGAAAAGTCATCTGGGCCTACCCTCGAGTAGTAAGACCCATTTCTTTTCTTTAAACCTTTTGGGCCTCTATTAGAGTGTAAGACCCAAATCCCTTTGTACAGCAAAACATTTTTGGGCCTCAGTCACTTGTATAAGTCCCTCTGTACAAATTTAACAGTGCAATCACTGATAAAACCCCTGGGCCTCTGCTTGAGCTGTAAGCCCCAAATCTTTCTTTTTCAAAGCACTTTCTCCTTTGATTTTGAATATACTATTGTTTTCAATCTGTCTTTGTTGAACAACTAACCAAACAACATGAAAGCTTTACAACCGAGTAAGTGTTTATATGCTTTCATTTACCACTTTCATATACATATAACTGTATTGTGGGGCTGTTTCGCTGTAAGTCTTTTTTCATGAACTCATATCGACTGTGTAATAATAGTATAGATATTTAGAGTTTCCCCGGCAACTACGTCTAGAACTAGGTAAAGCCGTTTCGTTTATTCGTAGAAATAGACAGCTAGATCCCCAATAGGATCACCAGATACAGTCTTCTCTTCAGCTGTCCTCATTAGGAATTGTCAAGAAACTCTACTCCCAGAGATAAATGTATTCTCCGTGAATGGCATCTTTGAGTTTCTTCCAAATTCTAGAACTTTCCTGGCTTGATCTATTCCTTGTGAATAGCCTGTCTTGAATTTCTCGGGGTTTGGGGACCCACGGGCTTCTTAAAAGCATCGGCCTCCTCTTGGGCATTGTTCAAGGACCCACAGGCTTCCTAAAAGCATCCCTGCCTCCTCTTGGGCGTTGTACAAGGACCCGTCAGCTTTTAGAAGTATTCACAGCCTCCTCTTAGGCTTCATATAATGACTTCTTCCTCCGGGAATGATAGCCTCCTCTTGGGCTTCATACAAGGACCGATCGGCTTCTTAAAAGTTTTCAGCCTCCTCTTGGGCTTTGTACAAATTGTCCCGACGACCTCCTAGAGGTATAGGAACAGAACTTAGTCATCTTCATAGAATAGTCCTTTCAAAGAGTCTACTACTGTTTCTCAAAGCATAGTACAAAAGATGAAACTCTAGACTTGGACAGTCTAATTTCCTTGAGCCTCAAAGACATTCTCAAGTGATTCCTTCAAAAATAGGAAGGAAACCCGTAGACTCGGACAGTCTCAATACCCTTCGGATTTCCCACTTCCTTAAAGAACAGGAAATATCCCTGATCCTCGAATCAAAATCCCTGAGGGCCAACATTACTCATATAAGAACTGATTTTCTCTTTAATCAACATACTAGACCTATCACTCAACTGAAACAGCGCCATAGCCTCCTCTTGGGCTTTGTACAATGATTCTCCCCAGCGGAGTCAAACAACATTTAGCCTCTCTCTCGGGCTTTGTACGAGACACATAAGAGACTCCCTCGTTGAGTCAAACAAACTTCCGCCTCCATCTTAGGCTTTATACGAGATACAAAAAGGTTCTTATTGAGCCAAACAAATTTCAGCCTCCATCTCGGGCTTCGTACGAGATACAAAAACACTCTCTTGTGGAGTCAAACCTTTTAGCCTCCATCTCGGGCTTCGTACGAGATACCATAGAGGACTCTCTTGTCGAGTTACTTCCCTTTTAGCCTCTCTCTCGGGCTTTGTACGAGACACAGAAATTCCCTCTTATTGGGCCCATAGCCTCCTCTTAGGCTTTGTATAAGAAAACCACTGGTTGATCCAATCAACCTTTTAGCATTAAAGTTGTGCCTCGTTCACAGTACACAAACTTCGACAACTCCTTCCCCTTCATCTAATCACTGTAAGTGGGAAGCCTCTGGATCATCTACATCCATGCCACTATCCCTCTTTTAGCATGAGAAATTCCTAAGGAAAGATAGCATTGGTCTAAACTGAGTTAGAGTCTTCTCCTTCAGGTTAAAATCCCCTATAAAGGAAATTATGGCATTGCCGGATTCACACATCACGGTTAAAGTAATTCTCCTTTATAAATAATTGTGACATACAACCCCCTCTTTAGAGATGACAAATTCTCTATAGAGTCAACACCCTTCAGCTTCACATCTTGGGCTTTGAACAAGATACAAACCACCTTTCGCTTCACGTCTTGGGCTTTGAACAAGACACCAAAACAACAAATTCCTCCCATAGAATAGGAGGAACTAAGAACGCTCTGATTTTGCTGTTTCGGTAAACGGGAATACGTAGGCATAAGATTGAAAGAAAAGATCTTAGCGAGCACACTAAACAAAAACCCAAAATCCCATACTTTCATATATCTGTCCTAATATCTAAACCTCCCACCAATCAACCAAACGCCACTTTTAACAAAATACACCCAATAGAGACCCCGAATCTTTGTAGCATCTGTAACCTAACAGACCGCTGTTTAACCTCAGTTTGCAAGCAGGGTTAATTTGAGACATCTATTTCCCTTCCTTCATCAGCTTTAATAGGATAAAAAATGAATCGAGCTGTAGATACCAAAGAGCGGTAGTGCTTCGCAACCACATCCAAAAATCGCTCGCTACAGTCACCTTGTTATTTTACTTTCGATTGTGTTTTGGATTCACTTTGAGCGAGTGAAGGTTGTTGTTCCGTTCTGTTCTTCTTCCCAACTCGCTTTAGATGATAAGCATTAAGTTTTTCTTCTTTTTTTAATACCTTAGTTTGTTTATGATTTAAAAAAAAAAACCATGTTGGATGCTAATTAGGCTCTTGATCAATCTACCCATCTCCCTATTTGTTTTCTACCCGTGGTGTAGATGATGGGCTTTGTCTAAGCCCATATGATTCCACCATACCCTCCTTTCAATTCTGCACACCTTTTTTTTAGTTTTTTTTGCTCCAATTTGTTTCTAACATTTTGTTTTCTAAACTCTTCGAAATAATTTTTAGTATGTTTTCTCAAATTAATCCTTATTCCATTTTCATTTTGGATTCCTTTTTTCTTCCTATTATTATTTCAATGTTATGGCCAATGATATAACAAAAGGTCATAGTTTGGTTGATTTATTCAAATCGACTAAATCTTGCTCAATATGAGGCCACTTTTCTTTTTTATTGGTCAATGAAAGTCAAATATCAAAGACTATCGATTTATCGATTTAAATCTTGATTAAGACGAGACCATTTCGATTTCATTTCGATTTTCACTTCATTTCGCATCTTCTTCTATCTTCTTTTTATTTTCGATCGATGAAGTCTTTCTCTTCACGAATGTTGATGGTTGAAGCGATTAACCTCCATTATTTCAAATCTGTAGTGAGTGATCATTGAGATCTCTTTCTATACTTTGGGATCGTGATAGGTTACCTTCGATTAATCGATGAAAGTTTGTGATTAAGACGAGATCTTCACCTTTTCTTTTCGTGTGGCACGGTTTAATTGGAGAATGATCCTCAATATCATTTCTTCATTGTGTTTTAGCACAAAGATCAAATTACGCAACCTCCTATAGTGTGATCTTCGTCATAGACCATGCTACGATGGCTCAGCGCAACATTGGATCCGATTCATCCGATTAACCACTAACTTTACATTTCCGTCAATATTATCTTGATTTACTTTTATGCTAATATTATATCTTGTTCATATTATCTTGATTATATTATTGTTCATATTATCTTATTATCATTGTTCATATCATATTCATACTTATTCATCTAACCCTCTTTTTGTTTCTTTGTTCATACTTTAATCAAAACACAATAAAAATATCTAAACAATAAAACAATAAATTGATGGACTGTTGGTTACTATCCTTTGCTTGGAGCTTTTGTCCGACTCTTTCTCAAGGCTTATTTTAGGACACTTCGCACACACATGGCTTCCTCTTGGGCTACCTTACAATGAGACCTTTTATTTCATGTCATCCCCTGTATTTTACATGTACCCCCTCCCTATTCCGTTATACGCATTCGTTGTTTCTTTGATTGTGGTTTGTTTACTAGGAGCACCCCTAGGGACTAGCATAGACAACCCATTTTCAAACTAATTCTCGATTCGTCATCGGGCCATTTTCAAACAAACCCATTTTCAACCAAACCCTCGACTCGTCGTCGAGCCATTTTCAAATCAACCTCTAACCAAACTTGTTTTTTAAAACTAACCTCTTCGCACATAAATAAACCCTTGATCCAACGTCAAGCAGATTTTCACAAATAAACTTCAAAACGACTAACAACTATCGAAACTCTTTTCAAGGTGAAAAATGGGGGTTCAAGTCTTTGATCTCTCTTCGGTTGTTTAGGTGCAGGGTTCTCTTACTCGTGTGTGAGAAATTGACGCCTTTAAAACAAACCAACTCTCCTCTTTTCGTGGGCGTACCACAAACTACAACTGCTCTGATTCTTTATTCTAGTCTGAATAAAGATACGTAGGCACAAGATTGCGATGATCTTGGCGAGCACACTTTTTCTTTTTCCCCCGTTTCCACACTTTTTCTTTTTCCACCTTTTCCACACTACCATCTCTTTTTCCGTCAAACCCCATAGTCGAACTACGATTGCTCTGATTACTCATTCTCGTCTAAATGAGCATATGTAGACACAAGATTGCGATGATCTTGCCGAGCACCCTAACCTAAAACCACCCCATTTTCCCCTTAGCATCATTCCCTTTTATCTTACCGTTTCACATTTATTTTTGAGAAGAAAACAAACAAGCTTAGCTAACGAGTATCACGATTTGAATCAAGAGGTTCCCGTTTGTAACACCCCATTTCTACCCGGCGGATAAGTAATAAAATCAGAGTTTTCATTTTAAAAATTCTTCAACATAAACAGGATGTCACATTTTCAACAGAAAACAACTTCATATTAATCGCAAATAATGCAGATACATAACACTGATTTGAATGAACTGATAACAGCCTGAATTATCCTTTTGAAAACAAAACAACTTTTATTAATAAGCGGCTTCACATAATTCAACTTATAATGACATAACCTCATGTCCAACTCAAAACAACTTTGAAACAACAATTCTTTAATAACAACAATTTAAGATTCAACTACTAAGACAATAACAACAAATAAACAACAATCGTTCATCCCCCCGAGTGCTACGTATCAGAGCAAGACCAACTCGAGCTAACAGCATCTAAGACTTCACATTATACCTCAACTTCTGCAGCTATTCTTGAGTATCTGCTCAGTTACCCATAATAGGTAACATCATTACAGAAGGGGTGAGATATCGAATATTATAAACAAAATATGATAATTAATATGCTAGATTAGGATCATACGAATTTCACCGCTTCATACAACAGTCATGCAACAACTAGAAATAGACAACTTAATAGCAACCCCAACTTGTATTGACAACAAATAACAACATATAACAACAACTTATATAAAAGATGCAAATTATAGTAATAACAACATACATAACATCAGCTCAAGACATTAGTAATTTATCTCAAGCAACAAGACATAGCAACAACAACTTATAACAAGCAACACCTTCACAACAACGGAAACTTCACAACAACAGCAACTTCACAACAACCACGAATCAAGAACAACAGCAACTTCACAACGACTCAAAAAGTGACGCAACTATGCACATGCATGTGGTACCATCGAAGTAAAACTCCCAACTTAAACATATGCCAGGTTATCGAGGCATTTCAACAAGGCATAAGCCTTCAACGTGGTGCCATCAAGGCCAACTTAATCAATGCCATCAAGGCCAACTTAATCAATGCCATCAAGGCCAACGTGGTGTGAGCATACAACCCCGACTCATGAATGCAATGTATGCGACAATTATCAAAGGCATACAATCAACTACATCATCAACAAGAACAACCAGAACAACAACAACGAAAACAACAACTCAAACATGCATCAATAGCATCAACTTAATCCAACATTGGTCATTCGACCTACAACTTAATCAACAACAACACAACTCAAACAACATTGGTCATTCGACCTACAACTTAATCAACAACAACACAACTCAAACAACATTGGTCATTCGACCTACAACTTAATCAACAACAACACAACTCAAACAACATTGGTCATAAGACCTGCAACTTAAATACTTCGCCCGTAAATCGGGACAATACAACTTATCCAACTGTACCTGCAATTCCATGCGTTCAATTTAATTCAACAAAATAAACCGACTAAAATCACCTACTAATTATTACGAACTACCTCGACAATTTTCGTTAAATTCCGGACAACTAATTTCTCCGCTTAATTCTACCGGGCGACTAAAATTCCTACTGTTTTCAACTCCCAGCATCTTTTCAACAAAATGAATCAACCACACTACCTACTAATTTACCTGACTTACCCCGACAATTTCTGTTAAGTTCCGGACAACTAAGTTTTTCGCCTAAACCGGCTAAACTGACTAAAACTGCACTGTTATTAGCCTCTGTTATTTAATACCAGTTTGGTACAACATTCTACTTGCTGTTACAATTTCCATAAGAATCAATTTCAACTTCTGTCAAAAATTCTGCTTACTGCTATTGTTCTACTTCTGTCAAGAATTACTAGACTGCTACTAAAATAACTCTGCCATGATTACTTTTCTACTATTACTGATTTTATTGCCACTTTCAATTCACCAACATTGCTAGGAAAAACCTCTACTGAATATATATATACTCTGCTACAAAAATTAATTGAGTTATTGACCCTGCTAACTATTACAAATTTCCAATTTTCTGTCAACACCTGCTTACTGCAATTGTTCCATTTTCTGTCAAGATTACCACAGTTACTTGTTTTCAAATAACCCTGATTCCAGTTAATTATCTGCTATGAAAATCTATTAGGTTCCTGCTACTACTCATACTGCTCCATTATTTTTGCTGCTACTTAACATGCTCCTTCTGCTAAAACTACCAAAACTGCTATATTCGTTTGATTATACCACAACACAAATAAAATTAAGTGATACTATAATAATATACTAATATACTAGTTGAATTATTAATCTTCTAGAAGTTTACTAAGCCATGCCCATTTACTCAGGTACGTGGCCAGATGAAAGAAAACAATGTAACCAAAATATGAAACGGCAAGGTGGTCCTCACCATAAATGGAGGCGCCCACCTCCCCTCAACAGCCCATGGGAGGCGCTCTTCTCAGAGCTTGGAGGCCTCCGCCTCCCCTCCTTTCCCCTACTGATAACAATTAAAAACCTGCTATGCACTATTTTCCATTACTTATTTATCACCATAGCCCTTATTCAAACACAGAGATAGATTCTTGCACCATTTAAAAACACTATCTCATTAAATTAAGTAAATAGATTACTTATTCATTAAATTAAATTAAGTAAATAGAAGGAACAACAAATATCATAAGTAATCTCATTAAATTAAGTAAATAGATTACTTAATCATTAAATTAAAGTGAATTTCAAGTAACAGACAAGACAAGGCAATCGCCTCATCCACCCACACCTTAGGAGGCACCCACCTCAATACTTGGAGGCCCTCGCCTCCTTCCTTTAATTAAATGGGGGTGCTCACCTCCATTACTTTGAGGCCCCCGCCTCCAATTCCTATTTTTTCCTTTACTTTGAGGCCCCCGCCTCCAATTCCTCCTTTCTGATAAAACAACTTCAATTCACCAAATATATTACATCCAATATATTACATGGAAATTAAATGTAAATCCTCACAATCACACACTGCGAGCAACAAAAATGCACAGAACAACCTAGTTTCGCGATACACCCAAGATATTCGCAGAATCACAAATTCATCACAAACACAGGATTTATAGCAAATTCATGTAACCTAAATCCCACATAAAAATTATCATAATCCCGTTTATAAGATTCGAACCCACCTTTACCTTAATTTTGATGGCCGCTCGAATTTCCGGTCGAAACTGGGACTTGATTTTTTTGACAGCATCTCTTGTTCTCTCCTCTCCAACCTACGCTTCCAAACCCTCGTTCAATTTCTGTCACTTCTTTTTCTTCTTTTCTACCACGTACAACCTTCATTCTTCTTAGCCTCCTTTTCTCTCACTGATATCTCTGCCTTCCACTAACTCATGAAAATACTAATAATATTAGTATTATTTAATCTAATGGGCCTAATTTTTACACCTCCATTATTTCTTCATGCTATCATTTAAAATAAGCCCACATAAATAATAATATTATTTCTAATATTATCCCCGATTAAACCGACTATTAATCCGACTTTAACTTAATAATTCTGATCGACATATCAACCCAATTAGCCTCTTAAAATGATACCGATAACACCCAATTACTTGATTAATTCTCAACTTCGTCTAAATCCAATAATAAAACCCTTCACTAATTTAATTAACTAATTAATTAAATTCGGGGCGTTACAACTCTCCCCCACTTAGGACATTTTCGTCCTCGAAAATCTATCCGACACAACCATCCTTAACACAACATTCATATTTTAATCTTTCGATGTAACAACAACTCAATCACGGTTTAAACCCAATACGTATACTCCGATACTTCAATTACTCTTGCAACATAACCGTTACTATTCGCCAACCATTCTAGTAATACCTTGGAAACAATCACCTTACAACATAGTAACAACCTTCACTTGCCTATACTCGACTATACAACATCGCATCATTACCGCAGCAACGTAAACAACACCAAAACACATATACGATCCTTATCTCCATACTCTGAAGGAAACCCACGTATAACACAAACAACGGTTCTTAATCTCAACGGCGACAACAACGCGAATACTACCCAAGTGATGCAATTGACAACTAACATCGCAACACAAGAAGTAACCAACTTAAGAATTTACCGGTTTAAGAACCAGAACACAACAACTTAAGAATACCAACTTAAACACAACATCAACGTAACCAAATATCAACATCGGTACAATTCACGTCTGAACAACCGCAATACACTACGCGTTCGCTGCGCACTCTGATTACTTTCAAGGTACTAGCTCTATTCAGTTGACCTCAAACTTCCAATCATCAAAATCAACATAATACCAAGGCTTTCGACTTAACTCTTCGGGATCTCCCCGTTAACACCACACATAAATTACAACTTTACTATCTTTTATCAACATAGTTCCCAAAATCACCTTAGACGCATAACAACATCAACAACATTTGACACCTGAGTCCACTTAAATTCAACAAGATAAATCATCTTTACCAACCAAAACTCCACTCTTACAAATCAACTTATAATTTAACTTCTTGTTCTACCTGTAACTCAACTCTCACATTCTCCAGCCTCAACTGAAATTTTCCATACTACTCATCAATCAAACACAACTTCGTGCTGTCATCCTTAAATTCAACTAATATTCTAACATATGAACTCGTATCGGCAAAACAAACAACCTTCAAGCACTTGGCTTGACTTCGACCAATTCAACGTACATACTATACTAGTTGGCACGACACATCTATCCATCAATTATGATTCCGTCTACTATCAACAATGGATTAAGGGTGATCAGTTCCTCAATTTGTCAATAGACAGCCGACAACCATAACAGTGAAATAAATCATCAGTACCCAACATAATAGCATACTTCAACTTGTGCCCAAAGTCCGTAAGCATAATGCTCCGCCAACTTTCTAAGGCTTACCAATGCCACTCTTAGTTCCTTTAGTTGCAACTTCGTCAACGATGCAAAACATTCAAAATCCATTACGCATCCTCTGATGCACGTTCATAGTACAACACGACTTTAAATATTTTTCCAACACCGGAATCGCTACAACATTGAGAACGATCCAATTCAGTTTGCTCCAATTACAACTTTCAACCAAGGTGAAAATTCTTAGCAACACAAATCAACATTCACATTTCTCTCAACATTACCTTTACTTAGCATCATCGTCTTAATCATCCTCATTCAACATAAGTTGCATCTCCAAGCATTCTCCGATACAGTCACATCTTACAAATACCAACACTTTATTCTTAATAATATTCCACACTTGTTTTCATCCTTCCAAATTTTTTTCAGCAAATGTCGCTCAACTTCAACCATATATATCTCCTTCAATACAGACCTCTCAATCACAAAATCATATTCCAAAATGAAGAGAATTTTGTGTAGATTTCAGAACTTCAAGAATCGCGTAAATCCGACTTACGAGTAAAAAGTTATCAGCTACTCAACGGGACTGGTCCAGAATTTCCGTATGTAGAATTTTCAAAAAAAAAAAAAATCAGCAACAGACCCAAATATTAAAACGCACCTTTCTCCCTCTTCACAAACTTCCTGAAGACAAATCTTATATGAAAACTGTAGGGAATTTCGTAAGCTTTCCAAAATGTCCAGAACCGCTTCCATCCGAATCACGAGTCGAAAGTTATACCTCGTTTACTAACAGCTGCTCCAAAATCACAAAAATCAGAATTTGAGATCGATGAACATAAGTTCCATCTTTCTCTCTTGCTTCCAAAATTCACCAACATCCTTTCTTTTCATCCCACTACGAGAATCACTCGACTTTAATCCAACTATACTTAAGGCATATTAATCTACCGACTTGATCCACCAACTTAACATTTCCCTAGGGATAATTCCTTGATCTCAATCAATTCACCCTCCATAATATACACACACCTCGAACTCGACCGATACGAATTCATGGGTCCATACTCTCGCCGGTTCGTAACAACATCGCCTCGACAACATTTGCACTTTTACAATCAACATCACCTTGAACCAACTTCTACATACTAACAACACGTCCGGGAGACAAGCCTCTCCCCCACTTATTTCAACCAACACCTGCAGACAACAACTAGAAACTAGCAAACAAGTACCGACAGTGTTTCACACACATGTCGAGTACTAAGGGACAAACAACATTAGACAACATTGGCCGGACAGACCGACCTGCTCTGATACCACTAATGTAACACCCCATTTCTACCCGGCGGATAAGTAATAAAATCAGAGTTTTCATTTTAAAAATTCTTCAACATAAATAGGATGTCACATTTTCAACATAAAACAACTTCATATTAATCGCAAATAATGCAGATACATAACACTGATTCGGATGAACTGATAACAACCTGAATTATCCTTTTGAAAACAAAACAACTTTTATTAATAAGCGGCTTCACATAATTCAACTTATAATGACATAACCTCATGTCCAACTCAAAACAACTTTGAAACAACAATTCTTTAATAACAACAATTTAAGATTCAACTACTAAGACAATAACAACAAATAAACAACAATCGTTCATCCCCCCGAGTGCTACGTATCAGAGCAAGACCAACTTGAGCTAACAGCATCTAAGACTTCACATTATACCTCAACTTCTGCAGCTATTCTTGAGTACCTGCTCAGTTACCCATAATAGGTAACATCATTACAGAAGGGGTGAGATATCGAATATTATAAACAAAATATGATAATTAATATGCTAGATTAGGATCATACGAATTTCACCGCTTCATACAACAGTCATGCAACAACTAGAAATAAACAACTTAATAGCAACCCCAACTTGTATTGACGACAAATAACAACATATAACAACAACTTATATAAAAGATGCAAATTATAGTAATAACAACATACATAACATCAGCTCACGACATTAGTAATTTATCTCAAGCAACAAGACATAGCAACAACAACTTATAACAAGCAACACCTTCACAACAACGACAACTTCACAACAACAGCAACTTCACAACAACCACGAATCAAGAACAACAGCAACTTCACAACGACTCAAAATGTGACGCAACTATGCACATGCATGTGGTACCATCGGAGTAAAACTCCCAACTTAAACATATGCCAGGTTATCGAGGCATTTCAACAAGGCATAAGCCTTCAACGTGGTGCCATCAAGGCCAACTTAATCAATGTCATCAAGGCCAACTTAATCAATGCCATCAAGGCCTATGTGGTGTGAGCATACAGCCCCGACTCATGAATGCAATGTATGCGACAATTATCAAAGGCATACAATCAACTACATCATCAACAAGAACAACCAGAACAACAACAACGAAAACAACAACTCAAACATGCATCAATAGCATCAACTTAATCCAACATTGGTCATTCGACCTACAACTTAATCAACAACAACACAACTCAAACAACATTGGTCATTCGACCTACAACTTAATCAACAACAACACAACTCAAACAACATTGGTCATTCGACCTACAACTTAATCAACAACAACACAACTCAAACAACATTGGTCATAAGACCTGCAACTTAAATACTTCGCCCGTAAATCGGGACAATACAACTTATCCAACTGTACCTGCAATTCCATGCGTTCAATTTAATTCAACAAAATAAACCGACTAAAATCACCTACTAATTATTACGAACTACCTCGACAATTTTCGTTAAATTCCGGACAACTAATTTCTCCGCTTAATTCTACCGGGCGACTAAAATTCCTACTGTTTTCAACTCCCAGCATCTTTTCAACAAAATGAATCAACCACACTACCTACTAATTTACCCGACTTACCCCGACAATTTCTGTTAAGTTCCGGACAACTAAGTTTTTCGCCTAAACCGGCTAAACTGACTAAAACTGCACTGTTATTAGCCTCTGTTATTTAATACCAGTTTGGTACAACATTCTACTTGCTGTTACAATTTCCATAAGAATCAATTTCAACTTCTGTCAAAAATTCTGCTTACTGCTATTGTTCTACTTCTGTCAAGAATTACTAGACTGCTACTAAAATAACTCTGCCATGATTACTTTTCTACTATTACTGATTTTATTGCCACTTTCAATTCACCAACATTGCTAGGAAAAACCTCTACTGAATATATATATACTCTGCTACAAAAATTAATTGAGTTATTGACCCTGCTAACTATTACAAATTTCCAATTTTCTGTCAACACCTGCTTACTGCAATTGTTCCATTTTCTGTCAAGATTACCACAGTTACTTGTTTTCAAATAACCCTGATTCCAGTTAATTATCTGCTATGAAAATCTATTAGGTTCCTGCTACTACTCATACTGCTCCATTATTTTTGCTGCTACTTAACATGCTCCTTCTGCTAAAACTACCAAAACTGCTATATTCGTTTGATTATACCACAACACAAATAAAATTAAGTGATACTATAATAATATACTAATATACTAGTTGAATTATTAATCTTCTAGAAGTTTACTAAGCCATGCCCATTTACTCAGGTACGTGGCCAGATGAAAGAAAACAATGTAACCAAAATATGAAACGGCAAGGTGGTCCTCACCATAAATGGAGGCGCCCACCTCCCCTCAACAGCCCATGGGAGGCGCTCTTCTCAGAGCTTGGAGGCCTCCGCCTCCCCTCCTTTCCCCTACTGATAACAATTAAAAACCTGCTATGCACTATTTTCCATTACTTATTTATCACCATAGCCCTTATTCAAACACAGAGATAGATTCTTGCACCATTTAAAAACACTATCTCATTAAATTAAGTAAATAGATTACTTATTCATTAAATTAAATTAAGTAAATAGAAGGAACAACAAATATCATAAGTAATCTCATTAAATTAAGTAAATAGATTACTTAATCATTAAATTAAAGTGAATTTCAAGTAACAGACAAGACAAGGCAATCGCCTCATCCACCCACACCTTAGGAGGCGCCCACCTCAATACTTGGAGGCCCTCGCCTCATTCCTTTAATTAAATGGGGGTGCTCACCTCCATTACTTTGAGGCCCCCGCCTCCAATTCCTATTTTTTCCTTTACTTTGAGGCCCCCGCCTCCAATTCCTCCTTTCTGATAAAACAACTTCAATTCACCAAATATATTACATCCAATATATTACATGGAAATTAAATGTAAATCCTCACAATCACACACTGCGAGCAACAATAATGCACAGAACAACCTAGTTTCGCGATACACCCAAGATATTCGCAGAATCACAAATTCATCACAAACACAGGATTTATAGCAAATTCATGTAACCTAAATCCCACATAAAAATTATCATAATCCCGTTTATAAGATTCGAACCCACCCTTACCTTAATTTTGATGGCCGCTCGAATTTCCGGTCGAAACTGGGACTTGATTTTTTTGACAGCATCTCTTGTTCTCTCCTCTCCAACCTACGCTTCCAAACCCTCGTTCAATTTCTGTCACTTCTTTTTCTTCTTTTCTACCACGTACAACCTTCATTCTTCTTAGCCTCCTTTTCTCTCACTGATATCTCTGCCTTCCACTAACTCATGAAAATACTAATAATATTAGTATTATTTAATCTAATGGGCCTAATTTTTACACCTCCATTATTTCTTCATGCTATCATTTAAAATAAGCCCACATAAATAATAATATTATTTCTAATATTATCCCCGATTAAACCGACTATTAATCCGACTTTAACTTAATAATTCCGATCGATATATCAACCCAATTAGCCTCTTAAAATGATACCGATAACACCCAATTACTTGATTAATTCTCAACTTCGTCTAAATCCAATAATAAAACCCTTCACTAATTTAATTAACTAATTAATTAAATTCGGGGCATTACACCGTTGAGTACAACGGACGTTAGGGGGTGCGCGTACCTTCCCCTCATGTAACCGACTCCCGAACCCAGAATGTGGTTGCGACGACCACGTTATTATCTCCTCCTTAAAGGTTTTCTCGATATTTTCCTTTCCCTCTTTTGGGATAAATAAATTTCGGTGGCGACTCTGTCGAACCGTTCCGCGCCTTTCGCGCGAGGGTCGTGTCTTCGATGAATTTTCGAGGTGGGGCAGCTGGTGACTCTGCTGGGGACTATTTGCTCCATGCAAGAGAGAGTCAAGCCTATCTTGATTTGAATCGCGAGTTCGTTATTTTTGTTTGTTTATTTTCTTCTCGTTTGCTTACTTACTTGCTATCCTATTTCCTTATCTGTGTACCTTTTGTGACATTGTTGGGTTGTTCTAACATTGGGAAATTTGTGAGATGGCTCTACACCCAAGTCTAGAAAACCCCTAGGATTAGGATGGTGGTTGTGTAGTGGAGGCTTCCATGGTCTCTTCCGCGTGAGCCAAAGCGAAAACCCTGCTTGGAGTAGACTCCCTTGGAGATGTTATCGTTTCGATGTTCCTTCGTCGCGATGGTAATGTTTTCGAGCATGAGTCGTTGATCCCAAGGGCCATTAACCCATTTGTCCATGGTGGTTGGTAGTGTTAACTCTTTGTGAGTTAATACAAATGCCCCAATCAGATGAGATCCCCCGAACGTATAACTTCCTGACAGTAATATTTTCTGCCTCGATCTAGAATTCTGAGAACCTACATAGAACCCGTGTGTCGATGGTTGTGTAGTGGACGCCTCCGAGGAGTCTTTCTCGTGGGGAAGAAACGAAGACCTCACCTAGACGAGATTATTTCGAGGATATTATAATCAGATGTCTCTTAGTTTTGGCTATAATGTGTCGAAATATATCCATAACTCTAGGCACCTACCCGTCTTAGAAACCTACCCGTGGGTTTTCTTGATCCGAGCTGTGGTTCTTCACCCGTTCCTCCTGCCAACCTCAGAACTGTTTGAAGCTGTTTGATTCTGCGATCCTGGATCTTGCATCTTGCATTGCATCTCATGTCATTGCATTGTATTGCATCTGTTATGCATCTTGCATTGCATTTTCAACCTCAGAATCTTACTTCAACTTCCTTCCTTCTCCAGTAAATCAAGCTGATTCCTCGACACCACTACGCAATTCGAGCCAATACCAGACGAATGATGGAGTAGATTCAACAAGACCAAGCCGCCTTTAGAGAAGAATTAGGCTCTATCAAAGGAAAGATTGACCAGATTCTCGAAGCCATCATGATGGCCAGAAAAGAAGAAGAACTGCGTGAAGCCGCTGCTGCCAACAACAATGTGCATGTGCAAGGGTCAACCTCAAGGCTCTCAGTTCCTGTTACCAACCCTATCAATTATGGAATACCAATGAACTTTACTCCTGCATCTGGAGTTACTGTTGGAGCTATTCCGCAAGCCCAACCTGCTGTCATTCAAATTCCTATCCCTCAGGCTGAGGAAAATCTACAAGATCAATACGATGAAGTTAAAATCTTTCATGCTGCTATCCCACTTGCCAATCCTACTGCTACTCAGGATTCTGAAGCTATCAAGATGTGTTGTGATCTAGCTGAGAAACTCCGAGTCATGGAGGGGCGCAACTTAAACTCTTTGAATGCTTTGGAGATGTGCTTGGTTCTAGATGTTGTCACTCCTCCCAAGTTTAAAGTGCAAGAATTCTCAAAGTAAAAAGGTCTCAGTTGTCCTCACATCCATCTGAAGATGTACTACCGCTAGATGGCTGCCTATGCCAAAGACGAAAAGCTGATGATCCATTGCTTCTAAGACAGCTTGTCTGGGGCATCACTCGAATGGTATATGCAGCTGGAGCGTACCAGTGTATGCACTTGGGCTAAGCTAGCTGATGCATTCGTCAAGCAATACAAATACAACACCAACCTTGATCCGAATCGTACTCAACTTTAGAGTATGGCTCAAAAGGACAACGAATCCTTTAAGGAGTACGCGTAACACTGGAGAGAGCTAGCTACAAGAGTGCATCCACCTCTGGTTGACCGTGAACTGATTAACATCTTCATGGGTACCTTGCAAGGTCAATACTATGAGAAGCTGATTGGTAGTGTTTCTGCTGGATTCTCTGATTTAGTAATCGTCGGTGAGAGAATCGAAGAAGGTCTAAAGAGCAGAAGGATCCAAGGAGGTTCTAGCAGCCAGTCTCAAGCCAAGAAACCTTTCAACAATGGATATAAGAAAAAAGAGGGTGAAACAAATGTTGTCTCTGCTCAGAAAGGGCAAGCTCCACAAGCTGCCGCTCCAATGCCTTTTCCACTTCCCTACTTCCAGTATCTGTATGTTGCTGCTGCACAATATGCACCAATGCCTTATCAGCCGACTGTTCAAGCTGTTCAAGCTCTAATGCCTCAGCGACAGGCTCCTCAACAACAGTCATACAATTAGCAAGGGTACCAATATCCTCCTCAGAATCAACAACAGAGAGCTGCTCAACAACGTCAGCCTAACCAACAGCGGACAAGGAGGTCAGATAGAGACTTTGATCGCCTATCTACGTCATATGCTCATATATTTACTCAATTGATGGAGAAGAGGGCCATTACTCCGAGAGACTTGGCTCCTCTAACTATCATTCCTCCAGATTATGATGCTAATGCTCATTGCGAGTTTCATAAGGGTGCTCCAGGGCATACAATTGAGGACTGCAGAGCCTTCAAACACAAAGTTTAAGACCTGATTAATTCGAAGTTTCTCACATTCAATGGGAGGGCTCCTAATGTCATCAACAATCCTCTGCCGCCGCCAAACTAGTGTCAGCATCAAGTCAAGTCAAATCAAGTCAAGTTCATCTCCCCGAAGAAGGCAGTCATGTTGCCATCCCATCATATGCATTCTTGTATTTTGTCTTTATTTGTTTAAGTACAGTATGCTTTGAACATTGCCTTTCATATTTGGTTTATTAATGTAGTAACTATGCATGTTTTGAATCAGTTATGTCGTATTCACTCATTTTTTCCATTTACTGCAAACCACTGACACATTTATCCACTTCACTCTCTATATCAAACTGTTGTTAGCAATGATTGGAGGGAGGATGACGACAACAAAATACCCATAATTGCAAAATGTATGCTTTCGGATAGAATCCCACTGATGATGTACAAGCATTGTTTCAATCCCCAAACACTGGAGAGACAAGGAGTTAATCCCTAGTAAACCACTTCAAGCCTAGAAGTAGTAGTTTCCTTCGGATATTCAAACCCTTACACTCAACCTGGGGCAATGTAGTGTTCAGTTAACCCAATTACGCACTCAAATCACAAAGCAAAATTCCATAAGACATGACGGTTGTTCATTAATAACCATGGCTTGGCAATCATAATCATCCAACAAAACCAAAAACAAAAAATCAAAAGCCTGCTAAGTCGAGCACCTCAAAGGAGACTTAGGCAAAAAATCAAGGCTACCCTGATGGACTCGAAAAGCAAAATCAGTCCATGCAAAAGATAGGGATTAAAAGCAAAAACAAAAGAGGCCCTCGGATCCTCAACAAAAATAAAATAAGATTCAGTGGCCACCATATCAAAATCAAAGGGTCACTGACATCCATCAAAAACAAAATAAGATGACTGCCATGTCGAGCATACCTTGAATTATCACGCTTACACTGTTAACCCTTTTGGAAGACAAACATGTGCAGAATTAACTGGACATAGGACTGGAGAACATCACGAAGAAGGGGTGGCTACAATTGAGGCCATCTGTCATACCCCAAATTTTTCCTACCCGTGTATAATTACCATTTGTACCTCCATCCACTAACAGTTATTCAGAAAATTCAAAAAAATATATTGTTACTGGTTATTGTAGTGGTTGAGGTTCAATGGTCAGACAAGTTTGTTTTAGGTCAAGGTCTGGATGTGCATGATTCAATCGGTGTGTGCGTCTGAATTTTCAACTAGGGTTGTGCCAATTCAAGTCAGTCGTGTTTAGATCAAGTTGTCAGGCAGTGGTGTCAAATTATCAATACTTCATAATTAAGGATCAGTTCATTTTCAATCAAGATTCCTGGACAGTATAATTCACATTGCTTTTTATTGTTAAGGCCCATTAGCATTTTTATTTTAGAAACTCATGACAAATTACCAAGATTCTAAACAAGAAGGACATTATCTCTTGATTTCACAAAGCCCATGACATTTCTTTTTTGAAGCCCAAATGGCATTCATTCACAACAAAATTACAACAAATAGTAAAAGCCATTGTCCATTTTCCTTTTCTTAGCCATACTACAAATCAAACTCTTATGCTTAACCTTTTTCATGAGCCACCAAATAAAACCCCACATACCAGCCTACTCCATCTACACAATGCGAAAAAGAAAAAAAGAAATTAGAATGATGCCAGCTAAACCATTCCAAAATGCCAACCTCCATGAAGCATCAACCCACAACCAACATGGTTCACACGTATCAGCACACTGTTATGAATTAAAAGGCGCAACATAATTTTCGGTAGGACCCAGCCATCCCATACACAAACGACCCCCAATTTGCTGCAATAACACACACCACCTGCTGTGGTTCACGCAGCGGAACGCTCCACAACAAACTTCAAAAGGCTCCCTTGGTTCACAACCTACAACACACAAAATAATAACCTGCACAATTAAAAAAAATTAATTCACAAAGTCAGCATCACAAGTTCATGGAAATCACAAACCAATTACAACAACAACAACGTTTTCACACGACCCCACCTCCAAAACACACACACAACCTGTACACACCCAAAACAAGGCCAGCTGTGAAATTCATACAACAACCAAAACGCACAAAATCGAACAAAACGGCATCGAATGCTCACCCAACTCCATCTGTAAATAGAACCTTCTCATCCCTCAATTGGAAAAAGCTCAAGTAGCCACCAAAAACTCTGCTAAAAAACCTCCCCAACCTTCTTTCAAATAATCCCTCAAATCTCTTCTTCAACCTTAAATCAACCATAACCGCACCCTTCAATCATTCCTAAAGCAAACTTCTTTAAACCCCAGATCCTGCTTCAAACTTTCAGCAACCTCGAAACAACCTTCCGTAAACGCTCAAACCCAAAATCCGTTTCAAAACCAGAACCAAAACCGAACAGAAATTGGATCGGAGAAGAAGAAGATGACGGAGTGAACAAATCTCAAGCGAAAAAATTACAAATCTGAGTCGGAAGCAAACAGATTTGAGAGAGTGAGAGACGGAGACCTCTGACGAAGGTTGGAGTGATTTTCCTTTTTTCCGTTTGCCCTGTTGCTTTATCATTTCGGTCTTTCCTGATGATGATGATGGAGAGTACGAGTTTTTTATTCTCATTTTTCAAAATGTTACAATATGTTCTTTGACTTAATGGTTTTGTAAAGCTGATAGTGACTTGTTTCAATCGTGCTGTGCATTACTAGTTTTACAAATCTATTTGTTTCTTAAAGAAAAGAGGGTTGTTGTTTCTTAAAGCTTACCGTGACATTTCTTTGGATCGTGTTTTTTTTTGAAGCCCATTTTGATGCCAATTTCCTATCACTTTTCATTATTATCCGTACGTTTTTGTTGAAGAGAGATGATGGGCTTTAAAGCTCATGTGATTCTCACACTATATTAGCACCCACCATTAGCTCTTGCGCCTCCACCTCTCTTGTTTTTAATTTTTTCTTTTTTTTAATTTCTATTTGATTATTTATAATTTATTTCATTTCCACTTTGATTTCTCTTTTCATTTTAATTTTCGATTTATGGGCCAATGATATAACAAAAGGTCATGGTTTGGTTGATTTCTTCAAATCGACTAAATCTTGATCAATATGAGGCCATTTTTCTTTTTTATCGGTCAATGAAAATCTAAAGCCAAAGATTATCGATTTATCGATTTAAGATCTTGGTAAAGATGAGACCTTTCTTATTTTAGATCTCTTTTCGATTTCCATTTCATTTCTTATTTTCTATTTTTGTTGGTCAATGAAAGTCAAATATCATAGATTATCGATTTCTCGATTAAATCTTGATTTAGACGAGACCACTTCGATTTATTTTCTATTTCCATTTCATTTTCATTTCGCATCTTTTATCTTCTTTTTCATTTTCGATCGATGAAGTCTTTCTATTCACGAATGTTGATTGTTGAAGCGATTAACCTTCATTATTTCAAATCTGTAGTGAGTGATCATCGAGATCTCTTTCTATACTTTGGGATCATGATAGGTTACATTCGATTAATCGACGAAAGTTTGTGATTAAGACGAGATCTTCACCTTTTCTTTTCGTGTGGAACGATTTCATTGGAGAATGATCCTCAATATCATTTCTCCATCGTGTTTTAGAACAAAGATCAAATTGCGCATCCTCCTATAGTGTGATCTTCGTCATAGATCGTGCTACGATGGTTTAGCGCTACATGTCCCGTATCATTTGCTTCTAACAACTAATCAACTAACAATTAACTTTACTTTCTGTCAAATGTTATCTTGCTTTACTTTCTTGTCAATATTATCTTGATTATTATTCATATTATTCATCATATTCATACTCGTTCATCTAACCATTTTCTTTGTTCATAACTTAATCAAAACACACTAAAAATATCGAAACAATAAAAGACTAATTGGTGGACTGTTGGTTACTATCCTTTGCTTGGAGCATTTGTCTGACTCTTGCTTAAGGCTTAGTTAAGGACACCTCGCACACACACGGCTTCCTCTTGGGATACCTTACAATGAGACCTTTTATTTCATGTCATCCCCTGTATTTTACTTGTACCCCTCTCCCTATTCCAATGTACGCATTCGTTGTTTCTTTGATTGTGGTTTGTTTACTAGGAGCACCCCTAGGGACTAGCATAGACAACCCATTTTCAAACTAATTCTCGATTCGTCGTCGAGCCATTTTCAAACAAACCCATTTTCAACCAAACCCTCGACTCGTCGTCGAGCCATTTTCAAATCAACCTCTAACCAAACTTTTTTTTCAAACTAACCTCTTCGCACACAAATAAACCCTTGATCCAACATCAAGCGGATTTTCACAATAAAATTCAAAAATGACTAACAATTATCGCAACTCTTTTCAAGGTGAAAAATGGGGGGTTCAAGTCTTTGATCTCTCTTCGGTTGTTTAGGTGCGGGTTCTCTTACTCGTGTGTGAGCAATTGACGCCTTTAAAACAAACCAACTCTCCTCTTTTCGTGGACGTACCACAAACTACGACTGCTCTGGTTCTTTATTCTTGTCCGATTAAAGATACGTAGGCACAAGATTGCGATGATCTTGGTGAGCACACTACCATCTTTTTCCGTCAAACCCCGTAGTCGAACTACGATTGCTCTGATCACTCATTCTCATCCGAATGAGCATACGTAGGCACAAGATTGCGATGATCTTGCCGAGCACTCTATCCTTAAACCACCCATTTCCCCTCAGCATCTTTTCCCTTTTATCTTACCGTTTTGCATTTATTTTTTAGAAGAAAACCAAACAAACTTAGCTAACGAGTATCGCGATTCGAATCAAGAGGCTCCCATTGAGTACAACGGACGTGAGGGGGTGCGCGTACCTTCCCCTCACGTAACCGACTCCCGAACCTAGAATGTGGTTGTGACGGCCATGTTCTTATCCCTCCTTTAAAGGTTTTCTCGATATTTTCCTTTCCCTCTTTTGGGATAAATAAAGTTCGGTGGCGACTCTATCGAACCGTTCCGCGCCTTTCGTGCGAAGGATCGTGTCTTCAATTAAGCAATTTTTTCGAGGTGCGAGAGCTGGCGACTTTGCTGGGGATAATTTGCTCCATGCAAGAGTGAGTCGAGCCTATCTTGATTCGAATCCTGAGCTCGTTAATTTCGTTTGCATGTTTTCTTCTCGCTTGTTTACTTATTTACTTGCTTTCCTATTTCCTTATCTGTGTTACCTTTTGTGACATTGTTGGGTTATTCTTATATTGGGAACTTTGTGAGATGGCTCTACACTCGAGTCGAGAAAAACCCTAGGATTAGGATGGTGGTTGTGTAGTGGAGGCTTTCGTGGTCTCTTCCGCGTGAGCCAAAGCGAAAACCCCGCTTGGAGTAGACTCCCTTGGGGATGTTATCGTTTCGATGTTCCTTCGTCGCGATGGTAATGTTTTCGAGCATGAGTCGTTGATCCTAAGGACCATTAACCTATTTATCCATGGTGGTTGGTAGTGTTAACTCCTTGTGGGTTAATGCAAACGCCCCAATCAGATGAGATCCCTCGAACGTATTACTTCCTGACAGTAATATTTTCGACCTCGATCTAGGATTCTAAGAACCTACATAGAACCCGTGTGTCGATGGTTGTGTAGTAGACGCCTCCGAGGAGTCTTTCTCGTGGGGAAGAAACGAAGACCACACCTAGACGAGATTATTTCGAGGATATTATAATCAGATGTCTCTTCGTCTTGGTTATAATGTGTCGAAATATATCCATAACTCTAGGCGCCTACCCGTCTTAGAAACCTACTCGTGAGCTTTCTTGATCCTAGTTGTGGTTCTTAACCCATTCCTCCAGCCAACCTCAGAATCCGTTGAACCTGTGATCTGCGATCCTGGATCTTGCATCTTGCATTGCATCCCATGTCATTGCATTGCATCTGTTATGCATCTTGCATTACATTTCCAACCTCAGAATCTCACTTCAACTTCCTTCCTTCTCCAGTAAATCAAGTTGATTCCTCGACACCAGTACACAACTCGAGCCAATACTAGACGTATGATGGAGCAGATTCAACAAGAACAAGCCGCCTTCAGAGAAGAGTTGGATTCTATCAAGGAAAAGATTGACCAGATTCTCGAAGCCATCATGATGGCCAGAAAAGAAGAAGAACTGCGTGAAGCCGCTGTTGCCAACAACAATGTGCCTGTACAAAGGTCACCCTCAAGGCTCTCAGTTCCTGTTCCCAACCCTATTAATTATGGGATACCAATGAACTTCACTCCTGCCGCTGAAGGAGCCACTTCTCAACCACTTCCAACATCTGAGTTACTGTTGGAGCTATTCCGCAAGCCCAACCCGTTGTCACTCATATTCCTATTCCTCATGCTGAAGAAAATCTGCTAGATCAGTATGATGAGGTACAGAACTACCATGCTGCTATCCCAATTGTCAATCCTAATGCTGCTCAGGATTCTGAAGCCATCAAAATGTGTCGTGATCTAGCTGAAAAACTCCGAGTCATGGAGGGGCGCAACTCAACTTCTTTGAATGCTCTGGAAATGTGCTTGGTGCCAGATGTCTTCATTCCTCCCAAGTTTAAAGTGCAAGAATTCTCGAAGTACAAAGGTATCAGTTATCCTCACATCCATCTGAAGACGTACTGCCGTAAGATGGCTGCCTATGCCAAAGACGAAAAGTTGATGATCTATTGCTTCCAAGACAGCTTGTATGGGGCATCACTCGAATGGTATATGCAGTTGGAGCGTACCAGTGTGCGCACTTGGACTGAGCTAGCTGATGCATTCGTCAAGCAATACAAATACAACACCGACCTTGCTCCAAATCGTACTCAACCTCAGAGTATGGCTCAAAAGGACAACGAATCCTTTAAGGAGTATGTGCAATGCTAGAGAGAGCTAGCCGCAAGAGTGCATCCACCTCTTGTTGACCGTGAATTGATTGACATCTTCATGGGTACTTTGCAAGGCCAATACTATGAGAAGCTGATTGGTAGTGTTTCTGTTGGATTCTCTAATTTGGTCATTATTGGTGAAAGAATTGAAGAGGGTCTGAAAAGTGGAAAGATCCAAGGATGTTCTAGTAGTCAGTCTGCAGCCAAGAAACCCTTCAATGGATACAAAAAGAAAGAGGGTGAAACAAATGATGTCTCTGCTCAGAAAGGGCAAGCTCAACAAGCTCCCCCTCCAATGCCTTTTCAAATGCCATACTTCCAGTATCTGTATATTACTGCTGCACAATATGCTCCGACTCCTTATCAGCCAACTGTTCAAGCTGTTCAAGCTCCAATGCCTCAGCAACAGGCTCCTCAGCATCAATCACACAACCAGCAAGGGTATCAGTATCCTCCTTAACAACAATAATAGAGAACTGCTCAACAACGTCAGCCTAATCAACAAAGGATAAGGAGGCCAAATAGAGACTTTGATCATCTGCCGACGACATATGCTCAGATCTTTGCTCAATTGATGGAGAAGAGGGCAATCGCTCTGAGGGAACTAGCTCCTCCAACTGTCGTTCCCCCAGATTATGATGCTAATGCTCATTGCGAGTTTCATAAGGGTGCTCCTGGACACACGATCCAGGACTGCAGAGCCTTCAAACACAAAGTTCAAGACCTGATTGATTCAAAGTTTCTCACATTCAATGGGAGGGCTCCTAATGTCATCAAAAACCCTCTTCCGCCGCCAAACTAGTGTCAGCATCAAGTCAATTCAAATCAAGTCAAGTTCATCTCCCCGAAGAAGGCAGTCATGTTGTCATCCCATCATTTGCATTCTTGTTATTTTGTCTTTATTTGTTTAAGTACTGTATGCTTTGAACATTGCCTTTCGTATGTGGTTTTCTTAATGTATTGACTATGCATGTTTTGAATTTAGTTATGTCGTATTCACTCATTTCTTCCATTAACTGCAAATGACTGACACACTTCTCCACTTCACTCTCTTTATCAACTGTTATTTAGCAATGATTGGAGGGAGGATGATGGAAACGAAATACCCATAATTGCAAACCGTATGCTTTTAGACAAAATCTCGTCGATGATGTACAGGCATTGTTTCAATCCCCCAAACACTGGAGAGACAAGGATTTAATCCCTAGTTAACCACTTTGAGCCTAGAAGTAGTAGTTTCCTTCGGATATTCAAACCCTTACACTCAATCTGGGGCAGGGTAGTGTTCAGTTAACTCAATTATGCACTCAAATCACAAAGCAAAATCCAAAAGACATGACAGTTGTTCATCAATAACCCGTGACTTGGCAGTCACAATCCTCCAAAAAAAAATCAAAAGCCTGTTAAGTCGAGCACCTCAAAGGAGACTTAGGAAAAAATTAAGGCAATCCCGATGAATTCGACAAGCGAAATCAGTCCATGCAAATATATAGGGATAAAAAATAAAGTCAAAAGAGGCCCCCGAATCCTCAACAAAAACAAAATAACATTCAGTGACCACCATGCCAAAACCAAAGGGGCACTGACACCAATCAAAAACAAAATAAGGTGACTGCCAGTTGGAGAAAACCTTGAGCCATCACTCTTACACCGTCAACCCTTTTGGAATACAAACATGTGTAGTATTAACTGAGCGTAGGACTGGAGGTCATCACGAAGAAAGGGTGGGTACAAACCAAGTTTTGAGCCTTATATCATTTGTTTTATTAACCGCGAACCAGACCACGTTACAACCCTCTGTAGCGAGCGATTTTGGACGCGGTTCTTAAGCGCTGGTCGCTCTCTGCGGTTTGAGCTTAAAACTACAGGTCGATTCATTTTTTATCCTATTGTGAGCTGAATAAGGAAGGGAAATAGATGTCTCCAATTAACCCTGCTTGCATACTGAGTTTAAACAGCGGTCTGTTAGGTTACGGATGCTATCAATGTGGGGGGGCTTTGTACTGGTTATTCGTATTTCGCCAATACGATTCTTTCTTTCTTTTTTATTTTTAGGCAAAGGGTTTCTAGCGGGGAATAAGGATTAGGATGTTAGGACTGGTGCTTTTGAATTACTGCTTTTGATTGATGGAGATATGGGATTTGGGTTTTTTGTTGATTGTGCTCGCTAAGATCTTTTCTTTCGATCTTATGCCTACGTATTCTCGTTTACCGAAACAGGGAAATCATAGTGTTCATAGTTCCTCCTATTCTATGGGAGGAAATTGGTTTTTGGTGTCTTGTTCAAAGCCCAAGACGTGAAGCGAAAGGTGATTTGTATCTTGTTCAAAGCCCAAGATGTGAAGCTGAAGGTCTATTTGTGTCTTGTTCAAAGCCCAAGACGTGAAGCGAAAGGACCTCGACTTTAGAGAGAATTTGTCATCTCTAAAGAGGGGAGAAGGAGAATTAATTTAACTGGGATACGTGGATCCGAGCAATGCCATAATTTCCGAAGAAAGGGTTTTAACCTGAAGGAGAAGACTTTAACTCAGTGTAGAGCAATGCCATCTTTCCTTAGGAATTTCTCATGCTAAAAGAGGGACAGTGGGATGGATATATATGATCCAGAGGCTTGCCGCTTACAGCGATTAGATGAAGGGAAAGGAGTTGTTGATGTTTGCGTACTGTGAACGAGGCACAACTTTGATGCTAAAAGGTTGATTGGATCAACCAGTGGTTTTCTTATACAAAGCCTAAGAGGAGGCTAATTTCCGCTAGGAAAATCATTATACAAAGCCTAAGAGGAGGCTAATTTCCGCTAGGAAAATCATTATACAAAGCCTAAGAGGAGGCTATTTTGTGTCTCGTACAAAGCCCGAGAGAGAGGCTAAAAGTTTTTGACCCAGTGGGGCATATCGTTATACAAAGCCTAAGAGGAGGCTAGCAAAGAGTTCGACTCTTGCTTAAGGGATTTATATCTCGTACGAGGCCCGAGATGGAGGCAAAAAAAAGGATGATTAACTCAACGAGGGAATCTTTTGTGTCTCATACAAAGCCTGAGAGAGAGGCGAAAAGGTTGTTTTGACTCCACTGGGGAGAATTTTGGTATCTCGTACGAAGCCCGAGATGGAGGCTATTGTAACTATTTCAGTTGAGTGACAGATCCAATATACTGATTTAAAAGATAAAATCAGTTCTTATATGAGTAACACTGTACATAGGGATTTAATTTGAGGATCAGGGATATTTCCTTCTCTTCGAGGAAATGGGAAATACAAAGGGTATTGAGACTATCCGAGTCTGCGGGTTTCCTTCCTATTTAACGAAGGGTGCTTGAGAATGTCTTTGAGACTCAAGGAA
This sequence comes from Lathyrus tuberosus, assembly GCA_022829125.1. NCBI lineage: Eukaryota > Viridiplantae > Streptophyta > Magnoliopsida > Fabales > Fabaceae > Lathyrus > Lathyrus tuberosus. The sequence continues at coordinate 4,627,701 of JALAZF010000430.1, read as the reverse complement.
GTTAGATTGTCCGTGTCTAGAGTTTTATCTTTCGTACTATGCTTCGAGAAACAGTAGTCGACTCTATGAAAGGATTGTTCTATGAGGATGACTAGGTTCTGTTCCTATACCTCTAGGAGGTCGTCGGGACAATTTGTACGAAGCCCAAGAGGAGGCTGGAATCTTTTAAGAAGCCGACGGGTCCTTGTACTAAGCCCAAGAGGAGGCTATCATTCCCGAAGGAAGAGATCATTATACGAAGCCTAAGAGGAGGCTGTGAATACTTCTAAGAAGCCGTAGGGTCCTTGAATAATGCCCAAGAGGAGGCCGATGCTTTTAAGAAGCCCGTGGGTCTATCATCTCCTTTCCATTAGGAGAGATAACTCTTTTAAAGATAAAAACCACTGGTAAACGTGCGAGGTTTACTATCCAGCGACTTTTAACTTTTAAAGAGGGTTCCTTAGTTAAGGTCCAAGATTATGACCGTAGTGGGTACCCAAACCCCGAGACATTCAAGGCAAGCTATCCACAAGGAATAGATCAAGTCAGGAAAGTTCGAGAATTGGGAAGAAACTCAAAGATGCCATTCACGGAGAATACATTCATCTTGGGGAGTAGAGCTTCTTGACGATTCCTAAGGAGGACAGCCGAAGAGAAGACTGTATCTGGTGCTCCTATTGGGGATCTAGGTGTCTATTTCTACGAATAAATGAAACGACGTCACTTAGTTCTAGACGTAGTTGCTGGGGAAACTCGAAATATCTATACTATTATTACACAGTAGATATGAGTTTATGAAAGGAGACTTACAGTGAGCAGCCCCACAATACAGTTTATAATATGAAAGCAGTAAATGAAAGCGATAACCACTTACTCGGTTGGAGTGCTTCCATGCTGTTTGGTTAGTTGTTCAACAAAGAAAGATTAAAAATAACAGTATATTCAAAATCAAAGGAGAAAGTGTTTTGAAAAAGAAAGATTTGGGGCTTACAGCTCAAGGAGAGGCCCAGGGTTTTATCAGTGAGCGCACTGTTTGAATTTGTACAGAGGGACTTATACAAGTGACTGGGGCCCAAAAAGGTTTTCTGTACAAAGGGATGGGTCTTACACTCTCTCAAGAGGCCCAAAAAAGGTTTAAAGAAAAAGAGAGGGGCTTATAACACGAGGGTAGGCCCAGATGATTTTTCGTTTAAAAATGGCGATCACGCCGAGGTTTCCTTTTAACGCAGAGGGACTTATACAATAAGTGAGGCCCAAAATGTTTTTGGTTAAAAGGGGGGATTGGGTCTTACACTCTAATAGAGGCCCAGAAGTTTTGAATGGGTCTTATAGCTCAAGGAGAGGCCCAAAATTGTTTTTAAAAAGGCGATGATCGTGTCGTTTATTTGAAAATGTACAGAGGGACTTATACAACGAATGAGGCCCAAAAAGTTTTCTGTACAAGGGGGGATGGGTCTTACACTCTCTCAAAAGGCCCAAAAAAGTTTAAAGAAAAATAAATGGGTCTTACTACTCGAGGGTAGGCCCAGATGATTTTTGAAAAGGCGACGATCGCGCCGTTTGTTTTTTGACGGTATCGGGACTTATACAATAAGTGAGGCCCAAAAAGGTTTGGTAAAAAAAAAGGATTGGGTCTTACACTCTAATAGAGGCCCAAAGTGTTTTGAAAATGATTTATGGGGGTTGAATTAATCCAAAACCCTAATTTGCTTTCAAAATGTATTTAATTGAATAAAAATCCAATTAAAATGATCAAAAATTGTTTAACACATGGAAAAATTGTGATCTTGGATTAATGCTTCAAAAATTAAGTATTGACCTACAAAATAATTAGAAAGCATTAAAAGTTGCAAAATCAATGTAGAAAAAATATTTAAAATGCCAAAAACAATCAAATATTAATTCTTTACAAAAATATCAATTATATGAAATAAATAATATTTTTGGGATTTTTTGATAAAATAAAATATTTTAACATTTTTGTGAATTATTAAAAAAGAATCAACTCAAAATCATTAAAACTCAGAGAGAAATTAATTTTTGAATCAATTAAACAAAATCACAAAATTCAAATATTCAAATTATTCAAAAATGGCGCCAAGAACAACACCAAGAACACGCGCGTTTTTCAGTTTGCCCAGATTTGCATTCTCCATCCAATCTCACTGAATACGTAATCATATCATGCAATCCACATATCATTATGCTCGTCTCAACCTCACGATCATGTTTATGTACTTTAATTTCATTTAAATTAAACATACAACAAGAAATCACGAAGAAACCTCAAGAACCCTAATTTCTGCATGAAGGCTAGGATTTTTGATACACGATTCAAACAATGCAATTAATTGAGGGAAAACATTCCATGCATGATTATGAACATATGGCCAAATTATTGTGCGAGGAAATATGCATAGATTGAGAGATGACCAAGTTTAGGCTTACCTCCAAGTCGTGACAGCAAGAGCATATGTGATTTTGAGTTGGAGGTGTTACAGACAAGTTGTGATGATCTGGACAGCTTCCCTACACCATATGGAGTGTGTTTGAACACTTGGATTGAATTGAAGTGGACTGGATCAGTTTATGGCATCTCAGCTGCAACTTCACTTCAAACTTGTGTGGATGGCAAGTGATTTTGAGATTTTGATGTTCCAGATGTTATGTGAGTGTTTGATCAGCTCATATGTGATGTATGTGAGGTGTGTGAGTGATTGGTTTGCGCAGAATTGCTCTCAAACTCAAAACCCGATAGCTACCTTGCTAAGAAAGGCATTTTTGCCAAGAGAAAGAGATTTTGAGGAAAGCATCTGTTAGATGGCTTTGGTTGTACTTAAACTGACCACAATTGAGCTCTATTTATAGTAGAGCAAGTTTGTTTTGCAAGGAATAGTACATGGCAGCTGGTAAGTAGGTTTCCTCAATGTTGGCCAATGGAAATGAAAGTCTCCTCTAGCCATTGACTAGAGGTTAGGGCACAGAACTTTGGTCCCCTTGGTCTTGGATAATTCTTGACTGATTTCAGATGAGAATGGCTCAATCCATGCCACCTTTGATGGTTCCATTGAATGCCTCATTCCAAATTTGAAGTCTTGTCCCTATTTTGGCCATTCTAGGTTCAACATGCTATTCTTTGTTCCTTGGACCTTGGAAGCTTGGCTCAGTGATTGTCCCCTTTGGATTCAATCCTCAGAGGTGTCCAAGTGGATTGGAGCAATTGCAATTGGCTGATTTTGGCAAATCGAGCCAAAGTGCAAATTCTGCCTTGCTTTGACAGATTTCAGCAAGACAACTTGCCAATGTTGTATCTCATGATGTAGGTTGAATTTGGCAATGTTCTTGGCCATTTTGGAAAGCTCTTACATGATACAACAACTGTTTGAACAAGTTTGGTTTTGATCTCTTTTGATTCCAAGTGAAAAATCCCCCTACATTTGGCAAAAAGTGAAGGCAAATCTGACTTAGTGAAAATTTCACTAAGTGTTGGAAAAAGTGACATTTTCACTTTTCAGCCACTTTGATCACTCCATAACTCAAAATCCTTAATGAATTGGAATGACTTGTAGTTGAAGTTTTTGTAGGTGATAATGAGGGCTACAAATCCATCTTTGGATGAGAAAAAATGGCCTTGTGGTTTAGGAGTTATGGTCCTCCAAAGTTGGTACCTTTGCCACTTTATTTTTAACTTAGAAAAATTTCTAAGTTTTATGGTTACCCCTTTTACAAGTTATCTCACTTTTCTTGATATTTCTTGATGAATGATGATTCAAATCATACATTAACATCATTTTAGGGTTAAAAATCCATTTTGGTGAAAAATCTCAAAAAGTCAAAGTTGACTTTTGTGCACAGTTGACTTTTTATCAGATGAATTCCAAACTGTGCAATTCTTCAGGAAATCATGTCCTTGACCTAAATCAAACTTGATGGACATGTTCCATGGGTGTCATAGGGTATATTCAATCATGTATTAGGGTTTGGGAGCATGTCTTGGTCAAAAGTCAAAGTTACAGTTGACTTTTCCCTTAAAACCCTAATTGTGGTGCAGATGAAAATGAAACTTGTTGCTCAAGCTTCTTGGATCAATCCATTGTTCCAAATGGATCAATAGGGTGTATTAGAGACCCTAAAATCATCTCTTGAGGTCTTGGCTCATGGTTTGTCCCAAAAGTCAACTTAGGGGTGAATTAGGTCAAGAAACCCTAATTCCTGATTTTTGATGAATGCATCCCCTGAGGCAAAATTGACTTGATGCATGGGTTCATGAGGTTCCATGAAGCATATTAGGTCATGTTTTGGATCATTGCCTTGTGCCCAGATGAAAATTTCCATCTGGAGACCCTGGTCGACCAAAACCCTAATTTGGTGACACTGTGGATCTTGAGACTTGATCCACCTAGAAGGGAGCAACCTTGTGCTTAATCCTTGAAGTGGGAGTCCCTTTTGATCCATTGTGGATATTTAAGAGATTAGACAAGTTGAAGATCATGTCATTTCTTGATTGATCCTTTGTCTAAGCACTCAGAGAGGGCTTGAAACCCTAATTTTGATTGTAGTGGATGCTCACCCATCTTTGGGGAGACTAATGAAGCATAAAGGTACATCCATATTGTGATGATGATTTTCACAATGATGGGAAATCTAAGTGGTCAAAATTTGGGGTATTACAGATGCCCCTATTTAATCTTCTTGGACCCGAAGGTGTGAATGACGAAGGTATTCGAGCATTCGGGGTGCAAGAGGATTAAATATCGGAATATCCGAAATTTTGATGGTGGTTATGAGTGGTAGCTTACGCATTCATCTTCTTTAGCTAAGCGATGATGCTTAGAAAAGGTAAACTTCCCCTCGATCCTGGTCTTCAGCCAAGGAACTGGTCTCAGTTTTCTTTTGAAATAAACCTCCCCTCGTTCTTGGTTTCCTACCAAGGAACTGGTCTTAGTTTCCTTTGAAATAAACTTCCCCTCGATCCTGGTTTCCTACCAAGGAACTGGTCTTAGTTTCTGATTTAAACTTCCCCTCGATCCTGGTTTCTTACCAAGGAACTGGTCTTAGTTTCTTTTGTCAATAAACTTTATTGACAAGGGACACTATGCGTAGCGGCTTTCCTTCAAACTTCTCGCCGAATTTTCCTGGGGAGATGCCATTTGAGTGGAAAAAATTTTGATGTCAGACTTGTTGGGGAACCCACTCGTCTGAGTTGTAGAGGTGTACAAACTTCTCTGTTGGAGACGCCATTTGTTTCTACTGGGGAAAACGATTCTCTTGAGAGACTGTTTTCATTTGGGATCTTTCATCATACTTTTCTCGGGATCTTCCCGGAGAAACGCCATATGATGGGGTCCAATTTTGAGGTGCCGATGACCTTTTCATCAACGACTTTTCGGAGAAATACTGATGTACTGCCGAATCTTTGATCACGAGGCTTTCTCTGTGGATTTTCCTTAATCCGGGAAAGCAAGGATATCATCTTCAATGGCGAAGAGTGACATTTATTGAAGGTTCTCTGATCTTTCAGAGGTTCAAGTTATCAAAGTGGCCAAGTGCCGACTCTGATCTAAAGATACACTGGTGGCGAGATTGTGCAGACGCAACACTTCCTGACGAGGAAAGAACTGACAAACTCGATTGAGAAAACTGTTTATCACTAGGGGACGAGACCGACTCAAGTGATAGTGATGCAATACGAAATGCGAACGCAAATAAAATGCATGAAGTATGTATGAAGTACGTATGTATATGCTGACAAAATAGACGCGACATACAGACTAATGGATGAACACAATTGGATACTCGGCCATCGCGGGGCGAAGAAGTACCGTTGATTCAAAATAACAATTCCACCTTGCTTAGGAGAGATAGTCCACGCGGGGAGCTATGTTGATCGGGCTTAGGAGATGAGAACTCGGCCGAGGGTGTCAGATGAAACAAGGTCTCTGACACAGTTGATCCCTTCATTCAGGCATACTGGCTTAGAAGGAGTACTTTGATTCTGCACTTTGAAATTCGCTTACTTCGGGAGAAGCAATCGATGTTCTTCTGATGTTCAACAGTAAAAAGAAATGCCATCTTTAATTTAAAAGCAGAAAAAGTTTTAACAAGTAAATTCATTTTTGTTTTATTTCAAGAATCGCTGATTAAGTTTAAACAACGTCGTTCTGTAAAGCTAAAGCAAGTTAAGAATTACAAACAAAAGCACAAAGGCTCATATTTTATTGATAAGATGGAGATCAGCCAAACGCGTGATTCCAAAGAGTATATACAAAGTTAGAAAATGGTAATTTACAGGGAAAAGGGCTACGTTGAAACATAACGACCACCATCCTTCTACCAACTTTGAATTCGGGGCATCCTGAGCTTCTGTCGAAGATGACCTTTGACTGGAGATTTCCTCCGATAGATGATGCTATAAATGCTGCTGAGGGACTTGCCTCTGTTGAACATAGTTACTTGCCATTATCCCTAATTTTTGCATGGATTGTACTATGAGATTTCCAATCCATCGGGATGATTCTTTTTTTTTCATGTCTCTAACTTTTGCCTGGACCGCCCTTTCAGGTTTTCAATCCACCGAGACGTTTTTTTTTTTTGGTTTAGGCGAAGTATTTCTTGACTACATCAACATTCGTGGGGTAGGCAAATTCCTCTCCGTCCATGGTTGCAAGTCTCAAGGCGCCGCCTGAGAAAGCTTTCGTGACCACATAGGGGCCATCATAATTTGGGGTCCATTTGCCCCGAGAATCAGTGAGAAATGATTGTATCTTCTTGAGCACGAGGTCTCTTTTCCTGAAGACACGAGGTCGGACCTTTTTGTCGAACGCCCTCTTCATTCTCTGTTGATACAACTGACCGTGGCATAGTGCCGTGATTCTCTTCTCTTCGATCAGGTTCAGTTCGTCGTGTCGACTTTGACACCATTCAGCTTCGGTGAGCTTAGCTTCCATCAATACCCTGATTGACGGGATCTCTACTTCTATGGGAAGAACTGCCTCCATGCCATATACTAGAGAGAAAGGGGTTGCCCCTGTTGAAGTACGGACAGATGTTCGATAACCGTGAAGAGCAAAAGGTAACATCTCGTGCCAGTCTTTATAGGTTACAACCATCTTTTGAACGATCTTCTTGATGTTCTTGTTAGCCGCTTCTACCGCTCCGTTCATCTTGGGTCGGTAGGGAGATGAGTTATGGTGTTCGCTCTTGAACTCTGCGCATAACTCTTTCATCATCTTATTGTTCAAGTTAGATCCATTATCAGTAATGATCTCGCTTGGAACACCATAACGGCAGATGATATTGTTTTTGATAAATCGGACCACCACTTGTCGGGTTACATTAGCGAATGACGCTGCTTCGACCCACTTGGTGAAATAGTCAATGGCTACCAGGATGAACCGATGTCCGTTTGAAGCCTTGGGCTCAATCATGCCAATCATATCGATTCCCCATATGGAAAAAGGCCACGGGGAAGAAAGAACTTTGAGATGTGATGGCGGTACATGAATTTTGTCGGAGTATATCTGACACTTGTGACACCTCCTCATGTACTTGTAGCAGTCGGATTTCATGGTCAACCCATAATACCCGGCCCTGAGAATTTTTCTCGCCATTGTGTGTCCGTTGGTATGAGTGCCAAAGGATCCTTCATGAATTTCTTTCATGAGCACGTCTGCTTCTGGTCTGTCGACGCATCGGAGCAAGACCATGTCAAAATTTCTCTTATAAAGAGTGTCACCGCTCAGGAAGAAGTTTCCAGCCAATCTTCTGAGGGTTTTCCTTTCTTTTCTGAGTGCCCCAGATGGGTACTCTTGTTTCTGAAGGAAGCATTTGATATCTTGATACCAAGGTCTGTCGTCTATGACAGCTTTAATCGCGAAGATGTAAGTGGGCCGTTCAAGGCGCATTATGTCAATCTTAGGTATGTCATTCCATCGACCTACACTAATCATGGAAGAGAGAGTGGCTAATACATCAGCCATGTGATTCTCATCACGAGGGATGTGATGAAAGTCGGCTCTGTTGAAGAAGGGTAATAACCTTCTTGCATAGTCTTTGTAAGGAATCAATCCCGATTGGTATGTGTTCCAATCTCCTTTTATCTGGTTAATAACCCGGGCTGAATCGCCATATACGTCCAAGTTTTTTATCCTTAAATCAATTGCTTCTTCGAGACCCATAATACAAGCTTCGTATTCGGCCTCGTTGTTCGTACATTTAAACGTAAGTCTGGCAGTGAAAGGAATGTGGGAACCCTGAGGGGTAACAATGATTGCCCCAATTCCGTTTCCATAATGATTGACTACTCCGTCAAAGATAAATCCCCATTGGGAACCTGGTTCTGGCCCTTCACTGGGTAGCGGTTCATCGCAATCTTTCATCTTTAGATACATGACATCTTCGTCTGGGAAGTCAAACCCGATTGATTCTTGATCGTCAATCGGTTGATGAGCCAAATGATCGGCTAAAATACTTCCTTTAACGGCTTTCTGAGCATGGTACTCTATGTCATATTCTGATAGTAACATCTGCCAACACGACAATCCTTCCCGTGAGAGCAGGTTTTTCGAAAACGTACTTGATTGGATCCATTTCGGAGACCAACCAAGTAGTATGACGAATCATGTACTGGCGAAGACGTTTGGCTGCCCAAGCCAAAGCACAGCAAGTTTTCTCAAGCATCGTGTACCGAGTTTCACAATCGGTGAATTTCTTGCTTAGATAGTAAATGGCAGACTCTTTCCTTTTAGTTTCGTCTTGTTGGCCAAGTACACATCCCATTGAGTCCTCTAGGACTGTGAGGTAAATGATCAGTGGTCTTCCTTCCACTGGAGGTGATAGAATCGGAGGATTCAATAGATATTCCTTAATACTGTCGAAGGCGGTTTGGCAATCTTCTGACCAAACGCAATCCTGGTTCTTTTTGAGTAACTTGAAAATCGGCGCACACGTGGCGGTCATAAGGAATATGAATCTGGAGATGTAGTTCAAACGTCCCAAAAATCCTCTGACTTGTTTTTCAGTTTTCGGAGAAGGCATTTCTTGAATGGCCTTGACCTTGTCAGGATCAACTTCAATTCCTTTCTGGCTGACGATGAACCCTAGTAATTTCCCCGAACGGACACCGAAGGTGCACTTGTTGGGATTCAAGCGGAGCTTGAATTTTCTTAGACGTTCGAACAATTTTGACAGATGTTCAACGTGCTCATCCTCCGTTCTTGATTTTGCAATCAAATCATCGACATATACCTCGATTTCTTTGTGTATCATGTCATGAAACAGAGTAGTCATGGCCCTTTGATAGGTTGCCCCGGCATTCTTCAAACCGAACAGCATTACCTTGTAACAAAAGGTACCCCATGGGGTAATGAACGAAGTTTTCTCCATGTCTTTCGGCGCCATTTTGATCTGGTTATAGCCCGAGAATCCATCCATGAAGGAGAATACTTTGAACTTTGCTGTGCTGTCAACCAGCATGTCAATGTGTGGTAAAGGAAAGTCGTCCTTTGGACTTGCCTTATTCAGATCTCTGTAGTCAACACACATTCTGACCCTTCCGTCCTTTTTGGGAACGGGTACGATGTTGGCTAACCATTGAGGATATTCAGATGTAGCGAGGAAACCCGCGTCGATCTGTTTCTGTACCTCCTCTTTGATTTTGATGGCCATGTCCGGGTGAGTGCGCCTCAACCTTTGCTTTACTGGCGGACATTCCGATCTTAACGGTAAGTGATGTTCCACGATGCTGGTATCCAACCCTGGCATATCCTGATAGGACCAAGCGAACACATCGGGGAATTCTTTGAGAAGCTTTATCAAACCCTCTCTGGCAGTTGGACTGAGCAATGCTCCGATCCTGATTTCTTTTCTCTCTTTTTCTGAACCCAAGTTTACCGTTTCCAACGGTTCTTTGTGAGGTTCAATGGACCTTTCCTCTTGTCTGAGTAGTCGGGAGATCTCTTCTGGAATTTCGTTGTCAACTTCTTCTTCAGCCTCGAATACCGGGAACTCAAAGTTGGAAGAAGGCATCGGATCGTATGTTTCAACGGGGTATAAAACAAGCAATCCGCATGACGTGATGATTCGTGTTTAGAAGAGATAGAGAAAATGCAAGTGTGTGCAGTGTTTTGATTTTACTGCTTGTTTTTTATTTTTGAATGTTTTTTAGGATTACCATTTTCTGAAAAAGCAAAAAGAGAAAACAGCAATTAATGCAGAAATTACAAAACGACGTTATTTTATTAATGAACAAGTCGACTCTTGAAACTACAGCCCTATAAAACAAAACTCTGTCGCTTTGGGCAAAGCGAAGAGGGAAATTTACAGAAAGCGAGCCCTATCAAAATATCCGTTTCACCTGGGCAGGGTGAAAGGTTTAAAGATGGCAATTACTTTGACTGATGAACGACCTTCGGGACCTCGACAGCAACCCATTGGCGACGAACTCCTCGGTGAATCACAAAGTCTGGCACCTTCCTTGATTTGTCTTCAGAAATGACGCTGATTTCTGGTGGAGTAGGATCATTGGAATCTGTCTCCCAAGCAGAATTGTCGTAGGAGGATTCCTCTGTTGCATTTTGCATAGCATTGGTGCTCTCAGCTATATCTCCCCATCCAGTTGGCTGGATATCTTCGAGCCTGATACGAGAGCTTTCGGGAGCGGTGTACTTGACCATGAAGTCATACTTTCTGCTTGGTTGTCCCAAAGTGTCCCAAACTTCTTTGGAACTGGAGAAGTCATCCCTTTCGATGACGTTGACCTCAGGAAAAGCATAGTTGATGAATTCTAGTCCTGCAAACGTTGCGAATTCATCTTCATGTTGAGTAGTCTCTGAATGACCTGAGTGTTGATCCCATGACATGGTGGGGACACAGGTATTTTGTTCAATGATGCTCAGCTGAGTTTCATTACTCGGCTGACTTTCTTGCCCCAAGTTTTCTGGGTAAGGCTGCCACATTGGCAGACCATCCATCGGGCCATAATAATTGTGATCAGAGTTTTCTTTCATCGGAGTGTCTTCCTCTAATGAATTTGGCGGAGCACGGCATCCTTCCGGATCACAATCTCCGTAGATCATTTCGACATCTGATCTTGGTATAAATCTCGGACTTTCTGTAGGAAAGAAAAAAGGCATAGGCACCTCTTCCTGAGACATATAGCCGTCCTTGTTAAGGTAGGACTTCCATTCTTCATCTGCGTCAGAGGGATCTTCCTCATTGATAGCATGAACTGTTTGAGACACTGGGTGAAGAAAACCTCCACTGTGGAAGAAGTTTTGAAGGGGATGAAGCCTTTCATCGTTGGCGGCCGTCTGGGTACAGGTTGCAGAAAAACCAAGACCCTTCTTTATTTTATTGTCAATAGGAATGACAAGCCGTCCCCATCCTGTCGTATCGGTACTCTCGACCACTTTGATAGCATCTTTGTATGAAGAAATTGGAGTTCCTTCTTTGAATTGATCGTTCTTGCTCACCGATAGTGCCTGGAACTGAGTTCCAATAACCTCCTCGGGTTCCACACAAGTAGATGATGATAAGTTACTCACGAGCAAGGCTTGTTCCCCACAAACCGTGACAAGTTGATCGTTCTGAACGAACTTTAGCTTTTGGTGGAGGGTCGAAGTGACTGCTCCAGCCTGATGTATCCAAGGTCTTCCTAATAAATAACTGTATGTTGCCCGGATGTCCATGACCTGGAAAGTGACTTGGAAAGTGTGAGGACCAATAGTTATGGGAAGATCCACTTCGCCGATAACTGTTTTTCTGGATCCGCCGAATGCTTTGACGACGACCTCGCTGACTCTCATCGGAGGGCCCTTGAATGATAATTGCATCAAAGTGGACTTCGGCATAACATTCAGGGCTGACCCTGTGTCTACCAGTACGTTGGCTAAAGCATCGCCCTGGCAGTTAACTGTGATATTGAGCGCCATGTTATGACGGCGACCCTCTTCAGGTAATTCCTCATCACTAAATCCCAAATTATTGCAGGAAGTGATGTTAGAGACAATGCTATCGAATTGTCTGATTGTTACATCCTGTTCCACAAAGGCTTGCTCCAAGACTTTCTGTAGAGCCTCTCTGTGGGCTTCTGAACTGAGTAACAGTGATAATACTGAGATCTTTGAAGGAGTCTGTAACAGTTGATCAACAATGTTATATTCACTCCTTTGGATGAGCTTTAGCATCTCATCTTTGTCTTTTGAAAAGTCTGGATTACCAGATTGACTGACTGGTGGATCAGGAATTTCCGCCTAAAGTTCCTTTTCTTTGTTGGATTCTCCAACCCCTCGGTTGAAGATTCGACCGCTCCGTGTTACACGACTGATGTCTGCAATATTCACGACGGAGGGTAATGGAATTTCCTTTCCATTTTCAATTATTGTTGCACCGTATTTGTAAGGGATTGCCTTAGCTGATTCATACGGTAATGGCCCCGGCAGATAGATGACTATGGGAACCTTCTGATTTTTCTGACCGTCGTAAGTAACCTCGATCCGTTCCCGGTTGGGAACTCTAGATTCGTCAAGTAGAGGGATGATGGCAAAAACATCCCTGGTCCTGTGATGACCAGAGATCGTGACAACATCCTCAACTTGCTCTGCAAGGTAGTTCGGCGACCAAATGATGGGTCTAGAACCTGGATATAGACGAATTTCTCCATGATCGATCTGACCCTGAAGAGCTGCTCTCACAAGGTAACACCCCTGGTTACTTTCCGAACAGACGCTACAACTGTCATAGTTGTGTGGTGGCACCTGGCCACGTCCACTTTGAATGCAATGCAACCTCACTAGGTTACCTTCCATTGATCGGACATCCTGACTTTGACGACGAGTAGGATTCCTGTTATTGATACTAATTTGCTGAGTATCTTCGTCCATATAGATTGGCATCCACCAGTGATTTAACAAGTGCTAAAGTGCCTCCTGGACAAGGGTACAACCTCGATCGTGTTCGCAACCTGCTTTACAGTTTTGGTAATCATGTGATATTAAGAATCCGAGTCGGACCTGCTCAGCATGTAACTCTACCAGGTTGGTATTCATCACGCGGATATCGAAGATCTGAACCATGTTGATCTGATAGGGGTTCCTATCATGGTAGTCCTGGATCCATCCAAGATCCATCTGACGCTGGAGGGCCTCTTGTATGAAAGAGCATCCCTGTTTGTTTACCGAGCAAACCAGATAGGAACCGTAATCGTGCCGCGGCAGATTATGATACTGGCTTTGCCTTGAGTGCATCGCCACCAAGTTGACATTCATCACACGGATGTCGTGGTTTTGAATGACGTTAGAATTCGTAGAGACCATGTTAACTCCACGAACTCGGTGCTCCTGGATCCATCCGAGATCCATTTGTTCCTGTAGAGCTGTTTGCACTACAGAACATCCTTGGTTATCTTTAGAGCAGATATCACACTGGTGATAATTATGAGGTGGCACATGGCCATATCCACTCTGTCTACAATGCATCTTGACCAGATTGGTTTTCAACAAGAGTACATCGTGAATTTGATAGACATTGTTAGTCTCTTTCTCAATCAGATTGACTGCAGCCTTCTCATGTTGAGGCAGCGGGTTCGTAAGAACATTAGGATTCGTATCTTTGAAAGATAAGAGCCCGCTCCTAACAAGCTTTTGCACGTCGGATTTGAAATTGAGGCAAGTCTCAATGTTATGCCCTGAACCTCCTTGATGATAAGGACATGTTTGATCCGCTTTAAACTAAAAAGGCGGATTTTCCGGAACTGAAAGGGGAGACTTAGTCTGAATGTGCCCCCTTAGCCAGCAGTAACGGAAATAGCTCTGCGTATGTTACATGTATAGGATCAAATCCTGATGGCCATGTTGTACGGTTGTTGTTATATGGAGGACGAGCCTGCTGAAGAGGCTGTTGTGTCCTTTGTTGGTCAGGTTGGCTCTGCGCAACCTGAGGTTGATACATAGGAATAGGCGCGGGGCCGATAGCAGGAGTAACAGCTGCTACTGGCTGATAACGTCGCCTTTGCTTTCCGAGAGAGATATTCCCAATATCTTGCTCTTTTTTCTTAGGGAGAGCACTACCGTATTTTTTAGTACCGCTCGTTGATCCAGTGTCTTTTACCAAACGTCCTTCTCGGACGGCTTCCTCAAGACGTACACCCATGTCGACCATTTCGGTGAAATCACTGGGTGCACTGGCGACCATTCGGTCGTAGTAAAATGAGCTCAAGGTCTTTAAGAAGATCTTTGTCATCTCTTTTTCCTCAAGAGGTGGACAAATTTGAGCGGCAATTTCATGCCACCTTTGAGCTTACTCCTTAAAGGTTTCCTTTTCCTTTTGCGACATTGATCTGAGTTGATCTCTGTCGGGTGCCATGTCCAAATTGTATTTGTATTGTTGGACGAAGGCAGTACCAAGATCTCTGAATGTACTGATCATAGTATGGTTTAAACCCATGTACCATTTGAGTGCGGCACCGGTTAAACTATCCTGGAAGTAGTGAATCAGCAGGTCCTGATTCTCCGTTTGAGCTGACATCCGCCGAGCATACATCACCAGATGGCTCTGAGGGCAAGAGTTACCCTTGTATTTTTCAAAGTCGGGCACTTGGAACTTGTGCGGGACTTTCACATTTGGGACCAAGTAGAGGTCTGCGGCGTCCTTTCCAAATAGATCCTGACCGCGAATGGCTTGCAGCTCTTTCTGCATTTCCAAGAACTGTTCCTGGAATTCCTCCATTCTGTCAAACATAGTTTCCTTCTTACCATAAGGTGTCTGTGGAATCTGTCTTTCCGGGACAGTGTGCACCACAGGGGGTGGTACCGTGACTACGGCAGTAAGTCTTGGTGTTTCCCGAAGTTTGTAACCTTCAGGAGTCTTGAGTATGCGCCTGGCATCTTCGCTTTCCCGAAGTTTGTAACCTTCAGGCCCAGCGGCTTCTGTTGCGATTCCCTGATCTTCAGTGATCGGCGGAACATATCCTTCCGGGATATAGTTAACAGGCATGCCCCAAGGACGATCTTTCGGTATCTGATACCTAGGATCATACTTTTCTATGATGGGCATTGGGGTGATCTCTGAGATCACAGTTCTTTGTAGCTGAGCTTCTGCCATGGCTTGCATGTCGTTACGAAGCTTTCTCATATCCTCTCTCAGAGTGTCGATCTCTTCTTTCAACTCTCTGTTTTCTTCCTCAAGATCATCCATCTTTTTCTGACGATTGGCCCGAGTATTATACGAATGAGACAGTTTGACTCTAGAATCGAGACACAAACATGAGATTCGTAGGTAAGGAGAATACGCGATGTGAGAATGATGAATGCAATGATTATATTAATTGTTTTTAGGTTTAATTAAAATAAACTTCGACAATTAGATTGCAAATATCAAACAGTGGGGAAACCCCTTTTTATTGAAATTCAAAGGATTACAGAAATGGAAATACAGTAGATTACAAAGTGCAGAAACAGAAACCTAAACTAATGGGTCCCGAGTCCTCTCTGAGGAGAAACCGGGTGCTGACTCTGGTACTTTCCTCTTCTTTGACCGGGGCGCTTGGGCCGTTGTCGGGTTGTCATTCCTTTGCCAAGTGAAAGGAGTGAGCAAATTCCTTTGGTCATCTTGATTCTCTACAGCATGCTGCTCCAAAATTTCAATCAGAGCATCTTTCTCTTTTAGTAGTTGCTGTATCTGGATACACTCTACGTTGAGGGTGCGGTACTTGTTCTTCCAAGACCTTGTTTCCTTTTGAACTTTGTTGAGAGTAACCTGAAGCCTTTCAGTTTCCATCATGAAGTACATGACAATTTCCCTCGGCGGAAGAATTCCGTAACGAGGATAAGGCATCTTTAGCTTGAGAGCTCTAGTTTGTACCCAATGGAGATAAGGCTCCACCGAGACACAATCCAGTTTTCCCAGAGACTCTCGTCCTTTCTTATGAACATATTTCCAAGCTTGCACTATTTCCATCTTTAGTGCTCTGTCGTTTTCTCCTTCTTTGAAGAAAAGACCTTCCAGATGAACACCCAGTGGGATGTGTCTCATCGGGTATCCAAATTGACGAAGAACCAATGTCGGATGATAGTTAATTCCTCCTTTAGTTCCTATGAGGGGTACGCTGGGGAAGTTTCCACAACGGTCAATGATTCTGATTCCCTCATAAATCCTATTACACCAATCTATATCGGAATTGGTGAGAGACATGATCTTTTGCGACCAACGTAAGACACTCTTGCAATCCCAAAAAGCAGCAGACTTGGGCAAGTGAGAGATAAACCACTTGTAAAGCAAAGGTACACATCATGTGATCTCCCCTCCGCTGTACAAATTTCCTAAGTGTACAGAATGATACGCATCTGCGAGCAAAGTCGGCACAGGGTTTCCAATGAGAAAAACCTTAATAGCGTTGATATCGACGAAGTTATTGATGTTGGCAAACAAAAATAACCCGTAGGTGAGCAAGACAAAGATGCTTTTAAAAGCAGTCCCGTTCCCGATACTAGCAAAGTACAGAGCTTTCTTTGTCAAGAACTGGGCTGGCAAACCTTGGATGCCACCCTTAGTGGTCATGTGAGTCCGGACCTCAGACTCGTCCAAATGAATTACTCTTGCAATAGTCTGATTCTTTGGAATTTCTTCCAGTCCAGAAAATGGAGCTCGATCAGTGATATGTAAATCAGTCAGATGAGAATACTCCTCCAGCGTTGGTGCTAGCTGGTGATCCGGGAATGTGAAACAGTGACAAACCGGATCGTAGAACTGAATGAGTGCGTCCATGATTCCCTTAATCACATGGACTCTTAACAGTGGTAGCAAACCACCGTGCTTGGCTCTGAAAGCCTTTGGGTTAACGATCATCCTTGCTAACTTTCTCAAATCCCCTAGTTTTGGAACCTTGAAGGTATACTGGTGAGTTCTCCTTCTACCGAAATCCATTAGCGTAATCTTTTTCTCTGATATTTGCAATCACAGTCTTAGTTTAATTTGAAAAACAGAGAGACTAGAAGAGAAATTTTTTTGAATGTTTTAATGTTTTATTAAATGAATGCATGAATGCAGCACAGAAAAACATAGAAAAAACATGGGGTCAAAGGGTCGTTGTCATGAAGTCAAGGCTCTACCCATCCCCAAAGGTTTATACTAGGGTGATTTTTGTACCTGTACTCATTATCATCAGCTCCTCTCAGGAAAGCAAGACAACAAGCGGATCGCCAGCGAGTTGTGTGCAATCTTAGAGTAAGTGTCATTCACCGAGAATAGATCACCAGCCTCAAATGAGGGTAGTATCGCGTAACAGCTATTTTCGATAGCTTCCGGACTACGAAAGGGTTTGGCTTTTCTAGGTGTATACTCATTCTCACCACATGCGGCATCACACGCATTCCCATTAGCAGAAAAATAAACACGTATAGCATTTAGGAAAAGTAGTATATATATTTGTCCTAATCATCCTAGACTTATAAGGCTACGATTCTTAAGTTCCTGACAGAAATGGGTTCCCCGGCGGAAGCCCCAATCTATGGTTCCCTGCCTAAGAGATGGACCAGCATAGGTCAATCTTTCTCTTCGGTAGAGTTCCCATTTTCCGTAGAAAACAGGGATGATGCCCTAAGGCAGAAAGATCTTGGCAATGACTCCCCAGCAGAGTCGCCATTTTCAAGGAAAACAGAAACAGAAAGAAAGATAGGCCCCACGATGGGCGCCACTTTTCTGTAGCGAGCGATTTTGGACGCAGTTCTTAAGCGCTGGTCGCTCTCTGCGGTTTGAGCTTAAAACTACAGGTCGATTCATTTTTTATCCTATTGTGAGCTGAATAAGGAAGGGAAATAGATGTCTCCAATTAACCCTGCTTGCATACTGAGTTTAAACAGTTGTCTGTTAGGTTACAGATGCTATCAATGTGGGGGGGCTTTGTACTGGTTATTCGTATTTCGCCAATACGGTTCTTTCTTTCTTTTTTATTTTTAGGCAAAGGGTTTCTGGCGGGGAATAAGGATTAGGATGTTAGGACTGGTGCTTTTGAATTACTGCTTTTGATTGATGGAGATATGGGATTTGGGTTTTTTGTTGATTGTGCTCGCTAAGATCTTTTCTTTCGATCTTATGCCTACGTATTCCCGTTTACCGAAACAGGGAAATCAGAGCATTCGTAGTTCCTCCTATTCTATGGGAGGAAATTGGTTTTTGGTGTCTTGTTCAAAGCCCAAGACGTGAAGCGAAAGGTGATTTGTATCTTGTTCAAAGCCCAAGATGTGAAGCTGAAGGTCTATTTGTGTCTTGTTCAAAGCCCAAGACGTGAAGCGAAAGGACCTCGACTTTAGAGAGAATTTGTCATCTCTAAAGAGGTGAGAAGGAGAATTACTTTAACTGGGATACGTGGATCCGAGCAATGCCATAATTTCCGAAGAAAGGGTTTTAACCTGAAGGAGAAGACTTTAACTCAGTGTAGAGCAATGCCATCTTTCCTTAGGAATTTCTCATGCTAAAAGAGGGACAGTGGCATGGATATAGATGATCCAGAGGCTTGCCGCTTACAGCGATTAGATGAAGGGAAAGGAGTTATTGATGTTTGCGTACTGTGAACGAGGCACAACTTTGATGCTAAAAGGTTGATTGGATCAACCAGTGGTTTTCTTATACAAAGCCTAAGAGGAGGCTAATTTCCGCTAGGAAAATCATTATACAAAGCCTAAGAGGAGGCTAATTTCTGCTAGGAAAATCATTATACAAAGCCTAAGAGGAGGCTATTTTGTGTCTCGTACAAAGCCCGAGAGAGAGGCTAAAAGTTTTTGACCCAGTGGGGCATATCGTTATACAAAGCCTAAGAGGAGGCTAGCAAAGAGTTCGACTCTTGCTTAAGGGATTTATATCTCGTACGAGGCCCGAGATGGAGGCAAAAAAAAGGATGATTGACTCAACGAGGGAATCTTTTGTGTCTCATACAAAGCCTGAGAGAGAGGCGAAAAGGTTGTTTTGACTCCACTGGGGAGAATTTTGGTATCTCGAACGAAGCCCGAGATGGAGGCTATTGTAACTGTTTCAGTTGAGTGACAGATCCAATATACTGATTTAAAAGAGAAAATCAGTTCTTATATGAGTAACACTGTACACAGGGATTTAATTTGAGGATCAGGGATATTTCCTTCTCTTCAAGGAAATGGGAAATCCAAAGGGTATTGAGACTATCCGAGTCTGCGGGTTTCCTTCCTATTTAACGAAGGGTGCTTGAGAATGTCTATGAGACTCAAGGAAGTTAGACTGTCCGTGTCTAGAGTTTTATCTTTCGTACTATGCTTCGAGAAACAGTAGTAGACTCTATGAAAGGATTGTTCTATGAGGATGACTAGGTTCTGTTCCTATACCTCTAGGAGGTCGTCGGGACAATTTGTACGAAGCCCAAGAGGAGGCTGGAATCTTTTAAGAAGCCGACGGGTCCTTGTACTAAGCCCAAGAGGAGGCTATCATTCCCGAAGGAAGAGATCATTATACGAAGCCTAAGAGGAGGCTGTGAATACTTCTAAGAAGCCGTAGGGTCCTTGAATAATGCCCAAGAGGAGGCCGATGCTTTTAAGAAGCCCGTGGGTCTATCATCTCCTTTCCATTAGGAGAGATAACTCTTTTAAAGATAAAAACCACTGGTAAACGTGCGAGGTTTACTATCCAGCGACTTTTAACTTTTAAAGAGGGTTCCTTAGTTAAGGTCCAAGATTATGACCGTAGTGGGTACCCAAACCCCGAGACATTCAAGGCAAGCTATCCACAAGGAATAGATCAAGTCAGGAAAGTTCGAGAATTGGGAAGAAACTCAAAGATGCCATTCACGGAGAATACATTCATCTTGGGGAGTAGAGCTTCTTGATGATTCCTAAGGAGGACAGCCGAAGAGAAGACTGTATCTGGTGCTCCTATTGGGGATCTAGGCGTCTATTTCTACGAATAAATGAAACGGCGTCACTTAGTTCTAGACGTAGTTGCCGGGGAAACTCGAAATATCTATACTATTATTACACAGTAGATATGAGTTTATGAAAGGAGACTTACAGTGAGCAGCCCCACAATACAGTTTATAATATGAAAGCAGTAAATGAAAGCGATAACCACTTACTCGGTTGGAGTGCTTCCATGCTGTTTGGTTAGTTGTTCAACAAAGAAAGATTAAAAACAATAGTATATTCAAAATCAAAGGAGAAAGTGCTTTGAAAAAGAAAGATTTGGGGCTTACAGCTCAAGGAGAGGCCCAGGGTTTTATCAGTGAGCGCACTGTTTGAATTTGTACAGAGGGACTTATACAAGTGACTGGGGCCCAAAAAGGTTTTCTGTACAAAGGGATGGGTCTTACACTCTCTCAAGAGGCCCAAAAAAGGTTTAAAGAAAAAGAGAGGGGCTTATAACACGAGGGTAGGCCCAGATGATTTTTCGTTTAAAAATGGCGATCGCGCCGAGGTTTCCTTTTAATGCAGAGGGACTTATACAATAAGTGAGGCCCAAAATGTTTTTGGTTAAAAGGGGGGATTGGGTCTTACACTCTAATAGAGGCCCAGAAGTTTTGAATGGGTCTTATAACTCAAGGAGAGGCCCAAAATTGTTTTTAAAAAGGCGATGATCGTGCCGTTTATTTGAAAATGTACAGAGGGACTTATACAACGAATGAGGCCCAAAAAGTTTTCTGTACAAGGGGGGATGGGTCTTACAGTCTCTCAAAAGGCCCAAAAAAGTTTAAAGAAAAATAAATGGGTCTTACTACTCGAGGGTAGGCCCAGATGATTTTTGAAAAGGCGACGATCGCGCCGTTTGTTTTTTGACGGTATCGGGACTTATACAATAAGTGAGGCCCAAAAAGGTTTGGTCAAAAAAAAAGGATTGGGTCTTACACTCTAATAGAGGCCCAAAGTGTTTTGAAAATGATTTATGGGGGTTGAATTAATCCAAAACCCTAATTTGCTTTCAAAATGTATTTAATTGAATAAAAATCCAATTAAAATGATCAAAATTTGTTTAACACATGGAAAACAAATTGTGATCTTGGATTAATGCTTCAAAAATTAAGTATTGACCTACAAAATAATTAGAAAGCATTAAAAGTTGCAAAATCAATGTAGAAAAAATATTTAAAATGCCAAAAACAATCAAAATATTAATTCTTTACAAAAATATCAATTATATGAAATAAATAATATTTTTGGGATTTTTTGATAAAATAAAATATTTTAACATTTTTGTGAATTATTAAAAAAAGAATCAACTCAAAATCATTAAAACTCAGAGAGAAATTAATTTTTGAATCAATTAAACAAAATCACAAAATTCAAATATTCAAATTATTCAAAAATGGCGCCAAGAACAACACCAAGAACATGCGCGTTTTTCAGTTTGCCCAGATTTTCATTTTCCATCCAATCTCACTGAATACGTAATCATATCATGCAATCCACATATCATTATGCTCGTCTCAACCTCACGATCATGTCTATGTACTTTAATTTCATTTAAATTAAACATACAACAAGAAATCACGAAGAAACCTCAAGAACCCTAATTTCTGCATGAAGGCTAGGATTTTTGATACACGATTCAAACAATGCAATTAATTGAGGGAAAACATTCCATGGATGATTATGAACATATGGCCAAATTATTGTGCGAGGAAATATGCATAGATTGAGAGATGACCAAGTTTAGGCTTACCTCCAAGTCGTGACAGCAAGAGCAGATGTGATTTTGAGTTGGAGGTGTTACAGACAAGTTGTGATGATCTGGACAGCTTCCCTACACCATATGGAGTGTGTTTGAACACTTGGATTGAATTGAAGTGGACTGGATCAGTTTATGGCATCTCAGCTGCAACTTCACTTCAAACTTGTGTGGATGGCAAGTGATTTTGAGATTTTGATGTTCCAGATGTTATGTGAGTGTTTGATCAGCTCATATGTGATGTATGTGAGGTGTGTGAGTGATTGGTTTGCGCATAATTGCTCTCAAACTCAAAACCCGATAGCTACCTTGCTAAGAAAGGCATTTTTGCCAAGAGAAAGAGATTTTGAGGAAAGCATCTGTTAGATGGCTTTGGTGTACTTAAACTGACCACAATTGAGCTCTATTTATAGTAGAGCAAGTTTGTTTTGCAAGGAATAGTACATGGCAGCTGGTAAGTAGGTTTCCTCAATGTTGGCCAATGGAAATGAAAGTCTCCTCTAGCCATTGACTAGAGGTTAGGGCACAGAACTTTGGTCCCCTTGGTCTTGGATAATTCTTGACTGATTTCAGATGAGAATGGCTCAATCCATGCCACCTTTGATGGTTCCATTGAATGCCTCATTCCAAATTTGAAGTCTTGTCCCTATTTTGGCCATTCTAGGTTCAACATGCTATTCTTTGTTCCTTGGACCTTGGAAGCTTGGCTCAGTGATTGTCCCCTTTGGATTCAATCCTCAGAGGTGTCCAAGTGGATTGGAGCAATTGCAATTGGCTGATTTTGGCAAATCGAGCCAAAGTGCAAATTCTGCCTTGCTTTGACAGATTTCAGCAAGACAACTTGCCAATGTTGTATCTCATGATGTAGGTTGAATTTGGCAATGTTCTTGGCCATTTTGGAAAGCTCTTACATGATACAACAACTGTTTGAACAAGTTTGGTTTTGATCTCTTTTGATTCCAAGTGAAAAATCCCCCTACATTTGGCAAAAAGTGAAGGCAAATCTGACTTAGTGAAAATTTCACTAAGTGTTGGAAAAAGTGACATTTTCACTTTTCAGCCACTTTGATCACTCCATAACTCAAAATCCTTAATGAATTGGAATGACTTGTAGTTGAAGTTTTTGTAGGTGATAATGAGGGCTACAAATCCATCTTTGGATGAGAAAAAATGGCCTTGTGGTTTAGGAGTTATGGTCCTCCAAAGTTGGTACCTTTGCCACTTTATTTTTAACTTAGAAAAATTTCTAAGTTTTATGGTTACCCCTTTTACAAGTTATCTCACTTTTCTTGATTTTTCTTGATGAATGATGATTCAAATCATACATTAACATCATTTTAGGGTTAAAAATCCATTTTGGTGAAAAATCTCAAAAAGTCAAAGTTGACTTTTGTGCACAGTTGACTTTTTATCAGATGAATTCCAAACTGTGCAATTCTTCAGGAAATCATGTCCTTGACCTAAATCAAACTTGATGTACATGTTCCATGGGTGTCATAGGGTATATTCAATCATGTATTAGGGTTTGGGAGCATGTCTTGGTCAAAAGTCAAAGTTACAGTTGACTTTTCCCTTAAAACCCTAATTGTGGTGCAGATGAAAATGAAACTTGTTGCTCAAGCTTCTTGGATCAATCCATTGTTCCAAATGGATCAATAGGGTGTATTAGAGACCCTCAAATCATCTCTTGAGGTCTTGGCTCATGGTTTGTCCCAAAAGTCAACTTAGGGGTGAATTAGGTCAAGAAACCCTAATTCCTGATTTTTTATGAATGCATCCCCTGAGGCAAAATTGACTTGATGCATGGGTTCATGAGGTTCCATGAAGCATATTAGGTCATGTTTTGGATCATTGCCTTGTGCCCAGATGAAAATTTCCATTTGGAGACCCTGGTCGACCAAAACCCTAATTTGGTGACACTGTCGATCTTGAGACTTGGTCCACCTAGAAGGGAGCAGCCTTGTGCTTAATCCTTGAAGTGGGAGTCCTTTTTGATCCATTGTGGATACTTAAGAGATTAGACAAGTTGAAGATCATGTCATTTCTTGATTGATCCTTTGTCTAAGCACTCAGAGAGGGCTTGAAACCCTAATTTTGATTGTAGTGGATGCTCACCCATCTTTGGGGAGACTAATGAAGCATAAAGGTACATCCATATTGTGATGATGATTTTCACAATGATGGGAAATCTAAGTGGTCAAAATTTGGGGTATTACACCCTCGAAAGACCTAATTGAGGCGAGGTTTATTCTGAAAGCATACTATTGCAAGGTTGCGTAAACTGACTCCCTACAGACTTGCTAATATTTAACGTTGGTGTCATTCTCCTTGCTATATCTTTCACCAAGCAAAATCAACACAACATCTGGACTAACGGTCCGTTCGTCTCACTATCACTGCACTCCAATAAACGACACTTTTTCAAAACTTGCATGAGCATTGCATTAAGATTACCATTTGTGAATATGCAATTTTAACTGCAAATCAGTGCTCGGCATCAAAGCAACTCCAACAAGGGGCAATCAAAGAGGAACTTGAGCTTTCAGTGGCGCCGACCCGAAGCAAGACTCCCTCAACAGCTCAACCAGGGGTAAATCCTTCAATGGCTCAATCAAGGGCAAGTCATCTCGAAGCACATCAAGGCTCAGCTTCCGCAGATCAAATTCCTTCAGAACTGGTTAATCAGGGTTAGACCATTACCATGTTCAGACTGGGGCAAGACCCATTGCAGAAGGCATATCCTCACTGTACTTTCAAATTGGAAAAGCAGGTCCTGCCAAACACTAGCAATCACCAAGTTCAGAGTAAGAGCACAATCTTCATGAGCTGATCACGTCGCTACGCTCATCATCAAGCATATAAGTTATGGAATCAGCTCATGACTTATCATCAAGCTGTCAAACTTGAAGCTTCGAGAACATCTTTGTCTGCTTCAATCATGGTGTCTTTAACAAACTGAGTGTCGAGCAAATCAACCCTCCCTCCACTCAAAGTCCATTCCGCATTGGCAACTACCCAAAAGTCCACCATGCTGGCACTCTTACAAAACATATCCAATCACCCATCTGCAATCATACGCATCGCATTCGTCATCATATGCATACAAAAACCAAATCATACTTCCCCAGCACTTGCATCTCCGCGCGTCAGCATTTACATTGCACATCATTACAAAATCAAGCGTTCGTACATGTGCATGTCAAGATCCTGGATCAATCTCAAGCTCAAGATGATCTCAGCCCAGCCAGGGGCATATTCTTCAGATCCGTGGGCGCTCCTCACGAAGTTGTTTCAACCTTTTGTTAATCAAGCTCAAAGCAAACTCCAGCCCAGCCATGGGCATCTTCTACGAGTTCATGGGAGTTCCTCATGAAATCTTCAACCTTTTGTTGATGAAGCTGTGATCTCCAAGCAAGTCAGTGGGCGTTCCTCATTGAGTTGTGTTCCTAAACCTTTTATTGATGAAGTTTGTCGTCCCAATTCAATCAACATCATTTCTCCAAGTCAGTGGGTGTTCCTCATTGAGTTGATTCCCTTCAACCTTTTATTGATGTCTCCAAATAAATCTCACTCATCATATCCCCAGCAAACTTGACCTTTTGTCAATTGCCTTACTATCATCCTTTTGGTGGTAGTAGCTTGTATTGAACCGTCATCCTTTTGGTGTTGCCGATCCGTGAACCTATGGTATGTGAATCATCCTTTTGGTGAATGAAAGCATTTATTATTGTTTTGCTTGCTATTATCCTTTTGGTAGTAGTAAGTTGTGACCTCATTTTCATCCTTTTGGTGGAAGGGTCTGTGTGTGTGCGCCCTATTATGCTTTTGGTAATAGCAGGCTTTGACCTCATTTTCATCCTTTTAGTGGAAGGGTGTGTGTGTGTGCTTGCCCTATTATCCTTTTGGTAATAGCAGGCTTTGACCTCATTTTCATCCTTTTGGTGGAAGGGTCTGTGTGTTTGCCCTATTATCCTTTTGGTAATAGCAGGCTTTGACCTCATTTTCATCCTTTTGGTGGAAGGGTCTATATGTGTGCCCTATTATCCTTTTGGTAATAGCAGGCTTTGACCTTATTTTCATCCTTTTGGTGGAAGGGTCTGTGTGTGTGTCCTACTATCCTTTAGGTAATAGCAAGCTTTGACCTCATTTTCATCCTTTTGGTGGAAGGGTCTCCGTGTGTGTTTGCCCTATTATCCTTTTGGTAATAGCAGGCTTTGACCTCATTTTCATCCTTTTGGTGGAAGGGTCTGTGTGCGTGTGTTACTATCATCCTTTTGGTGATAGGTCTGTCATTCTTTTGGTGTCAGATATCATATGTGTGCCTTATTATCCTTTTGGTAATAGTGGGCTTTGGCCTTATTTTCATCCTTTTGGTGGAAGGGTCCGTGTGTGTTTGCCCTATTATCCTTTTGGTAATAGCAGGCTTTGACCTCATTTTCATCCTTTTGGTGAAGGGTCTATGTGCGTGTGTTTACTATCATCCTTTTGGTGATAGGGTTGTCATCCTTTTGGTGTCAGATTCTCCTGTTATCATCCTTTTTGGTGATAACGACCTTTACCATCTATCCATTATTCCACCACCCAAGCATTTTCTTTTGTTTCGGACCAATTCGTGGTCTTCTTCATATCTAATTGACTTCTACCTCGAAAGAACAAACTCCGTAGCAGTTCAACTTACTCGGTTTAAGCTAATTAGATAGGGGCATCTGTCATACCCCAAATTTGTCCTACCTGTGTATAATTACCATTTGTACCTCCATCCACTAACAGTTATTCAGAAAATTCAAAAAAATATATTGTTACTGGTTGTTGTAGTGGTTGAGGTTCAATGGCCAGACAAGTTTGTTTTAGGTCAAGGTCTGGATGTGCATGATTCAATCGGTGTGTGCGTCTGAATTTTCAACTAGGGTTGTGCCAATTCAAGTCGGTCGTGTTTAGATCAAGTTGTCAGGCAGTGGTGTCAAATTATCAATACTTCATAATTAAGGATCAGTTCATTTTCAATCAAGATTTCTGGACAGTATAATTCACATTGCTTTTTATTGTTAAGGCCCATTATCATTTTTATTTTAGAAACTCATGACAAATTACTAAGATTCTAAACAAGAAGGACATTATCTCTTGATTTCACAAAGCCCATGACATTTCTTTTTTGAAGCCCAAATGGCATTCATTCACAACAAAATTACAACAAATACTAAAAGCCATTGTCCTTTTTCTTTTTCTTATCCATACTATAAATCAAACTCTTATGATTAACCTTTTTCATGAGCCACCAAATAAAACCCCACATACCAGCCTACTCCATCTACACAATGCAAAAAAGAAAAAAAGAAATTAGAATGATGCCAGCTAAACCATTCCAAAATGCCAACCTCCATGAAGCATCAACCCACAACCAACATGGTTCACACGTATCAGCACACTGTTATGAATTAAAAGGCGCAACATAATTTTCGATAGGACCCAGCCATCCCATACACAAACGACCCCCAATTTGCTGCAATAACACACACCACCTGCTATGGTTCACGCAGTGGAACGCTCCACAACAAACTTCAAAAGGCTCCCTGGGTTCACAACCTACAACACACAAAATAATAACCTGCACAATTAAAAAAAGTCAATTCATAAAGTCAGCATCACAAGTTCATGGAAATCACAAACCAATTACAACAGCAACAACGTTTTCACACGACCCCACCTCCAAAACACACACACAACCTGTACATACCCAAAATAAGGCCAGCTGTTGTAGCGAGCGATTTTGGACGTGGTTCTTAAGCACTGTCGCTCTGGGGTACTACAGGTCGATTCATTTTTTATCCTATTGAAACTGATGAAGGAAGGGAAATAGATGTCTCCAACTAACCCTGCTTGCATGCTGAGGTTAAACAGTCAAAACTGTTGGTTTACAGATACGGTTTTAGTTTGTGGGCCTCTCTCTGCTTATTTTGTTCAGAACGAATTACCGGGACTGTTCATGAGGAATTTGTTAGGATACTGTGCTAGATTGGCTAGAGGTAAGGGGCTTTGGGGTTTTTTGATTAGTGTGCTCGCTAAGATTCTTTTTCAATCTTATGCCTACGTATTCCCGGGATAGGGAAATCAGAGCGATCGTAGTTCCTCCTATTCTATGGGAGGAAATGGTGTTTTGGTGTCTTGTTCAAAGCCCAAGACATGAAGCTAAAGGTAGTTTGTATCTTGTTCAAAGCCCAAGATGTGAAGCTGAAGGGTCTATTTGTATCTTGTTCGAAGCCCAAGATGTGAAGCTAAAAGGGTGTTGACTTTAGAGAGAATTTGTCATTTCTAAAGGGGTCTGTTTGTCACAATTGTTGGGTGACTGATTATAAAGGAGAATTACTTTAAGTGGGATATACGAATCCAGCAATGCCATAATTTCCTTTATATGGGATTTTCAACCTGAAGGAGAAGACTTCAACTCAATTTAGAGAAATGCCATCTTTCCTTAGGAATTTCTCATGCTAAAAGAGGGACAGTGGTGTGGATGTAAATAATCCAGAGGCTTGCCGTTTACAGCAATTAGACGAGGAAAATGAGTTGTTGATGTTTGTATACTGTGAACGAGGCACATATTTTGATGCTAAAAGGTTTATTGAATCAAACGGGGATTCCTTTATACAAAGCCTAAGAGGAGGCTATTGACCCAACAAGAGGATGATTTTGTGTCTCGTACGAAGCCCGAGATAGAGGCTAGAAGGGTTGACTCAACAAGAGAGTGTTTTTATATGTGTCTTGTATGAAGCCCAAGATGGAGGCTAAAAGGGTTTGACTCAACAAGAGATTCTTTTATACTCACCAAGAGAGTGATTTGTATCTCGTACGAAGCCCGAGATGGAAGCTAAAGGTAATCGACTCAACAAGAGAGTCTTTTTATACTCAACAAGAGAGTGTTTTGTATCTCGTACAAAGCCCGAGATGGAGGCTGAAAGAGGATCGACTCAACAAGAGAGTCTTTTATACTCAACAAGAGAGTGTTTTATATCTCGTACAAAGCCCGAGATGAAGGCTGAAAGGTTAACTCTACTGGGGAGAATCATTGTACAAAGCCCAAGAGGAGGCTAGGGTTACTGTTTCAGTTGAGTGACAGGTCCAGTATGTTGGTTAAAAGATAAAATCAGTTCTTATATGGGTAATGTTGTACTCATGGATTTGATCTGAGGACCGGGATTATTTCCTGTTCTTTAATGAAATGGGGAATCCGAAGGGTATTGAGATTGCCCAAGTCTACGGTTGTTTTTTTCTATTTTTGAAAGGAACTTGAGAATGTCTTCGAGACTCAAGGAGATTAGACTGTCCAAGTCTAGAGTTTTATCTTTTGTACTATGCTTAAGAGAGATCCAGAGACAGTACATTCGCGGTAAAAAGATCTAGACTCTTTGAAAGACTGTTCTATTAAGATGACTAATTTCTGTTCCTATACCTTTAAGAGGTTGTTGGGACAATTTGTACGAAGCCCAAGAGGAGGCGAGAAAAACTTTTAAGAAGCCAAAGGGACAATTTGTACGAAGCCCAAGAGGAGGCTATCTTCCCGGAGGAAGAATCATTATCTGAAGCCTAAGAGGAGGCTTGTGAAAACTTCTAAGAAGCCGAAGGGTCCTTGTACAACGCCCAAGAGGAGGCGGGGATGCTTTTAGGAAGCCTGTGGGTCCTTGCACTAAGCCCAAGAGGAGGCTGATGAACAATTCCAGAAGGGGTTTCACTTGGAACATTGGCCTTCTGTATATGAACTGTTCAAGGGGGAGATTTCTTAGATCTAGTTATCTAAAATTGTCGTAAAAGAAGATTCTCATGGTTTAGGTTATATTAAAATATCCGGGAGAACGCCGTTTGTAAGGAGACGAGGTTTTGCCTAGTTCTAGACGTAGTTGCCGGGGAAACTCTAAATATCTATACTAGTATTACACAGTCGATATGAGTTTATGAAAGAAGACTTACAGTGAAACAACCCCACAATACAGTTATATACATATGAAAGCGGTAAATGAAAGCGGGTAAACACTTACTCGGTTGTAGAGCTTCCATGTTGTTTGGTTATTTGTTCAACAAAGAAATTGAAAATAACAGTATGTTACAAAATCAAAGGAGAAAGTGCTTTTGAAAGGGAAAATTGGGGCTTACAATTCAAGGAGAGGCCCAGGGTTTTATCAGTGATCGCACTGTCGTTTTGTACAGGGACTTATACAAGTGACTGATGCCCAAGAAAGATTTTTTGTACAAGGGGATGGGTCTTACACTCTCTCAAGAGGCCCAAAATGATTGAAAGTGAACAAAGATGGGTCTTATAGCTCAAGGAGAAGCCCAGAGTTTATTTTGAAAAGGGCGACGATCGCGCTGAGGTTTTGAAAACACCGTGGGTCTTATACAATGACTGAGGCCCAAAAGTTTTTGGTTTCAAAAGGGGATTGGGTCTTACACTCTATTAGAGGCCCAAAATTATTTTGAATGGGTCTTATAGCTCGAGGAGAGGCCCAGATGGTTTGTTTTAAACGGGCGATGATCGCGCCGAACTTTTGAAATACAATGGGACTTATACAACATTTGAGGCCCAAAATAGGTTTGTATTTACAAGGGATTGGGTCTTACACTCTATTAGAGGCCCAAATAGTTTGAAAAAGTTTGATGAGGGTTGAATTAATCAAAAACCCTAATTTGTTTCCAAAATGTATTTTAATTGAATAAAAATTCAATTAAAATGATCAAAATTGTTAAACATGTGGAAAACAAATTGTGATCTTGGATTAATGTTTCAAAAATCAAGTTTTGACCTACAAAATGATTAGTAATCTTTAAAATTTGCAAAATCAAGAAGGAAAAAATATTTTAAATGTCAAAAACAATTAAAATTTTAATTCTTTGCAAAAATATCAATTATATGAAATAAATAATATTTTTGGGATTTTTTTGGTAAAATAAAATATTTTAACATTTTTGTGAATTATTAAAAAAGAATCAACTCAAAATCATTAAAACTCAGAGAGAAATTAATTTTTGAATCAATAAAATAAAATCACAAAATTCAAATATTCAAATATTTGAAAAAGGGCGCCAAGAACATGGCAAGAACACGCGCCCTTCCTCTGTTTCTGCAGATTTGCGTTTTTTATCCAATCTCACTGAATACTTGATGATATCATGCAATCTACATATCAATCTACTCGTTTCAACCTCGCGATCATGTCTATGGTCTTTAATTTCATTTATTTTAAACATGGAATAAGAAATCAAAGAGAAACCTCAAGAACCCAAAAATTTGCATGAAGGTTCAGAAATTCCATACACGATTCAAACAATGCAATTGATTAAGGGAAAACACTCCACGCATGATTATGAACATATGGTCAAATTATTATGCAGCAAAAATTGTATGGATCATAGAGTTAGAAGAGCTCATGTTTACCACTTGCAACTGGTGATCGTGTTTTGGGTTAAAGGTGTTACAGCTAGGTTCCAATGATCTGGATAGCTTCCCTAGGTGCCATGGAGTGTGTCTGGATGCTTGGAGTGGATTGATTTGAGCTGGAACTTGATTTGGCACCTCAACTGTAAATCTGTCAAAGGCTTGAGCAGTTGGCTGGTGATTTTGTGATTTTGGTGTTCCAAATGTTATGTGAGTGTTTGGATCACTTCTATATGATGTTTATGAGGTCTGTGTGTGATTGGTTTGATTGAAATTGCTCTCAAACTCAAAACCCGATAGTAACTTGCCTTAGAAGGCAATTTTGGAGTGAAAGAAGAGATTTTGAAGAAAGCATCTGTTTGATGGCTTTGGTGTACTTAAACTGATCACAACTGAGCTCTATTTATAGTAGAGCAAGTTTTTTTTGCAAGGAATAGTGAATGGCAACTGCTGCATAGGTTTGGCCAATGTTGAGCAATGAGAATCCAAGTCTCCTCTAGCCATTGACTAGAGGTTAAGGCGCAGGCTGCTGGTTCCCTTGTTCTTGGATAAGTCTTGACTGAATTCAGTTAGCAATGGCTCAGTCCATGCCACCTTGGTGTATGCATTGAATGCTCCAATCCAAAATTGGAGTTTTGTCCCTCTTTTAGGCAATTCTAGGTTTGGCATGCTATTTTTTGTTCCAAAGACTTGGGAGGCTTGGGAACAGAGTTGGTTCCTCCTTGGTCCCCCTTGAGGTATTCAGATGGATAGAGTTGCTTGCCCTTTGCAAAATTTGGGCAAATTGAGCAAAACTCCAAAATCTGCCTTGCTTTGGCAGTTTTCAGCAAGGCATATTGGCATTGTCACATCTCATGGCTCAAGTGGAATTTGATGGAGTTCTTGGCCATTTTGGAAAGCCCTCATATGATACAACAACTGTTTGATCATAATTGGTTTTGATACTTTTTGGATCCAAGTGAAAATTTCCCCTACATTTGGAAAAAAGTGAAGGCAGATTCTGACTTAGTGAAAATTTCACTAAGTGTTGGAAAAAAGTGACATTTTCACTTTTCTTGATTTTGATCATTCCATAACTTGAAATCCATGGGGAATTGGAATGAGGTGTAGTTAAAGCTTTTGTAGAGGGTAATGAGAGCTACAAATCCAGCTTTGGATGGGAAAAAATGGCCTTGTGGTTTAGGAGTTATGATCCTCCAAAGTTGGTACCCTAGCCACTTTGTTCCATAACTTAGAAAATTTTCTAGGTTTTTTTATGGTTACCCCTTTTACAAGTTATCCCACTTTTCTTGATTTTCCTTGATGAATGATGATTCCAATCACACATTAACATCATTTTAGGGTTAAAAAACCATAATTGTGAAAAATCTCAAAAAGTCAAAGTTTGACTTTTGTGCACAGTTGACTTTTTATCAGATGAATTCCAAACTGTGCGATCCTCTATGAAATCAAGTCCTTGACCTAAATCAAACTTGATGGATTGATTTCATAGGTGTTATATGGTGTATTGGATCATGTCCTAGGGTTTGGGAGCATGTTCTGGTCAAAAGTCAAAGCTACAGTTGACTTTTTTTATCAAAACCCTAATTGTGGTTCAGATGAAACTGAAACTTGTGAATCAAGCTTCTTGGATCAATCCATTGTTGTAAATGGATCAATGTGATGTATTTGAGACCATCAAATCCCCTCTTGAGGTCTTGGCTCATGTTTTTGTCCCAAAAGTCAACTTAGGGGTGAATTAGGTCAAGAAACCCTAATTCCTGGTTTTTTATGAATGCATCCCCTAAAGCCAAATTGACTTGATGATTGGGTTCATGATGTCCCTTGGAGCATCATAGGTTATGCTTTGAAGCATTGGCTCATGCCCAGAGGAAAATTTCCATCTGGAGGCCCTGGTCAACCAAAACCCTAATTTGGTGACACTGTCGATCGTGAGGCTTGATCCACTCAGAATGTTGTAACCTTGTGCTTGATTCTTGAAGTGGGAGTCCTCTTGATCCATTGTGGATGTTTGAGAGGCTAGAAAAGTTGAAGATCATGTCATTCCTTGATTGATCATTTGTCTAAGAGCTCTGAGAGGGCTTAAAACCCTAAGTCTGATTGTAGTGGATGCTCACCCATCTTTGGGGAGACTAATGGTTCATCCATATTGTGATGATGATTTGCACAATGATGGGAAATATTGGTGGTCAAAATTTGGGGTATGACAGCTGTGAAATTCGTACAACAACCAAAACGTACAAAATCGAGCAAAACGGCATCGAATGCTCACCCAACTTCATTTATAAATAGAGCCTTCTCATCCCTCAATTAGAAAAAAGCTCAAGTAGCCACCAAAAACTCTGCTAAAAAACCTCCCCAACCTTCTTTCAAATAATCCCTCAAATCTCTTCTTCAACCTTAAATCAACCATAACCGCACCCTTCAATCATTCCTAAAGCAAACTTCCTCAAACCACAGATCCTGCTTCAAACTTTCAGCAACCTCGAAACAACCTTCCGTAAACGCTCAAACCCAAAATCCGTTTCAAAACCAGAACCAAAACCGAACAGAAATTGGAACGGAGAAATTGCTTAATCGCGGAATGTTTCATGGAGGTTGAACGGGGATGTTTATTGGTTGAACGGGGATGATTTTTTCGAGCTGTCATACCCCAAATTTGTCCTACCTATGTATAACTTTCATTTGCACATTCATATACTAACCATTATTCAGAAAATTCAAAAAAATATATATCGCTTTTGGTCGTTGTAGTGTTTGAGGTTCAGTCAGGCAAAGTTTGTTTCAAGGTCAAGGCTTAGGTGCAATTGATTCAAGTGGGTGTAGCTAAAGATTCAGTTAGGGTTTGTGTCAATTCGAGTTGCATGTGCGATCAAGTTATGAAGCTATGTCAAGTTGTCAGTTATTCCACAGTTGAAGATCATCAAGAGCAGTTCATTCACTTCCATGTTATCCAATCTAATTACCATTTATCCATCCAAAGTTCATATTCATTTCCACTTTCTATTTCTTACCAATTTCCAATATCCATTTCAAAGAACCGTCTTTTTTTATCCATTTCATTCTACGTTCTTACCCATTTTAATATCCATTTCAAAATCACGCGTCATGACCATTTATTTAAAAAAAAATATGTTATTCATAACCATTTTATTAGTATCATTTTTACCCAAAATTTATTTCCAAATTCATTTTCACCAATAAAAAGCCCATCACCTTTTTTTATATATATGTCCATTTACAATAAAGCTTACCATGAGGTGCCAAAAGAAAATTATACAAAGTTCTAGCCCATTACACAGAAATAATAAGGGAAAACCATTAAACCCATGACAAAATCATTTCCAATGCACATAAAAAGTTAACACGTGAAACCTCCATGTCCTAGAACATCTTATTCCAAGCTCATATACTGCAAGCTGCTATGAAAAATGCACTTGATACTTGCAAAGTCATAACACCATTTCACAAAGCCTCAACCAGCCACGAAATATAACAGCCAAGTCTTCACGACGGGGAAATACAAGCAACACACAATAACATCAGCTTGCAAACCAAATCCATACCTGCAACATCACGACATGAATTGCAAAGCATACAAAATCACTCAGCACAATTTCAAATTGCAACACTCATACAAAACCGTACCCCACAAATGCATACGACAAAGAAATCATAATATGATATGCACAGCAGCCAATTTCTCATTCCACCCTCACCACAAAATAACACGTCACTCAAATTCCTCTCCCATTATCTCCCCAAAATACCCCTCTTCAACTCCTATAAAAACCCTGCACCTTTTCCTCCATTCTTGAAGCCCTCAGCCGCTAACAAACCCCTGCAAAAATCATTCTTCGAACCACTCTTCACAAACCTCATTTTACCACAGCAACAGAACCATATCTTTCCACTCAAACCTCACAACAAACTTCTTCTTCAACCCACCTTCAACCTTTCAACCTCAACCTAAACCCCTTCCATCTTCAACCAATACCCACAAATCCTTCACGATCCGAAATTCCTTTTCAACCACAAACCATTCACAAGTCAACCAACGTTTAAACTAACCAGAAATGGAATGAAGAAGAAGAGAGATTGAACAACACAAATGAACCAAACGCACAAACCTGGACAAATCAAAAACGAGAAAGGTTGAGATTGAAGCGTTATCTCTTTCGTAATATTTTTTCCTGATGCTCGCGCGATGGTGACGATGAATCTGAGCACATTTCTTTTCTACTTCCTTGATTTATGTTGCGACTCATGGTTTCAAGATTTATTTCGTATATGGGTGTGTGTGTGTGTGTGTCTTGTAGCCTGTTCTGTTTCAAAAGGTTATGAATATGAGACCTGGTGTTCTTGGAATCTAATTCTCTTTTAAAAAAATAGCATAAGAATTGGCTGGGATTATCGGGCTCGTAGGCCCAAGTTGCTGTTCTTTTATCACACCATTTTTATTTTTATTTTTTAAAAGTATCTTAATATATTTCTCCAAAAAAATATGATACTTGTTTTTATTTATTTATGGTTTAGTAATTTATTCCATTTCATTTTCAATTTGTTTTTTCGGGCCAATGATATAACAAAAGGTCATAGTTTGGTTGATTTATTCAAATCGACTAAATCTTGATCAATATGAGGTCATTTTTTCTTTTTTTATCGGTAAATGAAATTCTAAAACTATAGATCGTCGATTTATCGACTTAGAATCTTGGTAAAGATGAGACCTTTCTTCTTTTCTATCTCATTTCGATTTTACTTCTCACTTTCATTTCATTTCCTTTTCATTTTCGATTTTATTTTATTGGTCAATGATATAACAAAAGGTCTTGGATTTATTTATTTGAATAAATCGAAAAATCTAGATCAATATGAGACCACCTTTTTATTTTTCTTTTAACTATTGGTCGATGAAATTCAAATATCATAGATTATCGATTTCTCAATTAAATCTTGATTAAGACAAAAGCATTTCGATTTCATTTCGATTTTCACTTCATTTCGCATCTTCTTCTATCTTCTTTTTATTTTCGATCGATGAAGTATTTCTATTCACGAATGTTGATGGTTGAAGCGATTAACCTTCATTATTTCAAATCTATAGTGAGTGATCATCGAGATCTCTTTCTATACTTTGGGATTGTGATAGGTTACCTTCGATTAATCGACGAAAGTTTGTGATTAAGAAGAGATCTTCACCTTTTCTTTTCGTGTGGCACGATTCAATTGGAGAATGATCCTCAATATCATTTCTCCATCGAGTTTTAGCACAAAGATCAAATTGCGCATCCTCCTATAGTGTGATCTTCGTCATAGACCATGCTACGATGGTTTAGCGCTACATTTATCTTGTTCATATTCATATTATTCATCATATTCATACTCGTTCATCTAACCATTTTCTTTGTTCATGCCTTAATCAAAACACACTAAAAATATCGAAACAATAAAAGACTAATTGGTGGACTGTTGGTTCTATCCTTTGCTTGGAGCTTTTGTCCGACTCTTGCTCAAGGCTTAGTTTAGGACACCTCACACACACATGGCTTCCTCTTGGGCTACCTTACAATGAGACCTTTTATTTCATGTCATCCCCTGTACTTTACATGTACCCCACTCCCATTCTGATGTACGCATTCGTGTTTTCTTTTGATTGTGGTTTGTTTACTAGGAGCACCCCTAGGGACTAGCATAGACAACCCATTTTCAAACTAATTCTTGATTCGTCGTCAAGCCATTTTCAAAACACCCCCTGTAAGTCGATTGCTCATTAGCATCGCCATCAACCTATCACCTTTCATCGTGGTTTCGTTACTAGGAGCACCCCTAAGGACTAGGATCGATTCTCACCCATTTTCAATCAAACTCTCGATTCCTCGTTGAGCCATTTTCAAATCAACCTCTAACCAAACTTTTTTTTCAAACTAACCTCTTCGCATATAAATAAACCCTTGATCCAACATCAAGCGGATTCTCACAATAAAACTAAAAAACGACTAACAACTAT
The DNA here is from genome assembly GCA_022829125.1 of Lathyrus tuberosus. NCBI lineage: Eukaryota > Viridiplantae > Streptophyta > Magnoliopsida > Fabales > Fabaceae > Lathyrus > Lathyrus tuberosus. Next base: position 4,590,616 of record JALAZF010000430.1, on the reverse strand, counting down.
CGCAACTCTTTTCGAGGTGAAAAATGGGGGTTCAAGTCTTTGATCTCTCTTCGGTTGTTTAGGTGCGAGTTCTCTTACTCGTGTGTGAACAATTGACGCCTTTAAAATAAACCAACTCTCCTCCTTTCGTGGGCGTACCATGAAATACGACTGCTCTGATTCTTTATTCTTGTCCGAGTAAGGATACGTAGGCACAAGATTGCGATGATCTTGGCAAGCAGACTACCATCTTTTTCCGTCAAACCTCGTAGTCGAACTACGAATGCTCTGATTAGTCATTCTCATCCGAATGAGCATACGTAGGCACAAGATTGCGATGATCTTGCCGAGCACTCTATCCTTAAACCACCCATTTCCCCTTAGTATCTTTTCCTTTTATATTTACCTTTCCGCATTTATTTTTGAGAAGAAAAAAAACAAGCTTAGCTAACGAGTATCGCGATTCGAATCAAGAGGTTCCCGTTGAGTACAACGGACGTGAGGGGGTACGCGTACCTTCCCCTCACGTAACCGACTCCCGAACCCGGAATGTGGTTGCGACAACCATGTTCTTATCTCTCCTTAAAGGTTTTCTCGATATTTTCCTTTCCCTATTTTGGGATAAATAAAGTTCGGTGGCGACTCTGTTGAACCATTCCGTACCTTTCGCGCGAGGGTCGCGTCTCTCGATTAAGCAGTTTTTTCGAGGTGCGACAGCTGGCGACTTTGCTGAGAAACATTTGCTCCATGCAAGAGAGAGTCAAGCCTATCTTGATTCTAAACATGAGTTCGTTAGTTTTGTTTGTTTATTTTCTTCTCATTTGCTTACTTACTTGCTTTCCTATTTTCTTATCTGTGTTACCTTTTGTGGCATTGTTGGGTTGTTCTAATATTGGGAACTTTGTGAGATGGCTCTACACCCGAGTCAAGAAAAACCCTAGGATTAGGATGGTGGTTGTGTAGTGGAGGCTTCTGTGGTCTCTTTCGCCTGAGTCAAAGCGAAAACCCCACTTGGAGTAAACTCCCTTGGAGATGTTATCGTTTCGATGTTCCTTCGTCGCGATGGTAATGTTTTCGAGCATGAGTCGTTGATCCCAAGGACCATTAACCCATTTATCCATGGTGGTTGGTAGTGTTACCTCCTTGTGGGTTAATGCGAATGCCCCAATCAGATGAGATCCCTCGAACGTATTACTTCCTGACAGTAATATTTTCGACCTCGATCTAGGATTCTGAGAACCCTACTTAGAACCCGTGTATCGATGGTTGTGTAGTGGACGCCTCCGAGGAGTCTTTCTCGTGGGGAATAAATGAAGACCTCACCTAGACGAGATTATTTCGAGGATATTATAATCAGATGTCTCTTCATCTTGGTTATAATGTGTCAAAATATATCCATAACTCTAGGCACCTACCCGTCTTAGAAACCTACCTGTGGGCTTTCTTGATCCTAGTTGTGGTTCTTGACCCGTTCCTCTGGCCAACCTCAGAATCCTCTGAACCTATGATCTGCGATCCTGGATCTTGCATCTTGCATTGCATCTCATGTCATTGCATTGCATTGCATCTATTATACATCTTGCATTGCATTTCAAACTCATAATCTCACTTCAACTTCCTTCCTTCTCCAGTAAATCAAGTTGTTTCCTCGACACCAGTACGTAACTCGAGCTAATACTAGACGAATGATGGAGCAGATTCAACAAGTGCAAGCCGCCTTTAGAGAAGAATTAGACTCTATCAAGGGAAAGATCGACCAGATTCTTGAAGCCATCATGATGGCCAGAAAAGAAGAAGAACTGCGTGAAGCTGCTGCCGCCAACAGCAATGTGCCTGTTTAAGGGTCTACTTCAAGACTCTCAGTTCCTATTCCTAATCCAATCACTTATGGGATACCAATGAACTTTACTCCTGCTGCTGAAGGAGCCACTTCTCAACCACTTCCAACATCTGGAGTTACTGTTGGAGCTATTCCGCAAGCCCAACCTGTTGTCACTCAGATTCCTATCCCTCATGCTGAAGAAAATCTGCTAGATCAGTATGATGAGGTCCAGAACTACCATGCTGCTATCCTAATTGTCAATCCTACTGCTGCTCAGTATTCTGAAGCCATCAAGATGTGTCGTGATCTAGCTGAGAAACTCCGAGTTATGGAGGGGCGCAACTTAAACTCTTTGAATGCTCTGGAGATATGCTTGGTGCCAGATGTTTTCATTCCTCCCAAGTTTAAATTGTAATAATTCTCGAAGTACAAAGGTCTCAGTTGTCCTCACATCCATCTGAAGATGTACTGCCGCAAGATGGTTGCTTATGCCAAAGACGAAAAGCTGATGATCCATTGCTTCTAAGACAGCTTGTCTAGAGCATCTCTTGAATGGTATATGCAGCTGGAGCGTAATAATGTGCACACTTGGGATGAGCTAGCTGATGCATTCGTCAAGAAATACCAATGCAACACTGACCTTGCTCTAAACCGTACTTAACTTCAGAGCATGGCTCAAAAGGACAACGAATCCTTTAAGGAGTACGCGCAACGCTGGAGAGAGCTTGCCGCGAGGGTGCATCCACCTCTAGTTGACCGTGAACTGATTGACATCCTCATGGGTACTTTACAAGGCCAATACTATGAGAAGATGATTGGGAGTGTTTCTGCTGGTTTCTCTGATTTGGTAATTGTCGGTGAAAGAATCGAAGAAGGTCTAAAGAGCAGAAGGATTCAAGGAGGTTCTAGTAGCCAGTCTCAAGCCAAGAAACCTTTCAACAATGGATACAAGAAAAAAGAGGGTGAAACAAATGCCGTCTCTGCTCAGAAAGTGCAAGCTCAATAACAAGCTCCTGCTCCAATGCCTTTTCAAATGCCATACTTCCAGTATTCGTATGTTGCTGCTACACAATATGCACCAATGCCTTATCAGCCGACTGTTCAAGCTCCAATGCCTCAACAACAGGCTCCTCAGCAACAGTCCTATAATCAGCAAGGGTATCAATATCCTCCTCAATATCAACAACAGAGAGCTGCTCAACAACGTCAGCCTAATCAACAGAGGACAATGAGGTCTGATAGAGACTTTGATCGTCTGCCAACGTCATATGCTCAGATCTTTGCTCAATTACTGGAAAAGAGGGTTGTTACTCCCAGAGACTTGGCTCCTCCAACAGTCATTCCTCCAGATTATGATGTTAATGCTCATTGTGAGTTTCATAAGGATGCTCCAGGGCATACAATTGAGGACTGCAGAGCCTTCAAACACAAAGTTCAAGACCTGATTGATTCGAAGTTTCTCACATTCAATGGAAGGGCTCCTAATGTCATTAACAACCCGCTGCCACCGCCAAAGTAGTGCCAGCATCAAGTCAAGTCAAATCAAGTCAAGTTCATTCCCCGAAGAAGGCAGTCATGTTGTCATCCCATCATTTGCATTCTTGTATTTTGTCTTTATTTGTTTAAGTATTGTATGCTTTGAACATTGCCTTTCGTATGTGGCTTTCTTAATGTAGTAACTATGCATGTTTTGAATCAGTTATGTCATATTCACTCATTTTTTCCATTTACTGCAAAACACCGACACATTTATCCACTTCACTCTCTTTATCAACTGCCGTTTAGCAATGATTGGAGGGAGGATGATGACAACGAAATACCCATAATTGCAAACTATATGCTTTCATACAAAATCTCGTCGATGATGTACATGCATTATTTCAAACCCCCAAACACTGGAGAAACAAGGAGTTAATCCCTAGTAAACTACTTCGAGCCTAGAGGTAGCAGTTTCCTTCGGATATTCAAACCCTTACACTCAACCTGGGGCAGGGTAGTGTTCAGTTAACCCAATTACACACTCGAATCACAAAGCTAAATCAAAAAGATAAGACGGTTGTTCATCAATACCCATGACTGGGCAGTCATAACCCTCCAAAAAAAAATTAAAATCAAAAGCCTGCTAACTCGAGTACCTCAAAAAGAGACTTAGGCAAAAATCAAGGCAATCCCGATGGACTCGTAAAGCAAAATCAGTCCATGCAAGAGATAGGGATCAAAAACAAAAGAGGCCCTCGAACCCTCATAAAAAACAAAATAAGATCCAGTGGCCACCATATCGAAATCCAAAAGGTCACTGACATCCATCAAAAACAAAATAAGATGACTGCCATTTCGAGCAAACCTTGAATCATCACGATTACACCGTCAACCCTTTTGGAAGACAAACATGTGTAGAATTAACTGAACGTAGGACTGGAGATCATCACGAAGAAGGGGTGGGTACAAATCATACTTTGAGCCTAATATCCTTTGTTTCATAAACCGTAAACCAGACCACGTTACAACCCTCGAAAGACCTAATTGAGGCGAGGTTTACTCTAAAAGCATACTATTGCAAGGTTGCGTAAACTGACTCCCCATGTTTGCTAATATTCAGCATTGGTGTCATTCTCCTTGCTATATCTTTCACACCATCAAAATCAACACACGTTTGGGCTTATGGTTTATTCGTCTCACTATCATGACACTCGAATAAACGACTCTTTTTCAAAACTTGCATGAGCATTGCATTAAGATTACCATTTGTGAATGAGCAATTTTAACTGCAAATTAGTGTTAGACATCAAAGCAATTCCAACAAGGGGTAATCAAAGAGGAACTTGAACTTTCAGTGGTGCTGATACAGAATCAAGGCTACCTCAAACCCACAGTATGGGGCAAACTCCTTCAACACCTCAATCAGGGGTAAGACATCTCAAAGCATATCAAAGTTCGACTTCCAAAGATCCAACCATGTCAAGAACTGGTTAATCAGGGGCAGACCATTACCATGTTCAGACTGGGGCAAGATCCATTGCAGCAGGCAGATCCATTTGTATCTTCAAGTTGGTCAAGCAGGCTATCCTGACCATTAAGCACAGAGTTATGGATCTCTCAGGAGTGAACCCACAATTCATCAACAAGTCATCAAACTTGAGGCCTCGAGTGCATCTTCGTCTGATTCAATCATGGCGTCTTCAACAAACTGAGTGTCGAGGAAATCAAATCCTTCCCACCGCCCAAAAGTCCAATCCTCATTGGCAACTACCAAAAGTCCACCATGTTGGCACCCTCTCTAAACATATCCAATCACCCGTCTGCAATCATACACATCATATGCATCGCATTCGTCATCATAAACATCATCTGCATCATATGCATACCAAAAAAAACCAAATCATACTTCCCTAGCACTTGCATCTCAGGGCGTCAGCATTTGCATTTGCATTTCCATTCGATGTGGAACATCATTACAAAATCGAGCATTCATGCAAGCATAGTCGAGATCCATGATCAATCTCAAGACTGCAAGACGATCTTCAGCCCAGGCAGGGGCATCTTCTGCAAATCCGTGGGCGTTCCTCATGAAGTTGTTTCAACCTTTTGTTGATCAAGCTCAAGACAATCTTCAGCCCAGTCAAGGGGGCATCTTCTTCAATTCATGGGCGTTCCTCATGAAAGTCTTTAACCTTTTGTTGATGAAGCTGTGATCTCCAAGCAAGTCAGTGGGCGTTCCTCATTGAGTCGTGTTCCTTAACCTTTTGTTGATGAAGTTGTCATCCCTGTTTAACCAATAAACTTCTTCAACCTTCTGTAAACGCACCTCGAAAAAATCGCTTAATCGAAGACATGACCCTTCGCGCGAAAGGCGTGGAACGGTTCGACAGAGTCGCCACCGAACTTTATTTATCCCAAAAGAGGGAAAGGAAAATATCGAGAAAACCTTTAAAGGAGGGATAAGAACATGGTCTTCGCAACCACATTCTAGGTTCGGGAGTCGGTTACGTGAGGGGAAGGTACGCGCACCCCCTCACGTCCGTTGTACTCAACGGAAACCTCTTGATTCAAATCGCGATACTCGTTAGCTAAGCTTGTTTGGTTTTCTTCTCAAAAATAAATGCAAAACGGTAAGATAAAATGGAAAAGATGCTGAAGGGAAATGGGTGGTTTAAGGATAGAGTGCTCGGCAAGATCATCGCAATCTTGTGCCTACGTATGCTCATTCAGACGAGAATGAGTGATCAGAGCAATTGTAGTTTGACTACGGGGTTTGACGGAAAAAGATGGTAGTGTGCTCGCCAAGATCATCGCAATCTTTTGCCTACGTATCTTTACTCGGACGAGAATAAAGAATCATAGTAGTCGTAGTTCATGGTACGTCCACAAAAAGAGGAGAGTTGGTTTGTTTTAAAGGCGTCAATTACTCACACACGAGTAAGAGAACCCGCACCTAAACAACCGAAGAGAGATCAAAGACTTGAACCCCCATTTTTCACCTTGAAAAGAGTTGCGATAGTTGTTAGTCATTTTTGAATTTCATTGTGAAAATCCGTTTGACGTTGGATCAAGGGTTTATTTGTGTGCGAAGAGGTTAGTTTGAAAAAAAAGTTTGGTTAGAGGTTGATTTGAAAATGGCTCGACGACGAATCGAGGGTTTGGTTGAAAATGGGTTTGTTTGAAAATGGCTCGACGGCGAATCGAGAATTAGTTTGCAAATGGGTTGTCTATGCTAGTCCCTAGGGGTGCTCCTAGTAAACAAACCACAATCAAAGAAACAACGAATACGTACATCGGAATAGGGAGAGGGGTACATGTAAAATACAGGGGATGACATGAAATAAAAGGTCTTATTGTAAGGTAGCCCAAGAGGAAGCCGTGTGTGTGCGAGGTATCCTAAACTAAGCCTTGAGCAAGAGTCAGACAAATGCTCCAAGCAAAGGATAGTAACCAACAGTCCACCAATTAGTCTTTTATTGTTTCGATATTTTTAGTGTGTTTTGATTAAGGTATAAACAAAGAAAATGGTTAGATGAACGAGTATGAATATGATGAATAATATGAATAATAATCAAGATAATATTGACACGAAAGTAAAGCAAGATAATATTTGACGGAAAGTAAAGTTAATTGTTAGTTGATTAGTTGTTAGGAGCAAATGATATGGGACATGTAGCGCTAAACCATCGTAGCACGATCTATGATGAAGATCACACTATAGGAGGATGCGCAATTTGATCTTTGTGCTAAAACACGATGGAGAAATGATATTGAGGATCATTCTCCAATGAAATCGTGCCACACAAAAAGAAAAGGTGAAGATCTCGTCTTAATCACAAACTTTCGTCAATTAATCGAAGGTAACCTATCACGATCCCAAAGTATAGAAAAAGATCTCGATGATCACTCACTATAGATTTGAAATAATGAAGGTTAATCGCTTCAACAATCAACATTCGCGAATAGAAAGACTTCATCGATCAAAAATGAAAAAGAAGATAGAAGATGCAAAATGAAAATGAAATGGAAATAGAAAATAAGTCGAAGTGGTCTCGTCTTAATCAAGATTTAATCGAGAAATCGATAATCTATGATATTTGACTTTCATTGACCAACAAAAATAGAAAATAAGAAATGAAATGGAAATCAAAAAGAGATCGAAAATAAGAAAGGTCTCATCTTTACCAAGATCTTAAATCGATAAATCGATAATCTTTGGCTTTAGATTTTCATTGACCGATAAAAAAGAAAAATGGCCTCATATTGATCAAGATTTAGTCGATTTGAATAAATCAACCAAACCATGACCTTTGGTTATATCATTGGCCCATAAATCGAAAATTAAAATGAAAAGAGAAATCAAAGTGGAAATGAAATAAATTATAAATAATCAAATAGAAATTAAAAAAAGAAAAAATTAAAAACAAGAGAGGTGGAGGCGCAAGAGCTAATGGTGGGTGCTTATATAGTGTGAGAATCACATGAGCTTTAAAGCCCATCATTTATTTTCAACAAAAACGTACGGATAATAATGAAAAGTGATAGGAAATTGGCATCAAAATGGGCTTCCAAAAAAAACACGATCCAAAGAAATGTCACGGTAAGCTTTAAGAAACAACAACCCTCTTTTCTTTAAGAAACAAACAGATTTGTAAAACCTAGTAATGCACAACACGATTGAAACAAGTCACTATCAGCTTTACAAAACCATTAAGTCAAAGAACATATTGTAACATTTTGAAAAATGAGAATAAAAAACGCGTACTCTCCATCATCATCATCAGGAAAGACCGAAATGGTAAGGCAACAGGGCAAACGGAAAAAAGGAAAATCACTCCAACCTTCGTCATAGGTCTCCGTCTCTCACTCTCTCAAATCTGTTTGCTTTCGACTCAGGTTTATAATTTTTTCGCTTGAGATTTGTTCACTCCGTCATCTTCTTCTTCTCCGTTCCAATTTCTGTTCGGTTTTGGTTCTGGTTTTGAAACGGATTTTGGGTTCGAGCGTTTACGGAAGGTTGTTTCGAGGTTGCTGAAAGTTTGAAGCAGGATCTGTGGTTTAAGGAAGTTTGCTTTAGGAATGATTGAATGGTGCGGTTATGGTTGATTTAAGGTTGAAGAAGAAATTTGAGGGATTATTTGAAAGAAGGTTGGGGAGGTTTTTTAGCAGAGTTTTTGGTGGCTACTTGAGCTTTTTTCTAATTGAGGGATGAGAAGGCTCTATTTATAGATGGAGTTGGGTGAGCATTTGATGCCATTTTGCTCGATTTTGTGCGTTTTGGTTGTTGTACGAATTTCACAGCTGGCCTTGTTTTGGGTGTCTACAGGTTGTGTGTGTCTGTTTTGGAGGTGGGGTCATGTGAAAACGTTGTTGCTGTTGTAATTGGTTTGTGATTTCCATGAACTTGTGATGCTGACTTTGTGAATTGATTTTTTTAATTGTGAAAGTTATTATTTTGTGTGTTGCAGGTTGTGAATCAAGGGAGCCTTTTAAAGTTTGTTGTGGAGCGTTCCGCTGCGTGAACCACAGCAGGTGGTGTGTGTTATTGCGGCAAATTGGGGGTCGTTTGTGTATGGGATGGCTGGGTCCTACCTAAAACTATGTTGCGCCTTTTAATTCATAACAGTGTGCTGATACGTGTGAACCATGTTGGTTGTGGGTTGATGCTTCATGGAGGTTGGCATTTTGGAATGGTTTAGCTGGCATCATTCTAATTTCTTTTTTTCTTTTTTGCATTGTGTAGATGGAGTAGGCTGGTATGTGGGGTTTTATTTGGTGGCTCATGAAAAAGGTTAAGCATAAGAGTTTGATTTGTAGTATGGCTAAGAAAAAGAAAATGGGCAATGGCTTTTACTATTTGTTGTAATTTTGTTGTGAATGAATGCCATTTGGGCTTCAAAAAAGAAATGTCATAAACTTTGTGAAATCAAGAGATAATGTCCTTCTTGTTTAGAATCTTGGTAATTTGTCATGAGTTTCTAAAATAAAAATGCTAATGGGCCTTAACAATAAAAAGCAATGTGAATTATACTGTCTAGAAATCTTGATTGAAAATGAACTGATCCTTAATTATGAAGTATTGATAATTTGACACCACTGCCTGACAACTTGATCTAAACACGACCGACTTGAATTGGCACAACCCTAGTTGAAAATTCAGATGCACACACCGATTGAATCATGCACATCCAGACCTTGACCTAAAACAAACTTGTCTGACCATTGAACCTCAACCACTACAACAACCAGTAACAATATATTTTTTTGAATTTTCTGAATAACTGTTAGTGGATGGAGGTATAAATGGTAATTATACACGGGTAGGACAAATTTGGGGTATGACAACATCTTGTTCCACAAAGGCCTGCTCTAAGACTTTTTGTAGAGCTTCCCTGTGAGCTTCGGAACTGAGTAAAAGTGATAGCACTGAGATTTTTGAAGGAATTTACAACATCTGATCAACGATGTTGTATTCACTCTTCTGGATGAGCTTCAGCATCTCATCGCTATTCTTTGAAAGGTCGGGATCGAAGGATTGACCGACTGGTTGATTAGGAATTTCTGCTTAAGGTTCCTTTTCTTTGCTGGATTCTCCAACTCCTCGGTTGAAGATTCGACTGCTCCGTGTTACTCAACTGATGTCTGCAATATTCACGATGGAGGGTAATGGAATTTCCTTTCCATTCTCAATTTTTGTTGCACCGTATTTATAAGGGATAGCCTTAGTTGATTCATACGGTATCGGTCCCGGCAGATAGATAACTACAGGAGCCTTTTGATTCTTCTGACCATTGTAAGTAGTTTCAATCAGTTCCCGGTTTGGAACTTTCGATTTGTCAAGTAAAGGGATGATGGTACAAACATCTTTGATCCTCTCATGATTAGAGATTACGACAACATCTTTGATTCGATCAGCGACAAAGTCTGGCATCGAATTGGTTGACCCAGAACTTGGACACGGCCGAATCTCTTTGTGGTCCACCTGACTCTGAAGGACTGCTCGCACGAGGTAACGTCCTTGATTATCTTCAGAGCAAACTCGACAGCATTCGTAGTTGTGTGGTGGCACCTGGCCACGTCCGCTTTGTATGCAGTGTAACCTCACTAGGTATGTTTCCATTGATCGAACATCCGGATTTTGATGTCTAGTAGGGTTCCCATTAATCATACTGACTTGTTGTGGGTTTTCGTCTAAATAGATCGGAAGCCACCAGTGATTTAACAAGTGTTGTAAAGTTCTTTGAACGATAGCGCATCCCTGGTCGCTCTCACGGTATACTGCACAACTCTGATAATTATGCAAAGTTAGAAGACCGAGCCGGACTTGCTTAGCATGTAACTCCACCAAGCTGGTATTTATCAAGCGAATATTGAAGATTTGAATCATGTTGATCTGATAAAGATTTTTATCATGGTAGTCTTGGATCCACCCAAGATCCATCTGACTCTAGAGGGTCTCTTGTATAAAAGAGCATCCTTGATTGTTTACCGAGCAGACCAGACAAGAATTGTAATTGTGTCGTGGCAGATCATGATGTTGGCCTTGCCTTGAGTGCATTGCCACCAAGTTGACATTCATTGCCAGGATTTTGTGGTTCTGAATGATGTTGGAATTCGAATAAGTCATGTTGACCTCACGAATTCGGTGCTCTTGGATCCATCCGAGATCCAACTGTTCCTATAGAGTGGATTGCACCACAGAACATCCTTGATTGCTTTTAGAGCAGATATCACACTGGTGATAGTTATGAGATGGTGCATGCCCATATCCGCTCTGTCTGCGATGCACCTTGACCAGGTTGGCCCTTAATAAGAGTACATCGTGAATTTGATAGTTGTGGTTAGACTCTCCCTCTATCAAATTTACCGCAGCTTTCTCATGTTGAGGTAGCGGGTTTGTCTAAACATTTGGATTCGTATCCTTGAAGGATAAGACCCCGCTCCTAACAAGCTTTTGTACATCATATTTGAAGTTGAGATAGTTTTCTATGTTATGCTCCGGTCCTCCTTGGTGGTAAGGGCAAGTCTGATCCGCTTTGAACCAAAAAGGCAGATTTTCTTAAATTGTAAGAGGAGCCCTGGTTTGGACATGCCCCTTGACCAGTAATAGTTGAAACAATTTTGCGTACAACATTGGTATAGGGTCAAACCCTAGTGGTGGCTTTGTACGATTGTTGTTGTACGGAGGACGAGCCTGCTGAAGAGGCTATTGTGTCCTGTGCTGATATTGTTGTTGATTCGGCTGGCTTTGAGCAACCTGAGGTTGATATGTAGGAACAGGCGCAGGGTTGATAGTAGGAGTTATAGCTGCTACTGGTTGCTACCGTCGCCTTTGCTTTCCGAGAGAGATATTTCCAATATCTTGCTCTTTTTTCTTAGGGAAAACACTACCATATCTTTTGGTACTGTTTGATGATCCAGCGTCTTTTACTAAACATCCTTCTCAGACTGCTTCCTCAAGACAAACTCTCATGCCGACCATTTCAGTGAAATCTTTGGGCGCACTGGCAACCATTCTGTCGTAGTAAAATGAGCTCAAGGTTTTCATGAAGATATTTGTCATCTCCTTTTCCTCAAGAGGTGGACAAATCTGGGCGGCAATTTCATGCTATCTCTGAGCATACTCCTTGAAGGTTTCCTTGTCCTTTTATGACATGGCTCTAAGTTGATCTCTGTCCGGTGCCATGTCCAGGTTATACTTATATTGTTGAACGAAGGCAGCGCCAAGATCTCTGAAAGTGACGATCTTAGTGCGGTTTAAACCCATGTACCATTTGAGTGCGGCACCGGTTAAACTATCTTGGAAATAGTGGATCAGTAGCTGTTGGTTCTCTGTCTGAGTTGACATCCTCCGAGCATACATCACCAAATGACTTTGAGGGCAAGAGTTACCCTTGTACTTTTCAAATTCGGGCACTTTGAACTTGTACGGAACTTTCACATTAGGGACCAAAAAAAGGTTTGCGGTATCCTTTCTAAATAGATCCTGACCGCGAAGGGCTTGCAGCTCTTTCTGCATCTCCAAGAACTGTTCTTGAAATTCCCTCATTCTGTTGTCTATACTTTCGTTTCCCACAGAAGATATCTGTGGAATCTGTCTTTCTGGGACAGTGTGTACCACGGGTGGTGGTACCGTCATCATGGCAGTGACTCTTGGCACTTCCCTCTCCCAAAGTTTGTAACCTTCAGGAGTTGCTGCCATGCCCCTAGCATCTTCTCTTTCCCCTAGTTTGTAACCTTCAGGCCCAGCGGTTCCTATTGCAGTTCCCTAATCTTCTGTGATCGGCGGAATATAACCCTACAGGATATATTTGAGTGGCATGCCCCAGGGACGATCTTTAGGCATGGTATATCGAGGCTCATACTTTTCCATTATGGGCGTCGAGGTGATCTCTGAGATCACGGTCCTTTGTTGTTGCATCTGGGCTACTGCCAGAGCTTGCATATCGTTGTGAAGCTTTCTTAGATCCTCTTTCAGAGCGCCGAGTTCTTCTCTCAACTCTCTGTTCTCTTCCTCGAGATTTTCCATTTTCTTTTGTTGACTGGCCTGATTATTGTACGAATGAGACAGTTTGACTCTCTTTCGAGACACAAACGTGAGATTCGTAGGTAAGAAAAATGGGCTACGAGAGAATGATGAGTGATATGTAATGATTATATTAATTAATTTTTCTTGTTTAATCAAAATAAACTTCGACAATTCGATTGCAAATATCAAACAGTGGGGAAACCCCGTTTTATTAAATTCAAAGATTGCAGAAATGGAAATATAGTAATTTACATAGTATTGTAAAAAGAAATGTCTATGCTAAGGGATCCTGAGTCCTCTCTGAGGAGAGCTCAGGTATTTGTTATGGTACTTTCCTCTCGAGCTATTGTCGGGTCGTCATTCCTTTGCCAAGTGAAATGAGCGAGCAAATTCCTTTGGCCTTCTTGATTTTCTACAGCGTGTTGCTCTAAAATCTCGATCAGAGCGTCTTTTTCTTTTAACAGTTGTTGTATTTTCTTGCACTCCACATTGAGAATACGGTACTTGTTCTTCCAAGACTTCCTCTCCTGTTGAACTCTGTTGAGAGTAACCTGAAGTTTTTGTGTATCAGACATAAAATAAAGGACAGGGTCCCTTAATGGAAGAACTTCCTGACGAGGGTAAGGCATCCTCAGTTTGAGAGCTCTAGTTTGTACCCAATGGAGGTAAGGTTCCACAGAGACACATTCCAGTTTTCCTAAAGACTCTCTTCCTTTCCTGTGAACATGTTTCTAGGCATGCACTATTTCTGTCTTTAGTGCTCGGTCGTTTTCTCCTTCCTTGAAGAAAAGACCTTCCAGATGAGCATTACACGGGACATGCCTCATCGGGTATCCAAATTGACGACGAACTAAAACTGGATGATAATTGATTCCTCCTTTAATTCCTATGAGGGGTACATTAGGGAAGTTTCCACAACGGTCAATGATTCTGATCCCGTCATAGATTCGATTGTACCAATCGATGTCAGAGTTGGTAAGAGACATGATTCTCTGTGACCAACGTAAAGCACTCTTATGATCCTAAAATGCAGCAGACTTGGGTAAATGGGAAGTAAACCACTTGTATAGCAGGGGTACACAGCATGTGATCATTCCTCCACTGTACAAATTCCTTAAGTGTGCAGAATGATAAGCATCTGCGAGCAAGGTCGGTATGGGGTTTCCAATCAGAAAAATCTTAATGATATTGATATCAACAAAGTCATCAATGTTGGGAAACAGAAATAACTCGTAGGTGAGTAAGACAACGATGCTCTCGAAAGTAGTCGCGTTCCCTATAATGGCAAAGTACAGGGCTTTCTTTATCAAAAACTGGGCTGGCAAACCCTGGATTCCACCCTTAGTGGTCATGTGAGTCCTGACTTCTGACTCATCCAAATAGATTGCTCTTGCAATGGTTTGATCTTTTGGAATTTCTTCCAGTCCAGAAAAGGGAGCTTGATCAGTGATATGTAAATCAGTCAGGTGAGAGTATTCCTCCAGTGTTGGTGCTAGTTGATAGTCCAGGAATGTGAAACAGTGATAGACCGGATCGTAAAACTGAATGAGCGTAACCAGTATTCCTTCAATTACATGGACCCTTAACAGAGACAGCAGTCCTCCGTACTTGGCTCTGAAAGCATCAGGGTTGGTGATCATCCACACCAAACCTCTCAAATCCTCTAGTTTTGGAACCTTGAAGGTGTACTTGTGAGTCCTCCTTCTGTCGAAATCCATAACGCAATCTCTTTATCTGACATTTGTAATCATTGTCTTAGTTTAATTTGAAAACGAGAGACTAGAAGAAAAAAAATTCCTTGTTTAATGTTTTTTAATGACATGGATGCATGAATGCAACACACAAAAACATAGAAAAAATATGGGGTCAAGGGATCGGTGTCATAAAGTCAAGGCTCTACCCATCCCCAAAGGTTTATACTGGTGATTTTTGTACCTGTCTCTCAAAATCACTAACCCCTCTTGGGATAACAACAGCAGGCTGGAATCACCCGAGCAAGCTGTAGTATCTTAGAGTAATCTCAAATGAGGGTAGTATCATATGACAACTATTTCTGATAGCTTCCGCACTACAAAACAGTAACATGGTTTCAGTCTACTAAAATCCTCAGCTTCTCAGATAACCCAATCGAACAATCTGCTTTCAACAACCGAAGTCGTATAGGCATTGAATCCACAAAGGCATCTCCACTGATTCGATGGTCGACCGGGACCTCTTATTTGGGAGTCACTCCCTATAAGATTACCCTTCTAGTGCCATCACTTATCTTAGGTGTATACTCAATCTTTCCAGATGCGGCATCACTCGCAGTCCCATTAGCAAAAAATTAAACACGGATATCAATTAGGAAAAGCGATATATATATATATATATATATATATATATATATATCCTAAAACTAACAACCTAGACCTCTTAAGAGCTATAGCCTAGTCCTAACAAATAAAATGACTCCCCAGCAGAGTCGCCATTTTTCTGTAGCGAGCGATTTTTTCTGAAGTTTGGGTTTTCCTCCTCAAGGAGAAAGGGTGTTGCTTTCTGATTTCTTATTTATCCCGTGAAGCTGGAAGGGAAAGGGAAGGTATCTAAAACTAACCTTGCACGCGAATGTTTAACTAAACAAACGCTTAAAAGAGATTGGGGGGTCCGGGGTCAGGATATACAATGGGTAGTTGTCAATTACCCATCCTATATGTGGTTATCCACAGGATGTTAGCTTTAGGTTTCGCTTTGTAATTGATAGTGTTTATCTGCTTATGGGTTGGGAAAGTTTCTTGGGAAAGTGTGACAGGGAGAGTGAGTTTTGTTTTTTGTGGAAAATGATGATGATGACGGCTTAAGGTATGAAACCTAAAGTTTTGATTGATATGAAGGTATTGGACCTAAGGTTTTTTATTGGTATGCTCGCTAAGATTTCGCAATCTTATGCCTGCGTATTCCCATTTAAACGAAATAGGGAAATCAGAGCAATCGTAGTTCCTCCTATTCTAAGGGAGGAAAATGAGGTTTTGGTGTCTTGTTCAAAGCCCAAGATTGAAGCTAAAAGGGTATTTGTGTCTTGTTCAAAGCCCAAGATTGAAGCTAAAAGGGTATTGAGATGGAATTTGTCGTTTCTAAAGAGAGATTATTGACTTTTGTGTGCCTTGATCAAAGCACAAGGTTGATGCTAAAAGGTTAATTGACTCGGCTAGGGGATTTCTTTATACAAAGCCTAAGAGGAGGCTAGAAGTGACCAACTCAACAAGAGAGTGTTTTTATATGTCTTGTACAAAGCCCAAGATTGAGGCTAAAAAGAGATTGACTCTTTGGGGATATCATTATACAAAGCCTAAGAGGAGGCTAAAAAGGGTTTTGACTCCATCGGGGAGGTTTATATGTGTCTTGTACAAAGCCCAAGATTGAGGCTGAAATGAATTTGACTTTTGCTGGAGAGTATTATCTGTCTTGTACAAAGCCCAAGATTGAGGCTAAAACGGGAAATTTAACTTACTCTGGTGAGGATGTGTCTTGTACAAAGCCCGAGATTGAGGTTACAGGGTTCTGACTCAACAAGAGAGTTTTTTAATTTGTCTCGTACGAAGCCCGAGATAGAGGCTAAACGGGGTTGACTCAACAAGAGAGTGCCTGACTCAACAAGAGAGTCTGAAAAGTGATTGACCTAACAAGAATGTCTGAAAGTTGATTGACTCAACAAGAGAGTCTTTTATACTCAACAAGAGAGTGATTTGCTGTCTCGTATGAAGCCCGAGACTGAGGCAAAAAAAGGGTCTTGACTCAACAAGAGAGTCTGAAAAGGTTAGCTCCGCTGGGGAGAATCATTTGTACAAAGCCTAAGAGGAGGCTAACTGTGTTGAGGAAAGATCATTATATGAAGCCTAAGAGGAGGCTATCTTACTGCTAAGGATTAGATCCGTAGGTAGGCCCAAGGGTGGAGAACTCTCATGAGAGAGACCGGGTTTCTGCTTGATATTCATCCAGAGGGATCGGTGTTTTTCTTTCTATGTTTGAAAAGAACTTGAGAATGTCTTTGAGACTCAATGGGGGTTTAGACTGTCCAAGTCTACTGGTGTTGAAGAGTTTTATCTTTTGTAGGATGCCCAAAAGAGGACAAGGGCCTTAAGGGATGAGAATCAACCCTAAAGTGGCCTGAGGTTTGACACTGGAAAGACTGCTCTAGTAAAGGATGACTAAGTTCTGTCTTATACCTTTAAGAGGTAGTGAGGGTCCTTGTATTAAGCCCAAGAGACGGCATGAGAACTTTTAAGAAGCCGAAGGGTCCTTGTACAAAGCCCAAGAGGAGGCGGGGATGCTTTTAGGAAGCCTGTGGGTCCCCAAACCAAGAGAAGTTCAAGAAATGCAATTCACAGAGAAGAGATTATTCCAGGAAAGTTCGAGGGTGTTTGGAAGAAACTCAAGAGATGCTATTCACGGAAAATAGATCAACTCTGGGGAGTAGAATTTCTTTGACAATTTCTAGGGGTGACAGTCTGAGAAAAGGTTCACTGAGAATACTGCCTTTCTCTTTGTTCCATATTGTTTAACCCCAAGAGAAGGGAAGACTATATCTGGAAATCCTATGGGGATCTAGTTTTGTTTGTATTTAAAGAGTGACCAATAGGGCTTTACCTAGTTCTAGACGTAGTTATCGGGGAAAACTCTAAATAACTATACTAGTATATATACAGTTGATATATGACAAGTATTAAAAGGTATGAAAGAAGACTAACCATGCGCAATGTAACGCCCCGGTTTTTGTTAGATTTATTTAATCGAGTCGAGTTAATTATTTTTTTGCTTTTATATTATTTTATTCTTGGTTTTATTTGGTAAATATGTTATGGTTATTGTTATTATGTTTTATCGCGTTTTGAGAGCGTTTGCGAGAAAATTGAGTGTAGGGGTATTTTGGTCATTTTGCTTGGTTAGATATTATTGTTTTTCTTAAAATAGAAATATAGAGGTTAGAAAGAGAGAAAAAGAAGTTAATAGAAATAGAGAGGGAGAAGAAGAAAAAGAGGAAAACTTGGAGTGTAAGAAACCGATTCAACCGACACTTCGAAGCACAATTAATCGGGTAAGGGTGCGAAACTCGGTTATGCTATGCTTGTGTATGATTGTGTATGTGTGTGTTGGAATGTTTGCTGGTTTTTCCTAGCTTTTCAATTCTAGGTTAAAATGAGAAAAACGATAGAAATCGATGTTTTCGCGGTTGAAATGCGATATAAATACTGTAGAATACTTGTTGTTATGATTGGAATATGTTCTGGTTGTTATGTTATGGTTTGGAAGTGTTTTGGTGGAGGAAATGTTGATTTTGGGGTGAACAACAGCGCTGCTGAGAATTTCTGGGTTCGCAGGTTCGCTTTGCGAACCAAAGAGAAGGGGTAAGCGAAGGTTCATTGGGGGTTCGCATTGCGAACTTTCTGCTGTTTTTTCTCTGCCATGGTTCGCTGGGGGTTCGCATTGCGAATAGGAAAGCGAACGTGACATTTTCCATTTTGTTTCCTTCTTAACTTTTGATTTGTAACTCGGATTGAGGAACGGTCGGATGCGTTGGAAAGCTAATTAGATGTTCTTTCTTATAAAATGGTTTTGGGACTAGTGGCCAATTTAATTGTGTCGGGAATTTGGAAACGTGTCATTTTGTCGACTTTTACCGTCGTAATTGTGTGTGATTGATGTGTTATCATGTGATATGCTTTTGATATATAACGTATAGCTTGTGTGCTATTATATGATGTGAATGCATGTGATGAAATGTTGTGATGATGGTTTGTGGCCTTATGGCAAATAAATGCATTGTTTTGGGTTTGATTTCAATGCATGATTAGTGATGTTGAGATGGTTCACATGGTTATATATGTATATGCATTTGATTGTCATGAGTCATTGTATGCCAGGCATCATGATATGCATCTTGTGATGTCGTGTGCCCTTGTGGGGTGTGAGCGACGAAATGATTCCAGAGGGAATCTGTTGTAACGGTCATGAGCCTTATACAAAAAGGACCTAAAACGACGTTATAGACGATCGTGAGCCTTATACAAAGAGGACCTAAAGCGATCGGATCGTGAGCCTTATACAAAGAGGACCTAAAGCGATCCATAAACATCGTGAGCCTTATACCAAGAGGACCTAAAGCGACGGGGAACATCGTTTGCCCGACGGGGAGTTACACTAAGTAACAAGCGATGATTCCAATAATTCCTGAGTGAATTAATGATGAGAATGATGGATGGAATGGTACCGCATGCATAGAGTCGTTGTGTCGGTCTCTGTGCATTTACATAAGTCATGAATGGATTAATTATGTGTGGGAAATTGTGAATGGGATTGATGAGTTGATATATATATATATATATATATATATATATATATATATATATATATATATATATATATATATATATATATATATATATATATATTGGTGATAAATGTATTGAGCATGATTGATATGCCTTAGTGATGGATGCATGAATTATGAATTGTGTTGTTTTGTATATGAATTATGGTATACTTTGTGGTGAGAATATTTTTGCGTGTGTATTTCAAGTTATTACATAATTGTATGCAACTATATTATAATTGTGTTTCTCACCCTTCTGCTATTTTGAATGCTCTATGAGGCATTGCAGATTAGATGCTGGAGGTCTTTTTGTGAAAATTATGTCTTCATTCTTTTGTCGGTCGGCTCTGATATGTAGCACCGGGTAGTCGGGGAGATCGTTATGTGACTATGTGTATATATATCTTTTTGGATTTTACATGTATGACTCTGTTTATGGCAGACAAACTTCTATGTTTATATATGAGATTTCAGTTTCAGTTTATCTGCTTTTATTCTGTATCTGAATTGTGGGTGTTAGGAACTGAGTTCCTCTGTTTATGTTGCTACCTGATTGTTGCATATCTATATGAGCAGGTTGTTATATTTCATCCCTTGTGATGTGACGCTCCCGTCTATGCCATGAATGTTTTAATTATACTCTGATTATTTGTTATTGCTTTAATTACTCGGGGTATAGATTGGGGGTGTTACATTAAGTGGTATCAGAGCCAGTCCGTGTCGGTCACTTTGACCAAGTTGTTTGTTGTGTGTCAGTTGTGTCTGGCGAGCTCATTGTTTAACCATAGTTACTGTTATTGGATATGAACAGAATATGGCTGGTAGGAATGATGTCGCTCTTGCTGCTGCTATGCAAGCTATGGCTCAGGCTGTGCGGAATGCACCTAATTCTGGAGGGAATGATGAGTTCAGGAAGAATAAACCGCCTATCTTCACAGGAAGATATGACCCTGATGGTGCTCAGATTTGTCTTAAGGAGATTGAAAGAATTTTTTGAGTGATGGACTGTGCTGAGGAACAGAAGGTGAGACTGGGTACTCACATGTTAAAGGAGGAGGCTGATGATTGGTGGGTTAGTACGCGTCATGTGTGGGAAGCTACAGGTGAAGTTGTCACTTGGGCTTTGTTTAGCAGTGAGTTTTTGAGGAAGTATTTTCCTGAAGATGTTAGAGGAAAGAAAGAAATAGAGTTCTTGGAGTTGAAATAGGGTAACATGTCGGTTATTGATTACACTGCTAAGTTTGTGGAGCTTGTTCAGTTTTATCCACATTATGCTGAAGCAACTGCGGAGTTTTCCAAATGTGTGAAGTTTGAGAACGGGTTGCGTCTCGAGATCAAACAAGCAATTGGTTATCAAAGGATTACGAGGTTTTCAGATTTGGTGGATTGTTGTAGAATTTATGAGGAGGATAGCAAAGCTCGTTCTACTCATTATAAGAGTGTGAACGAAAGGAAAGGAAAGCAACTGTTTCGTGGTGGTCCTTATGTGTCACCAGCTGACAAGGGAAAGCAAAGGGCTAATTTTGATAAAAGGCCAAGTGGGGGAGGTACGTATAATCCTTTCAGATGTTTTAGGTGTGGTGACTTAGGACATCGTCAGTTTGAATGTAGAAAGGATATGAGGAAGTGTTCCAATTGCGGAGGTATAGGACATGTCGCAGCTGATTGCAAGAGGGTTGTGGTGAAGTGTTTCAACTGTGGTGAATCTGGTCATATTAGTACGAGGTTTCCGAAACCAAAGCAAGCTCAAGCTGGAGGGAAAGTATTTGCATTAGCAGGAACTCAGCCTACTAGTGCAGATCGTCTGATCAGAGGTACTTGTTTTATTAATAGTACGCCTTTAGTTGCTATTATTGATACCGGAGCAACTCATTCGTTTATTTCGTCTGAGTGTGCGCGGCGTTTGAATCTTTTGTTGTCATCGATGGGTGGAGAGATGGTTATCGATACTCCAGCATTGGGTCGGTAACTACTTCTCTAGTTTGTTTAAGTTGTCCTTTGACCATTTATGGTAAGGGTTTTGCTATAGATTTGGTGTGTCTGCTGTTGGAGGGTTTAGACATAGTTTTGGGAATGAATTGTTAGAAAAGAGGTTTGTGAGGCCGAGTGTATCGCCTTGGGGTGCTCCAGTTTTATTGGTGAAGAAGAAAGATGGAAGTATGCGATTGTGTATTGATTATCGCCAGCTGAATAAGGTGACGATTAAGAATAAGTATCCTCTTCCGAGAATTGATGATTTGATGGACCAGTTGGTAGGTGTGTGTGTGTTTAGTAAAATTGATTTGAGGTCAGGCTATCATCAGATTATAGTGAAGGAGGAAGATATTCAGAAGACGGCTTTTAGGACACGATATGGACATTACGAATATTCTGTGATGCCGTTCGGGGTTTCTAATGCGCCGGGAGTGTTTATGGAGTATATGAATCGCATTTTCCATGAGCATTTGGATCAATTTATGGTTGTGTTTATTGATGACATCTTGATTTATTCTAAGTCTTGGGAGGAACATGCGGAACATTTGCGTATTGTGTTCCAAATTTTGAAGGAAATGAGACTTTATGCCAAGTTGTCCAAGTGTGAGTTCTGGTTGTCAGAAGTGAGTTTTCTTGGGCATGTGATTTCAGGTAATGGTATTGCTGTGGATCCATCCAAAGTAGATGCAGTTCTACAATGGGAGGTCCTAGATCTGTTACTAAAATTAGAAGCTTTTTGGGTTTAGCTGGATATTATCGAAGATTCATTGAAGGCTTTTCCAAGTTAGCACTTCCATTGACCCAGCTGACTTGTAAAGGTAAAGCGTTTATTTGGGATATTCAGTGAGAGGAAAGTTTTAGTGAGCTGAAGAGAAGATTGACTACAGCTCTGATTTTGATCTTACCGAATCCTAGTGAACTGTTTGTGGTGTATTGCGATGCGTCTTTGAGTGGTTTAGGTGGAGTGTTGATGCAAGAAGGTAAGGTTGTGGCTTATGCTTCGAGACAATTGAGGGATCATGAGAAGAATTATCCTACGCATGATTTGGAATTAGCTGCGGTGGTTTTTGTATTGAAAATTTGGAGACATCATCTCTACGGTGCAAGATTCGAAGTCTTTAGTGATCCCAAGAGTCTAAAATACTTGTTTGATCAGAAAGAGTTGAATATGAGGCAACGTAGATGGTTGGAATTTTTGAAGGACTACGATTTTAGCTTAAATTACCATCCTGGTAAAGCTAATGTGGTAGCCGATGCGTTAAGCCAGAAATCTTTGCATATGTCTGCTTTGATGGTTAAAGAGTGGGAACTTTTGGAAGAATTTAGAGATTTGAGTTTGGTGTGTGAATTGACATCTGACAGCGTGAGGCTTGGTATGTTAAAGGTCACTAATGATTTTCTGTTGACCGTTAGCGAGAAACAGAGGTTAGATGTAAAATTTACTGATTTGATGACGGTTGGAGGTAAAGGTGTGAATGGTGACTTTAAAGTGGATGATCAGGGTGTTTTGAGATTCCGTGGTAGAATTTGTATTCCTGATGATTCGGAATTGAAAAAGATGATTTTAGAGGAAGGACACCGGAGCAGTTTGAGTATACATCCGGGAGCTAATAAAATGTATCAAGACTTGAAGAAGATCTTTTGGTGGTCCAGATTGAAGAGGGATGTGGCTCAGTTTGTTTATGTGTGTTTGACGTGTCAGAAGTCAAAGGTAGAACATCAGAAGCCTAGTGGATTATTACAACCGTTGGATATTCCCGAGTGGAAATAGGACAACATTTCTATGGATTTTGTGACAGGGTTGCCGAATACTCAGAGGGGACATAATGCCATTTGGGTGATTGTGGATAGGCTGACTAAATCGGCGCATTTCATTCCGATTGACATCAGTTTTTCTTTGGAGAGGTTGGCTGAGATTTATATCCGTGTGATTGTGAGATTACATGGTGTTCCATTGTGTATTGTTTCGGATCGAGATCCGAGGTTTACTTCCAGATTTTGGGAAAGTTTGCAAAAGGCGTTAGGTTCCAAGTTGAGATTGAGTTCTTCTTATCATCCTCAGACGAATGGTCAGACCGAGAGAACTATTCAGTCATTGGAAGATTTGTTGAGAGCTTGTGTTCTTGAGCAAGGTGGTGCTTGGGATAGTTATCTTTCGTTGGTGGAGTTCACGTATAACAACAGTTTCTATTCGAGTATTGGAATGGCACCTTTTGAAACGTTGTATGGAAGAATATGTCGAACACCTTTGTGTTGGCATGAATCTAGTGAGAGTTCGGTGGTTGGACCGGAGTTAGTTCAACAAACTACGGAAAAGGTGAAACTTATTCGTGAGAAGATGAAGGCTTCTCAGAGTAGGCAGAAGAGTTATCATGATCGAAGGAGGAAAGATCTTGAGTTTAGAGAAGGCGATCATGTATTTTTGAGGGTTACACCGGTGACGGGTGTTGGACGTGCATTGAAGTCGAAGAAGCTTACTTCTCGATTTATTGGTCCTTATTAGATATCCGCGAGAGTGGGTGTTGTGGCTTATCGGGTGGCATTGCCGCCGAATCTTTCGAATTTACATGATGTGTTCCATGTTTCACAGCTTCAGAAGTATGTTTCGGATCCGTCGCATGTGATTCCAATGGATGAGTTTGAGGTAAGGGAGAACCTTACGGTTGAGGCATTACCGGTGAGGGTTTTGGATCGCGAGTTGAAGCGGTTAAGAGGCAAGGATATTGCACTTGTGAAAGTAGCGTGGGTGTAGCGAGCGATTTGGGACGCGGTTCTTAGGCGCTGTCGCTCTCTGGGTTAGTTTACTACAGGTCGATTCATTTTTTATCCTATTGTGAGCTGAATAAGGAAGGGAAATAGATGTCTCCAATTAACCCTGCTTGCATACTAAGTTTAAACAGCGGTCTGTTAGGTTATGGATGTGATCAATGTGGTGGGGCCTTTCTTGTGTTATTTTGACAGAATGAAAGGTTTCTGGCGGGGAACAAGGATTAGGATGTTAGGACTGATGCTTTTTGATAGATATGTGAGAGTATGGGATTTAGGGTTTTTGATTAGTGTGCTCGCTAAGATCTTTTCTTTCAATCTTATGCCTACGTATTCCCGTTTTCCGAAACAGGGAAATCAGAGCGTTCGTAGTTCCTCCTATTCTATGGGAGGAAATGGTTGTTTTGGTGTCTTGTTCAAAGCTCAAGATGTGAAGCGAAAGGTGGTTTGTATCTTGTTCAAAGCCCAAGATGTGAAGCGAAAGGTAGTTTGTATCTTGTTCAAAGCCCAATATGTGAAGCTGAAGAGTCTATTTGTATCTTGTTTAAAGCCCAAGATGTGAAGCTAAAAAGATGTTGACTTTAGAGAGAATTTGTCATCTCTAAAGAGGGGGTTGTATGTCACAACTGTTTATAAAGGAGAATTACTTTAACCGGGATGTGTGAATCCGGCAATGCCATAATTTCCTTTATATGGGTTTTTAACCTGAAGGAGAAGACTTTAACTCAGTGTAGAGCAATGCTATCTTTCCTTAGGAATTTCTCATGCTAAAAGGGGACAGTGGAATGGATTTAGATGATCCAGAGGCTTGCCGCTTACAGCAATTAGATAAAGGGGAAGGAGTTGTTGATGTTTGTGTACTGTGAACGAGGCATAGCTTTGATGCTAAAAGGTTGATTGAATCAACCAGTGGTTTTCTTATACAAAGCCTAAGAGGAGACTATTATGTGTCTCGTACAAAGCCCGAGAGAGAGGCTAAAAGGTTTTGACTCAACGAGGGAATCTTTTGGTATCTCGTACAAAGCCCGAGATGAAGGCTATTTGACTCAACAAGAGAGTTTTTGTATCTCGTACAAAGCCCGAGATGGAGGCTAAAAGGGTGATTGACTCAACGACGGAGTCTCTTATGTGTCTCGTACAAAGCCCGAGAGAGAGGCTGAACGTTGTTTGACTCTGCTGGGGAGAATCATTGTACAAAGCCCAAAAGGAGGCTATGGCGCTGTTTCAGTTGAGTGACAGGTCCAGTATGCTGATTTAAAGAGAAAATCAGTTCTTATATGAGCAACACTGTACTCGAGGATCAGGGTTATTCCATATTCTTTAAGGAAATGGGAAATCCAAAGGGTATTGAGACTGTCCGAGTCTACGGGTTTCCTTCCTATTTTTGAACGGGTCACTTGAGAATGTCTTTGAGGCTCAAGGAAATTAGACTGTGCAAGTCTAGAGTTTCATCTTTTGTACTATGCTTTGAGAAACAGTAGTAGACTCTTTGAAAGGACTGTTCTATGAAGATGACTAAGTTTTGTTCCTATACCTCAAGGAGGTCGTCGGGACAATTTGTACGAAGCCCAAGAGGAGGTTGGAGACTTTTAAGAAGTCGACGGGTCCTTGTATGAAGCCCAAGAGGAGGCGGGGTTGCTTTTAGGAAGCCTGTGGGTCCTTGTACGATGCCCAAGAGGAGGCCGATGCTTTTAAGAAGTCGATGGGTCCTCAAACCCCGAGAAATTCAAGATAGGCTATTCGCGAGGAATAGATCAAGCCTGGAAAGTTCGAGAATTTGGAAGAAACTCAAGAGATGCCATTCACGGAGAAAATATCATCTCTAGGGAGTAGAGTTTCTTGACAAGCACTTTTAAGAAGCCTGTGGGCCCCCAAACCCCGAGAAATTCAAGACAGGTTATTCATGAGGAATAGATCAAGCCAGTAAAGTCCGAGAATTTGGAAGAAACTCAAGAGATGCAATTCACGGAGAAGAGATCATCTCTGGGGAATAGAGTTTCTTGACAAGCGTTTTTAAGAAGCCTGTGGGTCCCCAAACCCCGAGAAATTCAAGACAGGCTATTCACGAGGAATAGATCAAGCCAGGAAAGTCCGAGAATTTGGAAGAAACTCAAGAGATGCAATTCACGGAGAAGAGATCATCTCTGGGGAATAGAGTTTCTTGACAACTTCTACGAGTGACAGTCTATGAAAGGGTTCACCGAGAATGCTGCCTTTCATGTCTCCATATTGTTTAACCCCAAGAGGAGGGAAGACTGTGTCTGGTAATCCTATGGGGATCTAGTTTTGACTATTTAAGAGTGATCGACGGGCTTAGTGCTAGACATAGTTGTCGGGGAAACTCTAAATATCTATACTATTATTACACAGTTGATATGAGTTTATGAAAGAAGACTTACAGCGAAACAGCCCCACAATACAATTATATGTATATGAAAGCGGTAAATGAAAGCATATAAACACTTACTCGGTTGTAGAGCTTCCATGCTGTTTGATTAGTTGTTCAACAAAGAAAGATTGAAAACAATAATATATTTCAAAATCAAAGGAGAAAGTGCTTTGAAAAAGAAAGAATTGGGGCTTACAGCTCAAGGAGAGGCCCAAGGTTTTATCAATGAGCGCACTGTTGTTTTGTACAGAGGGACTTATACAATAAGTGGGGCCCAAAAGGTTTTCTGTACAAAGGGATTTTGGGTCTTACACTCTCTCAAGAGGCCCAAAAAGTTTTAAAAAAAGAGTGGGGCTTATAACACGAGGGTAGGCCCAGATGATTTTTCGTTTAAAATGGTGATCGTGCCGAGATTTTCTTTTAACGCAGAGGGACTTATATAATAAGTGAGGCCCAAAAATGGTTTTGGTTAAAAGGGGGTTGAGTCTTACACTCTATTAGAGGCCCAAAAGTTTTGAATGGGTCTTATAGCTAAAGGAGAGGCCCAAAAGGTTATTTTTCAAAAGGCGACGATCGCGCCGTTTGTTTTTGACGGTATCGGGACTTATACAATACACTGAGGCCCAAAAATGATTTGGTCAAAAAAAGGATTGAGTCTTACACTCTATTAGAGGCCCAAAGTGTTTTGAAAATGATTTATGAGGGTTGAATTAATCCAAAAACCCTAATTTGTTTTCAAAATGTGTTTTAATTGAATAAAAATTCAATTAAAATGATCAAAATTGTTTAACATATGGAAAACAAATTGTGATCTTGGATTAATGCTTCAAAAATTAAGTATTGACCTACAAAATAATTAGAAGGCATTAAAAGTTGCAAAATCAAGGTGGAAAAAATATTCAAAATGTCAAAAACAATTAAAATATTAATTTTTTGCAAAAATATCAATTATATGAAATAAATAATATTTTTGGGATTTTTTGGGAAAATAAAATATTTTAACATTTTTGTGAATTATTAAAAAAATAATCAACTCAAAATCATTAAAACTCAGAGAGAAATTAATTTTTGAATCAATTAAATAAAAATCACAAAATTCAAATATTCAAATGTTGGAAAATGGCACCAAGAACAAAGGCAAGAACACACGCGTGTTCTGAGTTTCCCAGATTTGCATTTTCTATCCAATCTCACTGAATACTTGATCATATCATGCAATCCACATACCAATCAACTCGTTTCAACCTCACGATCATGTTTATGACAATTAATTTCATTTAAATTAAGCATAAAACAAGAAATCACGAAAAATCCTCAAGAACCCTAAATTCTGCATGAAGGCTGGGATTTTTGATACACGATTTAAACAAAGCAATTACTTGAGGGGAAACATTCCATGCATGATTATGAACATTTGGCAAAAGTATTGTGCGAGGAAATATGCATAGATTGAGAGATGACCAAGTTTAGGCTTACCTCTAGGTCGTGACAGCAAGAGCAAATTGATTTCTGAGTAGGAGGTGTTACAGATGAGTTGTGATGATCTGAACAGCTTCCCTACACCCTATGGAGTGTGTTTGAATGCTTGGACTTGATGGAAATTGGTTGGATCACTTCATGGCATCTCAACTGCAACTTGGTTAAAACCTTGAGCAATTGACTGGTGATTCTGAGAAATCAGTGTTCCAGATGTTGTTTAAGTGTTTGATCAGCTCACATATGGGGAAATGCTTGGGTCTTGAGAGTGTGCTCCTCTCAATATCTCAGGTTCGAATCCTGCTGGGTGCAAATTGCTTATTAAAAAAAATGATGTATATGAGGTGTGTGTGTGATTGGTTTGAGTGGAATTGCTCTCTAATGAAAAACCCGATAGTGACTTGCTAAGAAAGGCATTTTTGAGAGTGAGAAGTGGTTTTTGAGAAAGGCAAGTGTTGTAGGCCTTTGGTGTACTTAAACTGATCACAATTGAGCTCTATTTATAGTAGAGCAAGTTTGTTTGGAAAGGAATAGTGAATGGCAACTGCTGAGTAGGTTTAGCCAATGTTGGCAAATGAAAATCCAAGTCTCCTCTAGCCATTAACTAGAGGTTAGGGCACAGGCTGCTAGTCCCCTTGGTCTTGGATAAGTATTGACTGAATTCAGTTGAGAATGGCTCAGTCCATGCCACCTTGATGCTTCCATTGAATGCTCCAATCCAAAATTGGAGTCTTGTCCCTATTTTGGCAATTCTAGGTTCAACATGCTATTTCTTGTTCCAAAGACTTTGGAGGCTTGGCTCAGTGATTGTCCCCTTTAGATTCAATCCTCAGATGTGTCCAAGTGGATAGGAGTATTTGGATTTGGCTGATTTTGTAAAATCGACCAAAAGTGCAAAAATCTGCCTTGCCTTGGCAGATTTCAGCAAGGCAACTTGCCAATGTCATATCTCATAGCCCAAATTGAATTTGTAATGTTCTTGGTCATTTTGGAAAGCCCTTACATGATACAACAACTGTTTGAACATGTTTGGTTTTGATCTCTTTTGAATCCAAGTGAAAAATCCCCCTACATTTGGAAAAAAGTAAAGGCAGATTCTGACTTAGTGAAATTTTCACCAAGTGTTGGAACAAAGTGACTTTTCTTGATTTTGATCACTCCATAACTCAAAATCCATGAGAAATTTGGACATAGGTCAGTATGAAGCTTTTGTAGAGGGCAATATGATCTACAAGTTAAGCTTTGAATGGGGAACAATGGCCTTGTGGTTTAGGAGTTATGGTCCTCCAAAGTTGGCACATTAGTGTCACTTTTTCCATAACTTAGAAATTTTTCTAAGTTTTTATGGTTACCCCTTTTACAAGTTATCCCACTTTCTTTGATTTTTCTTGATGAATGATGATTCAAATCATACATTAACATCAATTTAGGGTTAAAAATCCATTTTGGTGAAAAATCTCAAAAAGTCAAAGTTGACTTTTGTGCACAGTTGACTTTTTATCAGATGAATTCCAAACTGTGCAATTCTTCAGGAAATCATGTCCTTGACCTAAATCAAACTTGATGGACATGTTATATGGGTGGTATAGAGGATATCGAATCATGTCTTAGGGCTTGGGAGCATGTCCTGGTCAAAAGTCAAAGTTACAGTTGACTTTCCTCGCGAAACCCTAATTGTGGTGCAGATGAAATTGAGACTTGTTGCTCAAACTTCTTGGATTAATCCATTGTTGCAAATGGATCAATATAGTATATTAAAGACCCTCAAATCCTCTCTTTAGGTCTTGGTTCATGATTTGTCCCAAAAGTCAACTTAGGGGTGAATTAGGTCAAGAAACCCTAATTCCTGATTTTTGATGTATGCATCCCCTGAGGCAAAATTGACTTGATGATTGGGTCCATGAGGTTCCATGGAGTATATTAGGTTATGTTTTGGATCTTTGGCTCATGCCCAGAGGAAATTTTCCATCTGGAGGCCCTAGTCGACCAAAACCTTAATTTGGTGATACTGTCGATCTTGAGACTTGATCCACCTAGAAGGGAGCAGCCTTGTGCTTAATCCTTGAAGTGGGAGTCCTTTTGATCCATTGTGGATATTTTAGAGGCTATAAAAGTTGAAGATCAAGTCATTCCTTGATTGATCCTTTGTCTAAGGCTCTGAGAGGGCTTAAAACCCTAATTTTGATTGTAGTGAATGCTCAACAACCCTTTAGGCATTTGATGAGGCATGATGGTTCATCCATATTGTGATGATGATTTGCACAATGATGGAAAATCTTAGTGGTCAAAATTTGGGGTATGACAGTGGGGAGGCGTCTCTGAGGGCAATTTGACTTGGAGTTGGAGAGTCGGATGCGGGGATCGTATCCGGAGTTGTTCGTCTCAGGTAATATTTTCTAGGACGAAAATTTCTAAGTGGGGGAGAGTTGTAACGCCCCGGTTTTGTTAGATTTATTTAATCGAGTCGGTTTAATTATTTTTTTGCTTTTATATTATTTTATTCTTGGTTTTATTTGGTAAATATGTTATGGTTATCGTTATTATGTTTTATCGCGTTTTGAGAGCGTTTGCGAGAAAATTGAGTGTAGGGGTATTTTGGTCATTTTGCTTTGTTAGATATTATTGTTTTTCTTAAAATAGAAATATAGAGGTTAGAAAGAGAGAAAAAGAGGAAAACTTGGAGTGTAAGAAACCGATTCAACCGACACTTCGAAGCACGATTAATCGGGTAAGGGTGCGAAACTCGGTTATGTTATGCTTGTGTATGATTGTGTATGTGTGTGTTGGAATGTTTGCTAGTTTTTCCTAGTGTAACACCCCAAAATTTGCCCTCTCATTTTTCATATCATTTAACATATACTTTCATTGCAAGCATTAAAAAATAAAGCCTTCATCTTTGCATTCAGCATAGGGCGTGTGATCAGTGGTTTTTGGAGTATTGATCATCCAGGGCAAGAGAGCTAGAGTCAAGGGTCTCCCAACAAGCCTCAAAGGTCTTTTATATCATATATCATCCCATTTGATCCCACAAGTCATTGGAAGAAGAGAATTCACCAAGAAGTTGGACAGTTCATCATCTCCTAACCAAAAACAGTCCAAATTAGGGTTTGTGACTCAAGCAGTCCCCTGATGAATTTTTGGTTCAAAATTGATTTCAATGTTTTCTACATGATATCAAGTATCTAAGGATGGAATATTGCCCATTGGTTCATTTCAGAAGAGGTTCAATTGGCCAGTTGCTTGAGAATCAAGAAATTGGGGAAAAAGTCAACTGTGCAGTGAAAAAAAGTCAACTCCTGACTTTTAAGGTCAAATTCATGAAATTCAAGTTAAATATGTTCATTGGACAAGATTTGATCAAGAAATGATGGAGGAATCATCAAAAATCAAGAATTCTACAAAGTTTCCATTTTTAGAAACTTAGGGTTTCTAAACATGGCAAGTTTTGGACCATTTTGCACTACACTTTAAGGGATTCTTTCTCCATAATAAAAGCTTCAAACTTCAGGCCCAAGTTGAGCCAATTAAAGATCACATTCCAAGCTTCAAATCCATATAAAGAACTCTTCCATTGGATCAAAATTGAGGGAGTTATGATCAATCAAAATTTGGTAAAATCAAGGCAAATTCCAAGTCATGGCAAGGCAAGTTCAGGCCTCCAGGCCATAATTTCATTAAACACTTGGTGTGCCAAATGTCAAGCCAATTTTCTCCATCAAGGATGCTTCAAATAAAAATTGTTGAACATTAAAGTTGTTCATCTCCATGTCCTCTTTAACTTTGATGTTAGACATTTTTTCATTTGAACAAGTTATGAAGGAGTTATAGTGGTCCAAACATGGAAGCTCCACTCTGAAATTGCCATAAGCCATGATGCCATGCATGCAACAAGTTGCCACGCCCATGAGACAGTTTGGATCCCTTGAGTTTCAAGCCATTTTCAAGTGTGTTAAAGGTCTTCTTTCACTTTGATTCCAACATCAATCATGTTCTATGATGTACCATCTTTCATTTGCCACCAAAATTATACATTTTCATCCATTAATGTGAGAGATATTCACCCTCAAAATTCCAATTTTTCACTGCATGCATGGCTGCCAAGAATAGCATGTTGTAACATTGTGGTTGTTGTTAAAACTCAGGTCACACGCATACTTCACATGTATAACCATTTGCCTCATTTGAACCAGCATATCCCTTACACACATACATGCCATGGTGCTATCATACATACAAGAGGAAATAAAAGGAAGCTTGTCCACTAAGCCTTGCATCCACAACACACATCAACCTCATCACCTCTCATTTCTTAGCTCCACCATAAACTTCATGAGCTCACCATCACCATAACCAAACCCCAACTCGTGTCACTAACTAACCTCACTCAGTTAGTTAACTCAAACTCACTTGAATCAACTCATTTAACTCTCTTTCCAACTGTTAACCATTCTAGTTAATAAGTAACCAGCCCTATATAAGTTCCATTCCAACACAATTGAAAACAACACTTCATTTCACACATTTCACAAATCATTCTCACACTTTCTCTCTGAAAATTCTCTCTGCATTCTCTCTCTTTGCACAAGTGTTTCCACAAACTTCATCAGTTTCTCATCAAGTTCATCATCATCAATCATCAACCAACACCATTGATGGATTGAAATCAAGCTCAACACCACCACTGCAGATCAAGATCTACTTTACTTCTCTCTGAATTTTCGCATTCCAAAGCCTTTATTTGGCCAAATCTTGAGCTCAAGAATTCAAGGAGGAACCTCTGGTATTCTTACAACATTCATCTCATCAAGTTCAGGTTTCATCATTTTAACTTTTTCTCTCTAATTCAAGCTACTTTGAGTTCATTTTTGCTTGTTTGAAGTTCATTATGAACTATTTGCATCTCCGGCTAGTGATAGGCTCATTAGGAGCGTAGTTGTATTTTTTAGGGCAAAATGTTTATGATTGATTCTTGTTGTGTATGCATTGTATGGTGTTTTTAATGTTAGATTTGGATTCTTCATAAGTTCAGCTTTCTATTGATATACGTTTCATAGATTTCTGGAGGGTTTGAGGATCTGCAGGTGGTGGTGATTCGCCGGAGAAGATGACCGGAGGTGTGACACCCCCAAGCTATTAAAGCGATAAATAAAATTCAAAATTTCATCAGAGTATAATTAAACATACACGGCATAGACTGAGGGGTCACATCAATTTGAGACAAACATACAACACCTGCTCATACAGATATACAACAACTCAGGTAGTATTACACCCACAATCCAATTACAGAATAAAAGCGGAAAATCCGTAACTGAATATCAACATATATATATATCATGAAAGTTTGTCATACATCAAGTCATACATGTACAATCCAAAAGATACATATACATAATACAAAATAATCACAAACGGCCTCCCTAACTACCCGGTGTCACATATCAGAGCCGACCGACAAAAGAATGAAGAACCTAGCTTCACAAAAAGACCTCCAGCAACTCTAATCTGTAATGCCTCATAGAGCATTATAAAATAGCAGAAGGGTGAGAAAAACCATCATAATACAGTTGCATATAATTATATATTAACACAGAATGCACAAGTAAAATATCCTCACCACAAACGCACCACAAACAAATACAACACAACACAGTACAATTCTCAAGTATCCACTACCAATACACATCAATCATACACAATACACTCATCATCAATTCAATTATACATATTCCATCTCATTAATCACATTCACAATTCCATACACAATTAATCCATGAATTATGCAAATGCACAGAGACCGACACAACGACTCTATGCACATGCCATGCGGTACCGACTTCCAATATTCCTCATCACTAGTTCACTCAGGAACTCTGCTGGAATCATCGCTCGTTACTAAGGATCACTCAAGTAACACCTCGTCGGGCCTATGATGTTCCCCGTCGCTTTAGGTCCTCTTGGTATAAGGCGCACGATGTTTATGGATTGCTTTAGGTCCTCTTTGTATAAGGCGCACAATCCGATCGCTCACACCCCACATGGGCACATGATCGTCTATAATCATCGCTTTAAGTCCTCTTATTTTTAAGGCGCACGATATATCAAATCGCTTTAGGTCCTCTTATTTTTAAGGCGCGCGATGTTATAGCAGATTCCCTCTGGAATCAATCCGTCACTCAGGACATCACAACAATGCATATCATGATGCTTGGCATACAATGACTCATGACATTTAATATGCACACATATACACATACATAATCATACATATATCAACAATTACCATACATCGCATTTTCTTGCCGTAAGGCCACCAACCATCATCACAATATGTATTTCATGCAATTTCATCACTCAACAATACACAAGTCCAACAATATCCACGCCAACAGCATATTGCACATACACATCAAGTTCACACAATTAAACGACAAAAGTCGACAACAAAACAACACAATTTCTAATTCCTGACATAATTTAATCGGCCAACAATCTCCAAAACCATCGCCATAATAAAGTACATTTTATAAGATTTCTAACGCACCCAACCACGCCTCAAACCGAACCACAACTCAAAAGTTATGAATTTTCAAAGAAAAGAATTTATTGAGCAACAGCCAGATTCGCCTGGCGACTTAAGAATTTGCCTGGCGGATCCCCATTCGCCAGCCCTTCGCCATGGATTTCGCCTGGCGAATCCCATTCGCCATCACTTCGCCTGGCGAACTAGTGGCGAATCACAAATGTGGAAAAACCCAAGAGTTACAGAAGCTACCCCATTTCTGTCTCTCCAAATTCGCCTGGCGACTTACGATTTCGCCTGGCGAATCACCCTTCGCCAGCACTTCGCCTAGCGAATGAGTGGCGAGACTCAATTCGCCTGGCGAATCCCAAATTCGCCTGGCGAATCACACCAGAACCAGAAAATTTCTGTTACGGGTTACACGATCCAAAACCCCCAAAAACCTCATTTTTCATTCCAAATCAACTCCAACAACAAAACAATTATCAGCAATGACTCATAAACACATGGTGATCATGTAACACAAATTATATCGATTTCCGACCGTGAAAACATCGATTCCTCAACATATTTTCTCATTTCAACCTAGAACTCAAAAGCCATGGAAAGACAAGAAACATCCAAGCAACACATACATAATCATACACAAACATAGTATAATCAAGTTTCGTACCCTTACCCGATTTAATCGTGTTCTAGAAAGTCGGTTGATTGATTTCCAAGTTTTCCAAATTCTCTCTTTTCTTCTCTTCTCCTTTTCTTTTCTTCTTCTCTTCTTTTTCTTTCTCTTACTATTTTCTCTCTTTCTATTCTATTATATTCTAACTTAACAAAATAAATCAAAATGCCCAAAATACCCCTACACTAAAATATCTCACAAATGTTCCCAAAACGCGATAAAATATATTCCCGACGAAAAATAGCATATTTTCACATAAAAGTCAGAAATAAAATAATATAATAATAAAATACTCAAAACGACTCAATTAATTAAAAAGACAAAACTGACAAACCTGACTGGGGCGTTACAACTCTCCCCAACTTAGAAATTTTCGTCCTCGAAAATCTTACCTGAGACGAACAACTCTGGATACGACTCCCGCACCCGACTCTCCAACTCCCAAGTCAAATTGCCCTCAGCAGCGCCTCCCCACGCCACCTTCACAAGTGCAATATCCTTGCCCCGCAACCTCTTCAACTCGTGATCTAAAATACTCACCGGTAAAGCCTCGACCGTAAGGTTCTCCCTTACCTCAACCTCATCCATCGGAATCACATGTGACGGATCCGGAATATACTTCTGAAGCTGTGAAACATGGAACACATCATGCAAATTTGACAGATTCGGCGGCAACGCCACCCGATAAGCCACCGCACCCACTCTCGCAGATATCTGGTAAGGACCAATAAATCGAGAAGTAAGTTTCTTCGATTTCAATGCACGACCAACACCCGTTATCGGCGTAACCCTTAGAAATACATGATCGCCCTCTTGAAACTCAAGATCCTTTCGTCTCTGATCATGATAACTCTTTTGTCTGCTCTGAGAAGTCTTCATTTTCTCGCGAATAAACCTCACCTTGTCTGTAGTCTGCTGCACCAACTCTGGTCCAACCACCACTCTCTGGCCCGATTCATGCCAACACAATGGTGTTCGACACCTTCGTCCATACAATGCTTCAAACGGTGCCATTCCAATACTAGAATGAAAACTGTTATTATACGTGAATTCAATCAATGCAAGATAACTATCCCACGCACCACCTTGTTCCAAAACACACGCTCTCAACAAATCTTCCAAAGACTGAATCGTTCTCTCCGACTGCCCATCCGTCTGCGAATGATAAGCCGAACTCAACCTCAACTTAGAACCCAACGCCTTCCGTAAACTTTCCCAAAATCTCAAGGTAAACCTTAGATCTCGATCCGAAATAATACTTAACGGAACCCCATGCAACTTCACAATCACACTGATATAAATCTCAGCTAACCGTTCCAAGGAAAAACTGATGTCAATCGGAATGAAATGAGTCGATTTAGTCAGCCTATCAACAACCACCCAAATAGAATTATGCCCTCGCGGTGTATTTGGAAACCCCGTTAAAAAATCCATAGAAATGTTATCCCATTTCCATTCCGGAATATCCAACGGTTGCAACAAACCACTCGGTCTCTGATGTTCCACTTTCGACTTCTGGCACGTCAAACAAGTATACACAAACTGAGCCACATCTCTTTTTAATCCAGACCACCAAAAAATATTTTTCAAATCTTGGTACATCTTATTCGCTCCCGGATGTATACTCAAATTACTCCGGTGTCCTTCTTCCAAAATCATCCGTTTCAAATCTGAATCGTCCGGAATACAAATTCTACCTCGGAACCTCAAAACACCATTAACATCCATATGAAAATCACCACTCGCATCTTTTCCCTCAACCAACATCAAATCCACTAATTTCACATCCAACTTCTGCTTCTCGCTTACCGTCATCAGAAAATCATTAGTAACCTTCAACATACCCAGCCTCACACTATCCGACGACACTTCACATACCAAACTCAAATCTCTAAACGATTCTAAAAGCTCCCACTCCTTAACCATTAAAGCGGACATACGCAACGATTTCCGGCTCAATGCATCGGCTACCACAATAGCTTTACCAGGATGGTAATTCAAGCCAAAGTCGTAGTCCTTCAAAAATTCCAACCATCTCCGCTGCCTCATATTTAACTCTTTCTGGTCAAACAAATATTTCAAACTATTATGATCACTAAAGACTTCAAACCTTGCACCGTAGAGATAATGCCTCCAAATCTTTAACACAAAAACCACAGCCGCTAATTCAAGATCATGAGTAGGATCATTTTTCTCATGCACTCTCAACTGCCATGAAGCATAAGCCACCACCTTACCTTCTTGCATTAGAACACCACCTAGACCAATCAAAGACGCATCACAATACACCACAAACGGTTCATTAGGATTCGGCAAAATCAAAATCAGAGCTGTCGTCAATCTTCTCTTTAGCTTATTAAAACTTTCCTCACAACGAATATCCCAAATGAACGCTTGCCCTTTACAAGTCAACTGGGTCAAAGGAAGTGCTAGCTTAGAAAAACCTTCAATAAACCTTCGATAATAACCGGCTAAACCCAAAAAGCTTCGAATTTCAGTAACAGATCTCGGAGCCTCCCATTGTAGAACTGCTTCTACTTTAGATGGATCCACGGCAATACCATTACCTGAAATTACGTGTCCAAGAAAACTCACTTCCGACAACCAAAATTCACACTTAGACAATTTGGCAAAAAGCTTCTTTTCCTTCAAAACCTGCAAGACAATACGCAAATGCTCCGGGTGCTCCTCCCGAGACTTAGAATAAATCAAAATGTCATCAATAAACACAATAACAAATCGATCAAAATGCTCGTGGAAAATACGATTCATGTACTCCATACACACACCTGGCGCATTAGAAACCCCGAACGGCATCACAGAATATTCATAATGACCGTAACGTGTCCTAAAAGCCGTCTTCTGAATATCTTCCTCTTTCACCCTAATCTGATGATATCCCGACCTCAGGTCAATCTTACTGAACACACAAGCACCCACCAACTGATCCATCAGATCATCAATTCTCGGAAGAGGATACTTATTCTTAATCGTCACCTTATTCAACTGGCGATAATCAATACACAATCACATACTTCCGTCTTTCTTTTTCACCAACAAAACTGGAGCACCCCAAGGAGAAACACTTGGCCTCACAAACCTCTTCTCCAACAACTGATTCAATTGCTTCTTCAACTCAACCAACTTAGATGCCGACATACGATAAGGTGCCATAGAAACAGGTCTAGTACCAGGAACTAGATCTATAGAAAACTTCACCTCTCTCTCTGGCGGCAAGTCTGAAATATCCTCAGGAAATACTTCAGGAAAATCACACACAACCAGAAACACATCAAGTGAAACTTGACTATCCATAGTCAACGATGCAAACAACCCAAACAACTGAGCTTCCTCCGCCAAAAGTCTCTTCAACTCTTTGGTAGATAAGAAACTCGAGTCTTTGTCTTCCTCAAGAGAAGGAAACCTTACCAGCTTATGATAACAATCAATATGAACCCGATTGAATTGCAACCAATTCATTCCCAGAACCACATCCAAACCTTCCAACTGCAAACACACTAAATCCATCTCAAAGTCTTTACCATAAATGGTCAAAGGACAACTTAAACAAACCAAAGAAGTAGTTACTGACCCCATTGCTGGAGTATCAATAACCATCTCACCATCCATCAAAGACAACACAAGATTCAAACGCTTCGCGCACTCAAACAAAATAAACGAATGAGTCGCTCCAGTATCAATAATAGCAACTAAAGGCATACTATTAATAAAATAAGTACCTCTGATCAGACGATCTGCACTTGAAGTCTGAGTCCCCGCCAATGAAAATACCTTCCCACTAGTTGGAGCTTGCTTCGGTTTCTGACACTTTGTGCTAATATGACCAGGTTCACCACAGTTAAAACACCTA
Organism: Lathyrus tuberosus; assembly: GCA_022829125.1. Lineage (NCBI taxonomy): Eukaryota > Viridiplantae > Streptophyta > Magnoliopsida > Fabales > Fabaceae > Lathyrus > Lathyrus tuberosus. Next base: position 4,551,780 of record JALAZF010000430.1, on the reverse strand, counting down.
GCCACATTCTTTCTCTTGCACTCAGCTGCTACATGTCCTAAACCTCCACAATTAGAACACTTTCTCACATCTTTTCTACATTCAAATTGACGATGTCCTAGTTCACCACACTTAAAACATCTCGGAGAATTAGACATACCTCTTCCACCTGACCTTCGATCAAAAGTACCCCTTTGCTTACCTTTATCAGCTGGTGTTACATATGGACCACTACGAAACTGTTGCTTCCCTTTCCTCTCGCTCACACTCTTATAGTGAGTAGAACGAACCTTACTATCCTCTTCATAAATCCTACAACATTCCACCAAATCAGAAAACCTTATTATCCTTGGATAACCGATTGCTTGCTTAATCTCAGGACGCAATCCACTCTCATACTTCACACACTTAGAAAACTCTGCAGTCGCTTCAGCATAATGAGGATAAAACTGCACAAGCTCCACAAACTTAGCAGTATAATCAACAACATACATACTACCTTGTTTCAGCTCCAAGAACTCAATTTCCTTCTTTCCTCTAACATCCTCAGGAAAATACTTCCTCAAAAACTCCTGGCTAAACAATTCCCAAGTAACTTCTTCTTCTCCAGCCTCCAACACCTGACGAGTACTAACCCACCAATCATCAGCTTCCTCCTGCAACATGTGAGTACCCAGTCTCACCTTCTGATCCTCAGTACAATCCATAACTCGGAAAATCCTTTCAATCTCTTTCAACCAAATCTGTGCACCATCAGGATCATGTCTCCCTTTAAAGACAGGCGGTTTGTTCTTCCTGAACTCATCATTACCCGCAGCATTAGGTGCACCCTGCACAGCCCGAGCCATAGCTTGCATAGCAGCAGCCATAGCAGCATCATTCCTACCAGCCATATTCTGTTCATTTCCAATAACAGAAACTATGGTTAAACAAACAGCTCACTCCAAACGCCACACCGACAAAGACTAACGCAACCAGACACGAACTGACACGGACTAGCTCTGATACCACTTAATGTGACACCCCCAATCTATACCCCCAAGCTATTAAAGCGATAAATAAAATTCAAAATTTCATCAGAGTATAATTAAACATACACGACATAGACCAAGGGGTCACATCAATTTGAGACAAACATACAACACCTGCTTATACAGATATGCAACAACTCAGGTAGTATTACACCCACAATCCAATTACAGAATAAAAGCGGAAAATCCGTAACTGAATATCAACATATATATATATATATATATATATATATATATATATATATATATATATATATATCATGAAAGTTTGTTATACATCAAGTCATACATGTACAATCCAAAAGATACATATACATAATACAAAATAATCACAAACGGCCTCCCTAACTACCCGGTGTCACATATCAGAGCCAACCGACAAAAGAATGAAGACCCCAGCTTCACAAAAAGACCTCCAGCAACTCTAATCTGCAATGCCTCATAGAGCATTATAAAACAGCAGAAGGGTGAAAAAAACCATCATAATACAGTTGCATATAATTATATATTAACACAGAATGCACAAGTAAAATATCCTCACCACAAACGCACCACAAACAAATACAACACAACACAGTACAATTCTCAAGTATCCACTACTAATACATTCATCATCAATTCAATTATACATATTCCATCTCATTAATCACATTCACAATTCCATACACAATTAATCCATGATTTATGCAAATGCACAGAGACCGACACAACGACTCTATGCACATGCCATGCGGTACCGACTTCCAATATTCCTCATCACTAGTTCACTCAGGAACTCTGCTGGAATCATCGCTCGTTACTGAGGATCACTCAAGTAAAACCCCGCCGGGCCTACGATGTTCCCCGTCGCTTTAGGTCCTCTTGGTATAAGGCGCACGATGTTTATGGATTTCTTTAGGTCCTCTTTGTATAAGGCGCACAATCCGATCGCTCACACCCCACATGGGCACACGATCGTCTATAATCATCGCTTTAGGTCCTCTTATTTTTAAGGCGCACGATATATCAAATCGCTTTAGGCCCTCTTATTTTTAAGGTGCACGATGTTATAGCAGATTCCCTCTGGAATCAATCCGTCACTCAGGACGTCACAACAATGCATATCATGATGCTTGGCATACAATGACTCATGACATTTAATATGCACACATATACACATCCATAATCATGCATATATCAACAATTACCATACATCACATTTTCTTGCCGTAAGGCCACCAACCATCATCACAATATGTATTTCATGCAATTTCATCACTCAACAGTACACAAGTCCAACAATATCCACGCCAACAACATATTGCACATACACATCAAGTTCACACAATTAAACGCCAAAAGTCGACAACAAAACAACACATTTTCTATTTCCTGACATAATTTAATCGGCCAATAATCTCCAAAACCATCGTCATAATAAAGTACATTTTATAAGCTTTCTAACGCACCCAACCACGCCACAAACCGAACCACAGCTCAAAAGTTATGAATTTTCAAAGAAAAGAATTTATTGAGCAACAACCAGATTCGCTTGGCGACTTAAGAATTCGCCTGGCGGATCCCCATTCGCCAGCCCTTCGCCATGGATTTCGCCTGGCGAATCCCATTTTCCATCACTTCTCCTGGCAAACTAGTGGCGAATCACAAATGTGGAAAAACCCAAGAGTTACAGAAGCTACCCCATTTCTGTCTCTCCAAATTCGCCTGGCGACTTACGATTTCGCCTGGCGAATCACCCTTCTCCAGCACTTCGCCTAGCGAATGAGTGGCGAGACTCAATTCGCCTGGTGAATCACACCAGAACCAAAAAAATTCTGTTACGGGTTACACGATCCAAAACCCCCAAAAACCTCATTTTTCATTCCAAATTAACTCCAACAACAAAACAATTATCAGCAATGACTCATAAATACATGGTGATCATGCAACGCAAATTATATCAATTTCCGACCGCGAAAACATCGCTTCCTCAACATATTTTCTCATTTCAACCTAGAACTCAAAAGCCATGGAAAGACAAGAAACATCCAAGCAAACACATACATAATCATACACAAACATAGTATAATCGAGTTTCGAACCCTTACCCGATTTAATCGTGTTCTAGAAAGTCGGTTGATTGATTTCCAAGTTTTCCAAATTCTCTCTTTTCTTCTCTTTTCCTTTTCTTTTCTTCTTCTCTTCTTTTTCTTTCTCTTACTATTTTTCTCTCTTTCTATTCTATTATATTCTAACTTAACAAAATAAATCAAAATGCCCAAAATACCCCTACACTCAAATATCTCGCAAATATTCCCAAAACGCGATAAAATATATTCACGACAAAAAATAACATATTTTCACATAAAAGTCAGAAATAAAATAATATAATAATAAAATACTCAAAACGACTCAATTAATTAAAAAGACAAAACTGACAAAACTGACTGGGGCGTTACAGGAGGTCCTTCTCCGGCCGGTAAGATTTTCAGATTAGGGTTTTGCAACTTTAAAACGTAGCCGTTAGATGCGTTTTGATCCTACGTTTATTATGCTGCCAACGCATTAAAAATCATGTGACATGCGCGATTTCATTTTTGGTCTCAAATGATTGCATGTGTGTGCGTGCGTGATAATTGTCATGTGCATACTTTATGAAACGTTGGATTGATGATTGATCTTGTTGACTTGGATGTGTGGTTGTGATTGCGTCAAACATGTTGAATGAAATGCACCTTAATCACACACAAACACGCGCTGTTAATGGACTGAACTTAAATGCTTTTCACACCCCCATGTTCTGAGCCCAAACTCATTTTAACTACTTTTTTACTTTCGCCACACCCCCTGCACTCTTTTACTTGCATTTTTATTTTCCTTTTTTATATTTGTTTCATTTTCTTTTAGTAAAAATACTAAAATGCATTAAATAATTCTACAAAAATCCATATAGCATTTTTATACATTAAAATAATTTTCCATATTTTTTATTACTGATTTTATTTTATTTTGGCATTATTTTCATAATTTTCTTTTAATTTATTTTTTAAGTGCATTCTTCATGATATTTGGTTCATTCTCATTTTTATTGAACTAGTTCTTTTCTGAATTTTCGCATGGAATTTTGTATGATCATATTACACATCTTGATGCATTTAATCCATTTTTTTAAGTCATTTTATATTAGTGTTTAGAGTTGATCTTTGTGCATCCATAAGTGTATGATCGTTGTGAATTGTGAGGCATGTTTGAATGTGATTCTTAAAAGGTTTGGACCTATAATTTTGTGATGTGCTTACTCCCTGGTTGTACTTCATGTGATATGATTCTTGTAGTTTTTTATCATCTTTCTAATGTGTTTTGGCTCACCTTGATTGCATTGATACATGTTGATCTTCAAGTGGATTGTCTTTGAGTTTTGTGTGTGATGTGACCAAGTTGCTTTACATTATTTGTTGAGATGCATTTATATGTCACTTCTTGAATATTATAGGGCATGTATGTCAAATTATAGGTCTTCCATATTTCATTTGGACATGTTTTGCAATTGATGTTCATCTTGCATTCACACTTAATTGTGCATCTATCACTTGCTCTTCTTTCATATAGTTGTGTGTATCTCATAATGGTATGCCATCCACACTCATTCTTATATGTCTCTCTACTGTACATAAACCATTTCATCATTTTTTGTTGACTCATATTGTCATATCATATGCATCACCATCACATAAACATTTGAAGTGTGTTTCCATTTTGTATGAACTTCAAATTATGTTCTCTTCTTCTTAATTTCTAATGTGACTTGTGTATTGATAACACGAATTTATATCATATTTTTACTTCGATTTATGTTAGTTTCTTATTTCGTTTTTCGTCTAATATCCGATTTTCTCAAGATTATTTAAGTGTTTTTGCAGGTAATCACATTTTGCAGGTCAAAGTATGCTAAGTGTGGAAAAGAACCAAAACAAGCAAGAACTGAGCAGAAAAGAGAAGAAAAATTGAAGAAACCAAAAATTACTGATATCACGACCGTCATGGGTGCGCCACGACCGTGGCAGCTTCAAAATGTATCACGACCGTAACATTGCACCACGATCGTCATGCGCTCAATTTACACGTTGGAGCAGAAACTTGTCTACGAATTTTCAGAGAACAGTTTTCACACGATCACATTATTTCCCCGAAGATTGCTAGGTCCAAAGTGGTGTAACCATCAGTGTGAGTGGCTAAATTCTCTCCAACCTCTACCTCAACTGAGCCTATAAATACAAGTCATTGCGAAGAACAAAGGAGAGCCAAAATTTCCTATCAAGTATATTGTCTTGCTGCCAAATTGTTTCTAGAGCTTTAGTTTCATTTTTTTTCTTTGCATTTCCATTTCCTTGTCAACCAGTACCGAACAAAGTAATAGTTTCTCACACTGAGGAACTATTACAACTTAGTTTTAGTTTTTGTTTCATTGCCTTCAACCTTTGCAATTTATTTTATTCAAGCAAGAACCTACCGGCTTGTGGAGGGATTGATGTTGCCGTTATTACTGATTTCCAGGTTCCCGTTATTTAATTCAAAGCATTGTTTATTTTCTTTCTTAATCATGTCTGTGTTTATTCATTTCCTTGCCTGAGCCTATAGACAAAATTTCTTAATCATGTTTGTGTTTATTCATGTCTGTGTTTATTCTTTCTTAATTTAAAACCCAACTTTTATTACGAGAGTAAAAAAGTAACATAGGTTAAAGTCGAGACCACGGGAGTGTGATGCTTTACCCGGATAGCTGAAATTGGGCATTAGTTTTAAAAACAGCGGAAGTGCTTTAAAGTTAATTAGGTTCAATTAGTTTTCAAAAAGTATTTTTAACCTCATACGGGCTAGCGAGAGCAGACGTATTGACTTAGAAGTATAGTCCCACGCAATAACCACGGGAGTGTGAGGTGAGGGCTTTTAAACCGGCTTTTCCTACAGATGAATAGGGTGATAAATCTTTATACGCTTAGGTGAAATTAATTCCACGTAGATTACCGAATTATATACCGATAACTTATTCATAACTAGTATTCCCAAATTTTAATTTCCCTTTAATTTCCCGTTTGAAAAAAAAACCAAATTCTGATTTGCCTTAGATAAACATAATAACGATAGATAATGGTGTGTTCGATTTCTAGTCTCTGTGGGATCGATAATCTTTTAAAACTACGTGATACAACTGTATACTTGCAGTTAGACCTATTTAGGCACACTAAATAGAGCGATCAAGTTTTTGGCGCCGTTGCCGGGGACTAATTAAGTCGACATCGTAATTCCTTTGTTACGTCGTATAGACTAAGGCAAAAACCAAAATTCCCTTTCTGTTGATTGTATGCCAAGTACTCGCTCTTCTGGCAAAGACCTCGTACGACCAACAGACGAACCTGAACGTCTTCTTACCGTAAAAAGACGTATCCAAGAATACTGCTTAGCTCACGATATCCCTTTTCCTTTATCAGAACCCGAATCTCAATCAGATCCTGAACTTAAATCTGAATCAGATTCCGAATCAGAAACAGGCATGGCCGATCTACCACAGAACCGACCTCTTAAGTATTATGCTGCCGCATCTCAACAAGAACCTCACAGCAGCATTGCCGCTCCAGCTATCAACCGAAACGATTTTGAGTTGATACCCTCACTGTTATTCGCTGTGCAACAAAATCAATTTTCTGGAAACCCAACAGAAGATCCGAACGAACATCTGACCAAGTTTGTGCAGTATGCAGACACAGTGAAAGCGAATGGTGTAACCGCAGACGCCATAAGACTACGTCTTTTCCCTTTCTCATTAAGAGATAGAGCTTGGGCTTGGTTGCAATCCTTGCCATCGAATTCTATTACTTCTTGGGAAGATTTAAAGAAGGTCTTTCTGGCATGATATTTTCCGCCAAGCAAAACAGCTATGCTGAGAGCCCAAATCAACAGCTTCAGACAAAAAGACAACGAGTCTTTATATGATGCTTGGGAAAGATACAAAGATATGAGGATATGCCCGCATCATGATCTTGAGGATTGGTTAATTATCCACACGTTTTACAATGGTCTCTTATACAATACAAGATTGACAATAGATGTCACTGCTGGTGGTACACTCATGGATAAACCCTATGATGAAGCCCAACAACTCATCGAGAGTATGGCTCAGAATCACTACCAATGGGGAGGTGAAAGAACTCAAGTAGATAAATCCAAACCAAAAGGAGGAATGTATGAAGTTTCTAGCCTAGATCACGTCCGTGCTAAGGTAGATGCAATCGCTCAAAAGATAGACAACTTGACCATGACACCCACAACCACCGTGGCTGCTGTAGCGCCAAACTGCGAATTATGTGGAACAGCTGGACACGCTGCCCCTGAATGCCAAGTTTTAGCAGGAACCCCTACTGATCAAGTGAATTATGCTCAAGCAAACCCCTATGCAAATACCTACAATCCTGGTTGGAAGAATCACCCCAACTTCTCTTACAAAAACAACAATGCACTGTATGCACCTGGTCAAGCACCTGCTGCACCACCAGGTTATCAAAAAGCTGCAACAGCTGCTCCAAATGTTCCTAGGAAGTCTAACCTTGAACTGATGATAGAAAATTTCATAGCTACCCAGACTTAGACAAACAAAGAGTTCCTGAATCAAAACGTACACACTAGTGAACAGATTAAGCAGTTAGCAAACAAAGTAGACGCTTTGGCCACTCACAACAAAATGCTTGAAACACAAATTTCCCAAGTGGCTCAACAACAAGCACCTACTGCTGCTCCTGCTGGAACATTTCTTGGACAACCACAACCTAATCCTAAAGGACATGCAAACGCTGTTATACTGAGAAGTGGAAAAGAATTGGATGGACCCATTGACCCAAGACTTCAAAATCCAGCCATGTACCAAAAGTCTGCTAACGACCAAACAACTGAGAAGGAGAGTGAATCCAAGAAAAAGGAAGATAATGACCAAGAGGCTGTAAACAAAGAAAAACCTTATGTGCCTCCACCACCTTATAAGCCACCTATTCTGTATCCTCAAAGATTGAAAAATTCTAAAACTGCAGGGCAATTTAAGAAATTTGTTGAACTTCTGAAACAATTAAACATCACTGAAATTCTGGTATCAGACGTGTGATGTTAAGGTGTGATGTCACAATAACACACTCTGCACAATAGATAGCAATAGCAGTAAAATAACACCAAGAATTATTGACCCAGTTTTTGTTACAACCAACCTACTCTGGGGGCTAGCAAGCCAGGGATGGAATTCACTACATGTAGATATAATTTACAGACTCAACAACCCGTTGACAATCTCCTAAACTTATACTCTACTAATGACTTCCTACCTAAGAAACCACTTAGGTATGAGAACACCACTCAATTCCTTACACACACTCAAAGAAACCACTTTAAGTACCCTTGATCTTACTTCACAGCTTCGATCAATCAACCACTCTCTATTGCTTCACAGCTTCTAGAGAGGACAGAAACTCAACACCTATTCAAACCCTAGAATAGTGTAAATACAAGCACTTTAAACAAACTCTAGACACTAAGCCTCCTGCTCTTGATCTTCTGAATGTTTTCTGTACCTTTTCCTTTGGTCTTGTGCGCTTTATATAGCTCATGAATTGGGCTTGGACTTGTCACAATATTTGATCAGATTTGTTAATTAAAACTGAATCTTCAAAATAGATTTTATCCCCAAAATCTTTTTAAATCTTCAACCTTTTAATTCTCCAACAGACCTGCAATCAAATCTCCCATGTGACAGAAAATATCTATCCCAAGATATTCTCATCCAATGAGTCAACCACTCTCCACAATTCCAGCTAATACGCGTGCCCTAACAACATCTCTTGCTGTTGTTAATTCTGCAAATCTGATGTTACAACATCACCTGTGTGACATCAGACATCCAACTTCAGCAAATAAATATTTAACATAGCCCAGTGTTAAGACTTCAATGTTGCAACATCAGCACCTTGACATCAACATTGAATATACTTTGTTTTACCAAAATTCCAGCCAATCCAGGAACTAACAATCTCCCCCTTTGGGTAATTTTGGCTAAAACACTTTCTGCACTCTGCAATCAACTTCTGCACTCTGCACCTTCAGAGATTTCAGCAGCGGAATAATCTTCAGAAATTTGAAACTCATTAGCAGCAGTTTGACACTTTGCATAGTCTTCATCACTTGATCTGCTGCAGCACCATCTTCATTATTGACAACAGCCAATTGGTGCTCCCCCTTGAAAACATGAACCATCATCACAGCTGTTCAGTAGCTCATAATGTGCAACAATTTACTCCCCCTAGATGTCTGCTTGGCTGCACTCTTCAAATGTCAAAACTCCCCCTTAATGCAGCAACAAACTTTTCAACTATACACCTTTTAGCAGCATCAATCTATCTCCCTCTTAATCTCTGCATCACATTAGCAGCATATGGCAATAATGCTCTTGACTATCTTGTGCCTTTTCTCCCCCTTTTTAGCCACACTTAGGAAAACTTCACCTGGCAGTTAACTACACATTTTCAGAACCACCCCAACTGCCCACAACCCCTCTAGCAGATTCAGTCTTCATAAATGCAGATTCCCAATTTGCTTCTTAACCTTTCAAATTTGTTTGCATCCAAGGCTTTAGTGAATATATCAGCCAGCTGGTTCTCTGTGGCTACATGTTCCAAGGTAACAACTTTTTCTTCTACCAGATCCCTTATGAAATGATGCCTTATGTCTATGTGCTTTGTCCTACTGTGCTGTATAGGATTTTTAGATATATTAATTGCACTCAGATTATCGCAGTACAAAGTCATAACATCTTGTTTAACATTGTATTCACTCAACATCTGCTTCATCTATACCAGCTGAGAGCAACTACTTCCTGCTGCTATATACTCCGCTTCAGCAGTTGAGAGAGATACACAATTCTGCTTCTTGCTGAACCAGGAAATCAGATTGTTCCCTAGAAAGAAACACCCTCCTGAAGTGCTTTTTCTATCATCTGCACTTCCAGCCCAATCAGCATCACAATATCCTTTTAAAACTGTCCCAGAATCACGGCTATATAACATTCCATAGTCACTTGTGCCATTTACATATTTCAGAATCCTCTTCACTTGATTCAAGTGACTTACCTTAGGATCAGACTGATATCTAGCACACACTCCAACAGCAAAGGAAATATCAGGTCTGCTTGCTGTGAGATATAGTAAACTCCTAATCATACTTCTGTACAAGCTGTGATCCACACTCACTCCATTCTCATCCTTGGGTAGCTTCAAATGGGTGGGAGCAGGTGTCCTTTTGTGATTGGCTTTATCTAGGCCAAACTTCTTTACTATGCTTTTAGCATATTTGCTTTGAGAAATAAAGATAGAATCCTCCATTTGTCTGACTTGCAACCCAAGGAAGTAGCTAAATTCTCCAACCAAACTCATTTCAAATTCTGATTGCATTTGTTGGACAAACTGTTTTACCATAGCATCTGACATCCCCCCAAATACAATGTCATCCACATAAATTTGGGCTACCATTAATTTTCCTCCTTCTTCCTTGACAAACAAGGTTTTGTCAATGCCTCATTTTCTATACCCATGTGCTACTAAGAATTCTGTCAACCGCTCATACCAGGCCCTTGGAGCTTGTTTTAAGCCATACAGTGCCTTTCTTAGTTTGAACACATGATTGGGGAAGTTTGGATCAGTGAATCCTTTAGGTTGATCTACATAGACTTTTTCATTCAGATAGCCATTTAGAAAGGTACTCTTCACATCCATTTGGAACAACTTGAATCTTAGGTTACAAGCCATACCCAAAAGTAGTCTGATGGATTCTAGTCTCGCCACTGGAGCAAACGTATCATCAAAGTCGATTCCCTCCACTTGAGTATAACCTTGTGCAACAAGTCTCGCTTTGTTTCTTGTAACCACTCCAAGCTCGTCTGACTTGTTTTTGTAGATCCACTTTGTTCCAATAACATTCACCCCTTCTGGTCTTGGCACAAGATCCCAGACTTCATTTCTCTTGAACTGCTCCAGTTCTTCTTGCATAGCATTTATCCAAAATTCATCTGTCAGAGCTTCCTTGACATTTTTTGGCTCAATTTTGGATACGAAGCACGAGCTAGCTATGATTTCTCTGGACCTAGTTCTTACTCCAGAGTTTGGATCACCTATGATCAGCTCCTTAGGATGATCCTTCTGAATCCTGATAGAAGGATCCTTCTGTGGTTGCTCAGGCTCAGTGTCAGCAGTACTTGGGGATGGATTTCTTTCTTCAACTTCAATAGCTACCTCATCAGTTAATGTTCCAACATCTTCTATGACATCCTCAACTTCATGCTTTTCTTCATCATCAATCACAACATTGATTGACTCCATCGTCACTTTGGTCCTGGAGTTGAAGACCCGATAAGCTCTGCTGTTGATGGAGTACCCCAAAAATATCCCTTCATCGCTTTTGGAATCTAATTTCCTTCTCTGCTCTCTATTTGCTAGAATGTAACATTTACTACCAAACACATGGAAGTACTTAACATTAGGTTTTCTTCCCTTCCATAGTTCATATAGAGTGGATGAAGTGCCTCTTCTTAGGGTAACTCTGTTGTGAATGTAGCAGGCAGTGTTCATGGCTTCAGCCCAGAAGTGATAAGGTAGTTTCTTGGCATGAATCATTGCTCTAGCCGACTCTTGTATAGTTCTGTTCTTCCTCTCAACAACTCCATTTTGCTGAGGGGTGATAGGAGATGAAAACTCATGACTTATACCTTCAGACGAGTAAAATTCTTCAAACTTACTATTTTCAAACTCTCTTCCATGATCACTTCTAATTCTGATGACCTTACTCTCCTTTTCTCTTTGGAGTTTATGACAGAGCTCTTTAAAGACATCAAACACCTCAGATTTGTCTTTGATGAAATTCACCCAGGTGTATCTTGAGTAGTCATCCACAACTACATAAGCATATTTCTTTCCACCCATACTTTCGACCTGCATAGGTCCCATCAAATCCATATGAAGGAGTTCCAATACTTTGGAGGTGGTGTCATGTTGAAGCTTCGGATGAGACATCTTTGTCTGCTTTCCTTTTTGACAGTCTCCACACACCTTTCCTTCCTCAATACTAAGTTTGGGAATCCCTCTGACTGCTTCTGAGGAGATAATTCTCTTCATTCCCTTTAGGTGAAGATGTCCCAGCTTCTGATGCCAGATTTTGACATCATCTTCTTTAGCAAGCACATACGTGGAGGAATTTGAATTTTGCGGCACCCAAAGATAACAATTGTCCTTAGATCTGGCTCCCTTCATAATGACTTCTCCTTTGTCATCTTTCACATTACATTCGGACTTTGTGAAGTCTACTTTGAATCCTTGATCACAAAGTTGACTAATACTAATCAAATTAGCTGTTAGTCCTTTAACAAGAAGAACATTCTCCAGCTTGGGAGTACTGTCACGGTTTAGTCTTCCAATTCCCTTTATCTCTCCTTTGATCCCATCACCAAATGTAACATAGCCAGAAGACTGAGGTTTCACATCAACAAGCAGATTCTTTACTCCAGTCATGTGTCTTGAACACCCATTGTCAAAATACCAGTCATCTTTGGTAGAAACTCTCAAGGACGTGTGAGCTATCAAGCTGGTAACTTTAGGTATCCATTTCTTCATCACCTTAGGCCTAACCTCTTGCTGTTTGGGTTGATGAGAAGAATTAGGATATCCGTGAAGCTTGAAGCACGAGGACTGCATATGACCAATCCTGCCACAATAGAAGCATCTGACTCTGCCGTTTCTAAAGTGGTTAAATCTTCTCCCACTTTGATAATTCTTTGGCTGCCACCCATACTGTTGTCTCCTTATTCCATAGTTGAATTGTCTTCTGCTGTATTGATGATGCTGTCTCTTAGGCTGTCTTCTATGGTGATGAGGTTTCCTTCTTCCATAAGTTATAGCATTGTTGTAAGCATAACCATACCATTTTTCTTGATGTTGATACCTCTGCTGAGACATGTTCTGCTTAAACTTGACAGCTTGCATATTCTGGTGATATTGGGGAGGCATATACTGACTAGCTCCTTGGGGTTGTATCTTCCTCTGATGAGGACCATTCTTCTTCTCAGCATTCTGGGGCTGAACAACCTTCTTTGGGGAAGGGCCCTGTTTCGTAGGTTGATGTTGAGACAACGGTTGAGACATCTCCCTTTTTGTTCCTGAAGTGCTAGCCACATATCCTATGCCTGATTTATCTCCAGCAGATTTCGCTAACTGAAGAATTTTATCAAGATCAGCAGTACCACTGTTCATCATCCTAATGAATTTAGTCATCTGATCCAGTTGGGACTTAACTATCACAACTTAGTTTTCCCGATCAGCTTTTTCATTTTCAAGCTGAGCAATCTGTTGCTTATGATACTTGTTTTCTTGACAAATCTCAGCACTTTTCAAACACAGCTCTCGATAAGTAGAAGCTAGCTCCTCATAAGTTATTTCTTCATTACTACCATCATTAGACACAACAGTTCCTGTTAAGGCTCTAGCATGCTTTGCTGACTCACCATCACTTTCACTATCAGATTCAGACCAGGAAACTGACATGCCCTTCTTCTGCTTCTTCAAGAATGTGGGACATTCTTTCTTGACATGTCCATACCCTTCACATTCAAAGCACTGAACACCTCTATCCTGAGCAGTCTTCTCTTCATCTTTCTCTTTTGGATTGGTGGTGTCAGAGGAACTGTTCCTGACACTAGGCTTGTAGTTATTTTTCCATCTTTTTAACACTTTGTTGAACTGCCTTCCCAACATTGCAATGGCTTGTGACAAATCTTCCTGAGAATCTTTGACTACCTTATCTTCTGTAGGAGTGAAGACCAAAGCAATACCCTTGGGTTTCTTTTCTGGTTCTTCTTCATTTAAACCAAGTTCAAAAGTCTGAAGAGATCTAATGAGCTCATCTACTCTCATCTTGCTGATGTCTTGAGCTTCTTCAATGGCAGTCACTTTCATCTTGTACCTCTTAGGTAAGGACCTAAGGATCTTCCTTACGAGCTTTTCCTCTGACATCTTCTCACCAAGAGCACTGGATGCATTAGCCAGTTCCAGAACATTCATGTGGAAGTCATGAATGGTCTCATCATCCTTCATCTTCAGGCTTTCAAATTTTGATGTTAAAATCTGAAGTCGTGACATTTTGACTCTAGATGTTCCTTCGTGAGTAGCCTGCAAGATATCCCACGCTTCTTTAGCAACTTCACAGGTATTGATTAACCTGAAGATATTCTTATCCACTCCATTGAAGATGGCATTTAGAGCTTTGGAATTTCCAAGGGCGAGCTCATCTCCCTCCTTGGTCCATTCTTCTTCAGGCTTTAGCTTAGAGGTGCCTTCTTTATCTTTACCAGCATCATCCTTCTCACATACAACAGGTGCTTTCCACCCTTTAATAACAGCCTTCCAAGCCCTACTGTCCAAGGATTTTACGAAGGTGGTCATCCTTGGCTTCCAATAGTCATAATTGGATCCATCCAAAATAGGGGGTCTATTGACGAATCCTCCAACATCTTTGTCCATCTTTACACCAGAAATTAACTTCCCTAGATCTCACCTAGAGACAGACAGGATGCCTGCCCTGATACCAATTGAAATTCTGGTATCAGACGTGTGATGTTAAGGTATGATGTCACAACAACACACTCTGCACAATGGACAGCAATAGCAGTAAAATAACACCAAGAATTGTTGACCCGGTTCGGTTACAACCAACCTACTCTGGGGGCTACCAAGCCAGGGATGGAATTCACTACTTGTAGATATAATTTACAGACTCAACAACCAGTTGACAATCTCCTAAACTTATACTCTACTAATGACTTCCTACCTAAGAAACCACTTAGGTATGAGAACACCACTCAATCCCTTACACACACTCAAAGAAACCACTTTGAGTACCCTTGATCTTACTTCACAGCTTCGATCAATCAACCACTCTATATTGCTTCACATCTTCTAGAGAGGACAGAAACTCAACACCTATTCAAACCCTAGAATAGTGTAAATACAAGCACTTTAAACAAACTCTAGACACTAAGCCTCCTGCTCTTAATCTTCTGAATGTTTTCTGTACCTTTTCCTTTGGTCTTGTACGCTTTATATAGCTCCTGAATTGGGCTTGGCTTGTCACAATATTTGATCAGATTTGTTAATTAAAAGTGAATCTTCAAAACAGATTTTATCCCCAAAATCTTTTTAAATCTTCAACCTTTTAATTCTCCAACAGACCTGCAATCAAATCTCCCATGTGACAGAAAATATCTATCCCAAGACATTCTCATCCAATGAGTCAACCACTCTCCACAATTCCAGCTAATATGCGTGCCCTAACAACATCTCCTGCTGTTGTTAATTCTGCAGATCTGATGTTACAACATCACCTGTGTGACATCAGACATCCAACTTTAGAAAATAAATACTTAACACAACCCAGTGTTAAGACTTCAATGTTGCAACATCAGCACCTTGACATCAACATTGAATATACTTTGTTTTACCAAAATTCCAGCCAATCCAGGAACTAACAATCTCCCCCTTTGGCTAATTTTGGCTAAAACACTTTCTGCACTCTACAATCAACTTCTGCACTCTGCACCTTCAGAGATTTCAGCAGCGGAATAATCTTCAGAAATTTGAAACTCATTAGCAGCAGTTTGACACTTTGCATAGTCTTCATCACTTGATCTGCTGCAGCACCATCTTCATTAATGACAACAGCCAATTGGTGCTCCCCCTTGAAAACATGAACCATCATCACAGCTGTTCAGTAGCTCATAATGTGCAGCAATTTACTCCCCCTAGATGTCTGCTTGGCTGCACTCTTCAAATGTCAAAACTCCCCCTTAATACAGCAACAAACTTTTCAACTATACACCTTTTAGCAGCATCAATCTATCTCCCTCTTAATCTTTGCATCACATTAGCAGCATATGGCAATAATGTTCTTGACTATCTTGTGCCTTTTCTCCCCCTTTTTACCCACAATTAGGCAAACTTCACCTGGCAGTTGACTACACATTTTCAGAACCACCCCAACTGCACACAACCCCTATAGCAGATTTAGTCTTCATAAATGCAGATTCCCAATTTGCTTCTTAACCTTTCAAATTGGTTTGCATCCAAGGCTTTAGTGAATATATCATCCAGCTGGTTCTCTGTGGCTACATGTTCCAAGGTAACAACTTTTTCTTCTACCAGATCCCTTATGAAATGATGCCTTATGTCTATGTGCTTTGTCCTACTGTGCTGTATAGGATTTTTAGATATATTAATTGCACTCAGATTATCGCAGTACAAAGTCATAACATCTTGTTTAACATTGTATTCACTCAACATCTGCTTCATCCATACCAGCTGAGAGCAACTACTTCCTGCTGCTATATACTCCGCTTCAGCAGTTGAGAGAGATACACAATTCTGCTTCTTGCTGAACCAGGAAATCAGATTGTTCCCTAGAAAGAAACACCCTCCTGAAGTGCTTTTTCTATCATCTGCACTTCCAGCCCAATCAGTATCACAGTATCCTTTTAAAACTGTCCCAGAATCACGGCTATATAACATTCCATAGTTACTTATGCCATTTACATATTTCAGAATCCTCTTCACTTGATTCAAGTGACTTACCTTAGGATCAGACTGATATCTAGCACACACTCCAACAGCAAAGGAAATATCAGGTCTGCTTGCTGTGAGATATAGTAAACTCCCAATCATACTTCTGTACAAGTTGTGATCCACACTCACTCCATTCTCATCCTTGGATAGCTTCAAATGGGTGGGAGCAGGTGTCCTTTTGTGATTGGCTTTATCTAGGCCAAACTTCTTTACTATGCTCTTAGCATATTTGCTTTGAGAAATAAAGATAGAATCCTCCATTTGTCTGACTTGCAACCCAAGGAAGTAGCTAAATTCTCCAACCAAACTCATTTCAAATTCTAATTGCATTTGTTGGACAAACTGTTTTACCATAGCATCTGACATCCCCCCAAATACAATGTCATCCACATAAATTTGGGCTACCATTAATTTTCCTCCTTCTTCCTTGACAAACATGGTTTTGTCAATGTCTCATTTTCTATACCCATTTGCTACTAAGAATTCTGTCAACCGCTCATACCAGGCCCTTGGAGCTTGTTTTAAGCCATACAGTGCCTTCCTCAGTTTGAACACATGATTAGGGAAGTTTGGATCAGTGAATCCTTTAGGTTGATCTACATAGACTTCTTCATTCAGATAGCCATTTAGAAAGGCACTCTTCACATCCATTTGGAACAACTTGAATCTTAGGTTACAAGCCATACCCAAAAGTAGTCTGATGGATTCTAGTCTCGCCACTGGAGCAAACGTATCATCAAAGTCGATTCCCTCCACTTGAGTATAACCTTGTGCAACAAGTCTCGCTTTGTTTCTTGTAACAAGCTCGTCTGACTTGTTTTTGTAGATCCACTTTGTTCCAATAACATTCACCCCTTCTGGTCTTGGCACAAGATCCCAGACTTCATTTCTCTTGAACTGCTCCAGTTCTTCTTGCATAGCATTTATCCAAAATTCATCTGTCAGAGCTTCCTTGACATTTTTTGGCTCAATTTTGGATACGAAGCACGAGCTAGCTATGATTTCTCTGGACCTAGTTCTTACTCCATAGTTTGGATCACCTATGATCAGCTCCTTAGGATGATCCTTCTGAATCCTGATAGAAGGATCCTTCTGTGGTTGCTCAGGCTCAGTGTCAGCAGTACTTGGGGATGGATTTCTTTCTTCAACTTCAATATCTACCTCATCAGTTAATGTTCCAACATCTTCTATGACATCCTCAACTTCATGCTTTTCTTCATCATCAATCACAACATTGATTGACTCCATCGTCACTTTGGTCCTGGAGTTGAAGACCCGATAAGCTCTGCTGTTGATGGAGTACCCCAAAAATATCCCTTCATCGCTTTTGGAATCTAATTTCCTTCTCTGCTCTCTATTTGCTAGAATGTAACATTTACTACCAAACACATGGAAGTACTTAACATTAGGTTTTCTTCCCTTCCATAGTTCATATAGAGTGGATGAAGTGCCTCTTCTTAGGGTAACTCTGTTGTGAATGTAGCAGGCAGTGTTCATGGCTTCAGCCCAGAAGTGATAAGGTAGTTTCTTGGCATGAATCATTGCTCTAGCTGACTCTTGTATAGTTCTGTTCTTCCTCTCAACAACTCCATTTTGCTGAGGGGTGATAGGAGATGAAAACTCATGACTTATACCTTCAGACGAGCAAAATTCTTCAAACTTACTATTTTCAAACTCTCTTCCATGATCACTTCTAATTCTGATGACCTTACTCTCCTTTTCTCTTTGGAGTTTATGACAGAGCTCTTTAAAGACATCAAACACCTCAGATTTGTCTTTGATGAAATTCACCCAGGTGTATCTTGAGTAGTCATCCACAACTACATAAGCATATTTCTTTCCACCCATACTTTTGACCTGTATAGGTCCCATCAAATCCATATGAAGGAGTTCCAATACTTTGGAGGTGGTGTCATGTTGAAGCTTCGGATGAGACATCTTTGTCTGCTTTCCTTTTTGACAGTCTCCACACACCTTTCCTTCCTCAATACTAAGTTTGGGAATCCCTCTGACTGCTTCTGAGGAGATAATTCTCTTCATTCCCTTTAGGTGAAGATGTCCCAGCTTCTGATGCCAAATTTTGACATCATCTTCTTTAGCAAGCACACACGTGGAGGAATTTGAATTTTGCGGCACTCAAAGATAACAATTGTCCTTAGATCTGGCTCCCTTCATAATGACTTCTCCTTTGTCATCTTTCACATTACATTCGGACTTTGTGAAGTCTACTTTGAATCCTTGATCACAAAGTTGACTAATACTAATCAAATTAGCTGCTAGTCCTTTAACAAAAAGAACATTCTCCAGCTTGGGAGTACTGTCACAGTTTAGTCTTCCAATTCCCTTTATCTCTCCTTTGATCCCATCACCAAATGTAACATAGCCAGAAGACTGAGGTTTCACAGCCAATCCAGGAACTAACAATCACGATACCTTTTACAGAAGCCAATACCCAGATGCCCTCGTATGCTAAGTTCCTAAAAGAAATCCTATCCAATAAGAAAAAGATTGAGGAAAACAAAACAGTTACGCTTACTGCTGAGTGTAGCGCAATAATTCAAAACAAAATGCCTCCTAAGCTGAAAGACCCAGGTAGTTTCTCAATTCGTTGTGTAATTGGGAAGTTCGTCATAGACAAAGCTCTGTGCGACCTAGGAGCCAGTATTAGTGTTATGCCCTTATCCATTTGCAAAAAGCTTGATATGGGAGAATTAAGACCAACTAAGATGTCAGTTCAATTAGCTGACCACTCTGTTAAATACCCAGTTGGTATACTAGAAAATGTTCCAGTTCGTATAGGGAAATTCTATATCCCTACTGATTTCATAATCATGGATATTACAGAAGACTCTACTACTCTTATCATATTAGGAAGGCCATTCCTAGCCACTGCTGGAGCAATTATAGATGTAAAGAGAGGCAGGCTAACTTTTGAAGTTGGTGAAGAGAAGGTTGAATTCATTTTGTAACAATTCTTGCAAGCTCCAGCCATAGACGACACATGTTATCTACTAGATGTCATAGATTAGTGCGTAAGAGAAATAGAGATGGAACCGACCATATATTCAGATATTCTAAAAACTCCAATACCTCCTATTTTCGAAGATGATAACTGGCGTGAACCTTATCAAGATGATATCCTAAGCGAATGCTTAGCACTTACACCAGATCATCTACCTTGCCCAAAGAACCCATCCCTAGAACTGAAAACATTACCCAAAAATTTAAGGTGTGAATTCCTAGACGAAGCTCTCGAACGACCTGTAATAGTCAATGCAGACTTAGGACAGACCGAAACGAAGAAACTATTAGATGTCTTAAGAAAGTACCCAACTGTGTTAGGCTATAACATCGCTGACCTTAAAGGAATAAGTCCTTCTATTTGTATGCACCGCATTATGCTGGAGGAAGACTGTAAATCCTCTAGGGAACATCAGAGAAGGATTAACCCGATCTTGAGTACTGTAGTCAAGGACGAAGTGAAAAAAAATTTAGAAGCAGGAACCATATACCCGATATCAGACAGTAAATGGGTTAGCCCAGTACATGTCGTTCCAAAGAAGGGAGGTGTTACAGTTGTTAAGAACGAAAAAGGTGAATCTATAACAAAAAGGGTTGTAACTAGAAGTAGAATGTGCATCGACTATAGAGAGTTAAATAAAGCCACTCGTAAAGACCATTTCCCATTGCCTTTTATTGACCAAATGTTGGAAAGATTGGCTAAACACTCATACTTCTGCTATTTAGACGGTTACTCGGGATTCTTTCAAATACCTATTCATCCTGATGACCAAGAAAAGACGACCTTCACATGTCCCTATGGTACATTTGCTTATTGACGAATGTCGTTTGGACTATGTAACGCACCTGCCACATTCCAAAGATGCATGATGTCAATCTTTGCTGATTTTATAGATGACATTATGGAAGTGTTTATGGATGACTTTTCTGTTTGTGGGCAGAGCTTTGAAAGATGTCTATTGAACCTAGAAATGGTACTGGAAAGATGCGTAAAAGTTAATCTCGTATTAAACTGGGAGAAATGCCATTTTATGGTAAATGAAGGAATTGTACTTGGACACGTTGTGTCCGATAGAGGAATTGAAGTTGATAAAGCCAAGATAGAAATTATAAAAGATCTTCAACCTCCGAAAACTGTACGAGAAATACGAAGTTTCTTAGGACACGCCGGTTTCTACCAACGATTCATAAAGGATTTCTCGAAAATCACTAAACCTCTTACCGGTCTATTAATGAAAGACGCTGAGTTTATCTTTGATGAAAATGCCTAAAAGCGTTTGAACAGCTGAAAACACCTCTTATTACCGCACCTATCATGCAACCACCAGATTGGAGATTACCTTTCGAAATCATGTGTGATGCAAGTGATTATGCTGTAGGTGCAGTTTTAGGACAGAGGAGGGATAGAAAACTTCACGCCATTTACTATGCAAGTAGAACCTTAGATTCCGCCCAAATGAACTACGCTACCACAGAAAAAGAACTTTTAGCCATGATCTTTGCCCTTGACAAATTCCGTTCCTACCTAGTGGGAGCTAAGATCATCATTTACACAGACCAAGCGGCTATTATATATTTACTTAACAAGAAGGATGCAAAACCTAGACTGCTAAGGTGGATCCTACTTCTACAAGAATTTGATTTAGAGATCAAAGATAAGAAAGGAACCGAAAACGTAGTAGCAGACCACTTATCTCGATTAGAGGGCATTAAACCAGAGCCAATACCCATTAATGAGGATTTCCCATATGAACGAATCATAGCCCAACTAGAAAGTGATATGTCTACTCTACAGTTGAATGACCCAAAGATGGAAGAAGTCGTGGAAGAAATTAACATGCAGACAACCCTGCCATGGTATGCTGACATAGTCAACTACTTAGCAACTGGAGTACTTCCACCAGACTTATCTTATCAACAAAAGAAAAAATTCTTTCATGATCTAAAACATTATTATTGGGATGAACCTTTGCTGTTTAAGAGAGGAGCCGACGGTATCTTCCGTCGTTGCGTCCCAGAAGAAGAAATAGAAAACATCATCTCTCAATGTCATTCTGCTCCTTATGGAGGAGATGCTAGTACCTCAAATACATGTGCTAAGATCTTGCAATCCGGCCTATTCTGGCCCAACCTTTGGAAGGATGTCCACATTGCAATACTAAACTGCGACCGGGGCCAACTCACTGGTAACATATCAAGACGCGATGAGATGCCTCAAAAAGGTATATTAGAAGTAGAAGTCTTTGATGTATGGGGGATTGACTTTATGGGACCCTTTCCCTCATCCTTTGGAAATAAATATATACTTGTAGCTGTCGATTATGTTTCAAAATGGATTGAGACAATGGCTTCTCCTACAAATGACGCACGAGTAGTCATAAAGCTCTTTAAAAACACAATCTTTCCCAGATTTGGTGTGCCGAGGCTTGTCATAAGTGACGGTGGTTCTCATTTCATATCAAAAATATTTGACAAATTACTATCAAAGTATGGAGTAAGACACCGCGTAGCAACACCATATCATCCACAAACAAGTGGACAGGTTGAGGTCTCGAATCGAGAAATAAAACAAATTCTAGAAAAGACCGTAGCCACCTCTAGGAAAGACTGGTCATCAAAACTCAACGAAGCTTTATGGGCATATAGGAAGGCCTACAAAACACCAATCAGAACCACACCTTTCAAGCTTGTCTATGGTAAGTCTTGCCATCTACCAGTGGAATTAGAACATAAAGCCTATTGGGCTATTAAAACATTGAACTTAAGGTATGATTCCGCAGGTGAAAAACGTATCCTAGATCTGCATGAACTAGAAGAGTTAAGATTAGACGCTTACGAAAATGCTAAAATATATAAAGAACGAACTAAAAGATGGCACGATAAGCGCTTATCTAGAAAAGAATTTAGTGTGGGAGACGTTGTACTCCTATTTAACTCTAGATTAAAACTCTTTCCTAGGAAATTAAGGTCTAGATGGTCCGGTCCTTTCGAGATTACAAAAATTCTACAAAGTGGGGCGGTAGAAATAAAGGGGAGGAATAGTAATCCATTTTTAGTCAATGGACAACGTCTAAAACACTATCATAGCATTGAAAATAGAGATTATTTGAACTGCCTAAGACTTTTAGAGTTGCCCACCGAACCCCCTAACTAAGCACCTAATTGAATTCGTCAGGCTTTTGACGTTAAAAACAGCGCTTAATGGGAGGCAACCCATGATTTTTGTTTTTCTTGCTTTATATTTGTTATTTCTTTACGTTTCCTATGTTTTATTTTTATTTTGCAAATTTTTAGTTTCATTTATATCGTTTTAAATTTAATTTGAAAATGTTGTGCTGATTTTAAAAATTGAAAAAACTACAGTAGAATTCAGAGATGGAGCACAGTGGCATCGCTATGAGGCTTTGTCTCTTAGACCTTTTGCCTTGACAAAATTCGCCCACAGACCCACCATGACCGCCTTAGGTGTAGGTGAGAGCGTAGACTTTCTGTTTAGCCAATTAGGTTGGGAGGGTTTTGCCAACAAGAAACATAAGTGCTACCGTAGGTTGACTTTAGAATTCCTGAGCTCTTTAAGCTATAACCCTCACTGTTGAAAAGGTTTAACCAGGGGAAGAATTACCTTTAGATTATTTGGATACAGCTGCCAGTTCACCATAAAGGAACTGTCGGATCTTTTGGGATTTCCTAAAGGACCCCATGTTTTCTCTGTGGTTCAAGAGAACTTAGTGTTGATTGGAGAGCTGAGTGATTTTTGGGGTAGAATTTCAGGGAAACCTGATTTTGACATGGACCCTATGCTTTCAACAGAAATACATAACCCCGCTTTCCGTTACTTTCATATGATCCTGGCCTATCCTGGCCTATACCTTATTTGGTAAGCCTGAGAATGATAACATTGTTTTGAGGGATGAGCTTTTTATTATGTTTTGTGCTTCTCAGTCTAGAGAGGTTAATGGACTCACTTTTATGCTGAATAACTTTTGCAAACTTATCAATAATGATAACAGTCCACTTTTGATAGGTAGCCTAGTTACAAAGATAGCTGATGTTATGGGATTTAGAACCCGACTTTCTAAGATTAACCCCTTTGGAGAATTTAGACCCATGAATATCACCTTTTGCTTCAATAGGGCTATGATTAGGGACCAAGGTCCGAACCATTTCCAGCTTTTAATTAACAATGTTGTCGTACCACACTTTACACTTCTAAATCATGAACGCACAAGTGTGCACGATCAACACAATTGGCTATATAACCTTGATGAACCCGTACCTGAACTAGAAGAAACCTTTCTTGAACCTGAGATCGACCCAAAAACACCCCCTCATTACCATGATCTTGACTATATGGAATTCCAAGAGAACATTGACATTCCTAAAGCTGATGCCACTAACTATGCTTCTAATCTGAATTATATTTTAAAGACTATGGATGAGTATCATAAAGAAATCACTTCAGTAAAGGATGAGCTAAACACTGTGCGTCAAAATATTGTTGGACTTATGGACTTGACCGTTGAACAATTTGATCATTTAAATCAAGCCATCAGATCTTTGAAGAAACGCCTTGGCTAGATTTATGAAGCACCTTATTTTCAAGATTTTTATGCATTTTACTTTAGAACAATTTTGCATTATTTCAGTTTTCATTTTTCATGTCGGGAATAATTTGATTTCATACAGTTTTGATACATTGTTAGTAATTTAACTAGCACCTTTCTGGTTTTAAAAAGAATAATTTCATTTGCTGCTGCTATTAAATCTTTGTGATTTCAATTTCATTCCTATTCTTTTAATTCTATATTAATTTATGTTGTAATGTTACTTATCTCTGTGTATGCAATATACTGCTATTTCCATATGCTTCCCATGACCTGCTATTAAATTATTATGTTTGGAATTGTGTCTGTCATGAAACAAATTAACCGCCCAGAATTTGTAAACGTCACGATCGTGGCGACCCCGTGACGACTGTCACGCGGGTTTGAAACAGATTCTGCGTTAAAACAGAATTGCTTCACTCGTTCCCTCTTCTTTCTCTCATTCAAACCCCAGTCGTCCCACTACCTTCTGCAATTCCACAACCGTCCCATTACCATTTGACCCACATTAATCATTTCCGTAACCATTCATCTTGCCATTGCACTATATAATCAACCCATACACCACTTCCTTTCACAAACCCTCATTCTCGATCACCTACCTTTTTCCCTAATTTCTCTGAACCAAACAATGGCACGTCAAATTCCAGATTTATCCACATTGAACTTCCGAGATGGAGAGGCAGGAGAACGCCAAAGAGCTCGGTATATCGATTTCTACCGCCGTTCCATTCAACCGACCCGCTACATTGACGTTGCATGCTTAGAAGAACTCAGAATGCTTGAGGGAGTTCAATGGATGTTACAGAATGCCGGTCTTTGGCAGCTTTGCACTCAGAGCCGGCCCACTTACGAAGATCTCACTTTAGAGTTCCTCAGCTCCTTTACCTACATAACCCCTCCAGGAGAAACGAACCAATTAACCGGAGTAGCAAAGTTTCGCATGTTTGGTACAGAGTACTCAATCGAACAAGATCGTCTTGCGGAGATGCTTGGTTTCAAACATGGCGAGAGTGTCCATCGTCGAGTACCACAGGAAACTTTCTATCAAGCAGCGTTCCAACTATGGAATCAGTTAACAGGAACCACAGTCGACAGCTGGGATAGCCTTAATGCAACATACATCCACAACCCAGCCGTCAGATACGTCCACCACGCACTTGGAAGCACCATCTTTGCACTAGATAGTAACCATAAGGTGAATTCTAAGGAGTTGTTTTTCCTTCATTGTATTTTTCATCTGGAGCTAATCAATGTCGCACCATTTTTACTAGCACACATACACTCGAACTATGCTAGAGGCTCCAAACCTTTCTACTTTGGAGGGATTGTCACCTCTATTGCACTCAGTTTGAATTTGGAAAACGACCTTGCTAGACTACCCTCCTTGCCTCCAGTCTTCCTTGATATAGATTATTGCATAAACTCTCAGCTCATCAAGTTATGACGAGATGGGAAATACCATCCTATGGTCCGCGCCAAAACCGTAAGAAGTATCATCATGCCCTGCAGGAGTCGCATTGACCCTCAGAATATGGCCAATTGGCTTTTTGATCTTAATGCTCTTGAGCAAAATGCGCCTACCCCTGATGATCAAGGACATGGACCTGTTGATGAGATGGAGCAAGAAATGGATAACATCCCTGAGAACCAACCACCGCCGGCCAATGATGCTCCTTCGACCTCCAGACGTCGTCGCCGCCCTGACCAAGACCCAGTTACTAATGAAGAAATCTTGAGGGCTATATGGCAACAAACCCAGCAACAGAATGAAATGATGACACTTATGCGTCAAATCCAACAAGGGCAATTTGATCAAGGTCAGAGGCTTGACAGTGTCATCGAGGAGATGGGTGCATTGACAGTGTGAGTGCAGAGCTTACACGAGTACATCCATCACGTTGGCATTCCTGATCACGTAGCGCAGCATGGAAGAGGACGCTCCAGAGGCAGAGGACGTGGTCCACCTTGATTTTATTTTGTTTTTCTATTTTGTTTCTCTTTTTAGTTTTCCTTGTTAATCCCCTTTATATCACAACATTGAGGACAATGTCCGATATAGTGTGGGAGAGTTAGATTTATTTTCGTTTATTTCCCTTTCTTGTACTTTCTTTTTTCTTATCAAAGTAATATATGAATATTTTCGTTCAGTAATCCGATTTCCTCACTTTATTCTGCCATAACGAAAAAATTTTATGATTAATGCACATCTGTGACATACCAAGCTTTAAACTATGTTAGGAAGCTGGGAAAGTGCTAACAAGATCGATACCGTCTTGACACCTTAGACTTCTTGCGTATGCGATATCAGTTTCGATACTTATTATACGATACCTTGATTTCAGTCCTAAAGTAACCCTTAGTAGTTTATATTAGCAGTCAGCACCGTCTATATCACAAACCACGTGGGGAACCGATGAATATAAGTGTTTGATGCCCAATCAAGAAAAGAAAAAAGGCTTTCTTATCTACGTACCGAGAAAAAATAGAATATGCAACAACTCTCACAGTTGTGAAAATGTGTAAGAAAAGAAAGAAAACCCGTTGTCGATTGGTTCAGAGGTACCTGATTCTGAACTTGGTAGGGCGAACTACTATTCGATCCCCCGCAATCTACGAATTGGATGTATAAAGGGTGACCACACTTGTGTATCAGGCCCCGTGAGAAAAAGGGATCAAAGTCACTAACCGGTTACTCCACTACGTGCGTGAATAAGGCAAAGGGCTTAATGTGATTGCGTTAGAATGAAACCGGGTGAAATAGATACGAAAACTTATGGTTGAACTATAATATAATGATTAGAATTAGATTGTATAAAAGAGAGGTCTATGACAAGCTTGTTGCTTTGTGTCATTATTGTATCCTTAGTGTTTTACACTAGTACCCGTCTAACTAACAAGAAACTCTTTTTCAACACCATTGGTATACCAGGTATGTGCATTTGATGAAGTTTGTACGCTCTAATAGATTGATTGCTTGAGGACAAGCAAAGATTCAAGTGTGGGAGAGTTTGATAACACGAATTTATATCATATTTTTACTTCGATTTATGTTAGTTTCTTATTCCATTTTTCGTCTAATATCCGATTTTCTCGAGATTATTTAAGTGTTTTTGCAGGTAATCACATTTTACAAGTCAAAGTATGCTAAGTGTGGAAAAGAACCAAAACAAGCAAGAAAAGAGCAGAAAAGAGAAGAAAAATTGAAGAAACCAAAAATTGATGATATCACGACTGTCATGGGTGCGCCACGACCGTGGCAGCTTCAAAATGTATCACGACCGTAACATTGCACCACGATCGTCATGCGCTCAATTTACACGTTGGAACAGAAACTTGTCTACGAATTTTCAAAGAACAGTTTTCACACGATCACATTATTTCCCCGAAGATTGCTAGGTCCAAAGTGGTGTAACCGTCAGTGTGAGTGGCTAAATTCTCTCCAACCTCTACCTCAACTGAGCCTATAAATACAAGTCATTGCAAAGAACAAAGGAGAGCCAAAATTTCCTATCAAGTATACTGTCTTGCTGCCAAATTATTTCCAGAGCTTTAGTTTCATTTTTTTCTTTGCATTTCCATTTCCTTGTCAACCAGTACCGAACAAAGTAATAGTTTCTCACACTGAGGAACTATTACAACTTAGTTTTAGTTTATGTTTCATTACCTTCAACCTTTGCAATTTATTTTATTCAAGCAAGAACCTACCGGCTTGTTGAGGGATTGTTGTTGCCGTTATTACTAATTTCCAGGTTCTCGTTATTTAATTCAAAGCATTGTTTATTTTCTTTCTTAATCATGTCTGTGTTTATTCATTTCCTTGCCTTTGCGTTTAATTTCCTAATTATGTCGAGCTAAACCGATCTTATCGGTATGTAATGAAGTAACTAAAGTGAATCAATTTTCTCTAAGCTAAAATCAATAATCAATCCTTCTTCTGGCTTCGATTTCTTAATTTAAAACCCAACTTTTATTACGAGAGTAAAAAAGTAACATAGGTTAAAGTCGAGATCACGGGAGTGTGAGGCTTTAGCTGGATAGCTGAAATCGGGCATTAGTTTTAAAAATAGCGGAAGCGCTTTAAAGTTAATTAGGTTCAATTAGTTTTCAAAAAGTATTTTTAACCTCATACAGGCTAGCGAGAGCAGACGTATTGACTTAGAAGTATAGTCCGAAGCAATAACCACGGGAGTGTGAGGTGAGGGCTTTTAAACTGGTTTTTCCTACAGATGAATAGGGTGATAAATCTTTATACGCTTAGGTGAAATTAATTCCATGTAGATTACCGAATTATATACCGATAACTTATTCATAACTAGTATTCCCAAATTTTAATTTCCCTTTCATTTCCCGTTTGAAAAAAAATACAAATTCTGATTAGCCTTAGATAAACATAGTAACGATAGATAACGGTGCGTTCGATTTCTAGTCTCTGTAGGATCGATAATCTTTTAAAACTACGCGATACAACTCTATACTTGCAGTTAGACCTATTTAGGCACACTAAATAGAGCGATCATGTATGAACCAAACTTGTTCATTTATGCATTCTCATGTCATCTTATAATAAGTATGCTACTGATCCATGTGCATTTGCATTCATAATTGTATTTCACCATCATGTGTGACTTGTCTTGTAAGTAACCCAACTTGTGTGCATATTCTTATATTTCCATCTAATATGATTTTGATGAGGCACTTGTGCCACCTTATTTTGCTTGCTTTGTGATCCTTTCATAGGGTTTACTTAGAGGATTATAGGTCCTCCTTGATTCATTTTTAAATCCTTTGATTTGGGTTTGCCTTTGATGTGTGGTTGTGCATTTTAATTTGCATTTTTGACCTAATTCCTCATCTCATTTCTTCTTGTGCCCTATAGGATTTGTGTTTGCATTGTGTATGCCATTTTATTCATGTCATTTTCATGTCATCAATTGTATGCTACTGGTCTATATGCATTCATACTCATTTCATATGTCATGCATCTTTAACATGTAAATGTGTGCATCTACATGCAATTTGTTTCTCTCCTTTTCATATCTTCTTCATCTATGTTCTTCTACTTGAATCATCCCATTCATGCCTTGTATGATTTTTCATATACATCCATATGCATTATAATATGATGTATGCTTCTGACCTTGGCATTTCATTAAGCATAAATACATGTTCATCTTACATTTTTATTCATGTCTCATCAACTAATTTCATGGTGCAATTTCTTTGATGGTTAAAACATTGTTTGTGCAAAGTTTGTTGGTGTTTGATCTCCTAACCTTAAAGAGCATTCTTATGGTTTAGGTTCTGACCTTGAGTGCTTTTCAACCTTTAGGACCTTTATTCTTTAGTTCTTAACTTGTTTGGTCTTTACTTGTTAGTCTTTCCTTATTTCTTTACTTGTAAATGGTTTTGCTAACATTTTCAGGGGCTTATGGTAAGTCAAGTGTGTGGGGGTGCACCCACATACAACTTCTTTTCTCTTATCTTTTTAAGCTTTCAAATTGTGATTGTGATAAGCATCTTATGCTTTCTTTGTTCAATTGCTTTCATTCCCTTTGAGTTCTTAACTTAACTTCAACCTTTGAAATAAGTTAGAACTCACTTTTCTTTTCTTTTAGACTTAGGTTTCTAAACCACACTTAACCATTAGGAACATCCATGTATGATAACTTTAGGGTTTGAGTCTTAGTCCCCCTCATTAGATTTTACCTTTCTCAACCATTTGAGTCTCTCTTCTTATCATCTCAAAACAAAAGCAAAAACACTTAATAAAGGCATAGCATATATTGTATTTGAGCCTTTCATGTGAGAATAAGATAGTGAGGGGTCTTCTCTCACTTTCTTAGAATGTTTAGCATACGTCCCGTCTTGGGTCGATATGCGAGGCATTCGATCCTAAGTGAAGGACTTAAATACAATATGTGTTGTAAACACACTAATAATCAAAACACTTCTTAAAAGACAAAACAAACAAATTCTCTTCTCATCTCCTTCATTCTATTCCTTAAGGATTCGTCATGTCCGTTCTACCGCAAACAGGTAACGCCTAAGTCTCCATACAGCGAGCTGCAACACCTAACTGCTGTAACACGCACTCTGACGTTTCCATTAAAAAACACAAACAAAGCAACCCTTGTTGAGCCGAACTACATTTGCTCTGATTCTTCTTTCTTGTCTGATTGAAGATACGTAGGCACGAGAAGCGATATCTCGACGAGCAACCTTTCCCCGTAGTCCGTCGAACTACGTTGACTCTGACTTTCCCATTGGACTGAGGGAATACGTAGGCCTAGGACGACGGTAATGTCCTATCGAGTCACCTCTTTTTCTTTTCTTCTTCGTTTCTTCGTTCTTTTCCGTTCTCGTTCCTTTTCCTTTCCAATAGCAGCGGAGCTCTAGTTTCCGACACCCTTTGATCAAAGCAGCAAGCGTGGATACCATCGGGTACGATGGACGCATGGGGGTGCTAATAACTTCCCCTCGCATAACCGACTCCCGGGCCCAGTTCTCTTGGTCGCAAGACCATGCTCTTTCCTTCCCTCGGGTTTATGCGGTGTTTCCTTTTCTTCTCTTGGGCTAAATACACATTGCTGGCGACTCTGTTTCCGCGCCACTTTCGCGTTTGTACTTGGATGAAAATCCCGGGAGCGACAACTGGCGACTCTGCTGGGGACCGAACCCAGAGTCTCTGGTTTCCTAAGCGAGTCAATCCTAGCGCTTGTTTGTTTTCTTTCATTGGGTGTTTATTGTGGAGCTGTGTTGTGCTGTATTTTGTTGTCTTACTGTATTATTGTTTACTGTATTACTACTTTACTGTACATTACTGTATTTACCACATTTTAGCATTTTCATTTCATATACTGTATTATACTATACTGTGATGTGCTTCTTTGTCTGTTTGGCAGGATGGGGTATTCTGAGAGATAGGCCCAGGACACAGGCCTGAGTGCACTTATGTTTAGCGTGTTTCATGTCGTCTCACGCTCCATTTCGGTGCGAGGAGGGAATATGAAACACAATCTGGATGTGGTTCTCTCTAGAGAATTATGCGTTGTGGGTCTGCCACAATGGTAGAGCTATCTGGAAGAGTTGTTAAGTCTGGATGACCTTTTAGGATGACCCCTCTTTATTTTGTGGTGAATCAGAGGACGATCTCTTTGTATGGCGATAGCATTGTATCCTTCGGGCTGAATGTGTTATTACCTCTCATTCCGAGATCCTAATTTGAGAATCCTCACTTTCTAGTACATACATATGAGATTGGGGGGATTGTTTACAGGTGTGCAGGAACCTTTGACCTTCCGCATACCCGGTTTCCTTATGTGTTCTGGATTTTTTACTGAATCTTTGATCCTGACTGGTTTCTTATTGTTCTGGATTTATTACCGGACCTTTGATCTTGGTTTTGTGTATTTCACCAAATTCAGACTGCAGCACAGTGGGTTCAGCAATATATGTTCAACATTGATCACATGCCCTTGCATACATATCATCATTCGCATTTTTGTATTTAACCTTCATGTTTATTCATTTGCTGGGTATACTTCCTTTTGATTCCGGTTGACAGTTCCCTTTGCAGCTATGGATATTCCAAGAAAGTACAATGTGCATTACACGTTCTTTGACACCAAGGTGGGTCAGTTACAGAAGATGGTATCTCTTATTACTCCAGATTATGTGGGTATGTTCAGAAAGGATCATGGAGAGATTCTGACTATGGTTGATGATTTGAATGCTTCAGAGAGGAGTGTTATTCATACTTGCTTGCAGTTTTATGACCCACAGTTGAGGTGCTTCACTTTTTTGGACTTTCAGTTGGCTCCGATGCTAGAAGAGTATGCCCTTCTTCTAGGTGTGCCTCTCAAACACCAGATTCCTTTTAACTCTGATATGCATCCTCCAATGCATAAGGAGATAGCTAAGGCTCTCCATCTGAGTGTACCTGTGGTAAAAGATAACCTCGCCACCAAAGGAGGTTTATCTGGCTTTCATCTAGATTTCTTGGTTGCCAAAGTTAAAGAGTGTGCTGCTAAGGCTCAATGGGAAACAGTTTGTGCTATTCTGGACTTGAGCATTTATGGGATTATGCTGTTTGCTGATGAGTCCAAGTTTGTAGACATAAGAGCCATCCATATCTTTGTGTTGAAGAATCATATACCTACGCTCTTGGGTGACTTGTATTATTCTGTGCATTATAAGAATGAGAAGAAACGAGGGGGATTGATTCGATGTTGTGCACCTTTGTTTCATAAATGGCTCATGAGACACTTACCTAATTCTGAGGCTTTCTTGGATCCTCATCCTTCAATGAATTGGGCTAAAAGGCTGATTAAGTTGATGGCAAAAGATATTCGTTGGTTTGATCAAAGAACGATGGGTGGGAATTTTATCAGCAGTTGCGGAAGATATTCAAATGTGCCACTCTTGGGAATAAGGGGTTGCATCAATTACAATCATGTTATCTTAAGAAGACAATTGGGATTTACCTTAATAGATCCTACGAGGGGTAATGAATTAGAAGAATCTTTCTTTTCCCTGTAAAAGATAATCTTTTGTTGGTAAGGCAAGCAGCCGGAGCCTGGGGCAATTTGCAAACAAAAGGTAAAGTTGTCTTTGGCAAGTGCAATAACGTGCCTTCTCTTCATTATGATGCATGGTTGAAAAGAAGAGTTCAGATCACTCTTTTGCCGTTCTCTATGGAAGGTCTGTTAGACCCAGTTGCTGTTGAACCTGTGACCATGATAAGTATTGTTGAATATAACAAGCTTAAGGCGGAAAAGGACAAGGCAGTCCGGATGAATGAGAAGTTAAGCGAAGGACTCCGAAAGACGCTTTGTGAAAAACGTAGAGGTGGAGCATAAAGTTCAAAAGTTAGCCAAGCACCATGAGGAAAATGAGAAAAGAATTGCTGAGGACACTGTCTATATTCGCAAGATTAAACGAAATGGGATGGCATTAAACGAGGCATGCAAACGTATCAACGAGCAGTTGGCAAAGTTTGAAAATGCACTTTCCAAAGGGCAGCAGAGATGGGATGAGTTCTCCGAGTGCCCAAGGAAGATTGAAGCAGGAATCAAGGTTGAAAATGATGAGTTGAAAAAGAATTTGAAGAATAAAGAAAGCGAATTTCTCAAGAAACTTAGTTCAGCTAACCGAGAGATTGAAGATCTGAAAGTCTACGCTGGAGTAAAGAAAGTGAAAGATTTAGCTGTTAAAGACCAAATCAGGAAACTGGAGGAAGCTGTCAAGATAAGGAGTCAATTGATCAGGAGTCTTACAGAGCGCCCTAATGATCCTGTTACCGAAGCACTTCTCAAGGAGGTTCGGGAAGACTTGTACGGGCTTAGTGTCTAAAGCATTTTCATTGTTATGCCGAGAACTCACCATCAGGCTTGTTGATGGGTTTTCTTTTGTTTGTATTCATGCTTTCAGTTGTATTTGTTCAGAAAAAATTTGTATTTGACAGTTCCACACCGGGTTATGGGTTTTCATTTATGCTATGGGTATTTCGTTTTGGTATTATTGATTCTATGAGGTGGATTCTTCACCAGATTATACAATGGTTCACACACTCACTGGGCCGTATATGATGGATATTCTGATTTACTAATGTGCACCTCTGATGTTCTATCAATATTAGCAGTTGCAGGTGTATGTGTTACTCCATTGCAATCAAACTGGAATCGAGGGAAGGAATGCCCCAAAATGAATAAACATGACATTGCATAGCATATATCATTTTGCATTTTGTTGCTTGCTTTTCAGGTACTCGTTGTAGGGTCTCTAACCTTTATTTGGTTTCAGGCACTATAGTTGACAACCACGTCCATCGGTACGCAACTCGCAGAAACCAAGCTAAGATCATGGATCAGATGCTAACTGAATTGGCTGAGCTGAGGAACAGGATGGACCAGTTCATGACCTTAATGACTGGTATGGCTCAAAATCAGGAAAGACTCAGGGCAATGGTCGAGCGGCCACAAGTAGAGGTGCAGAATGGCAACGGTAATAACAGAGATACTGGTAATCAGACTGGAGTTGGTGCAGGTGGTGACCCTCCTAGAAATAACGGGGTTCGTCATGCTGTGGAAGACAACCAAGATGATCAGTTCACTCTGTTGGATGCTGAAGATGAGAACACTCGCAGGTTTGACGAGCTCGCTGAAAAAATCAAGTCCATTGAATCCCAAAACACTCTTGGTTTTGACGTTTCTGACTTGGGATTGGTACCTATAGTAAGAATCCCACACAAGTTCAAGCCACCAACATTTGACAAGTACAATGGCACTACTTGTCCTAAAACTCATCTCCAATCTTATGTGGGGAACATAGCTGCTCATACTGACGATGATAAATTTTGGATGTACTATTTCTAGGATAGCCTTACTAGGGCATCTCAAGAATGGTATATGAAGTTGAGCAGGACTATTGTAAGGAACTGGAAGGAGTTAGCTCATGCTTTTGTCAAGCAGTATCAATACAACATGGACATGGCTCCGAACCGTACTCAGCTGCAGAGTATGGCTCAGAATGCGAAGGAGAGTTTTAAGGAATATGCTCAAAGATGGCGCCAGTTGGCTGCCATGGTTCAACCTCTGCTGCAGGACCGAGAAATGGCTGACATGTTTATGGGTACTCTTCAGGGAGCTTATCTTGATAGGTTGACCGCCTGCCCTTCAACTGGGTTTGCGGACATTGTAATCGCTGGGGAAAGGATTAAAAGTTTGTTGAAGCTCGGAAAAATACAAGATGTCAGTGGTGCTAGTTCTTCAGGGGTGAGGAAGCCATTTGCTGGAGCTACCAGAAAGAGAGATGGTGAAGCCAGAGCTGTTTATAAGAATAGAAGAAGGGGAGGAGGATATCAAGATTCTTATAATCAGGTTACTGTTGTGACCATTCCTAGTCCACAAGTACAATCACAGCCGCAACAACAGAATGTTCAGGCACAGGATAGTTAACAGCCACGGAGATCATATCAGCAGAGACAAGCTGACAGGCGTATGGACTCTTTGCCTTTAACTTACGCAGCTTTGTTACCCCAATTATTAAAGCTTAATCTGGTGGAGCTTCGTATGATGGGCCCGGCTCTTGCAGTATTACCAAAGGGTTACGATGTTAATGCCCGCTGTGAGTATCATTCTGGGGCTCCAGGTCATAGTATTGAAAAGTGTCGTACATTTCAGCATAAAGTACAGGATTTGATCGATGCCAAGGCAATTAATTTCTCGCCTCCACCAAATGTGCTTTAGAATCCTATGCCGGATCATAATGTGCCTAAGGTCAATGCCATTGAAGATGGGAAAGTTTTGAATTTGGTAACTGATGTGAACAGGGTGAGGACTCCGCTGAGTATTGTGAAGGCTCGTTTGTTGAAGGGACAAGTGTTCCCTGGCTGTGAAGAAGATTGTGTTGATTGTAAGAATCTGAGTAATGGTTGTGATAAACTGCAGGCCGGTATCCAAAGTTTGATGGACGAAGGACGTCTATAATTTGATCAGGGGGATAGAAAGGACGATGATGTGTCAATTGTTACCATTTATTTTACGCCAGCTGAAATTCAGGTGCCATCGCCTGCAGCCATTATTGTGCCTGATATGGTGAGTCCTGTTACTATTACGGTACCAGGACCAGTTCCTTATACTAGTGAGCGGGCTATCCCATGGAACTACGGTGCATATGTTTACTACCAAGGAGAAAAGCAAGAAGTGGAAGCTCCATCTGGGGGTAGTTCCAGTATTGACAATGTTGGAGGCCTTGGTGGCTTTACCAGAAGTGGACGCTTGTTCGCTCCACAGACTTTGAGAACTAATGCTGAAGCTGAGGCAGCAGCCAAAGCCAAGGGTAAACAGGTGGCTACAGAGGATGTTGTTGTTCCTGAATCTGTGCAGAAATGTACTTTTGAGAAAGAGGTTCAAGAGTTCATGAGACTTATCAAAAAGAGTGATTATAAAGTGGTTGATCAGTTGAATCAAACGCCATCAAAAATTTCTATCTTGTCGTTGCTTATGTGTTCTGCAGCTCATCGAGAGGCACTTTTGAAGGTTTTGAATATGGCCTATGTACCTCAAGAGATTACTGTGAATCAATTGGAGTCGGTTGTTTCTAATGTCAATGCTAGCCATGGGCTAGGTTTTACAGACTTTGATTTGACTACTGAGGGTCGCAATCACAACAGGGCATTACACATCACCCTAGAGTGTAAAGGTGCAGTGTTATCTCATGTATTGGTAGACACTGGGTCTTCCCTGAACGTGTTACCAAAGAAGGCCTTAATGAAGTTAAACGCTGAAGGAATTATTCTAAGACCAAGTGATTTGGTAGTGAGGGCTTTCGATGGTTTGAAATGTTCTGTGTTCGGAGAGGTAGAGCTCCCAGTAAAGATTGGTCCTTAGGTGTTCAAGTGTGTGTTCTACGTGATGGACATTCAACCTGCATATAGCTGCTTGTTAGGCAGACCGTGGATTCATGCCGCTGGAGCAGTGACATCTACGTTGCATCAAAAGTTGAAATATGTGGTTGACGGTCAAGTGGTGACCGTGTGTGGAGAAGAAGACATCTTCGTCAGTCAGTTGTCTACCTTTAAGTATGTGGAAATGGATGGAGAGATCCATGAGATGCTGAGTCAAGCATTTGAGGCAGTCAATATTGGTGATTCGTCTTCACAGGCGGTATCTTCTCAGGGCGAAGAACAGGGGGGCACTTCTATTTCTTTTTACAGACAGGCAGTGGAAGTAGTTAAAGCCGGTAATGCCCAAGGCTGGGGCAAATTAATTGAAGTCTCTGCAAAGGAAGATAAGTTCGGTATAGGCTATAATCCGTATCAAGCTGCTGCAGTAGAGCGCAAGGGGCCGATTACTTTCTACAACGGGGGAATCATTAATCCAAATCAGATGTGTGTTGCAAGTAAAGATGGCGTCGACAGTGATTGTGATCTCGATAAGTGGGTGCGCCCGTGTGTACCGGGTCAAGAGCTTTGCAATTGGTCTGTTGAAGAAATTGTTCAAGTTACTCTTCAAACTGAGTAATTTTCTTTGTTTTTCTTTGTTGCATGTTAAAATCTCGCGCTCTGCCCAAGGTGTGTAGATCCATTTGTAGGGCCTCATAATTGCATTTGTAAAGTTTTTTATCATTAATAAAGGACATTTTTCATTCAAATTTTGTGTTCCTTGTCTTTCATTTTTATTTTTGCAGAAAAAAACAATAAAATGGCAATGTTTATGTTTTTTTGTTTCTTTTTTCAAAAATCTCATTCTAAAATAAAGCATGACCCCAATCATGCAGACTTAATCACCCGGATTTCATTGATAACGATTCTGCTATGGCCAAGTATGACTTTGATAATCCAATCTATCAAGCCGAAGA
Organism: Lathyrus tuberosus; assembly: GCA_022829125.1. Taxonomy (NCBI): domain Eukaryota; kingdom Viridiplantae; phylum Streptophyta; class Magnoliopsida; order Fabales; family Fabaceae; genus Lathyrus; species Lathyrus tuberosus. The sequence continues at coordinate 4,514,115 of JALAZF010000430.1, read as the reverse complement.
GGGGGATGAAGAAGACTGTGAAGTTCCCGAGGAATTGGCCAGATTGGTGAAGCAGGAGGAGAGGGTCATTCAGCCTCACCAAGAGATGATTGAGGTTATCAACATTGGTTCCGAGGATGCAAAGAAAGAGATTAAGATTGGAGCCAATCTGTAGGCCGAGGTAAAGAAAGAGCTGATCAGTATGCTGCGTGAATATGTTGACATCTTTGCCTAGTCGTATCAAGATATGCCGGGGTTAGATACATACATTGTCGTGCACAGGTTGCCGTTGAAAGAGGGTTGTCCTCCTGTCAAACAAAAGCTCCGGAGAACTAAACCAGAAATGGATCTCAAAATCAAGGAGGAGGTACAAAAACAGTTAGATGCGGGATTTCTGGCTGTCACCAATTACCCACCATGGGTTGCAAATATTGTTCCTGTACCAAAGCAAGATGGTAAGGTGAGAATATGCATTGATTACCAGGATCTAAACAGAGCAAGTCCGAAAGATGACTTTCCTTTACCTCATATTGATGTACTGGTTGACAACACCACTCAGTTCTCAGTTTTCTCTTTCATGGATGGCTTCTCTGGATACAACCAAATCAAGATGGCACCAGAAGACATGGAAAAGACAATATTCATTACCCCGTGGGGTTCCTTCTGTTACAAGGTGATGCCTTTTGGGTTGAAGAATGCCGGGGCAACGTATCAGCGAGCTATGGTAACACTCTTCCATGACTTGATTCATAAGGAGATTGAGTGTTATGTAGATGATATGATTGCCAAGTCTTGAACAGAAGAAGAGCATCTGGTCAACTTGAACAAGTGCACTTTCGGAGTACGGTCCGGTAAATTAATGGGTTTCATCGTAAGCGAAAAAGGAATTGAGGTTGATCCTGCCAAAATAAAAGCGATACAAGAAATGCCTGTACCAAGAACAAAGAAAGAAGTACGTGGTTTCCTGGGTAGATTGAACTACATTGCACGGTTTATATCTCACCTCACAGCCACTTGTGAACCAATATTTAAGCTGTTAAGAAAAGAACAAGTGGTCAGGTGGAATGACAATTGCCAAAGGGCTTTCGAGAAAATAAAAGAATATTTGCAGGAACATCCAATTCTCATGCCTCCAGTTCCAGGGAGACCATTGATCATGTATTTGACCGTGCTTGAAGGGTCCATGGGTTGTGTTCTCGGCCAACATGAAGAGACGGGTAAGAAGGAGTACGCCATCTACTACTTGAGTAAAAAATTCAATGATTGTGAATCACGATACTCAATGCTTGAAAGGACATGTTGTGCACTTGCATGGGCTGCTAAGCGATTGAGGCAATATATGCTCACTCATACAACCTTGTTAATTTCAAAAATGGACCCTGTCAAGTACATATTTGAGAAACCAGCATTGACCGGACGGGTTGCACGTTGGCAGATGGTGCTGACTGAATATGATATCTGTAACACCCCCAATCTATACCCCCAAATAATAAGGCAGTAAAAGAAAATTCAAAATTTCATCAGAGTATATTTAAATTATCACGGAATAGACCGAGGGGTCACATCAAATTGAAACAAACATATAACACCTGCTCATAAAGACATGTAACAGTGGGGTAGCAATCAACAGAGGAACTCAGTTCCTTACACCCACATTTTCAGATTTAGAATAAAAGCGGAAAATCTAAAACTGAATAACATATATGTATATATCACATGAAAGGTTTATCATACATCAAGTTATACATGCACAAGCCAAAAGATATATATACAGAATCCACAAATAATCACTAACGGCCTCCCTAACTACCCGGTGTCACATATCAGAGTCAGCCGACAAAAGAATGAAGACGCAAAGCTTCACAAAAATACCTCCAGCAAATCTAATCTACAATGCCTCATAGAGCATTATAAAACAACAGAAGGGTGAGAAAAACAACCATAATATAATTGCATACAATTATATATATAACACAAAAATACACAAATATACGATTCTCACCACAACTCACGCCATAATTCAAACACAAGGCATTACAAGGCATAATACATATTTCCATCACCAACACATATCCATATATCAATTTATCCACAAATCCACACATAATCAACCATAAATGATTTATGCAAATGCAAGAGACCGACATAACGACTCTATGCATATGCACATGCGGTACCGACTTCCATTGTTTCTCATCGCTAGTTCACTCAGGAACTCTGCTGGAATCATCGCTCGTTACATCACTGTAACTCCCCGTCAGGCATATGATGTTCCCCCGTCGCTCACATCTCTTTGTATAAGGCACACGACGTTTATGGATCGCTCACACCTCTTTGTATAAGGCACACGACCCAATCGTTCACACCCCACATGGGCACATGATCGTCTTTAATCATCGCTCACACCTCTTTCTATAAGGCACACGACGTTATAGCGAATTCCCTCTGGAATCCAAACCGTCACTCAGGACGTCTCAACAATGCATATCATGATGCTTGGCATACAATGACCCATGACATTTAATATGCACACATAAATACACTCATTTACACCGAGAAAATCACACTTTGTACTTATGCCCAAAACAATGCATTTAATTTCCATACGGCCATAAATCATCACAACCCCATCTAAACACATACATTTACACCATACAACAGCACCTTGCATAATACACATCAATTACGCACAGTTATAACGACAAAAGTCGATGACCGACACTATTCCTAATTTTCTGACATAATTAAATCGGCTAACAATTTCACAATCATCATAATTAGAAAGAACAGCTCAATAGCTACACAACGATACCAAGAATGTAAAAATCGGATAAACGGAACTCAAGTTACGAAAGAAAACGAAAAATGATATTTTGAAGAGCCCCATTTTGCAATTGTCCTGTCCATACGCGTATTGTCCTGTGCCATACGCGTATGAGCAGAGACTCATTTTTCCCAAAGTTCACGTGTAAAAGTCCGTACGCGTAATGCCCAACCTCGTACGCGTATTGCCCTAAAATGCTACAGGTATCATACGCAAATGGGCAGATGGCCGAGTGAAATACCATCTCATACGCGTATTGGCCCATGACTCGCCCTCCATACGCGTATGAACATGCCCCATACGCGTATGACCTGGAAAAACCAGAAAAATTTCTTCTGCATAATTTTACTTACGGGTTCCAATCCAAAACACCCCAAATCTCACCTACACACCAGAAAATTGCCAATACAATGTCTAATAACAAGTATCTATCATGTACTAACAATTATGATTACTAAAAACATGATTTCTAACACATTAAATCAATTTCTAATCAATTTTACCAAAAATGGGTTTTACTAAATATTTCCATTTCAATCCAACAAACATCACAAATACACATACATAATCATACACAAGTATACAATAATTGAGTTTCACACCCTTACCCGATTAAACCGATTCTAGGAGTTGATTTTTCTTGATTTCCCAAGCTTTTCTCACTATTTCTCTTCTTCTTCTCTTTTCTCTCCTTTTTCTTTCTTCTCCCTTTCTTTCTTTCTATTTTTCTCTCTTCTATTCTCTATTTTCTTACTTAATGAAAAATATCCTAAAATGACCAAAATACCCCCACACTCAAATATCTCGCAAATGATCCCAAAACCCGATAAAATATCACAACATTGAAAAATAACATATTATCAGATAAAAGTCAAAAATAAAATAAAATAATCAAACGACTCGATTAAATAAAACTCACATAAAAACTGGGTCGTTACAACTCTCCCCCACTTAGAAATTTTCGTCCTCGAAAATATTACCTGAGACGAACAACTCTGGATACGACTCCCGCATCCGACTCTCCAACTCCCAAGTCAAATTGCCCTCAGCAGCGCCTCCCCACGCCACTTTCACAAGTGCAATATCCTTGCCCCTCAGCCGCTTCACCTCGCGATCCAAATTCTCAATCGGTAATGCCTCGACCGTAAGGTTCTCCCTTACCTCGATCTCATCCATCGGAATCACATGCGACGGATCTGGAACATACTTCCGAAGCTGTGAAACATGAAACACATCGTGCAAATTCGACAGATTCGGCGGCAACGCCACCCTATAAGCCACGGCACCCACTCTCGCAGATATCTGGTAAGAACCAATAAACCGAGAAGTAAGTTTCTTCGATTTCAGTGCACGGCCCACACCTGTTACCGGCGTAACCCTCAGAAATACATGATCGCCCTCTTGGAATTCAAGATCTTTCCATCTCCGATCATGATAACTCTTTTGTCTACTCTGAGAAGCCTTCATTTTCTCCCGAATAAACTTCACTTTCTCCGTCGTCTGTTGCACCAATTCTGGCCCAACCACCGTTCGCTCACCAGATTCGTGCCAACACAACGGTGTCCGACATCTTCATCCATACAATGCTTTAAACGGTGCCATTCCAATACTAGAATGGAAACTGTTATTATACGTAAACTCAATCAAAGCCAGATAACTATCCCACGCACCACCTTGTTCCAAAACACAAGCTCTCAACAAATCTTCCAAAGACTGAATCGTCCTCTCCGTCTGACCATCCGTCTGCAGATGATAAGCCGAACTCAATCTTAATTTAGAACCCAAAGCCTTCTGTAAACTTTCCAAAAATCTCGAGGTAAATCTAGGATCTCGATCAGAAACAATACTCAATGGAACTCCATGCAACTTCACAATCACACTGATGTAAATCTCAACTAACCGCTCCAAAGAGAAACTGATGTCAATCGGAATAAAATGAGCCGACTTAGTCAGCCTATCAACAACCACCTAAATAGCATTATGCCCTCGCTGAGTATTTGGCAACCCCGTTACAAAATCCATGGAAATGCTATCCCACTTCCATTCCGGAATATCCAACGATTGCAACAAACCACTAGGCCTCAGATGTTCCACCTTTGATTTCTAACAAGTCAAACATGCATAAACAAACTGAGCCACATCTCTTTTTAATCCAGACCACCAGAAAATCTTCTTCAAATCTTGGTACATCTTATTCGCTCCCAGATGTATACTTAAATTACTCCGGTGTCCTTCCTCCAAAATCATCCTTTTCAACTCCACGTCGTCCGGAATACAAATCCTACCTCGGAACCTCAAAACACCATTAATATCCACTTGAAAATCACTATTCGTATCTTTTCCTCCAACCAACATCACATCCACAAATTTCACATCCAGCTTTTGCTTCTCACTAACCGTCTTCAGAAAATCATTAGTAATCGTTAGCATACCAAGTCTAACGCTATCCGACGTCACTTCACAAACCAAACTCAAGTCTCTAAACGATTCCAAAAGTTCCCACTCCTTAACCATTAAAGGAGACATATGTAACGATTTCCGGTTCAATGCATCGGCAACCACATTAGCTTTACCAGGATGGTAATTCAAGCCAAAGTCGTAGTCCTTCAAGAATTTCAACCATCTACGTTGCCTCATATTAAGCTCTTTCTGATCAAACAAGTATTTCAAACTTTTATGATCACTAAAGACTTCAAACCTTGCACCGTAGAGATAATGCCTCCAGATCTTCAACACAAAAACCACAGCCGCTAACTCAAGATCATGAGTAGGATAATTTTTCTCATGAACTCTTAACTGCCTTGAAGCATAAGCCACCACCTTACCTTCTTGCATCAGAACACCACCTAGACCAATCAAAGAAGCATCACAGTAAACCATAAATGGTTCAATAGGATTCGGCAAAATCAAAATCGGAGCTGTCGTCAATCTTCTCTTCAGCTCATTAAAACTTTCCTCGCACCGAATATCCCAAATGAACGCTTGCCCTTTACAAGTCAACTGGGTCAAAGGAAGCGCTAGTTTGAAAAAACCTTCAATGAACCTGCGATAATAACCAGCCAAACCCAAAAAGCTTCGAATTTTAGTAACGGATCTCGGAGCCTCCCATTGTAGAACTGCTTCTACTTTAGATGGATCCACAGCAATACCATTACCTGAAATTACGTGTCCCAGAAAACTCACTTCCGACAACCAGAATTCACACTTGGACAATTTGGCAAAACGCTTCCTTTCCTTCAAAACCTGCAAAACAATACGCAAATGCTCTGCATGCTCCTCCCGAGACTTAGAATAAATTAAAATGTCATCAATAAACACCACGACAAATCGATCCAGATGCTCGTGAAAAATAAGATTCATGTATTCCATAAACACACCTGGCGCATTAGAAACCCCAAACGGCATCACAGAATATTCATAATGACCGTATCGCGTCCTAAAAGCCGTCTTCTATATGTCTTCCTCCTTCACCCTTATCTGATGATACCCTGACCTCAAGTCAATCTTACTGAACACACACGCACCAACTAACTGATCCATCAGATCATCAATCCTTGGAAGAGGATACTTATTCTTGATCGTCACCTTATTCAATTGGCAATAATCAATACATAATCGCATACGTCCATCCTTCTTTTTCACCAATAAAACTGGAGCACCCTAAGGCGAAACACTTGGCCTCACAAACCTCTTCTCCAACAACTCATTCAATTGTTTCTTTAACTCCACCAACTCAGATGCCGACATACGATAAGGTGCCATAGAAACAGGTCTAGTACCAGGAATTAGATCTATAGAAAACTCCACCTCTCTCTCTGGCGGTAAGTCCTAAATATCCTCAGGAAACACTTCCAAAAATTCACACACAACAGGAAACACATCAAGTGAAACTTGAATATCCACAGTCAACGATGCAAACAAACCAAACAACTGAGCTTCCTCCGCCAAAAGTTTCTTCAACTCTTTGGTAGATAAGAAACTCGAGTCTTCATCTTCCTCAAGAGAAGGAAACCTTACCATCTTATGATAACAATCAATGTGAACCCGATTGAATTGTAACCAATTCATACCCAGGACCACATCTAAACCCTCCAACGGTAAACACACCAAATCTATCTCAAAGTCTTTACCATAAATGGTCAAAGGACATCTTAGACAAACCAAGGAAGTAGTTACTGACCCTGTTGTTGGAGTATCAATAACCATCTCACCACCCATCACAGACAACATAAGACTCAAACGCTTCGCGCACTCAGATGAAATAAACGAATGAGTCGCTCCAGTATCAATAATAGCAATCAAAGGAGTACTATTAATAAAACAAGTACCTCTGATCAGACGATCTGCACTCGAAGTCTGAGTTCCCGACAATGCAAACACTTTCCCACTAGCTGGAGCTTGCTTCGGTTTCGGACACTTTGTACTAACATGTCCCAGCTCACCACAATTAAAGCACTTCACCACGTTCTTCTTACAATCAGCTGCAATGTGTCCTATACCTCCACAGTTAGAACACTTTCTAAAATCTTTCCTGCACTCAAACTGACGATGCCCCACTTCACCACACCTATAACATCTCATAGGACCAGACATTCCTCCTCCACTTGACCTTTTCTCAAAATTCCCTCTTTGTTTACCTTTATCAGCTGGTGTCGCATACGGACCACCACAGAACTGTTGTTTCCCTTTCCTCTCGCTCACACTCTTGTAATGAGTAGAACGAGCCTTACTGTCCTCTTCATAAATTCTACAACAATCTACCAAATCAGAAAACCTCCAAATCCTTTGGTATCCAATTGCCTGCTTTATCTCAGGACGCAAGCCATTCTCAAACTTTACACACTTAGAGAATTCCGCGGTCGCCTCAGGATAATGAGGATAAAACTGCACAAGTTCCACAAACTTAGCAGTATAATCAACTACAGACATATTACCTTGTTTTAGTTCCAAGAACTCAATCTCCTTCTTTCCTCTTACATCTTCCAGAAAATACCTCCTCAGAAACTCCGTACTAAACACAGCCCATGTAATTTCCTCCTCCGCAGCTTCCAACACACACCGAGTACTAACCCACCAGTCATCAGCTTCTTCCAATAACATGTGAGTACCCAGTCTTACCTTCTGGTCCTCCTCACAATCCATCACTCGAAAAATCCTTTCAATCTCTTTCAGCCAAATCTGTGCATCATCCGGATCATATATTCCTTTGAAGACAGGCGGTTTGTTCTTCCTGAACTCATCATTACCAGCAGCATGAGGTGCACCCTGTACAGCACGAGCCATAGCTTGCATACCCGCAGCCAAAGCAGCGTCGCTCCTACCAGCCATATTCTGTTCATTTCCAATAACAGAAACTATGGTTAAACAAACAACTCATCCAACCACAACGACCAACAAGGACTGACACAACTGACACGGACTGACACAAACTGGCTCTGATACCACTTAATGTAACACCCCCAATCTATACCCCCAAATAATAAGGCAGTAAAAGAAAATTCAAAATTTTGTCAGAGTATATTTAAATTATCATGGCATAGACCGAGGGGTCACATCAAATTGAAACAAATATACAACACCTGCTCATAAAGACATGCAACAGTGGGGTAGCAATCAACAGAGGAACTCAGTTCCTTACACCCACATTTTCAGATTTAGAATAAAAGCGGAAAATCTAAAACTGAATAACATATATGTATATATCACATGAAAGGTTTGTCATACATCAAGTTATACATGCACAAGCCAAAAGATATATATACATAATCCACAAATAATCACTAACGGCCTCCCTAACTACCCGGTGTCACATATCAGAGCCGACCGAAAAAAGAATGAAGACACAAAGCTTCACAAAAATACCTCCAACAAATCTAATCTGCAATGCCTCATAGAGCATTATAAAACAGCAGAATGGTGAGAAAAACAACCATAATATAATTGCATACAATTATATATATAACACAAAAATACACAAATATACGATTCTCACCACAACTCACGCGATAATTCAAACACAAGGCATTACAAGGCATAATACATATTTCCATCACCAACACATATCCATATATCAATTTATCCACAAATCCACACATAATAAACCATAAATGATTTATGCAAATGCAAGAGACCGACATAACGACTCTATGCATATGCACATGCGGTACCGAATTCCATTGTTTCTCATCGCTAGTTCACTCAGGAACTCTGCTAGAATCATCGCTCGTTACATCATTGTAACTCCCCGTCGGGCATACGATGTTCCCCCGTTGCTCACACCTCTTTGTATAAGGCACACGATGTTTATGGATCGCTCACACCTCTTTGTATAAGGCACACGACCCGATCGCTCACACCCCACATGGGCACACGATCGTCTATAATCATCGCTCACACCTCTTTGTATAAGACACACGACGTTATAGCGAATTCCCTCTGGAATCCAAACCGTCACTCAGGACGTCTCAACAATGCATATCATGATGCTTGGCATACAATGACCCATGACATTTAATATGCACACATAAATACACTCATTTACACCGACAAAATCACACTTTGCACTTATGCCCAAAACAATGTATTTAATTTCCATACGGCCACAAATCATCACAACCCCATCTAAACACATACATTTACACCATACAACAGCACCTTGCATAATACACATCAATTACGCACAGTTATACGACAAAAGTCAACGACCGACACTATTCCCGATTTTCCGACATAATTAAATCGGCTAACAATTTCACAATCATCATAATTAGAAAGAACAGCTCAATAGCTACACAACGATACCAAGAATGTAAAAATCGGATAAACGGAACTCAAGTTACGAAAGAAAACGAAAAACGATATTTTGAAGAGTCCCATTTTGCAATTGTCCTGTCTATACGCGTATTGCCCTGTGCCATACGCGTATGAGCAGAGACTCATTTTTCCCAAAGTTCACGTGTAAAAGTCCGTACGCGTATTGCCCTAAAATTCTACGCGTATCATACGCAAATGGGCAGATGGCCGAGTGAAATACCATCTCATACGCGTATTAGCCCATGACTCGCCCTCCATACGCGTATTGCCAAGGTCCATACGCGTATGAACATGCCCCATACGCGTATGACCTGGAAAAACCAGAAAAATTTCTTCTGCATAATTTTGCTTACGGGTTCCAATCCAAAACACCCCAAATCTCACCTACACACCAGAAAATTGCCAATACAATGTCCAATAACAAGTATCTATCATGTACTAACAATTATGAATACTAAAAACATGATTTCTAACACATTAAATCAATTTCTAATCAATTTTACCAAAAATGGGTTTTACTAAATATTTCCATTTCAATCCAACAAACATCACAAATACACATACATAATCATACACAAGTATACAATAATTGAGTTTCGCACCCTTACCCGATTAAACCGATTCTAGGAGTTGATTTTTCTTTATTTCCCAAGCTTTTCTCACTATTTCTCTTCTTCTTCTCTTTTCTCTCCTTTTTCTTTCTTCTCCCTTTCTTTCTTTCTATTTTCTCTCTTCTATTTTTTATTTTCTTACTTAATGAAAAATATCCTAAAATGACCAAAATACCCCCACACTCAAATATCTCGCAAACGATCCCAAAACCCGATAAAATATCACAACATTGAAAAATAACATATTATCAGATAAAATTCAAAAATAAAATAAAATAATAATAAAATAATCAAACGACTCGATTAAATAAAACTCACACAAAAACTGGGTCGTTACAATATCCAGTATACTTCTCAGAAAGCCATCAAAGGAAGTATCCTGTCAGACTATCTTGCGCAACAGCCAATTGATGATTACCAACTCGTGAAGTTTTGTTAGACGATGGCTATGGATCTAGAAGGGGGGTTGAATAGATCCCTTGAGTTTTACACGCAAATGGACTACAAAATTCTGTTTTAAAAAATTTGTTTAGCGGAAGCTACCACTGGATAGAACGTCTATAATGAACCTTCTACCGAAAGGATCGGATATGCGCAAATATATTATGGATGAGTACGAAAGAGAAAAAATTCAGTTCTGAATATTACACTTATAAACGCAGACAACAAATTATCACTTGCTTAATGTTTATACCGATCCAATGAGGTTAATTGATAAGCAATTTAAAGCAATGTGTTCGAATTTTGCTTGGAAACAAATTATCAAACACGTAGTGTGCGTAAACACACTATGTGCAGAATTTTTATGGAGAATAATGTGCAGCTGCTCCAAAACACAATTCAATGAATTGTATCGATTTAACAAAACAGTTTATCAGCGTACAATTATTCTACGACAGAAATTACGATAGTTTGCTACGTCACAAAATCGAACAATACTGAAATGTAAAAGAGTTAAGGGAAAGAGAGAGAACACCCGAGATTTGATTAGGAAGTTCCCCAATCGTCCTCGCTTTGGGTACGTCTGCCCCCAATTCCGCAAAAGGAATTGAGATATATATATATATATATATATATATATATATATATATATATATATATATATATATATATATATATGTAGTTGTTGCAATTTGTTTATTACAAGAGAAAACTATGAACATTCAAACCCCGAACGTCTTCGATCTTTGATGCAGAATTTTCTCTTCCCTTGATTCAAGATGAATCAAGTGCTCCGAATATGGATGATTCAATTACCGTCCCACGCTACTAAACCGAAAGAAAACTCCGTTCTTCAGTTACCTTCACTCGGTCAATTGAAATCTTCCAAGAATTCGAACCCAAACCTTCTTCTACGATCCTCTGATTACAGCTACTAAACCGAAACAGTTGCGCCAATTTCCGGTTACCTTCGCCCAGCTGAATCCCTGTAGAAAGAACAGTTTGTACAAAAACCCCCCAAAATCTCCTCGATTCTTGGAGGACAAACCCAACTGGTTTGATTCAAGAAACACCTGCCAAACTCTCAACCCAGAAGATGAAGATCACACTTCCTAAATTCTGAACGTTATCACTTCGATCAATGGGCGACACAAACAAAACTGATTATGTGTGATTGTTTGTTTACACAATGAAGAAGATGAAGATGAAGAGAGAACTAACATATATTTTTCACGTTTCTTGTTGTGTATGAAAAATGAAGACTCAAAACTATTTATATCAAAAAATATGACCAAAAGAAATAACAGGAAATAACAAAAACGAAATTAAGTGAAAAAGTGCAAAAAACAAAGTCATGCGTCTACCTCTGGAGTCTATGCGTCGACGCATAGAATGGCAATTTTGAGTTCTCAGGTTTATGCGCTTACCCGTGACTTCTGGGGGTCAGCGCATGATTTCTGAGGTCAGCGCGTAATTTCTAAGGTCAGCGCATGAAGGCAAATTTTTCAAGAAATTTCATTTTTTGAATTGTTTTCACCAGACCAAAGTCAAACATACATGCTAGACACTACTAAATCACTTGTGGACCTTTATTTTTGGGGAGAACAAGATCCTATGCATCTAGACACATGACCAATAACGATAAGACGCTATATGCCCGACACGTGAAGTGATACCGTCCAAATTACAATCTAATGCGTTTGTTGACATCATTAAAACAAGATAGCTAGAAGGATATCCCTCACAAGTTTGATTTCCCTGATGAGGACATCATGTTTCTCAAAGTTAAAGACTGCGAGGAACCACTCCCGGATGAGGGGCTAGACCCTGAATCCAAATGGAGTTTGATGTTTGATGAGGCCGTCAACATGAATGGATGCGGAGTTGGAGCAGTTCTTATCAAGCCATAAGGTGTTCATATGCCTTTCACTGCCCGAGTAACTTTCGGATGCACCAACAATAAAGCAGAATATGAAGCTTGTATAATGGGGATCGAGGAGGCGATTAATTTGCGAATTAAGACCCTCGATATCTTCGGTGATTCAGCTTTGGTGATCAATCAGATTAATGGAGATTGGCACACTCATCAACCAAACTTGATTCCTTACAGAGACTATGCGAGGAGGATATTGACTTTCTTTACAACAGTGAAGTTGTACCATATTCCTCGAGACGAGAATAAGTTTGCTGATGCCTTGACCACATTGTCTTCTATGATCAAAGTGCAGAGGTGGAATCATGTACCCAAGATTGAGGTGTCTCGTCTTCACAGGCCTGCACATGTATTTGTCGTTAACGCAGTGTCTGATGATAAGTCGTGGTTTCATGATATCAAATGCTTCTCGAAGAGTCAAGAATACCCGCCTGGGGCATCTACCAATGATAAAAAGACTCTGAGGAGGTTGGCTGGTAGTTTCTTCTTGAATAAGGATTTGCTGTACAAACGAAACTTCGACATGGTTTTGCTCAGATGCGTAGATAGACACGAAGCAAACATGTTGATGCAAGAAGTGCATGAAGGCTCTTTCGGTACCCATGCCGGAGGACGTGCAATGGCAAAGAAATTATTGAGATCGGGGTAATATTGGATAACTATGGATGCAGACTGTTGTTCATACGCCCGCAAATGCCACAAATGTCAGATCTATGCAGATAAAGTGCATGTACCTCTGAATCCGTTGAATGTCATGTCTTCTCCTTGGCCTTTTGCAATGTGGGGCATTGATATGATCGGAAAGATTGAGCCAACTGCTTCCAACGGCCATCGCTTCATTTTGGTCGCTATTGATTACTTTACCAAATGGGTGGAAGCAGCGTCTTATGCTAATGTCACCAAGCAGGTGGTAGCCAGATTTCTGAAGAGAGATATCATCTGTCGCTATGGAGTGCCCGAAAGGATCATTACTGATAATGGTTCTAATCTCAACAATAAAATGATGGCAGAGTTATGTCGGGACTTCAAAATAGAGCATCACAATTCTTCGTCGTACCGTCCAAAGATGAATGGCGCTGTTGAAGCGGCCAACAAGAATATCAAGAAGATTGTGCAAAAGATGGTGGTGACCTACAAAGATTGGCATGAGATGTTACTGTTTGCCTTGCATGGGTACCGAACAGCAGTAAAGACATCTACTAGGGCAACGCTGTTCTCACTTGTGTATGGTATGGAGGCAGTCCTACCAGTTGAAGTTGAGATTCCCTCACTGAGGGTTATGATGGATGTCAAGTTGGACGAGGCAGAATGGGTTCGCACCCGATTCAATGAGCAGAGCTTACTTGAGGAAAAGAGACTAGCAGCTATTTGCCATGGTCAATTGTATCAGCGAAGGATGAAGCGAGCATTTGACCAGAAAGTATGACCTCGGGAGTATCAAGTTGGTGAATTGGTACTTAAAAGGATCCATCCTCCAAATACAGATCACAGGGGAAAATGGACACCGAACTATGAAGGTCCATTTGTGGTTAAAAAGGTTTTCTCTGGCGGAGCCTTAAAGATTGCCACCATGGATGGTGAAGATTTTCCATCCCCTGTCAACTCAGACGTAGTCAAAAAATACTTCGCATAAATAGACCCGCTGGACGGAAAAAAAAGAAGAAAAAGTCCAGGCAAAAAAGGGCATCCCGGCGAACCATAAAAACAAAATAAAAAGGTTCGGGCAAAAATTAGGGATATAAAAATAAAAAAATATGTACACCCGGTGAGTTGAAAATCCGCAAGGGCAACTCAGGCAAGAAAGGGTATCCCGGTGGATCGAAAACCCGAAAAGGGCAATCCACGCAAAAGAGGGATTAAGCAAAGACCGTGTTCTGAGTCATCTGTACTACTTCATCGTTTCACTCAAACTGGCAATCTCCAAAGGATAAGAATCAGTCCAATCATCCTCTTCAGAAAGCGAAGATAATCGGAAAGTCTTGAGGACATAATGGTTATAGCAGAATTGAAACTCAGTGAAAGGCAGTTTTCACATTGCCATTAGGATAGTTTCTTTTCTCAATTTTCAGCGATCACCTCTTTCCAGGGATTGCTTCTTGATGTACTTGCCTATTCTGGGCATTTCAATCAATAAAGTTGGTTATTCAGTTAAAAAGCTTCTTATTTGTTTTCATTTTACTGTTTTGTTTGCAAAAACGTCCGAATTTTTGATAAAAAAACATTGCATTGTTGAAAACGTTGAGGCTTTACAATAACATGCATAAGGAAAACATTTAAAATTGCTTTGAATGTTGATTAGTGTCGCTCCCGGGATTTTCATCCAAGTACAAACGCGAAAGTGGCACCGAAACAGAGTCGCCAGCAATGTGTATTTATCCCAAGAGAGGGAAAGGAAACACCGCGTAAACCTGAGAGAAAGGAAAAGCATGGTCTTGTGACCAAGGGAAATGGGTTCGGGAGTCGGTTACGCGAGAGGAAGGTATTAGCACCCCCTCGCGTCCATCGTACCCGATGGGATCCACGCTTGCTTGTCTCAATCAAAGGGTGATGGAAAAGAATATTGGAAAAGGAACGAAAAGAGAACCGGAAAAGGAACGAGAAACAAATGTAGGGAAAATAAAAGAAGTGCTCGCATGGGCCCTACCCCACTGCCTACGTATCTCATCGGGAACATGAGAATCAGAGCGACGTAGTTCCCCTCACTAGGGGTGGATTATTTGCATTTTTTAAGGAACGGCTAACGTTCTAGCTCAGGTGTTGCAGGCTCGCTGGTCCGAGTGCGTTACCATCTTGCAAGAGAACGAGTAGAAGCGCGTTCGTGCGTTGAGAATGAATGAGATGAGAAAAGAATTCCCGAAGGAAAGACGTTATTGTTGGTTTTTGTCTTTTAAGAGTCTTTTCATTTGTTTGCATATGACAGTGTATCTGGATCTTAGTCATTGGAATGTGTACCTTCTCACATTCCAAGATGGAATGGGTAAGAAAGCACACTAAGGGTGAAGAAGACCCTCACACTTAGTTCCAATTATCAAGGTTCAAACACACTAGCATACTTGTGTTTATTAAGTGTTTTGTTGATTATGAAGTGAAGAAGTGTTTTTTATTATTTGCACCTTCAACAAGTATTGCATTTAAGTCCCTCATACAAGATCAAATGTTTAACACATTGACCCAAGATGGGCTATATGCTACACATTCTAAGATTACAAGAGAAGACCCCTTATAATCTTTTCTTTATATGAAAGGCCTAAATGCAATAAATGCCTACCTTTATTATATGTTTTGAATTTTCTTTGAGATGAGAAGATGAAAGACTCAAGAGAAGGTAAAGGTAAAATCTATATGGACTAAGACTCAATCCTAATTGATTAGTTAAGGGAGTGATCCTAAAGTTTGTGAGGTATCAACCTAAAGTCTAAAGAAAGAATGAATTAAACAATTCACTTCTAAAGTAGAAGATGAATTGTAATTCACAAAGGGAAAGTGATGAGTTATTAAAAGAAAGCACATAAGTGCTTAACAAAACACAAAATGGAATTATAAAAGAGAAAGGATGGAAGTTGAATGTGGATTCCTTATCCACACTCAATTGAAACTTACCGAAGCCCCTACATGGTTAGTAAACATGTATAAGAAGTATAAGAAGTAAAAGAACATGTAATGCATCATAAAACTCAAAAGAATTAAATGAGAAAACAAATCCTAGAACCACAACCAGAATGGGCATCATATGGACAACAAGTGAATATCATCATACAAGTGCAAGTGAACAAGCAACCATCATCACCCATTAGCATTTAAACATGTTACAAGAAGAAGGGGTAGATGAAAGATGGAAAGAAATGAAGAGGACATGCATAAATGGAACATGTAAATCAACAACCAGAATTGAAACTAAATGGAAAATGATTTATAAACATCTCAAAAGTATTTATGAATCAACTTCAAGACATTCAAGAAGTAATATAAGAAGAATTGAAATGAAAGTTCAAAGAGAAAGTGCAAACAATACATGTTAATGATGCACAAAGTTCAAATTGAAATGAACATGTAAAGATGACCTATAATGTGTATCAAAGACCTATAATATCATATGAATGGCTCCTAACATATGCAAATGCTCATACAAATATGCACAAAAGAATTCATGCAAACATGCACTAAAGTTAAAATGACATGACATGTATTATACTTCCAATGTAATGCATCAAACAAAGACCAAATGGTCTCATGAAAATTATGAAGACATGGTATTGGAGTGCCTAGGTCAGAAATGCATCATACATCAAGATAGCATGTAAAAATTCAAAGCAAAAATGACTTCAAACAAAGCAATTAGGTCAAATTGAAACATCATGCAAAGTGGTACAAATATAGGCATCAAGACATGTAATAAAGTGACCTAAAAAATCAAACAAAAATCATATAACATGCTTCAATGTATTAGTGAATCAATGCAAAAAGAATCATGTCAAAACAGTTGGTAATGAGCAAGAACAAAATTAAACAAATTCAAGTATCACAATTAGAAAGCACACAAATGGAAATTCAAAGAAAATTATGGAACAGGGGTAAAAATGTCATAAAATCATGAGATAAAAATGTCAAAAATTTTCTAAATGTCTTGAGAATGTTCATGAATTTTTGTAAAATTTTCTTATGTAATTTTGAAATTTTAAAAATTAGAAATGAAATGTGCACAAAACAAATAAAAATAAAAGAAATGAAATGAGAGAGGGAGGTGCAAGCATAGCAAATATTCAGTTCTACATGTTTGGGCTTTGGAAATGAGAGGTGCAAATAGTAATTTGGCTTAAGTCCAATTACGTGCAGAACACACTAACAAGCTTACACTCTCAGTCAACAAAATGTCAAAGCAATAATCGTCATTGGATTAAGTCTGGTCAACCAAATAGTCAAAGTAGTCATAATCAACACACACGCGCGAGGGAACACATTCATTAACATGCACTGCACCACACGTTGCATAAGTGAATTCAGAAAATAGGCACGTGAGATGCATGCTCCTTTTAATGCGCTGGCAATGTTTCACGCGTTGGATCAACAAGATCAAACGGCTGTAATTCCAACTGGCAAGAAAAACCCTAGAATGAAGCTACCGGCCGGAGAGGGACCTCCGGTCACCTTCTCCGGCGAGAACCACCACCTGCAACTCTCACATCTCACAAAAATCCACAAATATGGTACCAAATTGAAGCTGAGCTTATGTAGGTTAAGAATTCACTCCCAAAAACAGCATGTCATGCACTCATAGCAAGAACAGAGGAGATGAATTTGTGCCCTAAGTTTTGCAACTACGCCTTTAAAAGGCCTATCAACTAGCCGGAGTTAGGAATGCTCCTATTGAGCTGAAACCAACAAGAAACAAGTGATAATGAAGAGAAAACGTGCAATCAAAGTTCAAGAACTCAAACCTGAAGTTGATGAAGCTTTGAGTACACAAGAATACCAGAGGAAACTGCTCCTTCCTTGAGCTTCACTTGGCCAAATAAAGGCTTTCAACTTTTGAAAAATGATGATGGATATGGATTTGCAGTGATGCTAAACTTGCAGAAATGGAGTTGCTCTAGTTGTTCTTGATTCAACCACACCAAAACAATGAGCAATGAAAGCACAATGGAGTTGAGATCGTGGAGAAGAAAATGAGCAAAATCAGAGAGAGTGAGAGAAAAATTCTGAAGTGAGTGAGAGAAATGAGTGTTGTTATGAGAAATGTGAGTGAGATTTGATTTTATAGTGTGAGTTAGAAGTGAACCATAGGTGGTTAAGTGAGTGAGTTGTGGTGAGTTATCATGGTTAAAGTGAGTCCATCCTAACTAACTGAGTCAAGTTAGTTAGGGGACGAGTTATCAATGGCTGTGCTAAGGTGAGGTGGATGTTTAGAGTGTTATGGTGGAGATTAATTGAATAAAGAAAACTCATATATGCTGCAACAACATAAACTTGTTCTACAAGCTTTCTCCTTCCATTTCCATGTATAGTGAGGCACGTGATGTGGTGTTCATGAAAAGTGTTTGGTTTAAAAGGGCAATGGATGCACGTGCAAGCTTGGTAATAACAACATCAACAACATTTGTTTTTTCTGGTTTTTTATGGCAGTTTGGAACAATGGAGATATGGTGGTTTTGGTGATGATTTTGTCTCTACCCAATGGGTGGTTTGATGTGTTTTTGAGGTCATTGGAAAGAAGAATCATAATAGAACAACTTTGGTATGAGAAATGAATTGAATTGAGGCTTGGAATAGGTTGAAAAAAGGATTGGAACACACAAATTTGGAACTGATATAAGGGCGTGGCATATGGTCGTTTGACAAAGTAACATGGCACTTAGGTTTTCAGCATGATCATAGTAAATTGGACCCATCATAACTTCTCAACCTTTGATCAAATGAAAAAATCATAAACACCACTTTTGAAGATCTCACATAGAGGAACAACTTTCATGTTGAAAGATTTTTCATTTGAGGCCTCTAACCATGAGTAATTGATCAATACATTTGGCCCACCATGTGTTTGTGAAAATGACTGCGCGCGTGCCCTGAAAATCTTGGTCATGACCTAGTTTTGAACCTACTTTGCTCAAACTTTGATCAATCATATCTCCCTCATTTTTTATCCAATGGAGATGTTCCACACATGGATTTGAAGCTTAAAGCAAGGCCTTTCATTGAGGCAGAGTGGAATTTTCATTTGGTACTCCAAATTTGAATGGCCTTGGTTCAAATTCTGATGCAAAATGGCCAAAACTTGCTATTTTTAGTAACCCTTCCTCTTCCAAAAATGGCAACTTTCCACATCTTGATTTTTTCATGATTCCTTTGGAGTTTCTTGATCAAATTTTGTACATTGGACATGTGTAACATGAATTTCATGAATTTGGCCTCAAAAAGTCAAGAGTTGACTTTTTCCTCTGATTATTTGACTTGGCCCCAAATTCCCTGATTTTTTATCTTTCTTCCAATTGAAACACTTCCAAAACCAATTGAGAGGCACTTTTCCATACACATACACTTAAGAACATGTAGAATATCATGACAACAAGCTTTGTCCAAAAAATCAGAGATATCCTGATTTTATTAGAAACCCTAATTTTGACCCTCTCTGGTTAGGAGGAAATTGCACATCTTCCAAATCCAAATTCCTCAGAGTATGTTGTGTATCCTCTTAAAGGATGATGAGAAATGCCACTTGAGGATGATTTTGAATCAATGAGCTATCTCTTTTGAGGGTTTTCCTTCAATTTTTGAACCTCTTGCATAGTGAAAGATGTAGTGCTTCAATCCCCCCTTGGATTTCACTTCCTTGAGGTTTTGGAAGATCAATTGAGATAGTATGAGACATGAGAGACCTCTTGGCTTGTCTTGAGGGCACTTGATTGACCTTTTGTGCTTTGAATGATTCCTTGATTGTCCACCTTCCACCTGATCATATGCCCTGATGGTAAGAAGGATGCCATGCTTCATTTTTCTATGTTAAATGCAATGTAATGTTAATGAGATGGATATGATATGATAAATGATAATGCTATGCTATGATGCCAAAAGGGGAGAGCAAATTTTGGGGTATTACAGCTGCCCCTATTCAAGCGCTGTAGACCTGAATGCCTGAAAGCAATTGCTTTCGGACTTTCAAGGTATATAGTGATTGAATACCAAATATAACCAAAAATTTGCTCTGGATGGTGAGAAAGAAAAGGGATATAAACCCAACGAGACTGCTGGATTGAATCCTCGATGAAACGTCGGAGAGATCTGTCTTTTGAACGATGCCAGACGACTACTGGCTTGCCACGCTGATGGTGGACTTTAATACTGTCTTTTATGCAATTCCAGACGACTACTGGCCTGCCACACTACTGGTGGACTTTGGAAATGTCTTTTGAACGACGCCAGACGACTAATGGCTTGCCACACTACTGGTGGACTTTAATAATGTCTTTTATGCAATTCCAGACGACTACTGGCCTGCCACACTACTGGTGGACTTTGATAATGTCTTTTATGCAATTCCAGACGACTACTGGCCTGCCACACTACTGGTGGACTTTGATAATGTCTTTTATGCAATTCCAGACGACTACTGGCCTGCCACACTACTGGTGGACTTTGATAATGTCTTTTATGCAATTCCAGACGACTACTGGCCTGCCACGCTACTGGTGGACTTTGCAGCTTCGTGCCACCCGAAGATGGACTTCTGCCAATCCACTGTTGGACTTTTGCCACCCGAAGACGGACTTTTGCCAATCCACTGTTGGACTTTTGCCACCCGAAGACGGACTTTTACCAATCCACTGTTGGACTTTTGCCACCCGAAGACGGACTTTTGCCAATCCACTGTTGGACTTTTGCCACCCGAAGACGGACTTTTGCCAATCCACTGTTGGACTTTTGCCACCCGAAGACGGACTTTTGCCAATCCACTGTTGGACTTTTAGCTGCTTTGCCACCTGAAGATGGACTTTTGCCAATCCACTGTTGGACTTTTGCCACCCGAAGACGGACTTTTACCAATCCACTGTTGGACTTTTGCCACCCGAAGACGGACTTTTGCCAATCCACTGTTGGACTTTTGCCACCCGAAGACGGACTTTTGCCAATCCACTGTTGGACTTTTAGAATTTTAAAATCGAATTACTCTCTGCCTCTGCGCCAGACATCTCTGCCGACTCTGCTGAGGAACCACAATCAATGATTTAATCTCGGAGACTCCTAAAAGGATAATATCTCTGCTGGCGAATGGATGAACAATCTGTCTGCTTCGAATTGTCAAGCTTGCCAAAAATAAATTGGACTTTAAGATATGAGGGAATGACGACTCTGCCAGGAATTATTCCATCTGTTTGGGGGAACGAATTCTGGTCACAGCGATTCCGCTGGGGATGAGAATTTTTAAATGACGTCCTGCTGGGGAAATGAGCCATTAAAACTCTGCTTGGGGATTTATTCAACCCAAGATCCTTTATAGGGATTATTAACCTTCTGACCCGGCTGGGGAAAGGCTGTACCATCCTTGTTGAGGAACAGATTCTGTCGATCTGATAAACCTCTGCGGAGAGAACAATAACTCAGCTGGAAGTTGCTGACAAGATTCGATGCTGACCTCTGTGGGGATACCATGACCAGAGATACGATCTTGCTGGGTATCAGGGCTACTCTGCCAGGGATATGCAAATCCTGGTTAGAACATTCCACTGCAACTTGCTAGAAAGAGTCCTTAGAGATCTGTTGGGGAAACCCAAAGCAAATCCACAGTAGTCTGCTGAAGAATATGACTGTCGAGCTTAGGATAAGTACCACAATGCACCATGTTAGGCGAGCTTCCCTTTAGACAATTCCGTTAGGGATGACGGGTTTATAACAAACTCTGCTGGAGAAAACTGCTTTAAAGCGTCTCGTGTTGGGGAATGCCTTTTGAGAGGATTTTACAGAAGACCAACTGTCCTCAAACTCTACTGGGGATGATCAACACTTCATGCTGGGGAACCAAACAATTTGTCCCCGAAGAGGATGTCATAAGAGGATCTTACAGAAGATTTAGCTTCTTCAAACTCCTGCGACTTCGCTGGGGATAATGACCATCAAACTCTACTGGGGGGTGATCAACACTTCATGCTGGGGAAACAACATGCCCCATGCTTAAGAAAACCAACAATTTGTCCCCGAAGCGGATGTCATAAGAGGATTTTACAGAAGATCTAGCCTCTTCCAACTCTTGTGACTTCGCTGGGGATAATGACCATCAGTTTCGGTGTCGACGAGACCACCCTTTTGGGGAACCTGTGACCGTTATCGACACAGAAAAGCTTGTAGTTGTTGGAAGTACTGAATGAGAGAATCGACTTAATAAGATACAACGGTACCCAGTTGAACTTAATTCACTGAGATCGACCCGATGAACGTCGATCTCCTTACCCATAATTGCCCCAGTCTTCTGCATGGAAGTAAGTGATTACTCGTCTAGAAGACATGATTCCGTGATCTCG
Source organism: Lathyrus tuberosus (assembly GCA_022829125.1). Taxonomy (NCBI): domain Eukaryota; kingdom Viridiplantae; phylum Streptophyta; class Magnoliopsida; order Fabales; family Fabaceae; genus Lathyrus; species Lathyrus tuberosus. Next base: position 4,491,507 of record JALAZF010000430.1, on the reverse strand, counting down.
CAAAGGCTTCAATTTTGCCTTTGAGCCTAGTATGAGGCTGCTACCTACAAGCAAAGGATATGCACGTATACCCCGTGCGAGATATGACTTCTGCAACTGAGAAAATCTAACTCTGAATCACCACTTGTTGGGGAGAAAGGTTTGCATGCAATCTCTTGCTGGAGAACATTATTAATGAAGCCTACTGAAGACGGGGACCAAAAATGCCTTGGGTTGGAATGCCCCTTAGTTTCACTCCTTTTGGCTGATTGACTGCATATGCGTGACCAACTGTTTTTCTTCACTTGTCCCAAACCAACATGGTCCACCGGAAGAAATTGTCCCAAGAGGATTTTACAGAAGACTTGACATCCAAAACGCTTCAATGTCTTCAAACTCTCGTAGAGATTCGTTGGATCTCGCCGTAACTGCCCCAGACCGCATGGATTACTTAGAAGAAGTCATCGCATGAGGATTTTATAGAAGACTTGGCAAGCTCAATGCTTCAGTGTCTTCAAACTCTTGTAGAGATTCGTTGGATCTCGACGTAACTTCCCCAGACCGTATGGACTACAGAGGAATTCGCCTTGAAAAGAGTCATGAACAATCTCATACCACCGTGGGATATTCTGTCCCAGTATTCTGAACTCTGGATAGGCTGATTAGTCGTTTGGATGGACTAACTTCTCGTGCTCTTGGTATAGCTTGCCCCAGTATGAACCTTGAAGTGGTTTTGCCCCTGACTACTGATCTTCGAAGGAAAACAAAAAATGCTTGCATTTGTAGGGATTTGAATCTCGCAATAATTGCCCCAGTTTGGTTGAACTTTGAAGAGATTTCTCGACGTGATTGGCTCAGATGAGCTACACCTTAAAGAGATGGTTCGACGTGATTGCCCCAGATCGACTACGTCTTAGCACAACTTGTTGGGAAAGCCCCTGCCCAACAAAGTTTCCTGAGGAAGTACCATTGGATATGGCTGCCCTTCGGGAGTTTCAGGATCCTCAACTCGACAAGATTAAGCTTCTGGACTGAATTTCCATATGTAAACTTCTTTTGATGTCAAACAAATGTATGCAAGCAGAAAATGTTTTATTCTGAGAATGAAAATTCTAATGCAACACAACATGTTAATCTCGAAGTTTTACTAAAAAGATGTAGCAAACCCTTTTGTGAGCGAATCACGGGTTAGGATACGACATTAATTTTTGAAAGAAATAATGCAATGCACATGCAACACCAACAAAGATCTTTTAGCGCAACTGATAGGAGTCAGGAACGCTATCTCTTGGTAGTATGCCTTTGAAATAACCCTGTTTCAATTAGGACTTTTGAGGGTTGTAACGGGGCCTGGTTCACGGTTTTGAGAAAAAAGGATTTATGGCTCAAAGTTTATTGGTGCCCACCCACTCTTCGTGATGTTCTCCAGTCCTACGTTCAGCTAATTTGCACAAGCGTTCGCCTCTCAAAAGATTTCGTGATCTTTAAGGAACCCATGCATCTGATGGTTTGACACCTAATGAGGCTTTGGATTGACAGTCACCCCTTTGTCTTTTGTCCATAGTCACACGACTTTGTTCTTGCTCGAGGATTTTCTTTTGTAATCCTTTTGTTTTTCGCTTTCACATTCTTTTGCTTTTTGATCCCTAATTTTTGCCTGGTCTGATTCTTTTGAATCTTTAATTTCAGAGTCCAGCGGGATGCCCTAACTTTTGCCTAAGTTGCTTGTTTTCAAGTTTCAACTTAGCGGGCTTTTTTCATTTTTTCATTTTTTTTTATTCTTTTTCCTTTTTTCTTGAACAAATCGTGTGACACTGGCTTGTCTTGACTTGATTGGAAAGGTCGTGACTGCCTCACTCTTTGATTGTTGATGGATAACCATTGTGGTTTCACATCTCTTGCCCTCTTGACGGTGGAATAGAAGGTAATGGATCCTCAAATGCACACTCCTTTTGAAATTTGAATGCTTGGTCAAATTAACTGACGCCTACCCTGCCCCTGGGTTAAATGTGAGGGTTTTTTCGTACGAAAAGAAACTCCTACTTCAAGGCTCAAAGGGGTTAACGAGGGTCTATCTCCCTTATATCTCCAGTGTTTGAGGAGTTGAAACAATGCCTGTACATCCTCAACAGGGTTCTTATTCCAAAGCACACCGTTAGAGATTTTTGCGTTTTCAGATCATCATTCTCCCTCATAGAGTTTGAGCAAGAAAAATGGTATTGCAGTACACATTAGCATTAAATGAGTAAACACAAACGAAATTCTTCAAGAAAACATATTCATTGCATTAAAATCCTCATACCAAATACAAACAAATTTTAACATGCGAACAATGTCTGAACGAACAAATAAAGACTACATATGAAAATGCAGCAAGGAAAATAAAGATTGTCGTTGTTGAGGAGGCTTGGCTCCGTCTAGACTGACCACTTCTGGTGATGTTCTTGTAACTTTGAGCACTCACCATGGTACAGAAGCTTCACCTTGTGGGGTACCATCTGGGGTGATAACCTTTGAGTCAATCAAATCCTGCACCTTGTGCTGGAACACATTACAGTTATCAAGTGTGTGCCCAAACGTTCCTGAATGGAACTCACAGCTAACACTCATGTCATAGTCCGGAGGAATGGGGTATGGCACGGGCATGGCCCTTCTCAGCTGGATTTGCGAACTTTTGAGCAAACGAGCCAACAACTGACTGTACGGAATAGGAATAGGATCAAATGTCCTCTTGGGCTTCCTTGGTCTGAGTAGCCTCCGCTGCTGATAATCTTGCTGTTGCTGGTTCGGGCGCCCAACCTGGCCCAACACTTTCCTTTCTGCATTCGGCTGAGGCACAAATAAGGGTTGCTGACATAGGTCTTCTGCAACACAGGGTTGTGGAAGAGATCCCTGACGCGAGGTAGACCCTTTGGAAAAGGAGAGAGTCCTCAGTTCCCTTGCAACAATGAGAGTGACATCACTTGGTTTACCAGCACCAACTGATGCAAACTTGATTGCCCTTGAATCAATTAGCTCCTGGACTTTATGCTTGAACCTGGTACAATTCTCAACATTGTGACCAGGTGCCCCAGAATGGAACTCACATCTAGCCTTAGTATTAGGTCCCAGAGGAATCTTCGTGGGCAATGGTCCCAAACTAACACACTCAACCAGCTTGAGCTCGAGCAAGTAAGAAAGCAATTGCGCATACGAAATCGGAATGGGATCGAACTTCCTCTTAGGCCCCTCTGACTTAGGATCCTCTTGGAAATCAGGAAGTGACTGCTGATGCGAGAGCTCTGAACCTTTACCTTTCAGAGGAGATTCACGAAGCAATCCATGATCTAAAGCATATCCCAAAGAGATGGGAGGAGTAGAGGCCTCTGTTGTGGAAGCAGGCACATGATCATTTTCCTTTTTCAACACCTTATTCAAGATTTCCATGACCAGGCCCATTTGAATCTTCATCTGGTTGATTTCCTCCCTCAGTAGTTCCTGACCTCGGGACAGCGCCTGAATGTCCCCCATAAAATGCCCCAATTGGGCCCTCACCCCAGCCAAATCCTTCTGCATTTGATCCATGATTCTTACTTGATTTCTTCGCGTCGAATATCGGTGAATATAATTCTCAGCTATACTGCCTGAAACCAAATAAAGGTTAGAGTCCCTGCAACGAGTACCTGAAAAGCAAGTAACAAAAAAAAGCAAAATGATATGCAATGCCATGCAATGCCATGTTTGTCATTTCCGAGGTGCTTTATACCCTGATTCCAATCCAACCACAGAAATCTGAAGACCAGAAATTGTGATATAAAGAGACGTGTCGTGGTCATGTGCTTGTGTGCAGCTATCTGATAAGGAATAATTCTGAATAAAACTGCTCATACTCATTCAACAAAGTATTCAAGTACATTTAAGAAAGGCTCATCCGCAAATGCAATACAAGGAAAAATGGATCCATCAACAAGCCTGATGGTAACCATTAACAACAAAATATAAGGAAAAGACATCAGTCTGACAATTCCACATCCTTCAGCTTATCACTTGAGTATTTGATCTCCTCAAAAAGTATACGGGTACGCTGGTGATTCGGCTTTTCAATCATTTCTTTGATCAAGACATCCCTTTTCTCAAGAGCTTCAGTTAAAGAACCCATATGCAGCATCAGAGCCTCGTCATCACACACTCCTTTGTGTCTCTTTATGCCAGCTTGCGTCTTGAGTATCTCCCTTTCTATCATGACTTCCTCAAGCTCTTTTTTGGTATTCCTCAGCTCACCTCTAGCTTCTTCTAGCTGTTCTTGACTCTTACCGAGGCTTTCCCGATACTTTCTCCTCTGCTCATGCGCCTTTTCAAGCTCTTCGTCCTTAATCTGCAACTGTTCCTGTAATTCAGCATTCTCTATCCTAACTTCGTCCCAAGCGTGCTGAAACTTTGTTAACTTTTCTTTGGTCTGTGCTAACGCCTGTTTGGTTTGCTTGTGGGCTTGAGTAGCATCATCAGCACCTTTACTAATCTTCCGGAAATGTTGGGCTCTTCCAGCAAAGTCTTTTTCTTTTGCAGTTAGGATTTGTTCAGCATCTTGGGCTTTCCGCTCCAGCTCTTTGTTGGCATGTAGAGCATTCTGAAGACGGCTACTCAACTCGGAATTCTCTCCTTGGAGCTTTTTCACCAAGGCTTGCAACTTGTCAACTTCTTCCACAGTAGCAGTGCTTCTTACTTTCTCATTCTCCGGATACAAAAGGGGTGCCTTACCAAAAGGCAAGAGAAAATCTTCAACTCTTTTCTTCACCCACTCTTCATATGCTGGATAAACCCGGTTGTTAGGCTTTCCTAGAGTAACTTTCCCCTTTTTCAGTATGCTACCCCAGCTTTCAGAAGCTTTCTGTGCTGCTTCCCATCCTTCTGATGTATGAAAATAGAGGGACTCCTCCACATCTCTCTTAATAGGCGGACCTGTCAGGGCATACCCAAATTGTCGAATGGCCAAAGAAGGATTGTAGTTAATCCCACCCAGTCTTCCTATCAGTGGAACGTTAGGGAACTTACCACAGCTGTGGATAATATTCTTACCAATCAGCCCATGATCTACCCATACGATGTCCTTGGCCACCAATCCCATTAAACGCTGTTTCCACTCTAGAGAATCTTTGGAATCCACAAAAGCCCCTGATTGTGGTAAACGGCCCGCAAACCACTTATAGAACAAGGGTGCACAACAACAAATTATCCCTCCTCTTTTCTTTTCATTTCGGTTGTACAATGAGTAGTGAAGATCTCCCAGTAGCGTTGGCACCGGGTTCTTCATCATGAATATTCGTATAGCGTCCGTATCAATGAAATCCGGCTCGTTGGGAAACAACACTATGCCGTATATACAAAGGGCTAGCAAAGCATTAAAAACAAGCCAATTCTCGCCTTTAGCTGCTTCCTGGGCCTTCTTAATCAGATATTCCAGCTTGTAACCACGAATCTTTCCTTTGTTGGAGACATTGTCACTTAACTCTGATTTGCTCAAATAAAGAGCACCAGCCAACTTCCCAAAGTCAAGATCCCCCACCGATCCAAAGAAAGGGGGCTCCTCCTTGATAGCAATCCCCAACATGTTGGAATACTCCTCCAGGGTAGGAACCAACACATAGTCTGGAAATACAAAACATCTCAGAGGCGGATCATAGAACTGCATCAACGTATGGAGACCTCTGGCTTCATAATCACTGACATTACGGACCATAGATAAAATCCACCCATATTTCTCTTCAAAAGCTTCTCGTGCTGCCGGGCTCGCCATTCCCTTCAGCACAACAATAGGGCCCAAAGTAGGCGTAAGGAACTTATAGCTGATGATATTCTTCCTCTCTTTAGTGTTCATCTTTGCAGCGACCTGATGACTGGAATCAAGGGTAATATATGCACCTGGAAATGAATAAACATGTATGTTAGGATATGATAATGCAATGCAAGGGCAATGTGATCAGGTAATCAGGTGTCTGTGCTGAACTGTGAACGGTGTCAGTGTAGCTCTGAGACTAATATAGAACCATAGATAAGAACCATCTGAATACAATAGGATGAAACTTCCTTTTTGTGCAATGATGATAGAAAACCGGGTATGTAGGAGGTCATGGTTACCTGCAAACCTGTAAACAACCCGCCCTTCTCACATGTGGGTACTAGGATGTTCAATATCCCGGGCTCTCAGGTCGAGAAATGATGATACGTTCACCATTTCTGGTTTGGCATCATCATCAATCGAGGAGGCCTCAACTGATTCTCCAAAACAAAAAGGTCCTCAGCTTCTGGCACTGAGGTCGAGAAGCAATAGTACATTCATCCCTCAGGGTACAGTACTATCGCCAATCGAGGAGTGCCTCCGCTGATTCTCTTTCAAAAAGGGATGTCCTATAGCAAGTTCCCAGCATTGGGTCCTCGGATCGAGAATGTGCAATGGGTTTGCCACGGAATGTGGTCTGCCACTGTCACAACTCGGGAGGAGTGCCGCAACTGAGTCCTCGGGAATGGTCACCAGAGTCGACAGTTCCTCAAGAGAATAACCACTGGCCTGCATAACATGCAGTAGCAGAAAGCTCCTGATAGAACCTCGTCTGGTTGTGGGTCTCATGAACAACAATACGTGGTCACCACCACGCAAGCGTCATGACTATCCACTCTAATACCTATGTATGTACTCAAGCCTTGGTAGTGAGCTTATCTCTCAGAACACCCATCCCGCCAAACAGACAAAACAGTGCAACACAATATAATATATGATATGTAATGCTAAAATGCGGTAAATACAGTAATGTACAGTAAAGCAGCAATACGGTAAATAATAATACAATACAACAGTAAATACCGCAAACCAAAATACACCTAATGAAAGAAAAGCAAACAAGCGCTAGGATTGACTCGCTAAGGAAACCAGAGATTCTGGGTTCGGTCCCCAGCAGAGTCGCCAGCTGTCGCTCCCGGGATTTTCATCCAAGTACAAACGCGAAAGTGGCACCGAAACAGAGTCGCCAGCAATGTGTATTTATCCCAAGAGAGGGAAAGGAAACACCGCGTAAACCTGAGAGAAAGGAAAAGCATGGTCTTGTGACCAAGGGAAATGGGTTCGGGAGTCGGTTACGCGAGAGGAAGGTATTAGCACCCCCTCGCGTCCATCGTACCCGATGGGATCCACGCTTGCTTGTCTCAATCAAAGGGTGATGGAAAAGAATATTGGAAAAGGAACGAAAAGAGAACCGGAAAAGGAACGAGAAACAAATGTAGGGAAAATAAAAGAAGTGCTCGCATGGGCCCTACCCCACTGCCTACATATCTCATCGGGAACATGAGAATCAGAGCGACGTAGTTCCCCTCACTAGGGGTGGATTATTTGCATTTTTTAAGGAACGGCTAACGTTCTAGCTCAGGTGTTGCAGGCTCGCTGGTCCGAGTGCGTTACCATCTTGCAAGAGAACGAGTAGAAGCGCGTTCGTGCGTTGAGAATGAATGAGATGAGAAAAGAATTCCCGAAGGAAAGACGTTATTGTTGGTTTTTGTCTTTTAAGAGTCTTTTCATTTGTTTGCATATGACAGTGTATCTGGATCTTAGTCATTGGAATGTGTACCTTCTCACATTCCAAGATGGAATGGGTAAGAAAGCACACTAAGGGTGAAGAAGACCCTCACACTTAGTTCCAATTATCAAGGTTCAAACACACTAGCATACTTGTGTTTATTAAGTGTTTTGTTGATTATGAAGTGAAGAAGTGTTTTTTATTATTTGCACCTTCAACAAGTATTGCATTTAAGTCCCTCATACAAGATCAAATGTTTAACACATTGACCCAAGATGGGCTATATGCTACACATTCTAAGATTACAAGAGAAGACCCCTTATAATCTTTTCTTTATATGAAAGGCCTAAATGCAATAAATGCCTACCTTTATTATATGTTTTGAATTTTCTTTGAGATGAGAAGATGAAAGACTCAAGAGAAGGTAAAGGTAAAATCTATATGGACTAAGACTCAATCCTAATTGATTAGTTAAGGGAGTGATCCTAAAGTTTGTGAGGTATCAACCTAAAGTCTAAAGAAAGAATGAATTAAACAATTCACTTCTAAAGTAGAAGATGAATTGTAATTCACAAAGGGAAAGTGATGAGTTATTAAAAGAAAGCACATAAGTGCTTAACAAAACACAAAATGGAATTATAAAAGAGAAAGGATGGAAGTTGAATGTGGATTCCTTATCCACACTCAATTGAAACTTACCGAAGCCCCTACATGGTTAGTAAACATGTATAAGAAGTATAAGAAGTAAAAGAACATGTAATGCATCATAAAACTCAAAAGAATTAAATGAGAAAACAAATCCTAGAACCACAACCAGAATGGGCATCATATGGACAACAAGTGAATATCATCATACAAGTGCAAGTGAACAAGCAACCATCATCACCCATTAGCATTTAAACATGTTACAAGAAGAAGGGGTAGATGAAAGATGGAAAGAAATGAAGAGGACATGCATAAATGGAACATGTAAATCAACAACCAGAATTGAAACTAAATGGAAAATGATTTATAAACATCTCAAAAGTATTTATGAATCAACTTCAAGACATTCAAGAAGTAATATAAGAAGAATTGAAATGAAAGTTCAAAGAGAAAGTGCAAACAATACATGTTAATGATGCACAAAGTTCAAATTGAAATGAACATGTAAAGATGACCTATAATGTGTATCAAAGACCTATAATATCATATGAATGGCTCCTAACATATGCAAATGCTCATACAAATATGCACAAAAGAATTCATGCAAACATGCACTAAAGTTAAAATGACATGACATGTATTATACTTCCAATGTAATGCATCAAACAAAGACCAAATGGTCTCATGAAAATTATGAAGACATGGTATTGGAGTGCCTAGGTCAGAAATGCATCATACATCAAGATAGCATGTAAAAATTCAAAGCAAAAATGACTTCAAACAAAGCAATTAGGTCAAATTGAAACATCATGCAAAGTGGTACAAATATAGGCATCAAGACATGTAATAAAGTGACCTAAAAAATCAAACAAAAATCATATAACATGCTTCAATGTATTAGTGAATCAATGCAAAAAGAATCATGTCAAAACAGTTGGTAATGAGCAAGAACAAAATTAAACAAATTCAAGTATCACAATTAGAAAGCACACAAATGGAAATTCAAAGAAAATTATGGAACAGGGGTAAAAATGTCATAAAATCATGGGATAAAAATGTCAAAAATTTTCTAAATGTCTTGAGAATGTTCATGAATTTTTGTAAAATTTTCTTATGTAATTTTGAAATTTTAAAAATTAGAAATGAAATGTGCACAAAACAAATAAAAATAAAAGAAATGAAATGAGAGAGGGAGGTGCAAGCATAGCAAATATTCAGTTCTACATGTTTGGGCTTTGGAAATGAGAGGTGCAAATAGTAATTTGGCTTAAGTCCAATTACGTGCAGAACACACTAACAAGCTTACACTCTCAGTCAACAAAATGTCAAAGCAATAATCGTCATTGGATTAAGTCTGGTCAACCAAATAGTCAAAGTAGTCATAATCAACACACACGCGCGAGGGAACACATTCATTAACATGCACTGCACCACACGTTGCATAAGTGAATTCAGAAAATAGGCACGTGAGATGCATGCTCCTTTTAATGCGCTGGCAATGTTTCACGCGTTGGATCAACAAGATCAAACGGCTGTAATTCCAACTGGCAAGAAAAACCCTAGAATGAAGCTACCGGCCGGAGAGGGACCTCCGGTCACCTTCTCCGGCGAGAACCACCACCTGCAACTCTCACATCTCACAAAAATCCACAAATATGGTACCAAATTGAAGCTGAGCTTATGTAGGTTAAGAATTCACTCCCAAAAACAGCATGTCATGCACTCATAGCAAGAACAGAGGAGATGAATTTGTGCCCTAAGTTTTGCAACTACGCCTTTAAAAGGCCTATCAACTAGCCGGAGTTAGGAATGCTCCTATTGAGCTGAAACCAACAAGAAACAAGTGATAATGAAGAGAAAACGTGCAATCAAAGTTCAAGAACTCAAACCTGAAGTTGATGAAGCTTTGAGTACACAAGAATACCAGAGGAAACTGCTCCTTCCTTGAGCTTCACTTAGCCAAATAAAGGCTTTCAACTTTTGAAAAATGATGATGGATATGGATTTGCAGTGATGCTAAACTTGCAGAAATGGAGTTGCTCTAGTTGTTCTTGATTCAACCACACCAAAACAATGAGCAATGAAAGCACAATGGAGTTGAGATCGTGGAGAAGAAAATGAGCAAAATCAGAGAGAGTGAGAGAAAAATTCTGAAGTGAGTGAGAGAAATGAGTGTTGTTATGAGAAATGTGAGTGAGATTTGATTTTATAGTGTGAGTTAGAAGTGAACCATAGGTGGTTAAGTGAGTGAGTTGTGGTGAGTTATCATGGTTAAAGTGAGTCCATCCTAACTAACTGAGTCAAGTTAGTTAGGGGACGAGTTATCAATGGCTGTGCTAAGGTGAGGTGGATGTTTAGAGTGTTATGGTGGAGATTAATTGAATAAAGAAAACTCATATATGCTGCAACAACATAAACTTGTTCTACAAGCTTTCTCCTTCCATTTCCATGTATAGTGAGGCACGTGATGTGGTGTTCACGAAAAGTGTTTGGTTTAAAAGGGCAATGGATGCACGTGCAAGCTTGGTAATAACAACATCAACAACATTTGTTTTTTCTGGTTTTTTATGGCAGTTTGGAACAATGGAGATATGGTGGTTTTGGTGATGATTTTGTCTCTACCCAATGGGTGGTTTGATGTGTTTTTGAGGTCATTGGAAAGAAGAATCATAATAGAACAACTTTGGTATGAGAAATGAATTGAATTGAGGCTTGGAATAGGTTGAAAAAAGGATTGGAACACACAAATTTGGAACTGATATAAGGGCGTGGCATATGGTCGTTTGACAAAGTAACATGGCACTTAGGTTTTCAGCATGATCATAGTAAATTGGACCCATCATAACTTCTCAACCTTTGATCAAATGAAAAAATCATAAACACCACTTTTGAAGATCTCACATAGAGGAACAACTTTCATGTTGAAAGATTTTTCATTTGAGGCCTCTAACCATGAGTAATTGATCAATACATTTGGCCCACCATGTGTTTGTGAAAATGACTGCGCGCGTGCCCTGAAAATCTTGGTCATGACCTAGTTTTGAACCTACTTTGCTCAAACTTTGATCAATCATATCTCCCTCATTTTTTATCCAATGGAGATGTTCCACACATGGATTTGAAGCTTAAAGCAAGGCCTTTCATTGAGGCAGAGTGGAATTTTCATTTGGTACTCCAAATTTGAATGGCCTTGGTTCAAATTCTGATGCAAAATGGCCAAAACTTGCTATTTTTAGTAACCCTTCCTCTTCCAAAAATGGCAACTTTCCACATCTTGATTTTTTCATGATTCCTTTGGAGTTTCTTGATCAAATTTTGTACATTGGACATGTGTAACATGAATTTCATGAATTTGGCCTCAAAAAGTCAAGAGTTGACTTTTTCCTCTGATTATTTGACTTGGCCCCAAATTCCCTGATTTTTTATCTTTCTTCCAATTGAAACACTTCCAAAACCAATTGAGAGGCACTTTTCCATACACATACACTTAAGAACATGTAGAATATCATGACAACAAGCTTTGTCCAAAAAATCAGAGATATCCTGATTTTATTAGAAACCCTAATTTTGACCCTCTCTGGTTAGGAGGAAATTGCACATCTTCCAAATCCAAATTCCTCAGAGTATGTTGTGTATCCTCTTAAAGGATGATGAGAAATGCCACTTGAGGATGATTTTGAATCAATGAGCTATCTCTTTTGAGGGTTTTCCTTCAATTTTTGAACCTCTTGCATAGTGAAAGATGTAGTGCTTCAATCCCCCCTTGGATTTCACTTCCTTGAGGTTTTGGAAGATCAATTGAGATAGTATGAGACATGAGAGACCTCTTGGCTTGTCTTGAGGGCACTTGATTGACCTTTTGTGCTTTGAATGATTCCTTGATTGTCCACCTTCCACCTGATCATATGCCCTGATGGTAAGAAGGATGCCATGCTTCATTTTTCTATGTTAAATGCAATGTAATGTTAATGAGATGGATATGATATGATAAATGATAATGCTATGCTATGATGCCAAAAGGGGAGAGCAAATTTTGGGGTATTACAGCTAGCTCCGAACGGTGGATTCAAACCATGCAATCCCCTGGACATATGTGTGCATTTCTTTTGTTGCAGGTTTACATTCAGGAGCCTGACACGAAGTCATTTTCAGCACAAAGCATTGTTGATTGCTCCCCCCAACAAGTGGTGGTTCAGAGTTGGATTTTCTCAGTTGCAGAAATCGTATCCAGCACGGGGCACGTGCATATCATTTTGATTACCGGGGCAATCATGTTCAGGAAAGGGTTTACATGTCACCCTTTCGTCACAATGTTTACAGACTGAGTTCGTCATTCGGTCGACGGTCGTTCACGACGACCCGATATCGGTGAATTAATTTCAACTGGGTATCATTGTATCTTATTAAGTCGATTCTCTCATTCAGCACTTTTAACAGCTACAAGCTTTTCTGCGTCGATAACGGTTGCAAATTCCCTAGTAGAGTCGTTTCACAGACTTTGCAACTAATGTTCAAGACTCAGTGAGTGTCCAGGAGTTGGAAGATGCCAAATCTTCTGTAAAATCCTCTTAGGACGATTTCTTCAGATCAGTCGTGTAATCTGGGGCAAAAGCGAGTTTGTGACCCTCCCAAGCATGGGGCATCTTGAAATCCTTCCGACAATATGTGGTCCATATTTATCATCCCCAATGGATTGACATCTCAATTATTGCATTCTAGCTCAAATCTCAGTATTTGTCTAAGAGTTTGAAGATGCTTGGTCTTCTGTAAAATCCTCTTAAGAGACATTCCTCAGCACGAGACGCTTTGAAGCGGATCTCCCCAGCAGAGTTTGTTGTAAACTCATTATCCCCAGTGGAGTCGTCAAGCGGAAGGGTTGCCTAACATGGAGCATTGTGGCGCTTATTCTAAGCTCAACAGTTTTGTTCCTCAATAGACTACCGTGGATTTGCTTTGTGTTTTCCCAACAAATCTCTAGGGACTCTTTATCAGCATGTTGCAACGGAACATCTTCCAACCAGGATTTGCTTATCCCCAGCGGGGTAGTTCTGGTCCTAGCAAGATTGTATCTCCGGCAGTTGTATCCCTACAGAGTTCATCATTGAATCTTGTCAGTAATACTCCTCAGTTGAGTTGTTCTTTCTCCCAGCAGAGGTTTAGCAGATCAACAGAATCTCTTCCTCAGCAGAGTGTTAGTATATTCTTTCCCCAGCCGAGTCAGAAGGCTGATTATCCCTGCAAAGGATCTCGGGTTTGGTAGATCCCCAAGCAGAGTTTTAATGACTTCTTTTTTCCTCAGCAGAACGTCATTAAAAAAAGTCTCATCCCCAGCGGAGTTGCTATGACCAGAATCCATCCCCAGACAGATGAGATAATTCCTGGCAGAGTCATCATTTCCCTGTATCTCAAAGTCCAATTTATTTTTGGCAAGCGTGACGATTCGAAGCAGACGGATTATTCAGTCATTCTCCGGTAGAGATATTATCTTTCAGGAGCTTCTGAGGTCAAATCATTGATCATTGTTCCTCAACAGAGTCAACAGGGATATCTGATATATATGCAGAGCGTAATCCAGTGTTGATTTATTCTTAAAGCCCACCGGCAGTGTGGCAAGCCAGTAGTCTTCTGGCGTCGTCCCAAAAGACATTGTTAAAGCCCACCGGCAGCGTGGCAAGCCAGTAGTCGTCTGGCGTCGTCCCAAAATACATTGTTAAAGCCCACCGGCAGCGTGGCAAGCCAGTAGTCGTCTGGCGTCATCCCAAAAGACATTGTTAAAGCCCACCGGCAGCGTGGCAAGCCAGTAGTCGTCTGGCGTCGTCCCAAAAGACATTGTTAAAGCCCACCGGCAGCGTGGCAAGCCAGTAGTCGTCTGGCGTCGTTTAAAAGACATTTTTAAAGTCCACCGGTAGCGTGGCAAGCCAGTAGCCGCCTGGCGTCGTTTAAAAGACATTTTTAAAGCCAACCGGCAGCGTGGCAAGCCAGTAGTCATCTGGCGTCGTCCCAAAAGACATTCTTAATGCCCACCGGCAGTGTGGCAAGCCAGTAGTCATCTGGCGTCGTACAAAAGATGTTGTTAAAGCCCATCGGCAGCGTGGCAAGCCAGTAGTTATCTGGCGTCGTTCAAAAGAAATCTCTCCAGCAGTATGGTTATCATCATAGTTTTATTCAGACAGAGTTCATTTAGTTGGGTTTATATCCCTTTTCTTCTTATCCACAGAGTGCAAATTTTCTGGTTATTTTTCGGTATTCAATCTCTCCATACCTTGAAAGTCTGAAAGCAACCGCTATTATCCATTCAGGTCTACAATGATTGAATAGGGGCAGCTGTAACACCCCAAAATTTGCCCTTTCATTTTTCATATCATTTAACATATACTTTCATTGCAAGCATAGAAAAATAAAGCATTCATCTTTGCATTCAGCATAGGGCATGTGATCAGTGGTTTTCAGAGTATTGATCATTCAGGGCAAGAGAGCTAGATTCAAGGGTCTCCCAACAAGCCTCAAAGGTCTTTTATATCATATATCATCCCATTTGATCCCACAAGTCATTGGAAGAAGAGAATTCACCAAGAAGTTGGACAGTTCATCATCTCTTAACCAAAAACAGTCCAAATTAAGGTTTGTGACTCAAGCAGTCCCCTGATGAATTTTTGGTTCAAACTTGATTTCAATGTTTTCTACATGATATCAAGTATCTAAGGATGGAATATTGCCCATTTGTTCATTTCAAAAGAGGTTCAATTGGCCAGTTGCTTGAGAATCAAGAAATTGGGGGAAAAGTTAACTGTGTAGTGAAAAAAAGTCAAATCCTGACTTTTAAGGTCAAATTCATGAAATTTAAGTTACATATGTTCATTGGACAAGATTTGATCAAGAAATGATGGAGGAATCATCAAAAATCAAGAATTGTACAAAGTTTCCATTTTTAGAAACTTAGGGTTTCTAAAAATGGCAAGTTTTGGACCATTTTGCACTACACTTTAAGGGATTCTTTCTCCATGATAAAAGCTTCAAACTTCAGGCCCAAGTTGAGCCAATTAAAGATCATATTCCAAGCTTCAAATCCATATAAAGAACTCTTCCATTGGATCAAAATTGAGGGAGTTATGATCAATCAAAATTTGGTAAAATAAAGGCAAATTCCAAGTCATGGCAAGGCAAGTTCAGGCCTCCAGGCCATAATTTCATCAAACACTTGGTGTACCAAATGTCAAGCCAATTTTCTCCATCAAGGAGGCTTCAAATGATAAATTGTTGAACATCAAAGTTGTTCATCTCCATGTCCTCTTTAACTTTGATGTTAGACATTTTTTCATTTGAACAAGTTATGAAGGAGTTATAATGGTCCAAACATGGAAGCTCCACTCTAAAATTTCCATAAGCCATGATGCCATGCATGCAACAAGTTGCCACGCCCATGAGACAGTTTGGATCCCTTGAGTTTCAAGCCATTTTCAAGTGTGTTAAAGGTCTTTTTTCACTTTGATTCCAACATCAATCATGTTCTATGATGTACCATCTTTCATTTGCCACCAAAATTATACATTTTCATCCATTAATGTGAGAGATATTCACCCTCAAACTTCCAATTTTTCACTGCATGCATGGCTGCCAAGAATAGCATGTTGTAACATTGTGGTTGTTGTTAAAACTCAGGTCACACGCATACTTCACATGTACAACCATTTGCCTCATTTGAACCAGCATATCCCTTACACACATACATGCCATGGTGCTATCATACATACAAGAGGAAATAAAAGGAAGCTTGTCCAATAAGCCTTGCTGCCACAACACACATCAACCTCATCACCTCTCATTTCTCAGCTCTACCATAAACTTCATGAGCTCACCATCACCATAACCAAACCCCAACTCGTGTCACTAACTAACCTCACTCAGTTAGTTAACTCAAACTCACTTGACTCAACTCATTTAACTCTCTTTCCAACTGTTAACCATTCTAGTTAATAAGTAACCAGCCCTATATAAGTTCCATTCCAACACAATTGAAAACAACACTTCATTTTCACACATTTCACAAATCATTCTCACACTTTCTCTCTGAAAATTCTCTCTGCATTCTCTCTCTTTGCACGAGTGTTTCCACAAACTTCATCAGTTTCTCATCAAGTTCATCATCATTAATCATCATCCAACACCATTGATGGATTGAAATCAAGCTCAACACCACCACAGCAGATCAAGATCTACTTTACTTCTCTCTGAATTTTCGCATTCCAAAGCCTTTATTTGGCCAAATCTTGAGCTCAAGAATTCAAGGAGGAACCTCTGGTATTCTTACAACATTCATCTCATCAAGTTCAAGTTTCATCATTTTAACTTTTTCTCTCTAATTCAAGCTACTTTGAGTTCATTTTTGCTTGTTTGAAGTTCGTTATAAACTATATGCATCTCCGGCTAGTGATAGGCTCATTAGGAGCGTAGTTGTGTTTTTTAGGGCAAAATGTTTATGATTGATTCTTGTTGTGTATGCATTGTATGGTGTTTTTAATGTTAGATTTGGATTCTACATAAGTTCAGCTTTCTATTGATATACGTTTCATAGATTTCTGGAGGGTTTGAGGATCTGCAGGTGGTGGTGATTCGCCGGAGAAGATGACCGGAGGTCCTTCTCCGGCCGGTAAGATTTTTAGATTAGGGTTTTGCAACTTTAAAACGTAGCCGTTAGATGTGTTTTGATCCTACGTTTATTATGCTGCCAACGCATTAAAAATCATGTGACATGCGCGTGATTTCATTTTTGGTCTCAGATGATTGCATGTGTGTGCGTACGTGATAATTGTCATGTGCATACTTTATGAAACGTTGGATTGATGATTGATCTTGTTGACTTGGATGTGTGGCTGTGATTGCGTCAAACATGTTGACTGAAATGCACCTTAATCACACACAAACACGCGCTGTTAATGGACTGAACTTAAATGCTTTTCACACCCCCATGTTCTGAGCCCAAACTCATTTTAACTACTTTTTTACTTTCGCCACACCCCCTGTACTCTTTTACTTGCATTTTTATTTTCCTTTTTTATATTTGTTTCATTTTCTTTTATTAAAAACACCAAAATGCATTAAATAATTCTACAAAAATTCATATAGCATTTTTATACATTAAAATAATTTTCCATATTTTTTATTGCTGATTTTCTTTTATTTTGGCATTATTTTCATAATTTTCTTTTAATTTCTTTTTTAAGTGCATTCTTCATGATATTTGGTTCATTCTCATTTTTATTGAACTAGTTCTTTTCTGAATTTTCGCATGGAATTTTGTATGATCATATTACACATCTTGATGCATTTAATCCATATATATATATATATATATATATATATATATATATATATATATATATATATATTTTAAAGTTATTTTATCTTAGTGTTTAGAGTTGATCTTTCTGCATCCATAAGTGTATGATCTTTGTGAATTGTGAGGCATGTTTGAATGTGATTCTTAAAAGGTTTGGACCTATAATTTTGTGATGTGCTTACTCCCTGGTTGTGCTTCATGTGATATGATTCTTGTAGTTTTTTATCATCTTTCTAATATGTTTTGGCTCACCTTGATTGTATTGATACATGTTGATCTTCAAGTGGATTGTCTTTGAGTTTTGTGTGTGATGTGACCAAGTTACTTTACATTGTTTGTTGAGATGCATTTATATGTCACTTCTTGAATATTATAGGGCATGTATGTCAAATTATAGGTCTTCCATATTTCATTTGGACATGTTTTGCAATTGATGTTCATCTTGCATTCACACTTAATTGTGCATCTATCACTTGCTCTTCTTTCATATAGTTGTGTGTATCTCATAATGGTATGCCATCCACAATCATTCTTATATGTATCTCTACTGTACATAAACCATTTCATCATTTTTTATTGACTCATATTGTCATATCATATGCATCACCATCACATAAACATTTTAAGTGTGTTTCCATTTTGTATGAACTTCAAATTATGTTTTTTTCTTCATAATTTCTAATGTGACTTGTGTATGAACCAAACTTGTTCATTTGTGCATTCTCATGTCATCTTATAATAAGTATGCTACTGATCCATGTGCATTTGCATTCATAATTTTATTTCACCATCATGTGTGACTTGTCTTGTAAGTAACCCAACTTGTGTGCATATTCTTCTATTTCCATCTAATATGATTTTGATGAGGCACTTGCACCACCTTATTTTGCTTGCTTTGTGATCCTTTCATAGGGTTTGCTTAGAGGATTATAGGTCCTCCTTGATTCATTTGTAAATCCTTTTGATTTGGGTTTGCCTTTGATGTGTGGTTGTGCATTTTAATTTGCATTTTTGACCTAATTCCTCATCTCATTTCTTCTTGTGCCCTATAGGATTTGTGTTTGCATTGTGTATGCCCTTTTATTCATGTCATTTGCATGTCATCAATTGTATGCTACTGGTCTATATGCATTCATACTCATTTCATATGTCATGCATCTTTAACATGTAAATGTGTGCATCTACATGAAATTTGTTTCTCTCCTTTTCATATCTTCTTCATCTATGTTCTTCTACTTGAATCATCCCATTCATGCCTTGTATGATTTTTCATATACATCCATATGCATTATAATATGATGTATGCTTCTGACCTTGGCATTTCATTAAGCATAAATACATGTTCATCTTACATTTTTATTCATGTCTCATCAACTAATTTCATGGTGCAATTTCTTGGATGGTTAAAACATTGTTTGTGCAAAGTTTGTTGGTGTTTGATCTCCTAACCTTAAAGAGCATTCTTATGGTTTAGGTTCTGACCTTGAGTGCTTTTCAACCTTTAGGACCTTTATTCTTTAGTTCTTAACTTGTTTGGTCTTTACTTGTTAGTCTTTCCTTATTTCTTTACTTGTAAATGGTTTTTCTAACATTTTCAGGGGCTTATGGTAAGTCAAGTGTGTGGGGGTGCACCCACATACAACTTCTTTTCTCTTATCTTTTTAAGCTTTCAAATTGTGATTGTGATAAGCATCTTATGCTTTCTTTATTCAATTGCTTTCATTCCCTTTGAGTTCTTAACTTAACTTCAACCTTTGAAATAAGTTAGAACTCACTTTTCTTTTCTTTTAGACTTAGGTTTCTAAACCACACTTAACCATTAGGAACATCCTTGTATGATAACTTTAGGGTTTGAGTCTTAGTCTCCCTCATTAGATTTTACCTTTCTCAACCATTTGAGTCTCTCTTCTTATCATCTCAAAACAAAAGCAAAAACACTTAATAAAGGCATATCATATATTGTATTTGAGCCTTTCATGTGAGAATAAGATAGTGAGGGGTCTTCTCTCACTTTCTTAGAATGTTTAGCATACGTCCCGTCTTGGGTCGATATGCGAGGCATTCGATCCTACGTGAAGAACTTAAATACAATATGCGTTGTAAATACACCAATAATCAAAACACTTCTTAAAAGACAAAACAAACAAATTCTCTTCTCATCTCCTTCATTCTATTCCTTAAGGATTCGTCATGTACGTTCTACCGCAAACAGGTAACGCCTAAGTCTCCATACAGCGAGCTGCAACACCTAACTGCTGGAATGCGCACTCTGACTTTTCCATTAAAAAACACAAACAAAGCAACCCTTGTTGAGCCAAACTACGTTTGCTCTAATTCTTCTTTCTCGTCTGATTGAAGATACGTAGGCACGAGAAGCGATATCTCAACGAGCAACCTTTCCCCGTAGTCCGTCGAACAACGTTGACTCTGACTTTCCCATTGCACTAAGGGAATACGTAGGCCTAGGACGACGGTAATGTCCTATCGAGTCACCTCTTTTTATTTTCTTCTTCATTTATTCGTTCTTTTCCGTTCTCGTTCCTTTTCTTTTCCAGTAGCAGCGGAGCTCTAGTTTCCGACACCCTTTGATAGAAGCAGCAAGCGTGGATCCCATCAGGTACGATGGACGCGTGGGGGTGCTAATACCTTCCCCTCGTGTAACCGACTCCCGAACCCAGTTCTCTTGGTCGCAAGACCATGCTCTTTCCTTCCCTCAAGTTTATGCAGTGTTTCCTTTCCCTCTCTTGGGCTAAATACACATTGTTGGCGACTCTGTTTCCGCGCCACTTTCGCGTTTGTACTTGGATG
Organism: Lathyrus tuberosus; assembly: GCA_022829125.1. Taxonomy (NCBI): domain Eukaryota; kingdom Viridiplantae; phylum Streptophyta; class Magnoliopsida; order Fabales; family Fabaceae; genus Lathyrus; species Lathyrus tuberosus. Next base: position 4,471,194 of record JALAZF010000430.1, on the reverse strand, counting down.
AAAATCCCAGGAGCGACACCTAGCTTTTCAATTCTAGGTTGAAATGAGAAAAATGATAAAAATTGATGTTTTCGAGGTTGAAATGCGATATAAATACTATAGAATACTTGTTGTTATGATTGGAATATGTTCTGGTTGTTATGTTATGGTTTGGCAGTGTTTTGGTGGAGGAAATGTTGATTTTGGGGTGAACAACAGCGCTGCTGAGAATTTCTGGGTTCGCAGGTTCGCTTTGCGAACCAAAGCGAAGGGGTAAGCGAAGGTTCGCTGGGGGTTCGCATTGCGAACTTTCTGCTGTTTTTTCTCTGCCATGGTTCGCTGGGGGTTCGCATTGCGAATAGGAAAGCGAACGTGACAGATTTTCCATTTTGTTTCCTCCTTAACTTTTGATTTGTAACTCGGATTAAGGCACGGTCGGATGCGTTGGAAAGCTAATGAGATGTTCTTTCTTATAAAATGGTTTTGGGACTAGTGGCCAATTTAATTATGTCAGGAATTTGGAAACGTGTCATTTTGTTGACTTTTACCGTCGTAATTGTGTGCGATTGATGTGTTATCATGTGATATGCTTTTGATATATAACGTATAGCTTGTGTGCTATTATATGATATGAATGTATGTGATGAAATGTTGTGATGATGGTTTGTGGCCTTATGGCAAATAAATGCATTGTTTTAGGTTTGATTTCAATGCATGATCAGTGATGTTGAGATGGTTCACATGGTTATATATGTATATGCATTTGATTGTCATGAGTCATTGTCTGCCAAGCATCATGATATGCATCTTGCGATGTCGTGTGCCCTTGTGGGGTGTGAGCGACGAAACGATTCCAGAGGGAATATGCTGTAACGGTCGTGAGTCTTATACAAAGAGGACCTAAAGCGACGTTATAGATGATCGTGAGCCTTATACAAAGAGGACCTAAAGTGATCGGATCGTGAGCCTTATACAAAGAGGACCTAAAGCGATCCATAAACATCGTGAGCCTTATACCAAGAGGACCTAAAGCGACAGGGAACATCGTTTTCTCGACGGGGAGTTACACTAAGTAACAAGCGATGATTCCAATAATTCCTGAGTGAATTAATGATGAGAATGATGGATGGAATGGTACTGCATGCATAGAGTCGTTGTGTCGGTCTCTGTGCGTTTGCATAAGTCATGAATGCATTGATTATGTGTGGGAAATTGTGAATGGGATTGATGAGTTGATATATATATATATATATATATATTGGTGATAAATGTATTGAGCATGATTGATATGCCTTAGTGATGGATGCATGAATTATGAATTGTGTTGTTTTGTATATGAATTATGGTATACGTTGTGGTGAGAATGTTTTTGCGTGCATATTTCAAGTTATTACATAATTGTATGTAACTATATTATAATTGTGTTTCTCACCCTTCTGCTGTTTTGAATGCTCTATGAGGCATTGCAGATTAGATGCTGGAGGTCTTTTTGTGAAGATTATGTCTTCATTCTTTTGTCGGTCGGCTCTGATATGTAGCACCGGGTAGTCGGGGAGATCGTTATGTGACTATGTGTATATATATCTTTTGGATTTTTTATATGTATGACTCTGTTTATGGCAGACAAACTTCTATGTTTATATATGAGATTTTAGTTGCAGATTTTCCGCTTTTATTCTGTATCTGAATTGTGGGTGTTAGGAACTGAGTTCCTCTGTTTATGTTGCTACCTGATTGTTACATATCTATATGAGCAGGTTGTTATATTTCATCTCTTATGATGTGACGCTCTTGTCTATGCCATGAATGTTTTAATTATACTCTGATTATTTGTTATCGCTTTAATTACTCGGGGTATAGATTGGGGGTGTTACACGCAGCTTCCCACAATACAGTTATGTATATGAAAGCATATAAAAGAAAGCGGATACACACTTACCCGTTGTAGAGCTTCCATGCTGTTTTGTTAGTTATTCAAAGAAATTAAAGAAAGTTTTGATAGGAACTATACATTTGGATTCAAAATCAAAGGAGAAAGTATTTTGAACAGAGATCGGGGATTACAACTCAAGGAGAGGCCCAGATTTTAATAGTAATTTCACTGTTGTTTCGAATATCGTATCGGGACTTATACAACGACTGAGGCCCAAAAAGTTTTGGTCAACAGGGGATTTGGGTCTTACACTTTATTAGAGGACTGAAGTGTTATTTAAGAAAAAGAATGGGACTTATAGCTCGAGGAGAGGGCCAAAGTTATTTGTTTGAAAAATGGCGATCGCGCCGAGGTTTGAAAACACAGTGGGTCTTATACGATGACCGATGCCCAAATAGTTTTGTATTTTCAAAGGGTTGGGTCTTACACTCTCTCAAGAGGCCCATGAGTGTTTTGAAAAAGCTTGCTAGGCTGAAAATCAACAAAACCCTAATTTCATCATTTTTTTAAAGTAATTATTCAAAGAAAATTAATTAAAATGATAAAGATACCAAATAAGTTTGAATAAACAACTTGTGATTTTTGGTTAAGGTTTAAAAAATGATATTTAACCACGAGATGAATTAAAACTCATTTGGTCTTGATTTTTCAAGGTGAATATTCATTTTTTAAAAGGTTTAAAACAATAAAAATGAATTTATTTACAAAAATATCAACTATATTAAATAATTTATATAAATCTAATTATTTTGTGGAATAAAATATTTCAACATTTTTGTGATTTTTTGCAAAAAGAACCAGTAAAAAATAATTAAAATTAAGAGAGTTATTAATTTTCCAAATCATTTAAAAATAACATGAAAAAAATAATGAAAAGTGGGAAAAATGCTAAAAAGAGGATCTGGGGCGAGGGGGATTCGAACCCCATACCTCTTGGGTGCAGCGTATGCCCTCTACCACTGGGGTAGTGATACATCCGTGTATCAAAACCACCCAATGAATACATGAGGCATGCCTTGTCTTTGGCCTGGCCAAGGCAAGACAAGGCAAGGTTTTGGCCAAAAACGTGAAGCTTGTAACTTTCTTATTTCTCCGTGGATTGGAACAAAATTTAGGTCTATCCTGCCTAGAATTTCACAAGGAATCCAATAGTGGTGGTGGTTTTTTCAGATGAGGCTCTTATTGAAAAACCCGGTAGTGGTTTTGAAATAGGCCATGATTTGCATTTTCTATGCTATCTCTTGTTATATGCATGAATTACATGATGAATTGGTTCAAACACAACATATATAACATGTATGAGATGTGCATGATCAGTGGACTTCAAAGCAATGCATATTTCAAAGAGTTCAAGTTGTGATGCTTACCTCTTTAGGAGCTTTTTGGGCAATCTGTCAAGAGCTTTGTTCTAGAAACAATTTGATGCTTTAGGCACCCTCAAATGATCCCTTAGAAGCTTTTAGAATGGTTTGAATCAACTAGAATCCTCAGGAACAAGTTTGAGCTCTTTCTTGCAAAAGGGGCAAAAGTGACAAATATGACAACTCTCTCAAATGGTGTTCCAGATGTGGGCAACAATTTGGGACAGTTCAAGGATGATATTTGGAGTGTGTTTGAGGTCTTATCTGGTTTTGAAAGTGACTGAATCAAGACATGGCTTGAAAAATGCAAATAGTCCAATTTTGAGGTTTTGAGAGGAGGCTTTGTGATTTTGGTGTTACATGTCACTTATGAGAGTTTGGACAGCTTAGATATGACATATTGGATGTGTTTGGATCATGAGTTGTGATGGAAATGCTCTCTAACTCAAAAACTCATAGTTACCTTGCAAAAGAAAGTATTTTTGCCTAGAGAAAGAGATTTTGAGGAAAGCAAGTGTTGTAGTGCTTTGGTGTACTCAAACTGAGCACAAATGAGCTCTATTTATAGTAGAGCAAGTTGTTTTTGCAAGCAATAGTGAATGGTAACTGCAACAGCTCATTGTCCAATTGTATCACTTTGGAATCTTAAGTCTCTTCTAGCCATTGACTAGAGGTTAGAGCACAGACCTATGGTTCTTTGGTTCAGAGCTTATCCTTGACTCATTCAGTTGGAAATGGCTCAGTTCATGCCACCTTGGTACATCCATTGAATGCTTGGAAACAAAATTGGAGTCTTGGCCTCTTTTAGGCTTTTTAGGGTTTGGCATGCGACTTTGGGAATCTTGGACTTGGGAGGTTGATGGATCAGTGCTTATCCCTTGGTTGTTCCCCCTTGAGGTGCGCAGATGGATAGGCATGCTTGGATTTGCACAATTTGAGCAAATCATGCCTTTATGCACAAATCTGCCTTGCCAAGACAGTTTGCAGCAAGGCATGTTGCAGCTGTCATAAATCCTAGCTCAGGTGGAGTTTGATGGAGTTCTTGGACATTTTGGAAAGCCCTTATGTGACACAACACATGTGTGAACATAGTTTTTCTTGACACTTTTTGGATCCAAGTGAAAAATGCCCCTACATTTTGAAAAAAAGCAAGACAGATTCTGACTTAGTGAAAATTTCACCAAGTGTTGGAAAAAGTGGCATTTCATGTTTTCAGTCATTTTGATCACTCCATAACTAAAAATCCATGAAGAATTGGAATGAGGTGTAGTTAACACTTTTAAAGTATGCCATGAGAGCTACAAATCCATCTTTGGACCATTCAAAATGGTTGCTTGGATCTCAAGCTATGATCCTTGGAAGTTGGTACCCTAGCCACTTTGTTCCATAACTTAGAAAAATTCTAAGTTTTTATGGCTACCCCTTTTACAAGTTATCCCACTTACTTTGATTTTTATTGATTAATGATGATTCCAATCACAAATTAACATCATTTTAGGGTCAAGGAACCATAATTGTGAAAAATCTCAAAAAGTCAAACTTGACTTTGGTGCACAGTTGACTTTTTATCATATGAATTCCAAACGGTGCGATCCTTTGTGAAATCAAGTCCTTGATCTAAATCAAACTTGATGGATATGTTCCATAGGTGTTATAGGGTGTATTGAATCATGTCCCAGGGTTTGGGAGCATGTCTGAGTCAAAAGTCAAAGGTATTGTTGACTTTTTCCTCAAAACCCTAATTGTGGTCCAGATGAAATTGAAAGTTGTGGATCAAGCTTCTTGGATCAATCCATTGTTGCAAATGGATCAATGTAGTTTATTGGATACCCTCAAATCATCTCTTGAGGTCTTGGCTCATGTTTTGTCCCAAAAGTCAACTTAGGGGTGAATTAGGTCAAGAAACCCTAATTCCTGATTTTTGATGAATGCATCCCCTGAGGCATAATTGACTTGATAATTGGGTTCCTGAGGTCCCTTGGAGTATCTCAAGTTGTGTTTTAAAGCATTGGCTCATGCCCAGATGAAGATTTTCATCTGGAGGCCTTGGTCGACCAAAACCCTAATTTGGTGACACTGGCGATCCTGAGGCTTGATTCACTTGGAATCTTGCAACTTTGTGCCTGATTCTTGACGTGGGAGTCCTCTTGATCCATTTTGGGTGTTTGAGAGGTTAGACAAGTTGAAGATCATGTAATTTCTTGATTGATCTTTGGTCTAAGGCTCTAAGAGGGCTTGAAACCCTAATTCTTGATTGTGGTGAATACTCAAACATCTCTGAGGAGATTGATGAGGCATGATGGTTCATCCATATTGTGATGATGATTTGCACAATGATGGGAAATCTTAGTGGTCAAAATTTGGGGTATGACAGCATCGTCTATAAAAAACACCAACAAACTATAGTCCCACGAACTACGGACGCTCTGATTCTTCACTTCTTTTAAGTGAAGATACGTATGCACAAAGGCCCAAATCCTTGGCGAGCACCCTTCCATTTTCTTCACCCGTATTCCTCCGAACTACGTTGACTCTTACTTTCCCATTGCACGAGGGAATATATAGGCATAGGACTGCGAAGTCCCATCGAGTCTCCTTTCCACCCTTTTCTTTTCCTTTTTCCCTTATTCTTTTCTTTCATTCTTTATTTCTTACCCTTCTCTCTCCGTCTTAGAACACCCTTAGCAAGCAATACCTGAGCAAACATCCTTACACATAAGACAAGCAAATGGTTCCCATCGAGTACGATGGATGTAGGGGGTGTTAATACCTTTCATTCGCATAACTGGCTTCCGAACCCATAATTTGGTTGCGAGACCATCTTATCCTTTCTTCTTGGGGTTTTCTCAATGTTTTCCCTTCCCCTTTTGGGATAAATAAAGTTCGATGACGACTCTTTGTTTTCTCTTTTTTGCCTTCGGTCGTCTATTTTTCGAGTAGCGACAAGAGCACGTTGGAGAAATGAAGACATGTCGAGTGCCACTTGTCTTGATTTAGGAAAAAGGCTGTTAGAAGCAGTTATTTCGATTTAGTATAAATAAGAGGTCTTAGTGTTAGGATTTCGTGTGTGGTCAAGTTTGTACAAGTCACTCAAATTACTCAAAGTACCCAGTGTGTAGAGAAAAGAGTTATTGAGAAATGTATGTTTGATGAAACACAATTTTCTTACAGTTTTATCAAATTCAGTTTATACTTTTTGCCCAAAAATTTATTTTCTTTATTTGCACAAGTTACTTTTAACACATTTTACTGCACTTTCGATTACTTTCCTAAAACATAATTTCTTTTGTACTTTCAAAGTAAACTATTTTCAAATCATGAATATTGTCGAAGTGTTCATTGTTTCTCAAACTTTAATTTAAAATCATTAGCACATGTCGTAGGATTCACTGGTTGATCCTCTAAGTTAATCAATATTTGGAGACCAGCAGTTGTTTACCAATTTTCGCGGTAAACACTTTCTATCTTTGAACTTGTTTTTATCCATTGCAAATACTTGACTCTGTTTCATATTCTAGACTTTGAGTTCAGAATCTAATAGGATATTTTTAGAAGAGGAAAAAAAATTAACCCAATTCAAACCCTCTTAGTTTTTCTCACCTTCATGCACAATATGTAATTGAATTGTACTATATAAGTAGTAATTTAACCTTTCCATCAATGGCTTTGCAAAAGTGGGTCGGAACGGATGGTCCGAACGCCTTCTTTTCAAACACCAGCTAGTCTCTACTTTATATGATACCAAAATCTCCAAAGGTGATGCCAAACACAGCCGTCCAATATAGGGCAATTTGTGTACTAAGCAATCGCCTAGATTGGGCAACCATTTGGATAACTCATGCGATGGGTATATAGATGAATATATCACCATCACATTTCATTCATGTAACACCGTGCAAACAAAATGTACAATAATGAAATGCAAATTATAACTAAATAGCTATTGATCATAAAAACAAAGACAATTCAACTAAATTAATAAATAAAGTGAAAATAATAATAAAAACAACGCCTGACATACTTCGTGCTCAAATCATATAATATTTTTTAAAAAACAGACAATACTAAGACTTAAAAAATGTATTTATCTTTTAAAATATAATTTTGAATCATAAATAAAATCTCTTAAATTTGTTTAATGTTTAATCCATATAGTAAATATAAATAATTTATTTTTATAATTATTCTTATTATAAACTATAGTTAGATTTTTACATAGTTATTGTTAGTGCGAGAGAACTTTTAGTGAGGAAAGAATAGAGAAAAAATAAAGAAATAAGAATTTGTATTATTGAATTGCGTAAATAATGATACAAACTAGGATTATTTATATACAATCCTAATTGGGCTTGGGCTAACACAACTTGAATTATATTTAAATATTAAACCTAATCAAATCTAATCTAATATTTCAACACACCCCCATAATCTAAGTTGTCGAGCATACGCTAGTCATAGTCGATCTGAACTATTCCTAATTTCTTTCTCAAATTTAGGAACCTGTCGATCTTCAATCCTTTGGTGAAAATGTCGGTCAACTGCGCTTCACTTGAGCAATGCCTAACTTCAAGTTCACCTCGATTTACCTTTTCGCTCAAGAAGTGAAATCTGGCTTCGATATGCTTACTCCTTCCATGCAGAACTGGATTCTTCGCCAGATTTATGGTTGACTTGTTGTCGATTTGCAACACAAGAGGTTTCTTCACTTCGACCTCCATTTCTTCAAGTACTGATCTGATCCAAATTGCTTGACATGCAGCATAGGATCCTGCTATATATTCTGCTTCACACGATGACAATGCCACCACAGGTTGTTTCTTTGAACACCATGAGATTGGGGCACCAAATACTTGAAAGAAATAACAAGTTGTACTTCTTCGATCTTCCTTATCTCCACACCAATCAGCATCTGAAAAGCAATTAACTATTGCTCCTTTGCCTTCAGAATCTCGTAAATAGAATTCCAAAATTTGTTGTTCCTTTTAAGTATCTCAGAATTCTTCTTGCAACTTTCATGTGTGACACTTTTGGTTCACCCATGATTCTGCTCACTAATCCGACTGCGAAACCTATATCGGGTCGACTGTTGCACACATATCTCAGAGATCCAACTATTTGTTTGAACAAAGTTACATCAACTTTGTCTTCCTCTCCATGCTTCTCCAACTTCAAGTTTGGTTCGACAGGTGAGAATGCAGGATTCGAATAATTCATTATGAATCTCTTGAGTATCTCTTTGACATACTTCCTTTGATGTAGCACCATACCTTGCTTCGACATTTGAAATTCCATGCCTAGGAAATAAGACAATTTTCCCAGATCCGACATTTTAAATTCTTTCATCATCAGCTCTTTGAACTTCGACAAGTTCTCTAAGCTATTTCCAGTTACCAACAAGTCATTGACATATAAGTAAATGATTGTTATATCATGTGTTACAACCTGAACATAGACACCATACTCAGACTTGCATTTGACAAATCCCAATTCGACTAAGTATGAGTCGATCTTCTTGTTCCATGCCCTAGGTGTCTGCTTGAGGCCATAGAGCGCTTTGTGCAACTTATATACTTTACTCGATTCCTTCTGAATCACAAACCCAGGAGGTTGTGTGACATAGACCTCTTAGTCTAACGGACCATTCAGAAATGCGGACTTCACATCTAAGTGAAATGTCGACCAACCTTGGTTACATGTCAATGCTACCACTAGTCGAACAATCTCAAGTCTTCCTGCTGGAGCAAATACTTCAGAGTAGTCAAGTCCTTCTCTTTGAAGAAACCCTTGAGCTACTAATCTTACTTTATGTCTTGCTATCGACCCATCAGCATTGTGTTTCAACTTGAACACCCACTTTACTTCGATAGCTTTTGTATGTGCTGGCAATTCGACTAACTCCCATGTGTTATTTCTTTCGATTGGCTGTAACTCTTCGACCATAGCTAACTTCCACTGTTGAATTTTTAAAGCTTCGTTATGGTTGATTGGTTCAGTACCTGCAAGTAAAGCAAAATAAACTAATTCTCCATATGGTGTGACTTAATTATCACCAGTCACTTCATAATCATGAAGTCTTGTTGGAGGAACTCTATTTCGCCGAGGTCTTTGGCTTGTTTCAGCCACAGCCTCTGTGACAGGAATGTCAGCAACTGCTTCTACTTCGACTTCGACTGGATTCTCAGCAATTCCTTCAACTTCGACTTCGTCAGTTTCTTCGTTGAAATCAGAGCTCATCAATGGCTTGTTAATTGAATTACTAGAATTCCAATCCCAGGCAGAATTTTCATCAATCACAATATCTCGACTCAACACAATCTTCTCATTAATTGGATTGAATAGCCTGTATGCACCAGTCTTATGATATCCTACCAGAATCATAGGTTCACTCTTGTCATCAAGCTTCCTTCTTCTTGCATCAGGAACATGCTTGTAACACATAGAGCCAAACGCCTTCAGATGACTCACTGATGTTCGTTTGCCACTCCACACTTCTTCAGGAACCTTGTTCTTCAAATTCTTGGTAAGGCACCTGTTCAGGATATAAACTGCAGTCGATACAGCTTCACCCCATAAAGATTTTGGTAAATTCTTCTGCTTTATCATACATCTCGCCATATCCAATATGGTTCTGTTTCTTCTTTCAACAATTCCATTATGTTGAGGAGTATAAGGAGCAGTTACCTCATGATCAACACCATGTTCTGCACAGAATTTTTCAAACATCTTCGAAATGTATTTGCCTCCTCCATCGGTTCGCAGAACTTTGATCCTCTTCTCACTCTGGTTTTCGACAAGCATCTTGAATCTCTTAAATATTTCAAATACTTTATCCTTTCTTTTGATCACAAAGATCCACAGCTTTCGACTAAACTCATCGACAAACGAAACAAAATATCTGTTTCCACCAATGGTATGTTCTTCGAACGGATCACATACATCTGAATGTACAACTTCGAGTATGCATGATGATCTCATTGGCATAGTCGAAACGAAAGAATTTATGGATTGCTTTCCGATTAAACAACCTTCACAGAGTTTGTCAGGCATCTCAAGACTTGGAATACCAGATACCACATCTTGAGTAATCAGCTGATTGAGTGATCGAAATTTCAAATGTCTAAACCTCAAATGCCACAACCAACTATCCTTGTGGTCGACAACAGTTTTTAGACATTGTACTTCAGTCGAACTGATCATGGTCTTAAACGTCCTGTTCTTCGACAACAGAGATTTCAAGACCAAATTGTTTTGGGTGTCGAACAATTTCAAAACTCCATCTTTCATGACAACTGAGAAGCCTTTTTCGACCAGTTGTCCAACACTTAACAGGTTGCACTTCATTCCAGGTACATAGAACACATCTCTGATCATAGCTTTCGCTCCATTACTCAGTTGAAAAACTATGTTGCCAGTACCTTCTGTTTGCAGCGAACTGTTATCAGCAAGTTTTACCTTGCTCTTCTTCGACTCGTCACGTCAACCACTCTTTTCTACCAGTCATGTGATTTGAGCAGCCTGAGTCGAGGAACCAGATCTTGGATTCGACATGGTTATCTGCCACTGCAGCCATAACCACCATACCACCTTCAGAATCATCTGAATCTTGGCGTGCAAGGTTTGCTCATTCGTCCTTACCTTTTTTCGATCCATTGTCTTTCATGTACCAACAATGTTTGGCCAAATGACCCACTTTTCACAGTTATAACACTACATACCTTTCTTATATTCTTTGTCCTTTCGATAGTTTCCTTATCCTCTTTTCGAGGATTCAGAAGCTCTATCTTCGACCTGATTCTTGTGAGGGTTCGACCAAGACTTCTTTCCTTGAGTCTTGTCGACATTGCCTTTGAATTTGTTGGAGCCACCATTTCTTTTCCATGACTGAGCCTGCAGTGCTTGTATCAAATCCTGAACTCCCTTTTTTTCGACAATCCTCATCTCATGCGCCTCCAACGAACTAACCAAATCTTCCACTTTTAGGGTTTCAAGATTGTTGGATTCTTGAATAGCTACGATAATGTGATCAAAGTGAGAGGTCAGCGTTCTCATTACCTTCTCAACTATCATCTTATCAGTTATGGTTTCGCCACAACCCTTCATGAGATGGACGAGTTTCTGAACCTTCGACACATATTCTGCAACTTTTTCGTCTTCTCCCGTCGACAACAACTCATATTGTCGACTCAAGGTTTGCAACTTGACAACCTTGACTTTCTCACCTCCTTCATAATACTTCACCAGAATATCCCGTGTCTCCTTCGCCGTTTCAGCATGAGAGATTCTGTCGAAGTTAGCAGCATCGACCGCCGTCTGGATGCAATAAGCAGCCTTGCAATCTTTCTTCTTGACTTCGTTGTGGGCTTTTTTCTGTTCTTCGGTTGCATTTTCAGCCAACACAGGAATGTCGTTGGTAACCACTTCTAGGGTATCATGGAAGCCAAATAAGGATTGCATCTGTTTTTTTCATCGGATCCAATTCTTGTCGTCAAGCATTGGAAGGGAATTCAGAATGCTCTTATCACCAGTCATCTTCGCAGCGGTTGATTCACTTGCCCTGGAACACACGATCTCTGACGTGAAGTTCTTGAAAACTCGATCAAGAACAATAACCGAAAGCTCTGGATACCAATTTGTTAGTGCGTGAGACACTTTTAGTGAGGAGAGAATAGAGAGAGAATAAAGAAATAAGGATTTGTATTATTGAATTGTGTAAATAATGATACAAACTATGACTATTTATATACAACCCTAATTGAGTTTAGGCTAACACAAGTTAGATTATATTTAAATATTAACTCTAATCAAATATTTCAACAGTTATAATCTTTGAATATTCGGAATTTAAATTAATATTATTGACTTTATACTTCTTTCGTGTAATTAAATATATGTTAAGCAATTATTTTTTATCAGGGTTCACCCAAAGCACCACATAAATTATTAGACTGTAACACAATGACACTACTCAGTTAAAAACATTATAAACTTTCAAAATGATCAAACTCAAATGTAAAAATAAACATAAAATAAATAGTTAACAAACCAAATTTAGACTTTACAATATTAAAACATAAGAAACAAACCAAATTTAGCCTTAAAAAATAATTTTTTTCTTAAATTTTTTAAAATGAATTTTATAAAGCTATTTTTCAAAATGATATAAATTATTTTAAATTGAAAGACTAATTTTAATATCTTATAATATAAACCTACATTATTGAAAATTAAAACATAATCGAAATCACTATTTTAAAAAAAAAAAATTGTATTTCAAAAATAATTATTATAAAAGCTATTTAAAATAAATTCAAAATTAATTGAATTTTTGAAGTTTTGATGTTCAATTTTTCTTTCAATAATATGATAAAATATCAAAAAAAAAATTAAAATAATTATTAAACTCAAATTTTCATTTTAAATTTAAAAAAAAATTAAATTTTTTTTTAAATAATTTTGTTAAACTATAAAAATTATTTTTTAGACAAAACGAACTGTCTTAGAACTTAAAAAATTTCAGCTAGATGTTAAACCTATAGTCATTACAAAATATCACTAATGCAAATAACTAAAAAACCAGAGGGACAAGAAAGCGGAGGAAAAAAAAAACAGAATATTAAGTGGCAAAGGAAACGAACAATCTAGAAATTAAAATAAAACTGCAAAAAGATATAATTTGCACAATTATAGATTCCTGTCTTGCCCCAAAATGAAAGCTAAGAATACTTATAACCATCAACATAATCACTATTACAAAATGCTAACACTTCCTAATCTTCCTCTAATTCCTTTTTCTTTTTGTCCCCCAACCATAACATAATATTAGTCACACCCAATAGTATGAAAAGAGTAACAAAATAGTGAGTTTCAACCACATTAAACTTTGGTCATGTTTTCCCAATGAAGCAAAAGAACCAACAGATCTGTTACATAAAACAATAATTTCTATTATTAATGTGATGAAATAAAATTAAAATATTTGTAAGGTTCTTTCAATTTTGGTAAACTAGTACTGTACATACCCAGGTGATGAATAGACACAATTTCCATAACCTGAAAAGAAAAAGGGAAAACACATACGGTTGAGTGTCATGTACTGGAATTTCACATAACTGGAATTAAAGTTATGCGAAGAGAGTAAAGTGTCCATTAGTACTATGCACTAAATTTTTATAATGCACCTCACAAGAAATGCTTTCTCTTCCGAGCTTTCCAACACAATATCGTACAGATGTCGTATATGTGATTTAAAAGTGTCGGACACTACAACCCGCTTAATCATACAAATATCACTACAACACGCTTAATCTTGTTGGTGTTATACATGCGTTATACAGATAGGGCACGTTTAATCTTATAAGTGTCATACAAATATTAAATACTACGACACGCTTAATCTTATAGATGTCATATAAATGTCTTATAAGTGTCATACAGTGCGACATGCTTAGTCTTATATGTGTCATACAAGTATCTTATAAGTGTCAATTACTACTACACGCTTAATCTTAAAGATATCATACAAGTCTTGCACACTGCTAGCTTAATCTTATCGATGTTATACAAATGTCTTACAAGTGTTGGATTTTACGTGTGTCATACAAGTGTCTTGACACTACAACACACTTAAATTTACATGTCTGATACAAGTGTCGGACACTGCAACACATTTAATCTTACAGATGTTAGACAAATGTCTTACAAGTGTCGGACATTGTGACATGCTGAATCTTAATGTTAGAGGTATCCATGTTTCATAGGGGGTTAGACTCCCCGGCAAACCAAAGTTTGAAATCAACTTACTTGGATTCTGTTTTGTCAAAGAAGCAGTTCCTCCAAAATTGCAAGCAATATCAGAATTCCCATTAGTTTGATAATAGCTGTTGAAAGCAAAAGAAGCATGAGAAACAAGTGTGTCTGGTTGAAAACAAGGACCATCTTTCTGTATAGCTTTACAATCAGCCATTCCAAGTCCACAAGCCCAATCTAGAGCATTCTGTAAGTCAGCTTGTGAAACACCAGCAAGTGCCACACACCATGTTGTTCCATCTATGAATGTTGTGTTTCCCTCTGGTGGCGCTGACACCGTTCCCACCGGAACTGGAATCACTGCATCTGATTTCTCTTGCACTACAATTCCCCTAGCCATGCCTACAAAAAAAATTACTATTCAACTATGAACCACGGACACGCCAAATTTGACCCTGATTAATACAGCTATGCCGGTAATAATTTGAAAAAATAAATAATTATACATAATCATTGGTGCAAATATCTGAGACCGACAAGGACACAGACACATATTTTTTCAGAGGTCACGGTAACACGTAACTAGTCAAAAACAGAGTCTAGAAAAATACAATGAAAATGAGAAAGAAAAAAAAACGCAACTTACCAAGATAACAGCATTCCATGAAAGCCAGGAAGAGAAAAAACCATAGTTTCTTTCTCATGATTTCAGGTTGAAATGAAACAAAAAAAATGTTATTTATAACTTAAAAATATTCCAAACTTCTAAATAGCGCTATGATGACTGTGAATGAGCCTCACACTCTGTAGTAAAAAAGCATTTATTAGTGACAATGGAATCGCTAGTTACTTGAAGGAAGTATTTATTTTTCCTTTTTCACCTTTTTGTGATTTTATTTTATTTTGTGATGGAGAAGAACAATGTATACCTAGTGAGGCAAGTAGTACTATCTCTGGCAGAGTGTAGCAGTTTATTCATTTTTAGCTTTTTGGCGCTCAACAAGCTAAATAAGGTGGTGGTAGTGTCCACCATGTAAAAGATATACATTATTATTTTGCCAATTTTACTTTTTTTTTTACCACTCTCTGGTTTCCATTGGAAATGAACCTACTAGATTCTCCATGGTCCCGCCTAATTTACCAAAATTAATTTTAACTCTATTGAATTTAAATGTAATTTGAAACAAATAATTATTTATGTGTAGACTTAAATGTCTCTTTTATTTTTTATATATATATAAAAAAATGAAATTTTAGTCTTCCATTTTAAAATCAGTTTTTAGATTTCTTTTGTCAATTTTTTCTTTTGATTTGATCGTATGTCTCATTTTGGGATTTATTCCATACTTAAATAAATAATGATGAGAGGTTAAAGATGGTCGCTTATGGCATGGTGGCAAAGATCTTTGGTTAGCACTCCAAAAATGTGTAATTATACAAGTTTGGATGAGAATAATACTTGAACGTGACATAGAGTCACCCTTATATAAGGGTGGAGGTTAGAACCATCTTCGATTGATCTAGCGTGGGATGGGGAGTGTTGCGGTGAGAATTGGATACCGTAGCTATTATATTAACTAGGATCATAAATCTTTAAAATTTACCACCGAACTTTAATTTATCCAAAGAAAATGGTAAATGTCAAAAACTCTAATTGCGCTATGTAAGAACAAAGCTAGAGATCTAAGGGTCGAGTTGGTTATACCTAAGGAATGTGCTAACATGCTAAGTATCTGTAGTATTCTACAAGAACCTCTTGTTTTATTTGTGTTATTTATTGTTTGCTTGCTATGGGAAATGCGTTAAGGTAAATACCTAGGGGTTAGTTTCTAAGTATGCTTGCCAAGACATCGCATCTCGTGCCTACGTATCTTTGACTAAAAGAATCAGAGCATTCGTAGTTTCCCTCAATAAGGGTGAGGAACTCTTGGTTGTGGTCAAGATTCCAAGGAAAAGGTAAGTGTTCACGGCAAGTCCTTACATAAAGTGTGGCGACTCTAAACCTAAGGCTAGGTAAAACGGAAAAAAAAAGGTGTCTACGGTGGAGCACCTAAATAGAGCACGACGACTCAGGTTAAAAAGGGAAGGCAAAACTCGATCGCGCGGCGGCGTGCGATAAGGGAATGATGGACAAGGTTATCCTATATGACGTGGCTGTCAACGGGACGACTCTTTCCTTTAGAATGAGGTACAAGAAACAGAGGAACAAGGAGGAAACCTCCAGTATCAAAAGTAAGATGAATAGCAATATATACAGCAAATGCAACAAGAATTAAATTAAAAATTGAACACCAGAAATTAACTAAAATGAAAATACGAAAATGGTAAGACAAATTCAAGAAATAAATAAAGTCTAAACTAGGGGTGCTCAAATAAACCGGTTATTTAAATAATCCATATCCATATCCAAATCCGGTTATTAAAAACCGGTTAATTATTAGAATGGTTTTAACCAAATCCATATTTTGGATATATTTTTAATATGGTTTTAACCAAATCCATAATTTGGAGATCCATATCCAAAATAAAAACCAAATTAGTCAATTTTTTTATTAAAAAAAACTTTGAAAACTTTTTCAAATAAAATAATTTTTTTTCAAAAAAAAAAATTTCCAATTTTTTTTTTCAAAATAAAATAACTTTTTTTTTTGAAACTTTTTTTTAGAAAATATATTTTTTTTCAAAAAATTATAAAAAATGTTTTTTAAAAACACCTCTTCAAGCTACTACAAAAGATAGTGATTTTTAAAAACATATATTATAATTTTAAAAATTATAAAAAACGATTTTTAAAAACACCTCTTCAAAAAATTATAAAAAATTATAAATTTTCTAAGGTATCATTTCCTAACAAAAAATGATATCTCTCAGGATTTCACGCTATGTCCAATTTTTCAGACCCATAGATTTCAATCGATTGCAAATATCAGTCTGCTTCTTCAAATCCTCCAATAAATTGTTTGACCCATATAAAAGAATGATTTTTAAGTTTGGGGCATTTTCTAATAAAAACTTCAGAAATTGGATTTCAGCTTCATCTCCATCAAAATTAGAAAAGCAAAATAAATTGAGACGAGTTTTAAAACACAAAGGCACTTAATTCATTATCCAGCCTTCACCATTCATGCAAATAATTGGATCAAATCCCTGAATAAAGATCAATCAACAAGTCAATGAGCAAAAATACTACTTCTAACCTACCTTAAAACACACGAAAAATGCAAGTATTGAAACATGATATTTAAACGTACACTAGGAATCTCAAGTGCTTCAAGTTTTGAGTCTTTTTGAGAAAATCCATTAGAAATGCATTTGTATAACCAGCAACAGTTCCATAATTCACATCAAGACGTTTCAAATCATAGAATAAAGTAAGGAAATAGAAATTATCTTCTACAAAGGAAAGACACTATAAAAAAATTGTGTAAAATTCATTTATAAAAACTGGATTTTTTTTTAAGAATATGGAAAAAAAAATTGTGTTTAAAATTCATTTATAAAAACTGGATTTTTAAGTCAAAAACCGGTTTTAACTTAAAAACCAGTTGTAAAAAAACAAATATCCAATTTTAAAAACTGGATTTTTATATCCAAATCCGGTTTTAAGTTGAAAACCGGTTATGAAATATATAATCGGTTATACAATTTGGTTATGGATATAACCGGTTTATAACCGGTTTTGTAAAAACAAAACCATTTATATGGATTGGTTATAATAACCGGTTAAGATAAATGGTTTTATATTGGATATGGATTGGTTATGAGAATAAACCAACGTTGAGCATCCCTAGTTTAAACAAACCAAAATCTAAAAGATTAAAAAGCCAATTAAATAAGTTCTAAAATAAATTAATTAAATCTAACAAAACTAAATAAGCTAATTCTAAAATAACTAATTAAATTTAAAAAATAATTCTAAAATCTAACTAAAAATTAAAAATCTACTTAAAATCAAATAACAAATTCTAAAAACAAGTTAACTAAATTCTAAAATTGATTAATTAAATTTAAAAACTAGTAAAATCCTACATAAAATAAAAACTAAATAAAACTAAGTCTATTTGAAACTAATTAATTACAATTAAAAGCTAACTCTACCTAAAATAGCTAATTAAACTATTTCTAGTTAAAAACTAACTTACTAAATAAATTAAAACCTAATTAAAACTAATTAACAAACTAAATTAAAATCTAATTAAATCTAAATTACTAATTAAAATAAAACTTACTGAAAAACTAATTTAATAATTAAAAAAACTAAAACAATGGGTAAAGGCTGAATTAGGATGTAAGCATGATTATTAAAGAGCAAACAAACATTCAACGGGCTATAAGCCCAAACCCATGAAAGACAACAACACACAAATGCCAAATACAGCCTCAAAATGAGAAAACCTTTGTATCTTCTTCAAACACGATCAGTAGTAGAAACTGCCATTCGACTCGCGACTTGGTGCGTCTTTGAGATTGGCGGAGGTTCAACGATTCGGTGATGGTGGCGTCACCGTGATGATTCGTGATCGGAAGGAGTACATTGAGCGTCACCGGCGCGACTATGTTGTTGGTTGGGTGTTTGGAAGTTCGTATAGACACAAACCCAACTTCAAAAGGGGGAAGGTGAAAACCAATTGCTTCATGAAGAACATTGTCCCTGCCATAAGAGTTGCTCAAGGTTTGTTTGTGTTGTTGATTTCCTTTCGCTCACTCTATCGTATTGTTCTCTACTGATGTGTATTTTCTTTTGGTGTGAATGCTTCTATGTAATGTGTGTGTTCTAATGGGTTTTTCTGGTCTGAAAGCTGCGATTTCATTATGCTTTTATAGGCTTGATGGTTTAATTTTACCGATTTCGACTTGAATGCCGAGATTGTGATGTTGGTTTCGGTTTTGGAAAGAATTTCAAGCTGTTGAATTGATGTTGATTTGGTGATGAAACTTGATAAATGCTCTTGATTTTCTAGCCATGATCTGACTTTGCATTGATTTTAATTGAAGATAATTTGTTTCCGTTTTCAAACCGACATGCTGGATTGTGTTTTGAAAATGTTTTGGAAACTGTATTACTGCTAGTTGGTGATGAAGAATTACTTGACAAAATCCCACCTTTAGTCATCTTCTGGTAAATCATGCTTAGGATCACAGTGGCAATTTGATGAATGGAATTTCCAATACAAGAAACATTATACACGCTGCACCAGGAATCATTTGTTTTATTTATATTGATTGTGCACATTGTAAATTTACATTGCTCTACCATTGTACACTTTCACCATTGATTGCAAATTTGTAAAATAGAAGCTTGTAAACTGAGGATATTAAGCTCCAACCTCACGTCTCTTTCTTCTGGCCTTGCAGGTTCTCTGGCTCCAAGCTTCATGCTGGTCGATAGAGCCTTATACCATTCTTTTGAATTGTCAAAATTACAGGGACAGTCTCCGACATGAGTTCTGCATCATATAAAGAGTCCATGGCACAAGAACTTGGATGGCCTCCTCTTTTTATACATGTGATCAGTGGCAGTAGAATTTTCATCATCGACAGCATGGTTTTTCTGCAGCTTTCTTCTCCATTATAGTGATTGGTTTTGAACTATGTTGTTCTTGTTTACTATTCCTGTTTGTCCCATATTTCCCTTAGGTAATGGTAGTAAATCCTATGTTATTAATCTCGGAAAGCGGCGCGGCGCGGTCACTTCGAAAATGGGAGCGGCGCGGAAGCGGGGAGCGGCGCGGACGCTATTTTTCCGACGCGGGCGCGGAAATATACTAAAAATATACTAATAAATATATAAAAAAAAAAAAACTCAAACTTCATAATAGCATATATTACTTCAAATTCCAAATATCATTAAAAGGCATAAGTCTTAAACAAAAAAAGCATTGCAACATACTTCCAAAATTCAAGAAAATAAACACTTAACATCTAAATCTTAAAATAACTTAAACAATCAAACTCTAATAAAACTTCAACAATCATTAAAATCAAAGTCTTCATCATCACTTCCTCCGACACTAGCATACTCTTCATCCTCGTCAATCTCTTCATCCTCTCCAAGATACTCTTCATCACCAAATTCATCATCTACTACTACCACTTCCTTTGTTTTTGCCTTAAATCTAGATGAAGAAGGTGGAAATGGTGGAGGTGCAGCTGCCTTCTTTTGCATTGCCGCTTGGCTCCTAGTGTTGATTGCAGGCTCAGCAGCACCACTTGCAATTTCAACATCTAGCCAAGACAAATCATCACCATCAAACACCATATCATCATTATCAGGCTGAGCTTCTTCTTCACCTCCCAACAACCATAGGTAAGTGGTCACAAAATCATCATCCATAACCACAGGATCAATCAAATCATCACTATCAAAACGATCTTTGTACTTGCTTTCATTGTTGAAGTTTTTTGTAATTAACTCCTTGGCTTCCAACATTGCATGATAGATGTTACCCATTGTCGGCTTCTTTTCATTATCAACAAGCCTAAGTACTTTTACAAGAGGCCCCATAACCTTAAGAGTGAACACAACATCTTCCCAAAATGAGACTCGAAGTACAATAGCAACTGCCTTCTTTCCTTTCACCTCCTTACTAGCATTTAAGTTCAACCATTCTTCAGAAGTGAACATGGTTCTAATTTTTGCCTTTAAAGTGTGCAACCTATGCAAAGTAAGAAAGGTTGTGGCAAACCTTGTGACTCCACTTCTAACCAACTCACTTTCTAATTTCTCCCTCATTAAGTTTAAAACCAAAGAATGGTTGTAAATAAAGCCCACGAGTTGCATTCCTTTTTGTATAACCTTCTTGACTTTAGGAATTTTTTCGACATCTTCTAGCATCAAGTCTAGACAATGAGCAGGACATGGAGTCCAAAATATTTTGGGCCTCGAGACTTGAAGATGTTTACCAGCCAAGACATAGTTGCTTTCACCAATCTCTTCAACAAAGTTATCCAATATTTCAAACACTTTTTGTCTAGTTTTCATGTATGCAGAAGCATCAACACTCTTAACAAACATAGTTCCTGCCGGAGAATTGACCAAAAAATTAATCAATGTCCTTCCTTTTGTATCAGTTCAACCATCAGACATTATGGAACAACCATACTTTGCTTGTTCTTGCTTATTAGTACTCAACATTTCATGCGTAAGCCTCAACTCATCTTGAAGCAATGGAACTCTCAACTCATGATAACTTGGAGGCTTCAAGTGTGCACCATACATACTAATTGCTTCAACCATCAACTTGAAACTTTTTGAATTTGCAACATTGAACTCAATTCCATTCCGATAAAAGAAACGGGCTATGTATTGGAGGCAACTTGCTCTTGCTTGCTTATCACAAGCATCATTCAAGCTTGTTTGTTTTCCTTTTTTCAAAGTTTCCTCGGGTTTTCTATAGAAAACTACATCCAATGGACCTTTTGTATTCTTCTTGGCAGTCGGCATACTCCCCTTTTTAGCCGGTCTTTTTCCACTTCGAATCCTAGATATCTCTAGCAACCGTGCTGCCTCATCATCATCTTCATGCACTTCACCCGACATAGATTTCTTTGCGGCCAATTTCTTATCTTCGTGCTCTTGCAAAATCGCCTTAACCTCTTCGGGCGTTTGAGTGCAAGATTTCACATTTCCTTTGATTCCTAATTGATGTTGTTTAGCCCTAGAAATACCTCCGGTAGACATTTCGTTACAAAAATCACATGTAACCCTCCTTTTATTATTCAAGTCTTTCAAATGGTTATATTTCCATCATATATCACCGGTTAGTTTGTGTTTCTTAGCAGAAGAAGCAACCGTTTGATCATTGGATGATGATAATGGAATAGAACCCGTAGGAGTTGGAGTTGTCATGGCTGTTGAAAAAAAAATAGTTAAAAAACAGAGTTGGCAAAGAACATATAATATATTATAAAAAAAGGATTATGAAATGAAATTATTATGAAAAAAAAATATGAAAGTATTATGAAAGTAATGAAAAAGTGTTATACTGTAATGAGAATAACAGTATGAAAAGTGTTATACTGTAATGTTATTCATAACATGAGAAATAATATGAAAGTATTATGAAAAAAGTATTATGCAAAAGGATTATAAAAAAGGATTATAAAAAAGTATTATGGAAAATAATATATAATGTAATGATTCAAAAGTATGAAAAAGTATGAAAATAATATATACTGTAATGATGTAAATAATTAAAAAGTATGAAAAAAATAATGGAAAAATATTATGAAAATGAAATAGAGGGAAAAAAAAAATGAAAAACAAGTAGTGTAACCAACCTGAGAAACGGCAGCGCATGAGGAAGAAGAAACGGCAGTGCAGGAGGAAGGAGAAAGAAACGACAGCGCAGGAGGAAGAAGAAAGAAACGGGTGCGCAGGGAGAAGATAGAAAGAGAGTCGTTACTGAGAAAGGGCATCACTTAGAAAAATAGGGTTTTTTTTTAAGTTTTAAAGGAAATGGGCCAAAAACACGCGACCCGACCCGGTTGAAACCCGGCGTTACCGCACCGCTACCGCGCCTGCGAAACCTGCCGCGATGCCCGCAATCGACCCGCTATTCACTTTCGCGGCTTACCGGTTCAGTCTGAAGCGGCGACGCCGATTTTAACGCGGTGCGCCGAGATCGCGGCCGCTACCGCCGCTATTGACAACATAGAGTAAATCACTGTATGATTTTGTTGAATTTTTTCAGCTGCAACTTCTAGAGCATATGCAATGAGTTTTTAGCGGTTTTGTTTGCATATTCCTTCTATGTTTTCCAATTCACTAGAATTTGATTGATCATTAGTTTCTCTGTGAAGGTTATATCGACACACTCCCAACGTAGGACTCTGCTAATTATCTCCAGGTTCTTGATTGGAAATGCTGAGGGTATCAACTTTCATTTGAGAACCACGATTCTTAGCTTGCAAACTACTCTTTACTAACTAATATCATGCCTAAAACTGCAGTGATGTCAAGAGCATTAAAGAGGGTCCTAACACCATAAAGTTCAAACATACCAAAGTCGACAAAAGTCCCCAAGGGGGTGCTCGTTCTAGAATCATCAACCACATTGAAATTCCTTTGACTTTTCATGTAATTATTCTTTATGTAATGTGGACTTTATAAGAATCATTGAGTTTTGTATTCTTGAATTTGGAATAAAGTTGTGAATCTTTAAAGTTTTGAATTTTGTATTTTTCTTGTACTCATAAATCAATGAATCCTTAATATCCTCCCTTGTAACATCTCCTTGACTTTAAGATTGAAATGGTAGCTTGATAGCTTGAGTTCTCTTGAATATAAGAAAAAATGCTCATGAATTTTGTCTCGGATTTTAATCACGTGAACCCTTAGCATGGAACCTCTTTGAACTAGTATTGAATCTTTGAATTTTGGATTGTTTTGACTTAAAAAGAATTCTTTTAATCTTGTATTCACCTTAAATTGAAATTCTGCATTTCTTGAATTTAAGAATTAAAACATGATGCAAAAACTTCCTTGCTCTTGAATTTTGAATAGTGAACTCTAGTGAATTATTTCTTGCCAAAACCCAATTCAAATCCTTATCCAAACTTTACCACTTTGAAGCGCACGACTTATTACCAACAGGAGAATTAACATTCTTTTATTTAAGATCACAGAGGAAACAAAATAATGATCCAACCTTATGGACAAGAACAAAGCCTTTCATGAACCATGCCCTGAGAAATCTGTTGAGAATGAGGAGACCACTTGGAATGCAACTCATCATAAAACCCTGACCATGCTTAACGGAAAGAAAACCCTAATCCTCTTCGGGAGCATACACTGAAACTTCTGAGAAATCCTGAGGATAATGAGCGGTAGAAGACCCTAGGATCAGAATCCATTGGTCACGCCCTACAATGCTTGACTGTGAGAATAAGTATCATCTACACTCAAAATCAATGTACCTTCACACACTGGTTAGTTGCAATAATCGTGCGCATAAAGACCTATGACCTGAATATGCTATGCAAGATGATGCACGAAGATGGTGTGCAAAAGATCAAGGAACCTAAGGGTAAAATTTGGGGTATGACAGGGAAGAGAGTTGGATGTGGATCAAGAGTGAAGATGAGCACGAGAGGCACACTCCTATGCAAAGGTCCATAATTTAAGGTCACATGCTCATTAGTTAGTGGAAAGCTTTCGTTGGATTGTGTCGTTGAATTTTGCCAGTCTGAAACAATTGTCCTCCAAGTTCTCGCTATCAATGTTGAAGTGACGAATATTGAAGCAAAAGTTCTGCGACCGGTCTAAGTGGATGTTTTGTTGAAGAAGTAAGTCTGTTGAGAAGATCTCTCATATAAGAGAATGAGCTTCGTTGTGGTGTTGAGTGAGCGTGTATGAAATTTGAAATATGCACATTTAATGCATATTGTATAGCTGAATCGCCGCCTTAGGGAAGGTCACAATGTCTGCTCACGCGCCTAAGGCAGTGATTGATGCGACTAGGCCCACTTGAGTACACTTGAGTGTCGTTGTAGAGTTAATGCTTCACCTGGATCGTTGGACGTTGTTTGTGATCTTCTATTTAATCACCTTTTGATCTTGATGTTATTTAGTGCCTATAAATTCGAGACTTGAGACTGAGTTTCACTTTTTGACATCTTTTCGTTATGCGTTTTCTTGTTCTTATGACTTCTACTATTGTTGTCAAAGCTTTTCTGGTTTTTGAGTTATTCGTCTTGAATCATATTGTTTTCTTCTTGAATCTCCAAAGTCTGAAATAAAGTAAGATGTGCATGTTTTCTTATCTCTTGTTCTTCTCTGGATTTCATGAGTTCTTCAATATGCATAATGGATCACTTACTATCAACCTAAGTAGGAAACCCTGTTATCGACCTATGTAATGATGTAGAGGTTAGTGATGCATCATTTAAAACTCATGTAGAGGTAATCGACTTAGAGGTGAGGAAACTAGATGTCGAAAATCCATGAGTGACAAGCCCATAAATTAGAGAACCTATCCCAACTAGGATAAATATGAGGGAAGTTGGTTGTGGGTTTACCTTTGGCTAGGTTTTAATGGCTTATCTAGTGCGCGTGGGGAACATCATGGAGGAACGAATGCTGAAGTTATCGCCATGTGTATAAGGCATTCCTTCATTTGTAAACCCACTGAGGGTGAAGTTAGGTGGTAGTTAGAAGGTCATTCGAGATGTGGAAAACTCATATTAGACATTTTTTGTTTGTTGACACTGAAGCATATATGGGGGAGAAAGAAGCAATTAACTTTTGTTCTTTTTGAAGATGTTACGATTTCCTAATGCAAATAAATAAAGAACTTGAGTAAACACTCTTAAATTAACACAAGAACAAGAAAAAGTAAATTCCAAAAAAAAAATAATAGAAAGTTTTCAAATTAAATATGGGACAAAAGTTCATACATTTCTCACAAACTCAAGATCTTAGTAAATCATATATGAGAGTTCTAAAGAGTATAAAATGAAAATGCAAACCTTGATTACATAAACGAAAATCACTTATATAATATATACATCAAAAACTGTCAACAATAGTTATATCTCTAGAATTCCACACATATCTTCAATGTGAGTTTTAGTCTTCTTATGTGTTTACACGTGTCTTCACTTCTCAAACCGCTCCAAACCGTTAATGTTGTCGAAAGTGTCTTCAACTTACCTATTTTTTCGAAAACTCCACTTATTGAATTTTCAACTTGGTGTTGACAACCTAACTTAGCTATTTACACTTAGTATTTTATATCCACCATGTATCTCACATTCATGTAAAAAATGTTAAGTCGAAAACCTCATGCTAACATTTGCCCCTCAAAAATGTCATTTTCGATCATATTTGCAATATGGCAGAAAAATGATGTTTTTAATAAACACTTTTCAAACTATTATGCACACGACATCTTCATCATGACTCATATTACCTAGTCATCATGTCAGTAACATGCGTGTGCCTGCCGTCATGGCTCCGTTTTCCAAGGCCATTGTGGGCCACAAAAATTAACCAAATTAAATAAAAGAAAAATCATTAATTGGTAATGATTTAAAACAAAAATAAAAAAAGTCAGTGTTTTAATTTCTAGAGGAAAACTGAAAAGTCTCATTCCAACAGCTACATAACTTCCTCTCCTCTTTTTCCTTCTGTTTCACCACTTTACTCTTTCTAAACCCTAAGAAATTCCATCTTATGCAACCTCCATTCTCACCTTTTCTTCTACTCAAGTTCTAGAAAATGACCTCTTCTTTTAGTATAACGAAGCAACCCCAAATCCCTTATATTGTTGATATTTAGGGTCCCATATATTTTGATATTCACACTTATGTTTCAAAACTACCAACAAAGAAGAAAAAAACCATCATTTGGGCTTCCCGGGATCTCATTCCCTTCTCTATTGCAGGTAGTGTTCATGTATTCTTAGGTCATTTACCCATATCCTCTGTAAAACCTGCTAAATTGAACAATTTCTTTCCCTGTTTACCCTATGTAAACCCCGTGTCTTTGAGGAAAAAAGCTTTGAATTAGGGTTCATGGACCAACCACATAGTGTATTTCGTTCTTCTCCTTCTACCAATAGTGAAGCCTAATTCAAGGCATCTTCGGCCTGGAAAGATCAAGGCATCTTCAACCTAATTCATCTATCTAGAACTAGGCCAAAGTACAATGCCAACATGATAATATCTTCCCTTCATTTTCGGGAAGGTTTAACTAATATATTCCAACTTCGCCATGTGATGATAACCCATTTGCTTTTCGAAGTTGCTGCCATTACTGGTCTTAGACCAATAGGGGAAACTTTTGCCTCGTCCATCAATAACAAAACCAAACCTAGATTTACCTTCAACCTGCTAGTTTCAATGCCTATATAAGATACCACCATGAATAAACCGAGGAAGTCCCTAACTATGAGCATATTGCTTTTCTCACCATATGGTCATATCATTTCGTTTTTTGTTTTAGCTCTCTTCAAATAGCTAATAAGTTCATATCTTTAGCAACCTAGATTTATGAGGGGTGAAATGCATGTCTCAGCAGGTTGATCCTGAGTTATCTTTATGAATCCTTAAGGCTCACCTCTCTTAAACTAAAAAACAAAACTAATGATGACGACAACCTCCTGATTTTTGGACCCATATTTGGCTTTTACAAATCTGACTCAATTCCATTTTTGAGCCTTCTCTAAACGTCCTGTCCAATCTGACTTAGCAAGACAAGCCGGATGTAATACCCCGTATTTTATTACTCCGGATAATATTATATTGTGATCGACTGAGCCCAGTGTACTCTGAGAAATTATTTGACAAAATAATTAGAGTGACTGTGGAACTTAGAATAAATCCAATTAATATTATCTGACTCTGAGGTATTTTATTTATTTGGACTTAAGAGACTTTTTGGACATTTAGTAGTATTATTTCTAATACTAAGTTTACTACTTATTATTTCCTTCCACTTTCCAAACATAAAAAGAAAAAGATAGTAAGAAAGAGAGAAAAAGAAGAAAGAAGGAAAGGAAAGGAAGAGAAGGAGAAAAAGAGGAGAAGGAGGAAATTGAAGAAATCCAAGAGCAATCATCATCCATTCATCCAATCCTTGCCCAATCATCTCATTCTCTTCATCTTCATCTTGTTTAAGAGGTGGGTTCTAGTTAGTACCATTGTTTAGAGGTTTTGGATAATATGAGTTTTAGGTCGAATTTATGGAAATCGATGTTTTAACGATTAGAATTTGATATAAATTGAAAGGAATGATCAATATGCTTGTAGAAACATGTATTGATGTTTGTTTTGATGTTTTTGTGTTCCTTGAATAAATTGAAAATCTTAGGGTTTGTGGAAAATATGTGTTCTTGATGAGAATGAGGTTTTATGAAAGCTTGATGATGAAACCATGGTAGAACATGTTATATACCTCTGTTGGGTTGTTTGAGACTGATATTGAGGGATTGAGAGGGTTGGTTTTGAACTGTTATAGCAGGTTTTTTTTCTGAGTTTCGCAGAGCGCGCTTAGCGCGCAGGAGCCCGCTCAGCGCGGTGTTGAATTCCTGCAACCCCTCCATACCGAAGAAAACGCGCTTAGCGCGGACAGGGGCGCGCTTAGCGCGACCTGGGACTTGGGATTTTATTCCAAAAACGGGAAAATTCATAACTTTCGACTCGTTTATCGGATTCGATCATTCTTTATATCGATGTAAAGCCGAGGAAATATTCTATGCCATGGAGATGAAATATGTCGATTTTACCGACCGATTAAATAATCGAGAAAGTCCCAAAAGTGATATATTTGTGTTTTAATCGTTATATATTATTCTACTATGCAATTATGACATGTCTTGCTTATCCCATTATTGTTTAACATGATTATAAGTGATTATGCATGCAAATATGAAAACGATATAGGAAGAGTGAGGAAACCTCAAACTTGAACTATAAGAGAATCTAGTAAGGAACTAGAAATTGTAGACAACTCTAGATGGCGATGCTCGGGCACATGTTGTTGGAAGATACATCCTTGCCGAGTATTGGCCTAGTTGAGAGTGAACACTAGTATGGAACATGTGGTTAACCTTTGTGGTTGTGAAAAGGCAAGAGAGGCCTTAAGGCGGTGTAGTCTTGTGATTGTCGAATACAATCGTATTTTGTTGTATGTAATCATGTAATCGTAACCGGAATATTTTGAGTGTAGTTTCATGGGTTTCGAGCTCCTCTGAAACGGGTACACAATTACTTGGTAGGTTTGATTCCCTACGTGTAGTACGATTGGAACCTATGCTATGGGTAGAGACTTGTGATGGTTAACAGGCCATGAGAAGTGACGGTTCACGGTTAACAGGCCGATGATCCCGAATCCAATTCGTATGCCAAGTAACTACAAGGATCTATGACTCGGGTCGCCTTCTAGACGTAGAAGCGGACGGGAAGATGAGATGTCTTGGTATGGTTATCGATTAGTGATGTTGTGAATTAATGAACTCATGTCATGTTTCCATATAGTGTGAGAATTATAAAGTGTGAACTCAAGGGTCATTTTCCCTTTTCCCCGGACTTGAGTTAGGATTGTTAGAACCTTGTTAATCCGAGAGAATCCATAAGATAGGGAACTCACTGAGATTTGATGTATCTCACCCCACGTTGTTGATGTATTTCAGGTGCTTCAGGTTCCGAGAAGGGTAAGGATAAGGTCGGGTGATCTTTTCCTTGCTTGTTGATGGCTAGCTTCCGTAGCGGAGTTTATTTTGAGATCATTGTTGATCTAGTTCTTAGTTTTTATCTTTTGAACATCTTGTGTATAATATGCCTTAGGTTTTTTGTACTTTGTACTTTAGGACATTTATTTGTATACAATGTGTTAACTAGGAGCTTATGTGTTTCAGTACCAAACACTTAGATCTATATATAATATTTATGCTTTGATGTATGAATTTTATATATGGGTGTTACAGTTGGTATCAGAGCAGGTCGTATCCTCGACCTAGCCATGAAATATTATAAGTATTTCTTTTCGTTTCATATACGTCGTGTCGCCATTGATCTTAAGTGTTATATTTATGGCATTGAGCCTGATCAACTTAATCCTATTTGTATGACCTTTAGGAACATGGCTGAAGGACGTAGAAACACTCGTGGTAGACCCCGCACCACTCTTGAAAGGTCGAATCCGCCGGGCGGCGAAGGCAATGCTCCTCTGTATTAGTTTATGCAACAGATGCAGCAGCAACAGAATCTATTCATGCAGCAAATTGTGCAACAAATGAATGGAGGTTTGCATCCTACGGTAGTTGCTCCAGAAGCTGAAGGTGGGAAATTCCGGGATTTTATCCGCATGAATCCCCCAGAATTTCATGGTGGATTAGATCCCGTGAAGGCTCACGAATGGATTTCTGGTATGGAGAGGATTTTCTTGATAGTCCAATGCAGCGAAGAGAACAAGGTGTTGTTCGTTTCTCATTCACTGAAGGGTCCTGCTATGAGATGGAGGGAGAGCGCTTCGGCTTTAATGACTATTCAGGAAGTGCCTAAGGTTTGGGAGCAGTTCAAAGTTATTTTCATGGAGAAGTATTTTCCGAGCTCATTGAGGACTCAGAAAGAATTTGAATTTCAACAATTAAGACAAGGTAGTATGACTGTGGCCAGTTATGCTGAGAAGTTTGAGGACATGGCTTCTTATTCTAGGCAGGCTATGTATGCTCTTGATGAAAGGTGGAAGATAGACCAGTTTCTGTTTGGACTAAAAGCTGAAATATCTCATAGTGTATCTCAGAGAGAGTTCACTACATATGCTGAAGTTTTAAGGCAATGCTATGTGGTCGAGCATAGTTTGAAGAAAGTCCAAGCTGAGGGTGTCACGAGTAGAGTGAATCAAGGGGATCGCGGAAGATCCAACCAACAATTCAGGCCTAGGCAACAATCCTTCAAAGGGAAACAAGTTCAAGATTCAAGGGCGAGTACACCTCCTGTGTGTCGCACTTGTGGCAAGAATCATTATGGAAGGTGTAGTTTAGAATGGGTTAAGTGTTTCCAATGTCAGAAGGTGGGTCATATGAAAAGAGATTGTCCTCAGAATAGGACTCAGACACAAGGAAGGGTTTATACCTTAGATGCAAGGAAGAAGAAGAGTGACAATTCCTTAATTGCTGGTACGTGCTTCGTTAACGGATTTCCTTGTTTTGTTCTATTTGATTGCGGAGCTACACACTCTTTTGTATCGATGCAATGTATGAAGCGACTTGGGTTGCGGTCCGTTCCTTTGTCTCCTCCTATGGTGGTCACTACCGCCATGGATGAAATAGTAGAGACACCGTTGATGTGTGAAAACTGTGTTTTGTCTGTGGACGGTAGAGTTTTTCAGATTGATCTTATTTGTCTACCGCTTAAGAAAGTTGATGTCGTTTTGGGAATAGATTGGCTTTCTGCTAATTCGGTGTTTATTGGGTGTGAAGAAAAGCTCATCATCATTCCATCTATTGATGCTACCCCGAAAGATGTCTTAACAACTATTCTAGAAGGTACGGTTGGAATGATAAATTTCTTGTTCGAAGAAGAGAAATCTGTTCTTTTGGTTCTCACTAAGGAAGGGAGTAGCAACCTTCAAGTTTTGGATATTCCAGTAGTTTGCGAGTTTTCTGAAGTTTTCCCCGAAGATGTCACTTCTCTTCCTCCGGAGAGGGAAGTGGAATTTTCTATTGACCTGGTACCGGGAACGGCTCCTATATCCGTTTCTCCGTACCGGATGGCACCGCTTGAATTGAGAGAACTAAAGGAACAATTAGAAGAGCTTATGGCTAAGCATTTTGTTAGACCTAGTGTCTCACCCTGGGGAGCCCCAGTTTTGTTAGTAAAGAAGAAAGACGGCGGGATGCGATTGTGTATTGATTATCGTCAGCTGAATAAAGTCACCATTAAGAACAAGTATCCCTTGCCAAGGATAGACGACCTATTAGATCAATTGAAAGGAGCCTGTGTATTCTCGAAGATTGATTTGAGGTCGGGTTATCACCAAATCCGAGTGAAGAGTTCCGATGTACCTAAGACTGCATTTAGGACCCGTTATGGTCATTACGAATTCTTAGTGATGCCTTTCGGTGTGACTAATGCTCCAGCTGTTTTTATGGATTACATGAATCGGTTATTTCAAGCTTACTTGGATCAATTTGTTGTGATCTTCATTGATGACATTCTTATCTATTCCCGTACTCCGCAAGAGCACGAAGGACATTTGAGAATCGTCTTATCGATCTTACAAGAGAAGCAACTTTTTGCCAAGTTAAGCAAGTGCGAGTTCTGGATGTCTGAAGTTAGTTTTCTTGGTCACGTTATATCACAGGGTGGTGTAGCGGTGGATTCGTCAAAGGTTGAAGCTGTGATTAATTGGGAGAGACCGAAGAATGTATCGAAAATTAGAAGTTTCTTGGGTCTAGCAGGCTACTACAGAAGGTTTATCAAAGGCTTTTCGCAATTAGCACTACCAATGACTAAGCTTACTCGGAAGGATTGCCCCTTTGAGTGGGATTCGGCGTGTGAACAAAGTTTTATGAGTTTGAAGGAAATATTGACTACAGCTCCCGTCCTGGTTATTCCCGATCCTAGCAAGTCGTATGAGGTATTTTTGTGATGCGTCTAAGATGGGATTAGGAGGCGTGTTAATGCAAGAAAGTCACGTGGTGGCTTATGCTTCTCGACAATTGAAAATTCACGAGAAGAATTATCCAACCCACGATTTGGAATTAGCGGCGGTGGTGTTTACTTTGAAGGTGTGGCGTCACTATTTATATGGAGTACATTTTGAAATGTTTAGTGACCACAAGAGTTTAAAGTACCTCTTTGACCAAAAAGAGTTGAATATGCGTCAAAGGAGGTGGATGGAATATTGAAAGGATTATGACCTAGAGCTAAAATATCATCCGGGTAAAGCGAACAAAGTGGTCGATGCCTTGAGTAGGAAAGTTTTGAGAAAGGCCGAATTGATGATGTTAGAATATTTGCTGTTGGAAAAGTTTAGAGATTTAAATCTTCAATTTGTGTGGACTCCCAATGGAGTGATTATGGGGAATTTGAATGTCAATTCTATGTTAAGAGTTGAAATTCAACAAGGACAGTTATTGGATGAGAAGTTGCAAGAGATGCTAAGTCAACCGGGTTTTGTGCACGTTAGCGATGGAATGATTACGTTTAACCAAAGAATTTGCGTTCCAGACGATGCGACTTTGAAAAGAAAGATTTTGGAAGAAGCGCATAAGGGTGCTTTTACTATACATCCGGGTTCTTCAAAGATGTATCAAGATTTAAAGAAAGACTATTGGTGGTCCGGTATGAAAAGAGATGTTGCGGTCTTTGTGTCGGAATGTGCGGTGTGCCAACAAGTTAAAATTGAACATCAAAGACCGGGTGGATTATTGCAACCATTAGAAATCCCAAATTGGAAATGGGATAGTATTTCTATGGATTTTGCAGTAGGTTTACCTCGTACGCAAGGTGGTTATGATTCGATTTGGGTGATCGTGGATCGACTAACGAAATCTGCGTATTTCTTAGCCGTGAAGACTACTTTCAAGGCAAGTCATCTTGCGAGGTTGTTTATTGCAGAAATTGTAAAATTGCACGGTATTCCCTCTAATATTGTGTCGGATAGAGATCCGAAGTTTACTTCAAGGTTTTGGAAAGTTTTTCAACAAGCTATGGGGACAGAGTTGCGTTTGAGCATGTCTAATCATCCACAGACGGATGGTCAGACTGAGCGAACGATACAAACAATGGAGGATATGTTGAGAGCTTGTGTGTTAGAGAGTAAGGGGAATTGGAAAGAGCTACTACCATTGATTGAATTCTCTTATAACAATAGTTACCATGCGAGCATCGGAATGGCTCCTTATGAAGCTTTGTATGGAAGAAAGTGTCGGACTCCTTTGTGTTGGGCGGAAGTTGGGGAAGATAGAATCTTAGGACCCGAAATTATCCAAGAGACTACGGAAAAGATTAGAATGATCCACGAGAGAATTAAGCAAGCACAAGATCGACAGAAGAGTTATGCGGACAATCGAAGGAGACCTTTAGAATTTGAAGAAGGTGACCATGTGTTTTTGAAAGTCACTCCTAGATTAAGACTGAAAGGACCGTTTAAGTCATGGAAGTTAAGTCCGAGATACGTGGGACCGTATCAGATCTTAGAAAGGATTGGCGAGGTAGCATACGGTTGGCCTTACCTCCTTCTCTGTCGGAAATGCACGATGTTTTCCATGTATCTCAACTTCGAAGGTTTGTTCCAGATCCTCTTCAACCAATTCTACCGGATACTGTTGAAATAGAAGAAGACTTAACGTTTAAACCTCAACTGAGCCGCATTGTGGGAAGAGAAACGAAAGTATTAAGGAACAAGGACATTTCTCTCGTTAAGGTGCAGTGGGATGTAACGCATCCGGGTGATGCAACTTGGGAACTTGAATCGGAAATGCGAGATGCTTACCCTTATCTGTTCAGGCAATCTTTAAATTCGAGAGCGAATTTCTATTTAAGGGGGGGAGGATGTAATACCCCGTATTTTATTACTCCGGATAATATTATATTGTGATCGACTGAGCCCAGTGTACTCTGAGAAATTATTTGACAAAATAATTAGAGGTGACTGTGGAACTTAGAATAAATCCAATTAATATTATCTGACTCTGAGGTATTTTATTTATTTGGACTTAAGAGACTTTTTGGACATTTAGTAGTATTATTTTTAATACTAAGTTTACTACTTATTATTTCCTTCCACTTTCCAAACATAAAAAGAAAAAGATAGTAAGAAAGAGAGAAAAAGAAGAAAGAAGGAAAGAAAAGGAAGAGAAGGAGAAAAAGAGGAGAAGGAGGAAATTGAAGAAATCCAAGAGCAATCATCATCCATTCATCCAATCCTTGCCCAATCATCTCATTCTCTTCATCTTCATCTTGTTTAAGAGGTGGGTTCTAGTTAGTACCATTGTTTAGAGGTTTTGGATAATATGAGTTTTAGGTCGAATTTATGAAAATCGATGTTTTAACGGTTAGAATTTGATATAAATTGAAAGGAATGATCAATATGCTTGTAGAAACATGTATTGATGTTTGTTTTAATGTTTTTGTGTACTTTGAATAAATTGAAAATCTTAGGGTTTGTGGAAAATATGTGTTCTTGATGAGAATGAGGTTTTATGAAAGCTTGATGATGAAACCATGGTAGAACATGTTATATACCTCTGTTGGGTTGTTTGAGACTGATATTGAGGGATTGGGAGGGTTGGTTTTGAACTGTTATAGCAGGTTTTTTTTCTGAGTTTCGCAGAGCGCGCAGGAGCCCGCTCAGCCCGGTGTTGAATTCTTGCAACCCCTCCAGACCGAAGAAAACGCGCTTAGCGCGGACAGGGGCGCGCTTAGCGCGACCTGGGACTTGGGACTTGGGATTTTATTCCAAAAACGGGAAAATTCATAACTTTCGACTCGTTTATCGGATTCGATCATTCTTTATATCGATGTAAAGCCGAGGAAATATTCTATGCCATGGAGATGAAATATGTTGATTTTACCGACCGATTAAATAATCGAGAAAGTCCCAAAAGTGATATATTTGTGTTTTAATCGTTATATATTATTCTACTATGCAATTATGACATGTCTTGCTTATCCCATTATTGTTTAACATGATTATAAGTGATTATGCATGCAAATATGAAAACGATATAGGAAGAGTGAGGAAACCTCAAACTTGAACTATAAGAGAATCTAGTAAGGAACTAGAAATTGTAGACAACTCTAGATGGCGATGCTCGGGCACATGTTGTTGGAAGATACATCCTTGCCGAGTATTGGCCTAGTTGAGAGTGAACACTAGTATGGAACATGTGGTTAACCTTTGTGGTTGTGAAAAGGCAAGAGAGGCCTTAAGGCGGTGTAGTCTTGTGATTGTCGAATACAATCGTATTTTGTTGTATGTAATCATGTAATCGTAACCGGAATATTTTGAGTGTAGTTTCATGGGTTTCGAGCTCCTCTGAAACGGGTACACAATTACTTGGTAGGTTTGATTCCCTACGTGTAGTACGATTGGAACCTATGCTATGGGTAGAGACTTGTGATGGTTAACAGGCCATGAGAAGTGACGGTTCACGGTTAACAGGCCGATGATCCCGAATCCAATTCGTATGCCAAGTAACTACAAGGATCTATGACTCGGGTCGCCTTCTAGACGTAGAAGCGGACGGGAAGATGAGATGTCTTGGTATGGTTATCGATTAGTGATGTTATGAGTTAATGAACTCATGTCATGTTTCCATATAGTGTGAGAATTATAAAGTGTGAACTCAAGGGTCCTTTTCCCTTTTCCCCGGACTTGAGTTAGGATTGTTAGAACCTTGTTAATCCGAGAGAATCCATAAGATAGGGAACTCACTGAGATTTGATGTATCTCACCCCAAGTTGTTGATGTATTTCAGGTGCTTCAGGTTCCGAGAAGGGTAAGGATAAGGTCGGGTGATCTTTTCCTTGCTTGTTGATGGCTAGCTTCCGTAGCGGAGTTTATTTTGAGATCATTGTTGATCTAGTTCTTAGTTTTTATCTTTTGAACATCTTGTGTATAATATGCCTTAGGTTTTTTGTACTTTGTACTTTAGGGCATTTATTTGTATACAATGTGTTAACTAGGAGCTTATGTGTTTCAGTACCAAACACTTAGATCTATATATAATATTTATGCTTTGATGTATGAGTTTTATATATGGGTGTTACAGTTGGTATCAGAGCAGGTCATATCCTCGACCTAGCCATGAAATATTATAAGTATTTCTTTTCGTTTCATATACGTCGTGTTGCCATTGGTCTTAAGTGTTATATTTATGGCATTGAGCATGATCAACTTAATCCTATTTGTATGACCTTTAGGAACATGGCTGAAGGACGTAGAAACACTCGTGGTAGACCCCGCACCACTCTTGAAAGGTCGAATCCGCCGGGCGGCGATGGCAATGCTCCTCTGTATTAGTTTATGCAACAGATGCAGCAGCAACAGAATCTATTCATGCAGCAAATTGTGCAACAAATGAATGGAGGTATGCATCCTACGGTAGTTGCTCCAGAAGCTGAAGGTGGGAAATTCCGGGATTTTATCCGCATGAATCCCCCAGAATTTCATGGCGGATTAGATCCCGTGAAGGCTCACGAATGGATTTCTGGTATGGAGAGGATTTTCTTGATAGTCCAATGCAGCGAAGAGAACAAGGTGTTGTTCGTTTCTCATTCACTGAAGGTTCCTGCTATGAGATGGAGGGAGAGCGCTTCGGCTTTAATGACTATTCAGGAAGTGCCTAAGGTTTGGGAGCAGTTCAAAGTTATTTTCATGGAGAAGTATTTTCCGAGCTCATTGAGGACTCATAAAGAATTTGAATTTCAACAATTAAGACAAGGTAGTATGACTGTGGCCAGTTATGCTGAGAAGTTTGAGGACATGGCTTCTTATTCTAGGCAGGCTATGTATGCTCTTGATGAAAGGTGGAAGATAGACCAGTTTCTGTTTGGACTAAAAGCTGAAATATCTCATAGTGTATCTCAGAGAGAGTTCACTACATATGCTGAAGTTTTAAGGCAATGCTATGTGGTCGAGCATAGTTTGAAGAAAGTCCAAGCTGAGGGTGTCACGAGTAGAGTGAATCAAGGGGATCGCGGAAGATCCAACCAACAATTCAGGCCTAGGCAACAATCCTTCAAAGGGAAACAAGTTCAAGATTCAAGGGCGAGTACACCTCCTGTGTGTCGCACTTGTGGCAAGAATCATTATGGAAGGTGTAGTTTAGAAGGGGTTAAGTGTTTCCAATGTCAGAAGGTGGGTCATATGAAAAGAGATTGTCCTCAGAATAGGACTCAGACACAAGGAAGGGTTTATACCTTAGATGCAAGGAAGAAGAAGAGTGACAATTCCTTAATTGCTGGTACGTGCTTCGTTAACGGATTTCCTTGTTTTGTTTTATTTGATTGCGGAGCTACACACTCTTTTGTATCGATGCAATGTATGAAGCGACTTGGGTTGCGGTCCGTTCCTTTGTCTCCTCCTATGGTGGTCACTACCGCCATGGATGAAATAGTAGAGACACCGTTGATGTGTGAAAACTGTGTTTTGTCTGTGGACGGTAGAGTTTTTCAGATTGATCTTATTTGTCTACCGCTTAAGAAAGTTGATGTCGTTTTGGGAATGGATTGGCTTTCTGCTAATTCGGTGTTTATTGGGTGTGAAGAAAAGCTCATCATCATTCCATCTATTGATGCTACCCCGAAAGATGTCTTAACAACTATTCTAGAAGGTACGGTTGGAATGATAAATTTCTTGTTCGAAGAAGAGAAATCTGTTCTTTTGGTTCTCACTAAGGAAGGGAGTAGCGACCTTCAAGTTTTGGATATTCCAGTAGTTTGCGAGTTTTCTGAAGTTTTTTCCCCGAAGATGTCACTTCTCTTCCTCCGGAGAGGGAAGTGGAATTTTCTATTGACCTGGTACCGGGAACGGCTCCTATATCCGTTTCTCCGTACCGGATGGCACCGCTTGAATTGAGAGAATTAAAGGAACAATTAGAAGAGCTTATGGCTAAGCATTTTGTTAGACCTAGTGTCTCACCGTGGGGAGCCCCAGTTTTGTTAGTAAAGAAGAAAGACGGCGGGATGCGATTGTGTATTGATTATCGTCAGCTGAATAAAGTCACCATTAAGAACAAGTATCCCTTGCCAAGGATAGACGACCTATTAGATCAATTGAAAGGAGCCTGTGTATTCTCGAAGATTGATTTGAGGTCGGGTTATCACCAAATCCGAGTGAAGAGTTCCGATGTACCTAAGACTGCATTTAGGACCCGTTATGGTCATTACGAATTCTTAGTGATGCCCTTCGGTGTGACTAATGCTCCAGCTGTTTTTATGGATTACATGAATCGGTTATTTCAAGCTTACTTGGAAAAATTTGTTGTGATCTTCATTGATGACATTCTTATCTATTCCCGTACTCCGCAAGAGCACGAAGGACATTTGAGAATCGTCTTATCGATCTTACAAGAGAAGCAACTTTTTGCCAAGTTAAGCAAGTGCGAGTTCTGGATGTCTGAAGTTAGTTTTCTTGGTCACGTTATATCACAGGGTGGTGTAGCGATGGATTCGTCAAAGGTTGAAGCTGTGATTAATTGGGAGAGACCGAAGAATGTATCGAAAATTAGAAGTTTCTTGGGTCTAGCAGGCTACTACAGAAGGTTTATCAAAGGCTTTTCGCAATTAGCACTACCAATGACTAAGCTTACTCGGAAGGATTGCCCCTTTGAGTGGGATTCGGCGTGTGAACAAAGTTTTATGAGTTTGAAGGAAATATTGACTACAACTCCCGTCCTGGTTATTCCCGATCCTAGCAAGTCGTATGAGGTATTTTTGTGATGCGTCTAAGATGGGATTAGGAGGCGTGTTAATGCAAGAAAGTCACGTGGTGGCTTATGCTTCTCGACAATTGAAAATTCACGAGAAGAATTATCCAACCCACGATTTGGAATTAGCGGCGGTGGTGTTTACTTTGAAGGTGTGGCGTCACTATTTATATGGAGTACATTTTGAAATGTTTAGTGACCACAAGAGTTTAAAGTACCTCTTTGACCAAAAAGAGTTGAATATGCGTCAAAGGAGGTGGATGGAATATTGAAAGGATTATGACCTAGAGCTAAA
Organism: Lathyrus tuberosus; assembly: GCA_022829125.1. Classification (NCBI taxonomy): domain Eukaryota; kingdom Viridiplantae; phylum Streptophyta; class Magnoliopsida; order Fabales; family Fabaceae; genus Lathyrus; species Lathyrus tuberosus. The sequence continues at coordinate 4,431,996 of JALAZF010000430.1, read as the reverse complement.
ATATCATCCGGGTAAAGCGAACAAAGTGGTCGATGCCTTGAGTAGGAAAGTTTTGAGAAAGGCCGAATTGATGATGTTAGAATATTTGCTGTTGGAAAAGTTTAGAGATTTAAATCTTCAATTTGTGTGGACTCCCAATGGAGTGATTATGGGGAATTTGAATGTCAATTCTATGTTAAGAGTTGAAATTCAACAAGGACAGTTATTGGATGAGAAGTTGCAAGAAATGCTAAGTCAACCGGGTTTTGTGCACGTTAGCGATGGAATGATTACGTTTAACCAAAGAATTTGCGTTCCAGACGATGCGACTTTGAAAAGAAAGATTTTGGAAGAAGCGCATAAGGGTGCTTTTACTATACATCCGGGTTCTTCAAAGATGTATCAAGATTTAAAGAAAGACTATTGGTGGTCCGGTATGAAAAGAGATGTTGCGGTCTTTGTGTCGGAATGTGCGGTGTGCCAACAAGTTAAAATTGAACATCAAAGACCGGGTGGATTATTGCAACCATTAGAAATCCCAAATTGGAAATGGGATAGTATTTCTATGGATTTTGCAGTAGGTTTACCTCGTACGCAAGGTGGTTATGATTCGATTTGGGTGATCGTGGATCGACTAACGAAATCTGCGCATTTCTTAGCCGTGAAGACTACTTTCAAGGCAAGTCATCTTGCGAGGTTGTTTATTGCAGAAATTGTAAAATTGCACGGTATTCCCTCTAATATTGTGTCGGATAGAGATCCGAAGTTTACTTCAAGGTTTTGGAAAGTTTTTCAACAAGCTATGGGGACAGAGTTGCGTTTGAGCATGTCTAATCATCCACAGACGGATGGTCAGACTGAGCGAACGATACAAACAATGGAGGATATGTTGAGAGCTTGTGTGTTAGAGAGTAAGGGGAATTGGAAAGAGCTACTACCATTGATTGAATTCTCTTATAACAATAGTTACCATGCGAGCATCGGAATGGCTCCTTATGAAGCTTTGTATGGAAGAAAGTGTCGGACTCCTTTGTGTTGGGCGGAAGTTGGGGAAGATAGAATCTTAGGACCCGAAATTATCCAAGAGACTACGGAAAAGATTAGAATGATCCACGAGAGAATTAAGCAAGCACAAGATCGACAGAAGAGTTATGCGGACAATCGAAGGAGACCTTTAGAATTTGAAGAAGGTGACCATGTGTTTTTGAAAGTCACTCCTAGATTGAGACTGAAAGGACCGTTTAAGTCATGGAAGTTAAGTCCGAGATACGTGGGACCGTATCAGATCTTAGAAAGGATTGGCGAGGTAGCATACAGTTGGCCTTCCCTCCTTCTCTGTCGGAAATGCACGATGTTTTCCATGTATCTCAACTTCGAAGGTTTGTTCCAGATCCTCTTCAACCGATTCTACCGGATACTGTTGAAATAGAAGAAGACTTAACGTTTAAACCTCAACTGAGCCGCATTGTGGGAAGAGAAACGAAAGTATTAAGGAACAAGGACATTTCTCTCGTTAAGGTGCAGTGGGATGTAACGCATCCGGGTGATGCAACTTGGGAACTTGAATCGGAAATGCGAGATGCTTACCCTCATCTGTTCAGGCAATCTTTAAATTCGAGGGCGAATTTCTATTTAAGGGGGGGGGGATGTAATACCCCGTATTTTTTTACTCCGGATAATATTATATTGTGATCGACTGAGCCCAGTGTACTCTGAGAAATTATTTGACAAAATAATTAGAGGTGACTGTGGAACTTAGAATAAATCCAATTAATATTATCTGACTCTGAGGTATTTTATTTATTTGGACTTAAGAGACTTTTTGGACATTTAGTAGTATTATTTCTAATACTAAGTTTACTACTTATTATTTCCTTCCACTTTCCAAACATAAAAAGAAAAAGATAGTAAGAAAGAGAGAAAAAGAAGAAAGAAGGAAAGAAAAGGAAGAGAAGGAGAAAAAGAGGAGCAGGAGGAAATTGAAGAAATCCAAGAGCAATCATCATCCATTCATCCAATCCTTGCCCAATCATCTCATTCTTTTCATCTTCATCTTGTTTAAGAGGTGGGTTCTAGTTAGTACCATTGTTTAGAGGTTTTGGATAATATGAGTTTTAGGTCGAATTTATGAAAATCGATGTTTTAACGGTTAGAATTTGATATAAATTGAAAGGAATGATCAATATGCTTGTAGAAACATGTATTGATGTTTGTTTTAATGTTTTTGTGTACTTTGAATAAATTGAAAATCTTAGGGTTTGTGGAAAATATGTGTTCTTGATGAGAATGAGGTTTTATGAAAGCTTGATGATGAAACCATGGTAGAACATGTTATATACCTCTGTTGGGTTGTTTGAGACTGATATTGAGGGATTGGGAGAGTTGGTTTTAAACTGTTATAGCAAGTTTTTTTTCTGAGTTTCGCAGAGCGCGTTTAGCGCGCAGGAGCCCGCTCAGCGCGATGTTGAATTCCTGCAACCCCTCCATACCGAAGAAAACGCGCTTAGCGCGGATAGGGGCGCGCTTAGCGCGACCTGGGACTTGGGATTTTATTCCAAAAACGGGAAAATTCATAACTTTCGACTCGTTTATCGGATTCAATCATTCTTTATATCGATGTAAAGTCGAGGAAATATTCTATGCCATGGAGATGAAATATGTCGATTTTACCAACCGATTAAATAATCGAGAAAGTCCGAAAAGTGATATATTTGTGTTTTAATCGTTATATATTATTCTACCATGCAATTATGACATGTCTTGCTTATCCTATTATTGTTTAACATGATTATAAGTGATTATGCATGCAAATATGAAAACGATATAGGAAGAGTGAGGAAACCTCAAACTTGAACTATAGGAGAATCTAGTAAGGAACTAGAAATTGTAGACAACTCTAGATGGCGATGCTCGGGCACGTGTTGTTGGAAGATACATCCTTGCCGAGTATTGGCCTAGTTGAGAGTGAACACTAGTATGGAACATGTGGTTAACCTTTGTGGTTGTGAAAAGGCAAGAGAGGCCTTAAGGCGGTGTAGTCTTGTGATTGTCGAATACAATCGTATTTTGTTGTATGTAATCATGTAATCGTAACCGGAATATTTTGAGTGTAGTTTCATGGGTCTCGAGCTCCTCTGAAACGGGTACACAATTACTTGGTAGGTTTGATTCCCTACGTGTAGTACGATTGGAACCTATGCTATGGGTAGAGACTTGTGATGGTTAACAGGCCATGAGAAGTGACGGTTCACGGTTAACAGGCCGATGATCCCGAATCCAATTCGTATGCCAAGTAACTACAAGGATCTATGACTCGGGTCGCCTTCTAGACGTAGAAGCGGACGGGAAGATGAGATGTCTTGGTATGGTTATCGATTAGTGATGTTGTGAGTTAATGAACTCATGTCATGTTTCCATATAGTGTGAGAATTATAAAGTGTGAACTCAAGGGTCCTTTTCCCTTTTCCCCGGACTTGAGTTAGGATTGTTAGAACCTTGTTAATCCGAGAGAATCCATAAGATAGGGAACTCACTGAGATTTTATGTATCTCACCCCACGTTGTTGATGTATTTCAGGTACTTCAGGTTCCGAGAAGGGTAAGGATAAGGTCGGGTGATCTTTTCCTTGCTTGTTGATGGCTAGCTTCCGTAGCGGAGTTTATTTTGAGATCATTGTTGATCTAGTTCTTAGTTTTTATCTTTTGAACATCTTGTGTATAATATGCCTTAGGTTTTTTGTACTTTGTACTTTAGGGCATTTATTTGTATACAATGTGTTAACTAGGAGCTTATGTGTTTCAGTACCAAACACTTGGATCTATATATAATATTTATGATTTGATGTATGAGTTTTATATATGGGTGTTACACCGAAGGCACTGGACTTGTTTTGTTAACTCTAGAAGATGTTTACTTGTCGGATGAAGAAAACTTCAGAAAATATTTCTTTATGTATCTAGATTTTTCCACATTCGTTTCTTCTATGGCACCATTTGTCGATCAAAGTCATTTACCAGATTCGTTCAAAAGAGAGTTTCTAACTTCTCCACATGAAAACCAGTCAGAAGCTCTCGACATCTAGGCAGATTTCCTTAAACCTATTGCCCTATCGACTAGAATTTTGATGGGTAATTTTGAAATAGGAAGGGATGAAGCATTCACAAACAAAGAAGAGTCAACCTCGAAACGAATCATAAAAAATATTCTTCAAACGAAGAAGATGAAGTCATCTTAAAGGCATCCTACGAGGAAGATGATAATGAGGTAACCAAACCATCTTATAAGAATTATTTTTAAAATAAGTGCTAAGTTGGTTGAATAAAATGATAAAATTATAAAATGAAACTTATATCTTAAGGAATATTTAGGGTTTCTTGAAGAAAGTAATAAATTGCTTAAATTAGAAATAACCAATATTAGAAACTCTAGTGAAACCAATGAGACTTGTGTCTCTTTGAAAAGGGAAGTAATTGACTTGCATGAAAACCTAGGAAAATTTACCAAAGAGAAATAAAACCTTTACTTGATCTTATTAAGTCAAAAACCTTCCTTAAATAAAAATGAATTAGGATTCAAAAAATTTAGAACACCTAGTAAAGGGTTAAATTATAAGAAAAAGAATCGTCCGGATTATAAATGCACACACTGTAAGAAATTTGGTCATTTAGAGCCTTTTTGTTTTAAAAAATTGAAAAGATCTAAAGGTAAAAACCCAAATCTTCTGAAAATACTAACACATCTGGACCCAATAAAATCTGGGTACCAAAGGTGACACCTTAGTGTGTTTTGAAAGTATGCTTTGCATATCGATGTCTTAGCTAATGTTAAAATAAAATTGTGCAAAGCAAGAGGTATACTCTTAAGTATACAATGGTTTAAGTTTGTGATCCAAACAATAGTGATCAAAGTAAGTGTTTTTGAGGATATCTCAACATTTATGATCCTCAGTGGTCATCAACCTCATAGTAGCATAAATGGATATGTGTATGATGAACTTACATATCTCGTTGTTTGAATCAAATCTCGCATCCAACGATACATAGAGAAGGGCACACCATAATATATTGGTGTTCCCTTTAAGGGAAGTTCTTATCAAGGCCTTTTGATAATAAAGGTAGTACATTATTTTTAAAGTCAAAATGATCAGAAAACTCTGATTAATCCTTTAAAATAGTGGACTTAATTTTTTCCATCTCGATAAATTATGTTTACGAACAAAAATGATGAGTTACAAAGTATTTTTATAGAAAGAATGGGAAAATAAGGATGAACATAGGTGCAGAAAAGTAATAAAATCTAGTACAAGGCCCAAAAAGCACCAAAAAGTTCACTGACGTAGGCCTAATCAATTGGAACATTGAGACATTGAAGATGCTTGGCGCTCATATTTTTATACCTTATCCATGCTAAATGTGTGCTCCAAGGTAACTGAATCCTAGAATTAATGATGAACGCTCAATATCCTAAAAGATCTTATTATCCAATCGATTGGTACACCTCTTTTGGAAAGATTCTAATCCGATTTTCAATCAGTATAATTTCCTTTAATTTCTTGCTATAAGTACACGATCAAATCGTAAGGAGGCGCATTATAAATATCTATGCCCCTCTCACTCTTTTTGCATTTCAAAATTTAATCTCTTCTACCATCTTGTGTGAGCTCTCTTTCTCTCACCGTAAGTATCATCATGGCTTCTTTAAAGAGTCAGAAATCTGAAAATGTCCCAAAAAGGGATGTTATTACCGTTGGGTTGATAAATAGAAAGCAAGAAGAGAATATGATAATTCTATGAAAGAAGGTGATTCAGCCGTGGTCCATAAAGCCAAGCTTCTTAAGGCGTTACAAGCCATGCCGCCAAATTTGTTAAGCTTCTTTAAGATATTTATTTACACAAATACCTGATAGAACCTTCCCAAAAAATGTAAGAGAATTCTATTTAAACTTAAGAATTGTAGGAACTTCCCTAAGATCATTGGTAAGGGAAGTGGAAATAGATATCCATAAGGATAATTTTGGAATAGTTTTTGAGTTACCATTTGAGGGAAAATCCTACACCTATGAGGGACCCATAGGATTTAGGAAATTCAAACGCTTCACAGCCCTAAACAATCTTATTATTAATCCCATGGAGAAAAGAAAACTCCCCTTCAAATCAACTCACTTAAAACCAAAGGTTCGTATCATCCACTACCTTCAAACTAGAATCATCTTTCCAAGGAATATTAACCATAATTATGTCATTAGAGAAGATGTTGTACCCCTCTAGCTTTTAATCTAAGAAGTTCCAACAAATTTAGTAGAAGGAACTTTTCACCGCATGATTCGCTCCTATGAGAACCAATCAACCAAACTTCCTTATGGAGAAATGATCACCAAACTCTTAGAAACCTTCAACAATGATACCATGAATGAAGCTGTAGACTCAGCCAACCATAGGATCATCTATATTACGCTTAGAGAGATAATGGTTCTTGTCAAACATGGAGTACTACAGGATAACCCAATAATTAAGGAAGAAGAAGAAGAGCCAGAAGAAGTAGAATACACAAAGATCAACAAAGTTCTACAGATGTGTGAGAACATAGCATAAAATATGGAGAAGATCAAGAAAATCATCTCAAGGGATTATGATACATATGGCAATGAATAGACTCATTTATATGTCTAAATATCTTTGTTTTTATTCTAAAAATTTCTCATTTTCCATACCATTTTTCATTCAGCAATTTTCCCTTTGAACCTTGAATTCTAGCAAATTTAAATTAATAAAAGTGTGAGGTTTTTCCTTTCTTAATTTTTATTTGTTAATATGTTTTCATATTTAAATCATCTCAATACGTCTTTACCCGCATATTTAAATCATCAGAATATGTTTGTATATATTTATTTATTTCTTTTACCACCTCCCTGAGAGATGCGTTGTCATCATAAAAAAAGGGGAGAATATGGAACCATGTTTTACAGGTTAATAATCAAATAAGATCTCTTGAAGATGTACATGCTTTTGATGATGATAACTAGTCTTTGATGATAACAACTAAATTCAAACATAAAGCGGTTAAAGATGCAAGCAGGCCAGATAGGGTTTGATGAGTTGGATCCTATAATGATGGCACCTAAATGGAATATAATGAAAGCCTCGTTACCAATTAAAGCTCAAGCAAGTGTCAATAAGATTGAACTACCTAACAAGTTTTTAAGTGTGTGAAAGTTCGCTTTAATACGTCTGAGTGAACAATATATTATGAAAGCATAAGGTTTTTCTCGTGAAGTTATACAACTAATCACACACACACTAAAACACGTTTGAAGAATATTTATTTTAATGAAATATTTCTAAAAATGTCTCGAAGTCGTGCCAAATGAATTGAGAGCTGTCAGAAAAGTTATGGGAAATTTTTACACTTATACCCAATCGATTTGGTGAGTGCAAAAATGCGATCTAAACGTTTGGGAAAATATCTTAATGAATGGCAACAACTATATATATTTTCTTTCCTTTTAAAACCTTATAAAAGATTAATTTTAGGCCAATCAGTCGATTGACCCTTAAGCCAATCGATGTCTCGTTAATTTTGGCCACAATTTTTGTGTGTGCAACCTCAAGCCCATAAATAGAGGGTTTTTCTCTCATATTTTCACATCCAGAATCTTGAGCTCTCATATCTCACTCCTCATTCTCTAAAAATATTTTTCTCACTTTCTGTCACTTAGAAATTTAATCGTAGTGCGTTTGAGAAAGGTCTTGCAAGTGAGACATTTGTGTAATTCTGGAAGGGTAGCGTTGTAAATTCACCAAGGAATATTTTAATGTTGGTTGAATAATTTATCCAATTAGGGATTGTTTATTTGTGTTCGAAGTTAAACCCTTTAAAAACTTTGGTTTAGGGATTTAGTTACTAAGTCGCTGATTCGGTTAGAAGGCTCACCCAATGAAAAGTTTTCATCGATTCAAGATCAACCCGTATTAAAATCTCAAGTTGGTTCATGGGTATTCTATGTAAAACCCCGGTTCGATTTGTAAGCTCAGCCCGATTAAAAGCTTGCTAAGGTTGGAGATCAGTCTGATATAAAATCTCATAGGTTCGTGGTCAGCCCGTCAAAACCCCGGTTTGATTCGTGATTTCATCCCTAATTAAAAGTTCACCCAGGTTCAAGATCAACCCGTGTAATATCTCAGTTTAAAGCTTGAAGACTAACCACTTCAAGTCACTGTTTAGAAGGAAGACTCACCGCTTTTCTCCTTGTTCGATGTTTGGTTGAAAGTTGGCCATAAACTTCATTTTCATTGTATAAGGGGGTTTGAGAATCCAACCTATTAAAAACTCTTAATTTTATTGGGTACTCTTAAGAACAAATAGTGAGGAGAGGATCAAATCTTTTGTTTTTTTTTACCAAACCTCTATAATTCCCGGTGTTATCTATCTATCCCTTAACTATTTATTTTCTGCATTTTATTTTCAGGAACTTATTTCTAAAATCTTTTAAAATGATTTTAAACTCTGAAAATGATCATAAAATTTTTTCAAACTCAAGTTTTTCTAAAACCTACAATTCACCCCTCTCTTGTGTGTGGAGTCTTATGTCCAACAATATCTTCGAAATAAATTGGTGTTTAGTTCTTGAGTTAAGCCAATTAAAAGCTCTGTTTGATTCTTGAGATTAGCCAGGTAGAATCTTTGTTTGGGTCATGAGCTAAGTGCGTTAAAAAATCTCGTTTGGTTATTAGTTAGCCCTCAAAAACTTTATTTGGTTCATGAACTCATTTTGGTGTAAAGCTCGGTTTGGTTATGAGATTATCTCAGTGTAAAATATCCTGTGTGCTTTAAGGATTAGGCAATGCAAAATTTCTTGTTTAGTTGTAAGAAGGTTTGTGGGCATAATTTGTTGAAAAACTGACATCTGATATAGTGGAAATTCCCAACAAAAAATTATTGATAACCGAAGTAGGTCAAATGGTTAGACCGAACCATATAAATCATTGGTGCATTTTTCTCTTCCTTTATCTCTTTACATTTCAGTTCTATATTTCTTTTCTATGCATTTCCATCTCTTCATCTCTTTCATTTTCATTCTTTTAATTATTCTGACGCCTATTCTCTATTTAATTAATAAAATTAATTTAAAAGTTTTTATAAATCAAGATTTTTATAATTTGACATTGTTTTTCAACCAACACAATTCATTATCTTCTTGTGTTTGAAGTGATTTGTCCAACACTATGAAACTTTATGCAACCTTCTAGTTTCTAATGAGCTGTAAATAAAAAAAAGAAAAAGAAAATATAGCTTCTATAAAGCTTTGATCTTCAATATAGGATGATAAAGATTAAGATAAAACGGAAGAGGCCCTTTTCATACCTATGATACCATATTGAATGAACTAGATAGGAGAGAAAATACCAATCAAGATCTTACATTTCATGAGAATGATTAGTTGTTATTTATCCAAACCTTTGAGTTACTTATTCTTTAACAAACTTTCCTAACTACCTTAACCAATCCTAGCAAACTTTCTAAAAATAGTTATACTACTTTTATTTCAACATGCTTATTAAATTTACTCATTAATCAACTCTATTTTAACTTCCATTTGATCTCTTCTTCCCGTCACACCTATGAGCACAAACAAACATAAGGAAGACCATATGCAGTCTAGATTTGGATCATCTAGGTCGAGCACGATTCCAACTTTGATTTTGTGTGTTCAATTAAATAGAAATAAGAAAATTAAAATTGAAGCGTAATTACTTAGCCACATATGCCACTATTTGTTGGGGGAGTTTACTAGGGAGGATTGATACATAGTGTAGGATTAGATACCTGAGAGGTACACCACTTGTCCATCTAAAACCTTAAGGTAATAGGTGAGTGAGTTCTCCCACTTATAAATACTCAAGTTACCACATTCCTATCCAATATGAGACTATTTTTCCACTTACTCACACTTGCTTATATTATTCTAATAGTATTTCTACCCACTATGTACAGAAAGAGTTATAAGCATAATCATAATTTATATTTAAAATGCTCATTATGAAAGTTTTCAAGAATGATACGTTGTATATTCCCTAAAATTTTCAAAACTAGAATGTTTCAGATTAAACATACTTACAAAATTTAAAGAAAATGAAATATATATAGAGAAAAAATATATTCCCAAAATCTAAATAAAGAAAGAAAATTTAAGATAAAAAATAGTACAAAATTTGTGATAAATAGTAATATTATTATTATTTTTTAAAGTGGCTTATTCTATACTCTAAAGAATTTCCCTTCACGAATGATTTGGAGGTTTTGAAAATTTTCACAGTAGGCAGAAGGTCCAAATTTTGGTCAATGAAAAACATTTTTTTTTTAAATTTTATTTATTAAAGTGATATTTTAATAATAATTTTATAGATTTTGGGTTGGATACAAAGGGATTATAAGTTGATTTGTCTAAATGTAAAAAGAGTCACCAGCAGCAGGGCATTAAACTCTCTTTTGTAAAAAATAAAAAAAATAAAAAAAACCTCTAATCCATTTATTGTTGGATTCAGCGAATTTTTATAAGTAAGTCAAATTTCTTAATTAAAATTTTATAATCTTAATGGCATTTTCATGTTCATTCCACATTTTTTAGAAATCATTATAGATTTTGGGTTGGATATGAGGGGGTGATACATAGATTTGTTTAAAGATTAAAAGAGCCATCAACCAATTTGTACTTGGACTTGTCAAATCTAGTAAGAGAAATTTTGTCTTTGCACCCTTAAAAATAAACCTTGCACCGTCCAAAAACATTTTTTTGACTATAATATTTTTTTGTCATACAAAATGAAAACTCAATAACATTAGTATTTTTTTTGGACTTGAGACTTCTATTGGATTTTTACAAGTCAAATATCTTCATTAAAACTTTGTAATTTTACCGTCATTTTCATGTTTATATCAGCATTTTTTTTAAAATCAATGTAGATTTTCGATTGGAAATGAGGGGGTGATAAGTAAATTTGTCTAAAAGTTAAAAGAGCCACTAACCCATTTGTTCGTGGACTTACCAAACCTAGTTCACATAGATTTTGTCTTTGAACCCTTAAAAATAAACCTGACACCTCTAATTTTTTTTTTAACTATAATACCCTTGGTGATATAAAGTGAAAACTCAATAACATAAGTCATTTTTTTCCCGGTTTTTGAGACTTCTACTAGATTTTTACAAGTCAAATTTATTTGTTAAAACTTTAGATTTTACTGGCATTTTTATGTTTATACCACATTTTTTTCAAAATCAATGTAGGTTTTGGGTTGGATATGAGGGGGTCATAAGTAGATTTGTCTAAAGGTTAAAAAACCACCAACCCATTTGTTCTTGAACTTACCAAGCCTAGTCCAGAGAGATTTTGGCTTTGCACCTGTAAAAATATACTTGGCACCCTCTAAAAATGTGTTTTTTTTTACTATAATACCCTTGGTCATAAAAAATTGAAAAACCAATAACATTAGTCATTTTTCGGACTTTTTGAGAATTCTACCAAATTTTTACACGTAAGTCAAATTTCTTCATTGAAACTTTGCAATTTTACCGGCATATTCATGTTCATACCACATTTTTTGGAAATCTATGTAGATTTTGGGTTAGATATGAGGGGGTGATAATTAGATTTGTCGAAAGGTTAAAAGAGCCACCAACTCATTTGTTTTTGGACTTACTAAACCTAGTCCAGAGAGATTTTATCTTTGCACCCTTAAAAATAAATTTGCCACCCTTCAATTTTTTTTTTACTATAATAACCTTGGTCATGAAAAAAGTGAAAATCTAATAATATTAGTCATTTTTTTGGATTTTTTGAGACTACTACCAGATTTTTACAAGTCAAATTTCTCTATTAAACCTTTATAATTTTACCGACATTTTCATATTCATACTGTATTGTTTAGAAATCAATGTAGATTTTGGGTTGGATATGAGAGGGTGATAAATAGATTTGTCTAAAGGTTAGAAGAGCCACCAACCCATTTGTTCTTGGACTTACGAAACCTAGTCTAGATAAATTTTGTCTTTGCACCCTTAAAAATAAAACTAGCACCCTCCAAAAACATTTTTTTTACTATAATACCCTTGGTCATAAAAAAGTGAAAATCCAATAAAATTAGTCATTTTTCGGAATTTTTGAGACTTCTACCAAATTTTTACAAGTCAAATTTCATTGTCAAAACTTTGCAATTTTACCGACATTTTCATGTTCATACCGCATTTTTTTGGAAATCAATAAATGATTACCGGCATTTTTGAAATTTCCGATAAAAATACATGATTTTATACCAGAGTTTTTGAAAAATCTGGTAAATCAACATGCATATTTACCAATATTTTTTAAAAGTATGGTAAAAATGCATACATGCGTACGGTCTTTTTCAAAAATTCTGATAACAAGGTTGTTGGTAACAGGTTTTTTCAAAAAATTCGATAAAGCCACGTTTTTTTTCAGGACTTTTAAAAAATATATAGGTCATAATTCTTTATTTTTTATATGTAAAGACAGAGCCGTAGAGGGCTCTCATTGTGTATGGGCAGATGACGGGGAGGATTCGCATATCCGGGCGGGTAAACTAGTCTCCACCAGTTCTCATAGGAGAATGATGGTTAATCTATCACGTACACCCCGTACTTTCCAGTGCAGAGGAGGTAGAGTTGCACTGGGAAAATATTTTAAGGTTGATCCTTATGCTCGTGAGGGTATAGAGTCTCGCTGACATTGAGGTGAAGGCTCCAATTGAGTTAGAGGTGAAGGTGGTTTACAATGAGATAAAAACTTAAACGAACACTAAGGTGACAAATCAAGATGATAAAGAGGTGGAGGCTCATGATGAGATAGAGGTGACGGTTCAGGATAATACGAAGTCGTCTGTACAGATAGATGCAGGCTTCCTTGGAAGGCCTAGTGATTGCTTCTTGCTCGCCGCATATGTCGATCATGTGGCATTTAGACTGTGGTAGAGAGAGGTATAAATATTTCATTTTTTTTTGTTTATTACTATTTAATTGAAAATAACTGATGGTTTATACTTTAATTTTACAGGACTTCCTTTCATTGAAGGTGCCCACTCATGGGAGGAAGTTGAAGAAATTCTCTAAAGTCTAGATTCCTGATAAAGGCAGAGAGCTTATTGCTACTGTCGGTCTGCTTTCTTTGGTGGACTTTTCGTTGGAAATGCTCGACGTTCCACTGTTGTCTGCGTTTATTGAGCGATGGCATAAGGATACATCCTTCTTTCATCTTTCATTTGGTGAGATGACGATTATCATGGATGATGTCTCATGCCTCTTCCATCTCCCTATTGCAGGTAACTTCTTTACCGCTTCTTTCATTAACTAGAAACTTGCTTGTATTACGAATGATAAGTACCAGGGGTTACCAAGAACTAGGGGTGGCAAAACAGGCCTGGCCCGTTGGGCATGCCCATTTCGCCCGCACTTTAGTGCGGGGCGAGCCAAGGGTTTAGGCCCTCAGACTCTAATGTGTCTGACACGCCCCGCCTTGTTTTCTTCGTGGACTTTTGTGGGCACGAGCATTTACATAAAATATTGCATTTTTAGGCTTAAAAGGTGCAGTGCCCACGTGTTTTCCCTACCTTACCATCACTTTTTTGCGAGGTGGGCCTAGGTTTTAGGCCCACATCCTCAACTATGACCGTCCTTCCCCATTTTTTGCGGGCTTTTGCACGGCGGACCTAAATGGGGCGGACATGCTCGTTTGCCACCCTTACCAAGAACATGGTCATGAAGGATTTCAGGTTTTACAAGAGGTCTCACTTTTGTCTCTCCTGGCTCTGGGATACTTATTAGACACTGGTGGAACACTCTATGTAAAAGGTGGCTGCTAGGGTATATATGTTGCATCTGGTAGGATTTACTATCCTAGTGGATAAGTATCATGTATACATCGATGCCCAATATATCTCCCTGTTTATTGAGCTTGAGCATGTCCACTAGGCATGGGCTATGCTGCTTTGACGATACTATTTATTTCACTTGGATAGGTGATTGTCTTTTAGATGAGGCATATTGATGGTTATATGAGTCTATTTCATGTATGAATATTTATTATATTTTACTTATTTAGTTCTTATTGAGCAAAGACATTTTTTTATATGTAACGGCTCTATCCAATGGCTCCTTACATCCTACGCCTGAAGATCAATAAGTTGTTATAACCGTTCTACTATATGAAGAGGAAGCACACCATTTTCCAAGTATAATTCAAATTCAAACTTAATTCACCCATCTTACTCTCATGCTGACTTGAGCGTTGGAGTGTTAACTTTGTAGGTCATCCACATTCTCACCATGCTGGAAGCTCAAGTCCACCGTTGCGACCAGCAACCATCGATCTCCGATCAATTTTGGTTCCCTGGCAAAATAAATTCTATCCTTCAAGTTGGTGAATAAATATCAATCATTTCAAGCATGCAAGTAAGCTTGTTGAGTCATTTTTTGGTAAACCCTTAGTTAACAAATTTATCAACTAATACCCATGAGAAATGTATGTTGCATTTATCAATCGATTTTATAACTTTTATTTAATAAAATGCCAGTCAATCTCAATGTGTTTTATCTTTTCATGTTGAAAAGGATTATGTGCAATATTGATAACAAATTCATTATCATAAAAACAACTTCATAGGACATTCACATTGTATCTTCAAATCTTCTAACACTTATAACAATTAACAAACTTATTGGGCCATAACTCAAAATTATGCTTCACCACTTGACCGAATAACTACACTTTCCTTATTACTCTTTCAAGAAACTAGGTTCCTACACAAGAAGGTACAATATTCTAAAGTAGATTTTCTACCACTCATTAAACCTTCATAATCAATTTAAATGTAAGCCTCAATTGTTAAACTTCCACATATTTTAAACAAGAGTCATCTTTTTGAAGTAGCTTTGAGATATTGTAGAATATGTTATACATTTTGCAAGTGTCTCACTCTTGGATCATGCATAAATTGGCTGACCATACTGACTACATATGCAAAATCTAACCTAGTATGTGCCAAGTAAATCAACTTATCCACTAATATATGATACTGAACCTTATCATATATTTTTTCTCAATGCAAACACATGTTTCTTATAATATATGATAAAAACTTCTTTGTTTTCTGCAAAAGATCAAGCACATATTTCTACTGGGAGATAAAAATGTCTTGATTTGATTATGATACCTCAATTCCCAAGAAACACTTGAGTTTTCCAAGGTTATTCGTCTCAAACTCCATTGAAAATATTTCTTTAAGTAGTTGTTTCTCAATCAAATCATCTAATAACAATAATATCACCAACATAAACAATATGCTCAATAAGTTTTTATTCTTATGATTGTTTGATGAACATAGTGTAACCTATTTGACTTTACGAATATCCCAAGTATCCCATGGCATTTGTGAACCTTCTAAACCATACCCAAGGTGATTTCTTTAAATCATATAAGGTCATCTTCAATAGAAACACCATGTTGGTTCCACTGGTGAGACCAAAACCAAGTAAAATCTCAATATACACATCATCCTCTAAGTTTCCATGTGAGAAAGCATTTTTTACATCAAGTTGATGAAGTTCCCAACCATAGTAAACAACATGATATACTATTATCCTAACAATATGCATCCTTTACATTAGAGAAAATGTCTCCTCATAATCATTATCATATGTCTGAGTATATCCTTATACCGCTAATCAGAACTTGTAACGATCAAGAGTGTCATAAGACTTGTGTTTCATAATATATATATATATATATATATATCCATTCACATCTAATTGGTTTCTTACCTCTTTATCTCTCGACAATATCCTAAGTTTAGTTTCTTGAAGTTTTTTAATTTCCTCATCGATAACTTGAACTCAATTTTTTTTTCAAAGCCTCTTGAGCAGATGCTAGAATCTTTACATAATTTATAATTGCAATAAAACTCTAACATTGTATAGACAGTTGTTCAGAAGAGATAATTTAGAAATAGAATATCTATGTATAGAGAGACATGATCATTTATCTACTCTAAAAATAATAAAATCATTGAGGTTAATATCATAAGTATCAAAAGTATAAGAAAGACCAATTGAATAATATTTTTCAAAAATCACCTCTGGTTCAAATTAAATTTATTTATAGAGCGAGTTGAGTTTACTTTTTCTCTGATACATCAGAGTTGGCGTTGAAAGTAGTGATTTGTGTAAAAAGGAAGACATTGTAAGATGATGAACAATTATAGATTCGGTTTAATGTTCATCCATTGGAAGACCATATATAAATATAGACTTAGGTTCAAGTGTTAAACTAGGACTCTAACTCGACATAGGTAACAAATCAGGTTCATAAGTGAGAACAAAGATACATGCTCTTGGGAGGCTAATGGTCAGAAAATCTGACTCATGTTCTTGGTCATTAATGTTCCGCCTATGAAATTGAGAACGAGTGAACTATGACATATTTTCATGGAATGTGACATCTTTGGAGATAAAAAATTCTAATAAGGGGGATGATAACATTTTACCCTTTTTTGTTATGTGCATAACTCATAAAGATACATATGACAACACTAGGATCCAACTTGTTACGATATTGTTTATGAACATGAACAAACACAACAAAACCAAACACCTGAGACTCAAGATTATGTAATATGAGAACAAAGGGAAAACATGAGAGTATAAACTGAACAAGACTAACATTAACTAATATTTGAGATGGAACTCGATATATATATATATATATATATATATATATAATAGTAAGAATTTCCTTGTCCCAATAACAGTTGGAAATAAACAATTGAAATATGAGAGATCGAGCAACTTCAAGTAGTTGACGATTTTTTCTTTTTACGATACTATTTTGTTAAGCAATGTCGACACATGTGAATTTCTGGAGATTTCCATGTTTACTTGTGAAGTTGGAAAATGCATGATTGACATTTTTTTTACCATTGCCAAAACATATATTTTTTAATACCTTTTCCAAATAATGTGTGTACCATATTGTAAATTTGAATAAATAACTTTGATACTTCTTATTTAGTATTCAACAAGGAAATTTAAGTTACTTGAGTAATATCATCAATAAAAGAAACAAACCATTTTGCATAAAAAAAAATGTTTGAGGTAGGGGCAGATCCCTAAACAATTTTAAAGGTGATTGTACAACAAATGTGGAATCAAATGTCATATAATTATTAGCACGAGATTTAAAAATTCAAGCATTTTTAAAAATATTACTACAAACATTTAAAGATCAGGAGTGAAACCTCTTACCAGTAATTTTCGGAGGTGTAGCATAATTAATAACTTATTTCATTGAAGATACAAAAAAAGGTTGTGTTAAACAAATAACCTAATAAAAAACAATCGTAACTTAAACTACCAGGTTGGAATTCGATTTTGACCATATAAACGGAAATAGAAGGGATGGACGAGCAAACTGATGTTTGGATACATAATTCTATTTTGACTACATTAACAAAAAGAGAACGTATGGGCGAGCAAATTGGCATTTGGATACATAATTCGAGTTTGATCATACAAACGAAAAAAGGAGAGACTGGCAAGAAAATTAACGTTTGGATACAGAGATTGGGGAAGGTAGCACATGTGGGTGACAATGGTACGAGTAGGGCTCATGCGTCATAATGAAGGCAGTGCATAAGGGCACGAGTGATGGCTTCTTAGGATTATGTTGTAGGTTTTGACCAATCTAGGGGCATAGGTCATAGTGGTATGGTTGTTGGTGGGAAAAAGTATCTCTAAGTGGATCAAACAAGAATGAACAATGATAAAGGTTAAATAGCGGAAAGAAACGGGGAGAAGTCTGCCAAATAGTAATAATCCAAACAATAACAATAATCTGCAATAAGAGTATAACACCCATATATAAAACTCATACATCAAATATACATATTATATATAGATCCAAGTGTTTGGTACTGAAACACATAAGCTCCTAGTTAACACATTGTATACAAATAAATGCCCTAAAGTACAAGTACAAAAACCTAAGGCATATTATACACAAGATGTTCAAAAGATAAAAACTAAGAACTAGATCAACAATGATCTCAAAATAAACTCCGCTACGGAAGTTAGCCATCAACAAGCAAGGAAAGATCACACGACCTTATCCTTACCCTTCTCGGAACCTGAACCACCTGAAATACATCAACAACGTGGGGTGAGATACATCAAATCTCAGTGAGTTCCCTATCTTATGGGTTCTCTCGGATTATCGAGGTTCTAACAATCCTAACTCAAGTCCGGGGGAAAAAGGGGAAATGACTTTTGAGTTCACATTTCAATTCTCACACTATATGGAAACATGCCATGAGTTCATCAACTCAAAGTATCACTAATTGATAACCATACTAAGGTATCTCCTGTTCCCGTCCGCTTCTACGTCTAGAAGACGACCCGAGTCATAGATCCTTGTAACCTACTTGACATACGAATGGATTCGGGTTCTACAGGCCTTTTACCGTTATGAACCGTCACTTCATACGGGCCTTTTACCGTCACAAGCATACGCTCCATGGGCGTCATTCGTACAGCACAGGGAATCAAACCTTCCAAGTAGTTGTGCATCCATTTCAGAGGAGTCCGAGACTCATGAAACTATACTCAAGATAACCCGGTTACGATTATATGATTACATACAACAAATACGATTGTATTTGATAATCACAAGGCTATAATGCCTCCCAGCCTCTCATGCCGGCTCAAACCCACAAAGGTTAACCACATGTTCCATACTAGTGTTTCCAACTTCTAAATTCTCCTATAGTTCATAAGGGGTTTTCCTCACTCTTCCTATTTCTTCTTCCATATTAACATGCATATTCAATTACAATCATGTTAAACAATAATAGGATAGGCAAGGCATCTCACAATTGCATAATAAAATAATTTATAACAATTACAACATAATTAAAACACTTTTGAACTTTTTCGATTATTTAGTCGGTCGGTAAAATTAACATTTTTCACTTCCATTGAGAAGAATATTTCCCTAGCCTCACAACGATATAAAGAACTCTTAAATCGGATAAACGAGTCAAAAGTTACGGATTTTTGAAGAAAAGAAAAATATTTGGTCCCAGGCAGATTCGCCTGGCGAATCTGGATTTCTCCTGGCAAATCCACATTTGCCAGCACTTCGCCTGGCAAATCCCCATTCGCCAGCACTTCGCCTGGCGAATCTAGTGGCGAATCCCTAATTTCAGAAAAATCAAAAGTTCCAGTAGCTAACACATTTCTGTCTCTCCAAATTCGCCTGGCGAATCTGGTTTTCGCCTGGCGAATCCCTTTCGCCAGCACTTCGCCTGGCGAATAGGTGGCGAGACCTAATTCTCCTGGCGAATTCCCAATTCGCCTGGCGAATCACACCAGAACCAGAATTCCTCCTTACGGGTTCCATGGCCCCAAAACCCCAAAATCACCATTTCTTAACCCAAATCAATTACAAACAATACAAACAAGCATCAACAATGTTAATATACATAATGTGATCATACTACACAATTTAAATCGATTTTTAACCATTAAAAACACCGATTCAACATATTGACCTAAAACTTAATCATTCCAAAAACTCTAAAAATGTGGTTTCTAACTAGAACCCACCTTGAGATGAGCAAGATGAAGATGATTGAGAAGATTGGATGAAAGTTTGTTGAATGGATGGTGATGATCTTGATGTTCTTGAGCTTTTTCTCCTATTTCCTCTTTTCTCTCCTTTCCTTTCCTTTCTTTCTTCTTTCCTTCAATGTTTCTATCTTTTTCTTTTGTTTGGCAAATTGAGAGAAAAAGAATATATAGTAACTTAGTATTAGAATTAATACTACTAAATGTCCAAAAAGTCTCTTAAGTCCAAATTAATAAAATGCCTCAGAGTCAGATAATATTAATTGGATTTATTCTCAGTTCCACAGTTACTCTAATTATTTTATCAAATAATTCCTCAGAGTACACTGGGCTCAGTCGATCACAATAAAATATTATCCGAAGAAATAAAAATACGGGGTATTACATCCTCCCCCCCTTAAATAGAAATTCGCCCTCGAATTTAAAGATTATCTGAAAAGATGCGGGTAAGCATCTCGCATTTCCGATTCAAGTTCCCAAGTTGCATCACCCGGATGAGTTACATCCCACTGCACCTTAACGAGAGAAATATCTTTATTCCTTAACACTTTCGTTTCTCTTCCCACAATGCGGCTCGGTTGAGGTTCAAACGTTAAGTCTGCTTCTATTTCAAAAGTATCCGGTAGAATTGGCTAAAGAGGATCTGGAATAAATCTGCGAAGTTGAGATACATGAAAGACATCATGCATTTCCGACAGAGAAGGAGGTAAGACCAACCTGTACGCTACTTCGCCAATCCTTTCTAGAACTTGATACGGTCCCACGTATCTCGGACTTAACTTCCGTGACTTAAACGGTCATTTCAGTCTTAATCTCGGAGTAACTTTCAAAAACACATGGTCACCTTCTTCAAATTCTAAAGGTCTTCTTCGGTTGTCCGCATAACTCTTCTGTCGATCTTGTGCTTGTTTAATTTTCTCGCGGATCATTTGAATCTTTTCCGTAGTCTCTTGGATAATTTTGGGTCCTAAGATCCTATCTTCCCCAACATCCGCCTAACACAAAGGGGTCCTACACTTTCTCCCATACAATGCTTCATACGGAGCCATACCGATGCTCGCATGGTAACTATTATTATAAGAAAACTCAATCAATGGCAGAAGTTCTTTCCAATTCCCTTTACTCTCTAACACACAAGCTCTCAACATATCCTCCATCGTTTGTATCGTTCGCTCAGTCTGACCATCCGTCTGTGGATGATTAGACGTGCTCAAACGCAACTCCGTCCCCAGGGCTTGTTGAAAAACTTTCCAAAATCTCGAAGTAAACTTCGGATCTCTATCCGACACAATATTAGAGGGAATACCGTGCAATCTTACAATTTCCGCAATAAACAACCTCGCAAGATGACTTGCTTTGAAGGTAGTCTTTACGGCCAAGAAATGCGCCGACTTTGTCAACCGATCTACTATTACCCAAATCGAATCATAACCATCTTGCGTACGAGGTAAACCTACTGCAAAATCCATAGAAATACTATCCCATTTCCAAACTGGGATTTCTAATAGTTGTAATAATCCACCCGGTCTTTGATGTTCAATCTTAACTTGTTGGCATACTGCACATTCCGACACGAAGACCGCAACATCTCTTTTCATATCGGACCACCAATAGTCCTTCTTTAAATCTTGATACATCTTTGAAGAACCCGGATGTATAGTGAAGGCACCCTTATGCGCTTCCTCTAAAATCCTTCTTTTCAAAGTCGCATCGTTCGGAACGCAAATTCTTTGGTTAAACATAATCATTCCTTCGCTAGCGTGCACAAAACCCGGTTGACTTAGCAGCTCTTGCAACTTCTCATCCAATAATTGTCCTTGTTGAATTTCAACTCTTAAAGTAGAATTGACATTCAAATTTCCCATAATCACTCCGTTAGGAGTCCACACAAATTGAAGATTTAAATCTCTAAACTTTTCCAACAACGAATATTCTAACATCATCAATTCGGCCTTTCTCAAAACTTTCCTACTCAAGGCATCGACAACCTTGTTCGCTTTACCCGGATGGTATTTTAGCTCTAGGTCATAATCCTTTAAATATTCCATCCACCTCCTTTGACGCATATTCAACTCTTTTTGGTCAAAGAGGTACTTTAAACTCTTGTGGTCACTAAACATTTCAAAATGTACTCCATATAAATAGTGACGCCACACCTTCAAAGTAAACACCACCGCCGCTAATTCCAAATCGTGGGTTGGATAATTCTTCTCGTGAATTTTCAATTGTCGAGAAGCATAAGCCACTACGTGACTTTCTTGCATTAAAACTCCTCTTAGTCCCATCTTAGATGCGTCACAAAATACCTCATACAACTTGCTAGGATCGGGAATAATCAGAACGGGAGCCGTAGTCAACCTTTCTTTCAAACTCATAAAAATTTGTTCACACGCCGAATCCCACTCAAAGGGGCAATCCTTCCGAGTAAGTTTAGTCATGGGTAATGCTAATTGCGAAAAGCCTTTGATAAATCTTCTGTAGTAGCCTGCTAGACCCAAGAAGCTTCTACTTTCCGATACATTCTTCGGTCTCTCCCAATTAATCACAACTTCAACCTTTGACGGATCCACCGTTACACCACCCTGTGATATAACGTGACCAAGAAAACTAACTTCAAACATCCAGAACTCGCACTTGCTTAACTTGGCAAAAAGTTGCTTCTCTTGTAAGATCGATAAGACGATTCTCAAATGTTCTTCGTGCTCTTGCGGAGTACGGGAATAGATAAGAATGTCATCAATGAAGATCACAACAAATTGATCCAAGTAAGTTTGAAATAACTGATTCATGTAGTCCATAAAAACAGCTGGAGCATTAGTCACACCGAAAGGCATCACTAAGAATTCGTAATGACCATAACGGGTCCTAAATGCAGTCTTAGGTACATCGGAACTCTTCACTTGGATTTGGTGATAACCCGACCTCAAATCAATCTTCGAGAACACCCAGGCTCCTTTCAATTGATCTAATAGGTCGTCTATCCTTGGCAAGGGATACTTGTTCTTAATGGTGACCTTATTCACCCGCGATAGTCAATACACAACCGCATCCCGCCGTCTTTCTTCTTTACTAACAAAACTGGGGCTCCCCATAGTGAGACACTAGGTCTAACAAAATGCTTAGCCAAAATCTCTTCCAATTGTTCCTTCAGTTCTCTCAATTCAAGCGGTGCCATCCGATACGGAGAAACGGATATAGGAGCCGTTCCCGGTACCAGGTCAATAGAAAATTTCACTTCCCTCTCCGGAGGAAGAGAAGTGACATCTTCGGGGAAAACTTCCGAAAACTCACAAACTACGGGGATGTTTGAAACTTGAAGGTCACTACTCCCTTCCTTAGTGAGAACCAGAAGAACAAATTTCTCTTCTTCGAACAAGAAATTTATCATTCCAATCGTACCTTCTAGGATAGTTGTTAAGACATCTTTCGGGGTAGCATCAACAGATGGAATGATGATGAGCTTTTCTTCACACCCAATAAACACCGAATTAGCAGAAAGCCAATCCATTCCCAAAACGACATCAGCTTTCTTAAGTGGTAAGCAAATAAGATCAATCTGAAAAACTCTACCGTCCATAGACAAAACACAGTTTTCACACATCGACGGTGTCTCGACTATTTCATCCATGGCGGTAGTGACCACCATAGGAGGAGACAAAGGAACGGACCGCAATCCAAGTCGCTTCATACATTGCATCGATACAAAAGAGTGTGTAGCTCCACAATCAAATAGAACAAAACAAGGAAATCCGTTAACGAAGCACGTACCGACAATTAAGGAATTGTCACTCTTCTTCTTCCTTGCATCTAAGGTATAAACCCTTCCTTGTGTCTGAGTCCTATTCTGAGGACAATCTCTCTTCAGATGACCCATCTTCTGACATTGGTAACACTTCACATTGTCTATACCACACCTTCCATAATGCATCTTTCCACAAGTGCGACACACCGGAGGTGCACTCGCCCTTGAATCTTGAACTTGCTTTCCTTTGAAGGCTTGTTGCCTAGGCCTGAAATGTTGGTTGGATCTTCCGTGATCCCCTTGATTCACCCTACTCGTAACACCTTCCTCTTGGACTTTCTTCAAACTATGTTCAGCTACATAGCATTGCCTTAAAACTTCAACATAAGTAGTGAACTCCCTCTGAGATACACTATGGGATATTTCAGCTCTAAGTCCAAAAATAAATTGGTCCACCTTCCACCTCTCATCTGGAGCATACATAGCCTGCCTAGAATAAGCAGCCATGTCTTCAAACTTATCAGCATAACTGGCCACAGTCATACTACCTTGTCTTAGTTGTTGAAAATCAAACTCTTTCTGAGTTCTCAAAGAGCTCGGAAAGTACTTCTCCATGAACACAACCTTGAACTGCTCCCAAACCTTTGGCACTTTCTGAATAACCATTAAAGCCGAGGCACTCTCCCACCATCTCATAGCGGGACCCTTCAATGAGTGAGAGGCGAACAACACTTTGTTCTCCTCGCTGCACTGGACTATCAAGAAAATCCTCTCCATACCAGAAATCCATTCGTGAGCCTTCACGGGATCCAATCCACCATGAAATTCTGGGGGATTCATGCGGATAAAATCCCGGAATTTCCCACCTTCAGCTTCTGGAACAACTACCGTAGGATGCAAACCTCCATTCATTTGTTGCACCATTTGCTGCATGAATAGATTCTGTTGCTGCTGCATCTACTGCATAAACTGATACAGAGGAGCATTGCCATCGCCGCCCGGGGGATTCGTCCCTTGAGGAGTGGTGCGAGGTCTATCACGAGTGTTTCTACGTCCATCAGCCATGTTCCTAAAGGTCATACAAATAGGATTAAGTTGATCAGGCTCAATACCATAAATATAACACTTAAGACCAATGACGACACAACGTATATGAAACGGAAAGAAATACTTATACTATTTCATGGCTAGGTCGAGGATACGACCTGCTCTAATACCAACTATAACACCCATATATAAAACTCATACATCAAATATAAATATTATATATAGATCCAAGTGTTTGGTACTGAAACACATAAGCTCCTAGTTAACACATTGTATACAAATAAATGCCTTAAAGTACAAGTACAAAAACCTAAGGCATATTATACACAAGATGTTCAAAAGATAAAAACTAAGAACTAGATCAACAATGATCTCAAAATAAACTCCGCTACGGAAGTTAGCTATCAACAAGCAAGGAAAGATCACACAACCTTATCCTTACCCTTCTCGAAACCTGAAGCACCTGAAATACATCAACAACGTGGGGTGAGATACATCAAATCTCAGTGAGTTCCCTATCTTATGGGTTCTCTCGGATTATCGAGGTTCTAACAATCCTAACTCAAGTCCGGGGGAAAAAGGGGAAATGACTCTTGAGTTCACATTTCAATTCTCACACTATATGGAAACATGCCATGAGTTCATCAACTCAAAGTATCACTAATCGATAACCATGCCAAGGTATCTCCTGTTCCCGTCCGCTTCTACGTCTAGAAGACGACCCGAGTCATAGATCCTTGTAACCTACTTGACATACGAATGGATTCAGGTTCTACGGGCCTTTTACCGTTATGAACCGTCACTTCACACGGGCCTTTTACCGTCACAAGCATACGCTCCATGGGCGCCATTCGTACAACACGGGGAATCAAACCTGCCAAGTAGTTGTGCATCCATTTCAGAGGAGTCTGAGACTCATGAAACTACACTCAAGATAACCCAGTTACGATTACATGATTACATACAACAAATACGATTGTATTCGACAATCACAAGGCTATAATGCCGGCTCAAACCCACAAAGGTTAACCACATGTTCCATACTAGTGTTTCCAACTTCTAAATTCTCCTATAGTTCATAAGGGGTTTTCCTCACTCTTCCTATTTCTTCTTCCATATTAACATGCATATTCAATTACAATCATGTTAAACAATAATAGGATAGGCAAGGCATCTCACAATTGCATAATAAAACAATTTATAACAATTATAACATAATTAAAACACTTTTGAACTTTTCCGATTATTTAGTCGGTCGGTAAAATTAACATTTTTCACTTCCATTGAGAAGAATATTTCCCTAGCCTCACAACGATATAAAGAACTCTTAAATCGGATAAACGAGTCAAAAGTTACGGATTTTTGAAGAAAAGAAAAATATTTTGTCCCAGGCAGATTCGCCTGGCGAATTTGGATTTCGCCTGGCGAATCCACATTTGCCAGCACTTCGCCTGGCAAATCCCCATTCGCCAGCACTTCGCCTGGCGAATCTAGTGGCGAATCCCTAATTTCAGAAAAATCAAAAGTTCCAGTAGCTAACACATTTCTGTCTCTCCAAATTCGTCTGGCGAATCTGGTTTTCGCCTGGCGAGGCGAATAGGTGGCGAGACCTAATTCGCCTGGCGAATTCTCAATTCGCCTGGCGAATCACACCAGAACCAGAATTCCTCCTTACGGGTTCCATGGCCCCAAAACCCCAAAATCACCATTTCTTAACCCAAATCAATTACAAACAATACAAACAAGCATCAACAATGTTAATATACATAATGTGATCATACTACACAATTTATATCGATTTTTAACCGTTAAAAACATCGATTCAACATATTGACCTAAAACTCAATCATTCCAAAAACTCTAAAAATGTGGTTTCTAACTAGAACCCACCTTGAGATGAGCAAGATGAAGATGATTGAGAAGATTGGATGAAAGTTTGATGAATGGATGGTGATGATCCTGATGTTCTTGAGCTTTTTCTCCTATTTCCTCTTTTCTCTCCTTTCCTTTCCTTTCTTTCTTCTTTCCTTCAATGTTTCTATCTTTTTATTTTGTTTGGCAAAGTGAGAGAAAAAGAATATATAGTAACTTAGTATTAGAATTAATACTACTAAATGTCCAAAAAGTCTCTTAAGTCCAAATTAATAAAATGCCTCAGAGTCAGATAATATTAATTGGATTTATTCTCAGTTTCCCAGTTACTCTAATTATTTTATCAAATAATTCCTCAGAGTACACTGGGCTCAGTCGATCACAATAAAATATTATCCGAAGAAATAAAAATACGGGGTATTACAAAGAGGCACAAAAAATCATTGACATCAATAGTTAGGGTTTACCGGAAACGAGTTTAGAAAATTTTAAAAAACTATGATATTATATTGTAAAAAATGATTTTGATATATTGAAGTTATATTTACAATACTGAAATAAGACTATTTAAAAAAGAGAAAAATAAACCTAATAGATTTTTTTACGTTAAATACATTTTTTTTGTCCCTTAACTATATGTCTTTGGGTCCATTTTTGTCTCTTATTTTAAAAAGGCCAATTTGATCCCATATTTATTCAAACAAAGTGTCACGTTCGTCCTTTCTGTTAGTCAAAGTCAAATGTACTAGCCACTTCATGTACACTTGGCGTTGATGTGGAGATTAAGTTAATACATGTATGATTAGTTAAAGGGACTTAAGTTAATTAAAGGGTTTGTCATTTCATTTGTTAGTATCAAAAAACCCTAACAAAGGAATAGGTAATGGAGACGATGCCGAAAATGTTTTAGAGAAGGAGTACTTAGGCAAAATCGAAGGTGCAAAATCATTTTCTAGGGAACAGGAGGGCAAAGGAAAAGATACATTTGAAGATTCTGTTTTCAAACTGGTTAGTAAGTTGTCTCTTCTTTCTAATTTAGGAGTGTTTATCCTGTTCATCTCTCACTAGGAGCTTTTGTTTTCAATTGATATATGTTTCAGTTGTATTTGGATTTTTCATTTTCAATATTTTAGGGTTTTAAGTTTTGTCGTTTTCTATTTTAGATTTTAGGTTTTTATGCGTAGCTCTATGTGAGGTTTAGGTTCTTTCCCCTTTCTAATTATAAATTTGTTGGACATAGGTAGTAATGGAAGAAGATTTGTTTTTGTTGATTCATCATGGTGATTCATTTTTGGAAAAAGAACTAACTGTATATGAAGGAGGAACTATGACATAATTAAAAATTGATGTTTACAGGTGGAGTTATTTTGAGTTGGTAGGCATAGTGAATAAATTTGGTTATAGGGAAATATACACAATATGGTACAAGGACCTAATGTTTAGGATAAATGTTTTGAGTGATGACAAAAGTGCATCAGACAATCCAAATCTTCTTAAGGTGCATTTGAGTGTTGATATTTATATACAACTGATGTGTATGAGACTGAGTTGTGTGAGGGTCCTCTTGAGGAAGAAGAATTAAATCTTGAGGAAATTATTTATCTTGAGGAGGAATAGCAATTGCTGGCTAAACTTTATGAAGAAGCAGTTAGAGAAGGTGAGGATCGGAATGGTGAGGGACAACATGATGATTTACAAGGTGGTGGTGTTCAAGAAGGTGAGGGACAACATGATGATTTGCAGGGTGGTGGTATTCAAGAAGGTGAGGGGCAACATTATGGTGTTCATGATGGTGAGGTGCTTGATGGGCTAGACATTGATGAGGGTAATGCATGTGTGATGAATGAGGGTGGAAATTTAAGTTCTGATGATAGTTAGAATGAAATTTTTAAGTATGATGATGCATTGGAAATTTCATTTGATGACCCTAATGATAATGTTGATTTTGTGGATCAGGAAATGGATAATCTAATTGATTATGAAGATGCTTAAGAGACTACTCGCAATAAAAAGAGACGTGAGTGGGATGAACACAAGTGGGATGAACATAAGGAGAAAGAACATATGGAGGAAGTTGATGGGCGTGAAAATGAGAATGAAAAGTTGGAAAGTGGATGTGAAAGTGATGAGAGTAATGGAACTGATAAGAAGAAGTGTCCAATTTTCTAGTTGCAAAAGGATATGGTTATTTATAAGTGGGAGTTAGGAAAATAGTTTAATACCAAATGTGATTTTAAGGAAGCAATAAAAACCTATAATGTCCAATCTGGTAGGCATATAAAGTTCACTAAAAATGAAAAAAAAAAGGTTAGGTTTAGATGTAAAAAGGGTTGTGAATGGAAAGCCTATTGTGCTAAGTTTCCTAAGGAGTAAACTTGGCAACTTAAAAAAGTAATTGACATCCACAATTATAGTAGAGAATATAATGTCAAGTTGATGACTACAAAGTGGAAGAGATCCCAATGATCAGATGCTGCCAATAACATTTGTTGTTGTTGAAGGGGAAATAAATGATAGTTGGACAAGGTTTTTGGAATTTATAATTAATGATCTTGGATGTAGGGATGGGGGTCTTTCCTACACTTTCATTTTTGATCAAAAAAAGAAATGGTGTATTTTAATTATAATTGAATTCATCTATTTCTTTTAAGTTGTATTTTAATTGTAATTGTATCCATGTATTTTATGTTGTATTGCAGGGTATGTTGTCTGCTATGGATGAGCTTCTCCATAGGGTTGAACAAAGGTATTGTAAGGTAATTGTCTAATGCTTGTTCATCACTTGTTGATTTTGAGTCATTAGGTCTCTTAAACTTATTATATGTAATATATTGTAGGATGTCAATTGAGCATATATTTGAGGTTGGGCACATTGAAATTTCGGGAGAAATGTTTTCAGTCAACTTGAAGGACTGTATATGCTCATGCAGAAAATGGGAGTTCATAGACCTTCCATGTGTTCATGCAATATCATCAATAAAAAGTAGGAACCTTAAGGGAGATGACTACATCCCTGAGATATATAAGAAATCCAGATATCAAGCACTCTACAATCTTGTCATATATCATGTCAATGGCTTAAATTTGTGGGTTAGAACAGAGTATCCAGATGTTCAACCACCAAAGTACATAAAATTCCAAGAAGACCTAGGAAGAGAATGAATTTTGAGCAAGAATAAATTGATGGATTTGATCGTAAAGTGAGAAGAATTGGATTTATCTTCAAGTGTAGTAAGTGCAAGAAAACAGGTCACAACAAATCAGCTTGTAAGATGACACCTATAACTCATCTAATTCAGTGTAATCAAGCAAATTAGAAAACTTATGGCAATCAACCAAGTCATCAAACTCAGGTTATTAAAGCATGTCAGCAAACTCTGGGAAATCAACCAAGTCAGCAAATTCGGAGCAATCAATTAACTTAACCTAGTCAATAAACTCAAGCAAGTAAGTTATTTAAACCAAGTCAAAGAAGAGCAACAATGCTGAATGTTAGGAGGGTATCAACAAGAGCCATATCCCCATGTCCTACTACCAAATTGGGTGTAACAAGGAATACAGTAAGGCCAACTACAAGGAGGAAACTCCAACAAACAAGTCTACACCAAAAAATAAGACCATTTAGTTTATTTATGTGTACTGTTGTATAACTTAAATTTGTTTGAATAAGAATTTTTCTTTTTGTATGCCTTTAGGAAGAAGCTAGATTTCATTATGTGTTTATAAACAAGCGAGGTTATTTTTTAATGTTAATGAACAAGCTATATGCTTTTTGAATGTCAATAAAGAAAGTTATGTTTTGTTGTTAAATATGTTTCCATGTTTATGAACCAAAATCAAGTATGAACAAAGTTGTGTTCTAGTATAAATAAACCAAATTTTGGTATAAACAAAATTATGTTCTAGTATAAATAAACCAAACTCTGTTGTTAAATATGTTTCCACGTTAAATATCCATTTAACTGATGTATAATTCTAGTTCAAACATAACTTCGATATAAACATAATTGAATCAAAAAGTCTGGTATAAACTAAAATTTAGAATAAACATAAACGTGGTTCAATAATTTTGGCATAAAACCATTCAACATTGAATTAGAGTAACATTACAATATCTGGGTTACAAACTCATAAAAGAATGTATGAATTGCTTCAGATGGAAGAAAGTGAAATCATAACTGATTTTTCACTAGGGTTATGAAACTGGTGAATCAAATCAAGGTATGTGGAGAAACGTTGACATCAAGATTAGTTGTTGCAAAGATCTTAAGGTCATTTGATCCAAAGTTTGACCACGTGGTAGTAGTTATAGAATATTCGAAAGATTTGTCAACATTGACAAAGGAAGAACTTCAAGGGACGCTTAAATATCATGAAAAAAGAATGGATGAAAGAGCTGCAAGCAAGTCGAAAGGTGATATGGCTTTGGAGGCGCAATCAACAAGAGAAAAGAAAGGAAAAGGAAAGTGGTTTGACAACAAAGGTAGAGGAGGCTACAACAATTCGACTGGTCGAAGTCATCAAGAAGGAAGCTGGTCGAATCAGAAAAGGTCCTCATTGTTGCACCCCAAAATTTGCCCTCTCTTTTTCTAACCTTAACTAGATTTTGCTTCACTTTCATATGCATATCCATTAGGTCATAATACTCATATTCATTCATTTGCCCTATTCAGAGGTGATTCAGTTGATTCCTACTTCAGTCAACTCGAAGCAAGGGTTGTATTCACATTATCATGAATACCTTCCTATTCAGAGGTTCACTAAGCTCTAAGGTTTTCCCCATTCATAAGATTCATCAAAAGTATTGGATCAGGATTTCATTGGTGGGAATCGGGGTGATTATTTCTCAATTCAAATCACTTCATCATTTTTAGAGTTACAATATTTAGCA
Source organism: Lathyrus tuberosus (assembly GCA_022829125.1). NCBI lineage: Eukaryota > Viridiplantae > Streptophyta > Magnoliopsida > Fabales > Fabaceae > Lathyrus > Lathyrus tuberosus. Next base: position 4,400,781 of record JALAZF010000430.1, on the reverse strand, counting down.
GATCAAGGAATTGTAAAAAGGAATAGCAGTGTGTTTAGGAAACATGATAAACTCTAGGTTCTTATTACCTCTACTACAGAAAGTTCAGATGTTTGTATCATGAGCCACCAAAAAAGCAGTTCAACATTGGGTGCATGCTCTCAGGGTGTTTTGTATGCTGGATCCTACACAAGTTCAAGTATATTTATCAGGATAACCCTTAGTTTGTTGGTTTTGCTCGTGGGAAGCTGCACGAATTGGTTATGAAATCTTACAATAGTCGGGAGTTGGCTGCAGCTATAAACGAGGTTTTAGATCCCTAGATCAATGCAAGACAATCAAAGAGAGAGATTGAGAAACAAATATATTGGAAATTAGAAGGTGACACACAAGCTACCAAAAGAGCCCGGATGCTAGTTGATGGTAGTGAAGAAGACAGTGGTTTGGAAGATGATGTTATCATTGACAAGAATGAACCCACTTTTGAGGATCTATGTGATGATGCTACTTTTCCTGAAGAAGAAATTGGTATCGCTGATTTTGAAGTGGGAAGTTGGGGCTTATTGAAGTGGGAAGCTGGGGCTTATTGGATGGTCCGGTATTGGCACGAATTTTCCATTCTTTGAGATCTGATTTTAAGTCCCTCGTATTTGCATCAACGACGTGCAAGAATTGGAGTGCCGCTGTAAGGTTTTACAAAGAAGTTTCAATACATGCCAATTTGTCATCCTTAGAACCTTCTTGCACTGATACTATGTTGTGGAACGTTATGAACGCTTATGAGAGAGACAAGATCAATTCAATCATTCTAATGGGGTGTAACAATATTACGGATGACATGCTTGAGAAAATTATTCTTTCATTTCCTAGTTTGTGTACCATAGACATTAGAGGATGTAGCCAGTTTAAAGAGCTAACACCTAAGTTTACCAATGTGAAATTGATCAAGAGCAGAAGTTCACGCATGGATAGAATTACAAAGGAACCTCATAAATTTAGAAGTCTTAAATGTTTTACAGAACAAGTTTCGTTTGCATCCAAATGCACAATAGTAGGATTCCAAAAAACAAAAAATATACATAGAAATAAGTGTGAAACGCAGGTGCAGAAAAAAGCAGGTTCAATCGCCATAACACAATTCCAATTCATCACTACAAAGGGTGAAATTCCTCTAACAAAATTACATTAAAAGACTTTTTCTCACCCGTAGTGCCACAAACTACGAACGCTTTGATTTCTTCATTCTCGTCCGAATGAAGATACATAGCCACAAGACGGCGAAGTCTTGGCGAGCACTTTCCCCCCTTCCACCCGTAGTCCTCTGAACTACGTTGACTCTGACTTTCCCATTGCACGAGGGAATACATAGGAATAGGACGGAGAATTCCTATCGAGTATCCTTTTGTTTTTCCCTTTTTTCGTTTGTGTTAGCAAGTAGGCTTTAGACAAACACACCATTTGATTAGAACAACAAGAGTGGATCCCATTGAGTACAACGGACGTGAGGGGTGCTAATACCTTCCTCTCGCGTAATCGACTCCTAAACCCAGAATTTGGTTGCGAGACCATGTCATTTCCCTTTTTTAGGTTTTCTTTGATCGTTTCCTTTCCCTCGTCGGGATAAAAAACGTTTGGTGGCGGCTCTATTTTTCCGCCGATTGTTTTTTGCTTTGCGATAGCTTGCGACTCTGCTGGGGAATCTGGTTCCCTATGTGAGTCAATCCTAGCGCTTGTTTGTTTCTTTTTTATTGGGTGTTTGTCTTTATGCTTTTATTTGCTTTATTTACTGCATTTATTGCATTTATTGCTTTTGATTATTGCTGTCGTATTATTCTGGACTGCGGTTATGCTATTTGGTGAGATTGTTCCATGAAAGATAAGCCCATTACCCAGGCTTGAGTGTACACACAGGATTATAGTGGACTTGTGTTGGAATGCATAGCGCTTGATGCGTATCGTTGGCATGAGATCTGCATTCATACGAGGCTTCCTAGGGGGTGCTCTGTCCTGTATGTTTATACAGTAGCCAGAGTATTTCCTTGAGGGCTCATGACTCTGGAGACCGTTTATGGGAAATCAGTTGAGGCCTCCTTGAGGGATAATAATTCCAAACCAGAAATGATAAACGTATTATTATTTCTCGACCAGAGAGCCCGTGTTGTTGCACCCCAAAATTTGCCCTATCTTTTCCTAACCTTAACTGACTTTTGCTTCACTTTCATATGCATCTCCATTAGGTCATAATACTCATAATCATTCATTTGCATGAGCTCCTAAGACATGGGATTAAAGTACTTTCTTAGGATTTTGGGTTTGCCCTATTCAGAGGTGATTCAGTTGATTCCTACTCCAGTCAAGTCAAAGCAAGGGATGTATTCACATTATTATGAATACCTTCCTATTCAGAGGTTAACCAAGCTCCAAGATTTTCCCCATTCAGAAGATTCATCAAAAGCATTGGATCAGGATTTCATTGGTGGGAATCAGGGTGATTTTTTCTCAATTCAAATCACTTCATCATTTTTAGATTTATAATATTTAGCAGATCAAGGAATTGTAAAAAGCCACAGCAGTGTGTTTAGGAAATGGGATAAACTCCTATTACCTCTACTACAGAAAGTTCAGATGTTTGTCTCATGAGCCACCAAAAAAGAAGTTCAACATTGGGTTCATGCTCTCAAGGTGTTTCGTATGTTGGATCCTACACAAGTTCAAGTATATTTATCAGCATACACCCTTAGTTTGTTGGTTTTGCTCGTGGGAAGCTACACGAACTGGTTATGAAATCTTACAAGAGCCGGGAGTTGGTTGCAGCTATAAACGAGGTTTTAGCTCCCTGGATCAATGCAAGATAATCAAAGAGAGATATTGAGAATCAAATATATTGGAAATTAGAAGGCGACACACGAAGCTGCCAAAAGAGCCCGGATGCTAGTTGATGGTAGTGAAGAAGACAATGGTTTGGAAGATGATGTTACCATTGATAATAATGAAACCACTTTTGAGGATCTATGTGGTGATGCTACTTTTCCTGAAGAAGAAATTGGTATCGCTGATTCTGAAGTGGGAAGCTGAGGATTATTGAAGTGGGAAGCTGGGGCTTATTGGATGGTCCGGTAATGGCATGAATTTTACATTCTTTGAGATCTGATTTTAAGTCCCTCGTATTTGCATCAATGACGTGCAAGCATTGGAGTGCCGCTGTAAGGTTTTACAAAGAAGTTTCAATACAAGCCAATTTGTCATCCTTAGAGCCTTCTTGCACTGATACTATGTTGTGGAACGTTATAAACGCTTATGAGAGAGACAAGATCAATTCAATCATTCTAATGGGGTGTAACAATATTACGGCTGACATGCTTGAGAAAATTCTTCTTTCATTTCCTGGTTTGTGTACCGTAGACATTAGAGGATGCAGCTAGTTTGAAGAGCTAACACCTAAGTTTACCAATGTGAAATGGATCAAGAGCAGAAGTTTACGCATGGATAGAATTGCAAAGGAGCCTCATAAAGTTAGAAGTCTTAAACGTTTTATAGAACAAGTTCCATTTACATCCAAATGCACAACAATAAGATTCCAAAAAACAAAAAAAAAATATACATAGCAATAAGTGTGAAACGCATGTGCAGAAAAAGCAGGTTCAATCACCATAACACAATTACAATTCATCACTACAAAGGGTGAAACTCCTCTAACAGAATTACATTAAAAGGCCTTTTCTCACCCGTAGTATCACAAACTACGAACACTCTGATTTCTTAATTCTTATCTGAATGAAGATACGTAGGCACAAGACGACGAAGTCTTAGTGAGCACCTTCCCCCTTCCACCCGTAGTCCTCTGAACTACGTTGACTCCAACTTTCTTATTGCACGAGGGAATACGTAGGCATAGGATGGCGAATTCCTATCGAGTCTCCTTTTGTTTTTCCTCTTTTTCGTTTCTGTTAGCAAGTAGGCTTTAGACAAACACACCCTTTGATTAGAACAACAAGAGTGGATCTCATTGAGTACAATAGACACGAGGGGTTATAACACCTTCCTCTCACGTAATCGACTCCTGAACCTAGAATTTGGTTGCGAGATCATGTTCTTTCCCTTTTTGAGGTTTTCTTCAATTGTTTCCTTTCCCCCGTCAGGATAAATAATGTTTGGTGGCGGCTCTATTTTTCCACCTGTTTGTTTTCGCGTTGTAGAGGAAGAGGTGGTGGTCGAAAACTTAACAAAAGTCACATTCAGTGTTTAACTGTCAGAAGTATGATCACTACTTTATGATTGTCCTGAAAAACAAAAGAATCAAGAAAATGATGCAAAGTTTGCAAAGCATGAAGAAGAAGAGATGTTATCGATTTTCACAACAAGAGATGAAGAAAGATTCCAGAACCAATAGTACTTGGACTCCGGATGCTCATCACACATGACTAGTAGAAAAGATTGGTTTGTCAACATAAAACCCTCAATGAAGAACATGGTGAAATTTGCAAATGACAATACTCTACCATTTGAAGGTATTGGTGATGTTCTGATTATGAGGAAAGATGGAAAAAGTTCAGTAATTTCCAATGTACTGTACATACCAGGCATGAAGAGTAATTTGCTCAGAACATGGCAGTTGGTCAAAAAGAACTACAAAGTGTCGATTGAAGACAATATGTTGAGAGTTCTCGACTCAGATGCTAGGTTAATCTTGAAGGCACCTATGTCCAAAATAGAACCTTCAGGATTGAACTTAATGTGATGGAGCACAAGTGCCTTGCAACTGCAGCTAGCAGAGATGAATGGATATGGCACTATAGACTTGATCATCACAATTTCAAAGACATTAGAGATCCAAAGAGAAGAAATATGGTTTCAGGGTTACCAGAAATTGACATTCCAAACGAAGTGTTTGAAGAATGTGTGCAGGTGAAGCAGCATAAGAACAACTTCAGCAAGGATGTAGGAAGCAAGTCGAAAGCAATTCTTGAAATCATATACTTTGATGTATGTGGTCCTATCCAGTTGGATTCGATAAGAGGTAACAAATAATTTTTCACATTCATATATGACTTTAGTCGAAAACTATGGACTTAAGTGATCAAGAAGAAAAGGGAAGAGATCGAGGTATTTGCCATGTTTAAATCTATGGTCGAAAGACAAAGTGGTTGAAAGCTCAAGATTCTGAGGACTGGTGGTGCTGGAGAATATTTGTCGAAAGACTTCAACACATTATGTGAGAAAGAAGGGATTGTGCATGAGGTAGTGCCACCTTACACTCCACAAAAAATGGAAATACATAAAGGAAGAACAGAACCATCATGAATATAGTGAGAAGTATGTTGAAAGGCAAGCATCTACCCAAAGAATTATGGGGAGAAGCTGTGTTGACTGCAACATAAATTTTGAATAGATGTCCGACGAAGAAGCTAAAAGGAATCACGCTAGAAGAATGTTGGTCTGGTGTCAAGCCTAGCTTGAGTCATATGAAGGTATTTGGATATATAGCACATAGACATGTGTCAGATCAGTTGAGAAGAAAGCTTCATGATAAGTCGAGATAGATGATCCTAATAGGTTATCATTCCATTGGTGGATACAAGTTGTTCGACCTATTGAACAAGCAAGTAGTGATCAACAGGGACGTGATTATAGACGAGCTTAAGGAATGGGACTTGACCGAAAATGTAAAGAAATATCCAGCGAAAATCTTATGTGAAGAAGCAACAAGTGAAGTCAAAAGAGAAGTTTGAAAAGAAGAAGTCAAAGGTCAAGCAAGTATAAGCAGACCTCAAAGAACAAGATACATGCTTGCAAGGTTGCAAGAATGTGTGATTACATCAGATGATGTGGTCGATGATGAAGGCAAGTTGGTGCACTATGCTTTATATGCAGATGTCGAACCAGTTAATGCAACTGAGGCATTAAAGGATTTAAAGTGGATAAAAGCAATGAATGAGGATCTGAAGTCCATCAAAGTCAACAACACTTGGTCAGTTGATGAATTTCCTCAAGGCAAGAAGGCAATCGATGTGAAGTGGTTATACAAGGTGAAGTTGAATGCCAAATGAGAAGTAACTCGACACAAGGAAAGACTTATGGCAAAAGGATTTATTCAGAAAGAAGGAATCGACTTCGAAGAAGTTTTTGCACCTGTTGCTAGGATTGAAACAATCAGGTTGGTTGTTGGTCTAGCAAACATGAACAACTGGCACATATGTCAGATGGATATGAAATGTGCATTACTGAATAACCCCTTAGATGAAGAAGTTTATGTTGCACAACCAGTTGGGTTTGTGAAACAAGGTGAGGAAAGCAAGGTATACAGACTGCATAAAGCCCTGTATAGACTTAAGCAAGCTTTAAGAGTTTGGAATAAGAAGATAGATAACTTTCTAAAGGAGAGGAAATTTGTGAAGTGCACAATTGAGTATGGGGTATATGTAAGAAGAAGAAATAATGAATTTCTTATACTATATTCCTATGTCGATGACTTATTGATTACAGGAAGTTGCAAGAAGGAGACCGAAGACTTCAAACATGACTTAAGTAAGGAGTTTGAAATGTCAGACTTGGGAAGAGGCTTGATGATGCACCAAAGAAGATATGCATGCAAAATACCCAAGAGATTTGAGATGCAAGATTTCAACACAACTTCGACTCTAACTAAGCCCAAATTGCAACATTCGAAAGACACAGATGAAGATGATGTCAATCCAATGCAGTACAGAAGATTCATTGGATCACTTCGATACCTTTCTCATGTAAGGCATGATCTAGCATACATTGTAGGTATGGTGAACAGATTCATGCAGAAGCCAAAGGTATCACACCTAGCAGGGAAGAAGAGGATACTAAGGTATCTGAAAGGCACTCTCGACTATGGAATTTTATTTCCTGTAGCTAATGAAGGAAAAGAATTCAAATTAGTGTGTTACACCGACTTAAGTTGGTGACGTGATGCTGAGGACAGAAAATCCACAACTGGTTATGTGTTTATGCTAGGTGGTGCACGAGTTGCTTGGAACTTAAGAAAAGAACCAGTAGTAGCACTATTATCGTGCGAAGTATAATACATAACTGATTCTCTATGTGCATGTCAAGCAACATGGATGATCAATTTGGTCGAAGAGATTACATGGAAGGATCATGTAGCAATTATCATGAAGATCGACAATATGCCTGATATCAATCTGGCGAAGAATCTGATAGCGCATGAAATAAGCAAGCACATTGAAATGAGGTTCCATTATTGTTGAGAGCAAGTGGCAGAAGTGAAGCTGAACTTGAAACACTGCAGAACCGAGAACCAGATTGCAGACATCATGACAAAAGGAGTGCAGGTCGAAGTGTTTAAGAAATTAAGGTCAATGATGAATATAGATAGCTTAGACACAATGAATTAGTGGTGTGTTGAGATTGTAATTCTCAGTGGCGAAGCAGGTTGCTCGAGAGAAGCAAGGAAGTGTCGAATCACCTAGGTGTCGAAATGTCGAAGAGTATCTCGATAGAGATGTTGGAGTTAAATTTATTTGTTTTGGTTAGCTGAGTTAGTTAGGTTAGTTCGGGTTTGCTTGGTGTGAAAGCAAACTCAACCTATAAATAAGGAGTAACTCTATTATGATTGTAACTTGGAAGTGAATAATTGCAGTTTGCAAAGTTTGAGAGCAGAGAGAAACTCTGCAGAATTTCACAAGTTCTTCTTCTTCATTCTCACGTTAAAACCCTAAAGTTTTTCTTCTCCAAATTCAATTTTTTTTCTTCTTTTATTATCAATTGTCCAACGATATAATATTGCAACCAATGGTGGTTGATTCACTCAAGTGAAGAGTGAAGAACAAGATAGATAATCAATCAAAAAGATTGATTCTTGTTCATCAAGATTTGGTTCAAAATTCATCAAGTTTTGGTGAAATTCTTGAACGGAAATCAAGTGTATTTCCAACACATAATGTTCTACATATGCAGTTCAAGTTCGAACAATTTGTGCTATTATTCCTTAATTATGACCCTCTGTTTTGAGAGATTATGCATATGCCCGTGAATTTCTTTTGTTAACTTTTCCAAGCTCTATTTTTGCTTCATAAAAAATTGATCTCTCTCATCTTCCACTTATCCATAGAACCAATCAAAGAACCCACACTCAGTTTGGGTATAGCAATGTGTACATTAACAAACCAAACTAAAATGTTACAAACCAACATTTATTCCGCATAATTTTCGAGAAGGATGAATGACAAAGTATGAATGCTTACCTTAAAGTGTGGACATGTCCAGAATTGCTTTACATAGTTGCGAACTGTTGTTGTCCTGCGAAGAACACTCATGTCTCCATAATGACAACTGGGTCTCCACCATAGATAGGAACTGTTGTACATTTATGAATCAAAATTTTGAGAATGAACAACGCCCGTAACTCATTATTTCCTTCAATTCAATAAAGTATTTTACAAATTTAAGGTATCGAGATGATGGCTATAGAGGTTTATACCCTAATTCAATTTAGGGTTCATATAGTAGAAAAATGAGAAGAAACACAGACAAAACAAAGAAGGTGATGACAAGATCCCAAGTAGGATGCCACACGTGCAAAAATAGACAACTTTAGTGGGAATTAGACATAAATGACTTATATGACACAGTTTAAATAAATAAGAGATCAAATTGATCATTTTAAAAGATAAGGGACAAAAATTAATGCAGAGGTATAATTAAAGGACGGAAAATGTTATTTAGCCATATATATATATATATATATATATATATATATATATATATATATATATATTATGAATCTCTCATTGACAATAATAATCCTCCTCCTTAAACGGGGGATATATATTGCAAGAACAAAAACATCTCACATATCTGAATAGATTTGCCTACACCAGAGTCAATAGATGTTCAATTCCAGCCTAGACAAAAATCAATATACTTTTTATTAATATTTTCACAAAGAATTTAAAGCCATTAAAACCGGTTGACTAAATCTATCTGCTACTAGTTTAAAATACTATGTCAAGGAAAATCGAGACTTGATTACTACTACTATCTCCTTACTATTCACAAGATCAAATTATGATTATTGAGGTATAATATCATAATTGGCGAGACAAAATCTGCAGTTAGATGAACAACCACTGATAAACTAATTTTTATATTATTGAACTAGAAAAGATATTGAAAAATGTAGAACAATTTGGGAACATACGGCGTGGACATCTTATTATTATGGTACCGAGGAGGAGGAACTGAGATTCCACATGATATTTTTTATATCTGTGCTGTCTTGATGCAGTCATTACGTTTATTATTGGATTTTCATTATTGTTTCATGTATTAAATTAAGCTTATAATCTAATCTAGATACCATAAAGAACATGAAAGAAAATAAGATGCTGGTTTGGTTTTGTATTAAATTATTTTAAGTTGGTAGCATGATGTCACTGTTGTCTTCAGCAGATTTTAGTGTTATAACATAGTTTGTCCTATGGTCGGCCTATCAATATAGCGGGAATATTGGTTAGTGTTTTCTTTCTCTAACAGACAGAGTGCTTCTTTGGAACTGTCATTTTATTCTAGTTTGTAATCACAGTTATATCTTGTAATTAAGGATGATAAACCAAACGTTACTTTGCTTATATTAATAAGTTAATTAGGATTTTGCTAAGAGGTCATTCCTTAGGTCACTTGCTAAGATTTAAGAATCAAATTAATTAATTAAACACTAAAAAAATGACCGTTTGCATTCAGAACTTTTTGAAAAAAAAAGAAGCAAAAATCAATAGAAAAACTAGTCATTTCTAGGGACCTAGTTCAAAGGAACTAGGGCTTAAGAAGTTTCCAAAGAACACATCCCTTAGAGCATCTTTATTCTTTAATGGGAAACACGTTTTAGATTGTTTGTGTAATATTTTGTGGCTCATGTTATCACATTGAAATTAAAAAAAGATTAATATATTGTGAGATTTGGGTCGAAACTCAGCTATGTCGAAGGTAGCTTTCATGTATTTCGACTGAAGGCAAGCGTGTTGTCGAAGCTTGTTCACATGCTGATGCCAGATTATTACATATAGTAGTCGAAGTCTGTTCTTATATGTATTCTGTCGAAATAGTTTATTCTGTCGAATTGAGCCTTGTGTTAAGGATCCAATTGTTTAGGTTTCTTGGGCTGCAAGTTACCTAGTTAGTCTATAAATAGGCTAGTACACTCAGTTTGTTGAGTGTGGCAAATTGTGATATTCACTTGTAATCATTTGTAAACATTAATGAGAAAGTGAATAGTAAACAGAATTATATTTGCCCAATCCTTGTTGTTCCTCTTCTATTCTTCTTCTTCTAGTTTTCTCTTTTCCGTTAAGCCCTTGTTTTGGTTCTTGATAATTCAAGAAACCAGTTTTATATTTTGATTAAAGTCATCGTTTTTTCACAACAAATTGGTGCGGTGAGCGTGGAGAAGATGACTTCAACAAAGTATGAGATTGAAAAGTTCACCGGAGTGAATGATTTCGGTCTGTGGCGCTTGAAGATGAAAGCCCCACTGGTGCAGCAGGGATGTTTGGAAGCGTTGAAGGGAATGGCAGCCATGGATGCTGCGTTGACGGAAAAAGAAAAGACGACAATGATCGAGAAAGCACACAGCGCAATTCTGTTGAGCCTTGGTGATAAGGTTCTCCGGCAGGTATCAAAAGCGACGACGGCGGCGGGATTATGGACGAAGCTGGAAAGTTTGTATATGACCAAATCCTTGGTGAATCGTCTTTACCTGAAGCAAGCCTTGTATTCATTCAAGATGAATGAAGAAAAGGCTTTGGCTGAGCAGTTGGATTCTTTCAACAAGCTGATTCTTGATCTTGAAAACATTGATGTGAAGATTGATGATGAAGATCAAGCATTGTTGCTGCTGTGTGCTTTGCCCAGATCGCATGCTCACTTCAAAGAAACTCTCTTGTATGGAAGAGAGTCCCTGACCTTTGAAGAAGTTCAAGCAGCCTTGTATTCGAAGGATTTGAATGGAAGAAAGGAGCAGAAACCTTCATCAGTTGGCGAAGGGTTGTCCGTGAAAGGAAGATCGTCGAAGAAAGATGGTAGGTTTGATAAGAAGAAAGGAAAGGTTCAGCAGAAGTCTTCTGGTGGTGATATGTCTGGTATCAAATGTTATCACTGTAAGAAGGAGGGTCATACACGAAAGGTGTGCCCTGAGCGCCTGAATAATCATGGAGGTAAGGACAATGGGAATGCAGCTATAGTGCAAGATGGTTATGAATCATCTGATGTCCTTGTGGTGTCGAGCAGCAACTCTTGCGAAGAGTGGATTATGGATTCTGGATGTACTTGGCATATGACTCCAAACAAGAATGTGTTTGAAGAATTATGTGATCAAGATGGAGGATCAGTGCTGCTGGGGGACAATAAAGCTTGCAAGATTGCAGGTATTGGATCTGTTAGATTCAAGCTCCATGATGAATCAATAAAGCTATTGACTGGGGTTAGGTATGTACCTGATCTTAAGAGGAATTTAATTTCTCTTGGTGAATTCGACAGAAAGGGATATGTTTTCAAAGGAGAGCAAGGTACCCTGAGAGTCATGAAAGGGTCGAAGGAAGTCTTGAGAGGCATGAAAAACCAAGGCTTGTATACCCTGGAGGCTGAGGTTGTAAGTGGTTCGTCAAATATTGTATCCACGAAACCTATGTTGAAGACAGAATTATGGCACATGAGATTGGGCCATGTCAGCGAAAGAGGCCTGGTCGAATTAGGGAAGCAGAACCTGCTAGGTGGTGACAAAGTCGAAAAGTTGGAGTTTTGTGAATCTTGTGTACTTGGTAAATCCTGTAGGGCGAAGTTTGACAAAGGCAAGCAAAGAACACATGGATCCCTTGATTACATTCATGCTGATCTTTGGGGGCCTGCAAGGAATCCTTCACACTCAGGTGCAAGGTATTTTCTATCCATCGTTGATGACTATTCCAGAAAGCTATGGGTATTCATTCAGAAGACGAAGGATGAAACTTTTGAGAATTTCAAAAGTTGGAAGGTTCTGGTCGAGACTCAAACTGGCAGAAAGGTTAAGAGGTTGAGAACTGACAATGGCCTTGAATTCTGCAACGAACCGTTTGACAGTTACTGTGTTGAGTCTGGGATTGCAAGGCATAAGACTGTAGCAGGTACTCCTCAACAAAATGGCTTAGCTGAGAGATTCAATCGAACAATCCTTGAAAGGGTTAGAAGTATGTTGGTTAGTGCTGGATTGAAGAAGGTGTTTTGGGCAGAGGCTGTTTCGACAGCAGCTTATCTGATAAATAGATGTCCCTCGACTGCGCTGGGAATGAAGACACCTGAAGAAGTTTGGTCGAATCATCCACCAGATCTCGACAAACTGAGAGTATTTGGCTATTTAGCCTATGCTCACATTAGGCAAGACAAGGTCGAACCTAGAGCTCTGAGATGCAAGTTCCTTGGATATCCTGAGGGAGTCAAGGGTTATAGGCTGTGGTGCCTAGAACCAGGTCACAGAAGATGTATCACAAGTCGTGATGTAGTTTTCAATGAGGTCGAAATGGCTTTTAAGAAAACTGGTGATGCTGGTCGAAGTGCAGATATCTCTGAAGAGGAGCTGGAACAGGTAGAAATGCCTGTTGAGGTGGAGCATAGTGATGCTGAAGTGCATAGCCCTGATGAAGTCGAAGAGCAAGATGCTGATGAGGTTGAAGAAACTGTCGATGACTACCTACTGGCTAGAGATAGGTCGAGAAGAGTCATCAAGCCACCTCAAAGACTTGGTTATGCAGATCTTATAGCTTTTGCCTTAATCTCTGCAAGTGAGGTACTTGACGAAGAACCTAGAGATTACAAGGAAGCTATAAGGAGTCGAGACAAGACTGAATGGCGAAAAGCCATGGATGACGAGATGAAATCTCTTCATGATAATAACACTTGGGAGCTGATTGAGAAACCTGCAGAAGCTAGGTTAGTCAGTTGTAAGTGGATTTTCAAGGTCAAGGAAGGAATCGAAGGAGTGATGTCGAAGGGCTTTAAGGCGAGGCTGGTTGCTAGGGGGTTCACTCAGAAAGAAGGAGTTGACTTCAATGATGTGTTCTCACCTGTTGTAAAGCATAGATCCATTCGAATGTTGTTGGCCATGGTAGCAAAGTTTGACTTGGAACTTGAGCAAATGGATGTGAAGACAGCATTTCTGTATGGTGATCTAGATGAAACGATCCTGATGCGTCAACCTGAAGGGTATGCAGAAAAGGGTAAAGAAGATTATGTGTGCAAGCTGAATAGATCTTTGTATGGCTTGAAGCAATCTCCTCGACAGTGGAATAGGAGATTCGACAAGTTCATGGCACACATTGGTTTCACTAGAAGTCAGTTCGATCACTGTGTTTACTTCAGATTTCGACCTAGAAACTCACTTGTTATGTTGCTACTGTATGTGGATGATATCCTCATAGCTAGCAACAGGGTTGAGGATGTAACGAAGGTGAAGGCTGAACTCAGTAAGGAGTTCGAAATGAAGGATCTTGGAGCTGCAGCCAGGATTCTTGGGATTGACATCCGGAGAGATAGAAAACAGTCGAAGTTGTGCTTATCTCAAGAGACATACCTACGAAAGCTTCTCGACAAGTTTGGTATGTCGAATTCGAAGCCTGTTGTGACACCTACAAATCCTCAGTTTAAGCTTAGTACTACTCAAAGTCCGAGTACTGAAGCTGAAAGAATCTATATGAATAGCATCCCATATGCTAGTGTAGTAGGTTCTTTGATGTATGCTATGGTATGTACGAGGCCAGACATAGCATATGGAGTGAGCCTTGTGAGCAGGTATATGGCCAATCCTGGAAAGGCGCACTGGCAAGCTGTAAAGTGGATTCTCAGGTACATAAATGGGTCTCTGAAAAGAGTCTTGATTTATGGTGGAGCCTGTGATGGTGATAGCATAGTCGAAATCGAAGGATTTGTTGACTCTGATTATGCAGGTTGTATGGATTCCAGAAAGTCTATTTCTGGATATGTTTTCACAATGTTTGGCACAACAATCAGTTGGAAAGCGACGCTTCAGAAGGTTGTTGCCTTATCAACCACTGAAGCTGAATATATTGCCCTCACTGAAGCTGTGAAGGAAGCATTGTGGCTTGAAGGTTTTGCAAAGGAGCTGAAACATCAAGGTCGAAGTATCACTGTTAAATGTGATAGTCAAAGTGCAATACACCTGTCGAAGAATTCAGCCTATCATGAGCGAACTAAGCACATTGATGTGAGGCTGCATTTCGTCAGAGAGATAATCGAGCGTGGTGAAGTCTAGGTGCTGAAGGTTTCGACTGAAGACAATGCTGCTGATATGATCACCAAGACGTTGCCAAGTTGCAAGTTCTTCCACTGTATGCAGTTGATAAAGCTGCATGATGAAAGCTAGTTGATTCTCTTGTTGCTGAGTTAGATCCAAGGTGGAGATTTGTAAGATTTGGGTCGAAACTCAGCTGTGTCGAAGGTAGCTTTCATGTATTTCGACTGAAGGCAAGTGTGTTGTTGAAGCTTGTTCACATGTTGATGCCAGATTATTACATATAGTAGTCGAAGTCTGTTCTTATATGTATTCTGTCGAAATAGTTTATTCTGTCGAATTGGGCCTTGTGTTAAGGATCCAATTGTTTAGGTTTCTTGGGCTGCAAGTTACCTAGTTAGTATATAAATAGGCTAGTACACTCAGTTTGTTGAGTGTGACAAATTGTGATATTCACTTGTAATCATTTGTAAACATTAATGAGAAAGTGAATAGTAAACAGAATTATATTTGCCCAATCCTTGTTGTTCCTCTTCTATTCTTCTTCTTCTAGTTTTCTCTTTTCCGTTAAGCCCTTGTTTTGGTTCTTGATAATTCAAGAAACCAGTTTTATATTTTGATTAAAGTCATCGTTTTTCACAACACATATATACTTTATTTCAATCATCCACTTCCATTTTTTCACCAATCTTTTTTCTTTTTAGTTTGAATAATTGTTAATAAAAGATGGTTTGCTAATTTTTGTTGGCAGGCTGTTAAGTAAAACTAGCGGGATACGCACGGGTACCCGTCGGTGACGCGCATTTGTCTACATTTAAAACTTTGTCAAAAAAATATGATTAATAAAAATTAGTAAATATAATTTATATTTTAAAAAAATAGAATCAATACACGCGGACATCGGTTAATATTTATTATAAAAATATTTTTGTAATAATTTAGTTATAAAAAATATCAAATAATAACATAGTATTTGTAAATATTAATTTAATTGTATAAATAAATATTAGTAACATTAATAAAAGTATTTGGATCATCCATACACTATTTTTTCATATATAAAAATAAAGTTCAATCTAAAGTATTTAAATTTTTCCCGTATATAAAAATATATATGTCTCGTATACATTACTATATTATCAATGATTTCATTTTCCCCATTTCAGTAATACAGTTTTTCCCGTAGTTATATAATTTAAATTTTTAAAAAATAGAATCAAATATACATGTACTACTTTTTTTGTATTTACCCGTAATAAATTTGTTTTATATATTTTTTAAAAAAGACAAATATTTTGACTATATTTTTAATATTTATCAATCATAAATATTTGTCCCATGTTTGGTGAAAAGATAAGAAAAAAACACTTTCTCTCTCCTCGAAACCCAATTCTCCGCCTTCTCTCTAAAGGGGCTCTAGGTTTTCGGGTTTCGTCGATGGCCGGCGGTCCGCCATAAAGAAGTCAAGGTAACAGTTGGGAAGTGGCATCTAAACGTGCTTTCAGGAACTGGTCTCCTCGTTGGGATACTTTTCCGGTTGGAAGAAAGTCGTCGAAGACGGAGCTGAACAAGCTTGTGTCGATTTACTTTTCTGAGTTTCCTGATCATTGCAACGCGGAGGGTTTCTTTGAAATTTTTGGTTGCATTGTTGCGGTGGTGGAGATCACTATTTCTCCCAAGAAAAACAAGTTCGGAAAGAAGTTCGATTTTGCGAGGTTTTCGGAGGTGGAAGATGAAACAATGTTGGCTTTGAAGCTTGATAAGGTTACGGTATAAGGGAAGAAGATTCATGTGAATCTCCCTAGGTTTGAGAGAAATTCAAGTCTGACTGATAGGAGGATTAGCGGAGGAGGGAATTTGATGGGGGAGGATTGATCGTCAAAATACCGGCAGAAGCTACAGACATGTGGCTAACGCATGGAGGGGTCAACGTTCATTTGTGGAGGTGGTTACCAACACGTCCAGATTGAGCTCTGAAGAAGGCAAGGTTTGGATGAATTATACTTCAAAAGAGGAAGACAGAAAAAGACTACTCAAAGCTTACATGGGTTATGTGACGATTCCCGATTCTGCTATTAATATTCAAACTCAATTCGAAATGGAAGTTCATTATAATGTCAATATCATTCCGATGGGATTGAATTTTTCTTTGCTCGAAGAGACGGAACATGGGGCTATTGAAACTTTACTGAACGATGAAAATTGTTGGTGGAAGAATTGGTTTTCTGAGATTAAGTGTTGGAAGGCTGAAGAAGTGGACGCTGACAGAGAGGTTTGGGTCAGGATTTACGGGATATCGGCTCACTCTTGGAATGACGATTTCTTCAGGGACTTGGCCAATTCTTTGGGATCTCTGATTTGTATCGATGAAACTACTTCTGAGGGGAAGTCCCTTATTGCTGCTAGGATGAAGCTGAAGGTCAGGATGATGTTCAAAGTCCCAGACTCTATGACAGTGACGATTGATGGCGTTCTGTTTAACTTAGTTCTTAGAGAAGAAGCTCCTGCTCCTCCGCGTCGCTTTCCAGGTAACTCGAAAACTCAAATTACTGGTGCCACCTCTTCTGATTCAGAAGATAGTTGGTTTTTGAATCACTGTGACGAGAACACCGAGTCTGTCAATGGAGTATCAGTCGACAGTATTGAAGAGTTTTCTGATGATGTGGAGTCTGTGTCGAAAATCTGCATTAATAAAGGTTCGAAGTCGGATGTCGCCAAGGGGGATGGGTCGAATTTTACTGAGGCTTCTGATTCGCAGGACTTACACAGTCCTGGATAGATCGAAGGAAGCTTCGACTTAGCTGTGGAAAATGTCAACGTTCAGGTTGCAAAGCCAATTGACAGTTCCGAATTCGACAATCTATTGGTGGAAGAGGCGTCTGCCTGCTCCCTAGTGCCATGTTCGTTCGGTGGGTTGGATACGAAGAGAAGATTTAAAAAATTAAGATATGCCAGTACGATGGAGGTGGGCTGTGGGTTGAAAAGAACCTCTTGGAGGCAGATCAAAAGAGTTAAAAACAGAGGTACAGGTGCTCAGTTAGGGAATGGGAGACATTGTCAGCACGCGATGTCTCTCTGTACGGTTAATGGAGATGCCCCTATTTTGCAACATTCTGTTCCTATTTTGTATTCTATCAACTCCAGTTCTGGTTTTTATGGTGAACAGGCCGAGAATTCGGATATTGTGCGCATTAATGAGAGACAATGGCAGGTTTTGGACAGCAATGTAGGACCTAAATTATGGAAAGCCATGGCTGATTTAGGTGTGGTGGACGTGGAGGGTCGAGGAGATTTTGTTCGTAATATTGAGAATTTAGAGCGAGTGGATAGACAAAGGAAGGAAGGTAGGAAGGAGCATAAAATTTGTTCTCAATAATCATAGGGTCAATGAATACTAGAGGGGGAGGGAACGTTCTTAAGAGAAGAAGAATTAGTTCCTTGATAAAAAAAGGTAAGGCAGCATCTTTTTAATCCAAGAAACTAAGTTGTCCAATCTTCAAGATTCCATGGCCAAAAGCTTTTGGAGTAACACTGATTTTGGTTACTCGTTCACCAATTCTAGGGGAGCATTCGGTGGTCTTTTAATTATGTGGAGGGAGGGCTTGGGGGAAGTTTTATATAGTTTCAGGGGAGTTGGTTTTCTGGGCATCAAGATTGTGTGGAAAGACCATTTTTACTATATAGTATACTCTTCTTGTATTTACCTCAACAAGAAAGAGTTGTGGAATAATTTGTTGGATCTTAAAGTGAAACATAATGATGGTGAGTGGATTATAAGGGGAGATTTCAATGCGGTGAAGAATTGTAGAGAAAGAAAAGGGAGGACGGAAGGCGGTAGTAGTAATGAAATCAAAGCTTTTGCGGAAATCATTGATAATAGTTTGTTGGTGGACATCCCTTGTAAAGGAAAAAAATATTCTTGGTATAGTGGGGATGGTTTATCTATGAGTAGGATTTGACCATTTCATTATATCAGATGTCATTGTGAATAGATGGGGAGTCATAGGCCAACTCATTGGGCCTAGGGACATGTCCGACCATTGCCCTATTTGGTTGGTTTTGGATAATTCAAATTGGGGCCCTAAACCTTTCAAGTTTAATAACGAATGGTTTTCTCATAATTCGTTCATTCCTTTTGTAGAAGAGAATTGGAAAGGGTTTAAGGTGGAAGGAAGAGGGGACTTCGTTTTAAAAGTGTAATGCCCTGTATAATATATATCTAGAATAATACAATACAAGCACTTTATTTGGTACTGACACATCAAAAGCGCCTAATGACATAGTTCACATACTTGTCCATTTCTAAAACATAAATACACTACATGGCACAAGTCATGGAAACTAGCCAAAAATAATAAAAACTAAGAATAATATACAATATCCTCAATTGTATACAATAAGAGAATACACAGCGGAATAAGCTTAACTAAGCTTCTCTTGAAACATCCGAGCATCGCCCCACTTATAACCAAACTTGTACCTAAAATAAAGCAACTATAGTGGGGTGAGATACATCAAATCTCAGTGAGTTCCCTATCCTATAGGTTCTCTCGGCTTTACATGGTTCTATCAATCCTAACTCAAGTCAAGGGGAGGGGGAAAATGACCTTGAGTACACGATCTCACAATCTCACACTATATGGAAACATGTCATGAGTTCATCAATTCACAATATCACTAATCGGTAACCACACCAAGGCATCCCCTTTTCCCGTCCGCCTCTACGTCTAGAAGTCGACCCGAGTCATGGATCCTTGTAACCTACTTGACATACGAATGGATTCGGGTTCTACGGGCCATAAACCGTTATGAACCGTCACTTCACACGGGCCATTAACCGTCACAAGCATAGGCTCCCTGAGCGCCATTCGTACTGCACACGGGAATCAAACCTGCCAAGTAGTTGTGCACATGTTTCAGAGGAGCTCGAGACCCATGAAACATACTCACAAAATAACCGGTTACGATTAGGTGATCACGCACACAAACGTGATTGTATTCGACAATCACAAGGCCACAATGCCTTAAGGCCACAAACGCCTTTTCTCAAAGAACACAAAGGTTCACACACATGTTCCATACTAGTGTTTCACAATTCTATTCATAACCTAGAATTATAACAATCTTACTCTACCATTTGTTTTGGGGTAAAGTTTCCTCACTCTTCCTAATTCATATTTTAACATGCATATATATACAACACATGTGGACAATAAGAGCATAGGCAAACTAATCGTCAATCGCATAATTGAAACACATAATTCAACAACAATTACCCACCATTAAACGATAAAAGTCGACAAAACGACACTATCCCAAAATCCTAACATAATTAAATCTGCCAACAATCTTGAAACCATTTTAATAAGAAAATACATTTCATTAGCTTTCCAAAGATATCAAGAATGTTAAAAACGGATAACCAAGTCAAAAGTTATGGACATAACGAGAATTGGTATCGCGAAAAACATAATTATGCACCCTCCTGGCCGTACGCGTATTGCCCTAAGCCATACGCGTATTGCCCAAAGTGATACGCATATGGGCAGAGACTGGTTTTCCTTCAAAATTCCATTTAAAACTCCAATATGCGTATTACCTCAACCCATACGCGTATTGCCCCCTCCCATACGCGTAACGCCTAAAATGCTTCATTGCCATACGCGTATTGCCCAACTCAATACGCGTATTGCCTTGCGTGATACGCGTATGGGCAGAGGAAATTCAGAAAATTTCCTGCATTGTTCCCGTTACGAATTTCTCCCCAAAACCTCTCCAATTCTCATCTAACCACTTCCAAATCACAATATATCAATACAAATATGTTCCAACACAATTAACAAGTATTCTATGCAATTTATATCGAATTTCATCCGTTAGAATTCATTTTCTCTCAATCTAACTTAAGTTCAATTCTTATATTTCTAGACTTAGAGTGTCTAACTAGAACCCACCTGGTAACCGAAGAGGAGTTTGAAGAAGATGATGAACAATGATCCACGTTTCCTTCCCTCTTTTCCCTTTTTCTCTTCTTCTCTTCTTTCTCCTTTCCTTCTTCTTCTTCTTAGTATGTTTCCTTTTCTAACAATATATATATATATATATATATATATATATATATATATATATATATATATATATATATATATATATATATATATATATATATATATATATATACATAATCATTAATATATAATATAAATCCAACAGGGTAAAATATCTCCAATTGATATTTTGTCGTCTCAACCCAATTGATCAATTATTAGAATTTCCATAAAATTACTTTCTCGGGTTAATAAATATTAATCCGCCTCTTTAATAAAATAATTGATCTCTTCGGAGTTCACAAGTTGCTCTATTGATCCCAATTGATAATACTTAAAATTCTTAGAATATTCCGTTAATCCAATTTACCAAAAATAGAGCACATAGATACTCATCTGATCTCATCTGATATTCAATTGAGCATTTAGATAATACGGGGTATTACATTCTCCCCCCCTTAATTTGAAATTCGCCCCCGAATTTCCTCTACTCGGCAATAACCCCAACTCGTATTCGGGTCTTAGATTCACACTTAACGTTACTTCCGTTCAACTTTCTGACGTATTCCAATTCCAACTTAAATTCACGGACCAAAATCCTTATTTTCACGAATTACCAAACTTCGGTTCCCTAGTCATACCCTTATTCCAATATTGGGTTAACTTCGAACTTAACTTTTTCTCATAGTTCATCTGTTGTTCTATACAAAACACTTGGTCACATACTACTTCCGGCAAGAAGGTACCCTTCCATATTCCTCAACCGAGTCACACAACAAAACCTCAACACCTTATCTTGGTCTAGGATAACAAACACTCATCACCTCCTCGTGAGGTAATTCAATGATTTCTCAACTTCATGCAATCCACGACGATTTATATTTCCATAACTTCAACGTCCAAAACCACTTCATGATTATTTAAACGACTTCTTTACCAGTTCCATCTGGTCTGACGCTGTACGTTGTACTCACTAAATCCAATATTTCCTTCCTTTCGTATCACACCAAAAAGGTAACTCACTTAGAACAAAATCTTCTTATTTCCAATCTTACAATAAATTTCTCCTCTGATTCTTATAAATCTGACTGAGCCCCTTTCATTTATCACCTTCCACTGCGCAACTCCAATTCTAGCAGTGGAACACCACGAATTCTTAAGCACTACCAAGTAGCTAACGGTCCATGGAGAACACACTCATCCGTTGGGGTCTTTACTAACCAATGATACAAGAAACTTACTGGTGTCCTACGGTAGCACAATTTCTTTGCCAACACACAACATTATAACATCTGTCCAACACTCTCCAGACGATAAAGACACAGGAGTTACACTGCTACAACCATAACGTACACAACTCCCAATCCATTCCAAACTTGGAATAATTCATCCAAAGTAGATTAACAACTTTCGTTTCTAGTTACCACACTCCCCATTAATTCTTCTTACAGGTCTCCGACTCGCTCAAGGTTTGTTGTTGGTACGAGTTCTCGACTAATATTACATAGCACCATCACGAAGCTTCAAACATATGCAAGTCACCACTTATCAAAACTTAACTCACCCAAAGTACGATTGTGAGTTTCCATATTACTCACCCACTCACATACCACAATCCACATACATACCCACTTTCGAAGTCCATACCACACCTCTCAGTTGAATCCGTTTTTCTCAATCGTTATGCTCCCTAAACGATTCCAAGTTACATGCTTAACTTCGGAACATCAAATTCTCACTCGTACTTGGAAAGATAACTTCCAAATTTCACTCTCTTGGTAAAACACAACTGCCCACAACTAGTACCACTCTCGCGAAGTCTAAATCCAATACCGTGAACCCACGGCTGATAGCACTTACTAATTCTGACCAACCGTTCATACCTTACTAATACCATGATTACACACCGAAATATTCCTTACAAGATCAATACTTCGTGGGTATTCTTTAACTTCGTCCCTAAGGCTCACAACGGCAAAACACCCAAGACCTTCTCATACTCAACATTGTTTACAATATTACTTCCTCGAAGACAATTCCCATGTCATCTAAACAAACAGCCAACTAGGCACACCTTTCCAAAAGTTATGATTCCAAAACGCAATCCATCTTTCATTTACTCACCATCCCGTTTTCCATTCACACAATACTCTCCCCTCGGAGCCACATAAGGTAACTAAACACAGATGATGGTTTTCAAGAGATTCCATAGCTTACCCATGCGTTCATCGATTGACCATCTGGGCTAATCGGTTTACTTCTCCCAATCCCACGTAACACCTTCCTTGCACGTGTTAATTGGTTAACCCCCTTGCATTAGTCGGGTAACCCTGCTGCAGAAATAAAACCAGTTTCTTCTTAATTCAAAGCCATTCTTACTCAAACCATTAATCCAATTCATCCTACTTGAAATATCGTTCACAACTCGCGGTTCCTTAACTGGTATAACATTCACCAACCATGATCCACTCAGGTAAAACCGACAAAGTCAACACATTCTGAAGACACACTCCAACCAAGTGGCAGGCAAAACTCCAAATCCTGAAACGGTCACACCACAAGACTTCAGCGGGATAGTTCATTATTTCTGCTCAAACAACTACACTATCGGAAAGCCAATAATGACGACACCTTAGGGTTTTATCCACACTCATACTTGAGTTGCCCATAAGCAGAACCAACATGCAACTATTACACGGTACCATGCAACGATGGGCATCCCATACCAATTATACCACCTTATTCTCTCACTTGAACCTGTTGGTGAGAATTAAAACAACAACGTCCTTAGTCCAACAAAAGGGTAGATTCCTAATAATCCGATTATTCACAATTATAGAAGTTCTCTATACTTGAAAATAGATCAGAGTAATGCATCCTCTTAAAGAACCTTTTCATCACTTCGCACACATAACCGAGATTACTTACCCTTCACTAACATTCATTGTACACCAAATTACTTAATAAAGCCTCGCAACCCACAATTCTCATCAATGATTTACAAAACTCTTCTGGTATAAACCGTTCCATGATTTACACTAATTCTGTACTAAGTCCTTGTTTGTTGTTCGTTGATTTACCACAATCTTGCCTCTGCAAATACTGTACTCACTATTCCACAAAGTACGTCCCTTCACACTTATCTCAAGAATAAGAATCCTTCACGTACATTTGTGACTACGTGTCATACCCCAAATTTTGACCACCCGATTGTCAAAACCCGATTGTGTTTTCACTTCGTGTCATCTGCATATCATATCATCTTTTTCTGTCATGCATATTGTTTGAATTTTCAGTCGAAATATATATGTTGAAATTTTTGTCTTTTTTGGTTAATTATGCGAAAAATCAATGAACGGACGTGTTTTTCAATTAAATTTACAAATGTTCATTGTTCATCTATCTTTCGCACGATTTAATCGATTTCTCATTTTTATTTTATTTTTACATATATAAAATAAAAATGAAAATAAAAAAATAATAATAATAATATAATAATAATATATATATAAATTTCCGTATTTTTTTTTAATATATATATTTGTTTTTTTTTTGTCTTTTTATTTTTTATATATTTTTTATATATTTTTCATATTTTTTATATGTATATATATTTTATATATATATATATATATATATATATATATATATATATATATATATATATATATATATATATATATATATATATATATATATCGAAAATATATATATATATATTTATATTATTTTTAAAATTCATATATTTTGTTTTTTTATATATATTTTGTTTTTTTATGAATTTTTGTTTTTTATATATTTTGTTCTAAAAAAACTTTTGTTTTTAATACAATTTTGTTTTAAATATTATTCTAGTATATAGATATTTAAGTTAGCTTAAAAATTAAGCTAGTTTAAAAAATTATTTAAGTTAGCTTAAAATTTAAGCTAGCTTAAACTAAGTTAGCTTAATTTTTAAGCTTGGTATCTTGTTCTCCAAGAATTTTTTTCCTATAAATACCACTCCATTTCTCATTCCAAATCACACCAAAACAATCTCTTACATTGTTTTCTCAACTCTCTCCCACACATTTCTCTCTTTCATTATTTAATTTTTCTTATTTCTTGTTTTATTTAGAAATGTAAAAATATTGTTTAATTATTAATTAATTTAGATATTTTTATTTAATTTTGATTAATTAAATTATTAATTAATCTTATTAAATATTAATATTTAAATTAATTGATAATTCTTCTTTTGTCCCATTTTTTCCTTTTAATACAACTTTATTTTTTTTAGTTTAGTTAATCTTGATTAAATATTCTAAAAAATGTTAATAATTTCTAAGTTATTAAATTTGATTTAATTAATTTGTAATGAATCATTTAAATTGTTTTATTCAATTATTTGGTAATTTATTCTTAGGATTATTTTCAAGTAAAACTTTTGTAAATAATTAATTAAATGTTCAAATTCGATTCTAACCACTTGATAAGACTTAGGGAATTTCTCTATGATCTCTGGTTTTCTCTGCTTTGTCTTTTACCTGACGCAGGAGTTCTTATATGATACTCTGAGGATCATTATCTCGCTTCTGGAAGCTTGAGAAGAGGCATTGGACCTTGCTCCAATAGGTAAGTTTTCGAACTCATTATCCATGTTTTATTCACACGATGTTTTTCCGTGTATATTCAATTGCCATGATATCACGATGTTTTGCCGTGTATATTTTATCACATGAAGTTTTTTCCATATATTCAGTTTCACACACGATGTTTTGCCGTGTATATGCTTTTAATCTCCGGATGTTTTTCCGTGTATATTATATCTGTTAGTTACCACGATGCTCTGCCGTGAATGTTTGTATCTCTGTTTATTTATTACGTGATGTTTTGCCACGTATACCTGTTATTTATCAACACGATGTTCTTCCGTGTATGTTTTATTTCACATGACGTTCTTCCATGTATAATTGACTCTGATTTTTTGGGCCTCTAATAGAGTGTAAGACCCAACCCCTTTTTAACCAAAACCATTTTGGGCCTCTTGAGAGAGTGTAAGACCCATCCCTTTGTACAGAAAACCTTTTGGGTCTCAGTCACTTGTATAAGTCCCTGTACAAACTCAAAACCACAGTGCAATCACTGATAAAAACTTTGGCCTCTCCTTGAGCTGTAAGCCCCAACCTCTTTTCAAAATACTTTCTCCTTTGATTTTGAATATACTGTTGTTTTCAATCTTTCTTTGTTGAACAACTAACCCAACAGCATGGAAGCTCTACAACCGAGTAAGTGGTTATCGCTTTCATTTACTGATTTCATATATATATATAACTGTATTGTGGGTCTGCTCATTGTAAGTCTCCTTTCATAAACTCGTATCTACTATGTAATAATAGTATAGATATTTAGAGTTTCCCCGGCAACTACGTCTAGCACTAGGTAAAGCCGTTTCGTTTATTCGTAGAAATAGACGCCTAGATCCCCAAATAGGAGTACCAGATACAGTCTTCTCTTCGGCTGTCCTCCTTAGGAATCGTCAAGAAGCTCTACTCCCCAAGATGAATGTATTCTCTGTGAATGGCATCTTTGAGTTTCTTCCAAATTCTCGAACTTTCCTGACTTGATCTATTCCTTGTGGATAGCTTGCCTTGAATGTCTCGGGGTTTGGGTACCCACTACGGTCATAATCTTGGACCTTAACTAAGGAACCCTCTTTAAAATATAAAAGTCGTTGGATAGTAAACCTCGCACGTTTACCAGTAGTTTTTATCTTTAAAAGAGTTATCTCTCTTAATGGAAAGGAGATGATAGACCCACGGGCTTCTTAAAAGCATCGGCCTCCTCTTGGGCATCGTACAAGGACCCTACGGCTTCTTAGAAGTATTCATAGCCTCCTCTTAGGCTTCGTATAATGATTTCTTCCTCCGGGAATGATAGCCTCCTCTTGGGCTTCGTACAAGGACCGATCGGCTTCTTAAAAGTTTTCAGCCTACTCTTGGGCTTTGTACAAATTGTCCCGACGACCTCCTAGAGGTATAGGAACAGAAACTAGTCATCTTGCTAGAGCAGTCTTTCAAATGAGTCTAGAGCTTGATCCCAAAGCGTACTTTCTCTTACACAGTACAAAAGACACACCCAGTAGACTTGGACAGTCTATATCCCCTCTTGAGTCTCAAAGACATTCTCAAGTTCCTTCTAAACACAGAAAACCCTTCCCTCTTTTTAACATCCGACGCTTTCCCGGATATTCCTTTTCTTTACATCCGATGCTTTCCCGGATATTCCTTTTATTTTCATCCGATGCTTTCCCGGATATTCCTTTTATTTTCATCCGATGCTTTCCCGAATATTCCTTTTTATTTTCATCCGACGCTTTCCCGGATATTCCTTCTATTTTCTGATGTTTTTCCCGGATATTTATATCTTAATCTTTAATCTTTTCACTCTTTCAATCAATTCCCACAAACACCCCTTTAGCTTCACATCTTGGGCTTTGAACAAGATACTAACCACCTTTCGCTTCACGTCTTGGGCTTTGAACAAGACACCAAATACCATTTCCTCCCATAGAATAGGAGGAACTACGAACGCTCTGATTTCCCTGTTTCGGTAAACGGGAATACGTATGCATAAGATTGAAAGAAAAATCTTAGCGAGCACACTAAACAAAAACCATAGGTCCAGTACCTTACCAAAAACATCAAAAAACCTGAAAACAACAAAAATACCTTTTCAATATCTCTCAACTTTCCCTTTTACAGACAAACACAATCAAGTAGAAAATAGTAGAACAGTAGAAAATTTCTTTCAACCCATGGATAACCATGTATAGGATGGGTAATTGACAACTCCCCATTGTATAACCTGACCCCGAACTCCCCAATCTCTTAGCACTTGTTAAAGAAAACATTTGCGCGCAAGGTTAGTTTGAGATAGCTTCCCTTTCCTTTCCAGCTTCATAGGATAAATAAGAAATCAGAAAGTAGCACCCAATCGCATCCGCAGGCGGATGCGGGCGGTCACGAAAACCGCGCTACAGAAAAATGGCGACTCTGCTGGGGACATTTACTAGGATTAGAATTCCTAAGAGGTCTAGGTTGTTTAGCATTTTCTATCTGTCTTTCAATGATTGCATATCATTTGTATAAGTCATACATACGTCCGGGTCATCGTCAATTCATTCCAACCTTCTATCTTTCAGTCATCTGTAAGTCGTCAAACGGATTCCTCATCACCGATGCAGAACTGAAACTTCAATCAACTTCAACTCAGTTACTTCCCAATGACAGGACAGCTCATCCTTGTGTTTGATTAGTCACTGACCTTGTTTCTGTCTATTTTGAATTTTCCTTGTTTGTATCATAGTTGCTTTCAAACTTGTTTATCTTTAAATGTCAGTTTTAATGAAATGAGCATGTACAGTATTTTGATTCAAATCATCTGTTCATTTACATCTTTATGCTTTCTCTTTCAAAAAACAAAAACTTTCAAAAAAAAAATGCACCTCTTTTTTCAAATTTTTTACTATGCAAATATTTGTGGGAGGATGATGAAAACAAAATACACATAATTGTTGTCGGTATGCTTTCAAATAAAAAACTTTACTGAGGATGTAAGGCATTTTTTCAATTCCCAAACACTGGAGATATAAGGAAGATAATCCCTCGTTAACCCCTTTGAGCCTTGAAGTAGGAGTTTCTTTCTTTTTAAAAAACCCACAATTTTAACCAGGGGCAGGGTGGTTCTCAGTTTAATTTGGGTTGTGTATTCGAGTTCAAAAAGTTTACATACAACAAGTAGATGCTGAAAACGTTTTTCAAATCAAAATCCAGTGATGGTCCGTCGTAATCATCAAATCAAGCAGTCACTTTCTTTCTAAGAAGAAATAAAAAAAAGAGCCCGTTAAGTCCAAAAGCTTAGGCAAAAACTAGGGCATCCCGCTGACTATATATTTCAAAACAAATAGTTCAGGCAAAAGTTAGGGATAATACAGAAAAGAGGTCCTTAAATCCTCGATCTTTAAAAAAGGTCCACAAAGATGAAAAACAACTAAATGTTGTAAAGAGGCAGTAGCTGTCGTCTCAAGACTTCTGGACCATCATCATCACTATCATCAGTACAATTCCGAAACCTTTTGGAACCTGAATGCACAATTTAAGTTTAACTGAGTATAGCACTGGAGAACATCACGAAGGGGGTGGGCACCAAATAAACTTTGAGCCTTTATCTTTTTTTCATAAACCGTGAACCAGGCCACGTTATAACCCTCAAAAGACCTAATTGAAGCAAGGTTATTTTGAAAGTATACTACAGCAAGGTGGCGTAAATTGAATCCAAAATCATTTTTCGTAAATCATTTGTTTTGGTATTATACCTCTGTTTTACTTTTCATTCAAAATAATTAATCCACCGTGTTTTTAACCAGTAATTCGTATTACTATGTTTTTTCTAAAACAATGATTCTATTTTCAAAATTTTTACATGAGCTTTGCATTAAATTTGCCATGTTTAAATAAACATTTTTGAATGCAAACTAGCTTTCCTTTCAAGGAATTTTCAAAACAGTTTAGAAACTTGGTCAGTGATCCTATCAGGGGCAAGTTCTTTCCAGAGCCCGTTAAGAATCAGTTCAAGATTTGTTCAGTGCAAGTCCTTCTCAGAATTGGTTTATTCAGAAAAAATTTCAAGACTCGTTACTGGGGCAAGTCTTCCCAGTATACAGCATTTTCAGTCCCTAAGCAATGACAGTGATCTCTGTGTTAAGGAATCGGTTTTGTTGTCACTCCCCAAAAGAGTATAAACTTGTTGATTTCCACTCCCCAAAAGAGTATAAACTTGTTGATTTCCACTCCCCAAAAGAGTATAAACTTGTTGATTTCCACTCTCTCAAAGAGTCTAGACTTGTTGTCAGCATTTTCATTTGCATTACATACATTTAATCATACATCATAACTTTTTCATATACTATGCATTCAAGAGTGTTTTAATCCTCATTTGCATTCATCAATGATCGTGTTATTATTAACATCTTACCTTTCTACAAAGTCCAACTTATCTGGCACCTATACTTTTATATCTTATCTGATGTTCTTCCAGATATAACTTTGGTTTTATCCGATGTTCTTCCGGATGTATCTTTTGGTTTTGAAGTTTTTCCAAAACCCGTTCTGATGCTTTTCCAGAACGCTTCTCTGCGTCTACCCGATGTTCTTCCGGATATATCTTTTGGTTTTGAAGTTTTTCCAAAACCCGTTCTGATGTTTTTCCAGAACTTTCTTTGTTTCTATCCGATGCTCTTCCGGATATGTCTGTCTGTTCTGATGTTTTTCCAGAACTTTCTTTGCGTTCATCCGAAGTTCTTCCGGATATATCTCTTTTATTCTGATGTTTTTCCAGAAACACCTTACATGTCTATCTGATGCTCTCCCGGATATGACTTTTCCTCATCTGATGTTTTTCCAGATGTAACTTTTGATCGGATGACTTATCTGATGCTTTTTCGGATATGTTCATCGTTCAGCCAGTCTTCTAAAAAAAAAAAAATTCTCTGTATATTTAGCGTTTTTCTAAATGTTTCGGATTTACACTCAAAGTTATTTTTAATACATTCAACGCTTTTCTGGATGTCATTAATATATCTTCAAGTTTGGTCGACAACTCGGGCCAATGCTTTTCTGGATGCCTTCAAGTTTGTTTCTCATTTATCCAATGTTTTTCTAGATGTGCCTGATTTATTTTTCAGACTTCATTCAATGCTCTTCTGAATGTCTCTGATAATCACGTCTGCTTGTGTTCCAAGATTTCATTCAATGCTCTTCTGAATGTCTCTTACGGTTGTTACTGTTCTTTTCCAGAGTTTTTTAATATATGTCTGAAAATCTCTGATGACTATAACCTTTTTCCTAGTAAAGTTACCTTTGCTTTCTAGATGTTCTCGTATATTCCATAATGAAATTAAACTGCTTTCTCAGAAGTCTCTGGCATATACTCAGATCTGGTCTCATTCCACATCTAATGTTTTTCTAGATGTTTCTGATATATTTTCTAGAGTATGACACTTCTTTCGCATCTGATGCTTTTCCAAATGGTTGAATCTCTGTTCCAGGGTTTATCCCTCTCTTTCCAAATACTACTGAATCCCCTTTTTCGTATCGGCAAATTTCCACAATATCTTATAACCCAAGAAAAATCTATTGGTCTGTCTCCTGTGACATCATTCCCCACAGTGTTCAAGAGTCTTTCATTCATCACATATCATTTCATTTGCGTTTACAGTCAAAATTCTAGGCACTCTGATATTTAATCCTCTTATACCTCGAAGGTCTAAAACTCTTTGCTATTCATACCTTCAGGTCTAAGAAGATTAAATAGGGGCATCTGTCATACCCCAAATTTTGACCACCCGATTGTCAAAACCCGATTGTGTTTTCACTTCGTGTCATCTGCATATCATATCATCTTTTTCTGTCATGCATATTGTTTGAATTTTCAGTAGAAATATATATGTTGAAATTTTTGTCTTTTTTGGTTAATTATGCGAAAAATAAATGAACGGACGTGTTTTTCAATTAAATTTACAAATGTTCATTGTTCATCTATCTTTCGCACGATTTAATCGATTTCTCATTTTTATTTTATTTTTACATATATAAAATAAAAATGAAAATAAAAATAAAAAATATAATAATATATATATATAAATTTCCGTATTTTTTTTTAATATATATATATTTGTTTTTTTTGTCTTTTTATTTTTTATATATTTTTTATATATTTTTCATATTTTATATATATATATATATATATATATATATATATATATATATATATATATATATATATATATATATATATATATATATATATATATAAATATATATTTATATTATTTTTTAAATTCATATATTTTGATTTTTTATATATATTTTGTTTTTTTATGAATTTTTGTTTTTTATATATTTTGTTCTAAAAAAACTTTTGTTTTTAATACAATTTTGTTTTAAATATTATTCTAGTATATAGATATTTAAGTTAGCTTAAAAATTAAGCTAGTTTAAAAAATTATTTAAGTTAGCTTAAAATTTAAGCTAGCTTAAACTAAGTTAGCTTAATTTTTAAGCTTGGTATCTTGTTCTCCAAGAATTTTTTTCCTATAAATACCACTCCATTTCTCATTCCAAATCACACCAAAACAATCTCTTACATTGTTTTCTCAACTCTCTCCCACACATTTCTCTCTTTCATTATTTAATTTTTCTTATTTCTAGTTTTATTTAGAAATGTAAAAATATTGTTTAATTATTAATTAATTTAGATATTTTTATTTAATTTTGATTAATTAAATTATTAATTAATCTTATTAAATATTAATATTTAAATTAATTGATAATTCTTCTTTTGTCCCATTTTTTCCTTTTAATACAACTTTATTTTTTTTTGTTTAGTTAATCTTGATTAAATATTCTAAAAAATGTTAATAATTTCTAAGTTATTAAATTTGATTTAATTAATTTGTAATGAATCATTTAAATTGTTTTATTCAATTATTTGGTAATTTATTCTTAGGATTATTTTCAAGTAAAACTTTTGTAAATAATTAATTAAATGTTCAAATTCGATTCTAACCACTTGATAAGACTTAGGGAATTTCTCTATGATCTCTGGTTTTCTCTGCTTTGTCTTTTACCTGACGCAGGAGTTCTTATATGATACTCTGAGGATCATTATCTCGCTTCTGGAAGCTTGAGAAGAGGCATTGGACCTTGCTCCAATAGGTAAGTTTTCGAACTCATTATCCATGTTTTATTCACACGATGTTTTTCCGTGTATATTCAATTGCCATGATATCACGATGTTTTGCCGTGTATATTTTATCACATGATGTTTTTTCCATATATTCAGTTTCACACACGATGTTTTGCCGTGTATATGCTTTTAATCTCCAGATGTTTTTCCGTGTATATTATATCTGTTAGTTACCACGATGCTCTGCCGTGAATGTTTGTATCTCTGTTTATTTATTACGTGATGTTTTGCCACGTATACCTGTTATTTATCAACACGATGTTCTTCCGTGTATGTTTTATTTCACATGACGTTCTTCCATGTATAATTGACTCTGATTTTTTGGGCCTCTAATAGAGTGTAAGACCCAACCCCTTTTTAACCAAAACCATTTTGGGCCTCTTGAGAAAGTGTAAGACTCATCCCTTTGTACAGAAAACCTTTTGGGCCTCAGTCACTTGTATAAGTCCCTGTACAAAATCAAAACCACAGTGCAATCACTGATAAAAACTTTGGCTTCTCCTTGAGCTGTAAGCCCCAACCTCTTTTCAAAATACTTTCTCCTTTGATTTTGAATATACTGTTGTTTTCAATCTTTCTTTGTTGAGCAACTAACCCAACAGCATGGAAGCTCTACAACCGAGTAAGTGGTTATCGCTTTCATTTACTGATTTCATATATATATAACTGTATTATGGGTCTGCTCACTGTAAGTCTCCTTTCATAAACTCGTATCTACTATGTAATAATAGTATAGATATTTAGAGTTTCCCCGGCAACTACGTCTAGCACAAGGTAAAGCCGTTTCGTTTATTCGTAGAAATAGACGCCTAGATCCCCAAATAGGAGTACCAGATACAGTCTTCTCTTCGGCTGTCCTCCTTAGGAATCGTCAAGAAGCTCTACTCCCCAAGATGAATGTATTCTCTGTGAATGGCATCTTTGAGTTTCTTCCAAATTCTCGAACTTTCCTGACTTGATCTATTCCTTGTGGATAGCTTGCCTTGAATGTCTCGGGGTTTGGGTACCCACTACGGTCATAATCTTGGACCTTAACTAAGGAACCCTCTTTAAAAGCTAAAAGTCGCTGGATAGAAAACCTCGCACGTTTACCAGTGGTTTTTATCTTTAAAAGAGTTATCTCTCCTAATGGAAAGGAGATGATAGACCCACAGGCTTCTTAAAAGCATCGGTCTCCTCTTGGGCATCGTACAAGGACCCTACGACTTCTTAGAAGTATTCATAGCCTCCTCTTAGGCTTCGTATAATGATTTCTTCCTCCGGGAATGATAGCTTCCTCTTGGGCTTCGTACAAGGACCGATCGGCTTCTTAAAAGTTTTTAGCCTCCTCTTGGGCTTTGTACAAATTGTCCTGACGACCTCCTAGAGGTATAGGAACAGAAACTAGTCATTTTGCTAGAGCAGTCTTTCAAATGAGTCTAGAGCTTGATCCCAAAGCGTACTTTCTCTTACACAGTACAAAAGACACACCCAGTAGACTTGGACAGTCTATATCCCCTCTTGAGTCTCAAAGACATTCTCAAGTTCCTTCTAAACACAGAAAAACCCTTCCCTCTTTTTAACATCCGACGCTTTCCCGGATATTCCTTTTCTTTACATCTGACGCTTTCCCGGATATTCCTTTTATTTTCATCCGATGCTTTCCCGGATATTCCTTTTATTTTCATCCGATGCTTTCCCGGATATTCCTTTTTATTTTCATCCGACGCTTTCCCGGATATTCCTTCTATTTTCTGATGTTGTTCCCGGATATTTATATCTTAATCTTTAATCTTTTCACTCTTTCAATCAATTCCCACAATCACCCCTTTAGCTTCACATCTTGGGCTTTGAACAAGATACTAACCACCTTTTGCTTCACGTCTTGGGCTTTGAACAAGACACCAAGTACCATTTCCTCCCATAGAATAGGAGGAACTACGAACGCTCTGATTTCCCTGTTTCGGTAAACGGGAATACGTAGGCATAAGATTGAAAGAAAAATCTTAGTGAGCACACTAAACAAAAACCTTAGGTCCAGTACCTTACCAAAAACATCAAAAAACCCGAAAACAACAAAAATACCTTTTCAATATCTCTCAACTTTCCCTTTTACAGACAAACACAATCAAGTAGAAAATAGTAGAACAGTAGAAAATTGCTTTCAACCCATGGATAACCATGTATAGGATGGGTAATTGACAACTCCCCATTGTATAACCTGACCCCGAACTCCCCAATCTCTTAGCACTTGTTAAAGAAAACATTTGCGCGCAAGGTTAGTTTGAGATAGCTTCCCTTTCCTTTCCAGCTTCAGAGGATAAATAAGAAATCAGAAAGTAGCACCCAATCGCATCCGCAGGCGGATGCGGGCGGTCACGAAAACTGCGCTACACTACGGTGCTACAACTACGCTTGTTCTTAATACCAAGGTGTAACTCTTCTTATTCTACGTCGTATTATTTGAGTTCCTCCCCGGTGAACCACCCGTAAATACACTTCCTTTTAACTATAGGTTCATCAACACCTTAAAATTCCATCGCACACTCGTCCAATAATACATTCCATTGCCACTTCCTCTTAACATACCATTAATACCATTTTCTACATCGTACTTACTTTCGCCCTCCATTGTAATCCTCTTAGGTCCAAATATAAAACCACCATACTTACATTTCCTTAAGTCCAAGGTTCTTACTCTGTTTCTTAATACAACTTGTTCCGGTTCGTACCACTACACTTTCTATTACTCAACGAAGCTCATTCTTTCTTCAACCCAATACCTCATACTGTTCCTTGGGTAATTTAACATTTCCAAGTTGGTCTCTAACGGATGAAATTCGATATAAATTGCATAGAATACTTGTTAATTGTGTTGGAACATATTTGGATTGATATATTGTGATTTAGAAGTGGTTAGATGAGAATTGGAGAGGTTTTAGGGAGAAATTCGTAACGGGAACAATGCAGGAAATTTTCTAGATTTCCTCTGCCCATACGCGTATCACGCAAGGCAATACACGTATTGAATTGGGCAATACGCGTATGGCAATGAAGCATTTTAGGCGTTACGCGTATGGGAGGGGGCAATACGCGTATGGGTTGAGGTAATACGCGTATTGGAGTTTTAAATGGAATTTTGAAGGAAAATCAGTCTCTGCCCAAACGCGTATCACTTTGGGCAATACGCGTATGGCTTAGGACAATACGCGTATGGCCAGGAGGGTGCAGAATTATGTTTTTCGCGATACCAATTCTCGTTATGTCCATAACTTTTGACTCGGTTATCTGTTTTTAACATTCTTGAAATCTTTGGAAAGCTAATGAAATGTATTTTCTTATTAAAATGGTTTTAAGATCGTTGGCCGATTTAATTATGTCGGGATTTTGGAATAGTGTCGTTTTGTCGACTTTTATCGTTTAATGGTGGATAATTGTTGTTGAATTATGTGTTTTAATTATGCGATTGACGATTAGTTTGCCTATGCTCTTATTGTCCACATGTTTGTATATATATGCATGTTAAAATATGAATTAGGAAGAGTGAGGAAACTTTACCCCAAAAGAAATGGTAGAGTAAGATTGTTATAATTCTAGGTTGTGAATAGAATTGTGAAACACTAGTATGGAACATGTGTGTGAACCTTTGTGTTCTTTGAGAAAAGGAGTTTGTGGCCTTAAGGCATTGTGGCCTTGTGATTGTCGAATACAATCACGTTTGTGTGCGTTATCACGTAATCGTAACCGGTTATTTTGTGAGTGCGTTTCATGGGTCTCGAGCTTCTCTGAAACATGTGCACAACTACTTGGCAGGTTTGATTCCCGTGTGCAGTACGAATGGCGCTCAGGGAGCGTATGCTTGTGATGGTTAATGGCCCGTGTGAAGTGACGGTTCATAACGGTTTATGGCCCGTAGAACCCGAATCCATTCGTATGTCAAGTAGGTTACAAGGATCCATGACTCGGGTCGACTTCCAAACGTAGAAGCGGATGGGAAAAGGGGATGCCTTGGTGTGATTACCAATTAGTGATATTGTGAATTGATGAACTCATGACATGTTTCCATATAGTGTGAGATTGTGAGATCGTGTACTCAAGGTCATTTTCCCCCTCCCCTTGACTTAAGTTAGGATTGATAGAACCCTGTAAAGCCGAGAGAACCTATAGGATAGGGAACTCACTGAGATTTGATGTATCTCACCCCACTATAGTTGCTTTATTTCAGGTACAGGTTTGGTTACAAGTGGGGCGATGCTCGGATGTTTTAAGAGAAGCTTAGTTAAGCTTATTCCGCTGCGTATTCTCTTATTGTATACAATTGAGGATATTGTATATTATTCTTAGTTTTTATTATTTTTGGCTAGTTTCCATGACTTGTGCCATGTAGTGTATTTATGTTTTAGAAATGGACAAGTATGTGAACTATGCCATTAGGCGCTTTTGATGTGTCAGTACCAAATAAAGTGCTTGTATTGTATTATTCTAGATATATATTATACAGGGCATTACAAAGAGAGAAATTAAGACTTCTTAAAGAAAGCCTTAAATGGTGGAATTCGGAGGTTTTTGGGAGGATTGATTTGAACGTGGAGGAGGAGGTAAAAGATATTAACATAGGTGATGATAGGGCGGAAGAGGAGGATGTGGAGTTGAATCCGGATATCATTCTTAGGAGGAAGGAGTCAACGAGTAAATTTTGGATGAATTTGAGAATTAAAGAGAATATGCTTCTTCAAAAGTCGAAATTGAAGTGGCTTAAGGAGGGAGATTTGAATAGTGGTATTTTTCATAAGGTGATGAAGGAAAGACGTAGACATAATCATATTGGTCCCATAGTATCTTCTAACGGCTTGGTGGAGGCGGTTTCGGAGGTTAAGGAGGAGGTTTGGGGTCATTTTTCTAAAAATTTTGGGGAACCGGTTAAGGTGAGGCCGTTGTTAGAATGGATCCCCTTCAAGAGACTGAGTGAGGAAGACAATTCGTTTCTTGAAAGGCCATTTCAAGAGGAGGAGGTTAAAGAAGCGGTTTGGGGTTGCGGAGGATCTAAAAGCCCGGGCCCGGATGGTTTTTCTTTTCTTTTCATTAGAAGGTGTTGGCACTTTGTTAAAGATGATTTCATCCGTTTTTGCAATTACTTTCATAGTGGTAATCATCTTTCAAAGGCGGTCACATCTTCTTTCCTTTCGTTGATTCCAAAGTCTCTGAATTCGGTTACGTTGGATGATTATAGACCAATTTGTCTAGTTGGTTGTATGTACAAGGTGGTTGCTAAATTTCTAGCGGGAAGGTTGAAACGGGTTTTGAACTTCCTTGTCTCGCCGTGTCAAAGTGCTTTTGTTCCGGGGAGACAATTACTTGATGGCGTTTTGGTGGCTAATGAATTGGTGGATTATGCTAAGAAGAAGAAAAGGAAGTGTCTTCTTTTTAAAGTGGATTTTGAAAAGGCTTATGACAAAGTGAGTTGGAACTTTTTGAGGTATTTGATGTCAAGAATGGGTTTCGGTCCATTGCGGAGGAAATGGATGGAATTGTTGATTTTTCAAAGCAAGATGTCCGTCTTGGTGAATGGTAGCCCCACGAAGGAGTTCATTGTTGAAAAAGGATTGAGGCAAGGGGATCCCATTCTCCTTTTCTTTTTGTTTTGGTGGCGGAAGGCCTTACAGAGTTAGTGAGAAAATCATATGAGAATGGCGAATATAGTGGATTTAATTTGGAAGGAAAATGTATGGTGGATATCCTTCAATTTGCGGATGACACCTTGTTGGTGGGAGAAGGATCTTGGAGACATATATGGGCGATTAAGACGGTTTTGAGAGCATTTGAACTTGTTTCCGGTCTTGGTATTAATTATCATAAAAGTAAATTGATCGGCATCAATACCAATCCTCATTTTTTAGAGGCGGCTAGCTTTGTTATTTCTTGCAAAGTGGAGGATAGTAAGTTCACCTTCCTTGGTATTCCCATTGGCTCAAACCCTAGGAAGCTTTCTACTTGGAGTCCTCTTTTGTTGAAGATGAAAAATCGGTTGGCGGGATGGAAAAATCGCTTGCTTAACCTTGGTGGTAAGATCACTCTTCTTAAGTCTATTCTTTGCTCTTTAACAATTTTCACTATGTCTTTCTACAAAATGCCAACGAAAATTATGAAAGAATTTACCAAGATTCAAAGTAACTTTTTATGGGATGGTTTGGAGGAGAAGAGGAAGATTCATTGGGTAAGTTGGAAGGATGTATGCTTACCCTATGCGAAAGGAGGGTTAGCGATAAAAAACTTGGCGGAATTTAATTTATCCCTTCTTCATAAATGGAGGTGGAGGATTCTTCAAAATCATAATGTCTTATGGCATAAAGTTTTGAGCGCTCGGTACGGAGATATTTCTTCCAAGGCGTTATGCGGAGATTGTTCTTTAAAAGATTCTTCTTTTTGGTGAAAGGATTTAATTTTGATAAGAAATAAGTCAATTAAGGATCCTTTCATCAATTGTAGTACTTTCAAGGTTGGAAAAGGTTTCACCACTCCTTTTTGGGAAGCAAAATGGAAGGAGAATAAGATATTGAAGGAGTTGTTTCTGAATTTATATGATGCCTCTTATTTGAAGAAAGTTTCTATTGCGGGAATGAGGGGGTGGAGTAGCGGAACTTGGATTTGGGGAGATTTTGGCATTCCAATGGAGGTTTATAATGATGTTTCTATTCAAGTGGAGGTAGCTTCTTTGAAGTCTTTTCTTGATAATCATGGCTTAATGGAGGATGGAATCGATAGCATTCTTTGGGATCTTGAACCCGGAGCCACCTTCTCGGTTAGTTCTTGTTATTATTTTTTGGCTAATTTTTGCATCCCTTTCGGTCCTTCGAATAGGTGCGACGAGGCTCTTTGTTTGATATGGAAATTGTCGGTTCCCTTTAAAATCAAGGCTTTTGGTTGGAGACTTTTTGTGAATAGACTTTCAACCAAAGATTTATTGGCACATAGAGGTATTAACTTTTCATTGGATTCTTTAAAGTGTTTTTTTGTGGGATAGAGTTAGAAAATAGGAATCATTCCTTTTTTTCTTGTTTGGTGGTTAAGAAGATTTGGAAGGAGGTAGCCATTTGGATTGGTAAATCGGACGAGATGGAGGAAGAGTGTTTATCGAGTTTTATGGATTGGCACTCGTTTTGCCGTGTAAAAAAGGTTAAAGAGGGCAATTTGGGTTTGCTTTGGCTAGCTACTTCTTGGAGCATTTGGTTAGGAAGGAATGGCATTTGTTTTAGGTCAGAGGTTTGGAATTTAAACAATACGGTGTAGGGTATAAAATATTTAGTTTGGAAGTGGTCTTTTGGTGGTGAAATTACCCATTCCAATTTTAGTTTTTACGAGTTTAGTAAAGACCCTTTACTTTTTCTCTCGTAATACAATTGGTTTGTAATTTCATCTTTTGTCGGGTTTTTCCTGTTTCTGGTGTAAACAGGTTGGAGAACCCTTAGTTCTCCCGTTAATGATATCTTGATTACACAAAAAAAAATATTTGTCCCGTAATTTATATATTTTTTAATTTTCGAATATAAATGTAACAATTATTTAAAAAAAAGTTATAGATTTCTTATAGTAACATATATAGAAGATAAAAAAGCATATTAACTCTATAATTTAATTTTATTGAATCAAATAGAATTTAGATCTGCAAATTTTATTTATTGATTTTTTTATGGAAGATAAAATAGAACTTTTTTTTCTTTTTATTTTAATGGTAAATCTGGTAGTGAAATTGGTTTAGTTCTTATCATAGATGCCAAAAACAATAATGGTAAATTATAAGAATAAGAACTTTTTTTTTTGTGATAATGTATGAGATAAATCAAAAGAATAATATTTTTTTATGAAAATAATTTATAAAAAAAATAGTTGGTAAAAATAAAGATAAAAATCAAGTATGGTTAATTTAGAAAAGATATTTATTTTATTTTCTTTTATATACTCTTTAATATTTTTTTTCTAAATTTTACTTTTCCAACATTTGTAAATTTTATTTTAAACAAAAAATACAGTACATAAATTGAGTTTGAAGTCATTTTATATTCTCGTATTTCATAAAAAAAATATTTTTTTTCATTTTTTTAAAATCTTTTTTATATATGTGACACAAATTAGAAAAAATAATTTATAAAATTTTGTTGTTGGTTAGTTTAAAAAATATGATATACAAAAAAACGTTATAAATTTGTGGTGCTTAAAAATTATTATTTATCAAACAAAAGTTTTAGAATAATAAACTATGAATGTTTTGCACACTTTGTTAAATTTATATCATATTGATGAAGCTGAAAACAAAATACAAAATGTAGTGATTGAAAAATTAACTAAAATTTTAATTATGAATAATTTTACTCATTCTTCTTGAAAACAAATAAACAACATATTTGAAAAAAAATGTAAAAGTATCAAAAAATTTATACTCTTTCAAATATGAAATTGAAATATGAACAAATTAAAAATTGAAACACAAAGAATAATTTTTTTACAGAAAAAATTCATGAGAGAAGTTAAGAGAGGAGAGATAAATATGAATAAAGGGGGGAATTTGAATTCAAAATAAATTTAGAGAGGGAAATTTGAGATAAAATAAATTATTGTAAGATAGTTTTATTGGAAGAGAAGCAGCTTTTTCTGGAAAGAGAAGATGAAGGGAAGCATAGAGCAAATGAAATGAAATAGCAAGGTGGTTGCAGAGCCTGTACACGTGGATAGTCTTAAAGGCAAGAGGGGCAGGATTGGTATTTCAAGAACAATGAATTTTCTTATATGATAGATGTTATGATTTCTTATGAGACGTGTAATTGTGTAATTGGAAGGGATTATTGGGGTGGGGCAAAGGTATACATTTCGCCCATCAGTCTTTTTAAGATGTCTTTTTATTGGTTCGAGCGTGCCTTTTTTGGATAAGGCGCCCCTTCTTTAGATATGTTGTCTATTAAGTGAAAAAGTGTAATTCAAGTGTTTGTAACTGGTTACTACCAGTTACATCCCCTTTAAACAAAGAATCAGAATGTTCACAATCTGAGGCTTCAACAGGATAAATACTTACACTACTACAAATAATACATTTCATGACAAAGATTTCACCTCACCCAACCAAAAATCGAGGTATAATTCTAGGACGCGCCATTTTAAAAAAATACCACTTATTCCCTCGATTTTTTAATATAACCGATGTGAAAACTAATTCACCACATGCCTCGAATCCCAACAAATGCAGTTTATATTTTTATTTATTTAAAAGTGGTGTTTTTCGTTTTCTTTTATTTTTTATTTATAAATTAAAGTATCTATTCCTTCGGTTCCTTTAATAATCGAGGGGTTGGGTAATCAAATTTTACTATAAAAGCACTTGTTCATTAAGTTTTACCATAAACCTAACTCATCTATAGTTGCTCCAAACTCGTACACCATTTCTTTGGGATGAATTGTAAAATAGAAAAAATCTTCAAGGTTTTGTGTTGTATGTTGTTCTTTGTCACACTTCAATTTTGTCCCTATCCTTTTTCATTATTTAGATTCATTCATCATTCATTCCATTCATGATCACTTCATTCATCGTTTTGTCATTAATAAAGAAGTTAATCAAATTCAACCTTAGGTCAACATGGCTTTCCAAAAATGAAAAGGCTTTGTGATACATGACAATGTGTGATGATTCTTTGATCAAGTACCAATTTTGTGACTTCTTACGGGCCAAGTACCAAATGCTTTTGCAATACAAGGGTCATTTCTAACAAACTTGATGTTCAATTTAAGTTAAACCAAAGAAAATTTTGGAGTTTGTGCCATGATTCCATCGTCATCACTTAAAGTTTAAACTAATGCAAAACTTGAATCGAGTGAAATGGAATGTCATTTTATTTCAATACAAGCTCATCACACTATTATCATAAGCCATCACCATTTTCAAGAACAATGATGCCAAAATCAAATTTTGGATTAAGGCTTGAGTTTGGTTCACTAATTTTCATATGGTCTACATCATTCTTTCCGATTCAAAATCAAAGCAAGGTGCAAGTTGATGGAATTCAAATAAACCAATTTGGATTTATTTGGGATTTGAGTTTCATTGTCATTCATGCCATGTTTTTCTCATCACATGTCCTCACCATAATCCAAATTCAAACGTTCATGTGAACAAACTAAGTTTGACTTGCTTTATTACCATGAAATTCATTCATTCATACACCGTATGGCATACAATTTCAAATTAAACATCATCCAAGTTTTTTTCCATTCAAAATCCAAGTCAGTTGGAATTGCTTTATTCA
Organism: Lathyrus tuberosus; assembly: GCA_022829125.1. Lineage (NCBI taxonomy): Eukaryota > Viridiplantae > Streptophyta > Magnoliopsida > Fabales > Fabaceae > Lathyrus > Lathyrus tuberosus. The sequence goes on along the minus strand of JALAZF010000430.1, from coordinate 4,358,437 downwards.
TTCATACACTAATATTACCATACAAGTTCAAATAAGACAAAATGAAGTGAAACAGAATTGGAAATTAAATTGCAAAGAAAAAGATCAAAACTCTTTTATTATATTAATAAAAAACAGTACAATGTTTACATGAAAATTACAGCAAAATTACACAAAAGAAAACTTTCACATGGACCCTTCTCAACACCACTCACGATTTGCTCCCACTCCCCACAAAATCAGCAAACCAAATCTTCGCACAAACAACTCACATCCCTCACTCATCCTTATCCCCTTAACAACTCATAATTCTTGCCACCGCTCACACGATTTCATCATCGCATTTGAGGATAAGCAGGAGCAAGACTCGTAATCTTGTCAAACACCCTAATAAAACATTTATTTTTATTCCTTTTCATTTTCCTTTCAAACATTTTATTAATTAGAAGAAAACAAATAAACATAAGCTAACATTCTTATTCACAAAACTAACTAAACAGTTCTCATTAAGTACAACGGATGTGAAAGGTGCTAATACCATTCCCTCGCATAACTGACTCCCGAACCCGAATTTGGTTGCGACAACCATTTTCTTTTTCTTTAAGGATTTTATCGACATTTTCCATTTCCTTTTGGAATAAATAAACTTTGGTAGCAACTCTATTGTTATTTCAAGCTTTCGTTGCGCTCAGGTATTTTTCGTGTCGCGACAAATATCAAAGATGAAGATCTTGAAAGATTCAAAAAGGCATATGTAGACATTATGGAAAACTCAAGATTGACACACAACATTCAAGAATCGTTTCATATGGAAGGATACTTCTCAATAAAAGTCACGCGTCTTGGAGCTAACTTATGTTTGCTAGAAGAAGCTGGAGAAGAAGGATTAAAAGCTCTTGTAGATAGTGCAAAAGAATGGTTGGGGCAATGGTTTGTAGAAATACATCCCTGGAGTCTGAATGATGTTGAAAACGAACGACTAACATGGCTAAAGTGCTATGGTATTCCATGCCATGCTTGGAGTCTAGAATTTTCGAATTCATCACATGTCCGGTGGGAAAGTATTATGCTTGGGTGATGAGATAAGAAGGCAGACAAAATTTTATGTGGCGAGATTACTGATTAGAACTAAATATTCAATGGTTCTTAATCAAACTTTTAACATAGAGAGGTCAATGATAATTTTTTTTATATAAAACTGGTGGAAGATATGCATGAACCAGATAGAACCTGCATTCCAAAACAAGATGATGAAACTGTGATGGTTAGCGAATATGAGTTCAGATCAGATGATGCCATTAGCACGTGGGGGGGGGGAGTGAAGAAAAAGGAATATAAGCTTAATTTGTCAATAGAAGCATGGCTCAAGGGATGGAAAAGTACGATGAGACGGAGGAAGATTTGAAAAATGCATTGGTATTGTTTACAAAAAAGTAGGGAGCCAATCGTAATGCTTTAGATGAGTTGACAAGTGTGGAAAATAAAGTTACTGTGGAAAACCTAGCCGTTTTACAAGATGGGGAAACCTTTCCGAACGAGTTTCAAGTAAAGGTGGAGTAGAAAAGCAGGAAAAATTTAGCGTTGGTTGGGGGGAAAGTAAAAAAGGAAATAATGGGGAAAAGGTGGTGGAGAGGATCATTAAAAAAACTTGGAAAAGGAAAAACTAAGAGGAAAGTGGACGAAGAAAAAGAAAAGTTTGACCATATATCATGTACCCCAAAGATCCACCTGGGCCCAAAAGGAAGTATGTCCAACAAGAAGAAAAGTTTGGCCATATTGGATTTGGAGGCGTCTGATGAGGAGGAATTCAGTCAATCGTATTTTTCTTCCCTAATTCCTCCAAAATCTAAACCTAATCCTGATCCTTAACCTAGTATCCACTTAATCAAGCATCATGGTATGGAGGATTCAGTCAGCAACTCATCTAAATTCTAAGAGGGTCAATCTTGTGCTTGAAGGTGAGGAAAATAAACAAGAAGGGATTGAATTGTGTTATTCATTTTCTGTAGTTTGCTTTTGAACAAAGTTCAGATTATAAATCATTGTTCATATTGTAATAATTAATTGCAGCAGAATAATAACATAAGCAAATAAATAACAACATAACACACAGATATTTATATTGGTTCCTCCCAAACTGAGAATAGTCCAGTCCCCTTGTAGCACAAGATATTTTCCACTATAATCAAATCAAGATTACAATTGCTTATGCCCTCGGCAAAAGACTTTACTGCTTAGACCCTAATCCCGATACTTCCTACTTAGACCTTCAGCCCAAGACTTCCTGCTTAAACCCATCAGATTCAAGACTTCCTTGCTCAAGTCCCTCAAGCCCAATACTTCTGCTCAGACCCTCGGTCCAAGACCTCTGCTCAAATCCTATGGATTCAAGACTTCTGTTCATACCCTTCAGGTACAAGACTTCCTTGCTTAGATTCCATGAATCCAAGACTTCTGCTCAGACTTCCAGTTCAAGACTTTCCTGCTCAATCGACAATTGATTAATACTTCAATGCTCTAGCACATAGCAGGAGACTTACTTGGCTCAAGCTTCACAACAAGAGACTTTGATGCTCAAGCACATAGCAAGAGTATTTATCTAAACTTCTAAACAACTTGTTTAGCATAATAGAGAACAAGGTGTACTTGATACATAATTAGAGGTACAGGGCAATAACCATAACAAAGAACACAACACTTAAGATTTCTAAGATATTCAATGTTTAAGAAATCTTAAGGCTTTATATAATTTACAACAAATAACATAAATTCTGCATACTCAATTGTGTTGCTATTGTAGATCTTATTATTCTTCGATTTTGATAGAAGCGAGGAACGCTTCTATCCTTCTTGGCTATTCTTTTTTTCTCCTTATTCCTGGTTGAAAATCCATGTTGAATCTTCAGCTACTTATATATCAGTTTCAAAGGAATGGTCGTTGGAAGATATAACTTGTACAAGTGTGTTTGTTACTCCATAGTACAAGAGGCTTTGAAGATAGATACACCAAAATATCTTGATCCATTGTGTAACTTGTTTAACCATTGCGTCTTACTTATGATCTTGTACTATAGATCTCTTGAGAGTAGATATACGTAAAGCATGTCAACTCTTCTTGAGCCATGTGAACACAGACTCTAGCTGACAGTAGATTTGACAATGTAGCTTGCTTTCTGTAGTACGGATAACTTTAACTTTATCGTTGGTTATGAATGGTCACCATAAGCTGATACATTCAAGAAGCTTAGAGACAATATATTTCTCTTATGATGATGATGCCTTCAGCTTCAGAGTCTATGCAAACCTATATTATCAAACTTTACTTAAAGAACTTTCTTCAGATTCTGAGCCACCAGAAGCCAATAACTTAGCTTCTCTCAAGTGCATCCTTATATCAGATTCTGAATGTATTCTTCTTTAAGCTTTAGAACCTGCACACTTAGAACACACATTAGATAACACCATTGTTCTTTCAATACTTTGTTATCATCAAAACCCAAAGGATATATGTCATGAAAAAATCTTGTTCTAACAATCTCCCCCTTTTTTATGATGACAAACATAAGTATTTAAAGAACAATGTTGGACTATTTTAATTTCCTTTGCAACGTTAAAGTCCGAGGTTTGTAAGCTCCCTCTGAGTCTAATAGTCAAAGGTTGAGTTTTCTAAGCTCCCCCTTAGTTCTATATACAAGAAAACTAAAATATATTTTAATTTACTTAGCAACATCAAGGTATGAGGTTTGTAAGCTCCCATTGAGTCTAATAGTCCAAAGATTGAGGTTTGTAAGTTCTACCTAAGTTCTACTATCAAGAAAAATAAAATATTTTTCCCGGGTAATAACCACAAAAAACAGACATAACAGAAATTTAAATAATTAATGTTAGTTCCTGGATTGGCTGGAATTTTGGTAAAACAAAGTATATTCAATGTTGATGTCAAGGTACTGATGTTGCAACATTGAAGTCTTAACACTGGGCTGTATTAAGTAATTATTGCTGAAGTTGGATGTCTGATGTCACACAGGTGATGTTGTAACATCAGATCTGCAGAATTAACAACAGCAGGTTGTGAGTTTGTTAGGGTTGCGTATTAGCTGGAATTGTGGAGAGCAAGTTGTCTCATTGGATGCGAATATCTTGGGATAGATATTTGCTGCTGCATAGGAGATCTGTTGCAGATTTGTAGGAGATTTAAAAGGTTTAAGATTTAAAAAGATTTTAGGAGAAAATCTGTTTTAAATATTCAGTTTTAAATAACAAATCTGGGAGATATTGTAGCAAGTCCAAGACCAATTCAAGGAGCTATATAAAGCACACAAGACCAAAGGAAAAAGGTACAGAAATACAGAGAGAAGATCAAGAGCATAGGCTGAGTGTCTTGAGTATTTTGTACAAGTTGTATTTACACTATTCTAGGGTTTGAATAGGTGTTGAGTTTCTGTCCTCTCTAGAAGCTGTGAAGTAATAGAGAGTGTTTGCTTGATCAAAGCTGTGAAGTAAGATCAAGGGTACTCAAAGTGGGTTCTTTGAGTGTTTGTAAGGGATTGAGTGGTGTTCTCATACCTAAGTGGTTTCTTAGGTAGGAAGTCATTAGTAGAGTATAAGTTTAGGAGATTGTCAACGGGTTGTTGAGTCTGTAAATTATATCTACAAGTAGTGAATTCCATCCCTGGCTTGGTAGCCCCCAGAGTAGGTTGGTTGTAACCGAACTGGGTCAACAATTCTTGGTGTTATTTTACTGTTATTGCTGTCCATTGTGCAGAGTATGTTGTTGTGACATCACACCTTAACATCACACGTCTGATACTAGAATTTCAATTAAAATAAACAACAACAAATTAAACAACATTAAAATAGAATGGGTTCAGATTCTCTATTAAATACTTCTATATCTTTCTCCCACTTTTGTCACATAAAAAAAAAAACAAAAGAAATACATTCATAAATGCAAAGCAGATCATCATTACATGAACGGTTCCCGAGGAAGAGAAAACGACTCAAGTAGTAGAGAGCATTAAAAGCTTGTACAGTGCATCTTTAATAGTTATTGGTCGTAACAGTTCTAAGAATCAATAAAAAGAATTTTATTCCATCATTTGGGTTACCCAGACTCCACTATAAAAGCAACCAAAGCATAGGTCATTTTTATCAACATCCTTTAACATAACATAGATTCCTCAACTAAAAGTATCAACATCTCAACCATAACAGATATTAGAAGGTGCTAAGAGTCTGGAGGTGCAAGGTTCTCAGAAGCCCACAAGTTCTGAAACATATGATGTTGGTTCTTCATCTTTTGTACTGAAATCTTTTGAAGAAGGTTCATCCTCAGCAGCAATGAGACCTTCAGAAGCAGGTCCATCGACTACTGATTTGAAACCAAGGAAGAAATCAATGGAGTAGAAGAAGAAGATCAGAGGAGATATTTTATCAGTTGATTATCCCATATGCAGAAGATGAGGATGTGGATGAGGATGAACCTGACATCGATTGGGGAAACTAGATGGTTCATAAGGCATTAGAGGACTTAGATTGATTGTAATATTTAGTACTATCCAGTCATTTTATTTTGTAATCCTTTTTTATGATTAATGAAAATCTGTTTTGGCCATATCAATTTGCATAAGTACAATGCTTTATTTTTCCATTTGATTTTATGACAAGTACATAAACGAAGTAAAAAGATGAACAAAAGACATAATAAAACAAACAAATAGTTGTTAAGATGACATTTATAGTTGTCTTAAGAGAAACTTTATTAGGATTATATACTAGACACCATTTCCCAAGAGTCGAATATTAAGAGATTGATTTGACTAATCAATATTGAAACTCTAAACGCTCAAGATAACAGATGAATAGTTACTATAAAACGTTCAGCAAACCATCATTCTAAATCACTTAATCTTTAGAACACCAAAAATGTATAAGCAGAAGAAAATCTGGGTTCCAAAGAGAGATTTTAGAAAGACAGCAATACGAAATGCAGCAACTCAAGCAAATGAGAAGAATGTAGCAACTGAAGCATCTTCAAGCAAGAGGATTCCTTTAGAGGCACATACATCTCCAACTACCTTTGTTGAGACCCAGAGAAGAAAGAGAACTTTTAGTTTGAAATGCGAGAATCTTCTGAGGAAGGAAGTTGTTGAATTTGCAAAGGAAGATTGGGAAGATTATTTAAACAATCTAGATATGTCAAATGAGCCTAGGGAATTCCTTCGAACATATCTGAATGTCTAGAAAGTTTTTCCTTTATAATATGTATTAGCTTCCAATCTTTCAATGAGTATGTTGCAAGTGTGTTAAGTTATAGTCCTAATTTTTTTATATTCTTCAGACAACTTTGAAAAAAATGCACATATAACAGTTAAGACACACAAGAACATGAACAAGAAAAATGAACAATTCTTTAACAACAAGACTGATTAATACAAGATATTTAACAATTACAAGGCATATATTTGCAAAAATCTAACATCAGAATCTCTCATAGATAACTTCAAGCTTTTCTCTCTAGATTTTAGAAGAATCATCCTCAGAACTTATGACAACTCCTTTTGGATCAGTAGTTCAGAAAGAACTTGTTCGTAAGGAATGAAGAATGTATTTCCTTCATGAAAAGATGAAAGAGTTTTCTTCAGATAGTCAAATATAATTTGAGTAAGATCAATCTGTAAGTTTGAATTGAGAAGAAGTAGCAAATATTTTTCAATAGAGTCTACAACGTCTAGATCCTTGTCCTTAGGAAGCAAGTTTGAGTTCAGAATCTGATTCCAAACAATTGCATCAGGGCGAATATTTGAGACCAGGGAAATGTTTGGCGTATCTACAAAAGTATGCCATGTAGGTAGATAGCATTCCCAAAGAAGAGTGCCTGGAATTTCTCCAATCTCCTTACAGTTGATTACATTAGCAATCGTCTTAGAGGTTATTGTTATAGAAACACCAAAAACCTTGGAAACAATAGAATACTCATTAATTATCTCAATGATGGAATCATTAACCCAAAAATCTTTGACAAGATTTGGATAAGTGAATCCACAGAGCATACCAAAGTATCCATTCCAACTTTGTTCAAAAACAGTCTTCCAGAAGTTAAAACCTTACTTAAGCATCTCTTCAAAATTCACAAACTTTTAATTGATGACTACTAGTTGATTTTGTGAAGATTTGACAAGAGGATTCATCTCAAGTTTGGTTTGATCAACACGCAAAAGAAAAACAAATAACAAGAAAAGAACTGAACAAGATTTTGACCAAAGAGGAATAAGAATCTTGTCAGAGGGACAAAAAAGGTGACTCGAAATGATGTTTCATAAAAACAGGGGATAAAGATCATAGACGTATAAAATAAGAAAACATCATTACCCAAGGGTCCTTACCTAGAAGACTTCCTGAATACACTAGATGATTTTCAACTTTATGGAATTTTAAGTAAGACAAGGGTTTTAAAAATAATTTTTACATAAACTGCTTTATCAAAAGTAAAATTTCCTTTTATGAATCTCAGAGGCTGACTATTTTTTAGAAGCTATTAGTCATCAGAGTCTAGTAGGATTAGACTTCGAGTGAGACATTATCTATTTAATTATCAGTCTTTGATATTCTATTCAGAGTCAAACATTCTCTCATAAAACTAGAGTCATGCTTGATTTATGAATATTGAATTGGTTTCCTTGACTGTTGAATGCCAAATATGTTTTAAATTGATCCATATTTATTGGTATTTTTCATCCCAATTGTTATGTTTTGTTGGGTTTACTCCATGTTTCAATGCTAATCTTCAATATTGTTGAAAATACCTTTGGTTGCTTTGATTTGTGTGTTATTGTGTAGGAATTAGGCATAAAACATCAAAGTGTGAGACACAAGTAATTGGACAAGGAAGCCAAAGGAAAGGAAGAGATTCAAGATATTCGCTGGGCAAATAGCCAGCGAGGAGAAGCAGGGAATATTCGCTGGGCGAGCTTATGGAGAAGCCCCAGCGAACCATCTCAGAATGTTGGCAGTAAGAAAAGGGCACTAAGTTCGCTGGGCGAACTGGTAGCGAACATTCGCTGAGCAAAGTTACAACGAAAGACCAGCGAACTATCTCAGACTGAATTGAGTAGCTAAAGGACCCTAAGTTCTTTGTACGAACTTGTAGCGAAGTAGTTCGCAATGCGGAGAATTGCTCGCACAACAAACTTCAGATATTTCTCATGGGCGATTTAAGTGTTCAGAGGCACTTTAGGTGCCTAAAATGGAGTTCGTTGGGCGAAGAAAAAGTTCGCTAGGCGAAGAAAGAGTTCGCTGGGTGAACTTGACAGATTCTGTTTGTACTATATATGCACGTTTTACATTTTATTGGGATCATAACCTAGAAAACCCATTTTTCAGCATTTCTTCACCAAAAGGTGATATTTTGCAAATAGAAGCTGGATTCACATCCGAGTTATATTCTTCAACGTGGATGCTCATTCATCTTCTTCCAAAACTTGTAAATCAAGCTACCATGGTCATGGGTAGCTAAATCCTTTAGTATCAAAGGTAAAGGTAGTCTACCATTAGGTAGTATTTCTTTTGATTGGCCTTGTATGTGAACAAGTGATGATTCATATATGATGAATATTTTTGTTCTTAATGATCCATTCTTGTTTTGTACAACTCTAGACATAGATTTTGTGAAACTTGACCTAAAATATTCATCTATCAATTTATAGATTGGGAAAATCGGTCTATGGTTTATAGTTGCTTTGTGTTGAACTTAAAGCTTACTATATTGGTTGTTATATGGAGAAATCGTGTAGCGATGAATACGGTATTTCTCACGACGCCGCTCTAGAGATAGACGGTCTTGAGAGAATACGCGACGATATTAATCGGATCCGACTTCACATACAAGATTGAAAGAATATGTATAAGTTAGGGTAGATGAAAACTACTTTTGATATACTTTGCTAATCAAACAACTTTCGATTTATAAGCTTTGCTACTAAAAACGTGACAATTTATGAACAAAACTTTGAAAACCCTTTATCTTGAAACGATAAGCTATTGAATGGAAAGCATCAAAATATCTACAATCCTTATGGAGACGATAACAAAAACCCACCTATAGTACAGTTTGAACATTGACCATTAACTAGCAGTAGTATTATCATAAATGGTGAGAATACTGTTTCTATATCAATGATCATCTTCTAGTTAATGACATATTTAGTACAATCAAATACAAAATAGTTTATTTTTTAAAAATTTCTGAAGATTCTTTTGTTATTAACAAACAAAATTGCTCTAGAGATCTAATCAGAGACTCTGTATTCACTCATACTTAAATAGTTCATTGAGTCAAGAAGTTTGCAAAGGTGAAGGAACATAACGTACCTTTTTTTTTTCTGTTTTTCTTGGTTAGGCTTCAAATAAGTATTCAGATTTGATCGTAGAATCTAAATTTTGTCTTGAGTGGATTCTGAGTCAATGGCAGTCAAACCAACGATTCCACTTTCTTCTCCAAACTCCATACATTTGCATCCTTCGGCTCTTAAGTTTAGTATGTAGGCATTTCTTCCATCAAATGTTGTAAACAACCTTTGATCAAGTATCATGGAATATGCCTTGCTCCTTTCTTTTGTGATATATGCAGCAAATACAATTTTGAATGTTGGTACCCATATTTTTGTGGGTCCATAAATGGTAGTCCTGACAGGATTTTTCTTACATCATGCCTTAGTCTGATAGAAGTACCAAGATTCATTCCAGAATATAGTCTAGGATGAATTATGGCTTTTAACAAAATCTTGTTCTTAGCAGAGTCTTTGATTTCATTGTCTTGGATTAAATCTATTGACTTCATAATCCTTGATTTTGAAATTATTGACCAACATAGAACCAGATAGTGTTTTCTATCAGAGGTTGGCATGAGATAAGTCTTCAGCACTGTCTTAGTATTGCCAGAAAATAGAAGAAGAAATGAAAGGTTTCTCACAGAATTGTCCTTTAACATAGATTCTATGATAGCCTTTAATTTCCATAGGAGAAATGGAGTCACTTAAGATATTATCTTGAGATGCAAACTCCTTATTATCAATATTGAAGCAAGATGGATTAGTTAATACATCTTTCTCTTCAATAATTAATTTATTCCTGGATTCAGATTGTTTCTTCAGAAGAAGTAATGGCCAGCAATGCCATATTACTTTTTCATCAGATTCTGAATCCTTAACTATGTCAGCTTCATTATAATATGCTTAGAAGATCTCTGACATTTTTATTTTTGGCATTTTCTGTCTGGTAGTTTTTATCCTTGTTCTTAAGATTTGGATAATCAGTTGAAATACGAATATTTTAGAAGCTTCTGAAGTTACTCTTCCATCAACAGATATCAAATTCCATTTATCCAGCTGATAGAATCTTTTGATAAAGAAGGTCAATTCCTCATCATCAGACATTCCATAGGAATTTTCTTCAACAGGCTTGAGGAAACGGTGATCTCTTTAACAGCTTTTATTTATTTAATTCTATTTCTTTACTTTGAAGAATGCTATTTAAACCTTCAAGACTCAGTCTACTCAAGTTTTTTACTTCTTGAATATATGTGCTTTTTGGTTTAACACTAGCAAGCAAACTTCTTAGAATTTGCTTGAAAAATTAGATGAAGTGTAACTCGATAAGCTTCTACCTGATTCCCTTCAAATTTGAACACAGGGATTCAAAGATGGTCTTGAGCATTAGACATATCAATGATTTTGATGTACTCAGAATAAGATAGAGCACCTACCAAAATACTTCTAACTACAAGAAGATTTTCATAAAGCTTCTTATGAGTTGGTGTGAGAGGTTTTCAATTTTTGATCATCCCTACACCATCAATTTCTATAGTAATAAATTGCTCAAGGGTTTTCTATAGACCTTCATCAAGACCCTTTATCAAGACCAATGATTTAAAAATATATTGCTCTTCCATCATTTAAATTCAGTGGAGTCACCCCTTAATATGGGAAGACTAGCAAAGTGATATTTTTCATATGGTATTTGATTCCTTCTTGAAGGAAAGTCTTTAACACACATTTTTCTCATTGGATCTTTATCTGCACCACTGTTAAGTGCTATGCACAGTTCAGGATCTGATGCCAACTGAAGGTGAGAAAAATACACAAGATGGGGGGTTGAATTGTGTTATTTGTTTTCTTTAATTTTCTTCTAAACAGAGTTCAGATTCTAAACCATTGTTTAGATTCTGATAATTAATTGTTGCAGAATAATAACAGAAGCAAATAAATAACAATAGAACACACAGAGATTTATACTGGATCCTCCCAAATTAAGAGTGGTTCAATCCCCTTGCAGCACAAGAATCATGAATTCAATTGTTTATACCCTCAGCACAAGACTTTACTGCTCAGACCCTCAGCCCGAGACTTCCTACTTAGACCCTTAGCCCAAGACTTCCTGCGTAAACCCCCCAGGTTCAAGACTTCCTTGCTTAAGCCTCTCAGGCTCAAGACTCCTACTCAGACCCTCGGTTCAAAGACTTCTGCTCAAATCCCACGGATTCAAGACTTATGCTCATACGCTTTAGGTACAAGACTTCCTTGCTTAGATTCCACGAATCCAAGACTTCTGCTCAGACCTGCAGTCCAAGACTTTCTTGCTTAATCAACAATTGATTAAGACTTTAATACTCTAGCACATAGCAGGAGACTTACTTGGCTCAAGCTTCACAGCAAGAGGCTTTGATGCTCAAGCACATAGCAAGAGACTTTATCTAAACTACTAAGTAACTTGTTTGGCATAATAGAGAATAAGGTGTACTTGATACATAATTAGAGGTATAGGAAAATAACCATAACAAAGATCACAACACTTAAGATTTGCAAGATATTCAATGTTTAAGAAATCTTAATGTTTTGTACAATTTACAACATATAATAGAAATTATGCATAATCGATTGTGTTGCTATTGTTGATCTTGTTATTCTTCTATTCTGATATAAGCAAGGAATGCTTATATCCTTCTTGTCTCTTCTTCTTTTTTCTCCTTGTTCCTTGTTGAATATCCATAATGAATCTTCAGCTACTTATATAGCAGTTTCATAGGAATAATCATTGGAAGAGATAACTTGCACAAGTGCCTTTGTTACTCCATAGTATAAGAGATGTTAAAGATAAATACACCAAAAGATCTTGATCCATTGTGTAACATGTTTAACCATTGCGTCTTACTTGTGCTCTTGTACTGTAGATCTATTGAGAGTAGATATCTGTAAAGCATGTCAACTCTTCTTGAGCCATGTAAACACAGACTCTAGCTGACAGCAGATTTGACAATGTAGCTTGCTTTCTGCAGTACAGATAACTTTAGCTTTATCGTTGGTTCTGAATGATCACCAGAAGCTGATACATTCAATAAGCTTAGAGACAATATATTGTTCTTCTGATGCTGAGGCCTTCAACTTCAGAGTCTACGCAAACTTATATTATCAGTCTTTACTTAAAGAACGTTCTTAAGATTCTGAGCCACCAGAAGCCAATAACTTAGCTTCTCTCAAGTGTGTCCTTATATCAGATTATGAATGTATTCTTCTTTAAGATTTAGAACGTGCACACTTAGAACACACATTAGATAACACCATTGCTCTTTCAATACTTTGTTATCATCAAAACCCAAAGGATATATATTATGAACAAATCTTATTTTAACAGTGTTGCGACTCAACCAAGGACTCAGATGTATGGCAAGGGAATTATAGATTTTGAAATATCTTGGAGAAAGTTGTCCTAACAAAATTCTGGAAAACAATAAAATATTGTGGCATTGCAGGAGATACACCAGATGAAGTGTTTGAAGATATAATCAAACTCATGGAAGATAAGGATCTCAATGGAATGTGAAGTAAAGGATAAAAACCATAGGTCATCCTGAATATTGTTTCAATCAAAATTCGTGGGTGTGGCATTGCTCTCAAGAGGAAAACACTTAGTCATATTCTACCTAAAGGAAAAGCTAATTTATACTTTATCTAGGAGACGAAGATTTAGCAGATGCCAGAATCGTTGGTGGCTAACACGTGAGGAAACATAAAAATTCCAATGGTAAACGAAGGATTCAAATGGTCAATTGGGTGTCATAATCACAATGTAGAGATTTTGGGTGTTTGAACCTCTATTCAGCTTCATAGGAAATGACTTCATCAGAATCCATGCGCTCTTTAGAGATAAATCATGTTATTTTGTAAACATGTATTCTTCTTGTAGAATGGATCAAAAAAGAATTATGTGGGTTGAACTATTGAAGTAGAAAAGTAGATTAGGTGGTGGGAAATGGATGGTGGGAAGGGAATTTAATTCAGTAAAAAATACTAGAGAAAGGGTATGGAGAAGCTGCAAAGCTAACATTGGTGATACGGAGGAATTTAAATCCTTAGTAGACCTAATGGAATTAGTTGATATTCAAAACATTTGGAAATAAATATTCTTGGATAAGTTCCGATGGGAGGGCTAGAAGTAGGTTGGATAAAATCTTGTTCTTAGAAGGGATCATAAATTGATGGAAGCTAGTAAGCCAGGAGATACGGAACATGGATATTTCACATCACTATCCTGTATGGACTAAGGGTGGTGAGTTAAATTGGGGGTCAAAACCTTTTAGAATTAACAAGTGTTGGTTTGAACATGATCATTTTATGGAGTTTGTTAGAACAAATTTAAACTCACATTAAGTGGTAGGGGAAAGATCTTTTGTCATAAAGGATAAATTTGAATTGTTGAGGGAGAGGCTGAGATGGTAGAATAATGAGGTATTTCGATGGATGAACTTGAAAATAGAAGAAGCAGTAATTGATCTGAATAGTCTAGATAATAATATGAGTGTAGGAATCATTCAAGAGCTTAGGGAGGTGATAAGTGAAGCACAAATATTAGTATGGAGAAACCTCTATCTCAAAGAATCATGCTGAGAGAAAAATCCAGACAAAGATGGATTAACGAAGGTAACCTAAACACAATATTTTTTCATGGGATGTTGAAAACAAAGAGGAGGAGAAATCGTATATTGTCAATATCAATAACTTCAGGCAGGGTTGATGGAGTTGATGAGGTAAGGGAAGTAGTAAAAAATTACTTTGCATTAAGATTTAAAGATCCTGGAACTATTAGACATGTCTTGGAGGACATAGAACTCAAAAGTTTGAGTGAAATTGAAAGTGAAAAAATTGAAGAAGAATTTACAGAAGAAGATATAAAGGAATCAATTTGGGAGAGTGAGGGGGATAAAAGCCTATGCCCAAATGGGTTTAATTTTGATTTCTTAAAGAAGAGTTTGGATATTGTATGAGTAGATGTTATGAGGCTTGTATAAGAATTGTATGAAATATCCAAGTTACCAAAAGCCCTGACTGCATCTTTCTTGGTTTTGGTACCTGAGGCTAAAAATCCTCATGAACTTGATGATTATAGACCAATATGTTTCATTGGATGTTTATATAAGGTAGTATGTAAACTACTAGCAACAAGACTGAAGGAGGTAATAGGGAGGATTATATCAAAGACCCAAACAACATTTGTCCATGGAAGACAAATTTTAGATGGAGTATTAGTGACTAATGAACTAATAGACTTTGCAAAAAGAGAGAAAATGGAACTTATGTTATTTAAAGTGAATTTTTCTCAGGGATATGATTGTGTTACTTGGGATTTTCTTAGATATATACTTAACAGGGTAAGGTGTTGACCCAGGTGGATGAGGTGGATGGAAGAAGGAGTCTTTAGTAGTAGCATGTCGTTATTAATTAACGGTAGTCCCACTAAAGATATTGTGGTATCTAGAGGAATGAGACAAGGTGATTATCTATCGCCATTCCTCTTTGAAATAGTTGCAGAATACCTAGAAGGGATTGTGAAGAAAGCAGAGGAGTTTAGAACATTAAGAGGTTTTAAAGTCAATGAGGAAGTGTCTTATAGTTTGCTGCACTTTGCAGATGACATAATTTTGGTAGGAGGGGTCTTGGAAAAACATGTGGGATATAACACCCTAAACCCCCGCGACATAATAATAATAATATAATATAACATCAGAGTCAATTTAAAACAACAAGGGCATTCAGGATGCTACTTCAACAAAAACCTGCTCATGAAATAGACATGTAACACATAAATCATTTTTCAAAAATAACACTCTTTTATTTTGCAGCGGAAAAATAGTCATTTAACATCATAACCAAAACATTAGTTCCAATCCTTCAATTAAACATCAACCAAATAAACAAAACAACTAAGCGTTCCAAAATCCCAGTGTTACACATCAGAGCAGACGCCGACACAACGAAGTAAAGTAGAAGACTTCATCTTCACTCACTCTGACTCCGCACTAATCCTGATCACCTGCGTGTTACCCACGTGGAGGCAACATTCAAACAGAAGGGGTGAGATTCTCAATCAATAAGGAAATACATGATATAAGCATACGAGCATGTAATCAAATATGGAATCTACCCTATTGTCAACACATCCACGAATTCACAACCTACACATCAACACATAATCAACAACTCATCATATAACGACATAATGCAATGCAATGAGACATACAACTCGACTCAATGCATGTGGTACCAATCGATCCCTTTTTCATGATCATATTCCCATCGGAATTCCATATACGTCGCTCACACCCCACATGGGCACATGACATCCGTGATCTCTCACACCCCACATGGGTACACGATCACCCGTAATCGCTCACACCCCACATGGGCACACGATTACCTCAACAACAACAACAACAACAACATGATTCTACTCTAAGAATCTAGATAAGTCGCTCACACCCCGCATGGGCACACGGCTTATCCTACAACTCATGCAACAAGACATGCATCAACAACAACGATAATAATAATTAGGCTTAAATAATGTTTTCGTCCCTGTAAGTTGGCGTGTTTTTGGTTTTCGTCCCTGTATCTTTTTTTTTTCGGTTTTAGTCCCTATATCTTACCTTTTGTTGGTGTTTAGTCCCTAAAGCCAAAATTCGCAGGAAAATCCGAAGGTGTCCTGCGGATTTTCCTAAAAATCAAAATTTGCAGGAAAATCCGCAGGAAACCTCTGTAGGGTCTAAACACCAACAAAAAGTAAGATACAGGGACTAAAACCGGAAAAAAAAGATACAGGGACGAAAACCAATTACTCGCCAACTTACAGGGATGAAAATACTATTTAAGCCTAATAATTATCACATATTCAGCAACATCTAGAACAACACGCCACTATAGGCCAGCAAAACATCATCAACAACGATTCACATGATCACACATAATAACATGATTAATATGCAACCAACAACAACACATCAACAATACAGCTTACCACAGCTAATCCCCACGCAGCATGTACCTGCCAAATCTGCATCAATACATTGCGCAACTACAACACAGGAATACGCGACCGATTACAACGTTTCGGCGCTCAACACGACAAAATTGGACCGAAACAGAATTCTATGTCGACTCATTGGAAATATGATTTTCAAATTATTTTTAACAGAAAGAACACGCTTCCAGCTTTCCAACGGTCCGAACGGCGACTGAAACGGACACTCGAGTCAACAGTTACGAATTTCTGAAGTTCAGTAAATTCTCAGCACATGACAGCAGAATTCTGCTACTGTCGCGTTCGCCAAAGGTTCGCCGTGCAAACCTCTCCGCGAATCCCTTCGCTAGGGAGTTCGCTTAGCGAACTCGCCGTGAAGCTCTGACCCCCATACAAAATCCAGAGAGTCCATCCCTTTCACTCTCCCTTCGCCCACGACCTCGCTGTACGAACAACTTCGCTAGGAAGTTTGACGTGCGAACATTCCAGCGAGCACATCCCTTCAACACACCAGAATCCAACGTTTTCCTTGCTTTATTCGTTGCCTAGTTCGCCGTGCGAACCTGGCGCGAACATTCACCTAGCGAATGGTTTATTCTCCTAGCCAACCTGCGATTCTGCAGAAATACAGTCGCGGTTCCATCACTTCAACCACCATCCAAACTTCGATTTCCACATCAAAACAGATCACAACACTCATAAAATTCATAAATACGACCACAATCATCAAAACAACCATTAACATCAAAAGGCATCGAAACCTAACGATAAACCTAGGCCTTTTCAATCCGATCTTCAAAGGTAAAACCACATAAAAAGCTTTCGAGTAATATACCATACAGATTACCCACCCAACATGCAATTATCATATAATCCCTTTAAGATAGAAGAACCCCACCCTTACCTCATATAAAGATTCCTTCGATATCTCTAGGCCTCAGCTCTGCTTCTCCCTTTCCTCAGAGCGTTTCCTCCCAAATCAATCATACAAGCATGACTTCTCCTCTCTCTCCACTTCCTTATCCCAAATATGACCCTTGGACCCTAACTATACTTTTCCTTCTTTATCCTCACTAACCATCACGAAAGGACCACTTTTCCCTTCCTTTTATTTTTAAAATAATATATATATATATATATATATATATATATATATATATCTGTCGTACCTCGAAAAATACGATCCTCGCGATGGACGTGGAAAAAAAACGTTCGAACAGAGTCACCACCGAACTTTATTCATTCCAAGGAAGGAATAGGAAAATATCGATAAAACCTTTAAAGGGAGATAAGAAAATGGTCATCGCAACCAAATTCTAGGTTCGGGATTCGATTACGCAAAGGGAAGGTATTAGCACCCTCTACGTCCGTTGTACTCAACGGGAACCTCTTGATTCGATTCGGGTGTAATGTTAGTTAGGTTTGTTTGTTTTCTTCTTAGGTAATATTGCTTTCTAAGGGGAAAATGGGTGGTTTTTTATTAGGGTGCTCGGCAAGGATTAGAACCCTTGTGCCTACGTATTCCCTCGTGCAATGGGAAAGTCAGAGCATTCGTAGTTCGTGGGACTACGGTTGTGTTGCACCCCAAAATTTGCCCTCCTTACTTTAGTGCTAACTGGCTTATGCTTCATTTCATTTTTGCATTATCATGTATGCACATCATTAGCATGGGATCAGGGGAAGGTCTTATCTGGTCTACTACCCCATCAAGAGTTCACAGGTTGCAAGGGATCTCAAGTGGAATCACTCTCCTAACCAGTGCATGAATTAGGGTTTTGAAATTCTTGGGTTTATTGTTCCAATGGGCAGGTTCCTTGGGTTTTTATCATCACCAAATGACATATCTTATCTTTGTTGGAGAGGATACACATCATATTCAGAGGAATTTGGATTTGGAGACTGTGTTATTTCCTCCTAGACTGAGGATACTACAACTAGGGTTTGCTATAAAGTCAGTTTATTTCTGATTTTTTGGGCAAGACTTGATTCCATGGTATTCCTTGGGTCCCTAAGTATCTAGGAGTGGAAGATTGTCCATCAGTTTGGCTCAGGAGAAGTTCAATTGGCCAATGGATCGAAAATCAGTTGAATTGGATAAAAGTCAACAGTGAAAGGAGAAAAGTCAACTGTGAAATTTTGAGGTTCTCTCCAAGGTTTTCAAGGTCTCACATCCTTATATGGTCTTCAAGGATCAAGTTTCATACATATTTGTCAGAAATCAGGAGTTGGTGCAAAGTTTCTAAAATTGGAAAGTGACCTATAATGAAAAGTTTCCATTTTTGGCAAGTTCCTACACTGCATTCAACTTGACTTTTCATCATCAAGAAAGCTTCAAATGAATTTCTCTCCAACATGAAAGTTGAATATCTTTTTCTCCTCTTTCCAACAAGTACTAGTGGGTCTCCATATCATTTGCGAAACTCCAGTTATGATCAAAAGAAGGCAAAGTGGTTTTTAGGGTTTCTCATGATGCCATTTTCATAATTTTGGGCATAGTGACCTATAATCAATTCCATTGCTTCATGTCACTTTTTAATGTCAAATAACCTTCCTTGAGGATCATTATAGGCCTTTTAATCAAATGGTTCTATGGTTTTTTCTTCATTTATCCTCCATTATTCAAAAATGCCAAGTTATTCAAAAGTCATGAATCATTTGTTCTCAAGGCCCAAGTTAAATGTGGTGTGATTAGCAATTCAGATGCAAGTGTTCCATTATGAATTTAAGTGCATGGAAGGGGTGTATTTTTCAGGGTTATTTATATGAAACCCCCCTGCCATATGAGCGTGTTTCGTTTTACCCCCCTGCCTTCTTTTGATCAACTTGACTTTTCATCATCAAGAAAGCTTCAAATGAATTTATCTCCAACATGAAAGTTGAATATCTTTTTCTCCTCTTTCCAACAAGTACTAGTGGGTCTCCATATCATTTGCGAAACTCCAGTTATGATCAAAAGAAGGCAAAGTGGTTTTTAGGGTTTCTCATGATGCCATTTTCATAATTTTGGGCATAGTGACCTATAATCAATTCCATTGCTTCATGTCACTTTTTAATGTCAAATAACCTTCCTTGAGGATCATTATAGGCCTTTTAATCAAATGGTTCTATGGTTTTTTCTTCATTTATCCTCCATTATTCAAAAATGCCAAGTTATTCAAAAGTCATGAATCATTTGTTCTCAAGGCCCAAGTTAAATGTGGTGTGATTAGCAATTCAGATGCAAGTGGTCCATTATGAATTTAAGTGCATGGAAGGGGTGTATTTTTCAGGGTTATTTATATGAAACCCCCCTGCCATATGAGCGTGTTTCGTTTTACCCCCCTGCCTTCTTTTGATCAACTTGACTTTTCATCATCAAGAAAGCTTCAAATGAATTTCTCTCCAACATGAAAGTTGAATATCTTTTTCTCCTCTTTCCAACAAGTACTAGTGGGTCTCCATATCATTTGCGAAACTCCAGTTATGATCAAAAGAAGGAAAAGTGGTTTTTAGGGTTTCTCATGATGCCATTTTCATAATTTTGGGCATAGTGACCTATAATCAATTCCATTGCTTCATGTCACTTTTTAATGTCAAATAACCTTCCTTGAGGATCATTATAGGCCTTTTAATCAAATGGTTCTATGGTTTTTTCTTCATTTATCCTCCATTATTAAAAAATGCCAAGTTATTCAAAAGTCATGAATCATTTGTTCTCAAGGCCCAAGTTAAATGTGGTGTGATTAGCAATTCAGATGCAAGTGGTCCATTATGAATTTAAGTGCATGGAAGGGGTGTATTTTTCAGGGTTATTTATATGAAACCCCCCTGCCATATGAGCGTGTTTCGTTTTACCCCCCCCCCCCTGCCTTCTTTTGATCAACTTGACTTTTCATCATCAAGAAAGCTTCAAATGAATTTCTCTCCAACATGAAAGTTGAATATATTTTTCTCCTCTTTCCAACAAGTACTAGTGGGTCTCCATATCATTTGCGAAACTCCAGTTATGATCAAAATAAGGCAAAGTGGTTTTTAGGGTTTCTCATGATGCCATTTTCATAATTTTGGGCATAGTGACCTATAATCAATTCCATTGCTTCATGTCACTTTTTAATGTCAAATAACCTTCCTTGAGGATCATTATAGGCCTTTTAATCAAATGGTTCTATGGTTTTTTCTTCATTTATCCTCCATTATTCAAAAATGCCAAGTTATTCAAAAGTCATGAATCATTTGTTCTCAAGGCCCAAGTTAAATGTGGTGTGATTAGCAATTCAGATGCAAGTGGTCCATTATGAATTTAAGTGCATGGAAGGGGTGTATTTTTCAGGGTTATTTATATGAAACCCCCCTGCCATATGAGCGTGTTTCGTTTTACCCCCCCCCCCCCCCCGCGTTGCCATAGGCAGGTTTAGGCAACGCTTTTTTTGAAAAAACCGTTGCCAAAAGGCATGGAGGGGGGGAAAGCAAAATTCGCTAACATTACAGGGGTGAAATTCACTATTAACCCTATTTTTCACTTATTCAACATAATGCATTTTAACAAAATAATTCAAAAACTCATGAAACAATGGATCACCCAAGCCTAAATGATCAGATATGAAATAACCCTAAGTATTTAAGCCTAATCATGCATTGGTTAGGGGGAGGCACGTGAAGTTGGAGGAGTTCTCAAGAAAACCCTAAAAGAGGATTTTTCATCAAAACTCACGATCTACAAGGTTTTGGCCAAGAATTCTTCCACAAAGCTTCTCCTGGTGATTTCTGGAGCACAACCCAACCCCCATTCGCAGCCAAAAGCAAGGATTGGAGATGCTCCATCTCAGGTTGAGAGGTTTTTTCGTGCTCTTAAAAATCCTTTTTTTTGCATGAATATTGACGTGTGATGATGGGTGATCACTCTGGTATAATTATTTTTAATTATGGATGTGTGAATTGCTTGTAATATGGATTTAAAGTTTGGTACCCTAATGGTTTTTCATTTGTTTTTCATTATACGCTAACAATTTGAAATTTTTAAGGCCATATTTGGATTCCTGGCGTTTTTCTGGTCAGAATAGTGTACCCATATGCATTTTCTGGAAAAAAACGCATAACAACTCACCGGAGAGGGTGGCCGGAGCCCTAACTCTGGCGGCTGGAATGTTCAGTCCGGCGAGGAAGGTGTCCAAGGAGGAAGAAGAAATCCGTCCGTCCGTTTCATAATCCAACGTCCGTGATTATGCCACGTGTCTTGTTTATTTTGTTTTTATTTTAATGTAAGCGTGTATGTTGGACCATGATTCCTATCGTGCTCCTCATTTCCTGATCATTTATCGTGAGTAATATTTATTTTGTTGACTTAATCACGCGCGTTGGTTTGATCATGTGGTGGAAGTGGTGACATCACATTAAAATGTCCATGTGCTTGTCACATGGCTTTCTATGGTATGCTGACTTGTTTGCTACGTGCGCATATATCATTGTTGTGGTGGACTCATAATCTGAGCTGTTGATCTTGCCTAATATTTTGAATGCATTGACTAATGGTGAATGTTGGATTGATCACTTGGCTAGCATTGCGCCTGCATTTTGACCTCTTACCATGCTCCTTTGACTTCGCTAATGAGCTCTTTCCCATTGGGCCTTTACTATCTACGCCCCCCCCCCCCCCCCCCCTTAGCCCATTTCAATCTTTCCAATGCATTTTCCTTACTGTTCGCACCCCCCATACTATTTTCTATTTTATTTTATTTTATTCATAACATTTTCATTCTTTAATTTTAAAAATATATAATTGCATTAAAAAATTACTAAAAAATTCATGCATCATATTTGTCATGTTATAAAAATTTTTACAAATTTTATTTTTATTTTTATTTTATTTTTTATCATCTAAATTAATTATTTAGTCTATTTTCTTTTTGCATTATACATTTCATGCATACTTAAAATTATTTATTTTATTTCTCTGCAACCATAAAATATTTTTGATCCGTTCTTTTTGCATTTGTTCACTAACATATTAAATTGCATAAAAATATTTTTCTTTCATTTTTAAATTTATTTCATATTGCATTTTGGTCCTTCCCTTTGGCACATTGAACCCCACTTCCCACCTGAACTTTGCCTAATTGTTTAGATGACTAATATCTCTAATTTTTGCAGGAATTTTTAATATTTGGTTGGTCTCTGGTTGGGGAACCTTGATATTTAATTTGGGGATTTTAGGGGTTGTTTTTCTAATTATTTGATTGGCTTTCACTTGAGATCTTCTTGTATGCCTATTTCCGATCACACCTGATTATCTATTTGAAAAGGCACATGTGCCATTTGCTTTGGGGTTGTTTCTTTGATTTCTGAATTCATGTTTGGATTATTATCACTATTGTTTGCCATTGTTTGATTTTCACTTGCCTTGATATTGTTTATGTCCGTTTCTCACTAACCTTTTATGCAGGGACTAAGGTAAGTTCTTTAAGGGTATGGATAAGTCATCCATATTCACCCTTATTCTTTCTTTCTCTCCTATCTTCTTCCTTTAGGATTTAGGTTATCGTCAAACCACACTAACCATATGTCACCCATGCATGATAACTTTAGGACTCATAGTCCCCCTTTAGAGTTACCCTTGTGTCTTCTCTCTCCTCATCTCAAACTTCTTTAAAATACTTAATAAGGGTAAATTGTATTGCGCACGAGCCTTAAGCGTGGGGAATGAGAAATGAGGGGCTTCCTCTCATCTTTCTAGAGTGCTTAGCGAGCGTCCTGTCTTGGGACGATGCGTTAAGTATTCGCCCCTGTGCCCTAGACTTTGGTGCAATGCAACTTAGGAACTAACTTAAGCCACTTCTGTCCTAAAAAACACAAACCAACTTCAAACCTTTTTTGTCCTTCGAGATTTTCAAACTAAAGGCTATTTTCAAAAAGGGCACGTTACCTTCCGTCTGAGTCGCAAACAGGCATCGACCCTAACTGCCGGACGCGAACTTAACGTCGCTCATAAAAAACACAAAAAGAACTTGGTCCGAACTACGTTGACTCTGAATTCCCCATTGCACAAGGGGGGTACGTAGGCCTAGGACGTCGATGTCCTACCGAGTCGGTCTTTGTCTTTCCCTCCCAGTTTTAGTACAGCCCTAGATGATAGTATACCTCACCCTTAGAATAGACAACAAGCGTGGATCTCATCGAGTACGATGGACGCGTGGGGTGCTAGCACCTTCCCCTCGCGTAACCGACTCCCGAACCCAGGTTATGGTTACGATGACCATTCCTTTCCCCCTTCCTAAGGTTTATGCGGTGTTCCCTTTCCCTCTCTTGGGATAAATTTACACGGCTGGCGACTCTGTTTTTCCGCGCCACTCTCGCGTTTGTACCTGGATGAAAATCCTGGGAGCGACAGGTTGGTTTGTGTTTTTTAAGCGAACGAGTGTTTAATTCGCATTCTAACTGCTAAACGTTGGCTTGTCTGCTCGTCAAGGGAGGCTGAAGCACTAGTTCATATGCGCGGAAGAATGGACTAAACAATGTTCTTTTTGTGAAAAGTTGTTTGATTTAGATTAAGTGTGTTAAGATTTGATTGAGAAAAAGAGGTTTGATTTGGATGTGTTAGGGTTTCGTTTGTGTGGGAAATGTTTGGTTTGTTAAATATTTTAGAGGAAGAATGACGATTATTCGATAAACGAGACGTTGACCTCGCAACCAATTAATCGGGGCATTACTGGGATGCTAGATCTCAACGACACCTTTTTCATTCTATTAATTATGAAATTGTGTTTGTTGGACAATGGGCTTCTTTGTCCAGGTAGTTAGGGCAAGTGTTTCAGGAACGAAAGATCGAAACGAACACAACCTAAAGCGTGCGCCTCAAGAGCGTTTGTTCAAGGGCCCAAGAGGTGCTAGACATCAAGAGTCCACTACTTTTGTAATTTAATTAGGAAAAAGATTTCAAAGTATCTTAATTAGACGTGTTAAATCGGGTTAGGGTTTGAATGAATTAAAAATATTTTTGGGAGGATTTTTTGCGTTTTAGTAGGAATGGAAGATCGAAACGAACACAACCCAAGGCGTGCGCCCCAAGAGCGATCGTTCAAGGACCCAAGGAGTGCTAGACTCCAAAAGCCCACTACTTCCAATATTAATTAGGAAAATAGATTTTAGAAGTATTAATTTAAACATTTTATTTAAGAAAATATTTTAAGCATTTTAATTTTGATTATGATTTTAATTTTTTAGTTAAAAGAGTATTTGTGAAAAGGTTAGGTAATTGTTTTAAATTTGAATTATGACTTTTAAGTCAAGAAAGTGTTTTTAAAGGTTAAATGCTTTAGTTAGATTGAAATATTTTAAGTATTTTAGAAATGGAAGACGGAACGATCATAACCCAAGGCGTGCGCCTCAAGAGCAATCGTTCAAGGACCCAAGGAGTGCTAGACTCCAAAAGCCCACTACTTCCACTATTGATTAGAAAATAATTTAGATATCTTAAGAAATGTTTTAAGTTTTGATTTAAGGAGATAGTTAATGATTAGGCAAAATGGATTATGATGTAATTGGATTTGAAAAAAAAAAATTTTTAAAGTTAAGAAATTAACTAGATTAGGAAAGTAAGTTTTGGATTTTTAGAATTAAAACTAAATTAATAATTAATCAAATTAAAATTCAATATTTAATAGGATTAATCATTAAATAGATTAATCATTATTAAATAAAAAAATTTAATAAGATTAACTAAATTAATTTAGTAATATTATTCAAAGTTTTGTTTTTAAGGAAATAAATAAAATGTTTTTAGATTTATTATTAAGTAATTAAAATGGATTTTAAGTTTTAAAACTAAAAAAGAAAACACAAATGGGCCAGAAAACTAATAAAAACAGGGGGTGTGAACATGAATTTTCCTAGGCCCAGAACTGAAAGCCCAACGTAAGGAGGGAAGGTCCATCGTGGACCCTTAGGAATTCTGGAGCGTTGATCTGATCCAAGAGTCAATGCTGACTCTTGATCAAAGGCTGCGAAATGATAGCGCGTGGTATGGAATATGGGATGCACACACACGATACCATGGAGAGGCTACCGAACCGGTGACAAGTGTCCACAGTGGAGACATTTGTCACCACCCAACCCATAAATTGAACCAGGCAATGATAAGATATTTATATTTAAAGAGAGAAAAAAAGTTCACAACTCATTTTGTTTCCACGTCTATCCCTCTCTCTCTGTTCTCTCACAAACGCTCCTCGCCCTCACCTTATGACCCTCGCCGGAAATCTAGAAATGGCCGGAGAAGCGGCGGCGCGCGGCGGCCGCCACCGTCTTCTCCGGCGACACCACCCCAAAACCAAAAATTATCTACACATACCCCTTATAATTTTTCAACCTTTTTTCAAATCTGAACCCAAAACTCTCAAAAAGACAACTAATCACTCAGATCGGAGCATGACCAAGTGAAACCATAATGTCTAAGATAAACCAGAATCAAGCAAAGCAACACGGAAAGGCCAATAATCAAGTCATAGAGCAACCAACAACACAAATATCAGCAAGAAATTTCATTTTTGAAGTGAAACGAGGTTCGGAAATGCTACCTCTTGAAGATTCCTTCTGAAGACGTGTCCAGGTGTTCGTTTCTGATCCCTTGTCTTTCAACTCATTTCCTTCTTCTTTCTTTTCTGCTTCTTAGTGTGCAAGTTGTTGTTGTTACGAGTCCGGAAGGATGACAGATGAAAGAATGGAATGGTGGTCGTGCGTGGTGAGAAGAAAAGAGGTGTTTCGTTGTGATGTTGTTGAACGAAATGGAGGGAGCAAGGTTAAAAGAGGTTTGTTGTTGTTATGATGTCGAAGTAGGTCGAAGAGTATGAACAGTGCGTAAGGTGGTGATGAAGGTTCTGTCTGGAATGAAGGTTTGTGAATGTTATTGATTTAGGTTTTTTTGAAAAAATGAGTTTTAGGTGGATAGGGTTATGGAATGTTTGATGTCGGAGTTTCTCACAGTTTCCAGTTTTCGAATGAAGCTGGAGGGCTTTTTGAGGTGAGGTCCGTTTTCCCTCCTTCCCCCCTTCTCTCCTCTCTTTTCCCTCTTTTATACAGTCCTCAAACTTGTCCCTTAAACTTATATTTTGTCTTGTTGTATCATGAAATTCGCTTTCAAGTGCAGTCTGTTACTTGCTGTCGGTCTTGGTTTATGATGGCAGGTTCTGTGTTGATGCCAGAATTGGTCGCGCATGGTGTGAGGTTCGTTGAATTGTGTCTTGTTATGGTTCAGGCTTGTGAATAACAACAAAATAGATGGTTGTTACGTAATGGTTTATAGCTGTATCAAGGTGAGGCTTGAAAGGTTTCAACTCACATCATTTTGTTTTGCGCAGGTTTAAACACTATCCTCAAGTATTTGGTGATGCTGCGTTTAGTGGATTGTGGCAGCTGGTATCACGTGGCAATTATGGTTTGATGTGGAATGTATCATTGTGAGTATTGAAAATCATGGCTTTTGGTTGTAGCTTGGATTATCTTCCTTCCATTTTGGACTGTTCCTGGCCGTGTATTGTGTAGCCCATGGCCTTGTTTTTTCTTATTTTTATTTTTTGTGTTACAATTGGATAACAGGCTTGGAATAAGAATGTGCTTTGTAGAATTTTGGCTTTGTAATGACATGGGCTTTGTATGAACTTTGGCTTTCATAAGAAAACATGGTAATGAGAAAAATATGGTAAAGTGACATGGATGTTATATTTGAATATGGTTAGAAAAAAACAAAATAGATTTAGAGAAATGGTTTGAAAATTTGAATTGGAATGAATGTGGATATAGAAATGGAAAATGGAAATTAAATAATTAAATTTGGTTCTAAAAAAAATGATATGGACTAAAAAAGGAATTGGATGGACTTGGTTAGATATTTGAATGATACATGCTAAGAAAACTTGGTTAAAACCACGTCGTAAGGGTTGAACTTTAACTTCTCATGCCATATTCACATCTGAAGCCTATTTTTATCATCTTTGAACCTTCACTTGTCAAAACCAAAGTCTTGAATCGATGAAACCAAAAATGAATCAACTTTGAACTTTGATTTTGATTAAATGATGCCACATTGAATTATCTTAAACCAACGCCACAAACACACATAAGCATTACTTGCAATGATTTGAATTATGAGGCCAAATGCACTTGAACTTGCACAAAACCCTGGTTGAAAATGAACCAGTCACTGATGATCCTCAATCATTAAAGCACTTGACTTTGCACAGCCTAATAACCTGACCCACACACCAACTGAACTGAATTTGCACAAACCCTAACTGAATCTTTAGTCCCACATCACTTGAATCAACCAACCCTGGCCTTAATCTTGTAGCACACTTTTGCCTGACTACACAAAGAAAAACTTTTTTTTTATTCTGAACAACTGTTAGCGGATGAATTGTACAGATGAGAATATATACAAGTAGGACAAATTTGGGGTATGACAGATGCCCCTATCTAATTGTCTTGGACCCGAGAGAGTGAACGGCTGCAAGGCGTTCATTTTAAGGGTAGAAGCCAATTAGATATAAGAAGACCCCAAAATTTTTCAGTCAAAAAGGTAATGTATTATGGAGTGAGAACTGGTAGAACGGGGTAAAAATGATCAGAGTAACTTGAGATCATTTGGTTGGTCGAAGCAGTCCCTTATATAAGGTTCTCCGATGATACCAAAGCAGTATCTCTGTGGTAAATTTGTTGGGAGATAGTTGAGAAAGATTCCCGTCGGAGGAAATGTGCTGGTTCCGCAGGGGAAAGCTCACAAGAAACTTTCTAGGATATCCTCTGCTTGGGGAGAAACAAATGCAAAAGATGCTAGGGATTATCATTATCAACTGCACGGTTGAAGAATGACTTGCAGGGGATAGAATTCCTTGAGTACGTGCGGGGTACCAACTCTCTTTTGAAGAGTACTGCCGACTTTGAAGGATGACTAGCCAAGATACTCGTGAACTGATCCTGAATCCTACTATGCCATGTTAGCGATGGATATGCCATGCATATAGGAATGCGAATGAACTTGTTTATTATGAGATGCATATGGGAAAGCAACTGGGCAAGGCTTCACTTCTGGTTTCCAAAGAAGGATTAATGGGGATTAGATGGAGCAAGGTGAAAGACTCACTGGGAATACTGGCATATCAACTCGGGGGTTGAGAAAAGGAAATACTATCGACTCGGGGGTCGAGAAACATTAAGATAAACTGTCGTCAACTCGGGGGTTGAAAGAAAGGTAAAGGTAATATCGACTCGGGGGTCAAGGAAATAAAGACAATACCGACTCGGTGGTCGAGAAAATAAAGGCAAGGTAATCTATCAACTCGGGGGTTGAAGGAAATAACAAAATATCAACTCGGGGGTTAAAGGTAAAAGCAAATATCAACTCGGGGGTCGAGGGTAGAGATAAAGGCAATATCGACTCGGGGGGTCGAGGAATTAAAGGCAATATCGACTCGGGGATCAAAGAAGATAAAGATAACAATGACTCGGGGGTCAGTACAAGCAATAAGATGTCAACTCGGGGATTGAAGATGTAATAATGATATCGACTCGGGGGTCGAGAAACTAAGGCAATATCGACTCGGGGGTCGAGAAAATAAAGACAAAATATCATCAACTTGGGGGTCGAGGAAGGAAATAGGTTATGCTATGTACGCATATGGTGCGTGTATGTTGTATGTAATGCATATGCGAATGCGAGCAGAGGATTGATCTTATGAAGATGCCAGCAGGGTGTACTTTTGGTGGTTGCCAAGCAAGGTGAACTTTTGGAGGTGTTGCCAGCAGGGTGGACTTTTGGAGGTTGCCAAGCAAGGTTGGACTTTTGGTAGGTGCCAAGCAGGGTTGGACTTTTGGTAGGTGCGAAGCAAGGTTGGATTTTTGGTAGGTGCCGAGCAGGGTTGGACTTTTGGTAGGTGATGCTAGCAGGTTGGACTTTTGGTAGGTGCCAAGCAGGGTTGGACTTTTGGTAGGTGCCAAGCAGGGTTGGATTTTTGGTAGGTGCCAAGCAGGGTTGGACTTTTGGTAGGTGATGCCAGCAGGGTGGACTTTTGGAGGTTGCCAAGCAAGGTTGGACTTTATTTGGTGAAAGGATTCGACTTCCCGACACTCGACAATGGAAGATATTATGATCAGTAAACCAATATGATTCTCTTGGTGCCCCAAGTTTGATCCTTTGCAGAAGTTATGTATTCGTTCCTAGAGGACTCCACTTCTTTGGCTGATACGTCATGATAGCTTGCAAATGATGAGTGTAGCGACGTAACCAATGCATGTTGATTATAATTTTGCTCTGCCCCAGTGCCTTTTTGACACTTGTTGTGAACTCAAAAGTTAGTAGCGTCTGGCATAGTTTGCTTGACCAATCTTCGAAAGTATGAATGGACTTTACCCCTTGGTCAACTAGTCTGCCCCAGTCTGGAGGGTATTGAGATGATCTGCCCCAGTGTCTGAATCTAGCAGTGATATGCCCCTGTCTTGGCTTTTGGAGTACTTGCCCCAGATTCACAAGGTTGTGAGAAGGTCTTGATTCGGGTCAGCACCATCAAATGTTCAAGATCCTATCTGATTTCACTTTGTTGGAATTTTCATAATGTCAAATGTTGATTTACAGTTAAAATTGTTTATTCAAAAATGGTAATTTTAATGCGACATTCATGCAAGTTTTGAAAAATCATTTATTAGGAATGATGTGTCAGTGTGTGACGAGTGAACCATTAGTCCAAACGCAGTGCTGATTTAACGATGTGTGAAAGATACAGCAAGAATATGATACCAATTCAGAAGATTAGCAAATCTCTAGGAGTCAGTTTACGCAACCTTGCTGTAGTATGCTTTCAGAATAAGTCCAGTCTCAATTAGGTCTTTTGAGGGTTGTAGCGTGGTTTGGTTCACGGTTATAGAAACAAAGGATATAAGGCTCAAAGTTATATTTGTACCCACCCCTTCTTCGTGATGAACTCCAGTCCTACGTTCAGTCAATTCGACACACACCTTCGTCTTTCAAAAGTTTGACGGCGTAATAGCGAAGATGATTATCCAAGGTTTGCTTGAAATGACAGTCACTTTATTTTCTTTTTGTCTTATTTTTGTTTGAGGGTTTGAGGACCTCTTTTGCTTTTGTTTTTTCTTTTGATCCCTGATTTTGCGTGGACTAAATTTGTTTTTTTTTAAGTCCACCGGGATTGCCCTAATTTTTGCCTAAGTCTCCCTTTTGAGGTGTTTGACTTAGCGGGCTCCCCTTTTTTTTTAGTAGGGCCTGTGACTGCCAAGTCAGTAGTCATTGAAGAACAATCACCATAACTTCTGGATTTTTCATGATTTCTTTGTCACCTCAAGACGTGTACGAAGAATATGAAGTCAGATTAACTGAACACTACCATGCCCCGGGTTGAATGTAAGGGTTTAAAAATCCGAAGGAAACTTCTACTTCTCGGCTCGAAGTGGTGAACTAGGGATTAACTCCTTATCTCTCCAGTGTTTAGGAATTTGAAACAATGCATGTACATCATTGGCAGGATTTTATCCGAAAGCATAACATCAACAATTATGGGTATCTCGTTTTCGTCATCCTCCCTCCAATCTTTGCTAAACAACAATTTGGTAAAGAAAGTGAATGAGAGGTATATAGATGAATATTTTTGTTTCTTGATATAAGTGAAGAAAAATGAGCGAAAGCGACGTGATTAGTTCAAAAATGCATGATCACTTCATTAATATTACCATTAATAAACAACAATGTCTAAAAGCAAATAGCACATAAAAAAAAGAAACTACAAATGCATAGAAATGACATGATCTAAAAATTGCCAGCATTGGGGACTGGGCTTTTCTTTCTTGACCCACTGTTGGACTAGCATTCTTGTTCATCAAGACCAGTATGATAGCCTTCTTCACACCTACTCTCAACAACTTCTTCCATAACATGGGCGGATGGACCCACCCAATCAAGTGAAGGATTGTTGTTGATTTGAAGACCTCGAGGCGTAAATGAGATTAGCTTGGACTCAATCAGATCTTGGATATTGTTTTTGAGTTGTTTGCAATTCTCAGTTGAATGCCCCATGGTGCTAGCATGGTATCCACATCGTGCATTGGCGTCGAAGCCTGGTGGGTATGGAGGAATAACAGGATCTAAGCCCTTTGGCACTATTAGCCCGCTACTAATTAAACGTGTCAATATATGACTGAATGGCACCGGCAAAAGATCAAAATGCCTTTTTGGTCTTTGACTATAGTAGCGTCGGGGTTGTGAAGAATGTTGTTGTGCAATCTGATGTTGACGAGGGGGACCTCTATTGACAAGAGTATATTGACCATGTGGAGAGAATGGAATCGCACAGGGAGACCCATGGGATTACTGACTTTAAACATTTGAGATGCTTGGGTAGTGTCCCAGATTGCATTGATTTCATCCTCCTCTTCCTCTTGAGAACTGACAATGGATTCAGTCTCTCTGGCCTGGATTCTCGAGGCGTCTAGGACCTTTCCACTCTTGATATGACTCTCAATGCGTTCTCCTACTAAAACCAAGTCAGAGAAGTTTGATGTCCCATTGCTCATCATTTTTTCTAGGTATGGGCCTTGCAAAGAATCTATGAACAGGTCAACCAATTCTCTATCTAAAAGTGGTGGTTGAACACGAGCAGTTACCTCTCTCCATCTCTGAGCATACCCCCTGAAGGATTCGTTGTCCTTTTGAGATAAGCCTTGCAATTGTATGCGGTTGGGAGCCATGTCCAGATTATATTGGCATTGTTTCACAAAGGCATTGGCTAAGTCTAACCACGACTGGATATGGCTACTCTGTAGCTGCATGTACCAACTCAACGATGCCCCACTCAGACTGTCTTGGAAACAGTGGATCATAAGTTTATCATTGAGAGCATTGGAGGTCATTTTTCTGCAAAACATCACCAAATATTGTTTTGGACAGCTATCTCCTTTGTACTTTTCAAATTTTGGCATCTTGAACTTTGGAGGTATTACAAGTCCGGGTACCAAACACATGTTCAAAGCATTCAGATCAAAAGCATCACGCCCCTTTATGGTTTCAAGCTTCTCTTCCAACACACGACATCTTTCAGCAAACTCAACATCTCGAGGTCGTTCAGTATTCACCACCAGGCTTGTCCCTCGGGAATTCGGTGTAGTGAATGCAAAGCTATGGTATTCAACTGCATCATGAGACGAGGCATGTTCATCTTGAATAATGTGACATTCTTGTATAACCTGGTCCCTAACAGGAATCCGCACAGGCTAAAATTGGGCAAGATTATTCACTTGAAGCAGAATGACGTTCTCAGTGGCTGTAGGCCTTTGAATGTTGTCCTTTTCCTTGCCATAGCTTCCACAAGTTGTTCTAGCCGGTTCTTCATCAAGTCAACATCTGCTCTTGACGTAAACTGGTTCTGCCCTTCTGAGTCCATGATTCTTCCAAAAGCGACTTCAATTCCGATGCGGGGGTCAGGAAATCAACTGCGGGTTATGGACAAAGGATGGTTGAGTTTGTTTTGGTTTATGAAAATGATATGCAATGCAAATGCAATGGTATGCCAATAAATGCAATGCGGGTAGATTCAGGATCTAGGATAACATGAGTATTTGCGAAACACCCTAATAGGTAGACTTCATAAGGGAAGTTCTAGATTCTTTACCCATAAACCCACTCACAGGATAGCTTCTACATTGATGGATAGGGTTCCCAGGATTACGGACAACAATCGCATCAACACCACGCAACAGGCTAGCTGCATTGTGACAGGAATACGAAAAGGTATCTCCTGAGTGTAGTCTTCATGCTAGGCTCACGAGAAACGAGTTCTCGGAGACTAACACTAACGACCACCAAGATAGAAACTGGTGCTAAGAGTGGTTTCCAGAGTCACGGACCCTTCATGAATCAAGTCGTGCGACAGGCTAGCTGCGTTACAACAAGATCTACGAAAAGGTCTACTCTAGGGGAAGCTTTCATGCCAGGCACACAAGGAGCGAGTCCTTGGGGACTAACACTAATTACTTCCAAAATATAAACTATGTGTTCCCTCTTCTTTTCCAAAGCTTGGGTGTAAAGCTTTACCTGTGATGTTATCCCAGGCTCCAACAGGCAAGTATGATAAACAACATATAATAAAGAGAAAGCAACACAAAGCAAATAAAGAAGTAATAGGAGAAAACAAACAAGAAGAAATCAAACAAGCGAAGCTAACACTCTCGAATCAAATTAAGTTAGGCTTGACTCTCTCTAGCATAGGGCAATGCATATTCCCCAGCAGAGTCGCCATCTGTCGTACCTCGAAAAATACGATCCTCGCGATGGACGCGGAAAAAAAACGTCCGAACAGAGTCACCACCGAACTTTATTCATTCCAAGGAAGGAATAGGAAAATATCGATAAAACCTTTAAAGGGAGATAAGAAAATGGTCATCGCAACCAAGTTCTAGGTTCGGGATTCGATTACGCAAAGGGAAGGTATTAGCACCCTCTACGTCCGTTGTACTCAACGGGAACCTCTTGATTCGATTCGGGTGTAATGTTAGTTAGGTTTGTTTGTTTTCTTCTTAGGTAATATTGCTTTCTAAGGGGAAAATGGGTGGTTTTTTACTTCAGCTTCTACTTCAGCCCTCTGAAACTTTCCTCACAACAAACCTCTCCACACAATTGACTTACTCTTCGCAAGTCAACTGAGATAAAATGCTAACTTGGAAGAACCTTCCATAATCTGCGATAATTACCCATTGAGTCCAAAAATCCTCTAATCTCCTTATCCAATTTGGAGCTTTCTCATTGTAGAACTGCATCTACTTTGGACGGATCCACGACAACACTCTTATCTGAAATACCTAACTAAGAAACTCATCCTTATCAACCAAAAATCACTCTTTGACAACTTATCATAAAACTTCATCTCTCTCTACAATACTGGTAACTCAATTCTCAAATAATCTACATGTCCTTCTTCTGACTTTATAGTAGATCAGCATACACCAACAAACACTAATTTGAACTTATCAGATACGGGAGATACGATTTGTACTCCCCACACACACCCCGAGTGCATTACAAGAACCGAATAACATCATCCCCATGTTGCAATACTCCAAACCCAGTTCCAAAGGTTCCAAGTCATCTATTCCTGAAAGTGGACACCTATCCTTAAGCACTTTGGATAATTATCAATCGGCATCAAAAACACACTCATCCACTGGAGTGCCTCCCCATCAAACAATACACCAATCTCATTTATGTCCATCGGTAGAATAACCCCCTATCAACAAACTACCGTTTAACATCAGTTCAACACTCTCTAATGATAGAGATGCAGGAGTAATACTACTACAACCATAACATACGCAACCTTCGAAATTCATCCTGAGTTAGAAACAATTTATCCAAAACAGCTTAACCACCTCTGGTTCTGGTTACCACATTCCACCTCAATTCTTCTTACGAGGTTTCGACCCACTCAAAGTTTCTATTGACACGAGATTTCAACCCACAACAAGGTAATACCATCAAGGAACTTCAAATAATCCGTGATTCGTCACAATTCAAAACTTAAGCTATCTAGAATACCACTGTAGTTTCCATACTACTCAATGATTAACACACAACCTCCTACTATCCTCCATTTCTCGACTAACAATACTGAAGCTCCCCACAGCGACACCCTGGGTATCACAAATCTTCTTTCTAATAAATTATTTAACTGCTCTTCCAGTTCTACTAATTCTAACGCCAAGATCATGTATGATGTCATAAAATATGGTACCATGGACACGATCGACAGAGAATTCCACCTCTATCTTTAGCGACACATTCGACATATCATCCAAACATGCCTGGAACTCACGCACAACTGGCAGTTCGTCGTTGTGACTTTACTGCTAATCTCCAGAACACCAAAATCGTAAACATAGCAACCATCTGAGCATCATCTCTTGAGAGTTCTTCCACTTACTTAGCAGGCATAACCTCAACTCTTCACTTCCGTCAAAGTTAAGTCCACTATTTACTCTCAAAAAAACAATCATCCACAATACCAGATCATTTCCTCTCGGTAACATCCCAACTTACTGACATACAAACCTCAAATCTGTCTCCTCTTCAGATACATCCGAATCTGCATCGACTCATCAAAACAATCAGTAAGCACTTTGCTTACCCCGAACAATTCACTGAACACACTATCTAAGTCGACCAGATACGTCTATTCCATCCCGCATGATCCCGTCTACTATCAACAAGAGATTGAGGGTGATCATTTCCTCAATTTGTCAATAGACAGCCGACAATCATGATGGAGGCATAAACCATCCTCACCAAACTATAATAGTGTTCCTTGCTTCTTGTGCACAACACACTCTCACAACTCCTACATTCTTGATATCAGCAGCACACTGCTCTACTCATCCAAACTATTGGTAAACACAAGGTTAGCTCCTACCAACACGTGTCAAGGATAATATCATCTTGTTCCAACTGAAGACAACTGTACCCATCCTTAGGAAACATGTCGGAATACTCCACACATCGCTAACCAACCTCTATCCAAAACATCGCCTTCTCCCTCACAAGGAAGCGAACAGCGCGGACACATGTTCGTCTTCCCTCGAGGGTCACACCAGTCTCAAACATGTGAACAATCCAACACTTCACTCCCTCATGTAGTAACATGCTATCCGATCTCTTCAACAACGAGAACAATATTGTCCCAATCAACAATTGCACTCTTGAAATCAACGACCCACCGAGCCAACACTCCACACCTGAAGCATCTTGGAGAAACACAAGCTTCTCCCCCACTTGTCTCACTCTCATCCTGCAGACAAGGGATTAGAAAAATAAGAAAGCATGGATAGTGTTTCACACACATATCACGTACTAAGGAACAGACAACATCGACAGTATTCAACTGTCACACGACAACGACTCGAAAACTTGGCCGGACGGGCCGACCTGCTCTGATACCAATTTGTAACACCCTAAACCCCCGCGACATAATAATAATAATATAATATAACATCATAGTCAATTTAAAACAACAAGGGCATTCAGGATGCTACTTCAACAAAACCTGCTCATGAAATAGACATGTAACACATAAATCATTTTTAAAAAATAACACTCTTTTAATTTGCAGCGGAAAAATAGTCATTTAACATCATAAACAAAACATTAGTTCCAATCCTTTAATTAAACATCAACCAAATAAACAAAACAACTAAGCGTTCCAAAACCCCGGTGTTACACATCAGAGCAGATGCCGACACAACGAAGCAAAGTAGAAGACTTCATCTTCACTCACTCTGACTCCGCACTAATCCTGATCACCTGCGCGTTACCCAGGTGCAGGCAACATTCAAACAGAAAGGGTGAGATTCTCAATCAATAAGGAAATACATGATATAAGCATAAGAGCATGTAATCAAATATGGAATCTACCCTATCATCAACACATCCACGAATTCACAACCTACACATCAACACATAATAAAAAACTCATCATATAACGACATAATACAATGCAATGAGACATACAACTCGACTCAATGCATGTGGTACCAATCGATCGCTTTTTCATGATCATATTCCCGTCGGAATTCCATATACATCACTCATACCCCACATGGGCACACGACATCTGTGATCGCTCACACCCCACATGGGCACACGATCACCCGTAATCGCTCACACCCCACATGGGCACACGATTACCTCACAACAATTACAACAACAACATGATTCTACTCTAAGAATCTAGATAAGTCGCTCACACCCCACATGAGCACACGGCTTATCCTACAACTCATGCAACATGACATGCATCAACAACAACGATAATAATAATTATCACATATTCAGCAACATCTAGAATAACACGCCACTATAGGCCAGCAACAACATCAGCAACAACGGAATGCATAACAGCAAAACATCATCAACAACGATTCACATTATCACACATAATAACATGATCAACATGCAACCAACAACAGCACATCAACAATATAGCTTACCACAACTAATCCTCACGCAGCATGTACCTGCCAAACCTACAGCAATACATCGCACAACTACAACACAGGAATACGCGACCGATTACAACGTTTCGGCGCTCAACACAACAAAACTGGATCGAAATAGAATTCTGCGTTGACTCGTTGGAAATCTGATATTCAAAATATTTTTAACAGAAAGAACACGCTTCCATCTTTCCAACGGTCCAAACGTCGACTGAAACGGACACTCGAGTCAACAGTTACGAATTTCCGAAGTTCAGGAAATTCTCAGCACATGACAGCAAAATTCTGCTACTGTCGCGTTCGCCAAAGGTTCGCTGTGGGAACCTCTCCTCAAATTCCTTTGCTAGGGAGTTCGCTTAGCGAACTCGCCGCGAAGCCCCGACCCCCATACAAAATCCAGAGAGTCCATCCCTTTCACTCTCCCTTCGCCCACGACCTCGCTGTGCGAACAACTTCGCTAGGAAGTTTGTCGTGCGAACATTCCAGCGAGCACATCCCTTCAATACACTAGAATCCAACGTTTTCCTTGCTTCATTCGCTGCCTAGTTCACCGTACAAACCTGGCGCGAACATTCGCCTAGCGAATGGTTTATTCGCCTAGCGAACCTGCGATTCTGCAGAAATGCAGTCGCGGTTCCATCACTTCGGCCACCATCCAAACTTCGATTTCCACATCAAAACAGACCACAACACTCATAAAATTCATAAATACGACCACAATCATCAAAACAACCATTTGTGAGGGCTATGGTCTTTCATCTATTTCGTTTTAATGATGTCAACAAATATGCTGAGTATTAGATTGTAATTTGAGCGGTATCACTTCACTTGTCGGGCAAATTGCATCTAGTCATTGTTGTTCATATGTCTAGACATATAGGACTTTGTCTTATCCATAAATATATGTGCATGATCATTATACTGGTGTCTAGTATGTTTGTCTGGGTCTTGGTCAGTTACAATGTGCAAAAAATGCATTTTATGTAAAAATACAGGTTATGCGTTGACCTACCATATGCATGAGTCGACGCATGCTTACTGGTGCAAGACTTGTGAAATAACCGGGAAAACGCATGATTCTGGGAATGCAGAAATTGCATTCATGCGTCGACGCATGATGACTTTGGGTCGACGCATACTGGTCAAATTTTCACAGTATTTTCCACGGGTCAGCGCACGCCGACCCTCATTAAAGTATGAGTCGACCCACACGCACCTGAACTGCATTTTTTCACTTAAATTTTTTCTGTTATTTCTGTTATAACTTTTAGTGGGTCAATTTATTCTCTATAAATAGTCTGGTCATCTCATTATCCAAAATAATAAGAAACGTGAAAATAGATACCATTTTTCTCTTCATCTTCATCTTCTTCATTGAGTAAACAAACAATCACACGTAATCATCTTTGTTTGTGTCGCCCATTGATCGAAGTGATAATGTTCAAAATTTAGGAAGTGTATGATCTACATTTTCTGGGTTGAGAGCTTGGTAGGTGTTTCTTGAATAAAACCAGTTGGTTTTATCCTCAAAGAATCAAAGAGATTTTGGGGGTTTTTGCACAAACTGTTTCGTTCTACAGGGATTCAGCCGGGCAAAGGTAACCGAAGATTGGAGCAATTGTTCGGTTTAGTAGCTATAATCGGAGGATCGTAGAAGAGAGGTTTGGGTTTGAATTTTTGGTAGATCACAATTGATCGAGTGAAGGTAACCGAAGAACGGTGGTTTCTTTCGGTTTAGTAGCGTGAGACGGTAATTGAATCAACCCTATTCGAAGCGCTTGATTCATCTCGAATCAAGGGAAGAGAAGGCTCTGCATCAACGATCAAAGACGTTTGGGAGTTTGGATGTTCATAGTTCTTCTCTTGTAATAAATAATTTGCAACAGCTACATATATATATATATATATATATAAATTCCAATTATGGAATTGGGGACAGAGGTACCCAAAGCAAGGACGATTGGGGAACTGCCTAATCAAATCTCGTTTGTTCTCTCTTTCCCTTAACTCTTTTACATTTCAATTTATTCGAATTTGTGGAGTCGCAATTTATCGAAATTTCTGTCGTGGTGTAATCTTGAGCTAAGAAACTGTTTTGTTAAATTGATACAATTCCTTGAATTGTATCTTGGAGCAGCTTTACATTCCATTCCATAGAAATTCTGCACTTAGTGTGTTTACGCACACTAGGTGTTTGATAATTTGTTTCAAAGTAAAAATCGAACACATTACTTTTAATTGTTTATCGTTTTACCTCATTGGTTTGGATTAAACATCAAGCAAGCGATATTTTGTTGATTGCGTTTTAAGTGTAGTAATCAAACTGAATTTTTCTCTTCCATACTCATTCTCAATATATTCGTGCATATCTGATCCTTTTGGTAGAAGGTTTGTGGTAGACGTATAATCCAGTGGTTGCTTCCGTTAAACATTTTAAAACTAAATTTTTGGTAACCATTTGCGTGTAAAACTCAAGGGATCTATTCAACCCCCCTTCTAGATCCATAGCCATCGTCTAACAAGTGGAATCACGAGCTCCGGTTAATTCTGGTGCTTCGGTAAAACTTCTTGGATCATGGCGAACGAACCTAAAGGGACTTATAATAGAGCTCCAGTTTTTACAGGAGAGAATTACAGCTACTGGAAGGATTGTATGCCCATTAATATAAATTCCATAGATCGGAAGGTTTGGAACGTTATTTTAAATGGTCCCATGGAAATTACTATGACAAATGCGGAAGACATTGTCGTTCCTAAACCCGAAGCTCAATGGAATGAGGAGGACGAGAAAAAGCACAGCTATGATTGGAAGGCTCGTAATATGATCATCTCCTCCTTAGGAGTTGACGAGTATTATCGAGTCTCCCATTGTGAAACGGCCAAAGCCATGTGGGATGCTTTACAAGTAGCCCACGAAGGCACTAATGATGTTAAGATGGCTCGTATTAATACACTAACGCAAGAGTTTGATTTGTTTTACATGAAGCAAGGGGAAACCATTACGGGTATGCAAAAACGATTTACTCACATTATCAACAAATTGCATGTTCTTGGTAAACCAATTCGAAATGAGGTTGCTACTAACAAGATTTTGAGGTGTTTAAACAGGTAATGGCAACCTAAGGTCACTGCTATCAAGGAGGCCAACGATCTTGCTACACTAGACCTCACAACACTTTTTGGTAAACTCGATGAGCATGAGCAAGTGCTCATTAGCTTGGATAAACATGAAAAGAGTATCAAGAAAGAGAAGGCAAAAGATACGGAGAAGAAGTCGATGGCTCTTAAGGCTTCTTGTTCAAAGTCCACACATCAAGAGCTAAGTGATGATGAAGCCAATAATGACAAAGATGAAGAATCTGGTGATGATATGGGCTTATTTGTGAATAGGTATAATAGATACATTCGTAAGAACGAGATTCAACACTTGGACAAAAATCTAGTCAAGTTTAGGAAGCAATCTAGAAGCGAAGGAAATAAGAATGGCAAGGTTAAAGGGACGTGCTACAACTGTGGAAAATCTGGGCACTACAAGCCGGATTGTCCATCTCTAAAGAAAGACAAAGATAGGGATAATGACAAGAGTCACTCAAACAAAAAGTCCAACAAGTCTCGACAAGCATACATCGCTTGGGAAAGCGATAGTGAGTCGGAGAAAGATGATTCATCAAGCAACGAAAGTGAATCCGTTAACTTTTGTCTTATGGCATGCCACAACAAAGCAAAAGAGGTAAAGCACTCTAAATATGATCATGTTAATACTATGTCACATTTAGAGTTACAAAAGGCTTTTGACATGTTACACTATGAGGCTAAGGAATCATTTCAACGCTTAGCCTCAAATAAAAAGATTTTCTTGTATTTGGAGAAGAAGGTTTCCGATTCCGAAAAGGAATTGGAAGCCCTCAAAAACTCTATAGTGGACACATCAAAAGCCAAGGTTGAAGAAGACCCTACCTCTTGGTTCAACTTGGGCTGTGACACTTGGCCAAATTGGATAAGGCTCTTAAGCCAAAAGTTACGTTTGCTATCGATCGATCACATTTTTGTGAGAGCATGAATAATCCATATCAAAAGTATATCTATGTGATTCGAAATAGTGATAGCAAAGGTAAATTCCAAATGAACCGTAATTGTCTTTACTGTTGTAAGCCTGGTCATACTATTGCAAAATGTCGCTTCAGAAGGTTTCTTGTTCCGAAAGGCATCTACCAATGGTTTCCCAAGTGCGGTCTTAGTTTCACTCACCTTAAAGGACCTAATGAGAATTGGGTACCTACTCTCCCTTGATTGTTTTTATAGGTACAAAGTCTTGAGACCACCGAAAGAAGATGGGTTCTGGATAGTGGCTGCTCGAGACATATGATCGGAGATATATCTCTTTTTATCGACTTTGTGGCGAAGAAAAAGGGGTTTGTCACCTACGGAGATAACAACAAGGGACAGATTCTTGGTAAAGTTAGTGTAGGTAACCCCTCATCTACTACTATCTCTGATGTACTTCTTGTGGAAGGTCTTAGACATAACCTTTTAAGCATTAGTCAACTATGCGACAAAAATGATAAAGTATCATTTTCGAAAGATTGTTGCATAATTGAAGACAGTGAAAAAAAGGATGTGTTTAAGGGCTTGAGGGTGAATAACGTCTATATGCTAGACTTAGATGAAGTATCGTTGAATGGCGACAAGTGTCTAGTCACTATGAATGAGGATTCATGGTTGTGGCATAGACGGTTGGCGCACATCAACTTTGATTTGCTTAACAAAATTGTCTCTAAAGACCTAGTCATCGGTTTTCCCAAAATCAAATTCACAAAGGATCATCTTTGTGACGCCTGTCAAATGGGGAAGCAAACAAGGATCTCTTTTAAATCCAAAAACATTGTTTCAACTATGAGACCCCTTGAGCTCCTCCATATGGACCTCTTTGGACCATCTAGGTTAAAAGCCTAGGTGGTAACTATTATGGTTTTGTAATAGTCGATGACTTTTCTAGGTTTTGCTGGACTATTTTCTTAGCAAATAAGAGTGATACCTTTTCGGCCTTTGAACGATTTGCTAAGTTATCTCAGAACAAGTTAAACACAAACATTGGGTCAATTAGAAGTGACCATGGGGGTGAGTTTGAAAATCATTTGTTTGAAGCATTTTGTGATTCCAACGGAATTGATCATAATTTTTCCGCACCACGTACCCCTCAACAAAATGGGGTAGTGGAACGTAAAAATAGAGTTTTGGATGAACTTGGAAGGACTATGATCAATGATAGTTGACTACCAAAATACTTTTGGGCCGACGCCATAAGTACGGCTTGTTATGTTTTTAATAGGGTGCTCATCCGGCCTATTCTAAACAAGACACCGTATGAGCTTTTAAAAGGGCGTAAGCCAAATATCTCTCACCTTCATGTATTTGGTTGCAAATGCTTTGTGTTAAACAATGGGAAAGAGACTCTTGGTAAGTTTGATGCCAAGGCCGACGAGGGTATTTTTCTTGGATACTCTCAGTCAAGTAAAGCGTATAGAATTTATAATAAGAGGTTACGTGTAGTTGAAGAGTCAATTCATGTTAACTTTGATGAGTCTTATCCGAGAAATGTCGGAGAAGGTAGTTCTTTTCATGGTGCAGGTGTACCTACTGAAGACATACTCAATGACACTGATAAGGGAACTGATCATCCTGAAGTAATGCGTATTAAGGAGGAAAAGGATCACCGACCAGTGAAAAGTAAGGATGGTCATCATTCTGATAAAGATGAACTTCCTCCGGCTTGGAAGTCTTCAAAAGACCATCCAATTGACAACATTCTCGGTGATATCTCTAAGGGAGTAACCACTCGCTCTAAACTTAGTAATTTTTGCTATTACTTTGCTTTTGTGTCACAAGTAGAACCTAAAAATGCTAAGGAGTCGTTACTCGATGAGCATTGGTTTCTATCAATGCAAGATGAATTAAATCAATTCAGGAGAAATGAGGTTTGGGACCTTGTCCCCCCTCCGCGAGATCATCGAGTAATCGGCACCCGATGGGTGTTTAGGAATAAACTTGATGAAAATGGAGTAATAACACGTAACAAAGCGCGACTTGTAGCACAAGGCTATAACCAAGAGGAAGGAATCGACTACGAGGAAACTTATGCACCGGTTGCCCAACTCGAGGCTATACGCCTTTTACTTGATATGTTTGCACTAAGAACTTCAAATTATTCCAAATGGACGTTAAAAGTGTTTTCCTTAATGGATATATAAATGAAGAGGTTTATGTTGCCCAACCTCCGGGTTTTGAATCCCATGAATACCCTGATCATGTCTACAAACTTAAACGTGCTTTGTACGGACTTAAACAAGCCCCTAGGGCTTGGTATGAATGTCTAAGCAAATTTTTACTTGATCAAGGGTATTCAAGAGGGAAGGTTGACACAGCCCTCTTTATTAAACGTCAAGGAAAAAATTTAATCTTGGTACAAATTTATGTTGATGATATTATCTTTGGGTCTACTAACATGACCTTGGTCAAGGAGTTTTCTAGTTTGATGCAGGGGGAGTTTGAAATGAGCATGATGGGGGAGCTTAACTATTTCCTCGGATTGCAAATCAAACAACTCGAAGAGGGCACATTTGTGAGTCAAACGAAATACTGTCTTGAGCTTCTCAAACGTTTCGACATGCTAAACTGCATAGCAATAAATACTCTAATGCCTACTTGTGCCAATCTTGATCGTGACGAAAATGTTAAGGATGTAGAGGTAAAGAAGTATCGAGGTATGATTGGATCTCTTCTTTATCTTACCGCATCACGACCCGACATTATGTTCAGTGTATGCATGTGTGCGAGGTATCAAGCACATCCCAAGGAATCCCACTTAAAAGCAATTAAGCGCATACTTCGATACCTTTCCGGTACTCCAAAGTATGGGGTGTGGTATTCCAAAGGCAGTGTTTGTTCCTTAGTTAGTTATTTCGATTCCGACTTTACTGGGTGCAAGTTGGATAGGAAAAGTACTAGTGGCACGTGCCACCTTTTTGCAAATTCCTTGGTGAGTTGGCATAGCAAGAAATAAGTTTTCGTTGCTTTGTCAACAGCTGAGGCGGAATACGTTGCCGCCGGTAGTTGTTGTGCTCAAGTCTTATGGCTTAAACAACAATTGCTTGATTTCAATTTAAAACTTAAGCGTATTCCACTTTTGTGCGATAACACTAGTGTGATTAATCTAACTAAGAATCCCGTATTGCATTCACGGACCAAGCATATCGAAATACACCATCATTTTCTTAGGGATCATGTGGAGAAAGGTGATGTGATTTTTGAGCACGTTGACACTAAAAATCAACTTGCTGATATTTTTACAAAACCATTAGCTACAGAGCCTTTCTTTCACATCCGTAGGGAACTTGGCATTCTCGATATCTCGG
This sequence comes from Lathyrus tuberosus, assembly GCA_022829125.1. Lineage (NCBI taxonomy): Eukaryota > Viridiplantae > Streptophyta > Magnoliopsida > Fabales > Fabaceae > Lathyrus > Lathyrus tuberosus. Next base: position 4,313,690 of record JALAZF010000430.1, on the reverse strand, counting down.
ATCGTGTTTAATAATTCTTTATGATAGTGATCTTCACATATATACATGCTTGTTTATTCTTTTAACTAACAATACAAAAATACATTTAGCTATATGTGAGGGCTCTTATCGTCATGGTGATCAAGGTAATACGTTCCGATTTATAGATGTTTAACATATTTTGTGCCATATTAAGTACCTTAAACTTGATGTTTATTGCATTTTGAGCACATATTGTTCATGTGGATGTTTGTTCTATGTGTGTGCATGTTTATTTATCCTTTTGAAACTTATATTTGCAAAATTTTAATTTTTTTCTCATTTTTGCCTTGCATGCGTCGACCGGACCATATCATGGGTCGACTCATAAACTTATGCATTTGTTAAGGGAAAGAAGCGGGTTAGCGCAGGATAACCTGCCGTCGGCGCATCCTTATATTTTTTTTAAAAAAATCAGTTCCAGTACTTATGTGTCGACGCACCCTATACATAGGTCGACGCATAACTGTCACGTTCAGAATTCCTGCTTTAATTGGGATGCGTGCGCCGACCTAGTGTTACCTATTCCCACTACATATCTGCATAACTCTTACAATATTGTTCATTGCATGTACCCATATCAGATTTTATGGTCTCCCTCTCTCTATTTCTTCCATTAAACTTCATCAATACCCATTAATCTCCATCGAAACCTTACCTAAATCCCTAAAAATCAAAAATCCACAAAGAGTGAATCCTCAAGGCTTCAACAACAAGGGTTTCTGACGGCTGTTCATCATACTCTCTACTTTCGCGCACTATTCATCATCCTCTCTACCACTGTGTGCACTGTTCATCATCCTCTCTACCACTGTGTGCACTGTTCATCTTCTTCAACCCTTCATCAAAAATGGTTTCCAGATGAACAACCGGTAAAAGAACAACCAGAGCTTCATCTGTCGGAACCTCTTCACAACCGGTAACCATTAACTCTTTAATCTCCAATGAATTGTCTAAGCCTTATGAGACATTGTTTAGTAGTCATGTTGTTATACCACAACATGGCTTCTATGTTTTTATGGGAGAATATTACCACATTCCTGAGATAACTGAAATGCTAAATGCTCAGAATCTTGGTGAGTTCCTGGAATGTGATGATAACTACAATGGTGATTTGGTTCGATTGTTTTATTGTGGAATTAAGGGTAAATTTAAGGGGCTGAGTTTAAGTTTTCTATAAATAATGCACTTCATGATGTGAACAATGATTTATGGTTTACTTTGTTTAATATGGATACTGACGACAATCTGCCCAAAGTAACCGACAAAACGTTTATTCAAAACTTTGAGTTTAAGACTGCTCTGAACTCTATGTTACGGGAATCATATCCTGACGATGTTGTGGCAAGTGATGTCTTTCCGAAAAATGTCACTACCGGTCATTTAAAATTTAAAGACCGCATTTTGCAATGGATTGTTGCTCGTATTTTGAGACCTAAGAAAGGTGGATACTCACGAGTTGAGAAGGCAGAGGTTCATCTCGTGTATATTCTGAAGAATCAGATCAAAATCAACTGGCCATACTATTTTGCATATCGGATGTTCGTTACCCGCAGCTCCAACAAATTTCTGGCTCTAGGTTATGCATCCTGCATTCAGAACATTTTGAACAAGGCTGGCATTTTGGTTCCAGATATTCCTTACATTGAGATTACATCTGAACAACAATTTCAACCCAAAACTCTCACCATGATGGGTTACAATTGGGATTCCGTTAATAAGAAATTCAACTACCGACACAGATCCACTCATCCTTTTCAACCTGAACCTGAAGAACCTATTCATTATGAAGGAAATGATGATGAGGAAGTACATGATAGTGACAATCAAGATGTTAACAATGCTGATGTGGTTATGCAAGAGGAAGACAATGAAGCATGGGTGGGCGATCAACATGAGGACAATTCTGAGAATCAGAGCTGGGGAGATTGGCAAAACAACTGCTGGACTACTCTTGGTGACGCATATGTTCCTCCCACCTATGGCGAGGAGTATGGTTGGCAACAACCTGATTATTCGGCACCTCCAACTCCACAGCCTCAGTATGATTTCCAGGCATCTGAAGAGATTCTGGCAAGGTTAAATGAGATGAATCTTCAACAGCAAGAATTTCAAGCATTGCAAGAGAGCCGCTACAATGCTCAGGAAGAAAGGGTCACAAACTTATCCGATCAAGTCTCGGCTAACATCACTAACTTCAACAGGTTTGCTGACGCCTCTATGAATCGATTCACCCAACTGGACGAGAATTTGACTCAACAGAATCTGAATCTTGTTAACAGTCTTGGTACTCTTAATCGCACGCTGATCGAACTTAACCTGCACCTAGAGGATTTACCATCACCCAGCTAACACTAGGAAGGAAGAGGTCATCCATATAGGGGGAGGAGACCATAGAGATTAGGGCATCATATTACTTGTGTTTTGCATTTATGTTTTGTTATTTGGTTTGCATGTTTTATCCTATTGTTTAACTTTGACTTTTGCTTCAGTTTGTTTTAGAATTCTTACGTATGGAATAAATTGTCTTTGCGATTTATGTTCCGTATTTATCAGTTTCCAATTTTACATTAACTGTATCATATGTGGATGCGTGTTAATGTTGTTGTGTTGCAAATATGTGATGAATCCTTACGTGTTATAGTTTTATTTTGACCACCTTCTTCTCTTCTTTTTGATGTTGACAAAGGGGGAGAAGGATAGCAAGCAGAAAATTAGCAGGAAATTAATCAAGTGTTAAAGACAGGGGGAGCTTGTTCGTTCACAAATTACAAATCACGTGAAAGCTAAAATAGTGTTGCCATCATCAAAAAGGGGGAGTATGTGAGGGCTATGGTCTTTCATCTATTTCGTTTTAATGATGTCAACAAATATGATGAGTATTAGATTGAAATTTGAGCGATATCACTTCTCTTGTCGGGCAAATTGCATCTAGTCATTGTTGTTCATGTGTCTAGACATATAGGACTTTGTCTTATCCATAAATATATGTGCATGATCATTATACTGGTGTCTAGTATGTTTGTCTGGGTCTTGGTCAGTTACAATGTGCAAAAAATGTATTTTATGTAAAAATACAGGTTATGCGCTGACCTACCATATGCATGAGTCGACGCATGCTTACTAGTGCAAGACTTGTGAAATAACTGGGAAAGCGCATGATTCTGGGAGTGCAGAAATTGCATTCATGCGTCGACACATGATGACTTTGGGTCGACGCATACTGGTCAAATTTTCACAGTATTTTCCACGGGTCAGCGCACGCCGACCCTCATTAAAGTATGAGTCGACCCACACGCACCTGAACTGCATTTTTTCATTTAAATTTTTTCTGTTATTTCTGTTATAACTTTTAGTGGGTCAATTTATTCTCTATAAATAGTTTGGTCATCTCATTATCCAAAATAACAAGAAACGTGAAAATAGATACCATTTTTCTCTTCATCTTCATCTTCTTCATTAAGTAAACAAACAATCACACATAATCATCTTTGTTTGTGTCGCCCATTGATCGAAGTGATAACGTTCAGAATTTAGGAAGTGTATGATTTTCATTTTCTGGGTTGAGAGCTTGGTAGGTGTTTCTTGAATAAAACCAGTTGGTTTTATCCTCCAAGAATCAAAGAGATTTTTGGGGGTTTTGCACAAACCGTTTCGTTCTACAGGGATTCAGCTGGGCGAAGGTAACCGAAGATTGGAGCAATTGTTTGGTTTAGTAGCTATAATTGGAGGATCGTAGAAGAGAGGTTTGGGTTCAAATTTTTGGTAGATCGCAATTGATCGAGTGAAGGTAACCGAAGAACGGTGGTTTCTTTCGGTTTAGTAGCGTGAGACAGTAATTGGATCAACCATATTCGAAGCACTTGATTCATCTCGAATCAAGGGAAGAGAAGACTCTGCATCAACGATCAAATACGTTTGGGAGTTTGGATGTTCATAGTTCTTCTCTTGTAATAAACAATTTGCAACAACTACATATATATATATATATATATATATATATATCAATTCCAATTGTGGAATTGGGGGCAGAGGTACCCAAAGCGAGGACGATTGGGGAACTGCCTAATCAAATCTCGTTTGTTCTCTCTTTCCCTTAACTCTTTTACATTTCAGTTTATTCGAATTTGTGGAGTCGCATTTTATCGAAATTTCTGTCGTAGTGTAATCTTGAGCTGAGAAAATGTTTTGTTAAATTGATACAATTCCTTGAATTGTATCTTGGAGCAGCTTTACATTACATTCCATAGAAATTCTGCACTTAGTGTGTTTACGCACACTAGGTGTTTGATAATTTGTTTCAAAGGAAAAATCGAACGCATTGCTTTTAATTGTTTATCGTTTTACCTCATTGGTTTGGATTAAACATCAAGCAAGCGATATTTTGTTGATTGCGTTTTAGGTGTAGTAATCAAACTGAATTTCTCTCTTCCATACTCATTCTCAATATATTCGTGCATATCCGATCCTTTTGGTAGAAGGTTCGTGGTAGACGTACAATCTAGTGGTTGCTTCTGTTAAACATTTTAAAACTAAATTTTTGGTAACCATTTGCGTGTAAAACTCAAGGGATCTATTCAACCCCCCTTCTAGATCCATAGCCATCGTCTAACACCATTAACATCAAAAGGCACCGAAACCTAACGGTAAACCTAGGCCTTTTCAATCCAGCCTTCAAAGGAAAAACCACATAAAAAGCTTTCGAGTAATATACCATACAGATTACCGACCCAACATGCAATTATCATATAATCCCTTTAAGATAGAAGAACCCCACCCTTACCTCAAATAAAGATTCCTCCGATATCTCTAGGGCTCAGCTCTGCTTCTCCTTTTCCTCAGAGCTATTCCTCCCAAATCGATCGTACAAGCATGACTTCTCCTCTCTCTCCACTTCCTTATTCCAAATATGACCCTTGGACCCCAACTATACTTTTCCTTCTTTATCCTCACTACCCATCACGAAAGAACCACTTTGCCCTTCCTTTTATATATATATATATATATATATATATATATATATATATATATATATATATATATATATATATATATATATATATCATAGAATCATATCATTATTACCAAAATATTATTAACACCTCACAACTTCTAAATACTCTCAGCAGCCCCTTAACGTCATCAATACTCCACAACCCAAGCCAGCAGGCATCAAAATATTCCATCAAAATTGCGAATCTCTATAATAAAATTCAAATAAATATTCCGATTATTTTGGGGCGTTACATGGGCCATAAGAGCCATATTGAGAGGCTTTGAAATGGTATCAAGGATGAGAATAAATATGTTTAAAAGAAAATTGTATTGTATATGACTAAGAAATCACTTCATACAGGCAACCTCACACTTCCTATATTATAGCCTTGATAGCATCCCATTAAAATTTTTGGGAATCCCTGTGGGATCAAACCCTAGAAGGATTGAAACTTGGAAGTTGGTTTTATTTACTTTAAAAACAAATTATCAACATGGAAAAGAATATTTTTGTCAATTGGTGGTAGGGTGACACTACTAAACTCAATTATGTATAAATTACCTATTTATCACCTGTCTTTTTTCAAGATTATGGTGAATGTAAGAACTGAAATCATCAAAATCTAGAGGAACTTTCTATGGAATGAGGCAATGGAGAAAAGAGGAATTAGTTTGGTAAGATGGGAGGATGTATGTAAAGAGAAATATGACTGAGGTATAGGGGTTAAGGGGATAGGTAGCGTCAATAAAGCCTTATTGTGTAAATGGATTTTGAGGTTTATAAAGAGAAGAAAACACTATGGGTGGGAATTATAAAGCACAAATATGGAAACATACCAATGTGGTTATGGTTTGAAGAGAAACAAAAACCTAACACAAAAGATTCTATATGGTGGAGGGATATTATTAAAGTAGGTAAAAGCATAAGATCAGGTCGAGCTTGATTCATGTCTTTGCTTAGTTGAAAACTTTGAATGGGATGAAAATTCTATTCTGGAAAGGAACATGGATATGCAACATGCCCCTTGCAAACAAATTTACAGCCTTATAATTGCTCTCTTCCAATAATCAAAGCAGTGTGGGGGAGCTGGGTGTATGGTTGGAAGGATCTTGGCATCAGGGCCTAGGTTGTGTTGAAGGATAGTTTGACAGACAGACTGTCGAAGAATTGGAAGAGTTAAATCAGATACTAGCAGAAGTTGAAACTATTCATGAAGTTTAATATGAGTATGTATGGTCAACAACCTCTGATAGAAGTTTTTCTGTGAAATCATATGACCAAATTATTATGCAGGAAACGTCACAGGACTACATTGAACATAGCATGAACTGATGTGGAAGAAATTGTGGAAATTTAAGGTTCACTCAAAAGTTAAAATACTTTATTGGAGATTGATGAAGGATATGCTTACAACAAGAGCTCAGTTACACAAAAGAGGGATAGTTCGGGATATGCATGACAAGTTGTGTGTTTTGTGCTTCTAGGAGGAAGAATGTATTGAACATTTGATGCTCTATTGCTCCATAACATCCAAAGTTTGGAGTAATATTTGGTCATGGATTGGAATAGGAAGAGTGGATGCTGGCATCAATATAGAACAGTTTATGAAATCAATAGCCTTACTCAATGGAAAGGTAGAAAACCATTATGGAGGTTGTATGGATAATTACATGCTAGTGTAATTGGAGTAAAAGAAATGTTCAATGATGATATAAGTGATGCTGGACATATAGAATTTAATATTAAACTAGTACCTTGGTTATGGATAATTGTTTCAAAAAGAAACAAACATGCAAATTTCATGACATGTGTAAGTTCCCTTCGGAAACTATAAAGTAAACTCAATGTTGTAATGTCTAAAACTTGTAATATTAATAATGTTGATTTTGTTGTAATCGGGTTTGAGTATCCCTATCACTCTTATTCACTACAAACTTTGCATATAAAAAAAATATTTTTTTTTACTTTTTAAATCAACAATTAAAATTTGTATTATCTTAAGAAACAGGTAAAAGTGTTTATTTTAATTTATATTTTTCAAGTAAAATGTTATAACTTTTCTCTAGTCCCCACTTAATATAAATTTATGTATTCACCACTATTAAAAGTTGAAACCTTTAAAATAATTTAAAAAAAAACTGTTTAAATTGAATTTTTAAGATTAATATTTTGATTTTAAAATTTTTTAAATTTTTTAAATTTTTTAAATTTTTTAAAGTTTTTAAAAAAACTAGTTGAAGACCCGTGCGTCCGCACGGGTAAAACGATTCCTATAAACTAGTTTTTGAATAAAATATTATAACTTTTATCTTGCCCACGCTTCATATAAATATGTACATGTGCCCACTACCATTGAAAGTTGAAACCTTTAATATGGCAAATAAACTATTTAAATTGATTTTTTTAAGGTTAATATTTTGATTTTATATATATCTTTAATATTTCACAATTTGTAAAAAAATTGATTTGAATAAAATAATAAAAAATTAAATTAAAAATATAAAAAGAGTATTAGTGACATTTATAAATGACAAGATAAAATGTTTTTATCATTTTCAAAATTTTATATTCCATTGTAACATCGCTTTTATATTTCATTTCAAACATAAAGGGAAGTTAATAAACCATAGATAAATTATTATAAATAGTATTCCTTCTAATCTTTACTATAAAAAAATCACTTATGTATTTTGATTATATATGAATTAGATATATTAATTATTTAATATATTTATAAAACATTTATTTAATAAAAAACAATCTAAGAAAATTAAACTTTATTCTAAAAATATAGTTCCACATGACATTGTTAAACGATCCATGAAAATTGAACTTTATCCTAAAAATATAGTTCAATTTTTTAATATAATAAAACAACATTTTTTTATATAAAAACTTATCCTTTTTAAGATCAAAGTTCGAAATTCTTTTACTCTTTTATGAAAAGTAGATTTCGCTGTAATGGTACCTTAGGCCTTAAGGCAGGTGATGTTTTGATTGAAGATGTTGAAAGGTATAAAGTTGTTGGCCTTCAACTATTTTAAGGATCGTTTTCAAGAGCCTTTCTCTAATAGACCAAATTTATATTATCTTCCTTTCATTAAGCTTTCATGCGAAGATAAAATTGGTCTTGATGCTTCCTTTTCTTTGAAAGATATCAAGGATATCATTTGGAATGCTGTTGGTGGAAAGAGCTCGGGTCCAAATGGGTTCTTCATGAAATTTTACAAAGCTAGCTGGGATATTATTAAACTTGATGTGTTCTGAGAATTACAGTCCTCAATGATTGAATGACTATCGTCCAACATGTCTGATTGGAAGCATTTATAAGATCATATCAAAATTATTGGCAGAGATTGAAAGGGGTCACAGACAAGCTAGTTTCTTCGAATCAGTCGACTTTCATCCCTAAGAGAGGTTTGTTTGATGAGGTCTTGGTGCTCAATGAGTTGGTTAACTTTGATAGAAGAAATGAGAAAGGCTTATTCCTTTTCAAAGTAGACTTCGAAAAAGCATTTGATTCAGTCTCATGGGATTACTTGTTGTGTGCTCTTAAAAGGATGAATTTTGAAAATAAGTGGATAAATTGGATCAGGGCATGTGTTTGTTCTCGTTCCCTCTTTGATTTGATAAATGGTAGTCCCACCATTGACTTTCAAGCGAACAAAGGGCTTCATCAAGGGGACCCTGTATTTCCTTTTCTCTTCATTTGGTTGTTGAAGGGATTACATGTTTAATGAGGAATGCACGTTCTAGCAATTGTTTTCAACCCTTATCCCTGTCTAATCAGCTTCGCTTTGAACTCTTCCAATTCGTGGATGACACGATGATTGAGTGACAACCTTCTTGGGAGAATATTTTGTCAATCAAATCTATGTTGCGTGGGTTTGAGTTTTCCTATGGTTTGTTTGCGAACTTTCACAAAAGTAGAATCATTGGTTTAGTATCAATTTATACTTCTTAAAGGAAGCTCCAGACTTTTTGTCATGTGATTTTAGTCCATTTTCATTTACTTCCTTTGTATTTCGATGAGCTACAATCCTAGAAGGAGTTCCTTGTGGGAACCGGTTCTTTCAAAGATGAGGAATATAATATCCTCTTGGAAAAGGAAAGTTGTCTCTTTAGAAGGTAGAGTAACATTTCTTAATTTAGTATTGAATGTAATTCCTTTTTTCCTTCTCTTTCTACAAAGCTCCTAGGGTGGTCACTCAAGAGATCATAAAAATCCAGTGTGCCTTCTTGTGGAATGGTGAAGAAAATCATATGAGGATTAATTGGGTGGCATGGTTCACAGTTTGTAAGTCTAAAGTTGATGGGTGGTTTTGGGGTTAAGTATTGCAAATTATTCAATTAGGCGCTTTTAAGTATATGGGGGTGTGAATATTTTAACAGCAGTAGATTCAATTTGGCATAGGGTGCTTTCATTCAAATATGGAGACATTAAGGTCATCTCTTTTGATCCTTCATTCCATTCAATAAGTTGAAATCTTACTTATGGTGGAAGGATTTAGGGATCTCCTTGGGAGCTTGGGGTGCAGATGGAAATTGGTTTGGCAAGTGTATTACATGCAAAGTTAGGCGATGAGCAGATATAGACTTTTGGAGGGATTTCTGGATTGGGTTTGAACCTCTATGTCAGCGATTTCCCATCTTGTTTGATTTTTGCAGGACCCCGTATTGAAAATGGTGATGCCGGTTCTTGGCTTAATGGGGTTGGGATTTGGAATTTAGTTGGCTCAACCAATGACTTGCTATGAGAGCCATCAAGGAACGAACATGAAAATTTTGTCATCATTTTAAATGGTATTTTCCCCATTCAGAATAAGTCGAACAAGCTTGTGTGGTGGTGTAACTCCAATGGTTTTTCCGTCAAAACAACTTTCTCTATATTGAGTTCTCGAGTTAATCTTGATTCTCAGTTGAGTATTCATTTTAATTCAACTTTGAACTTTATTTGGATAGCTAATGTTCCAAGTAATATTCAAGTGTTCGCATGGAAATTTCCCCTTAATAGGCTTCAAACAAGAGACGAACTTGCAAAGTGGGAAGTTATTTCAGGTGTGCATAGTCTTGTGTGTCCGTTATGACTTGGTCCAGAAGAATCTCTCTCTCACTTGTTTCTTGATTGTACTATTGTCATAGAGGTGTGGTCTTTTATTTTAGATTGGGTTGGGTTGTGTAGCTTTAGTCCTGGTGTTGATATTATTGATCATTTGCTGACTTTTGACTTTGCCTTGCAAGAATGATCGAAGAAAATTTATAGAATTCTTATTTGATTAGTTGTTATTAAGGATGTTTGGAAAGAAAGGGGTTCGTGGTATTGTTATGGTGACAAAATCTTTATCTTGTGATTGGTTTGGAGATAGATTTAAGGACCAGTTTTTTGTACTAAAGTGGAGTGGATGTCAAATTCTTTAGGTTGTTTGAGTTAGTTCTATCTCCATCTTCTTCCTTTTGTATTAGAGTTTAATACCTTTTGTGCATGTGTTAATACAATCTTGTTCATTATAAAAAGAAATTGAGTACTTATTTATGAATTTTTTTTCTTTCAAATAACCATGTTTTTCAATTAAAATGCCACAATAACCATCTTTCCCCATAATTAACCAAAATATTTATGTTTCAAACAAAAAATATCGCAACAAAGAGAAGGTGTCATAACCACTGACACATGCACTAAAAATAGAACATAGGTGCCACACACACTAGCGACTGCATCACCAATGTGCCAATTGGCCTGTCGCATGTGTTATTGCACAAAGAGGAGACACCAGTAGGTCTGGCGCCTATGTGCATTGACCTTTTTAAATTAAATTAACAATTAAATAATAAAAAGATTGTGAAATAAAAATATTAAATACTAATATTACTTAATTAAAATTGAAATACAGGGGGGAAAAGTTTGCACACATATTTTAACAACTAACTTGACTATAATGGCCACCAGTTTCACACCCCGACGTTACCCTTTGCCGTTGAGGCGTCCCACGATTCCCATGAGGTATTTGGTGTCTCCTAAGATTCACCTGTAGTGTTTGTTGCAAGGTCTATGGGATACTACTATTATCCATGAAATTTTAGCATCTTTTGTCGTCTATATTGTGACGCTCTGCCGTAATTGAGTTTGGTGTCCATGTCGTCGTAGTTTGGTCGTGTTGGTTTGCTTATAGGTGGGTGGGCTAGTCAATTTAATTGGGACATTGATTCATTTTAGAAATGAAGCAATGATTATCATGGTGTTTGGTAGGCATGTGTTGGTTGGTTGTTTTGGCAGTGTGATGTTTAGGTGCTTTGGTGGTGTGATGTTTAGGTGTATGTTAGTTAGGTGCTATGGTAGGATGTGGTTGTATCATATACCTCATAATTGTTATGGTAAGATGTGGTGGAGGCATATTCTCTTTGGTGGTATGAGTCATGTTCTTGCTTTTGTGTTTGGGTGTATCGCATGAATTGGTTGCAGGTTTGGGTGTATGTAGTTTGGTAATCGTGTTCGGTTGGTTGTTGGGTGTATGTGGCTTGGTAATGTTTTTGGGTTGGTTATTGGGTGTACGTGGGTTGGTTATCATGTTAAGTTGGTTGTTGTGTGTAGGTGGGTTGACAATTTTGTTGGGTTGGTTGTTGGGTTTAGATGTGTTGGTAATCATGTTGGGCGTTTGATGACGAATCTCGTAGGCATGGGTCGATCAAATACCTTGGTTCAGACATAAATTGAGTTGTTGTAACCAATCTATACCAAACTACCTAAATTGTCCTTTCCTTTATATTAATTTACTCTACCAAAAGATTAAAAAAGTAAATGACTAAAGTCTCATTTTTTTCCTAATATACTTTATCACAAAGTGAGAGATGGCCTCGTACCAATCATTCATTTTTAAACTTCAACTTTCTCCATCTCCATTCTCTTCTTTTAATTCAAATTTTAAATCTCTTTCACATTTTTCTTTTCTCACTTTCATTTTTAATTTTTTAACACTTCATTTTGTTTTTTCCTTTTTATTTTTTCTAAATATCAATTATCTTTCTATTAAAATTAACTACCGTCAAACTAGTTAAATTGCTCTTTCTTTTACATTAATTTAGACTGATAAAAGATTAAAAAATAAATAAATAACTAATGTCTCAATTTTTTTTCAATTGACACATGACCTCATTCCAATCATTATAATTATATTATATGATTATCATATTAAATATTTCTTGGTGAATAAATGTATACAATATTGGTATTTAATTTTGTTTTTACGACAAATTTAATCAAATCTATTTATTTATTATTAATAAAAATATGAATTAATCTATTTTTAAATTTTAAAAAAATTAAGAATTTATTTTTATGAAATTAGATAATATTCAATAATCAGACATACAACTAACTTTCCATCTTACCGATCAATATTAAAAAAATATATCTATTTTATTTTAATTAATAATTTTTGTTATTTAAGATAAAAGATTTCTTATTTTACAATGTCAAAATTTCTCTTTTTCTTACGGGTCACTATCAGCAAAATACCTATTTTATTTTAATTAACAATTGTCTTTATTTGAAGCACAGATTGTTATTTTTAAATGTCAACATTTTTATTTTTTTTACGAATTACTATCATTAAAATACCTATTTTATTTTAATTAATAACTGTTTTTATGTGAGATACAAAATTTTTATTTTTAAATATCAAAATTAAATTTATATTATTATTTTTTATTTTATAAATAAATAACTCATTTTAAATTTATATATATATTTAAATAAAATATATATCGTATTAAATAAATTTATATTTTGCTAGATAAAAAAATCCTAACTTATTAACTACGTATTATCTATAAAAATGCATTAAAAGAGTTTCTTAAATTTTAAAATTCATTTTAGTCTTGTAATAAATCATTTTCATAGCCACCACTAGGGTTGGAAATGAGTCGAGTCGAGTCGAACTCGCCTTAGCTCAGTTCGACTCGTTAAGAATTAGCCGAGTTCGAGTTCGAGTTCGAGTTCATCACGAACTTTTTTTTCAGCTCAAACTCGACTCGTTAAGAATTGACCGAGTTCGAGTTCGAGTTCGAGTTCATCACGAACTTTTTTTAGGTCAAACTCGACTTGTTAGAAGTTCACGAATATCTCAGTTCAACTCGTTAGGTTTATCTTGTTAGGTTCAACTCGCTTATTTCACAGACTTAAAAGTAATTTTTTAAAGTCTATTTTTTATATATATATTAGACATTTTAAATTAATATTTTTTAAATAAAAAATATAGAAATAAAATAAAAGTTATAAGATTGGAATTTATACGATGTTAATTTTATTTGTATAATTATTCGTAGAAATATTTTACTCACTTGAGAATATAAATTATCAATTAAAATCGTTAAATTAAAAGAAAATATGAGACTAAGATTTAGAACAAATCTTTAAACTTAGTCTTAAAGACAATATAATCTATCTCATATATAATGGAATTGACTCATGAACCTAACGAGTCGAACTATGTATAGTTCGAGTTCAGCTCATTTAGTTAACGAACTTAGTTTTTAGCTCATATTCAGCTCATTTGGTTCATGAACCTAGTTCAGCGATTTAATTTTCGAATCGAATTTCGAACTATTTTCGAGTTAGTTTGGTTCATTGTCAGCCCTAATAATCGATGTGAGATTTAGGACTTATTTGATTTCCTTTTCTAAAATTGTTTTTAGATTTTAAATATTTGTAAATAATAAAACTTGTTTGTCGGTCTAATTTTACCAAATTATTTTTGAAAACTGTTTTCTATTTAGGAGTTTTAAATAATAAAAAAATAAAATAAGTTTTGGAGGTTTTGATTTTTTATTTTTAATTCTTGAAAAAAAAACAAAGAAAAACAATTCACTTTACATTATTCACAAATTTGAAATATCGTATAACTTTAAAATAATTTTTAAAATTTGAGTTACGAAACTTGTTTTCTTTTATTTTTTTCCGTCATAAAATATTTTTTTAAAATGATTTACAAAATAATATTTAAAAACTAAAACTTCAAACTTATTCAAACAATCACTTAATCACACATACATGCCAACACAACCACGCCTTTTAACTTGATAATTTCATCCCGCTAAAAAATATAATAAAAACAAATATTATATATATTTTAAGTACATTAAAACAGATGTAAATAGTAGTATTAATGTTAAATTTATTCAAACATAGATAATAGGATCACAAGGGATAATGCAAGTACCAGAACCAACTCAAAGTTGGACAAATAAAGGATCCAACGAAACAAACAAACATAGATTACTTTATTATTATTAGAGAAACCCCTAAGATAGCAAAGCTGTGTTTCAATTCTAGTTATTAATCCACTCTATGACTAGGAACCCAATGTGGAAATTTAGGACTAAAATACTTTGCCGTAACATTATTATTATTAGAGAAACCCCTAAGATGGCAAAGCTGCGTTTCAATTCTAGTTATTCATCAACTCTATGAGCAGGGACCCAATGTGGACATTTAGGACTAAAATACTTTTCCGTAACTCTTGACTCCAAAAGCTCCACAACAGGTGCAGATTTCACACACCTAGGAGTTTTGTATTGATTTATTGAACCTCCCAAACTAATAGCATAATCCATAAGCTTATCAAATGTCCCCATCTCCACAATCTTAATCTCAAGTGGTCCAATTGATTTGTCTGAAACACGACCTTGTCGATAAACACTGTTAAGCGACTCTTCAATAGTTAAACAACAATCTTCATAAACACAATCTGAAATTGTTGTTGACCCTTTAAGATTTAATTCCCAATACAACACATAGTGTCCAGGAATTGTTCTTAAGTCTGCATAACTAGTGTACTCTGCTACATCTACATCATATGGTACTAAATGTGTGACAGCATTTTTAATTGCATTTTGTAGCTCAACTTCACCTGTTTTGTCTATATCTATGCTTAGAACAACGTTTTTTCTGCCGACAAAGCTGAATTGCGGTGCATTGTTCTTGAATCCAGTCACTTTCAATATATCTCCCACTTTGTACCTGTAAAGTCCTGTAAATTTCACACTCAATTTCATTAGTAAACCCATTTTTCAACTGTGTATTTTTTTAATAGTAAATAAATAACTCACCAGCATAAGTGGTAACAACAAGCTCATATTCTTGATCCAGCTTGACATCAACAAGATCCACCAACTCTTGCTTTTCTTTCTCATGTGGAGAATCGTTATTACTTCTATTAACCGTAAGAATTCGTAGTAGCACATGGTAGGGATAAGGGTATAAGACACATCACAAGGTTTACAAAGAGGATTAAGGTTAACACCGAAGAAACCTTCACTAGCAGCATACACAGTACAAACAAGTGGAAGACCATTACTATAATAATCCAAAGTAGGAATATATTGTGACATTGATCCTGTCACAATAGCATCAACATACTTGGTATTAGGCCACAACCTAGTTATAATACCTTGCCAACAACCTTTGCTACACTCAGATTCAACAAAATCAGCAAGATTTTTGTCAGGTTTGAGAATCTTCATCACAGCCTCTCTCACTGAACTGTCAGTGATAAGAGGATTAAGTGTTCCAGTTCTTATATCATGGCAAAGAAGTGACCAATTTTTCTCGAGGAACCCAATGGCCCGAATAAGACCCGAAGCGAAAACAGCACCGACACGAAAGACTTCCTTGTTTTGACAAAGACCACATAGAAGTTGTGAATACATACTTTGGTATGAGTTAAGACAAAAAATAGTTTCATTTGGACTTGTGAAATTTGTGTATGGATCGTAAGACTTGTTTATAAATTGAGAACTTTTGTAAATGCTTGTAAGAACGGGACTAGCCTTGATGCCTCCTGGTGTTTTAGTTTCACTTTTTATAAACATTAGGTACATTCCTTTGCCTTTTTCTAGGTCAGGAACAAATTGACTAATTATTGGCATCAATAGACTAGATAGAAAATATCTTTTTCCAGATTCTTCTTCAGTTGCTGGCATCAACTTTCTCTCACCACCAGATGTTCCTGAGCTGCAATACCAAAAATAACCAAAACAAGCCAATTAACATGTAGATAGCATACCAAACCATATAAATATAATCTTAAATTTCCAACTAAACCAAAACCAATTACCTCGTGAGAAAATGTGAAATGGGGTTTGAGGTGAGGATTGGAGAAGTATCACCATTGGCGATACGGTTAATATCATTTTTTATATCATCATAGGTTATGATAGGGACACGATTCTTAAAGGTTTCACTATCACTTTGGCCATTGAGACCTTGTCTTTGTAAGTACTCAACATTTGCATTGTGAGACAGAATTTCAGCTAACACTTTCTTTTGGATTTCATCTGCATTTGTAGTAGCATCTTCTATGAACTCAAGAACTTTTTTTATTTTTTGTGAGAGATCATCATATTCAAGAGAAGTTGACATGTTAATATAGATAAAATAACTCAAGAACTAAAGAGTTACAAGAGGATTGTGAAGTTTGAATGAATGAGAAGCGCTATATATAGAGAGAAGCAGACGTGTAAGAGTAGGAACCATTCATGAATCAGTAATTATTGTATCCACTTTAACATTTTTACTTTCAATTTTTAAAAAATATGATTTATTTTTAAATTAAAATAAGTATAAAAAGCAATCTAAACCTATTAAAAATTTTATAAAAAAAAAACAAATATTTATATAAAAAGTTTTTTTAAATAAACTTTGGAAATATATTTTAAAATATAAAAAATCTATTTTATAAGATTTTGTTTCTTAAAATGTAAATATGTTAATAAAAAACATTCTTAAAGTTTATAGTGTTTTTTTTTATAATAAAAAAAAATCCTATTTTTATTGACCAGGTGATATTTTTTTAAAACACTTGAAAAAATGGCGTTTTTTTAATGGCACTCTTCACTTTTGTACATAGGGATGGCAATGGGTCAGGTATCGGTAGGGTACTATAGTACCCGTCCCCATACCCGCAATTAAAAAAAATCCCCGTACCCAAGTCCATACCCGCTTGGGTATCAAAATTGGCACCCGTTCCCGTACCCTATGGGTATATAAGTGCCCGTACCCGTTACCCGCATTTCTAATAAAAATAAATATATCAAGTATAAAATATCATAATATTTTAAGTTTTTAAAAATATTAAAAAGTTTTAAAAAAAAATTATTATTGAATTATGAAATAAATGATCACGTATATTAAATATGTAGTAATTTTAAATTGATGTTTTTGTAAAATTTTATAAATATTTATTTTTATATAATAAGATAAATTAAAATATATAAATATATATTGTGCGGGTATGGGGCGGGTTGGGTACTAAGGTGCCCATCCCCGCACTCATCCCCACTTATTTAAGTGGGTAATTACCCGAGCTCGTACCCGTACCCATTTTTGCGGGTTTTTATCCTACTCGTTGTGGGTAATTTTTTGGGTACCCACTGGGGATGGGCCAAATTACCATTCTATTTGTACATAATAAATTAATTCCTATCTCACTCGTATTCACACTTTCAAAAAAACTAAAAATACATAAATTAACACTACTGCGGTAAAAAGAAAAAACTAGATTCTTCTTCATTTTTCCTTTGTCTTTCACTTTTTTTTTCACTTTTTTACTTTAAGTTTTTATAAAGTGAGGTGGCTTTTTATATTAAATCAGTTTTGTTAAACAATTTACAATGTTTCTTATAAAAAAGTATTCTAAAGATTTAAAATTTTTATTAAAACAATTATTTATTTTAAGATTTTTTTTAAATAAACTTTGAAAATATATTTAAAAGTATAAAAAATTTATTTTAAGAGATTTTTTTCCTTATATAAATTATATAAACATGGTAATAAAAAACATTATCAATATTTATAGTGTTTTTTTTATTTTAAAAAAACTCATTTTTATTGACCAAGTGATATTTTTTAAAAACATGAAAAAAGAGAGCGCTTTTTCAAAATAGATTTTTTCTACCTAATATATTTTTCTATGCCTCACTTGGATCCACATATTGAAAAAAACTAAGAACACGTGAAACAACACTATTGCGGCAAAAAAAGAAAACTAAACTCTTCTTCATTTTTCCTTTATCTATCACATATTTTTATTTTTTTACTTTCACATTTTTACTTTTAGATTTTATAAAATGAGGATGATTTTTATATTAAACTAATTTTGTTAAACAATTTACATTGTTTCGTATAAAAAAGCATTCTAAACATGTTAAATTTTTATTAAAAAAAATTATTTATTTTTAAAAATATTTAAATAAACTTTGAAAATAAATTTAGAAATATAAAAAAATTATTTTAAGAGATTTTTTTCCTTAAATAAATTATATAAACATGGTAAAAAATGTTGAGTTTGTAATTCCATGTGTCGAAGCAGTGTAGCTCGACAGAAAAAATGATTAGTCGAAATAGCCTAATGTGTGCGTCGAGTTGCTTAGATGTCGAAGTGTCGAAGCCGGTAGCTTGACACAGAATTTCGACTTAGACCAAAATTAGTAATTTTGGGGTTTTGTGTTTTTCGGCTTTCTCATCAATAAATAGAGAGAGTAACCCTTATTTTGTAATAACTTAAATTCACAGATTTTGCAGTTGCAAAGTGAATAAAAGAAGGTTTTCACAGTTTGTGGGCGGAGATTCCGCATGTGAAGATCATTCTCTTCTTCCTTTAATTTTGTCAAACTCTTTGTTTCTTTCTCATTTTCCTTTAACAGTTGTTGCGCATAATCTTTCTTGAGATCAAGATTGATTAGGAATTCTCAAAAAAATTTGGGAGAATTCCAATATCTGGTATCTAGAGCTCCGATTGTATCACCTATTCAGAAGGAGGTGAAGGAGGTAGTCTCTTCCACTGTCTTGATGCCTACCAAAACAAGGGGTGAAGCCTCCGAAAAAATTCATTTGAAAACAACTTCTTCATCTGTCTCATCAATTTCTGTAAATAAACTCAGGAAGATGATTCTACCAGTTGAAGAAGAAGAAGAGGAAGAGGAAAAGGAAGATGATCAACCTCTGGTCAAGAAGACCAAAGAGGTAAAGAAAGAGGCTCATGACTTGTTCTTAGGATCAATTCAAGAACTTAGGGGGAGCTTACAAACCTCACTTTTTGGACTATTAGACTCAGGGGAAGCATACAAACCTCAGACCCTGAAGTTAACTTTTTAATTAAATCAATAACCATTGTTCTTAAATACTTATGTTTGTTCATCATCAAAAAGGGGGAGATTGTTTGAACAAAATTGGTTTGTACCATATCTCTAAGGTTTTGATGATAACAAAGTATTTAAAGAACAATTGGGTATACTAATAAATGTTCAAGTCTGCAAGACCATAAACTTAAATATCTGATATAAACTTAGTACTTGTACTAAAAATGAACATTTCAAGAGAAGCTAAAAGATCGAGAACTTGAAGGATCATAACTTGAGAACCAGACTCTGAAGACTCGGACTCTAAAGGAGGTCAACTTCTGAAGACCAGTCTCTAAAGAAAGTCAACCTATGAAGACTCAGACTCTGAAGGACCATATCTTAAGATCTAGACTCTAAAGTCTCAGACTCTAGAGGAGGTCAACTTCCTCTGAAGTTCTCAGACTCTGAAGTCAGTCAACACAAGGATCAAGAAGACCTTAATAGGTCACTATTAAACTCTGATATCAATCAACTCATATATCACGAAGACTATGATAGATCACTATTAGACTCGGAAAGCAATTTGTCTTCTTCTGATCACATGCAAATCCAAACAAAAATTATACACACAATTGGGATGTAACGAATAATTCCTCTTAAAGTAAAGGCATTTCAAATATCTTTTCAATGACTTTAACCATATCAAGTAACATTCCAACGTCTATGATCAAGCTTCTCCAAGACTCACTTGTGCTAACTCTTTTCTTCAGCGACTATTTTCTGTTTCTCTATATAAGGAGCTGAAGACTTGAAGAAGAAAAACTAATCATTGACAATGAAAAGAGTTGTTACTTTGTCAAACAAAAAAAAACAAGTTTAACTTATAATTTCTCACCATTTGTATATCTTAGAAATTCATAAGTTTTAAGAGTCTTTTAAGTTGTATTTTGTTTACACCTTTGATTGTATATCAAGATGAACCTATGGGTTTCAATGAAATACATAAACAATTTGGTTGTTGCTGCCTTTATTTTTTTGCGTTGGGATTTCGGCGTTCAAGTCCAATTTAGCTTTCGAAAATTGCTTGGACGCATAGATATTTTGCTCGACTTCTTATAGAGTGATTCCTACATGAATCCACCTTAAGTTAGTTTATAGCTAAATTCATTACTTTAAGTTCAGTTTATTTTATCATTGTAAATGTTATATATAGTTTATCGAGTTGTTGGATTTCTTGTTTGTGTTGCAAATTCGACATTGTAATATCATTTTTAGCTCGACTTCTTATAAATTGATTCCTACATGAATCCGCCTTAAGTTAGCTTATAGCTAAATTCATTACTTTAGGTTCGGTTTATTTTACCGTTGTAAATGTTGTATATAGTTATTGAGTTATTAGATTTATTATTGTGTTGCATATTCGACTTTGTAATATCATTTTTGCACGGATTCTTATAGAGTGATTCCTACATGAATCCACATTAAGTTAGCATATAGCTAAATTCAGAACTTTAGATTTTGGTTTATTTTAGGTCCCTTAGCTTTCTCTTGTGTTTTTTGTAATGAGTTTCTTGTTGCTTACATTTGTTAAATGGGCTTGTATTTTAATCGCTTTATTACATCCTTATTCGACAAAGTGTACCCTCATTCCCGTTATGCATAATAATTTTACCGCTTTCCTTTATTTTGTTCTTATGCATTAGTTAATTGTTAACTCAAGATTAAAATCAATCATTTTCAAAACACAAAAAAAAAATAGCACAGATGCTCAAATGTTTACTCATATTCCGCAAAGACCCAATCTTCATAAAAGTGGACGGCAAAGGACCAAAAAATGAACATTTCTCTAGAAGCCTTGGGCAAACGAACGCTCGATGCACACCTTGACCTAGTCCGTGTAAAATTAACTTAACCAATCAAACTTGTTTTTCGCCCTTGCGAGACTTCATAAGCATTTTCACAAACGAGTATGCTTTATCCATGTCGCCGTAAAACAAATAAAGGCTTCCGCCTCCAAGAGCGAGCAACAACAAAAGGTTTAACCACTCCATGTGTCTAGAGGATCACTCCTTAAAAGCAACCAACAAATAGTTCTTTGCTAGTAAGAAATATGTAGCATTGAGTTCTCCATCGCACTTGAAATGTTATCAGGCACCACATTAATAAAAAGAGCATTCCCATTCATTGTAAACCACTGGGCCCACCCAACATGTTGGGCCCATTACCTAAGTCCATTACATTGTTAGTTTGTAATCATATAAATTACTTTGATACAAGATACTTTAAACCATAAGAGAAGGAAATGTCGCATCACCACCAAATTTTTTAAGGCATCATGTACATGAGATTTTTTTTTATGAATCTAATATTCTATTTATTCATAATCGATAGGGCTGGAAATGAGTCGAGTCGAACTCGCCTTAGCTCAGTTCGACTCGTTAAGACTTAGTCGAGTTCGAGTTCGAGTTCGAGTTCATCACGAACTTTTTTTCAGCTCAAACTTGACTCGTTAAGAATTGGCCGAGTTCGAGTTCGAGTTCATCACGAACTTTTTTAGGTCAAACTCGACTTGTTAGAAGTTCACGAATATCTCAGTTCAACTCGTTAGGTTTATCTTGTTAGGTTCAACTCGCTTATTTCACAGACTTAAAAGTAATTTTTTAAAGTCTATTTTTTATATATATATTAGACATTTTAAATTAATATTTTTTTAAATAAAAAATATAGAAATAAAATAAAAGTTATAAGATTGGAATTTATACGATGTTAATTTTATTTGTATAATTATTCGTAGAAATATTTTACTCACTTGAGAATATAAATTATCAATTAAAACCGTTAGATTAAAAGAAAATATGAGACTAAGATTTAGAACAAATCTTTAAACCTAGTCTTAAAGACAATATAATCTATCTCATATATAATCGAATTGACTCATGAACCTAACGAGTCGAACTATGTATAGTTCGAGTTCAGATCATTTAGTTAACGAACTTAGTTTTTAACTCATATTCAGCTCATTTGGTTCATGAACCTAGTTTAGCGATTTAATTTTCGAATCGAATTTCGAACTATTTTCGAGTTGGTTTGGTTCATTGCCAGCCCTAATAATCGATGTGAGATTTAGGACTTATTTGATTTCCTTTTCTAAAATTGTTTTTAGATTTTAAATATTTGTAAATAATAAAACTTGTTTGTCGGTCTAATTTTACCAAATTATTTTTGAAAATTGTTTACTATTTAGGAGTTTTAAATAATAAAAAAAATAAAATAAGTTTTGGAGGTTTTGATTTTTTATTTTTAATTCTTGAAAAAAAACAAAGAAAAACAATACACTTTTCATTATTCACAAATTTGAAATATCGTATAACTTTAAAATAATTTTTAAAATTTGAGTTACGAAACTTGTTTTCTTTTATTTTTTTCCGTCATAAAATATTTTTTTTTTAAATGATTTACAAAATAATATTTAAAAACTAAAACTTCAAACTTATTCAAACAATCACTTAATCACACATACATGCCAACACAACCACGCCTTTTAACTTGATAATTTCATCCCGCTATAAAAATATAATAAAAACAAATATTATATATATTTTAAGTACATTAAAACAGATGTAAATAGTAGTACTAATGTTAAATTTATTCAAACATAGATAATAGGATCACAAAGGATAATGCAAGTACCAGAACCAACTCAAAGTTGGACAAATAAAGGATCCGACGAAACAAACAAACATAGATTACTTTATTATTATTAGAGAAACCCCTACAATAGCAAAGCTGCGTTTCAATTCTAGTTATTAATCCACTCTATGACTAGGAACCCAATGTGGAAATTTAGGATTAAAATACTTTGCCGTAACATTATTATTATTGGAGAAACCCCTAAGATGGCAAAGCTGCGTTTCAATTCTAATTATTCATAAACTCTATGAGCAGGGACCCAATGTGGACATTTAGGACTAAAATACTTTGCTGTAACTCTTGACTCCAAAAGCTCCACAACAGGTGCAGATTTCACACACCTAGGAGTTTTGTATTGATTTATTGAACCTCCCAAACTAATAGCATAATCCATAAGCTTATCAAATGTCCCCATCTCCACAATCTTAATCTCAAGTGGTCCAATTGATTTGTCTGAAACACGACCTTGTCGATAAACACTGTTAAGCGACTCTTCAATAGTTAAACAACAATCTTCATAAACACAATCTGGAATTGTTGTTGACCCTTTAAGATTTAATTCCCAATACAACACATAGTGTCCAGGAATTGTTCTTAAGTCTGCATAACTAGTGTACTCTGCTACATCTACATCATATAGTATTAAATGTGTGACAGCATTTTTAATTGCATTTTGTAGCTCAACTTCACCTGTTTTGTCTATATCTATGCTTAGAACAACGTTTTTTCTGCCGACAAAGCTGAATTGCGGTGCATTGTTCTTGAATCCAGTCACTTTCAATATATCTCCCACTTTGTACCTGTAAAGTCCTGTAAATTTCACACTCAATTTCATTAGTAAACCCATTTTTCAACTGTGTATTTTTTTAATAGTAAATAAATAACTCACCAGCATAAGTGGTAACAACAAGCTCATATTCTTGATCCAGCTTGACATCAACAAGATCCACCAACTCTTGCTTTTCTTTCTCATGTGGAGAATCGTTATTACTTCTATTAACTGTTAAGAATTCGTAGTAGCACATGGTAGGGATAAGGGTATAAGACACATCACAAGGTTTACAAAGAGGATTAAGGTTAACACCGAAGAAACCTTCACTAGCAGCATACACAGTACAAACAAGTGGAAGACCATTACTATAATAATCCAAAGTAGGAATATATTGTGACATTGATCCTGTCACAATAGCATCAACATACTTGGTATTAGGCCACAACCTAGTTATAATACCTTGCCAACAACCTTTGCTACACTCAGATTCAACAAAATCAGCAAGATTTTTGTCAGGTTTGAGAATCTTCATCACAGCCTCTCTCACTGAACTGTCAGTGATAAGAGGATTAAGTGTTCCAGTTCTTATATCATGGCAAAGAAGTGACCAATTTTTCTCGAGGAACCCAATGGCCCGAATAAGACCTGAAGCGAAAACAGCACCGACACGAAAGACTTCCTTGTTTTGACAAAGACCACATAGAAGTTGTGAATACATACTTTGGTATGAGTTAAGACAAAAAATAGTTTCATTTGGACTTGTGAAATTTGTGTATGGATCGTAAGACTTGTTTATAAATTGAGAACTTTTGTAAATGCTTGTAAGAACGGGACTAGCCTTGATGCCTCCTGGTGTTTTAGTTTCACTTTTTATAAACATTAGGTACATTCCTTTGCCTTTTTCTAGGTCAGGAACAAATTGACTAATTATTGGCATCAATAGACTCGATAGAAAATATCTTTTTTCAGATTCTTCTTCAGTTGCTGGCATCAACTTTCTCTCACCACCAGATGTTCCTGAGCTGCAATACCAAAAATAACCAAAACAAGCCAATTAACATGTAGATAGCATACCAAACCATATAAATATAATCTTAAATTTCCAACTAAACCAAAACCAATTACCTCGTGAGAAAATGTGAAATGGGGTTTGAGGTGAGGATTGGAGAAGTATCACCATTGGCGATACGGTTAATATCATTTTTTATATCATCATAGGTTATGATAGGGACAAGATTCTTAAAGGTTTCACTATCACTTTGGCCATTGAGACCTTGTCTTTGTAAGTACTCAACATTTGCATTGTGAGACAGAATTTCAGCTAACACTTTCTTTTGGATTTCATCTGCATTTGTAGTAGCATCTTCTATGAACTCAAGAACTTTTTTTATTTTTTGTGAGAGATCATCATATTCAAGAGAAGTTGACATGTTAATATAGATAAAATAACTCAAGAACTAAAGAGTTACAAGAGGATTGTGAAGTTTGAATGAATGAGAAGCGCTATATATAGAGAGAAGCAGACGTGTAAGAGTAGGAACCATTCATGAATAAGTAATTATTGTATCCACTTTAACATTTTTACTTTCAATGTTTAAAAAATGTGATTTATTTTTAAATTAAAATAAGTATAAAAAGCAATCTAAACCTATTAAAAAATTTATAAAAAAAACAAATATTTATATAAAAAGTTTTTTTAAATAAACTTTGGAAATATATTTTAAAATATAAAAAATTTATTTTATGAGATTTTGTTTCTTAAAATGTAAATATGTTAATAAAAAACATTCTTAAAGTTTAGTGTTTTTTTTTATAATAAAAAAAAATCCTATTTTTATTGACCAGGTGATATTTTTTTAAAACACTTGAAAAAATGGCGTTTTTTTAATGGCACTCTTCACTTTTGTACATAGGGATGGCAATGGGTCAGGTATGGGTAGGGTACTATAGTACCCGTCCCCATACCCGCAATTGAAAAAAATCTTCGTACCCGAGCCCATACCCGCTTGGGTATCAAAATTGGCACTTGTTCCCGTACCCTATGGGTATATAAGTGCCCGTACCCGTTACCCGCATTTCTAATAAAAATAAATATATCAAGTATAAAATATCATAATATTTTAAGTTTTTAAAAATATTAAAAAGTTTTAAAAAAAAATTATTATTGAATTATGAAATAAATGATCACGTATATTAAATATGTAGTAATTTTAAATTGATGTTTTTGTAAAATTTTATAAATATTTATTTTTATATAATAATATAAATTAAAATATATAAATATATATTGTGCAGGTATGGGGCGGGTTGGGTACTAAGGTGCCCATCCCCGCTTATTTAAGTGGGTAATTACCCGAGCACGTACCCATACCCATTTTTGCGGGCTTTTATCCTACCCGTTGAGGCTAATTTTCTGAGTACCCACTGAGGATGGGCCAAATTGCCATCCCTATTTGTACATAATAAATTAATTCCTATCTCACTCGTATTCACACTTTCAAAAAAACTAAAAATACATAAATTAACACTACTGCGGTAAAAAGAAAAAACTAGATTCTTCTTCATTTTTCCTTTGTCTTTCACTTTTTTTTTTTTTTTCACATTTTTACTTTAAGTTTTTATAAAGTGAGGTGGATTTTTATATTAAATCAGTTTTGTTAAACAATTTACAATGTTTCTTATAAAAAAGTATTCTAAAGATTTAAAAATTTTATTAAAACAATTATTTATTTTAAGATTTTTTTTAAATAAACTTTGAAAATATATTTAGAAGTATAAAAAATTTATTTTAAGAGATTTTTTTCCTTAAATAAATTATATAAACATGGTAATAAAAAACATTATCAATATTTATAGTGTTTTTTTATTTAAAAAAAACTCATTTTTATTGACCAAGTGATATTTTTTAAAAACATGAAAAAAGAGAGCGCTTTTTCAAAATAGATTTTTTCTACCTAATATATTTTTCTCTGCCTCACTTGGATCCACATATTGAAAAAAACTAAGAACACGTGAAACAACACTATTGCGGCAAAAAAAGAAAACTAAACTCTTCTTCATTTTTCCTTTATCTATCACATATTTTTATTTTTTTACTTTTAGATTTTATAAAATGAGGATGATTTTTATATTAAACTAATTTTGTTAAACAATTTACATTGTTTCGTATAAAAAAGCATTCTAAACATGTTAAATTTTTATTTAAAAAAATTATTTATTTTTAAAAATATTTAAATAAACTTTGAAAATAAATTTAGAAATATAAAAAAATTATTTTAAGAGATTTTTTCCCTTAAATAAATTATATAAACATGGTAAAAAATGTTGAGTTTGTAATTCCTTGTGTCGAAGCAGTGTAGCTCGACAGAAAAATGATTAGTCGAAATAGCCTAATGTGTGCGTCGAGTTGCTTAGATGTCGAAGTGTCGAAGCCGGTAGCTTGACACAGAATTTCGACTTAGACCAAAATTAGTAATTTTGGGGTTTTGTGTTTTCCGGCTTTCTCATAAATAAATAGAGAGAGTAACCCTTATTTTGTAATAACTTAAATTCACAGATTTTGCAGTTGCAAAATGAATAAAAGAAGGTTTTCACAGTTTGTGGGCGGAGATTCCGCAGGTGAAAATCATTCTCTTCTTCCTTTAATTTTGTCAAACTCTTTGTTTCTTTCTCATTTTCCTTTAACAGTTGTTGCGCATAATCTTTCTTGAGATCAAGATTGATTAGGAATTCTCAAAAAATTTTGGGAGAATTCCAATATCTGGTATCTAAAGCTCTGATTGTATCACCTATTCAGAAGGAGGTGAAGGAGGTAGTCTCTTCCACTGTCTTGATGCCTACCAAAACAAGGAGTGAAGCCTCCGAAAAAATTCATTTGAAAACAACTTCTTCATCTGTCTCATCAATTTCTGTAAATAAACTCAGGAAGATGATTCTACTAGTTGAAGAAGAAGAAGAGGAAGAGGAAAAGGAAGATGATTAACCTCTGGTCAAGAAGACCAAAGAGGTAAAGAAAGAGGCTCATGACTTGTTCTTAGGATCTATTCAAGAACTTAGGGGGAGCTTACAAACCTCACTTTTTGGACTATTAGACTCAGGGGAAGCATACAAACCTCAGA
The DNA here is from genome assembly GCA_022829125.1 of Lathyrus tuberosus. Lineage (NCBI taxonomy): Eukaryota > Viridiplantae > Streptophyta > Magnoliopsida > Fabales > Fabaceae > Lathyrus > Lathyrus tuberosus. Next base: position 4,285,981 of record JALAZF010000430.1, on the reverse strand, counting down.
CCCTGAAGTTAACTTTTTAATTAAATTAACAACCATTGTTCTTAAATACTTGTGTTTGTTCATCATCAAAAAGGGGGAGATTGTTGGAACAAAATTGGTTTGTACCATATCTCTAAGGTTTTGATGATAACAAAGTATTTAAAGAACAATTGGGTATACTAATAAATGTTCAAGTCTGCAAGACCATAAACTTAAATATCTGATATAAACTTAGTACTTGTACTAAAAATGAACATTTCAAGAGAAGCTAAAAGATCGAGAACTTGAAGGATCATAATTTGAGAACCAGACTCTGAAGACTCTGACTCTAAAGGAGGTCAACTTCTGAAGACCAGTCTCTAAAGAAAGTCAACCTATGAAGACTCAGACTCTGAAGGACCATATCTTAAGATCTAGACTCTAAAGTCTCAGACTCTAGAGGAGGTCATCTTCCTCTGAACTTCTCAGACTCTGAAGTCAGTCAACACAAGGATCAACAAGACCTTAATAGGTCACTATTAGACTCTGATATCAATCAATTCATAGATCACGAAGACTATGATAGATCACTATTAGACTCGGAGAGCAATTTGTCTTCTTCTGATCACATGCAAATCCAAACAAAAGTTATACACACAATTGGGATGTAACGAATAATTCCTCTTAAAGTAAAGGGATTTCAAATATCTTTTCAATGACATTAACCATATCAAGTAACATTCCAACGTCTATGATCAAGCTTCTCCAAGACTCACTTGTGGTAACTCTTCTCTTCAGCGACTCTTTTCTGTTTCTCTATATAAGGAGTTGAAGACTTGAAGAAGCAAAACTAATCATTGACAATAAAAAGAGATGTTACTTTGTCAAACAAAAAAATACAAGTTTAACTTATAATTTCTCACCATTTGTATATCTTAGAAATTCATAAGCTTTAAGAGTCTTTTAAGTTGTATTTTGTTTACACCTCTGATTGTATATCAAGATGAACCTGTTGGTTTCAATGCAATACATAAACAATTTGGTTGTTGCTGCCTTTATTTTTTTTGCGTTGGGATTTCGGAGTTCAAGTCCAATTTAGCTTTCAAAAATTGCTTGGATGCATAGATATTTTGCTCGACTTCTTATAGAGTGATTCCTACATGAATCCACCTTAAGTTAGTTTATAGCTAAATTCATTACTTTAAGTTCGGTTTATTTTATCATTGTAAATGTTATATATAGTTTATCGAGTTGTTGGATTTCTTGTTTGTGTTGCAAATTCGACTTTGTAATATCATTTTTAGCTCGGCTTCTTATAAATTGATTCCTACATGAATGCACCTTAAGTTAGCTTATAGCTAAATTCATTACTTTAGGTTCGGTTTATTTTACCGTTGTAAATGTTGTATATAGTTATTGAGTTATTAGATTTATTATTGTGTTGCATATTCGACTTTGTAATATCATTTTTGCACGGATTCTTATAGAGTGATTCCTACATGAATCCACATTAAGTTAGCATATAGCTAAATTCAGAACTTTAGATTTTGGTTTATTTTAGGTCCCTTAGCTTTCTCTTGTGTTTTTTGTAATGAGTTTCTTGTTGCTTACATTTGTTTAATGGGCTTGTATTTTAATCGCTTTATTACATCCTTATTCGACAAAGTGTACCCCCATTCCCGTTATGCGTAATAATTTTACCGCTTTCCTTTATTTTGTTCTTATGCATTAGTTAATTGTTAACTCAAGATTAAAATCAATCATTTTCAAAAAACAAAAAAAAAATAGCACCTATGCTTAAATGTTTACTCATATTCCGCAAAGACCCAATCTTCATTAAAGTGGACGGCAAAGGACCAAAAAATGCACATTTCTCTAGAAGCCTTGGGTAAACGAACGCTCGATGCACACCTTGCTCCAACGATTACCTAGTCCATGTAAACTTAACTTAACCAATCAAACTTGTTTTTCGCCCTTGCGAGACTTCATAAGCATTTTCACAAACGAATATGCTTTATCCATGTCGCCGTAAAACAAATAAAGGCTTCCGCCTCCAAGAGCGAGCAACAACAAAAGGTTTAACCACTCCATGTGTCTAAAGGATCACTCCTTAAAAGCAACCAACAAATAATTCTTTGCTAGTAAGAAATATGTAGCCTTGAGTTCTCCATCGCACTTGAAATGTTATCAGGCACCACATTAATAAAAAGAGCATTCCCATTCATTGTAAACCATTGGGCCCACCCAACTTGTTGGGCCCATTACCTAAGTCCATTACATTGTTAGTTTGTAATCATATAAATTGCTTTGATACAAGATACTTTAAACCATAAGAGAAGGAAATGTCGCATCACCACCAAAAATTTTAAGGCATCATGTATATGAGATTTTTTTTATGAATCTAATATTCTATTTATTCATAATCGATAGGGCTGGAAATGAGTCGAGTCGAGTCGAACTCGCCTTAACCCAGTTCGACTCGTTAAGAATTAGCCGAGTTCGAGTTCGAGTTCGAGTTCGAGTTCATCACGAACTTTTTTTTCAGCTCAAACTCGACTCGTTAAGAATTGGCCGAGTTCAAGTTCGAGTTCGAGTTCATCACGAACTTTTTTTAGGTCAAACTCGACTTGTTAGAAGTTCACGAATATCTCAGTTCAACTCGTTAGGTTTATCTTGTTAGGTTCAACTCGCTTATTTCACAGACTTAAAAGTAATTTTTTTAAGTCTATTTTATATATATATATTAGACATTTTAAATTAATATTTTTTAAATAAAAAATATAGAAATAAAATAAAAGTTATAAGATTAGAATTTATACGATGTTAATTTTATTTGTATAATTATTCGTAGAAATATTTTACTCACTTGAGAATATAAATTATCAATTAAAACCGTTAGATTAAAAGAAAATATGAGACTAAGATTTAGAACAAATCTTTAAACCTAGTCTTAAAGACAATATAATCTATCTCATATATAATCGAATTGACTCATGAAACTAACGAGTCGAACTATGTATAGTTCGAGTTCAGATTATTTAGTTAACAAACTTAGTTTTTAGCTTATATTCAGCTCATTTGATTCATGAACCTAGTTCAACGATTTAATTTTTGAATCGAACTTCGAACTATTTTCGAGTTGGTTTAGTTCATTGTCAGCCCTAACCACCACCCTTCCTTAGGAATGTCAGTCCTACTGGTGGTGGTCCCTACGCTAAGAAAAGAAAAATAATCTTATATCACTTTCGTATCACTTGTAATGATTACGCTAGATTATTTAGACTGCACCGCATTTGAAAATAATTTATAATTTTAATTTTGTTAATCTTTTAGAATTAGTATTATAGATATATCTGTAACAAGTTTGAATATAAATTAAGATTTTGCCAACTTATATTTAAAAGAAGGGTTATTTATATGAAACATCCATGTCATATGAGCGTGTTTAGTTTTACTTCCCACCGTTGCTATAGGCAGGTTTAGGCAACGCTTTTTTTGAAAAAACCGTTGCCAAAAAACATGGAGGGGGGGAAAGCAAAATTTGCTAATATTACAGGGGTGAAATTCACTATTAACCCTTAAAAAAATATAAATTATAGAATTTAAAAGTAAACAATCTTATATTTGTATTAAAATTAATATTTAAATTTTTAACATTTTAACGATTTTTTTTAAAAGAATAACTTTGTTTTAAATTAATTAATATATAATTTAACATTTTTTTAAATAAAATATTTTGTTAAAGTTTGCTTTAAGAACATTTGTTAAGAAATTCATACTAAAGAATTTATTTAGAATAAAGTTAAACACAAGTTAATATAACATATATAATGTTTTTTTTATTTAATTACAGTTATAATTTTTTTTATCAATTTATAAATTTAAATTTGATTATTTTTCAATTCATAATTTTAATATTCTATTTTATCAATTTTAAAATTAAATCTTATTTTAAAATGGCGATGTGACACATAAATATAATATAAATGTCATATTATGTTATGTTAATAGTTATTATTTATATCATTTAATAAATAAATATTTGGATTATGATTTGTGATATGTTATAGTAGTTGGAATAAATTGAAGTCACATACTCTCATAACTTAAGAACATTCGTCGTTATTGTTTTGGGTAGATTAAACAATTAAAAAAAAAAACTCAATATAAATAAGACATACATTCAAGTTGGAGAAAAAAAGTATTTTTGTTTGAGAGTTCCGTAATGAAGTAAGGTATTGTTCCATCTCAATAATGGCGTCTATCCAACCGTCCACACGCATGTTTGCGCGTCTATCGATGGCAGTTCTAACCGATATTCTTATATTAGTGTTTACACATTCCATCACTCAGATTTCGCTGACTTGAGCGATGGAGTGTTAACCTTGTAAGTACACATTTTCTTTGACCACCAGCGACATTCATTGTTGTGTCGGAGACTCTCTAGAATAGCCTTCACTAGTCAACAACCTATTATTTGTTCCACACCGGAATAATGGTGTTATTTGTGGGTATCTCTTCTTGATTTCCTTTGTTGTGTTGTTGTAACTCTTTTTGTTAACCGATTAGGGCACAATTAACTATTTCAACCATCAACAATGGTAGCCTCCAAAGCAATTCAATCCAAGTTTCATCGCAACTCCGTCCCTACACCCGATGTTCGTTTATCCTTTTAAGTGTTTCATAATACTGCCATACATGTCCTTTCTATTACATCTAAAAAACAACCTTCCTTTAGAAGCATGTGTTCTGATCCTAGTAACTCCTCCAATAGCTGCACCTCAACCATCAGTGCAATTTTAAGAACTAAAAATGTCTCACAACCTCCTCTGATTCCAGATCATACTCGGAGTGCAAGGCACCAATAAACTTTCCACTAACATCTTTAATATGGTCACGCCTCATCTAGAGGTGATGTGTTAGTTATTTCAGAACCACTCTGGAGGATTATTCCATCCATATTGTGTCATGCTCAAAGAAAGAATCAAAGTCACCAGAGCACCACTGTCACTGCTGCTACGACCATGATTGCCCTCCTCATAACTCAAAGGGCGATGACGGTGATTGTATATATCCCAAGAAAAGCCTTTTCGAAAGGCCTCCTTCACGCCACTCTCAACTATAAAATCGACCACTCATTGCTTCTACCAATGGAGGATTAACTCGCACAAAGGCACCATTCAAAAGAAGTGTGAAGATACGCATCATTGAAAATTAGGCGATAAACAAAAAAAGGGAGACCTTAGCAGATGAGAGACACATCCCATGGTTTGAAGACAGCGGGAAGGGATGTGGCTTTCCCAATGAGATCTTTCTATTGGTAATTACGACCACAATAGTCAATTTTTTGGTGTCAAGGATTCTAATTGATGGGAAAAGCTCATGTGACATTATGCACGCCAATTTTTTTAGAAGTTAGGCTTAAAAAAGGAGAAATTGCCGCCTTACACTGACATTGACTTGCATGCCTTCAGTGATTCGGTAACCCATCATTAGGGAATTATAGAGCTTATGGTTACTTTCAAGGAAGGAAGAAACGCCATAATGGTGTACTTACAATTTCTAGTGGTTTTCTGTAAAAGTGCCTACAACTACATCTTGGGAATATATTTCTCCACAACCTTTGATATTGTTACTTCTACTGGCCACCTTAAGATGAAATAATATAATATTCGCGATGAACCAGTAACTATATGTATCGACCTAATGAGATCGTGTCAAATACATAAAGCTTTTCAATAGAACCCAGACGCTTGATCGACATAATAAGATAGGAAATGGGATAACTCTTCCAAACAACACCCTCTAGACATCAACATCGAGGATTTTGACACGTGCATGGTGGAGGCCATGTCGAGAAATGAGAAAGATCCAGAGGGCCCTCTCTCTAATGAAGCTTGAATGAAGATTTCAAGGCTAGTCGTCGATGGTGATTTCATAGCCATCCAACTTGACGAGAATCTAAATAGAACAATGAAAATTGAAGTCATCCTTCCTAGTTCTGCGGAGGAGAAAACCATCAAATGTCTTAAGGCCAACATTAGCCTGGTCACCATTTCTCTTGACGAGATACCCAACATCGACTCTAGCATTATCTGCCATCAAATGAACATTGATCCTTATATTCGACATGTTGCTCAGAGAAGACGACGTCAATTACCAGAGAAAGTCAAAGCCACCAGAAACACTGTTGAATGGCTTCTTTAAAGAAGATTCATTTTAAAGTTTAAATATATTAAATAGATGTCTAATGTGGTTCTAGTGAAGAAGGTGTCTAGAAAGTGGCAAATGTATATCGACTACACAAATCTCAATAAGGCATGTCCTAAAGATTGATACCAATTGGACAACATTGACAAACCGGTAGACAACTCTAAAAGATACAAGTTGGTGTCTTTCATGGATGCATACTCCAAATATAATAAAATTCCCATACATGGGAAAGACATTGACAATACCACCTTTATGTCGTAGTATGCCAATAACAAGTACAATGTGAGACCCTTTGGATTGAAAAATGCATGTGAAATGTACCAAAGAATGATGAACAAGATCTTCAAAAATAAAATTGGTGAGAAGTTGGAAGTATATATGGATGAAATGATTGTAAAATCTAGTTAGGAGTGGCTCTAGCAAGGCCACCTCACTAGTGTATTCAACCGTTTTGGCAATACAACATGAGTCTTAACCTAGAGAAGTGCACTTTTGATGTTAAAGTCGATAATTTCTTGGGATTTTGTTTGACTGAGAGAGGCATTGATCTAACCCCTATAAATGTGACATGATCATCAACATGCATTTCCATTCTACAAACTTCTGAGGATAGAAGTAGAGTTTTACTGGACCCCAAAATGTGATGAAGCTTTCATACAACTCTCTCTCTCTCTCTCTCTCTCTCTCTCTCTCTCTCTCTCTCTCTCTCCCTCTCTCTCTCTCTCTCTATCTCTCTCCATCTCTCTCTCTAAGCCCTCAGTATTTTCAAGACTCATGGCCATAAAAACCTTTTTCCTTTATCTTGTCGTCTCGTCTGAAGCACTGAACACAATTCTCGTTAAAGAGGTGGGCACTAATCAAAACCCGGTGTACTTCATCTCCAAGACCATATCCGGTCCCGAGACACGCTACCATAAAATTGGGAAAACCATATTGGCCTTGGTGGTAACATCACAAAATTTGTGTTGCTATTTTTTGGCACACTCGATAGTGGTCAAAATGGATTAGTCGTTGAAGTAGCTCCTCTACTGGCCAAACTTGGCATGGTAGATAACTAAGTGGTCGATTGGTATCTCATAGTTAGACATCTCTTTTGAGACCATTAAGGCCCTTAAGGCTCAATTCTTTGTAGATTTAATGTTTGAGATGGCACCAACAACATGAGAGTTATACACAAAGTGGATCATTTTCACACAAATGGATCATTGAACAACAAGGGAAACAAAGCTAGGATTATTCTCAAGAGTGATAAAAGGCTCATAATGGAAGTATCCTTGAGTATAAAATTTCACACAACCAATAATCAAGTTGAATAAGAATATTTCATCACTGGCATCATCCTTGTGGTGGAAATTGGAGTAGAACAGGTAAAGTTACCCAAAAACTCATAACTTATGGTTTCCCAAGTCAAGAGGTGAAACACAAACCAAATAATCACTTTGCATAAGTGTTTAACTTTGGCGTGTTAAATTGTTCATGTGCCGATGAAAACATAACACTAGGTATCCTATCCAAGATGACAAATATAATAGTGGAAAGTGTCAACCATTATTTCATACAAGAGACACTTTACAAACCCAACCTCCTCATATCAGACATTGTGGCCTTCATAACAACATGTAAAACGAAGTCGTCATTGATTGCGTTAATCATGGCATACATTGAAAATGAAGCTCTACCAATAAATCCCATCAAAGCCATTTTAGTGAAAAGGAAAGTATACTCATACTCAATCATAGTGGGGAAGTTATACACAAGGGATCTTTTCACCCCTTACTAGGAGTGGTAAAAATATACCATCTCCAAAGTCCACGAGGGTATATCCGAACAAAATTTCGCAGATTCAAGCACCACTTCACATCAATAAAATGAAATTGGAGATTTTAAAAAACACGGAAGCAAAACACAAAAACGAGAGCTTGGAAGCATCTCAATGAATCAAGCCACAAGAAATTGATACATGAAATAACCATGAGATAAATCACTTCTAGTGCAAGTCATTTACATGACATTTAAATCTGTTTGTAAACGAAGCAATTTAAAAACACATTACTTGGATGTTCTTAACAATGCGTAATTAACTTCATGATGATTCCTTAATATTGATACACCACAGACCTTAGCTTATACATTAAATCACTATAAGCACGGTCTAACCTATATGGTATACAATTTATGCAATTTTGCAAACATGTAGTAGAAAATATGAAATGAATGAATGCTTGTAAAGTAAAAGGATAGGAAAAGAGAAAGATACACAAATATATATAATGCTTCAATATTCGTTCTCGCTTGCCTACATGCACTCTTCAGTTGATGATGTCATTGGAACATAATCACGATCTTCCAATATGATGATAAAATGATTACAAAGTTTTGATTACAAAGAACTGTCACGCAATAATTCCTTATGATGAAGCAGACACTAAAATGCTAACACAATACAAGATCCTTCAATATCCTGAGCCAATAACCTCTTTATGCACAATAACCTGCTCCAAGTATTCATGTGTGGAGATCCCCCTGATCCCACCAATTTCTTGTCTGAGCAATTGCTATTAATTAAGCGTATATTAGACAACTCCTAACTTTGTCTGCTAGCAATCTTTCTTCAACTACACCAAAGAAGGACAACTTCCAGCTCCGTCTTACGGACCGTTGATACTTGATTCTGCCAAAGTCTTCCTTGGAGTATAATGGAAACTCTCGTCTTTTTAGATAATCCCTCAAAACCAAATTGTACTCAAGAAACGATACTTGCATCTATTACAATAAAAAACCATCTGCACACAAAAACATAAGATGCCCTAATGTACCACTAGTCTCCCTTTCACTCAGTCTTTAGAAAAGGGTCCATAAACAAGGAAAGAGAATGGGATGAAAATGATGAACAATGCAAGATAATCTCAACAACAAATGACATTACGGGTGATTAGTCAAGTAATTCAGTTTTGATGAATGATGAACACACACACACACAAGGTTCAAACAAGTTTATAGATAAGCAGGTCTTGGTTCTTGATGGTTATCAAGATCTTGATCAAATCCTCAACAAGATTTATCAACTCGTTGTCAAATTCACACAAAAATGACAACCCAATTGCACAAATCAAGATGCAACAAAAACAAATAAAGAATTGACATGGGTTCAATATCAAAGATTGGTATTTTTGGAGAAGATAGAATAATGGTGTAAAGATGAGCACACTATGAAGAGAGGACGAAAATCAATATTTTTGTCTCTATGAATCATCATAGATTTCCCACACTTCTTTTTAATCAAAAGAAACAATCATTTAAATAAGTGATGGAAAATTGAGTTTTTTATAGTTTGATTCGAATACAACTAGATAGAATAAAAAAGGAGCACTTTTTAAAGTAAATGATTTGAATCATTATTTACACTTGGTTCAAATCAAATGGGGTTATGATTCGAATCATGTTCAATTTTTTATCTAAATCAAATGATCCAGAATGCAATTCCAATTTTTAATAGGTGAATGATCCAAATCAGATATTACACATGATCTGAATCAAATACAAAAAAAACATCAAAATTTAAATGTTTTAACTTGTGATTTAATCTAATTATGTGGAAATGACAAATTAATAACTTTCAAAGGCTCAAAAAGAAAATAGCTAACAAGGATCAAATGAATAAAATATGAAATGCAAAGGGTTCTTAGTGGTACAATTACAGAGCCAAAATGATTGCAATCAAATGGAAAGAAAGTTTACAATCATATAGATGAATTGAAAAGACATACAAATTACAAATACGCAATGAAACAATAATCGAATTGTAAAACATCAAAACACAATATATAAATAAAGCACGTAAATGACACTAAAAGATACTACGTGCCTTCAATGTTTGCTAACGATCTTCTCTTGTTTAGAAGAGTCAAAGAAAACCAAATGACTTGCATAATGGATATTCTAAATAAGTTATGTGATGGCTCAAGGTAGAGAATTAATTATGATGAATCAAGCATATTGTTCTCCAAAAACACTGGTTCTTAGACTAAGCAAAAGATTCTTCAAGTGTCAGGAGTAAAAGAAGCAAAGGAATTAGGGACATACCTAGAAGTTCCTCTCACAGGAAAGTATCCTAAGGTTAAGAACTATCCGTTTCTTATTAACGAGGTCAAAGCAAAATTGACAAATTGGAGGAGAAGACAATTGTCTTTTACAAGAAGGATAATGTTGGTTAAATCAGTTTAGGAGGCAGTTCCCACTTTTAGTATGATGAGCAACATGTGTGACACCCAAATCTATACCCCGAGCAATTAAAGCGATAACAAATAATCAGAGTATAATTAAAACATTCATGGCATAGACGGGAGCGTCACATCAAAGTAATGAAATATAACAACCTGCTAATATAGATATGCAACAATCAGGTAGCAACATAAACAGAGGAACTCAGTTCCTAACACCCACAATTCAGATACAGAATAAAAGCGAAAAATCTGCAACTGAAATCTCATATATAATCATAAAATTTTGTCTGTCATATACAGAGTTATACATGTACAATCCAAAAAGATATATATACACATAATCACATAACGATCTCCCCGACTACCCGGTGCCACATATCAGAGCCGACCGACAAAAGAATGAAGACATAATCTTCACAAAAGACCTCCAGCATCTAATCTGCAATGCCTCATAGAGCATTCCAAAATAGCAGAAGGGTGAGAAACATAATTATAATATGGTTGCATACAATTATGTAATAACATGAAATACGCACGCAAAACATTCTCACCATAACGTACACCATAGTTCGAATACCAAACAAAACAATTCATAATTAATGCATCCATAACCAAGGCATATCAATCATGCTAAACACATTTATCACCAATGTATATATCAACTCATCAATCTCATTCACAATTCCCACACATAATCAATCCATTCATAACTTATGCAAATGCACAGAGACGACACAATGACTTTATGCATGCGGTACCATTCCATCCATCATTCTCATAATTAATTCACTCAGGAATTATTGGAATCATCACTTGTTACTTAGTGTAACTCCCCGTCGGGCAAACGATGTTCCCCGTCGCTTTACATCCTCTTGGTATAAGGCTCACGACGTTTATGGATCGCTTTAGGTCCTCTTTGTATAAGGCTCACGATCCGATCGCTTTAGGTCCTCTTTGTATAAGGCTCACGATTGTCTATAACGTCGCTTTAGGTCCTCTTTGTATAAGGCTCACGACCATTACAGCAGATTCCCTCTGGAATCGTTTCGTCGCTCACTCCCCACAAGGGCACACGACATCACGAGATGCATATCATGATGCTTGGCATACAATGACTCATGACAATCAAATGCATATACATATATAACCATGTGAACCATCTCAACATCAATAATCATGCATTGAAATCAAACCCGAAACAATGCATTTATTTTCCATAAGGCCACAAACCATCATCACAACATTTCATCACATGCATTCACATCATATAACCGCACACAAGCTATATGTTATATATCAAAAGCATATCACATGATAACACATCAATTGCACACAATTACGATGGTAAAAGTCGACAAAATGACACGTTTCCAAATTCCCGACACAATTAAATCGGCCACTAATCCCAAAACCCATTTTTATAAGAAGGAACATCTCCTTAGCTTTCCAACGGTACTAAGAACGTCTCGATCCGAGTTACGGATCAAAAGTTATGGATTTTAGAAAAAGTAGTTTTATTTTTGCTCCAGCTCGCGCTAAGCGGGCTCCACCCCGCGCTAAGCGCGCTCCTCACTGCCTGGAGAGGTTGCAAATTCTCCAGACCGCGCTAAGCAGGTGGCTGCGCGCTAAGCGCGCACTACGATTTTCAGAAAAATAAACCCTTCGATAGTCATTCCAAAAACTCACCATTTTCATCTCAAATCAGTCCATAACAGCATAACAAGTATCAACAAATGTTCATATGCATAGTGTGATCATTCAACACAGTTTATATCGATTTTCGACCGTGAAAGCATCGATTTCTATTCATTTTTCTCATTTCAACCTAGAATGGAAAAAAACTAGGAAAAGCAAGAGAACATTCAAACACACACATACATATTCATACACAAGCATATAGTAATCGAGTTTCGTACCCTTACCCGATTAATCGTGTTTTGAAGTGTCGGTTGAATCGGTTTCTTACACTCCAAGTTTTCCTCTTTTTCTTCTTCTCACTCTCCTTTTCTCTTCTCTTTCTTTTTCTATCTTTTTAATCTCTATGTTTCTATTTAATGAAAAACAATAATATCTAACCAAGCAAAATGACCAAAATACTCCTACACTCAAATCCTCGCAAACGTTCCCAAAACGCGATAAAACATAATAATGATAAACATAACATATTTACCAAATAAAAACCAAGAATAAAATAATATATAAACAAAAATAATTAAATCGACTCGATTAACTAAATCTAACAAAAACCGGGCGTTACAACTCTCCCCCACTTAGAAATTTTCGTCCTCGGAAATATTACCTGAGACGAACAACTCCGGATACGATTCCCGCATCCGACTCTCCAACTCCCAAGTCAAATTGCCCTCAGCAATGCCTCCCCACACTACTTTCACAAGCGCAATATCTTTGCCTCTTAACCGCTTCAACTCGCGATCCAAAACCCTCATCGGTAATGCCTCAACCGTAAGGTTCTCCCTTACCTCAACCTCATCCATCGGAATCACATGCGACGGATCCGGAACATACTTCCGAAGCTGTGAAACATGGAACACATCGTGTAAATTCGAAAGATTCGGTGGCAACGCCACCCGATAAGCCACAGCACCCACTATCGCGGATATCTGATAAGGACCAATAAACCGAGAAGTAAGCTTCTTCGACTTCAATGCACATCCAACACCCGTCACCGGTGTAACTCTCAAAAATACATGATCGCCTTCTCGAAACTCAAGATCTTTCCTCCTTCGATCATGATAACTCTTCTGCCTACTCTGAGAAGCCTTCATCTTCTCACAAATAAGTTTCACCTTTTCCGTAGTTTGTTGAACTAACTCCGGTCCAACCACCAAACTCTCACCAGATTCATGCCAACACAAAGGTGTTCGACATCTTCTTCCATACAACGCTTTAAAAGGTGCCATTCCAATACTCGAATGGAAATTGTTGTTATACGTGAACTCCACCAACGAAAGATAATTATCCCAAGCACCACCTTGATCAAGAACACAAGCTCTCAACAAATCTTCCAATGACTGAATAGTTCTCTCGGTTTAACCATCCGTCTGAGGATGATAAGCAGAACTCAATCTCAACTTGGAACCTAACGCCTTTTGCAAACTTTCCCAAAATCTGGAAGTAAACCTCGGATCTCGATCTGAAACAATACACAACGGAACACCATGTAATCTCACAATCACACGGATATAAATCTCAGCCAACCTTTCCAAAGAAAAACAGATGTCAATCAGAATGAAATGCGCCGATTTAGTAAGCCTATCCACAATCACCCAAATGGCATTATGTCCCCTCTGAGTATTCGGCAACGCTGTCACAAAATCCATAGAAATGTTGTCCTATTTCCACTCGGGAATATCCAACGATTGCAATAATCCACTAGGCTTCTGATGTTCTACCTTTGACTTCTGACACGTCAAACACGCATAAACAAACTGAGCCACATCCCTCTTCAATCCGGACCACCAAAAGATCTTCTTCAAGTCTTGATACATTTTATTAGCTCTTGGATGTATACTCAAACTACTCCGGTGTCCTTCCTCTAAAATCATCTTTTTCAATTTCGAATCATCAGGAATATAAATCCTACCACAGAATCTCAAAACACCCTGATCATCCACTTTAAAGTCACCATTCACACCTTTTCCTCCAACCGTCATCAAATAAACAAATTTCACATCTAACCTCTGTTTCTCGCTAACGGTCAACAGAAAATCATTAGTGACCTTTAACATACCAAGCCTCACGCTGTCAGATGTCAATTCACACACCAAACTCAAATCTCTAAATTCTTCCAAAAGTTCCCACTCTTTAACCATCAAAGCAGACATATGCAAAGATTTCCGGCTTAACGCATCGGCTACCACATTAGCTTTACCAGGATGGTAATTCAAGCTAAAATCGTAGTCCTTCAAAAATTCCAACCATCTCCGTTGCCTCATATTCAACTCTTTCTGATCAAACAAGTATTTTAAACTCTTATGATCACTAAAGACTTCGAATCTTGCACCGTAGAGATAATGTCTCCAAATTTTCAATACAAAAACCACCGCAACTAATTCCAAATCATGAGTAGGATCATTCTTCTCATGATCCCTCAATTGTCTCGAAGCATAAGCCACCACCTTACCTTCTTGCATCAACACTCCACCTAAACCACTCAAAGACGCATCACAATACACCACAAACGGTTCACTAGGATTCGATAAGATCAAAATCGGAGTTGTAGTCAATCTTCTCTTGAGCTCACTAAAACTTTCTTCACACTGAATATCCCAAATAAACGCCTTACCTTTACAAGTCAACTGGGGAAATGGAAGTGCTAACTTGGAAAAGCCTTCAATGAATCTTCGATAATATCCAGCTAAACCCAAAAAGCTTCTAATTTTAGTAACAGATCTAGGAGCCTCCCATTGTAGAACTGCATCTACTTTGGATGGATCCATAGCAATACCATTACCTGAAATCACATGCCCAAGAAAACTCACTTCTGACAACCAGAACTCACACTTGGACAACTTGGCATAAAGTTTCTTCTCCTTCAAAATTTGCAACACAATACGCAAATGCTCCACATGTTCCTCCCGAGACTTGGAATAAATCAAGATCTCATCAATAAACACAACAACAAATTGATCCAAATGCTTATGGAAAATGCGATTCATATACTCCATAAACACTCCCGGCGCATTAGAAACCCCGAACGGCATCACGGAATATTCGTAATGTCTGTATCGTGTCCTAAAAGCCGTCTTCTGAATATCTTCCTCCTTCACTCTAATCTGATGATAGCCTGGCCTCAAATCAATTTTACTAAACACGCACGCACCTACCAACTGGTCCATCAAATCATCAATTCTCTGAAGAGGATACTTATTCTTAATCGTCACCTTATTCAGCTGGCGACAATCAATACACAATCGCATACTTCCATCTTTCTTCTTCACCAATAAAATTGGAGCACCCCAAGGCGATGCACTCACGATATGGTGCCATAGATACAGGTCTAGTACCAGGAACTAGATCTATAGAAAACTCCACCTCTCTTTCTGGCGGCACATCAGAAATATCCTCCGGAAACACCTCCGGAAAATCACACACGACTGGAAACACATTAATTGCAACTTGACTATCCACAGTCAACGATGCAAACAACCTGAACAACTGAGCTTCATCCACCAAAAGTTTCTTCAACTCTTTGGTAGATAAGAAACTCGATTCCTCGTCTTCTTCAAGAGAAGAAAATCTTAATAACTTATGATAACAATTGATATGACCTCGATTGAACTGCAACCAATTCATTCCCAGAACTACGTCTAAACCCTCCAACGGCAGACACACCAAATCCATAGCAAAATCCTTACCATAAATGGTCAAAGGACAACTTAAACAAACCAGAGAAGTAGTTACCGACCCCAATGCTGGAGTATCGATAACCATCTCTCCACCCATCGATGACAACAAAATATTCAAACGCCACACACACTCAGACGAAATAAACGAATGAGTCGCTCCGGTATCAATAATAGCAACTAAAGGCGTACTATTAATAAAACAAGTACCTCTGATCAGACGATCTGCACTAGTAGGCTGAGCTTCTGCCAATGCAAATACTTTTCCTCCAGCTTGAGCTTGCTTTGGTTTCGGACACCTCGTACTAATATGACCAGATTCACCACAGTTGAAACACTTCACCCCAATCCTCTTGCAATCAGCTGTTACATGTCCTATACCTTCGCAATTGGAACACTTCCTCATATCCTTTCTACATTCAAACTGACGATGTCCTAAGTCACCACACCTAAAACATCTTAGAGGATTATACATACCTCCCCCACTTGGCCTTTTATCAAAATTAGCCATTTGCTTTCCCTTGTCAGCTGGTGACACATAAGGACCACCACGAAACGGTTATTTTCCTTTCCTTTCGTTCACACCCTTATAATGAGTAGAACGAGCTTTGATATCCTCCTCATAAATTCTACAACAATCCACCAAATCTGAAAACCTCTTAATCCTTTGATAACCAATTGCCTGTTTGATCTCAAAACGCAACCCGTTCTCAAACTTCACACATTTGGAAAACTCCGCAGTTGCTTCAGCATAATGTGGATAAAATTGAACAAGTTCCACAAACTTAGCAGTGTAATCAGTAACAGACATGTTACCCTGTTTCAACTCCAAGAACTCTAATTCTTTCTTTCCTCTAACATCTTCAGGAAAATACTTCCTAAAAAACTCACTGCTAAACAAAGCCCAAGTGACAACTTCACCTGTAGCTTCCCACACATGACGCGTACTAACCCTCCAATCATCAACCTCCTCCTTTAACATGTGAGTACCTAGTCTCACCTTCTGTTCCTCAGCACAGTCCATCACTTAAAATATTCTTTCAATCTCCTTAAACCAAATCTGAGCACCATCAGGATCATGTCTCCCTTTGAAGACAGGCGGTTTGTTCTTCCTGAACTCATCATTCCCACCAGAATTAGGTGCATTCCACACAGCCTGAGCCATAACTTGCATAGCAGCAGCAAGAGCAGCATCATTCCTACCAGCCATATTCTGTTCATATCCAATAACAGTAACTATGGTTAAACAATCAACTCGCCAGAACACAACTGCCACACAACAAACAACTTGGTCAAAATGACCGACACGGACTGGCTCTGATACCACTTAATGTGACACCCCAATTTATACCCCGAGCAATTAAAGCGATAACAAATAATCAGAGTATAATTAAAATATTCATGGCATAAACGGGAGCGTCACATCAAAGTAATGAAATATAACAACCTGCTCATATAGATATGCAACAATCAGGTAGCAACATAAACAGAGGAACTCAGTTCCTAACACCCACAATTCAGATACAGAATAAAAATGGAAAATATGCAACTGAAATCTCATATATAATCATAAAAGTTTGTCTGTCATATACAGAGTCATACATGTACAATCCAAAAAGATATATATACACATAATCACATAACGATCTCCCCGACTACCCGGTGCCACATATCAGAGCCGACCGACAAAAGAGTGAAGACATAATCTTCACAAAAAGACCTCTAGCATCTAATCTGCAATGCCTCGTAGAGCATTCCAAAACAGCAGAAGGGTGAGAAACATAATTATAATATGGTTGCATATAATTATGTAATAACATGAAATACGCACGCAAAACATTCTCACCATAACGTACACCATGGTTCAAATACCAAACAAAATAATTCATAATTAATGCATCTATCACCAAGGCATATCAATCATGCTCAACACATTTATCACCAATGTATATATCAACTCATCAATCCCATTCACAATTCCCACACATAATCAATCTATTCATGACTTATGCAAATGCACAGAGATCGACACAACGACTCTATGTATGCGGTGCCATTACATCCATCATTCTCATCATTAATTCACTCAGGAATTATTAGAATCATCGCTTGTTACTTAGTGTAACTCCCCGTCGGGCAAACGATGTTCCCGGTCGCTTTAGGTCCTCTTGGTATAAGGCTCACGACGTTTATGGATCGCTTTAGGTCCTCTTTGTATAAGGCTCACGATCCGATCGCTTTAGGTCCTCTTTGTATAAGGCTCACAATCGTCTATAACGTCGCTTTAGGTCCTCTTTGTATAAGGCTCACGACCGTTACAGCAGATTCCCTCTGGAATCATTTCGTCGCTCACACCCCACAAGGGCACAAGACATCACAAGATGCATATCATGATGCTTGGCATACAATGACTCATGACAATCAAATGCATATACATATATAACCATGTGAACCATCTCAACATCAATAATCATGCATTGAAATCAAACCCGAAACAATGCATTTATTTGCCATAAGGCCACAAACCATCATCACAACATTTCATCACATGCATTCACATCATATAACTGCACACAAGTTATACGTTATATATCAAAAGCATATCACATGATAACACATCATTTGCACACAATTACGACGGTAAAAGTCGACAAAACGACACGTTTCCAAATTCCCGACACAATTAAATTGGCCACTAATCCCAAAACCCATTTTTATAAGAAAAACCATCTCCTTAGCTTTCCAACGGTACTAAGAACATCTCGAACAGAGTTACGGATCAAAAGTTATGGATTTTAGAAAAAAACAGTTTTATTTTTGCTCCAGGTCGTGCTAAGCGGGCTCCACCCCGCGCTAAGCGCGCTCCTCACTCCCTGGAGAGGTTGCAAATTCTCCAGACTGCGCTAAGCGGGCGGCTGCGCGCTAAGCGCGCACTGCGATTTTCAGAAAAATAAACCCTTCGACAGTCCTTCCAAAAACTCACCATTTTCATCTCAAATCAGTCCCAAACAGCATAACAAGTATCAACAAATGTTCATATGCATAGTGTGATCATTCAACACAGTTTATATCGATTTCCGACCGTGAAAACATCAATTTCTATTCATTTTTCTCATTTCAACCTAGAATGGAAAAAAACTAGGAAAAACAAGAGAACATTCAAACACACACATACATATTCATACACAAGCATATAGTAATCGAGTTTCGCACCCTTACCCGATTAATCGTGTTTTGAAATGTCGGTTGAATCGGTTTCTTACACTCCAAGTTTTCCTCTTTTTCTTCTTCTCACTCTCCTTTTCTATTCTCTTTATTTTTCTCTCTTTCTAATCTCCATGTTTCTATTTAATGAAAAACAATAATATCTAACCAAGCAAAAAGACCAAAATACCCCTACACTCAAATTCTCGCAAACATTCTCAAAACGCGGTAAAACATAATAACGATAAACATAACATATTTACCAAATAAAAACCAAGAATAAAATAATTTGAAAACAAAAATAATTAAATCGACTCGATTAAATAAATCTAACAAAAACCGGGCGTTACAACATGGTTCCACAAACCTGCTTGAAAGCTATTCAAAAGATCCAAGGTAATTTATTTGGGGTGAGGTTGCAAAGGAAAAATACTTACATACAATTAGGTAGGAAGAAGTGGAAAAATCTAAGAAGCATGGAGGTATAGGCCTGAGAAAACAGTTAGACATGAATAAAGCTTGCATTGCTAAACTTGGGAGGAAGATAAAAAGTGGAGATAAGGCTCTTTGGTGTAAAGTCATTAGGGGTAAATATGATAGAAGATATAGCCTGAATGATGGAGTTGAAATTCATGATTCTAGCTTATGGAATAACATAGTGAATGAGTAACCTCTTCTTGAAACGTGACTTTTTGGACAGTGGGAAATGATACTAAAAACAGAGCTTAGTATGATTGTTGGGTAGCTCCTCGAATTATCCTAAAGGATTTCATACATAATAATATAGTTGACCAGATTAATGTAATTGTTGTAGAGATTACAATAACTAACGGAGATTGAAATTTGAGCTTGCTAAGAAATCTATTTGATTAAGAGATTCTAGATAAATTTGTCTAAATTCAACCATAAAAGATTGAAGATGGAGATGATACTTGCAACTGGAGTGGTACGAGTAATGGAATCTTCACTATTTCAAATGCCTTCAATAACAGAAACACTCATAATGTTAGTATGAATATGGGGCATCAGAATAACATCTAGAAAATTAAAGCATCTGAAAGAATCTGGTCCTTCATCTGGCTAGTGCACCATAATGAGATAAAAACCAAACAGTTCCTTAATCAACACAAGATTGGTGAACCTTTATGCTCAAATTGTATAGGTACAAAGGAGTATACTCTTCATACTTTCAGAGATTGCACAATGGTGAAGCAGGTCTTGATGAAACTAGTAAAGAACACAATTGGGGTCTGAATTTGCAGGATTGGCTGAAAAACAACATGAAGCAAAACTTAAGCATCAGTGAGAAACATAATGATTGACAATCAATTTTGAGCAACAACCTGTCACACGATATGGTGTTGGCGAAATCAATGATACATGATACATGTTGCAGACTATGTAATGCCTTATAATCTTGTAAATGAGATTTTAATGCGGGTGCACCAGTATAGCATGAGCACTACTTTGCTATACAAAATTACTACCTAACCAAGAGTTATGAGACAGATTCAATGGGTTACTCTTGAAGACGTCTGGATTTCTCTTAATACGGATGACGTAGTTCATAACACATGGAGAACATGGTGTGGCGGAGTCTTAAGAAACAAACACGGTACTTCGTTGGGAGGATTCACGAAGGCCTTAGGGAGTTACTCAAACTATTGTAGCAGAATTGTTGGGTATATGGGAAGGCATTGTAGCATAATTGTTGGGTATATGGGAAGACATTAAGATGGTTTAGGAAAATGGCTATAGGAAAATGATGATTCAAATTGACTGTAAAGAAATACATCACACTCTCATCAAGGATAATAATACAACGAATGAAGATTTGAGCTTGTTGCGTAGTATAAAAAATGCATTGCGTCAAGACTTGGAAACTCGAGTGGTTTATGTTTATTGAAAAGCCAATAAGTATGCAGTTGGTATTGCAAGACCAGGGGTCAACATTATACATGGTATTATCTATTCTTATATATAAAGAGGATAGGTGTTTTTGGACTGACCTATTTCTTTTTCAAATTTACCTTTATAAAATTCACTTTATTCCAAATTTACCCATATGTAACTCAAAAAAAAAAAATGCAACTGCTGCATACAATAACTGCTATATGTACGCGTTTAAAGTGTCACTCAATGTTTCAAATTTTATTCTCCAGCCTTTTCAAAAAGAATAAACAATAAAAAAAAAAGTTGAGGAGCAGTTATATTTAGAGCAGTTACGTTGTTATTCATATTTAAGGATACGGTCTATCATTCACTCTATTTTACGATTGAATCCATTAAATCAAACGGTTTTAAAAAAGCACTAGGAACAAACAAACTATTTTTAAGTTATGCAGTTTCCACATCATTTATGCACCCTGTTACAGAGTTGCAAAAGAACACCACTTCTGCAATAATAAAAGGTAGTTGTTAATTGCTATATTCCGTATACATTTAACACTATAATTATAATCTATTATTTTTCTTCTATTTATGTTCTATGATTTTTGAGAATAAATGTTATTAACACTTTGTTCTGAATAAGGTGTCTTAAAATATAAAGATTTCTTTTACTTATTATCCAATGTAGTATTCGTTTTTTTTTTTTTTAAATATGTTACATGTGTTAATTCCTTTTTTGTAAGAAGAAGAATGTTGCAGTAGGAAAAATAGAGTTTGGATTGTTCTTGGTGAGTGGACTGGAGTGTAAGACAAATAAGGTAAAGAAAAAAAATTTTCACAATCTAAAGTTGAACATTTTTTCCACTTATTATTGAAGACACCAAAATAAAATTATAACATTGATATCTATAACTTTTATAACGGTAGATAATTGGACATCAAATTTTGGGTCGGTCCTTTTTTTCATTCTCATTTTACTCTTTACAAGTAAAGTTTTTTTTCTTCTGAGAGTTGCAGTTTTTATGAGGCAATAGTTAATTCTAATTTTTTTAATCCAACAAGTATCATAAGTACTGTTCTGGACTGGACCAATGGCTAGAATTGGCTCAATCCGCTTCTACTCCAGAGCGGTCCAAATTGCCTAAGCCCAATCCACAGAGGGGCAAAAGTGACATTTCTGCCCCTCAAACCGGGCAAGGAACGCAACGTCCCTCCCCGGCTCTGATGCCCGTTACGCACGGCTTCCTCGCTGCCCGAACAGCGATGGGCAGGTGCCCGCAACTGCGTCCATGCCCGACATAACGGCTAGTTCATGGCACCCTGCCCGACATAACGGCTAGTTTGGGCAGTTGCCTATTCTTTGGGAAAAACGGTTAGTTCGCCCCGAAAATAGGACCGTTGGCCACGCGCTGGGGGTCTATATAAACCCTCTCACTTGAGAGGGTCAGGGATCACATTTTCTACCCTAAGAATACACTTTGTACTTGCCCCTTTTCTCTGACCCCTTTCTTACTTGAGCGTCGGAGTGCCTTGCAGGTACACCCCCTCCTCTCCTCATTCTCAAGCCGAGCACGTTGCACGCCTGACGACCAGCAATAATCCGAGCACCTCACCTTCTGACGACCAGCTTACGTGGACCAGTTCGAATACTTCGGATCAGTGGCGCCGTCTGTGGGAACTCCTTGTTCTCCCCTTCTTTCTTTCCTCCTCGGAAACTAAAAGATCAAAACATACTTTCTTTGATCCGCCCACACATGGCCGCTCAGAATTCCGCGAAAGGTGCTGACACTATGGTTCTCACCCCCGTCAACAAGATGGACGCCGACGGCAGTTCGTTGCTACTTTCTGATCCCCGCTTCCTTCGGGACAGGGCCACTGCGTCTCCAACTCCTCCTCCCACCAAGCAAGGAGGAAAACAGCCACCGTTGGGGGAACGACCAATTCCTGGCCCTCCCAGCACTGACCTGGCCGTTGCAGCCCTCCTGGAAGCTGTCAACCGCACAAACCTCCTTATCTTGCAGCAAGGGGAAAGGATAGGAGCTCTCGAGGAAGCATCTCTTCCAAGATCCTCTCCTCCCAAGAGGAAACACCAGAAATCAAGAAGCCCGCCACCTAGGTGCCGGGAAGACCGTATGACGAGGCGTGAGCCTGAACCACAACGCGTTCGCAAGCGCGACCAGATCTCCCCGCGGGGTCAGTCACCACCAAGACACAAGAAAACGAGGCAGGACGGGCATTCTCCACTGGTCAGACATCGCGACCGGCCACGATCACCCTCATCTCGCAGAGACCGCCGCCGGGAGCGCAGACAACCGTCACCATCGACTTCAAGTTTGGACAGCGACGACGAGCCTCGCGGCCCGTTGTCCCGCAGGATCCTGGCCACCCGCCTCTCTAAAGGACTAGAGAAGCCTCCGTCTCTAGGGACTTATGATGGAACCATGGACCCAGATGAGCACATAGAAAACATAGATGCTCTTCTGGATTACAGAGGTGTACGAGGAGCCATCAAATACCGCCTGTTCCCAACCACGCTCCGGAAGGGAGCAATGACCTGGTACAAACAGTTGCCGGAGGAGTCCATCACATCCTGGAGGCAGCTCGGGAGGATTTTCTCTCGACACTTTACAGCATCACGACGCCATCTAAAGACTGAGGCGTCCCTCAGAGCTGTCGTGCAGGGAAGAGATGAACCTCTTCGGGACTACATTGAGCGGTTCAACAAGGAAGCCGTCCAAGTGCCAACGACTGACGAGATGAAGAAATTCCTGCTCGAGCTGGGATTACGTCCTGGCTCAGACTTCGCGAAAGCCATCGGCCTCGATCCACCGAGGAATCTCAACGCCCTCTCCACCAAGCCCAGTCGCATATACAGTACGAGGAGAAGGTCGCTGCCCACTCTGTCCGGGCCTCCCATCACCAAGAAGGTGCCCGGTCATCCAGAGCTGAAGAGCCCTCGACATCCCGTCGAGGAGACAAAAGACGCGACGATAGGCCTCGCGATGCACGCGGACAGAAGGGACCTTCTGGACGGTTCCATGAATATACCCCCCTCACTACCTCGAGGGAGAAAATCTTGTCCGAATGTACCAACTCAGAGTTCAAGCAGGCGGGAGTCCGTTTCCCCAAACAGCTGCCGGCCAGGCCGGGTGTAGACAAATCCAAGTATTGCCGCTTCCACAAGAGCCACGGTCATACGACGGAAGAATACATCCACCTCCGAGATGCCATAGAGATCCTCATTCGCGACGGTCACCTGAAGCAGTTCGCGAAGAAGAAAGATGCTCCCCGGCAAGAAACCCAGGAGAATAAGAAGGCTGTAGAAGAGACTCCGCCCTCCGAGGACACCAACATACAGGTCGCCATGTCCATAACTCGTCCAGAAGACTTCTGTATCCCTGATAGTCTGCCCGCCTCGACGTTCCTCAGCGCTCACAGCCCGTGGGAGACCTTCCCGTCGGCCATGGTCATCTCCGGTGGTGGATTCAACAAAATCACGGTCGGTTCAGTCAAGAGGAAATTCGATCAACTGATCAGCAAAAGCTCCAACGAAGTCACCACGCTGGATACCACTCACAAAGGATCCTCTCCCATCTCCTTCTACAAGGAGGAGCTCCTCGGCGGGTCACCAAACTCAAGCATCCCGCTTCTCATCCGGGCAAGGATGGCGAACTTCGACGTTCGCAGGATACTCGTGGACCAAGGCAGTTTAGTTGATATAATGTACAACCACCTGTTTGAGACACTGCAGCTGGACGACTCTCACCTTACTCCATACGTTGGATCCGACCTGCAGGGATTCAACGGAGCAGTAACAAGGCCCCGAGGTTACGTAGAGCTCATCGTGACCTTCGGTTCAGGAAAGACAACCCGAGCGATCAAAGCACAGTTTCTGGTAATTGAATGCCCGTCACTATATCAGTGCATTTTTAGAAGGCCAACCCTGGCAGAGTTGATTGCAGTACCTTCCACCGTACATCTTAAGATGAAGTACTACACTTCTGAAGGGATGGTCGCCACCCTCCACGGCGACATCGAAGTTGCCCGTCGATGCTTTGAAGCAACATCAAAAGGACTGAGCACCATCTCAGCGAGGCCGAGGACATCTGGCCGTCCTCCTCTGCCCAGCAGCTCCGAGCAGCCAAAGCCACTCCCCCAGGTCGAATCCATCGACTTGGACAGCTGTTTCAGCGAGGATGATCACGCCAAAGACCAGACGACTTTGGGCAGCCAGTCCCACAACAACGACCATCTCCTACACCCCATCCCAGATGGCAACTTCGAGATCGTTCCGTTTGGAGAAGACCCCCAACGGGGAGTGAAGATCGGAGCAGATCTCCCCGACCTGGCCAAGAGACAACTAAAAGTGTGCCTCCGGGAGAACGCAGACTTGTTCGCATGGAGTGCTGTTGAAATGCCAGGATTGGACCCCTCCGTCGCTTTCCACCAGCTTATAATTTATCCGGCCGTCAAAGTCGTTGCCCAGCGCAGAAGGAAACAGTCCCCGGAGAAGATGGAAGCCGCGGAGAAAGCTGTCAAAGACCTTCTAGAAGCTAGGTTTATTTCTAAGGCCAAATACACTACATGGCTCTCAAATGTTGTACTTGTAAGAAAAAATAATGGCAAATGGAGAATGTGCGTTGATTATACCGATGTTAATAAGGCATGTCCGAAGGACGTCTATCCCCTCCCCAATATAGATAAGCTCGTAGATAACTCAGCAGGTTTTAAGCTTTTATCGTTCCTCGACGCCTACTCGGGCTACAATCAAATCCCGATGGCCGCGAGCGATAAAACTTACACGGCCTTCATGACCGAGTCGGGCAACTATTACTACAACGTAATGCCTTTCAGTCTGAAGAACGCCGGCGCTACGTACCAACGAATGATGAACAAAGTCTTCCAAGGACAAATAGGCGACATGCTCGAGGTATATATGGACGACATGATCGTAAAGTCCCACGAGGAACTAGACCATGTCGCCCATCTTCGAAAAATTTTCGAGCAAGCAAGAAAATATCAAATGCGTTTTAACCCAGAGAAGTGCACGTTCGGCGTACGGGCAGGTAAATTTCTTGGTTTCTACTTGACGGAACGAGGAATAGAAGCTAACCCTAACAAATGCCGGGCATTCTCCGAGTTCCCAACGCCCACGTCTAAGAAGAACATCCAGTCCCTCAATGGGGTACTCACCTCGTTATCCCGCTTCGTCACAAAATCTGCCCAACACGCCCTTCCTTTCTTCAAGCTATTGAGAAAAGAAGCCGCGTTTAAAAGGACCGAAGAATGTGAGGCATCCCTCCTTCACTTAAAGCAAGCACTGTCGAAACCGCCCGTGTTATCACGACCAGATACCGGGGAAGTTTTGTTCCTATACCTCGTCGTCACTGCCGAGGCCGTGAGCGCCGTTCTCATTCGCGAAATTCCTGGCGGGCAAAAACCAGTATACTTCACGAGCAAAGCGTTGCAAGACGCGAAGTTGCGATATCAACAGATAGAGAAGGTAGCATTGGCCCTCGTCAACGCTGCCAGACGACTGAGACACTATTTCCTGACCCACACGATCGTAGTGAGGACGAATTAGCCCATCAAGCAGTTGCTGGGCCGGCCAGACATGGCCGATCAAATGCTCAAGTGGTCGCTGGAGCTGTCCGAATTTGACGTCCAGTATGAAAGCAAGAAAGCTCTCAAAGCACAGACCCTGGGCGATTTCGTGGAGGAAGTAACCTTCTCAGACTCCTCGCCCCACACAGCAAACAGATGGACCATCTACGTGGACGGAGCATCCAGCTCGAGCGGCAGCGAGGCAGGAGTAATTATGGAAAACGACGAAGGGACCATAGTCGAGGCGTCTCTCACATTGTCCTTTCCCAGGTCGAACAACCAGGCTGAGTATGAAGCCTTCCTCGCCGGGTTGCACCTAGCCGAAGACCTAGGGGCAGAAGAAATCGTCATCTGCACGGACTCTCAGCTCGTAGCCCACCAGATTTCTGGGGAGTATCAGGCCAAAAACGACAGTCTATCTGAATACCTTACCCTAGTCAAGGAAAAGATGTCGAAGTTCAGGACGGTAGCAGTAAGACATGTTCCCCGTGAACACAACGTGCGAGCATATGACCTGTCCAAACTAGCGAGCACCAAGAGGAAAGGCGGAAACAGGTCAGTCATCCAAGAGATACTTCCCCGATCCAGCATCGATAAGGGGTCCTCGATCCTACACGTGCACGCGATCGGGGACAGCGACTGCTGGATGACGCCCGTGTACAACTACCTCACCAGGGACGAACTTCCGGATGACCCCAAGGAAGCCAGCACCATCAGACGAAGAGCTTGCTCGTACGTCATCCTCGAAAATAAACTTTATCGAAGGGGCTTCTCCATCCCACTAGTAAAGTGCATAGAGGAGGAGATTGTCCCCCACGTATTACGAGAAATCCACGAAGGCATTAACGCCCAGCACCTGGGAGGAAGGTCCCTTGCCCGCAAGGCACTCCGGGCAGGATATTACTGGCCAACTATGCAGCAAGACGCCAAGGAGCATGTGAAGAAATGCGACAAATGCCAACGGCACGGGGATATGCACCTAGCTCCACCTAACGAGCTGAAAAACTTGACATCCCCGTGGCCATTCGCCTGGTGGGGCCTAGACATCCTAGGACCCTTCGTGACGGGGTCCAGCCAAAACAAATACCTGATAGTGGGCGTAGATTATTTCACAAAATGGATAGAAGCAGAAGCCTTAGCGAAGATAACAACACTTAACATTCTACGCCTCTACAAGCGGAATATCCTTGCCCGTTTTGGGATCCCCCAAGCAATCGTCACGGACAATGGAACACAATTCACGGACAAGAAGTTCCAAGACTTTGTCGCCCATCTCGGAATAAAGCAACACTTCGCTTTGGTAGAGCACCCCCAGACCAACGGGCAGGCGGAAGCGGCCAACCACGTCATCCTTCGTGGGCTCAAACGAAGACTGGATGTAACAAAGAAAGCCTGGGTCGAGGAGCTCCACAGCGTCTTATGGGCATATCGCACTACTCCCATGTCCACCACCGGGGAAACGCCTTTCCGCTTAGCATATGGCATAAAGGCTGTTTTACCCATCGAAATCCACGTACCGTCCAGAAGGACCGAATCACCTCTAGACGAGGAAATGAATAACGAAGCAATGAGAGAAGAGCTCGATCTCGTCGAGGAAATCCGGACAAGAGCAGCCCTCCGCGAAACGTCCCTTAAGCAAAAAATAGCAATCAGGCACAACGCCAAAGTCTTACGACGAGAGTTCGATGTGGGCAGCCTTGTCCTGCGAAGAAACCACAAGGACTCTCGCGAAGGAAAACTAGCGGCCAACTGGGAAGTGCCATACAGAGTCCGTGCCAAAATGGGAAATGGTGCATACTTCCTCGAAAACCTTAACGGGGAGGCACTCCCTCGACCATGGAACGCTGAGAAACTTAAGCAATACTACAGCTAGAGTAACCATAAGCTTCCTCGCATCAAGAGACCACCTAGCGGTCATCATGCTCGTCCAGGTATAAATGACGCATGCACACGAAGTAGAATCCCGCTCAAATAAACGAGCCAGAACTCTGCTCGTCGGCGACCCTCAACCGAGCACTGCCTTCATCCAAGTACCATGATTGGCAGAACCCCAGCTCGCGATGGGATGTTCACGCCGCGACCTCAGGCCTCAATCACGACCTGAGATCCGCAACCTCGCCAGGGTCTTCCCCGGCTATTCGACCAGTTCTCCGCACTGGCGAATTTACACACAACGAGCTATCTTTCAAAAGAAAGCTCCATTAACAGACACACCCTCCGACGGGCAGTCATACATGCACAACTAAGGTAAAGTACAACAATAATGTAAAGTATAACAAAAATTGTATAAATGAACCGAGCATTAAATAAAAAGGCCACAAGGGCCAAAAGACTGTGCGTATTACATAAAAAAGGGGGCCATGCCCCCCCCAAAACCAAATAAATTACAAATTAATCAACGGCACGCAGGCCGGACAAAACACAACAACATCAAAACAACCTGAATCCTCATCCTTCCACATGCTCAGTCGCCTCGGGCTCAGGCTCCTGTTCCTCCGCTGGCTGATCTTCGGTCTGAGCTTCGGGGGTGTCGAGAACCAGGCCTGCGGGCAAGACGATGCGATCATCCTCCACTCGTGCAAGGTAGTGGATACCATCGGTCGAAATGTCGAGCCCGGGGTTCACCACCCGCAACTGGGCCACGGCACTTTCAAAAGACTCTGATGCCACAACAATACCATCCTCCTCGGCCTGCAGTATGCTGGCGACCAGCTCAGCCCTAGTTTTCAACACTTTTATCTCGTCCGGTTCGTCAGCACCCGGGGCACTGGCCGCCATCAGCTCCTTGTTCAAATCCTCCGCAGCCTTCTTCTCCGCCTTCAGCCTGGTTACCTCCTCTTTCAGCTTGGCCTCCTCCTCCTCGGGCTTCCTCCTAGCCTCACGAGCACCCTTGACTTCTTCCTTTAGGGATGCCTCGGAGGCCCGGGCAGTAGTGAGTTCAGCCTCAAGCACAGAGTCCCCTTCCGCATAAACAACCGCCATTTCCAGCATCCTCACCATGGCCGAAGCATCCTGGGCCACCAGCGCCCTCTTGCTCGCTCGATCCATGCTTCCCAAGTTGAGAGATTCTTCCCGCGGAATGATCAAAGTGTTTCCCTCAAAAAATCTTCTGTCAAGGATGCACGGGGGGAGCTCAGATTTCCCCTTCTCAGGCGCCCGAGTCAGGTCCACGACATCTAACGTCCTCGGCCGCTTCATCCGCCCGGTCAGAGGCAACGGAGAATCCCGTGGGCCAGGAGAGGGAGTAGCAGAGGTCCCCGGAGCAGTTTGAGCAAGAGGAAGAGCACGAGCACCACCAACAGGACGAGTCTTGGGTGGAGCCGCTCCAGCCTTGCCCCTCGCCATGGCGTTCCTCACCACACGATCACGAGCCTGAGGCATCTCACCTGCACAAATGAAACGAACACGTTAGCAACGGGGAAGAAAAAGAAATAACAAATAAAGTCTAAGTAACTAAGACTACCGAGCAACTTCTCGGCATCCGCAGGAGTCTTGCACTCCAGCAGAGCCTTCACGTTGATAAACCTGCGCTCAACTCTCTGGCTCCCGTCATCCTCGTAGATAGGGGCACCCTTACTCGTCCAACAGCTCGCAAGATCAAAGGAGTTGACCCACTTCACCAGCGTCTCATAGGACACAGCATCCTGCCCGCGTAACACACTCGGCTCAAAGACGTAGGCGCTGGGCTTCTTTGAGAAGTGGTCGGGTGACCAGCGGATCAGGAACTTGTACACTCTCTCCCTAATATATTTCCTTTCCTCGTTAAGCAGCTCATCTTCGTTCTCATCATACTCTACCTCCCAGACATACACGCTGTCCTGAGCAGCTTCGGACAAAGGCTCGACGATGTAGTACCGTCCCTTAAACGTTCGGATGGACTCTGAGAACGGCTTAAACAACTTTCTGGGCTGCTTCAAAGAGACCCATCCATACCTCTTCCCTGCCAGCTGCCGCTGTAGGTGGAAAACAACAAAGAATAAAGGAAGAGTGGTCCCCAGAGCAAGGTGCTCGCACACCAACTCAAAAGCCCGTATAAAGGCCAACGAATTGGGGTGGAGCTGAGAAGGAGCCAACTTCAGGTGCTCAAACACCGACCGCTGGAAGTCAGTGAAGGGCAACCTCAGCCCCAATTCCTTGATGGCATATTCATACATCGCGAAGCAGTCCCCGAAGTTCGAGCAGATCCGCTCGTCCGAATTAGGCAGAAGCACTCTCCATTCACCCGCTGGCCCCACCTTGGTAAAAGCGTCCGCCGCAGACCTGGCGAACGTGGAAATATGGTCGGAAGGTTCGGCCACCTCCCACTCTTCCGGGCAGAACACATCAACGTCCTCTTCCATTACGTC
Organism: Lathyrus tuberosus; assembly: GCA_022829125.1. Classification (NCBI taxonomy): domain Eukaryota; kingdom Viridiplantae; phylum Streptophyta; class Magnoliopsida; order Fabales; family Fabaceae; genus Lathyrus; species Lathyrus tuberosus. Next base: position 4,255,177 of record JALAZF010000430.1, on the reverse strand, counting down.
CTCCTCCACGACCTTCAAATCCTCTCCCTCCTCATCATCGCTCGCTTCCTCCTCGACTTCGCTCGAGGAGTTCGAAACCGACTAGCTCGAGGACGCAGAGCTCGAGGCCGTTGCACTACTGCTCTCCTCGGAGACAGTCTCCTCCTCGGATGTAACGGGGATAACTTCCCTCTCTGGCTCCATCGGCCCTATGATCACCTGAAAAAGCAGAGAAAGACAGTGAATTCGACAGGAAATCAAATCCACCCTTCCACCGCTAAGTCAAGTGAAAGGGCGCGCAGAAGGCTAAGGACAACGTCCCCGACCTAAGCCCTAACATCAAACGAAGAAAGATAAAACCTCCCCGCGAGGAGATGACCGAGACATACCATATTCCTACGAGGAACCTCCCCGCGCTCGTGCCCAAATTCCGTTTAAAGCCCCACCGGAAACTGCAAAGCTCCACCGGAATCTGGAAACGTTGATGGACCACCACGGCATGGACCACCACGTTCACCGAACGCGCTACCTACTCCGACGAGATGTTTGGTACAGCGGATAGGCAGAACCACCGCCCACCACCAACACTCGCCCGAAATCTACCTACTTTGTCGCCTAAAACTAACCCTAGCCGCACGCAATCTACCATTGACAATGAGAGGAAGTAAAACAAGCTGGAAATCAGAGAACTTACTTGTTTTGAGTAGAAGAGAAAGGCTGCTCGAAACTTGGCACAGTAGTCGGTTGCTCTGAAGACGGCGACGGGCAGGAACGCTGATGAAGACGAAGAAGAATCAGAAGGGAAAAAGTGCAAAATGGGACAACCTTCCCCCTTTTATACTGAGGGGCACGTGCACACACGCGCCCGTAGGTAACAACGACTGCCCACTAGCCATAATTACCTATTAACTGCTACGCAGGGCTCGATGCACACGTGGCAGCCTAACGTTTCCCATTCTGTCTGACGCTTTATCTTCCCGAATACCGGGCAACAGGGTCACAACCATAAACATCACGAACACAGAGGGCCACGGGCACATCGAGACAATCTTCCTCGCCTCCTTACGACGACTCTGCGTAACTCCCCCGGGCGACGAGCAGTCCTTAAGTCATCACTCCCATGCTCGGGAGCAACGACTTGGGGGGCTCCTGTTCTGGACTGGACCAATGGCTAGAATTGACCCAATCCGCTTCTACTCCAGAGCGGCCCAAATTGCCTAAGCCCAATCCACAGAGGGGCAAAAGTGACATTTCTGCCCCTCAAACCGGGCAAGGAACGCAACGTCCCTCCCCGGCTCTGATGCCCGTTACGCACGGCTTCCTCGCTGCCCGAACAGCGATGGGCAGGTGCCCGCAACTGCGTCCATGCCCGACATAACGGCTAGTTCATGGCACCCTGCCCGACATAACGGCTAGTTTGGGCAGTTGCCTATTCTTTGGGAAAAACGGTTAGTTCGCCCCAAAAATAGGACCGTTGGCACGCGCTGGGGGCTCTATATAAACCCTCTCACTTGAGAGGGTCAGGGATCACATTTTTTACCCTAAGAATACACTTTGTACTTGCCCCTTTTCTCTGACCCCTTTCTTACTTGAGCGTCGGAGTGCCTTGCAGGTACACCCCCTCCTCTCCTCATTCTCAAGCCGAGCACGTTGCACGCCTGACGACCAGCAATCATCCGAGCACCTCACCTTCTGACGACCAGCTTACGTGGACCAGTTCGAATACTTCGGATCAAGTACCAAGGTTAGTTTTTTAATTTTTCATGATTTATATACAAAATTTTCAATTATATCCACTAATAATATAATGACGATAGGTTTTTTTCCTTGCAAACCACTTTTATTTATGGTTTACTTTTCCTGTACTCATATTCTTTTTCATATAAATCTTCTTATCGCTAAGAATATTTTTTATTTAGCATTATTTTGGATTAGTGTAATTTGTTTAAGTTTAATGTAATTAGTTGCTACTATTTTTCAATGTCGTTAGTGTAATAATTTTAATTTTAAATATATTGCATACAGATTTTTGACAGATATATTATCATGGAAAATGATACCCGTCAAATGTTAAGCCAACACCAAAGGGCACGAAGGGCAGAAAATGAACGAAAAAGAAAACAAAATATGGACAATGAGCAACGAGAAAACCATTTATCGAGACGACGAGAACTTTATAGGTGGCGCCAAGACCAACATAAAGAAACTCAAAAATCACGCACCGTAAATAGTCGGTCGCGCGTTCCATTTCAAAATTTGACAAATATGACTTTTCCAAGTTCTCATTTTCAAGGAACTCATGATAATGAAGCCGGTCCAAGTAGAATTGCACCTGTAACTGAAGTCGCGCCAGGTTTGTGATTTTTATTTAATTTTGTTTTTAATTTAAATTATCTATATATTAAGTTTTGTGATATACTAATAACAACTTAATTATCTCTATGTAACTAAACCATAGTAATAATAATTAAATTTTAAAACTATTTGAAATTTACATATTAAAAAAATATATCCAAAATAAGCGACATTAGAAAATCATAAATAATAATAATTAATAATTGAGCGACATTAGAAAATTCCCAAGCGAGTCGCAGTATCACCAACACAATGATAGAGAAGATGGAAGTACCTGTGAACACAATGACATATTTTATCTTAAATAACATAATATTTTAAAATTAGTTGACATATTAATATTAATGATTTCTTACTTGACCGTGTAAAATTTTGCCCATTAAAATCTTTAGCATATAAAAATAATAAAGAGTTTTTAAAGTGTATGGATGTATCAATTAATATAAAATATTTACTTTCATATATTTATTTATTTATTACAAACTAGCGTCCAAACGGGCACTCCCGTGCCCGTTTGTCCGCTTTTTTTAATCTGCATACATGTCTAAACACACGTCTAAATATAAATGTATTTTTTATTTTTTATTTAATTTTGACCTTAATTTAGATCATTCATGTAATAGTTTTTATAAACTGAATTTGGGTATAAACATATAAATACAAGTCTAAACATAAATGTAATTTGTATTTTTTATTTAATTTTAGCCTTAATTTATATCATTCATGTAATAGTTTTTATAAACTAATTTTGGGTATAGAAACTTAATTTTACTTTACCTTTTTGATAAATATCATACGATTAATATATAATTCTGTAAAGTAAACATCAATGAAATAAACATAACTCTCTCTCAAAAATAAAAATAATTAATATCTTTTAGATTAAATTCACGTGTTATTTCTATTTCAATTAAAGTTAAAAATATATTATAATTTTTAATGAATTTTAGATTAATCGTAACTCATGCATGAAACAGATGAAAATAAAATTAATATACATTGTGCAAGTCCTTCTAACCATATCTATACGGAATAAATCTTGGAGTCCTACTACTACAGTCAGTTGAAAGTAAATAGTACAGCAATACACGCGAATTTCTAGACAGTTTCAACCTAATATCTATACGGAATAAATTAAATGATATAATTGAATGATACTTACCTACTATCTTACCTAATGGTAAGATAACTAGGTCCTTCAAAATAAATGCATAGTAGATATATCATACGATTAATATTTGATGACTTCTAAGTATATGACGACTTCTAAGTTAATCCCTATATCAATAGAGCATATGTTTCCAAAATTAGGAATAGAGCATAGTAGAAAATTAAACGTATAGTAAGTTTCTATACTATGCTTCTAAGTTAATCCCTATATCAATAAACTAAAATATGTTTTTCATCATAAATAGGTCAGCCCAAAATTCTCTATTCTCTTTATATATTTTTTTCATTGTAAAATATTGTAAGCTTTTCGTTTAATGCATGTATTTAAACCCACAGATCGTCGGTTTGCATCACCTAATCAAGACATCAATAACAGTCAATCTGGTACAGGTATAATTAATATTGTATTAAGTTTGCGATATTTTTTTAACACGTATATCTATGTATACATATGTTAATTGTTATATTCGTATATCAGATGATATGCATGTTGATGAATCTTTGGAGGATGTAGTAATGTCACATGTTAATATGGAAGGCAGAGATAATAATGCATCGTCATGTCATCATCAAGGTATGTTCAATTACTCTCTGCAATCAATTAATTGTAGCTTATATTCAATAGACATGAAATTGAAAATTATACAATGTTAAATACTATAGCTAAGGTCCTTTGCATTAATTTCTTATTTTTATTTTAGAGTTTAGATAAAATTTAGTGATTGACATCAAACTCCTACTTGTAGAAACACGACATGCATTTCGAGCAATATTGTATATTGCTCGAAATTTAAACAATAACATGATGATGGCAAAATCCTGTTTGCCTAATCCAACTACCTGTAGACGTTACAATGCAAGATTGTTTCACCATGAATCACGCGATACATGTTGTGCTGGTGGGAAGGTATCATTTCCACGGGTTAATGCTCCTGCAGAATTGCATCAATTATTTTCTGATGGTTCAGCAGAAGGAAAGCATTTTAGGCAACATATTAAAAGTTACAACCATGTACTCTCATTCACTTCAATTAGTGTTCACGTCGATGAAAATATTCTTGCATCTGGCCGTGGTATATATACATTCCGTGCTCAGGGTGCTTTTTACCATAACATAGGAGGTTTCTGTCCAAATGAGGGTGTCAGGCCGCGCTTCTTGCAATTATACATCTATGACACAGATAATGAGCTACATAATAGAATGCAGGAAAATCCACGTCTACACCAAACCGTAGTTCATAAATTACAGCAAATACTCCATCAATATAATCCTTTTGTAATTAGGTTCAAGCAACTGTCACTACTTCCAAATATCAGGGACTGTAGCCTCATACTTAAAGAGCATCCAAGTAATCACCCTCAATATAATCTTCCATCTGTAGAACAAGTCGCAGCAATTATTGTTGGCGATGATTCTGAATCCATGGAATATGTTAGAGATATTAATGTTATTCATCATGATGGAAATCTAAAGAAAGTTCAAGAAACAAAGGGATATTATGATCCCTTGCAATATCCTATATTGTTTCCATTTGGGACACATGGTTGGGATATTAACACAACAAATTGTAGTGGACGAAGAGTGTCATGTCGAGCATATTACAGTTTCATGCTTCAGGTACATTTAAGCTATTTTTCATACATATTTTATTTACTTAAATTAAATATAGCTATAATTACATTAGAGAAATTATCGACATGTATTTCAATCAATTGTAGATTCGTCCAAATGATCAATCAATGTTGTTAAATGTTGGTCGACTATTACAACAATATGTCGTGGACAATTATGTCAAAATTGAATCAGGGCGGTTAAGGTGGATTTTTTCGAGAGCACCAAGAAAATATACGTGCTGAAGTGTACCAAGGTTTACAGGATGCTTTGCATGTTGGTGAAACTAACGCAGGTACTATTTAATATGCCATAAATATATAGTTGTAGATTAATAATTCATTGTGGATTAATATTCACAATCATTCGTGTATTCTAACACCAATTCATTTCATGAATCAACATAGAAAACATTGGAAAAAGAACAATATTACCATCATCATTTATTGGCGGCCGTCGAGACATGACACAACGTTATGAAGATGGCATGGCTATTGTTCTTAATGGTGGTAAACCAGATATTTTTCTGACAATGACGTGCAATCCTTCTTGGAGTGAGATAACATCAGAACTTCTACCTTTTCAAACACCACAGGATCGTCCAGATTTTCCGTTCTAAATTCGAGCAATTGAAGGATGATGTTATTAACAAAGGCGTCTTAGGAAAGGTTAAAAGTTACATGTATGTCACTGAATTTCAGAAACGAGGATTGCCGCATGTCCATATGTTGTTGGTCTTAGAAAGTAATGACAAATTACATGACCCAAAAGATTATGATAGTGTGGTTAGAGCAAAGATACCTAAATTAGAACGTGAACCGAAATTGCATGAAGTGATTCTAAAACATATGATCCACGGACCGTGCAGCGTAATGAATCGGAAGTCTCCCTGCATGAAAGATGGCCAGTGTAAAAAAAGATATCCCAAATAATTCTTAGATGAAACGCGTCAAGGCACTGACTCATATCCGGAGTACATGAGAAAGTTTGATGAACCTATATCGTTAGGTAGAGGTAGGTCTGTCGACAATAGATGGGTGGTTCCTTATAACCCTTGGTTACTGTTAAAGTATGACTGCCACATAAATGTAGAGATTTGCAGTAGCATTAAAAGTATCAAGTATCTATACAAATATGTGTACAAGGGCCCTGATCGTGTGGCTATGGAGGTTCACAAAGGATCGTACATGGATGAAGTTCAACAATATGTTGATGCAAGATGGATTTGTGCTCCTGAGGCATTATGGAGAATATTTTGCTTTACTCTTTACCGATTATATCCTTCTGTTGAAAGATTGCAGATCCACTTGCCGAACCGCCATCAAGTGCGCTTTTATGATCATCAACGAATTGTGGATTTGTTAAATAATGAACGCAATTCCAAAACAATGCTCACACAATTCTTTGCTTTAAATCTAAGAGATCCAGAAGCAAGAAGTTATCTGTATAGAGAGATTCCAGAGCATTATTATTGGAACAATAGGGACAAGGAGTGGCATCGCAGGCGATCACCAAGAAAAGTTATCAGGAGAATCTATACGGTATCACCTTCGGAGGGAGAGAAGTTTTACTTGCGAGTATTGTTATCTCATGTCAGAGGTCCAACCAGTTGGGAATATCTCCTTACAAATTATGGCACTCCTTTCAGTACATTCAAAAAATTAGCCGAGGATAGAGGATTTCTAGAGACTGATCATAGTATTCGTGATTGTTTGGTTGAGGCTGCAAGTCTCCAAATGCCATATGCTTTACGGAGGTTATTCGTGACGATTCTCATATTTTGTGAACCTACTGATGTTAGAAGCCTTTGGAATGAGTTTTTTTTTACACATATGACAGAGGATTATCAAACACCAAACAATGTTGTGGAATCGGTCTTGACTAATATGTTGTTGAAGGACTTGAATGAACTCTTAAACCTGCACGGTAAAAAGATTGAAGATTATGATCTCCCATCTCTACCCCTTGATACAGTACAAGAAGATTCAATTACAAGTGTCATACAGGAGGAGTTAGCGGTCGATATCCCCAATGAAGATATTGAATCTGTTGCTAAGTTAAATAATGACCAAGTGATTGCGTTCAAAACTATTATGAATGTAATTGATCAAAAACACAGTGGGGTATTTTTTGTTGATGGTCCTGGAGGAACAGATAAAACATTCCTTTATCGAGCATTAATGGCAAGTTTAAGAAGTAGAGGAGAAATTGTCTTGGCAACTGCATCATCTGGTATAGCTGCAACATTGTTACCCGGTGGTAGAACTGCGCACTCTCGATTTAAGATACCTATCGGTATACAACCGAGATCCATTTGTGGTATTCAAAAGCAAAAAGATCTTGCAAATCTCATTAGGGTTGCTGCTGCTATAATTTGGGATGAAGCCCCAATGACAAACAAAAATTGTTTGGAAGCCTTAGATCGATCATTACAAGACATTTGTAGCAACAATGCTCCATTTGGAGGAAAAGTTATGATCATGGGGGGAGATTTTCGTCAAGTTCTTCCTGTTGTAAGAAAAGGTACTAAGGCACAAATGATTTCTGCATGTATTGTTCAGTCTCATTTATGGGCTCATACCAAGATTTTGCGATTGCGTCAAAATATGTGATCATTGCATGATCAAGAGTTTGTAGAATTTCTTATGCTCATTGGTGATGATGTTGAACCTACCAAACCAGATGACATGGTGAGGTTACCTTCACAGATTGCAGTCCCATGGGAAGGTGACCATTCCATACAAGTACTTATCTAACATATTTTTCCTGATTTAGAATTGCATGGTTGGGATGCCCCTTATATGGTACAAAGAGCTATTTTGACCCCAACAAATGATGATGTCCAAAAATTGAATGATATAATTATTGACCAATTTCCAGGAGAAGAACATATTTTGTTATCATTTGACGAGGTTGAAGGGGATAATCATAATTTATACCAACAAGAATTCTTAAACTCAATTGCACAAGGTAGTTTACCACCACATATTCTAAAGATAAAAAAAAGGTGCCCCGTTGATGTTGATGCGAAATCTAGATCCTAGGTATGGGTTGTGTAATGGAACACGGTTATTATGTCGTGGTTTATATATGAATATGTTGGATGTGGAAATCTTGACAAGAAACAACTCAGGAAAACGAGCTTTCTTGCCCAGAATTAAAATAAAAACACCTGCAAGTGATGGGTTGCCTTTTGTCCTTAGTAGAAAGCAGTTTCTGGTGTGACTAAGTTTTGCAATTACAATAAATAAGTCACAAGGACAAACCATTCCAAATGTTGGAATATATCTTCCACGACATGTTTTCAGTCATGGACAATTATATGTGGCTTTATCCAGAGGTGTTTCACAGGCTACAACAAAAGTTTTAACCTGGGAAGGAAAATTGGAAGGAGAAGATAGTGACTACACAAAAAATGTAGTCTTTAAACAAATTCTTTTATCGCACCCGCAGGTATTCATTAAGTATAATAGCAAAAAATTTACGCATTGATTCCCATTTTGGCTGCAAGTGACTAACAAGAATATATTGTATATTGTTTAATGATAACTAAATTTAATATTATTTTGATTTAATGTACAACCAAACTAAGATATGGTGAAATCTTCCAATTATGTAAGGAGCTGAACATAAAGAATGTTGAAGCTTGCTTCGACATAAAAGTAAGTTATGCTTAACCATTTCTACTGTATTTTTATATTATGCAATTGGTTCATAGTTATTCTCATTATTGTGGTCGAATACAATCTAGATGAAAGACTTTGAAGATAAGTGGAACACATGGAAGGATGAGCATACAATTCCATCCATTGGCAAAATCGACAATAAGGTGTATTTACATTTTCCACAATATATGCGATAAAAAAACTATTTATAAAATCTTCATCATCATTTTACTATAACTTTTATCGTCTTTATTGCGGCAGGTCAAACGCCTGAAAATTTATTCTATTGGTTGGAGCTCCACTGTGATATCAGATAAAACACAACTTTGGAAAATGGTGAAAAGAGAAATAATAGCTCAAAGGATGGAAAGGTTTTTATTTTATTTATTTATCCGTAATCTTTACTTGGATGAATTTAAATTTTATTATTTGTTAATTTTTTTTAATAAAACCATATTGCCTGCTACTAAGTCAATTGTTTTCCTTTTTTTTACCAGGAATCAGCGTAATTCGACAATCAGTCAAGATTGTAGTTCTACCAGATCTGAATTAAAACAAAGTATCACACTTCACCAGGTATTATGTTTTTATAAACCATATTATACTCTACAATCTAACCTATAAATGTATTTAGTTTGTTGATCTGACATTTCGTGTCTACTTTGTAGTTTTTTAGAACTCAAGATTTTATTGATAAAGTGATGTATGAAGAATTGCTTCGAATATTTACAAGGTAAAAAATACTATATTTTACACTAATTACAGTTAATTTCACTATTCTTCTTTATTTTAAAATCGTTCTTATATGAGAAATTTATATTTTGCTTTACTGCATCAATATTACAGGGAAAAAGAAAATTCTTCAGATAAAGATAAAGATTTCATGTTCGGTCTTTCTCTTAAAGCACGTCATTGATGACACAGTGTCAATAATATTTTGTATGCTTTAGTTCTTGATTATTATTTAGAATATTATTTACAATTTTCTAAATGCATTGATGCTATTATTTATAGAGAATATTTTTCATGTTGAGTGTGTCGTGGACAATGAGTTTAGGTGCTCAGGGGCAGCAATGACATATTTTGTTTAGAGTCAATTTTTGCGTGTTGACAATTCTTTTAAATCCTATATCACAATCATGTATAAATTAAAATATATTATACAATCAAAATATGTTAGCAATTCTTTTAGAATCAATTTCTGAGAGTTGAGTAATATGCAAGTATGTGGGCAAAAAGAAGGAAAAACATACCCACGACAGCAAATAATTTCACTATTTTTTTTTAATTCACTATAGTATTTTATGAGTATATAAATTTCATCTTGATTTTAATTATACTAATTATATCTAGATAATTTTATTTTTAATACAGATTACTATAAATATATCTCATAAAAAATATATACGCATAAATACTTTCCCGCTGTACACATTAAAAAAGCGGACAGACGGACACGGCCCGTGCTGGACGCTAGTTTTCTATAATGAATGTCCACAAGAGGTGTATGATATTTATGTGGCTGATCTCTCTAAGACTTCCTCTATGAGGAGTGGTATTTTGTAATTTTCTTTCGTTTTTGGGCTTTGTCTCTCTTCCGTTATAAAAAAATAAATAATAATGACGTATTAAAATTTAAATGACAAGTCATTTATGTAAGATGACAAATCATTACATAGAAATTTTTGTAAAACTTTAAATATAAAAAATTTATGATACGCGATATTAAAACATATGTACATTTTCAATTTTTTAATGCAAAAATGTGAGAATTGATAATTTTCAAAGTGAAAAAAATCGGATCTCCATATATATATATATATATATATATATATATAAATGAAGACAATATTCATTGTACAAATACTTTTGTAAGGATAAATTAAATTCAACCACAATTTTAATATGATAGAGTATTAAAATATATCGAAGATTCATTATACTATTTGCTACGCCCTCCGTCTCACAACAGGTGTTCTTTTAGATATTTTCACATTTTTTAAGATAATGATTAATTATGTTGATTTTAGTGATAAAATGAGTATTATTTACTAAAATAATTTTATTTAGTAGAATAGATTCATAAATTAAAATACAATAAATAAGAATAAATTAGTGGAAAAACAAATAGTTTAAAACAAAAAAAAAATAAAAATAAAACACCTATTATGAGACAGACAAAATATTATGTTTTCGCTATTAAATCACTATATTAACTAAACAAAGTATTTCCTGAGCCCTGATGTATTTGATTGGGCATTTCTTATGCCTTTTAATGATAATACTCTATTTGTTTTAAAATGACTGTCGTTTTAAGAAAAAAAATTTGTTTCAAAATGACTGTCTTTCTCACTTTTCAATGTAGTAATAATTGTTATTTTTTCAATTGTGTCATATAATTATTACTCTGTACACTATTTCCAACACATTAATAAGAATAATTTAATAAAAACACAATATCTTATGACAATATCATTACATTTTTTAATCTGTATACAAAAACCTTAAACGACATAATATCATCTAGGCCTCTTCAAAAAAAAGCTAAACAAAGTATTTTAATGAATAACCACGAGCAATTCGAGTTCATTTGTAAATAGATAGGATTGGTTTGATATACGCGATTCCAAAGGCAAACACGCCACTAGTTTTCAGCATGCACAATACTACGGAGTAATATGATGGATCAATATCTCAATATGGAATGGCACAAGATGTGAATATTTGCATTGCATGTCATAATTAACCGTATCTTCTACAGGCACTATATAGTCATTCATCACCAATCTTTTCATTAGACAATACTCTCTTTGAATGCATGAACGCCAAAAAGTTAGCTTGATTCCAAGCACTAAATCATGCCTCTAGATAAGTCAATTATTGGGATTTTTTTACTTTCCTAAAAATGCTCACATTCGTTACTCTTTAATAAAATAAAAATAACTAGAATAATTCCGTTATAATTTTTTAGAAAAAGTAAAGAAAAAGGGAATATTGATTGAATAAATGGATCCTCGACTGGTTTGTAGTACTTCTTATTTTTGTCTTTTCTCCTGGACCTTAGTTCATATAGTACTAGTTTTCATGAATTTTATTTTATTTATTGTAAAAGTATAGGTTGATAAAATAAATTTTTTGGTCTCTCTTGTTAGGAATAGATAGAGACGAGTGATTGAAATTGTGCAGAGTCATCCCACTAATATTGAATTTGTGCAGAGATTGAGATGAGTGATTGAAATTGAGCAGAATGCAGTATTGAAATTTTGCATAGAATTGAAGAATTACATTGGAATTTGCATCCCAATATTTTACTCCTATTTGAATTTTATTTATTAGACTTTTACAAACTCTAAAATCATTTCTTTTCTTCTAAAATAAAAATGTGTTACTCTTCGTAACACCTTTATCGACCGAAATCACAAAAACTACCTGATCACAAGCGTTTGTTATTTAAAACCTTGAAGGTACCTTAACTACACACAATATTGTCTGTTTGGTCATAAATAAATACCAGATGATACATAAGTAGAGTTGACCGTGGCATGGTTTACATAACCTTTTTCACAGGGACTTTTCAGTCATTACAATAAAATAAACCACTGTCTCAGCTTAAAAAACATAAAAAGCTTCAAACCACACAGTCTGTAACATAACACACGTTCATAAGCAAATTACCCAGTAATTTGTCAAAGCTTGAGCTATGGTCCAAATTAACCTTTGCCACGTGACAACATTTCTCTTCCTCAATTCGTCACCACCCTCCAGGGTCCCTGTCCTATTTCTACACTCCTACTTTCCCTCTCTTCCTCACACGTGCCAAAACAAAAAACTCACACACTTCCCACTCTCTCACGTGACCCCACTCCCTTTTTCTGTTAAACTCAGTACGTCTTTCGCTTAAATACATCACAACTACCTCCCCCCTATACCTCTCTATTTCTGGCCCAACCTGTTCCTCTTTTATTACTCTGAAAAATCTTCGTACGAATAAAAATTTATTATCCTTTCTATATTTTCTGCTCCCATAACCCTAACCAAGTTCCAATCTCTTCACAAACAGAAACCCTACCCTTTCTATAACTACATTTATTTTATTGATATTAATTATCCTCTATCCTCGTTTCATTCAAATTTCCAAGTTTGAACCCTCTGTTGCGTGCAATCAACAGTGAACCCTCTGTTTTCTGTTTACCATGTTAGAAACTGCTGCACGTGATTCTGAGTTGAGTTTAGAGACTGTGAATTCCACACAGCGAAGTTCAATGAGCAGTGAAAGCATCTGCAGCACCAGTTTCAGTCGTCTTTCATTCGACCTTATCCCCGCCTCGCCTGAGAGTCTCTCCATCAAGCCTCACCGCTCCTCTGATTTCGCATACTCCGCTATCCGTTCCGCTACATTCCGTCGCAAATCCGCACTTACCTTCCGTGACTTTCACCTCCTCCGTCGTATCGGTGCCGGTGATATCGGCACTGTATACCTCTGCCGCCTCCGAAACGGAAATGACAAATTCGAAAACGAAGAAGAAGCGTCTTGCTTGTATGCGATGAAGGTGGTGGATAAAGACGCTGTGGCATTGAAGAAGAAAGTACAGAGAGCTGAAATGGAGAGAAAGATTCTCAAGATGCTTGATCATCCTTTTCTTCCTACACTCTACGCTGAGTTTGAAGCTTCTCATTTCTCTTGCATTGTTATGGAGTTTTGTTCCGGTGGAGACTTGCATTCCCTACGCCATAAACATCCTAATAACCGTCTTCCGCTTTCTTCCGCAAGGTAAATTTCTCAAAACACATTGAAACGATAACGTTTTTTATCTTCTATTATTCTATCACTACAGTTACTTATTTTTTTATGTCGTTTATTGTTTTGTTGCTCAGATTTTATGCGGCTGAGGTGTTGGTGGCGTTGGAGTACCTTCACATGCTTGGAATCATTTACAGAGATCTAAAGCCTGAGAATGTGTTAGTCAGATCCGACGGTCACATTATGCTTTCAGATTTCGATCTTTCACTCTGCTCTGATGCGATCCCTGCCGTTGAATCATCAGACTCTTTACAAGACTCCGCCTATCCATCAACATTACCCTGCACTCGCACGCGTTCTATTTCTTCTCCATTCACTTGCTTTTCAAATCGTTTGTTCCGGTCACGTAAAGTCCAAACCATTCAACCGAACCGGCTCTTTGTGGCTGAACCGGTTTCAGCCCGGTCCTGCTCATTTGTTGGAACACACGAGTATGTCTCACCGGAAGTAGCTGCCGGAAACTCCCACGGAAACGCCGTGGACTGGTGGTCGTTTGGAATATTCATCTACGAGCTCATCTATGGGCGTACTCCGTTTGCAGCTCCGTCGAACAAGGCTACGCTGCGTAGCATCTTAAAAAAGCCCTTAACCTTTCCCACAGCCACGCCTTCGACCACGCTTGAGCTACACGCGCGAGACTTGATCTCTGGTTTGCTTAACAAGGACCCGGCTCAGCGGCTCGGGTCAAAGCGCGGCGCAGCTGACGTCAAGAAACACCCGTTTTTCAAAGGAATTAACTTGGCTCTGATTCGCATGTTGACGCCGCCTGAAGTTCCGGGTTCAAGAAGGCCAAAAACGACGTCGTTGTACGGCGGGAAGGATAACCATAACAACAACGGTAGTAGTAGTAGACGGGAACCAACGGCGTCGTTTGATATTTTCTTTTGAAAAAACAAAATGAAGTGTTTAGTGCCACGTCTTCAGTGACGTATTTTGTATGTTGGATTATATGTTTTCAAATTCAATATGAAAAACACATTATTTTGTCTTTTGTGCAATTTTAAAAGCTACTATTATTATTATTATTATTATTATTATTATTATTATTATTATGGGGACAACTTCGTTATCCATCACAAAAAGTTGGGTAGTCTATCTTCAATCAATTTACTAATGTCATATTATTTTATTATATTTAATTATTTATTTAATGATTTAAATTTTGTAGATTTTTAATGCAATGTAGCATAATTTATTCTATGTGTAACTCTATCTAATTTTTTGAAGTGTATAAATATGAATTCACCTTATATTATTTTCTATGAAATCAAGAAGGAAAATAAGTGTGTTTAGTCGGACCGTGTAGTCACATTTTTGTTGCCCCATATATGTGTGTATGAACTTAGGCATTTATAGATGCCTTAATTAAAATTTAAAGCTGAGACTGGGTTCTATATCTGTAGCTCTTTCCTCTTGGAGTATGTCTACAAGAGACCAACGTTGAAAGCTTACTAGACAATTCTAAATGTAGAAGATTCGATACTTTGTTTATTTTTCTCTACCCTACTCACACTTTTGAGCACTGCCAACATGTATTTTTATGGGTTCATATGCACCATAAATTCAATAATATACGCAAATAGAAGTTCGTCAACGTAGAAAGATGTAAAATAATCAATGGATGAAGGAAAATTATAGTTATTTTATTTAGTCATATTTTACTCCTACCTAAATCAAAAGGATTTAGTTACAACTCATTATCGACTTGTTTAAAGAAGTGTATGATTAAGCTGTACACCATTTTTAAACTTGTTTGTGCCTCAAATGCAGGGAACAAAAAAAAAACAGGCGTTAAGTAACGTGCGGCTAATTAAATTTGTGGGTGTGGATGTCGACCATTTATGTCCTATCCATTGACCTTAGAAATATTATGGAGTTTGTTTTTTTAGGAGTTTGTCTCATGATAATAGAATCATAATTTCAGACATGATTAGGTGTTCATTGGCACGGATCAATCTATGAACTCATTTATCTAACTCAACTCTTATTTTCATCCAACTCAATGTACGTGTCCAAAGCAAACCAACTCATCCAATCCATTGATATGTCGTACTATTTCTATTTTATTTTATTTATAAATTATCTAGCATAATTTTTGCAATACATATTTTTTTAATATAATTATATTTTTTTTATCAATTATAAAAGTCTAAGTCAAATTTGAAAGATTAACTTTATTTATTTAAAAAGAGAGATATTTTACCTTTATATTTTTGCACCATTTTTATATTTTTCTAACTTTATATAAAGTGCAAAAGAGTTTTTAGGTATTAACCAACAAATTTTATTCAAATTAAATACTAAAAGTTTATGATTTTTAATGTTTGTGTAATATAAACGTGTTAATTAAATTGATATATTTTATTTAGAATTTAAAAATTATATTTAGTGGATGACCCACAAACTCAACCCAACCAAATCCATTGATAAACGAATTGGTTTGATTCAGATTTAGTCTTAAAAGTACAGATTAAACACTCAACCCAACCCAAAGAATATTGATCGGGTCGGGTATTAGATTTAATCTTATTAGACCCAACCCAACCCGCGAACACCTCTACATGTGGGATATATTCACGGAGAATATTAATTTTAGGTATATTCAATAATAATGTGTTGCTTATACAAAAATAAAAAATCTATGATAGGTATAATATAACCGAGTATTCATTCCATTTAATAATTAGGGTTATTTTAACTTAATTTTTTTATCAATATATTCATACAAACTCAGACTTTATTTTGTATCATCTCATCTCCTAATTAATATAGAGTCTCAAGAAGACTTAGGGGAAATGATCGAGTTTAAATAAGAATTGTAAGAGCTCACCACTTTGAAGAGCTCTCGAGCTTGTCAGGCTTGTGACTGAATTAAACTAAGGGCTATATACCCGCTCATCATCAATGAGTCACACTCTCTAAATTGTTAGACTGTCTAGTCTTGTGGGGTCGACTTAAGCTAAGGGTGAGATGCACATCCAATATCAATAACTCATATGCAATCATAAATAACAGTCTTGATAAGTTTGGCATACTGAGAGGCAAAAAGGTTAATGTCGATTGAGATCATTATACTTAAACAAGGGAACAACAATTAATTGTTGTTATGGTCGTTACGCTCAGATGAAGGGACATTGACATTAACTAGCATAAATATAATAACGACTTGTTAGCATGTGATTTTCGACATTGCATTAAACCCACTAAATCTGATTTGGAAGAGTCTCAGGAACATATCCACAAGATTATGATCACACTCTCTTCAAAACATGTCCAGATTCTCAAAAAGGTTCACAGTGAGTTAACATTTTGACATGAAAGTGTGATGTAAAGGTGGTACATTTAACTTTCCTGTTAGGTGTTTTGGGACTTAATATATTATGGAGTCCAAAGATTAGGTGATGCAGAGATGTTTCGATACTACACTACGATATTTGACAAAAAAAGCTCCTTGATAAGGGTAGTTAGATGTTGCGAAGACGACTTTTCAATAATAAGAGCAGATTATAGGCAATTTTAAAGACCAACATGTGGAGGCAAAGTAGATGACATAAGGTCACATAATGGTGTACGTGTCGAGTGCTAGGGTAGTAACTATTATCGACGGTTATGAAAATGCAGTATATAAGCAGATTTCATTCATATAACAAGGGTTCGCAAAATTTATCATTATTCCCTATAAAACTCAAGTATCCAAGTCACATAGAGAAAAGAGTTTGTGAGGAAACATGTATGAATTTACGTTCCTATTCTAATTTTGTAATCAAAGTATTTTATTCAAATTACTTTTATGTTTTCTTTTTTTATTTATTTATAGTTCTTAGAGTCATCCTGCATTATTCTTATTGAGATTTTGATCCAATTTATTTTTATTCAATCATCAAATACCCAAGCACAAATATACTTTCTCAAAGCTTTTGCACAATATATCCTAGGATTTTTTCGAGCTTAATCATTTAAGTGACGAAAACTTGTGATCTGATTCAAAAACAAAAGTAAACAAGTTGGCACGTCCAATGAGACCTTTTGTGTGAAATTTAATTTTTTTGCAAAAGCGTGTTTTGTGTTCTTACTATCTATTTTGTTTTTCATGCATCAAATGTTTTCAATGTATGAGTGTGTATGCATCTGAGGACTGGTAAAACTCTTGTTGAAATGGCACGTCCAATAAATTATTCCCTTCCCCAGAACGATGTTCAAGAGACTGAAGAACAACCAATCGGAACGACGTTTTGTGGCGCATGAACTTCAAATTTCGTTGGAGTAACCGCTCATATTTAAGCCAAATGTTAGTTTCAATTACATTACCAAAAATGGTGGTTCCCCCATCACAAGTAACGAGTATTCCAACTACCCCCAAGGCCACGCAAGCTGTTATACGAGGCCCTATGCCTTCTTTTCTTCCAAGTTTCACGTTACCCTCTGGTAGTAGGGAGTACGCTTATGGCATGCCAATTGTAATGATGGCAGGCCTGCAAACTAATGCATCTACATATGCAAATAATGCAATGACCATTACATCTCCTCTTAATCCATACATAACATCAGGATCTGCTATAAATAATCCTAGTCGAACGACGTAACAACAAGGAGGGTTAGGATATATCCCTTAAGTTATGCCACCCATAACCACTAGTTCCCTCATGATTGTGAGGCAACAAATGGGTGAGAGTAACCATGATATGGTAAACATGTCAATCCAACAAAATGGTATTATTTTTAACCCTTTGATCCAAAACACAAACCATTATTACCAATAATTGACGCATCAAATGGGTCAAATTGATAATTTCTTTGGTGCTTCCCAAGCGCCTATTCAGCCAGTCCCTCAAATTCAAGCAGTTGGGACAATACAAAATCCAAGAGTTGCAAATGGATTCCCTAATAATCAAGAGAAACTACAAGTTATGCCTCAGCCGGTTGAATAACCCATACCTATGGTGACCGAAGGAGACTTAAGTCGAAAAAGCCCAGAAGTAGTATTAATCCATAGGAACCAAGATGCAGATCAAGTAATTAGGAATGTCCAACAAAATAATTTTGGGGGTAAAACAACTTATCCAATATGGTCGAGCAAATATTAGTCCAAAATGGCCTTAACGTGTGTAGCGAGCGGTTTTTGGACGTGGTTGCGAAGCACTACCGCTCTTTGGTATCTACAACTCGATTCATTTTTTATCCTATTAAAGCTGATGAAGGAAGGGAAATAGATGTCTCAAATTAACTCTGCTTGCAAACTGAGGTTAAACAGCGGCCTGTTAGGTTACAGATGCTACAAAGATTCAGGGTCTCTATTGGGTGTATTTTGTTTAAAAGTGGTGTTTGGTCAATTGGTGGGAGGTTGGGATGGATGTGTGGAAGTATATGATTTTGGGTTTTTGTTTAGTGTGCTCGCTAAGATCTTTTCTTTCGATCTTATGCCTACGTATTCCTGTTTACCGAAACAGGGAAATCAGAGCGTTCGTAGTTCCTCCAATTCTATGGGAGGAAATAGTTGTTTTGGTGTCTTGTTCAAAGCCCAAGACGTGAAGCGAAAGGTAGTTTGTATCTTGTTCAAAGCCCAAGATGTGAAGCTAAAAGGGTTTGAATTTAGATAGAATTTGTCATCTCTAAAGAGGGGTTTGTTTGTCACAACCTTTTATAAGGGAGAATTACTTTAACCGGGATATATGAATCCGGCAATGCCATAATTTCCTTTATAAGGGATTTCCAACCTAAAGGAGAAGACTTTAACTCAGTGTAGAGCAATGTTATCTTTCCTTAGGAATTTATCATGCTAAAAGAGGGACAATGGCATGGATATAGATGATCCAGAGGCTTGTCGCTTACAGCAATTAGATGAAGGGGAAGGAGTTGTTGATGTTTGTGTACTGCGAACGAGGCACAACTTTGATGCTAAAAGGTTGATTGGATCAACCAGTGGTTTTCTTATATAAAGCCTAAGAGGAGGCTAATATGTGTCTCGTACAAAGCCCGATAGAGAGGCTAAAAGGTTTTGACTCAACAAGGGAATCTTTTGGTATCTCGTATAAAGCCCGAGATGGAGGCTATTTGACTCAACAAGAGAGTTTTTGTATCTCGTACAAAGCCCGAGATAGAGGCGAAATGGGTGATTGACTCAACGAGGGAGTCTCTGGTATCTCGTACGAAGCCCGAGATGGAGGCTAAAATTGTTAGCTCTGCTGGGGAGAATCATTGTACAAAGCCCAAGAGGAGGCTATGGTTACTATTTCAGTTGAGTGACAGGTCCAGTATGCTGATTTAAAGAGAAAAT
Organism: Lathyrus tuberosus; assembly: GCA_022829125.1. NCBI lineage: Eukaryota > Viridiplantae > Streptophyta > Magnoliopsida > Fabales > Fabaceae > Lathyrus > Lathyrus tuberosus. The sequence goes on along the minus strand of JALAZF010000430.1, from coordinate 4,235,321 downwards.
CAGTTCTTATATGAGTAATGTTTACACTCAGGAATTTTGATTCGAGGATCATGGATATTTCCTGTTCTTTAAGGAAGTGGGAAATCCAAAGGGTATTGAGGTTGTCCGAGTCCACGGGGTTCCTTCCTATTTTTGAAGGGGTCACTTGAGAATGTCTTTGAGACTCAAGGATGTTAGACTGTCCGTGTCTAGAGTTTCATCTTTTGTACCATGCTTTGAGAAACAGTAGTAGACTCTTGGAAATGACTGTTCTATGAAGATGACTAAGTTCTGTTCCTATACCTCTAGGAGGTCGTCGGGACAATTTGTACGAAGCCCAAGAGGAGGCTGGAAACTTTTAAGAAGCCGACGAGTCCTTGTACTAAGCCCAAGAGGAGACTATCATTCCTGGAGGAAGAGATCATTATACGAAGCCTAAGAGGAGGCTGTGAATACTTCTAAGAAGCCGACGGGTCCTTGTACTAAGCCCAAGAGGAGGCGGGGATGCTTTTAGGAAGCCGATGGGTCCCCAAACCCCGAAAAGTTCAAGACAGGCTATTCACAAAGAATAGATCAAGCCAGGAAAGTTCGAGAATTTGGAAGAAACTCAAGAGATGCCATTCATGGAGAAAAGATCATCTCTGGGGAGTAGAGTTTCTTGACAAGTGCTTTTAAGAAGCCTGTGGGTCCCCAAACCCCGAAAAGTTCAAGACAGGCCATTCACGAGGAATATATCAAGCCAGGAAAGTCCGAGAATTTGGAAGAAACTCAAGAGATGCAATTCACAGAGAAGAGATCATCTCTGGGGAATAGAGTTTCTTTGACAACTTCTACGAGTGACAGTCTATGAAAGGGTTCATCGAGAATGCTGTCTTTCATATCTCCATATTGTTTAACCCCAAGAGGAGGGAAGATTGTGTCTGGTAATCCTATGGGGATCTAGTTTTGACTATTTAAGAGTGATCAACGGGCTTAATGCTAGACGTAGTTGCCGGGGAAACTCTATATATCTATACTATTATTACACAGTTGATATGAGTTTATGAAAGAAGACTTACAGCGAGCAGCCCCACAATACAGTTATATGTATATGAAAGCGGTAAATGAAAGCATATAATCGGTTGTAGAGCTTTCATGCTGTTTGGTTAGTTGTTCAACAAAGAAAGATTGAAAACAACAGTATATTCAAAATCAAAGGAGAAAGTGCTTTGAAAAAGAAAGATTTGGGGCTTACAGCTCAAGGAGAGGCCCAGGGTTTTATCAGTGAGCGCACTATTTGAATTTGTACAGAGGGACTTATACGAGTGACTGAGGCCCAAAAATTGTTTGCTGTACAAAGGGATTTGTGTCTTACACTCTCTCAAGAGGCCCAAAAAGTTTTAAAGAAAAAGAGTGGGGCTTATAACACGAGGGTAGGCCCAGATGATTTTTCGTTTAAAATGGCGATCGCGCCGAGATTTTCTTTTAACGCAAAGGGGCTTATACAATATCTGAGGCCCAAAGTTGTTTTTGGTTAAAAGGGGATTGGGTCTTACACTCTAATAGAGGCCCAAAAGTTTTGAATGGGTTTTATAGCTCGAGGAGAGGCCCAGATGGTCTATTTTTAAACTGGCGACGATCGTGCCGAATTTAAAAATGTACAGAGGGACTTATACAATAAGTGAGGCCCAAAATATTTTTGTACAAGTGGGTTGGGTCTTACACTCTAATAGAGGCCCAAAAGTTTTAAAGAAAAGAAATGGGTCTTACTACTCGAGGGTAGGCCCAGTGTTTGTTTTTCAACGGATGATGATCGCGTCGAACTTTTTGAAATACAACGGGACTTATACCATAAGTGAGGCCCAAAATAGGTTGTATTTACAAAGGTTTGGGTCTTACACTCTATTAGAGGCCCAAAGATTTTTGAAAATGATTTGTGAGGGTTGAATTAATCAAAAACCCTAATTTATTTCCAAAATGTATTTTAATTGAATAAAAATTCAATTAAAATGATAAAAAATTGTTTAACATGTGGGAAACAAATTATGATCTTGGATTAATGCTTCAAAAATCAAGTATTAACCTACAAAATAATTAGAAGTCATTAATCTTTACAAAATCAAGAGGAAAAAAATATTTTAAATGTCAAAAACAATTAAAATATTAATTCTTTGTAAAAATATCAATTATATGAAATAAATAATATTTTTGGGATTTTTTGGGAAAATAAAATATTTTAACATTTTTGTGAATTATTAAAAAAAGAATCAACTCAAAATCATTAAAACTCAGAGAGAAATTAATTTTTGAATCAATTAAATAAAAATCACAAAATTCAAATATTCAAATGTTGGAAAATGGCGCCAAGAACAAGGGCAAGAACACGCGCATGTTCTGAGTTTCCCAGATTTGCATTTTCTATCCAATCTTACTGAATACTTAATCATATCATGCAATCCACATACCAATTAACTCGTTTCAACCTCACGATCATGTCTATGACAATTAATTTCATTTAAATTAAGCATAAAACAAGAAATCACGAAAAATCCTCAAGAACCCTAGATTCTGCATGAAGGCTGGGATTTTTGATACATGATTCAAACAATGCAATTAATTGAGGGGAAACATTCCATGCATGATTATGAACATATGGCTAAATTATTGGGCAGCAAAAATTGCATGGATCATAGAGTTAGAAGAGCTCATGCTTACCACTTGCAGCTGGTGATCGTGATTTGTGTTGGAGGTGTTACAGATGAGTTGTGATGATCTGAACAGCTTCCTTACACCCTATGGAGTGTGTTTGAATGCTTGGACTTGATTGAAACTGGTTGGATCACTTCATGGCATCTCAACTGCAACTTGGTTAAAACCTTGAGCAATTGACTGGTGATTCTGAGAAATCAGTGTTCCAGTTGTTGCTTAAGTGTTTGATCAGCTCATATGTGATGTATATGAGGTGTGTGTGTGTGAATGGTTTGATTGGAAAAGCTCTCAAACTCAAAACCCGATAGTGACTTGCCTTAGAAGGAAAAATTGGAGTGAAAGAAGAGATTTTGAGGAAAGCATTTGTTTGATGGCTTTGGTGTACTCAAATTGATCATAATTGAGCTCTATTTATAGTAGAGCAAGTTTGTTTTGCAAGGAATAGTGAATGGCAACTGCTGAGTAGGTTTGGCCAATGTTGGCAAATGAAAATCCAAGTCTCCTCTAGCCATTGACTAGAGGTTAGGGCACAGGCTGCTGGTTCCCTTGGTCTTGGATAAGTCTTGACTGAATTCAGTTGCAAATGGCTCAGTCCATGCCACCTTGATGCTTCCATTGAATGCTCCAATCCAAAATTGGAGTCTTGTCCCTATTTTGGCAATTCTAGGTTCAACATGCTATTTCTTGTTCCAAAGACTTTGGAGGTTTGGCTCAGTGATTGTTCCCTTTAGATTCAATCCTCAGAGGTGTCCAAGTGGATAGGAGTATTTGGATTTGGCTGATTTTGGCAAATCGACCAAAAGTGCAAAAGTCTGCCTTGCCTTGGCAGATTTCAGCAAGGCATCTTGCCAATGTCATATCTCATAGCTCAAATTGAATTTGGTAATGTTCTTTGCCATTTTGGAAAGCCCTTACATGATACAACAACTGTTTGAACATGTTTGGTTTTGATCTCTTTTGAATCCAAGTGAAAAATCCCCCTACATTTGGAAAAAAAGTAAAGGCAGATTCTGACTTAGTGAAAATTTCACTAAGTGTTGGAACAAAGTGACTTTTCTTGATTTTGATCACTCCATAACTCAAAATCCATGAGGAATTTGGACATAGGTCAGTATGAAGCTTTTGTAGAGGGCAATGTGATCTACAAATCAAGCTTTGAATGGGGAACAATGGCCTTGTGGTTTAGGAGTTATGGTCCTCCAAAGTTGGCACATTAGTGTCACTTTTTCCATAACTTAGAAATTTTTCTAAGTTTTTATGGTTACCCCTTTTACAAGTTATCCCACTTTCTTTGATTTTTCTTGATGAATGATGATTCAAATCATACATTAACATCATTTTAGGGTTAAAAATCCATTTTGGTGAAAAATCTCAAAAAGTCAAAGTTGACTTTTGTGCACAGTTGACTTTTTATCAGATGAATTCCAAACTGTGCAATTCTTCAGGAAATCATGTCCTTGACCTAAATCAACTTGATGGACATGTTCCATGGGTGTCATAGGGTATATTGAATCATGTCTTAGGGTTTGGGAGCATGTCCTGATCAAAAGTCATAGTTACAGTTGACTTTCCTCGCGAAACCCTAATTGTGGTGCAGATGAAATTGAGACTTGTTGCTCAAGCTTATTGGATTAATCCATTGTTGCAAATGGATCAATATAGTATATTAGAGACCCTCAAATTATTTCTTGAGGTCTTGGCTCATGATTTGTCCCAAAAGTCAACTTAGGGGTGAATTAGGTCAAGAAACCTTAATTCCTGATTTTTGATGAATGCATCCCCTGAGGTCAAATTGACTTGATGATTGGGTCCATGAGGTTCCATGGAGTATATTAGGTTATGTTTTGGATCATTGACTTGTGCCCAGATGAAAATTTTCCATCTGGAGGCCCTGGTTGACCAAAACCCTAATTTGGTGACACTGTCGATCTTGAGACTTGATCCACCTAGAAGGGAGCAGCCTTGTGCTTAATCCTTGAAGTGGGAGTCCTTTTGATCCATTGTGGATATTTTAGAGGCTAGACAAGTTGAAGATCAAGTCATTCCTTGACTGATCCTTTGTCTAAGGCTCTGAGAGGGCTTAAAACCCTAATTTCGATTGTAGTGAATGCTCAACAACCCTTGAGGCATTTGATGAGGCATGAGGGTTCATCCATATTGTGATGATGATTGACACAATGATGGGAATCTTAGTGGTCAAAATTTGGGGTATGACAGATGCCCCTATTTAATCTTCTTGGACCCAAAGGTGTGAATGACGAAGGTATTCGGGCATTCGGGGTGCAAGAGGATTAAATATCGGAATGCCCAAAATTTTGATGGTGGTTATGAATGGCAGATCACATTCATCTTCTTTTGCTAAGCAATGATGCTTAGAAAAGGTAAACTTCCCCTCGATCCTGGTCTTCAGCCAAGGAACTGGTCTCAGTTTTCTTAAATAAACTTCCCCTCGATCCTGGTTTCCTACCAAGGAACTGGTCTTAGTTTCTGATGCGAACTTCCCCTCGATCCTGGTTTCCTACCAAGGAACTGGTCTTAGTTTCTGATGCGAACTTCCCCTCGATCCTGGTTTCCTACCAAGGAACTGGTCTAAGTTTCTGATACAAACTTCCCCTCGATCCTGGTTTCCTACCAAGGAATTGGTCTCAGTTTCTTTTGTCAATAAGCTTTATTGACAAGGGACGCTATTTGTAGCGGTTTTCCTCAAACTTCTCGTCGGATTTTCCTGGGGAGATGCCATTTGATGGGAAAAAGAATGATGTCAGACTTGCTGGGGATCCCAGTCGTCTGAGTTGTAGAGGTGTACAAACTTCTCTGTTGGAGACGCCATTTGTTTCTACTGGGGAAGATGAGTCTCTTGAGAGACTGTTTCCGCTTGGGGTCTTACATCATACTTTTCTCGGGATCTTCCCGGAGAAATGCCATATGATGGGCTCTAATTTTGAGGTGCCGATGACCTTTTCATCAGCGGTCTTTCGGAGAAAGGCAGCTGTACTGCCAAATCTCTGCTTAGGAGGCTTTCTCTGGGGATTTTTCTTTAATCCGGGAAAGCAAGGATATCATCTTCAATGGCGAAGAGTGACATTTGTAGAAAGCTCCTCTGATTTTTCAGAGGTTCAAGTTATCAAAGTGGTCGAGTGCCGATTCTAATCCAGAGATACACTGGAGGTGAGATAGTTCAAACGCAGCATTTCCTGATGAGGCAAGAACTGACAACTCGATTGAGAAGACTGTTATCACTAGGGGACAAGACCGACTAGAGTGATAGTGATGCAATATGAATATGAATGCAAATCAAATGCATGATGTATGTATGTATATGCTGACAAAACTGACGCGACATACAGACTGACGAGTGAACATGACTGGATACTCGGCCATCGCGTGGCGAAGAAGTACCGTTGGTCAAAAAAAGTAGCAATTCTACCTTGCTTAGGAGAAATAGTCCCTGCGGGGAATACCGTTGATCGGGCTTAGGAGATAAGAACTTGGCCGAGGGTATCAGATGGGAAAGCCGCATCTCATACAGTTGATCCTTCGTTCAAGCGTACTGGCCTAGAAGGAGTACTTTGATTCTGCGCTTTGAAATTCAAACGCCTTTGGAGACGCAATCGACGTTCTTCCGATGCTCAACAGTAAAAAACAATTGCCATCTTTAATTCAAAAGCAGAAAAAGTTTTAACAAGTAAATTCATTTTTGTTTCATTTCAAGAATGGATAATCATGTTAAAACGCCATTTTGTAAAGCTAAAACAAATAAGAATTATAAACAAAAGCACAAGGGCTCAAATTTTATTGATAAGATGGAGATCAGCCAAACGCGTGATTCCAAAGAGTATATACAAAGTTTGAAAATGGTAATTTACAGGGAAAAGGGCTACGTTGAAACTTAACGGCCACTATCCTTCTACCAACTTTGAATTCGGGACATCCTGAGCTTCTGTCGAAGATGACCGTGACTGGAGTTTTCCTCCGATGGATGATGTAACTGCTGCTGAGGGATTCGCCTCGGTTGAACATAGTTACTTGCCATTATCCCTAATTTTTTCCTGGATTGTACTTTGATGTTTCCAACCCATCGGGATGATTTTTTTCATGTCTCTAACTTTTGCCTGGACCGCCCTTTCGGGTTTTCAATCCACCGAGACGTCTTTTTTTTTATTTTTAGTTTAAGCGAAGTTTTTCTTGACTACATCAACATTTGTGGGGTAGGCAAATTCCTCTCCGTCCATGGTTGCAAGTCTCAAGGCACCGCCTGAGAAAGCTTTCGTGACCACATAGGGGCCATCATAATTTGGGGTCCATTTGCCCCGAGAGTCAGTGAGAAACGATTGTATCTTCTTGAGCACGAGGTCTCCTTTTCTGAAGATGCGAGGTCGAACCTTTTTGTCAAATGCCTTCTTCATTCTCTGCTGATACAACTGACCGTGGCATAGTGTCTTGATTCTCTTTTCTTCGATCAGATTGAGTTCATCGTGTCGACTTTGACACCATTCAGCTTCTGAAAGCTTAGCTTCCATCAATACCCAGATTGATGGGATCTCTACTTCTATGGGGAGAACTGCCTCCATGCTATATACTAGAGAGAAAGGGGTTGCCCCTGTTGAAGTGCGGACAGATGTTCGATAACCATGAAGAGCAAAGGGTAGCATCTTGTGCCAATCTTTATAGGTTACAACCATCTTTTGAATGATCCTCTTGATGTTCTTGTTAGCCACTTCTACCGCTCCGTTCATCTTGGGTCGGTAGGGAGATGAGTTATGGTGTTCGATCTTGAACTCAACGCACAACTCTTTCATCATCCTGTTGTTCAAGTTAGATCCATTATCTGTAATGATCTGGCTCGGAACACCATAACGGAAGATGATATTGTTTTTGATAAATCGGACCACCACTTGTCGGGATACACTAGCGTACGACGCTGCTTCGACCCACTTGGTGAAATAGTCAATGGCTACCAGGATGAACCGATGTCCGTTTGAAGCCTTAGGTTCGATCATGCCAATCATGTCGATTCCCCATATGGAAAAAGGCCACGGGGAAGAAAGAACTTTGAGATGTGATGGCGGTACATGAATTTTGTCGGAGTATATCTGACACTTGTGACACCTCCTCATATACTTGTAGCAGTCGGATTCCATGGTCAACCAGTAGTACCCTGCTCTTAGAATTTTTCTCGCCATTGTGTGTCCGTTGGCATGAGTGCCAAAGGACCCTTCGTGAATTTCTTTCATAAGCATGTCTGCTTCTGGTCTGTCTACGCATCGGAGCAAGACCAAGTTAAAATTTCTCTTATAAAGAGTATCACCGCTCAGGAAGAAGTTTCCAGCCAGTCTTCTGAGGGTTTTTCTGTCCTTTCTAGACGCCCCAAGTGGGTACTGTTGTTTCTGAAGGAAGCATTTGATATCGTGATACCAAGGTTTGTCGTCTATGACTGCTTCAATCGTGAAGATGTAAGCGGGCCTTTCAAGGCGCATTATGTCGATCTTAGGTAGGTCATTCCGTTGACCTACACTAATCATGGAAGAGAGTGTGGCTAAGGGATCAGCCATGTGATTCTCTCTACGAGGGACGTGATGAAACTCGACTCTGTTAAAGAAGGGTAACAACCTTCTTGCATAGTCTTTGTAAGGAATCAGTCCTGATTGGTATGTGTTCCAATCTCCTTTTATCTGATTGATAACCAAGGCTGAATCGCCGTATACGTCCAAGTTTTTTATCCTTAAATCAATCGCTTCTTCGAGACCCATAATACAAGCTTCGTATTCGGCCTCGTTGTTCGTACATTTGAACGTAAGTCTAGCAGTAAAAGGAATGTGGGTACCCTGAGGGGTAACAATGATTGCCCCAATTCCGTTTCCATAATGATTAACTGCTCCGTCAAAGATAAGTCCCCATTGGGAACCTGGTTCTGGCCCTTCACTGGGTAACGGTTCATCGCAATCTTTCATTTTTAGATACATGACATCTTCGTCTAGGAAGTCAAACCCGATTGGTTCTTGATCGTCAATTGGTTAATGAGCCAAATGATCGGCTAAAACACTCCCCTTAACGGCTTTCTGAGCGTGGTACTCTATGTCATATTCTGATAATAACATCTGCCAACAGGCAATTCTTCCCGTGAGAGCAGGCTTTTCGAAGACATACTTGATTGGATCCATTTCGGAGATTAACCAAGTAGTGTGACGAATCATGTATTGGCGAAGACGTTTGGCTGCCCAAGCCAAAGCACAACAAGTTTTCTCAAGCATCGTGTACCGAGTATCGCAGTCGGTGAATTTCTTGCTCAGATAGTAGATGGCGACTCTTTCCTTTTGGTTTCGTCTTGTTGGCCAAGTACACATCCCATCGAGTCCTCTAGGACTGTGAGGTAGATGATCAGTGGTCTTCCTTCCACTGGAGGTGATAGAATCGGAGGATTCAACAGGTATTCCTTAATACTGTCGAAGGCGGTTTGGCAATCTTCTGATCAAACGCAATCCTGGTTATTTTTGAGTAATTTGAAAATCGGCGCACACGTGGCGGTCATAAGGAATATGAACTTGGAGATGTAGTTCAAACGTCCCAAGAATCCTCTGACTTGTTTTTCAGTTTTCGAAGAAGGCATTTCTCGAATGGCCTTGACCTTGTCAGGATCAACCTCAATTCCTTTCTGGCTGACGATGAACCCTAAGAGTTTCCCTGAACAGACACCGAAGGTGCACTTGTTGGGATTCAAGCGGAGTTTGTATTTCCTCAAACGCTCGAATAATTTCGACAGGTGGGTCACATGCTCCTCTTCTGTCTTAGCTTTTGTAATCATGTCATCGACATATACCTCTATTTCTTTGTGTATCATGTCATGAAACAGAGTAGTCATGGCCCTTTGATAGGTTGTCCCGGCGTTCTTCAAGCCGAACGACATCACCTTGTAACAAAAGGTACCCCATGGGGTAATGAACGAAGTTTTCTCCATGTCTTTCGGCGCCATTTTGATCTGGTTATAGCCCGAGAATCCATCCATGAAGGAGAAAACTTTGAACTTTGCTGTACTGTCAACCAACATGTCAATGTGTGGTAAAGGAAAGTCGTCCTTTGGACTTGCCTTGTTTAGATCTCTGTAGTCAACACACATTCTGACCTTTCCATCCTTTTTGGGAACGGGTACGATGTTGGCTAACCATTGAGGATATTCTGACGTGGCGAGGAAACCCACGTCAATCTATTTCTGTACCTCCTTTTTTATTTTGATGGCCATGTCCGGGTGAGTCCGTCTCAACCTTTGTTTTACTGGCGGACATTCTGACCTTAACGGTAAGTGATGTTCCACGATGCTGGTATCCAACCCTGGCATATCCTGATAGGACCAAGCGAATACATCGGGAAATTCTCTAAGAAGCTTTATCAAACCCTCTATGGCAGTCAGATCGAGTAGTGCCCCAATCCTGATTTATTTTCTCTCTTTCTCCGAACCCAAGTTTACCGTTTCCAATAGCTATTTGTGAGGTTCAATGGACCTTTCCTCCTGTCTGAGTAGTCGAGAGCTCTTTTCTAGAATTTTGTTGTCAACTTCTTCTTCAGCCCCAAATATCGGGAACCCAAAGTCGGGAGAAGGCATCGGATCGTATGTTTCAACGGGGTTTAAAACAAGCAATCTGCATAACGTGATGATTTGTGTTTAGAAGAGATAGAGAAAATGCGAGTGTGTGCAGTGTATTTCATTTACTGCTTGTTTTTATTTTTAATTGTTTTTTAGGATTACCATTTTCTGAAAAAACAAAAAGAGAAAATAGCAATTAATGCGGAAATTACAGAACGACGTTATTTTATTAATGAACAAGTCGATCCTTGAAACTACAGCCCTATAAAACAAAACTCTGTCGCTTTGGGCGAAGCGAAGAGGGAAATTTATAGAAAGCGAGCCCTATCAAAACATCCGTTTCACCTGGGCAGGGTGAAAGGTTAAAGATGGAAATTACTTTGATTGGTGAACGACCTTCGGAACATCGACAACAACCCATTGGCGGCGAACTCCTCGGTGAATCACAAAGTCTAGCACCTTCCTTGATTTGTCCTCAGAAATAACGCTGATTTCTGGTGGAGCGGGATCATTGGAATCTGTCTCCCAGGCAGAGTTGTCGTAGGAGGATTCCTCAGTTACATTTTGCATAGCATTTGTGCTCTCAGCTGTATCTCCCTATCCAGTTGGCTGGATGTTTTCGAGCCTGATACGAGAGCTTTTGGGAGCGGTGTATTTGACCATATAGTCGTACTTTCCACTCGGTTGTCCCAAGGTGTCCCACACTTCTTTCAAACTGGAGGAGTCATCTCTCTCGATGACGTTGACCTCGGGAAAAGCATAGTTGATGAATTCAAGTCCTGCAAATGTTGCAAATTCATCGTCGTGTTGAGTAGTTTCTGAATGACCTGAGTGTTGATCCCATGACATGGTGGAGACACAGGTATTCTGCTCAATGATGCTCAGCTGAGTTTCATTGTTCCACTGACTTTCTGGCCCCAAGTCTCCTGGGTAAGGCTGCCACATTGGCAGACCATCCATTGGGCCATAGTAATTATGGTCAAAGTTGTCTTTCATCGGAGTGTCTTCCTCTAATAAATTTGGTGGAGCACGACATCCTTCCGGATCACAATCCCCGTATATCATTTCGATGTCTGACCTGGGTATAAATCTCGGACTCTCTGTAGAAAAGCAAAAAGGAGTTTGCGTTTCATCCTGAGACATATAACCGTCCTTGTTAAGATAGGACTCCCACTCTTCCTTTGTGTCAGAGGGATCTTCCTCATTGATAGCATGGACTGCTTGAGGGAATGGGTGAAGGAAACCTCCACTATGGAAGAAGTTCTGAATGGGATAAAGACTTTCATTATTGGCAGCTGTCTGGGTATAGGTTGCAGAAAAACCAAGACTCTTCTTTGTTTTATTGTCAATAGGAATGACAAGCTGTCTGGGTATAGGTTGCAGAAAAACCAAGACTCTTCTTTGTTTTATTGTCAATAGGAATGACAAGCTGTCGCCATCCGGTTGTATCGGTACTCTCGACCGCTTTGATAGCATCTTTGTATAAGGAAATCGAGGTTCCTCCTTAGGATTGATTATTCTTGCCCACTGACAGCGCTTGGAACTGCATCCCAATAACCTCCTCGGGTTCTACGCAAGTAGATGATGATAAGTTACTCACGAACAAGGCCTGTTCTCCACAGACTGTGACAAGTTGATCATTCTGAACGAACTTTAGCTTTTGGTGGAGGGTCGAAGTGACCGCTCCAGACTGATGTATCCAAGGTCTTCCTAATAAACAACTGTATGTTGCCCGGATGTCCATGACCTGGAAAGTGACTTGGAAAGTGTGAGGACCGATAGTTATGGGAAGATCAACTTCGCCGATAACTGTTTTTCTGGATCCGTCGAACGCTTTGACGACGACCTCGCTGATTCTCATCGGAGGGCCTTTGAATGATAATTGCATCAAAGTGGATTTCGACATAACATTCAGGGCTGACCCTGTGTCTACCAGTACGCTGGCTAAAGCATCGTCCTGGCAGTTAACTGTAATGTTGAGCGCCATGTTATGACGGCGACCCTCTTCGGGTAATTCCTCATCACTAAATCCCAAATTATTGTAGGAAGTAATGTTAGAGACAATGCTATCGAACTGTCTGATTGTTACATCCTGTTCCACAAAGGCTTGCTCCAAGACTTTCTGTAGAGCCTCCCTGTGGGCTTCTGAACTGAGTAATAGTGATAATACCGAGATCTTTGAAGGAGTCTGTAACAGCTGATCAACAATGTTATATTCACTCCTTTGGATGAGCTTCAGCATCTCATCATTATTTTTTGAAAGGTCGGGATTACTGGATTGACCGACTGATGGATCGGGAGCTTCTGTCTGAAGTTCCTTTTCCTTGTTAGGTTCTCCAACTCCTCGGTTGAAGATTAGACCACTCCGTGTTACACGACTGATGTCTGCAATATTCACGACGGAGGGTAATGAAATTTCCTTTCCATTTTCAATTATCGTTGCACCGTATTTGTAAGGGATAGCCTTAGTTGATTCATACCGTAGTGGTCCCGGTAGATAGATGACTATGGGAACCTTCTGATTTTTCTGACCATCATAAGTAATCTCGATCCGTTCCCGGTTGGGAGCTCTAGATTCGTCAAGTAGAGGGATGATGGCAAAAACATCCCTGGTCTGGTGACGACTAGAGATTGTGACAACATCCTCGACTTGATTGGCAAGGTAGTTCGGCGTCCAGTTGATGGGTCCATAACTCGGATATGGGCGAATCTCTCCATGATCCACCTGACCCTAAAGAGCTGCTCTCACAAGGTAACACCCTTGGTTACTTTCCGAACAGACACCACAACGTTCATAGTTGTGTGGTGGCACCTGGCCACGCCCACTTTGAATACAATGTAACCTCACTAGGTTAGCTTCCACAGATCGGACATCCTGACTTTGACGTCGAGTAGGATTCCTGTTATTAATACTAATCTGCTGAGTATCTTCATCCATATAGATTGGCATCCACCAGTGATTTAACAAGTGCTGGAGTGCCTCCTGGACAAGGGTACAACCTCGATCGTTTTCGCAACCTGTTTTACAGCTTTGATAGTCGTGTGATATTAAGAATCCGAGTCGGACCTGCTCAGCATGTAACTCTACCAGGTTGGTATTCATCACACGAATATCAAAGATCTGAACCATGTTGATCTGATAAGGGTTCCTATCATGGTAGTCTTGGATCCATCCAAGATCCATCTGACGCTGGAGGGCCTCTTGTATGAAAGAGCATCCCTGTTTGTTTACCGAGCAAGTCAGACAGGAGCTGTAATCGTGTCGTGGCAGATTATGATACTGGCTTTGCCTTGAGTGCATTGCCACCAAGTTGGCATTCATCGCACTGATGTCGTGGTTCTGAATGACGTTGGAATTCATGTAAACCATGTTAACTCCACGAACTCGGTGTTCTTGGATCCATCCGAGATCCATCTGTTCCTGTAGAGCTGTTTGCACCACAGAACATCCTTGATTGTTTTTAGAGCAGACATCACACTGGTGATAATTATGAGGTGGCACATGGCCGTACCCACTCTGTCTACAATGCATCTTGACCAAATTGGTTTTCAACAAGAGTACATCGTGAATTTGATAAACGTTGTTAGACTCTCCCTCTATCAAATTGACTGCAGCTTTCTCATGTTGAGGCAGCGGGTTTGTGAGAACATTAGGATTCGTATCTTTGAAAGATAAGAGCCGGCTCCTAACAAGCTTTTGCACGTCGGATTTGAAATTGAGACAGTTCTCTATGTTATGCCCTGATTCTCCTTGATGATAAGGGCATGTCTGGTCCACCTTAAACCAAAAAGGCAGATTTTCCGGTACTGTAAGATGAGACTTAGTCTGGATGTGCCCCTTGGCCAGCAGTAACGGAAATAGTTCTGCGTACAACATGGGTATAGGATCAAACCCTGATGGTCGTGTTGTACGGTTGTTGTTATATGGAGGACGAGCCTGCTGAAGAGGCTGTTGTGTCCTTTGCTGATTAGGTTGGCTCTGCGCAACCTGAGGTTGATACGTAGGAATAGGCACAGGGCTGATAGCAGGAATTACAGCTGCTACTGGTTGATAACGTCGCCTTTGCTTTCCAAGAGAGATATTCCCAATATCCTGCTCTTTTTTCTTAGGGAGAGCACTACCGTATCGTTTTGCACTGCTTGATAGTCCAGCGTCTTTTGCCAAACGTCCTTCTCGGACAGCTTCCTCAAGACGAACTCCCATGCCCACCATCTCGGTGAAATCACTGGGCGCACTGGCAACCATTCTGTCATAGTAAAATGAGCTTAAGGTCTTTAAGAAGATCTTTGTCATCTCTTTTTCCTCAAGAGGTGGACAAATCTGAGCGGCAATTTCGCGCCATCTCTGAGCGTACTCCTTAAAGGTTTCCTTCTCCTTTTGTGACATTGATCTGAGTTGATCTCTGTCCGGTGCCATGTCCAAATTGTATTTGTATTGTTGGATGAAGGCAGTACCAAGATCTCTGAATGTGCTAATCGTAGCACGGTTTAAACCCATGTACCACTTGAGTGCGACACCGGTTAAACTATCCTGAAAGTAATGAATCAGTAGGTCCTGATTCTCCGTCTGAGTTGACATTCGCCGAGCGTACATCACCAGATGGCTCTAAGGGCAAGAGTTACCCTTGTATTTTTCAAAGTCGGGCACTTGAAATTTGTGCGGAACTTTCACATTGGGGACCAGACAAAGGTCTGCGGCGTCCTTTCCAAATAGATCCTGACCGCGAATGGCTTGCAGTTCCTTCTGCATTTCCAAGAACTGTTCCTGGAATTCACCCATTCTATCAAACATAGTTTCCCTCTTATCAGAAGGGATCGGTGTAATCTGTCCTTCTGGGACAGTGTGCACCATAGGGGGTGGTACCGTGACTACGGCAGTGAATCTTGGCGTTTCCCGAAGTTTGTAACCTTCAGGAGTCTTCAGTATGCCCCTGGCATCTTCGCTTTCCCGAACTTTGTAACCTTCAGGCCCAGCGGCTTCTGTTATGATTCCCTGATCTTCAGTGATCGGCGGAACATATCCTTCCGGGATATAGTTAACAGGCATGCCCCAGGGACGATCTTTTGGCATTTGATACCTAGGATCATACTTCTCCACTATGGGCGCTGAGGTGATCTCTGAGATCACAGTCCTTTGTAGCTGAGCTTCTGCCATGGCTTGCATGTCGTTACGAAGCTTTCTCATATCCTCTCTCAGAGCATCGATCTCTTCTTTCAACTCTCTGTTCTCTTCCTCAAGATCATCCATCTTTTTCTGACGATTGGCCCGAGTATTATACGAATAAGACAATTTGACTCTAGAACTGAGACACAAACGTGAGATTCGTAGGTAAGAAGAATACGCGATGTGAGAATGATGAATGCAATGATTATATTAATTGTGTTTTTGGCTTAATCAAAATAAACTTTGACAATTAGATTGAAAATATCAAACAGTGGGGAAAACCCTTTTTATTGAAATTCAAAGGATTGCGGAAATGGAAATACAGTAGATTACAAGGTGCAGAAACAGAAACCTAAGCTAATGGGTCCCGAGTCCTCTCTGAAGAGAAATCGGGTGCTGACTCTGGCACTTTCCTTTTCTTTGACCGGGGCTCTTGGGCCGTTGTCGGGTTGTCATTCCTTTGCCAAGTGAAAAGAGTGAGCAAATTCCTTCGGTTATCCTGATTATCCACAGCATGTTGCTCTAAAATCTCAATCAGAGCGTCCTTATCTTTCAGTAGTTGTTGTATTTTGATGCACTCTACGTTGAGGGTGCGGTACTTGTTCTTCCTAGACCTCTTCTCCCGTTGAACTTTGTTGAGAGTAACCTGAAGCTTTTCAGTTTCCGTCATGAAGTACATGACAGATTCCCTCGGCGGAAGAATTCCGTAACGAGGATAAGGCATCTTTAGCTTGAGAGATCTAGTTTGTACCCAGTGGAGATAAGGCTCCACCGAGACACAGTCCGGTTTTCCTAGAGACTCCCTTCCTTTCTTATGAACATGTTTCCAAGCGTGCAGTATTTCTGTCTTTAGTGCTCTGTCATTTTCTCCTTCCTTGAAGAAAAGACCTTCTAGATGAACATTCCGGGGAACATGTCTCATCGGGTATCCAAACTGACGGCGAACCAATATCGGATGATAGTTGATCCCTCATTTAGTTCCTATAAGGGGTACGTTGGGGAAGTTTCCACAATGGTCAATGATCCTGATTCCATCATAAATCCTATTACACCAATCTATGTCAGAGTTGGTGAGAGACATGATCTTCTGCGACCAGCGCAAGGCACTTTTATGATCCCAGAAAACAGCAGACTTAGGTAAATGAGAGATAAACCATTTGTAATGCAAAGGTACACAACATGTGATCTCCCCTCCGCTGTACAAATTCCCTAAGTGTACAGAATGATACGCATCTGCGAGCAAAATCGGCACAGGGTTTCCAATGAGAAAAACCTTAATGGCGTTGATATCGACGAAGTTATTAATGTTGGGCAACAAAAATAACCCGTAGGTGAGTAAAACAAAGATGCTTTCAAAAGAAGTCACGTTCCCGATACTGGCGAAGTACAGGGATTTCTTTGTCAAGAACTGGGCTGGCAAACCTTGTATGCCACCCTTGGTGGTCATGTGAGTCCTGACCTTAGACTCGTCCAAATGAATTGCTCTTGCAATGGTCTGATTCTTTGGAATTTCTTCCAGTCCAGAAAATGGAGCTTGATCTGTAATGTGTAGATCAATCAGATGAGAATATTCCTCCAGCGTTGGTGCTAGCTGGTAATCCGGGAATGTGAAGCAGTGATAAACTGGATCGTAGAACTGAATGAGCGCATCCATGATTCCCTCAATCACATGGACTCTTAACAGAGATAGCAAACCTCCGTACTTGGCTCTGAAAGCCTCTTGGTTTATGATCATTCTCGCCAAACCTCTTAAATCCTCTAGTTTTGGAATCCCGAAGGTGTACTTATGAGTTCTCCTTCTACCGAAATCCATTAGCGCAATCCTTTTCTCTGATATTTGCAATCACAATCTTAGTTTAATTTGAAAAACAGAGAGACTAGAAGAGAATTTTTTTGAATGTTTTAATGTTTTTTAATTGAATGCATGAATGCAGCACACAAAAACATAGAAAAAACATGGGGTCAAAGGGTCGTTGTCATGAAGTTAAGGCTCTACACATCCCTAAAGGTTTATACTAGGGTGATTTTTGTACCTGTACTCAAAATCATCAGCTCCTCCCAGGATAACAAACAGCAAGCGGATCGCCAGCGAGCTGTATGAAATCTTAGAGTAAGTGCCATTCACAGAGAATAGATCACCAGCCTCAAATGAGGGTAGTATCGCGTAACAACTATTTCCGATAGCTTCCGCACTACAAAAGGGTTGGCTCCTCAGCTTCTCAGACATCACAATCTGCCCATTGCCTATGAGAGGGAATGGGTTGCATTGGTCAGCCTCCACTGAGGTTGATGGTCGACCTCGTCGCCATCACTTATCTTAAGTGTATACTCAATCTTTCCACATGCGGCATCATACGCATTCCCATTAGCAGAAAAATAAACACGTATAGCAATTAGGAAAAGCAGTATATATATTTGTCCTAAAGTCCTAGACATTAAAGAGCTATGAACCCTATGTTCCTGACAAAAATGGCTCCCCGGCGGAGTCACCATTTTGTGGTTTCTTTCCTATTTAAAGGTTTTTGACCTAGGATCCTAGTGACGTCAACAAAAAGTCCTATCCCAGAAAGAAAGGAAGAAAGAAAGACCGGCCCCACGGTGGGCGCCATTTTTAAAGTTTTCCACCTAATAGATAGGAAGAGAACAAGATCTCGCTACAGAGGTGAGATAGATCCTAATGACACGTCCCCAGCAGAGTCGCCAGGTCCCCAGTGAAGTCGCCATTTTTCTGTAGCGAGCGGTTTTTGGATGTGGTTGCGAAGCACTACCGCTCTTTGGTATCTACAGCTTGATTCATTTTTTATCCTATTAAAGCTGATGAAGGAAGGGAAATAGATGTCTCAAATTAACCTTGCTTGCAAACTGAGGTTAAACAGCGGCCTGTTAGGTTACAGATGCTACAAAGATTCGGGGTCTCTATTGGGTGTATTTTGTTTAAAAGTGGTGTTTGGTCAATTGGTGGGAGGTTGGGACGGATGTGTGGAAGTATAGGATTTTGGGTTTTTGTTTAGTGTGCTCGCTAATATCTTTTCTTTCGATCTTATGGGAGGAAATGGTTGTTTTGGTGTCTTGTTCAAAGCCCAAGACGTGAAGCGAAAGGTATTTTGTATCTTGTTTAAAACCCAAGATGTGAAGCTAAAAGGGTTTGACTTTAGAGAGAATTTGTCATCTCTAAAGAGAGGTTTGTTTGTCACAACCGTTTAATAAGGGAGAATTACTTTAACCGGGATATGTGAATCCGGCAATGCCATAATTTCCTTTATAGGGGATTTCCAACCTAAAGGAGAAGACTTTAACTCAGTGTAGAGCAATACTATCTTTCCTTAGGAATTTCTCATGCTAAAAGAGGGACAGTGGCATGGATGCAGATAATCCAGAGGCTTGCCGCTTACAGCAATTAGATGAAGGGGAAAGAGTTATTGATGTTTGTGTACTGCGAACGAGGCACAACTTTGATGTTAAAAGGTTGATTGGATCAACCAGTGGTTTTCTTATATAAAGCCTAAGAGGAGGCTAATATGTGTCTCGTACAAAGCCCGAGAGAGAGGCTAAAAGTTTTTGACTCAACGAGGGAATATTTTGGTCTCTCGTATAAAGCCCGAGATGGAGGCTATTTGACTCAACAAGAGAATTTTTGTATCTCATACAAAGCCCGAGATAGAGGCGAAAGGGGTGATTGACTCAACAAGGGAGTCTCTGGTATCTCGTACGAAGCCCGAGATGGAGGCTAAAAATTGTTAGCTCCGCTGGGGAGAATCATTGTACAAAGCCCAAGAGGAGGCTATGGTTACTGTTTCAGTTGAGTGACAGGTCCAGTATGCTGATTTAAAGAGAAAATCAGTTCTTATATGAGTAATGTTTACACCCAGGGATTTTGATTCGAGGATCAGGGATATTTCCTGTTCTTTAAGGAAGTGGGAAATCCAAAGGGTATTGAGGTTGTCCGAGTCCACGGGGTTCCTTCCTATTTTTGAAGGGGTCACTTGAGAATGTCTTTGAGACTCAAGGATGTTAGACTGCCGTGTCTAGAGTTTCATCTTTTGTACTATGCTTTGAGAAACAGTAGTTGACTCTTGGAAAGGACTGTTCTATGAAGATGACTAAGTTCTGTTCCTATACCTCTAGGAGGTCGTCGGGACAATTTGTACGAAGCCCAAGAGGAGGCTGGAAACTTTTAAGAAGCCGACGGGTCCTTGTACTAAGCCCAAGAGGAGGCTATCATTCCCGGAGGAAGAGATCATTATACGAAGCCTAAGAGGAGGCTGTGAATACTTCTAAGAAGCCGACGGGTCCTTGTACTAAGCCCAAGAGGAGGAGGGGATGCTTTTAGGAAGCCGATGGGTCCCCAAACCCCGAAAAGTTCAAGACAGGCTATTCACAAAGAATAGATCAAGCCAGGAAAGTTTGAGAATTTGGAAGAAACTCAAGAGATGCCATTCACGGAGAAAAGATTATCTCTGGGGAGTAGAGTTTCTTGACAAGTGCTTTTAAGAAGCCTGTGGGTCCCCAAACCCCGAAAAGTTCAAGACAGGCCATTCACGAGGAATATATCAAGCCAGGAAAGTCCGAGAATTTGGAAGAAACTCAAGAGATGCAATTCACGGAGAAGAGATCAGCTCTGGGGAATAGAGTTTCTTTGACAACTTCTACGAGTGACAGTCTATGAAAGGGTTCACCGAGAATGCTGCCTTTCATATCTCCATATTGTTTAACCCCAAGAGGAGGGAAGACTGTGTCTGGTAATCCTATGGGGATCTAGTTTTGACTATTTAAGAGTGATCAACGGGCTTAATGCTAGACGTAGTTGCCGGGGAAACTCTAAATATCTATACTATTATTACACAGTTGATATGAGTTTATGAAAGAAGACTTACAGCGAGCAGCCCCACAATACAGTTATATGTATATGAAAGCGGTAAATGAAAGCATATAAACACTTACTCGGTTGTAGAGCTTCCATTCTGTTTGGTTAGTTGTTCAACAAAGAAAGATTGAAAACAACAGTATATTCAAAATCAAAGGAGAAAGTGCTTTGAAAAAGAAAGATTTGGGGCTTACAACTCAAGGAGTGGCCCAGGGTTTTATCAGTGAGCGCACTGTTTGAATTTGTACAGATGGACTTATACGAGTGACTGAGGCCCAAAAATTGTTTGCTGTACAAAGGGATTTGGGTCTTACACTCTCTCAAGAGGCCCAAAAAGTTTTAAAGAAAAAGAGTGGGGCTTATAACACGAGGGTAGGCCCAGATGATTTTTCGTTTAAAATGGCGATCGCGCCGAGATTTTCTTTTAACGCAAAGGGGCTTATACAATATCTGAGGCCCAAAGTTATTTTTGGTTAAAAGGGGATTGGGTCTTACACTCTAATAGAGGCCCAAAAGTTTTGAATGAGTCTTATAGCTCGAGGAGAGGCCCAGATGGTCTATTTTTAAACTGGCGACGATCGTGCCGAATTTAAAAATGTACAGAGGGACTTATACTATAAGTGAGGCCCAAAATATTTATGTACAAGTGGGTTGGGTCATACACTCTAATAGAGGCCCAAAAGTTTTAAAGAAAAGAAATGGGTCTTACTACTCGAGGGTAGGCCCAGTGTTTGTTTTTCAACGGATGATGATCGCGTCGAACTTTTTGAAATACAACGGGACTTATACCATAAGTGAGGCCCAAAATAGGTTGTATTTACAAAGGGTTGGGTCTTACACTCTATTAGAGGCCCAAAGATTTTTGAAAATGATTTGTGAGGGTTGAATTAATCAAAAACCCTAATTTATTTCCAAAATGTATTTTAATTGAATAAAAATTCAATTAAAATGATCAAAAATTGTTTAACATGTGGGAAACAAATTATGATCTTGGATTAATGCTTCAAAAATCAAGTATTAACCTACAAAATAATTAGAAGTCATTAGTCTTTACAAAATCAAGAGGAAAAAAATATTTTAAATGTCAAAAACAATTAAAATATTAATTCTTTGCAAAAATATCAATTATATGAAATAAATAATATTTTTGGGATTTTTTGGGAAAATAAAATATTTTAACATTTTTGTGAATTATTAAAAAAAGAATCAACTCAAAATCATTAAAACTCAGAGAGAAATTAATTTTTGAATCAATTAAATAAAAATCACAAAATTCAAATATTCAAATGTTTGAAAATGGCGCCAAGAACAAGGGCAAGAACACGCGCATGTTCTGAGTTTCCTAGATTTGCATTTTCTATCCAATCTCACTGAATACTTAATCATATCATGCAATCCACATACCAATTAACTTGTTTCAACCTCACGATCATGTCTATGACAATTAATTTCATTTAAATTAAGCATAAAACAAGAAATCACGAAAAATCCTCAAGAACCCTACATTCTGCATGAAGGCTGGGATTTTTGATACACGATTCAAACAATGCAATTAATTGAGGGGAAACATTCCATGCATGATTATGAACATATGGCCAAATTATTGTGCAGCAAAAATTGCATGGATCATAGAGTTAGAAGAGCTCATGCTTACCACTTGCAGCTGGTGATCGTGATTTGTATTGGAGGTGTTATAGATGAGTTGTGATGATCTGAACAGCTTCCTTACACCCTATGGAGTGTGTTTGAATGCTTGGACTTGATTGAAACTGGCTGGATCACTTCATGGCATCTCAACTGCAACTTGGTTAAAACCTTGAGCAATTGACTGGTGATTCTGAGAAATCAGTGTTCCAGTTGTTGTTTAAGTGTTTGATAAGCTCTTATGTGATGTATATGAGGTGTGTGTGTGATTGGTTTGATTGGAAAAGATCTCAAACTCAAAACCCGATAGTGACTTGCCTTAGAAGGAAAAATTGGAGTGAAAGAAGAGATTTTGAGGAAAGCATCTGTTTGATGGCTTTGGTGTACTCAAACTGATCACAATTGAGCTCTATTTATAGTAGAGCAAGTTTGTTTTGCAAGGAATAGTGAATGGCAACTGCTGAGTAGGTTTGGCCAATGTTGGCAAATGAAAATCCAAGTCTCCTCTAGCCATTGACTAGAGGTTAGGGCACAGGCTGCTGGTTCCCTTGGCCTTGGATAAGTCTTGACTGAATTTAGTTGCAAATGGCTCAGTCCATGCCACCTTGATGCTTCCATTGAATGCTCCAATCCAAAATTGGAGTCTTGTCCCTATTTTGGCAATTCTAGGTTCAACATGCTATTTCTTGTTCCAAAGACTTTGGAGGCTTGGCTCAGTGATTGTCCCCTTTAGATTCAATCCTCAGAGGTGTCCAAGTGGATAGGAGTGTTTGGATTTGGCTGATTTTGGCAAATCGACCAAAAGTGCAAAAATCTGCCTTGCCTTGGCAGATTTCAGCAAGGCATCTTGCCAATGTCATATCTCATAGCTCAAATTGAATTTGGCAATGGTCTTGGCCATTTTGGAAAGCCCTTACATGATACAACAACTGTTTGAACATGTTTGGTTTTGATCTCTTTTGAATCCAAGTGAAAAATCCCCCTACATTTGGAAAAAAGTAAAGGCAGATTCTGACTTAGTGAAATTTTCACTAAGTGTTGGAACAAAGTGACTTTTCTTGATTTTGACCACTCCATAACTCAAAATCCATGAGGAATTTGGACATAGGTCAGTATGAAGCTTTTGTAGAGGGAAATCTGATCTACAAATCAAGCTTTGAATGAGGAACAATGGCCTTGTGGTTTAGGACTTATGGTCCTCCAAAGTTAGCACATTAGTGTCACTTTTTCCATAACTTAGAAATTTTTCTAAGTTTTTATGGTTACCCCTTTTACAAGTTATCCCACTTTCTTTGATTTTTATTGATGAATGATGATTCAAATCATACATTAACTTCATTTTAGGGTTAAAAATTCATTTTGGTGAAAAATCTCAAAAAGTCAAAGTTGACTTTTGTGCACAGTTGACTTTTTATCAGATGAATTCCAAACTGTGCAATTCTTCAGGAAATCATGTCCTTGACCTAAATCAACTTGATGGACATGTTCCATGGGTGTCATAGGGTATATTGAATCATGTCTTAGGGTTTGGGAGCATGTCCAGGTCAAAAGTCAAAGTTACAGTTGACTTTCCTCGCGAAACCCTAATTGTGGTGCAGATGAAATTGAGACTTATTGTTCAAGCTTCTTGGATTAATCCATTGTTGCAAATGGATCAATATAGTATATTAGAGACCCTCAAATCATGTCTTGAGGTCTTGGCTCATGATTTGTCCCAAAAGTCAACTTAGGGGTGAATTAGGTCAAGAAACCCTAATTCCTGATTTTTGATGAATGCATCCCCTGAGGTTAAATTGACTTGATGATTGGGTCCATGAGGTTCCATGGAGTATATTAGGTTATGTTTTGGATCATTGGCTTGTGCCTAGATGAAAAATTTCCATCTGGAGGCCCTGGTCGACAAAACCCTAATTTGGTGACACTGTCAATCTTGAGACTTGATCCACCTAGAAGGGAGCAGCCTTGTGCTTAATCCTTGAAGTGGGAGTCCTTTTGATCCATTGTGGATATTTTAGAGGCTAGACAAGTTGAAGATCAAGTCATTCCTTGACTGATCCTTTGTCTAAGGCTCTGAGAGGGCTTAAAACCCTAATTTCGATTGTAGTGAATGCTCAACAACCCTTGAGGCATTTGATGAGGCATGAGGGTTCATCCATATTGTGATGATGATTGACACAATGATGGGAATCTTAGTGGTCAAAATTTTGGGTATGACAACGTGGGTCTCCATTAGGACTGTTTTTGGGGCTAAAGAACCGAGAACCGTTCCGGTGGAGTCGGAGCATTGGACCGACCGAATTGTCTCTTGGTCTGGTAATGGATAAAATTTTAATTTGTATCCTGCATAAAGAACCAGACCAAATATCCAATAAGTAACCGGTAAGCTATGTTATAAATTCTAAAAAAAATTCATTTCCTCATTTTTTTCCTCTCTTTTTTCAGTCACTCTCTCGTCTCTCACTAACTCTTCTCCTCTTCCGTTCCGTCTCTCTCTCCTAGGGCTTCATCTCCGATTAAGCCAAGCCACCATGTTTACTTTCATTATCTGTTAGAATCATTTGTGTTAGAAGCTAAGTGTGAATTGTTGAAGGTGCGCTACAACAATCTTGTTCGTGTAATGTATCCAAACTCTATTCTTTTTTTTTATTTCTGTTATGATATTGTTTACATTGTTTACATGTTTGAGTTATCGAGTAGTTCTCTACCTGGTATCAATTTTGATCTAAAGTTTGGCCTAAAATGTTTTGATTTTGGAATCGTTCTTGATGATGTTTCGATTTTGAACAAAGTTTTGACCTAAAATGTTGGAGTATTTGATTTTTTGTTTATATTGCTTCAGTTTTGATAAAAAATATTTGATTCTGTTGCTGAATTTTGTTCTTCATTAGGGTTCGCCCTAGGGTTTTGAATTGAGGTTGTATTGTGTAAATTTTGTTGCTGAGTTTGTATTTTGGCCTAATAATAAATTGTGTTGCTGAGGTTGTATTATGTTACTCGGTTTTGTTCATGTTTCGTATTAAATTATTGTTTGATTGATATTTAGTTTTATGTCATGTCTTTTCAAGATTCTTCATTGACTCCAACCATGGATGATCTTATTGATATTAACATGTTGCTTGATGGGGAAGATGAGACAATGGATGGAGGAAATATAGAGATTGGTGAGATGATTGATATGGAACTTCTAGTTCCACTTCCAACTGACAACACTACTCAAAATACATCTACCACTCAAAATACTACTACTACTACTAAAAAATACAACTAATGATGATGGAGCAACCCCTCCAGTTGACCCAACTCAGAGTTCACAGAGCCAAATAAATGCCTTTGGTAAAGCTCCCCGTCCCAAGAAATCTGTTGTTTGCACTGAGATGATACTTATTGAAATGCCTGATGGTACCAAGAAGTGGAAATGCATATGGTGTGGCAAGCTTTACACTTATGATGTGAAATGGAAAAGTACTTCTAATGGTAGGAAACATTTAGAAAATTGCATTAAGAGAAAGTTGAGGCTGAAAGGTAATACTGACAAAGAGGTTGCACAGTCTAGGTTAAATGTAGGTGGTGATAGTACTCCTAGTTTGGCAACTTGGACATATAATCATGCTAGGGTTAGAGAGGTTGCAGCTCATATGATTCTAGGTCATAAATTTCCTTTTTTTGTTATGGAAGGTGTTATCTTTAATGAGTTTCTTAGAGAAATTTATCCAGGGTACAAAAAGATTATTAGACAACATGTTAAGTTTGATTGTGAGACATTTTATGAGGCTGAGAGAGTTAAGATGAAAAAGTCTATGTCTTTGATTAACAGGATCAGTCTTACAACTGACCCGTGGTGGTCTGGTGAGCAGAAAATTGGTTATATGACTGTGACTGGTCATTTCATTGATTCAAAATGGCAACTTCACAAAAGAGTTTTATCTTTTAAGAATGTGCCACCACCATATTCTGATGAGGTTTTATGTAGGGAATTGATTAAGGTCATGGATGATTGGGGCATAAGGCATAAGGTTGTTTCAATTTCAGTTGATAATGCCAGTGTCAATGATAATTGCATTACTAGATTGAAGGGAGAATATTCTGGTAGGAGAAATCTACCATTGGATGGTAAACTATTTCATGTGAGATGTTGTGCACACATCTTAAATTTGTTAGTTCAGGATGGTCTTGATATGATTAAGGTGACTGTTGATAAGATTAGAAATGGGGTCAAATACTTGTTGAATTTTGAAACTAGATACAAAGCATTCAAAAAATTTGTTGATGAGTTGCAACTTAAAGGCAGAATGCAAGTGTTAGACAAGGTGGAACTCAACTTGGTTGATGTTATCCACTGCATACCACTACAGAGAAGTCTGGCCAAGATATGCTGAAGAAAATGGTGCATTTCTCACCTTTTTGCCTGATGTAAATGATTGGGAAGATGTTCATGATATTTGCAAGTTTTTGGAGGTTTTTGCTGATGTTACATCAGTTATTAGTGGCACCTCTTACCCTACTGCTAATTTGTTTTTGGCTGAGCTTTACAGGGTGAAGGTTCTACTTGATAAACCTTCAAGTATCTCAAATAATCCTCAACTGCAAGCGCTTGCTAATGAAATGAAGTTGAAATATGACAAGTATTGGCCAGAGTCTAATAAATTGATTTCTATTAGTTCAGTTATGGATCCCAGGTATGTACAACTTACAAGTAGATAGTTAATTAAGTTGCCATTGTTTATGTACATTAGGTAGCTACTATTCTGCTTGGTATGTTGCCTTGTGATTAAACCTTGGCCTATGATGAATTTTGTTGCCCATGAAATGGTATTTGAGGCCACTTATGTCTGAACTGCTTGTGAATTCTGGTTGATCAATTGTTCACATGTTGCCTATGATGAATTTTGTTGCCTTGTTGTGATTTGTGATGAAATTGTGCCTATGATGAATTTTGCTTCCTTGTTGTGATTTGTGATGAAATTGTGCCTATGATGAATTATGTTTGATCTGAGGCCAATTCTGTTTGATCTGAGGCCAATTCTATTTGATCTGCTTGTGAAATGATTCAATTATCTTACCTTGTGAGTTGTGACTCAATTGTGCCTAGGATTAAATTATGTTGCATTGTGAGTTGTGATTTAATTGTGCCTATGATGAATTCTGTTTGATCTGCTTGGTATGATTATAGTAGTATATGCTCTAAGGCCAATTATGTTACCTCCCTGTGACTTTATTTGTGTCTAAGGCCAATTTTGTTACCTCCTTGTGACTTTATATGCTATGATGAAATCAAATTCTGAGGCCAAACATGTTCAAAATAAATTATGCAAATAAGTATAGATGAATTTAAGTTGGTTGACAACTCTACTTGTTCAAATAGGTATAAAATGATCTTCATCAAATGGGTATATACCTTCTTGTATCCAAATCCTACTCAAGCCACTGCCTATGAACAAGAGTTGGCAACCAACTTAAAATCTCTTTTCCAATTGTATCAAGATACATATGGAACCAATGATGAGAATGTCCCTGTATCTGAAACTCCAGAAGTAGGATCTAGTTCTGGGTTGGGAAGAAGGAGTTTTGAGATGTTTTTAGAAACTGTTGTTGGTAATACTAATTCAAAATCTGATCTTGAATTATATCTTGAAGAGCCTCCCTTGAAAGTTCCCCCTAAAGCTAAGTTGGATGTTTTAACATGGTGGATGGGGAATGAAGCCAAGTATCCTATTCTTAGTAAATTGGCAAAGGATATCCTAACTGTTTCAGTTACAACTGTTGCTTCATAAGCAAATTTTAGTGCTGGTAAAAGGGTTATTGATCTGAAATGATCTTCTATGAAAACTAAGACAGTTGAAATGGTACTTTGTGGGGGTGATTGGGTGAAGGAGAAGTATGGAATTAAAAAGGGATGCACTGCTAGTATTGTAAGTATCTTATGCTTATGGTCTATTTACATTATGCTTTTACATTTATGTTGCCTTGTTTAACTTATGCTTTTACTTTTGTAGCTTGAAGAACCACAAGATGAACCTTTAACATATCATTTTGGTGAGGATCTGGGCGTCGCTTCTTCGACAACAGCAACTTTGTAATGTTATTTTGTCGTTTTGTAATGTTATAATTGCAATACCAATGATGAGATTGTTTTGAGGCAACATCAACAAATGTAATGTTATTTTGTTGTTTTATGAAAAAATAAGTTTCATAACTTATGTTTGAACAAGTTTTATGTTTTTGAACAAGTTTTATTTTTTAAAACATAAGTTTCATAACTTATGTGAATGATATTTAAAACGTAATGTCAAATGCCAATGAAATTCTGGAATTTTGAATCTGAAGTTAAAATGTAATGACAATTTATTATGAATATTTGGAATTAAAAAATTTAATTCAATTTTTGCCTTTAAATCGGGTGGGCCGAGTACCCGCACCAAAAATTACCGGTCCGATCTCGGATCTCCATCTATAATAATCCATTATCCGGTCCAGTTTCGGTTTACCCGAAAGTGCTGGATTGGTTTCGGTCCTAAAATTTAACCAGCACTATTTTGGTCTGGTTCGGTTTACTCGATAAGGGTTTCGGTCCAACTCTTGGTACCCTGGGTACCCGGTCCGGACCGGATCGAAAACATCCTTAGTCTCCATACACCAAACTTTGTGTTTGCCTTATTTGAGTATGTGTTGCAGACTAAACTCCCTAGGGGTTGGAAGATTCCCAAATTTACTAAGTGTACAGGTGACACCAGTGAGTCTACCGTTGAACACATTGCTCAATATTAGATTGAGGCTCTGATTTGGCTAATAATGAGAATTTAAAGATGAAATAATTCCATATTTCTCTTACCAAAAATGCTTTCACATGGTTCACGGCCCTTCCCTCCAAACTCCATATGCAATTGGAATCAACTAGAAATGGTGTTCCATGAGCAATTTTACATGGGTAAGTCGAAGATCAGTCTAAAAGATTTAGCCAGTGTGAGATGAAAATTAGTTGAGTTGATAAATTATTATCTCACTAGGTTTAGGCTAATGAAGCCGAGATGTTTTACTCAGGTGCTTGAACATGAGTTAGTCAAAATGGTTGCTGAAGGCTTAGACTATTCTATTAAAAAGAAGTTAGATACCCAATACCTAAGGGACATGGCCTTGTTAGCACATAGGGTTAGGCAGGTCAAACGGTTAAAAGCTGAAAAAACTAGGTCGAATAAAATATCATAGGAAAGAAAAAGTTGCTTATGTAGAAATAGATGAAAATGATCAAGACTCTGACATAGTCTTTGAATATGTTAAAGGAAATGAGGTTAATTTGGCAGAACTAAAGCTAGGACCCCATATCTTTGTAAGGTCCTAAGACCCTTTAATAAAAAAAATCTTGTCGAACCTAGTAAAAATGAAAAGTTCATTACAAAAACCTATATGTTTGATGTAACTAAATGTGATGAAATTTTTGATCTTTTGGTTGCCGATGGTCAAACCATAGTGCCAGAAGGCCTAAAAACACCACCATTGGAACAAAGAAAGAAAAGAGGTTTCTAAATCTATCATAATTTTCTTGGTCATAAAACCTCTTAATGTGTTATTTTCAAGGATCTAGTACAAAATTCTATGAAAGACGGAAGGCTAAAGTTTGGAGACTAGTCCAAACAACCTATGAAGATTGACGCAGATCCTCTTCAAGTCGAAGACGTCAATTTTTCCGAACCTGTCAGCGTCATGATGGTCAAAATCACTGAAAAGCCCAACTCTAAGGTTGAAGATGTGAACATGTTATATTATGCTGAAAAGGTTAAGGTGGTGTACCCAAATGTAGAGGAAGAGCTAATCGATTTCCTGATCCGTTGCAAAATAAAAGGGTCTATAGCGATGCTTTTCCCAAGGTGCAATGATTTATTAGGCAAGGAAGATGCAAAAGACTAAGAAGGTATCAGGCCTAAGCCCTTGAGGAAAAGTTTCATAGGTGAGAGAAGGTCTTAGTTTGCCTTCGACAAGAGAGAAGTTACTTACCAAAAACATCAAGGACCCTCGAATAGCTGGAAAAATCAGAGGAAGACTTACATTCCTCCAAGTGCGCTCACTGTTAACAAGTAGATTCAACTAGTTGGATAACCCAATGCTGACCAGTATAAGTGAAAGGTAATTGAGGTGGGCGCAGATTCATCATACAATGACAATTCCCAAATTTCCAACAAATATTCATATGGGTTATAAAATTATTTTGGCAAAAATCCAATGATCCAAACTTAGTGGAGAAGGTATCAAAGGACAAATAAAGTGGCTCTTAAAGCGTAAGAATCAAATTAGAATGGTAAGCTGCTAAAGATGGCAGAAAATCAAGTGACGAGGAGACCAATAAAAGAAAGACTCTTCCATTCTTTTCCAGAAGTGGTTAAACCAAATGGCAAAGATCGTTTAGCAAATGAAGATGATGAAATTCTCACTGATAACTTCGACTTTGTGTCAGACGGTGATTTAGACATAATCTGCAATGTAGTGTTTGTTTTGCCTATAGAGTATGACACTGTCACTAAGGTGACATAGGAGGAAGATGAGTATCTTGCTGAGGAAATGACTAGTCATAAACCTTTATGCTACTATGTTATAACGATTGCATGGAGGAAGAAAATACCTCTATTGAAAGTCTTGACGAATGTATCAAACAACATTTGAAACCCCTATTTATAAGGTCCAAAGTTAACGAAGTAGGTGTCAACAAAGTGTTGGTAGATGGAGGAGCAACAGTGAATTTGATGCCACATTTCCTATTTAAAAGAATAGGAAAGTTTGATACAGACTAAGACCCCATAATATGGCTCTGTCCAATTATGAGGGTAAAACAAGTTACTACTTAGGGGTTATTCAAGTTAACATAGTTGTTAGTGTAACACCCCAGTTTTTGAGTTATTATTTTAATTGATTTATTTGTATTTTAATTTAATTATTATGTGAGATAATTGAATTAATTTAGGTGATGAGGGTGTGTGACCTCATGATAAGGGTGTATGAGTAATTTGAAATTATTTAATTAATTATATGATGAGAAAATATGAGGTTGGGGAAATTTAATTTATTATTATTAATATGAGTTTAATAATAGAATAATGAGAGTCTGGGGTGATAGTTTGAATTAAAAGTGTTGAGGAATAACGAGGTAATTAAGAGGAATTGTGTAGAAAACCCTAGGTATATATTTTAAAAAGGTGAGGGAGAGTTATTAATTATATGATGAGAAAATATGAGGTTGGGGAAATTTAATTTATTATTATTAATATGAGTTTAATAATAGAATAATGAGAGTCTGGGGTGATAGTTTGAATTAAAAGTGTTGAGGAATAACGAGGTAATTAAGAGGAATTGTGTAGAAAACCCTAGGTATATATTTTAAAAAGGTGAGGGAGAGTTAGGTTTCATCCAATTCTTAGAGAACTTGAGAAAGAGGCAATAGGAGAACCCTAGATCTAGTAGAGGAGAGGAAAACCATTGGATAAGATCTCGCTTACTGGAATTCTAAGGTAAGAGGGGAAAAAGGGCTTTCACTATTGGTGTATTGTATGATAGGGTAGAAAAGGGAGACCCTTACTCTCATTAGGGATTGTGTAGATTCTATTATGATTTGTTGTTGTTGTTGTTGTTGTTGTTGTGAGATAATATCAAAATTGATGGTTGATTGTGTTTGTATATGTGACTTTTGTGACTAAATTCGTGTGTGTACGATTATGTTTATGAGTATGTGATTTTATGCCATTGTTGGAATTTTGAAGCTTTGAACATAGACATGAATTTGAGGAAAATGATGACTGAATTGTGTGTCTAATTGTATGATTCATGATGTTAACCTGTGGTAAATTAACATGTTTAATATGATATAATTATTGTGTGTCAAATTTTGAGCTTTTGGCTTTTTACGAAATCGATATCGGAGGTTCGAAAGGTCTCCAATGGTGAAAAATGAAGAATTCTGCATTCTACAACGAATCTGCATTTTGTTGTGAGCTAACGGTCGTCAGTTTCATGATGGTCCACCCATCACGGCCAGACTAATTTGGTTCAAATATGATTTTGATAATAACTTAAGTTTCAGGACTCGGATTGAGGCGCGGTTCGAAGCGTTGGAAAGCTAACGCTTAGAGCTACATTATGGTAGTGTCTTGTGAGATGAATTTCTATGTTTGAATGATGTGTATATATCATGAAGTGTGTGTATAATTGTGTGACTAATTGTATTTATTTAATGATGAATTGATGTTATAATGATTTAATATGATTGAATGTCGTGTGGATATGCATTTGATAAAGTGTTGTTGTTTGGTGTTGTCAAAAAAGTAAAAGGTCGAATTCTGAGAATAAATGGTAAGTACTTAAAAAGTACAAGCCTATGCTACAGGAGATTCAAAAAAATGGAAGAATAATACTTAGGCAATAATGATGCCAAAATTGAGATTGTCATTATCATAGTTGAATATCAGAAAATAAAAAGGTCGAAAATGTCGCAGTGAGAATCGGAGACCAAAGCTATAGGATCAACTTGGCTCGCAAAACAATGATATCACCACTAAAATTTTATTTTTCCAATGGAAGGGAGAAAATATCAAACAAAAACCCTAAGTAAAATGAAAAGCAAAAAATCAAGGTCTAAAGTTAAGCAAAGAGAGATCAAAGGTACGGGGGTTGGTTATACTAAGGGAAGGTACTGGCACCCTAAGTATCTGCAATACTCTATAGGAACCTCTTGAAATATTTGTGTTTTGGCTAGAATTATTTGCTAAGGTAAGGATGGGAAAAGTAAAGAGAAAAGAGGAAAAAATAAAAAGGTAGAAAAGAAAAAAGGTAGCTCGCTGGGATCTCACAATCCTATGCCTACGTATCCTTAATAGGAAGGCAGAGCAATTGTAGTTCAGAACTACGATGTTAGGTTTTAAGAACCAAGTACAACAGTAAAGATAGGTAAATAAAGACAAACATAAAAGGAATGTGCACAAAGACAATGAGTCAACATACAATCCCTTCCCTTGGATTAGGTCAACAAGGATAAAAGAAAGCAACAAATACATGGAAAAACATCATGTAAATGACATCAAATAAAGAAACAAACACAGTACATGGCAAGAACATCATGTATGGTCAAACAAACAAGATATCACAAAATACACATGGCAAAGCATCATGGTAATCAGACAACGAAAAATCAACAGATACACATGGAAAAGCATCATGTAGCAAAGTAACAGATACACGTGGCAAAGCATCACGAATAATAAACAGACAAAAATACGTGGCAAAGCATCATGAATGATCATCAACAAACATGAAGTACAACGACAAAACATCGTGTAAGCAAAAAGAATTAATGACATACATGGAAAAGCATCATGCATAAACATCAACACAAGCACGTGGCAAAACATCACGTAATTAATAAATAACATTCATAGCAAAGCATCGTGATAAACAGACACACACAACAAAACATCGTGTAATCAAAGACAAATAAAATCCACCATATTCACGACAAAGGATCATGAATAATATCCATAAACAATCAACCACATACACGAAAAAACATCATGGTAATCAGACCGCAGAAAGTCAACAAAGATACATGGCAAGAACATCATGTATGGTCGAACAAACAAGATATCACAAAATACACATGGCAAAACATCATGGTAATCAGACATTGAAAAGTCATCAGAGATACATGGCAAGAACATCATGGTATCAATAAATAGAATTAACAACATACATGGAAAATATCAAGCATAAATAGACAAAGATACGTAGCAAAGCATCACGAATGATCATCAACAAATAGGAAGTACATGACAAAGTATCGTGTAGAAATAACAGATAAAATCTCAGACAAAATAAAACATTCACGACAAAGTATCGTGAGAAATGAATCGACAAAGATACGTGGCAAAGCATCACGTAGAACCATATATATTCATGACAAAGTGTCATACCCCAAATTTTGACCAGTAAGATTTCCCATCATTGTGCAAATCATCATCATAATATGGATGCACCTTCATTCCTTATCAATCTCCTCATAGAGGTTTGAGCATTCACTACTATCAAAGATTAGGATTTCAAGCCCTCTCAGAGCTCTTAGACAAAGGATCAATCAAGGAATGGCCTGATCTTCAACTTGTCTAACCTCTCAAAAATTCATAAAAGGATCAAGAGGACTCCCACATCAAGAATCAAGCACAAAGTTACAGCATTCTAAGTGGATTAAGCCTCAAGATCGCCAGTGTCACCAAATTAGGGTTTTGGTCGACCAGGGCCTCCAGATGGAATTTTTCATCTGGGCATGAGCCAATGCTTCAAAGCACAACCCAAGATACTCTAAGGGACCTTATAAACCTAATCATCAAGTCAATTTAACCTCAGGGGATGCATTTACCCAAAAATCAGGAATTAGGGTTTCTTGACCTAATTCACCCCTAAGTTGACTTTTGGGACAAAACATGAGCCAAGACCTTAAGAAATGATTTGAGGGTCTCTAAAACACTATGTTGATCCATTTACAACAATGGATTGATTCAAAAAGCTTGATCAACAAGTTTTAATTTCATCAGGACCACAATTAGGGTTTCGAAGGAAAAGTCAACTGTACCTTTGATTTTTGGCCAGGACATGCTCCTAAACCTTGGGACATGATTCAATACACCCTATAACACCTATGGAACATGTGCATCAAGTTTGATTTAGGTCAAGGGCATGATTTCACAAAGGGTCGCACAGTTTGGAATTCATCTGATAAAAAGTCAACTGTGCACAAAAGTTAAGTTTGACTTTTTGAGATTTTTCATAATTATGGTTCCTCACCCCTAAAACAATGTTAATATGTGATTTGAATCATCATTCATCAAGAAAAATCAAAGAAAGTGAGTTAACTAGTAAAAGGGGTAACCATAAAAACTTAGAATTTTTCTAAGTTATGGAACAAAGTGGCTAGGGTACCAACTTCCAAGGATCATAACTTGAGATCCAAGCAACCATTTTGGATGATCTAAAGATGGATTTGTAGATCTCATGGCATAATTTAAAAGTGTCAACTACAACTCATTCCAATTTCTCATGGATTTTAAGTTATGGAGTGATCAAAATGGCTGAAAACACAAAAGTGACATTTTTCCAACACTTAGTGAAATTTTCACTAAGTCAAAATCTGCCTTACTTTTTCCAAAATGTAGGGACATTTTTCACCTTGATCCAGGTCAAACCAGTTTAGGGGTGGACATCAAAGTTAAAGTATGCCATGAGGGCTTTCCAACAAGTACCAGATCATCTCCAAATTCCATTTGAGCAAGGAGATACAACCCTTGAAACATGGCATCATGAACTGACTTTTTCAAGACAGGTTTGGCAGATTTGATGCATTTTGCTCGATTTGATCAAATCTGACAAATCCAAGCCTTGTCATCATTTTGGACACATCTGAGGATCAAATCCAAGGGGGATGATCTGATCTCCAAGCCTCACAAGTCCATGAATCTACAAGTAGCATGCCAACCCTAAAAAAGCCTAAAAGAGGCCAAGACTCCAATTTTGTTTCCAAGCATTCAATGGATGCACCAAGGTGGCATGAACATAGCCTATTCCAACTGAATGTGTCAAGACTTATCTCTGAATCAAAGAACCATAGGCCTGTGCTCTAACCTCTAGTCAATGGCTAGGAGAGACATGAGATTCCAAAGTGATCCAATTGGCCAAAGGCATGTTGCAGCCCCCATTCACCATTGCTTGCAAAAAAAACTTACTCAACTATAAATAGAGCTCATTTGTGCTCAGTTTAAGTACACCAAAGCAACCAAACTGATGCTTTCCTCAAAATCCCTTTCTCTAGGCCAAAATGCCTTCTTTTGCAAGGTAACTCTGAGTTTTTGAGTTAGAGAGCATTTCCACCACAACTCATGATCCAAACACATCCAATATGTCATATCTAAGCTGTCCAAACTCTCATATGTGACCTGTAACACCAAAATCACAAAGTCCCCTCTCAAAACCTCAAAATTGGACT
The DNA here is from genome assembly GCA_022829125.1 of Lathyrus tuberosus. Classification (NCBI taxonomy): domain Eukaryota; kingdom Viridiplantae; phylum Streptophyta; class Magnoliopsida; order Fabales; family Fabaceae; genus Lathyrus; species Lathyrus tuberosus. The sequence continues at coordinate 4,199,395 of JALAZF010000430.1, read as the reverse complement.
TTTTTGCATTTTTCAAGCCATGTCTTGATTCAGTCACTTTCAAAACCAGATAAGACCTCAAACACACTCCAAGTATCATCCTTGAACTGTCCCAAATGGTTCCCCACATCTGGAACACCATTTGAGAGAGTTACCATATTGGTCACTTTTTCCCTTTTTGCAAGAAAGAGCTCAAACTTGTTCCTGAGGATTCCAGTTGGTTCTAACCCTTCTAAAAGCTTCTAAGGGATCAATTGAGAGTGTCTAAAGCATCAAATTACTTCTGGCACAAGAAACTTGGCAGATAGCCCAAAAAGCTCCTAAAGAGGTAAGTATCACAATTTGAACTCTTTGAAATATGCATTGCTTTGAAGTCCACTGATCATGCACATCTCATACATGTTATATATGTTTTGTTTGAACCAATTCATCATGTAATTCATGCCTGTAACAAGAGGTAGCATAGAAAATGCAATTATAGGCCTATTTCAAGAACACCATCGGGTTTTGAAATAGGAGCCTCATCTGAATAAACCACCACCACCATTGGATTCCTTGTGAAATTCTAGGCAGGATAGACCTAAATTTTGTCCCAATCCAGGGAGAAATGAGAAAGTTCAAGCTTCACGTTTTTGGCCAAAACCTTGCCTTGCCTTGCCTTGGCCAGGCCAAAAACAAGGCATGCCTCATATATTCATGGGGTGGTTTTGATACACGGATGTATCACCACCCTAGTGGTAGAAGGCGCGCGCTGCACCCTAGAGGTTTGGGGTTCGAATTCCCCTCGCCCCAAATCCTCTTTTTACCACTTTTTTTTTCCATTTTTTTAATATATTTTGTTATATTTTAAATGATTTGGAAAATTAATTTCTCCTTCAATTTTAATTATTTTTTATTGGTTCTTTTTGCAAAAAATCACAAAAATGTTAAAATATTTTATTCCACAAAAAAATCAGATTTATATAAATTATTTAATATAGTTGATATTTTCTGTAAATAAATTCATTTTTATTGTTTTTAAACCTTTTAAAAATAAATATTCACCTTGAAAAAACAAAACCAAATGAGTTCTAAATCATCTTGAGATTAAAACTTAATTTTTCAAACCTTAACCAAAAATCACAAGTAGTCTATTTAGACTTATTTGGTATTTTTGTCATTTTATTCATTTTATTAAAATGATTACTTTTAAAAATGATGAAATTAGGGTTTCTTTGATTTTCACCCTAACAAACTTTTTTCAAACACTTTGGGCCTCTAATAGAGTGTAAGACCCAACCCCTTTTTGTAAATAAAAATTTTTGGGCCTCACACATTGTATAAGTCCCTCTGTATATTTTCAAAAGTTCGGCGCGATCGTCGCCTTTATAACAAAATCAACTGGGCTTCTCCATGAGTTATAAGACCCGTATTTACTCATTTTCAAACTCTTTGGGCCTCTAATAAAGTGTAAGATCTAATCCCTTTTTAACCAAAACCTTTTTTGGGCCTCAAACATTGTATAAGTCCCTCTGCGTTAAAAAGAATCTCGGCGCGATCACCATTTCAAAACGAAAAATCATTTGGGCCTCCCCTCGTGTTGTAAGTCCCATCTTTCATTTTTTAAACCTTCTTTGGGCCTCTAATAGAGTGTAAGACCCAAACCCTTGTTGTACATAAACCTTTTTGGGCCTCAGTCGTTGTATAAGTCCCGATACGATATTCAAAACAACAGTACAATTACTGTTCTTGGGCCTCTCCTGGAGTATAAGCCCCAATAATTCTGTTTTTTTACAAACAACTCCCTATTGATTTAGGTTCAAATATACAGTTGTTATCAAAACTTTCTTTAATTTCTCTAAACAACTAACAATACAGCATGAAAGCTCGCTCACTTGTAAGTTTTAACAGCTTTCATTTACTCGCTTTAATATATATAACTGTATTGTGGGAAGTTGCGCATGGTTAGTCTTCTTTCATTCTTTTAAATATACGTCAAATATATATATATATATATATATATATATATATATATATTTATATATATAACTGTATTGTGGTAAGCTGTGCATGGTTAGTCTTCTTTCATACCTTTTAAAATACTTGTCATATATCAACTGTGTATATACTAGTATAGTTATTTAGAGTTTTCCCCAACAACTAGGTCTAGAACTAGGTAAAGCCATGTTGGTCACTCTTAAATACAAACAAAACTAGATCCCCCATAGGATTTCCAGATACAATCTTCCCTTCTCTTGGGGTTAAACAATATGGAACAAAGAGAAAGGCAGTATTCTCGGTGAACCTTTTCTCAGACTGTCACCCCTAGAAATTGTCAAAGAAATTCTACTCCCTGGAGTTGATCTATTCTCTATGAATAGCATCTCCCGAGTTTCTTCAAATCACAGAACTTTCACTAATTGATTTATTCTCGGTGAATAGCACTTCTTGAACTTTTCTTGGTTTGGGACCCACATGCTTCCTAAAAGCATCCCCGCCTCCTCTTGGGCTTTGTACAAGGACCATCCAGCTTCTTAGAAGTTCTCATGCCTTCTCTTGGGCTTAATACAAGGACCTTGAAGACCTTTTAAAGGTATAAGACAGAACTTAGTCATCCTTTGCTAGAGCAGTCTTTTCGGTGTCAGACCTCAGGCCACTTTAGGGTTGATTCTCATCCCTTAATACCCTTGCCTCCTATTGGAGGCATTATACAAACGATAAAACTCTTCCACACCAGTAGACTTGGACAGTCTAAATCCACTTGAGTCTCAAAGACATTCTCAAGTTCCTTAAAACTATAGGAAAAAACCCCGAACATTCTGGATCGATCTCCAGCAGAAACCTAGCCTCTCTCATAAGAGTTCCCTGACCAGGGCCAACACTATCTCAAATCAGAACCTCAAGGTATCTGACATCTCAACTATTCTGTGATCCTCAACAAGAGTTGATTCCCCCACTTGAACCTGCCTCGGGATCTCAATTATCCCCGGCAAAAGATAGCCTCCTCTTAGGCTTTGTATAAGGACCTTTTCCTCAGCGGAAAGACAACCTCCTCTTGGGCTTTGTACAAATGATTCTCCCTAACGGAGCTAACCTTTTCAGACTCTCTTGTTGAGTCAATCAACTTTTCAGACTCTCTTGTTGAGTCAATCAACTTTTCAGACTCTCTTGTTGAGTCAATCATTTTCCAGACTCTCTGTTGAGTCAATCAACATTTCAGACTCTCTTGTTGAGTCAATCATTTTCCAGAATCTCTTATTGAGTCAATCACTTTCCAGACTCTCTTGTTGAGTCAATCACTTTTCAGACTCTCTTGTTGAGTCAACCCCCATTTTTAGCCTCTATCTCAGGCTTCGTACAAGACAAATAAAAACACTATCTTGTTGAGTCAAAACCCTTTAGCCTCAATCTTGGACTTTGTACAAGACATAAATCTCCCTCTCTTGAGCTTGGGACAGATATCTTCCCCAACAGAGTCACTTCTTCCCAGCCTTCCTTTAGGCTTTGAGGAATGATTTTTCCCAAAAAGTACAATCTAGGCAAAAGTTAGGGATAATGGCAAGTAACTATGTCTGATCAGTTCAACTCCTCAGCAGTAATGCCATCCATCAGGAAAACTCCAGTCAAGGTCATCTTCGACGGAAGCTCAGGATGCCCAGAATTCAAAGTTGGTAGAGGGATAAGAGTCGTTATGTTTCAATGTAGCCCTGTTCCCTGAAATTACCATTTTCTAAACTTTGTAAATACTCTACGGAATCACGCGCTTGGCTGATCTCCATCCTATCAATAAAATTTGAGCCTTAGTGCTTTTGTCTGCAATTCTTATTTGTTTTAGCTTTACAGAACGACATTTTAACATGATTTATGATTCTTGAAATAAAACAAAAATGAATTTACTTGTCAAAATTTTTCTGCTTTTCAAAATAAAGATGGCAATTTCTTTTGACTGTTGAACATCGAAAGAACATCAATCGCTTCTCCAGAAGCAATTGAGCTTCAAGGTGCAGAATAAAAATACTCCTTCTAAACCAGTACACCGGAATGAAGGATCAACTGTGTCGGATGCGAATATTCCATCCGACACCCCCGGCAGAGTCCTTATCTCCTAAGCCCGACCAACGGTTGTTCCCCATAGGGACTATCTCGCCTAAGCAAGGCATAATTGCTATCTTGAACCCGTGATACTTTTCATCCCCCGCAGTGGCCGAGTATCCAGTCGTGTTCATCCACTAGTCTGTATGCCGCGTCAGTTTTGTCAGCATACATACATCATGCATTATTGATTTACATTCATATTCATATTGCATCACTATCACGCTAGTCGGTCTTACCCCCTGGTGATAAAAGTCCTCTCAATCGAGTTGTCAGTTATTTCCTCGTCAGGAAACGCCTCATCTGAGCGATCTCTCCTCTAATTTATTTCTGGGACGGAGAAGGCCCTTGACCACTTTGATAACTTGAACCTCTGAAAAACAAGAAAACTCTCGATAAACGTCACTCTTCTCCATTGAAGATGATATCTTTGCTTTCCCGGATTAAGGAAAATCCAAGAGAGAGCCTCGTAACTAAAGACTCTCAACAACATAGTGGTTCTACTCTCCAGAAAATCAATGTTAATGAAGTCATCAGCACCTCAAAATTGGGGTACATTGTATGGCGTTTCTTCGAGAAGGTCTCAAAGAAAAGTATAATGTAGTATCCCTAAGCAGAAATAAGTCTCTCAAGGGACTCATTTTCCCCAGTAGAGTCAACAAATAGCGTCTCCAACAGAGAAGTTTGCACACCTCTACAGCTCAGACGAGTGGGTTCCCCCAGCAAGTCTGACCTCAACCCTTTTCCGTCAAATAGCATCTCCCCAGTAAAAGAAATTCGGCGAGAAGTTTGAGGAAAAACTGCTACGAATAACGTTTCTTGTCAAGAAAGTTTATTGACAAAAGAAACTTAGACCAGTTCCTTGGTAGGAAACCAGGATTGAGGGGAAGTTTATATTAAAAACTGAGACCAATTCCTTGGTAGGAAACCAGGATCGAGGGGAAGTTTATATCAAAAACTGAGACAAATTCCTTGGTAGGAAACCAGGATCGAGGGGAAGTTTATATCAGAAACTGAGACCAGTTCCTTGGTAGGAAACCAGGATCGAGGTGAAGTTTATATCAGAAACTAAGACCAGTTCCGTTGCTGAAGAACCGGATCGAGGGGAAGTTTATATCAGAAACTGAGACCAGTTCCTTGGCCGAAGGCCAGGATCGAGGGGAAGTTTTACCCTTTTCTAAGTATCATCGCTTATTAAAACAAGATGAATGAGCAAACTGCCATTCATAACCACCGTCAAAATTTTGGGTATTCCAATATTTAATCCTCTTGCACCCTAAATGTCCGAATATCTTCGCCATTCACACCTTCGGGTCCAAGAAGATTAAATAGGGGCATCTGTCATACCCCAAATTTTGACCACTAAGATTTCCTATCATTGTGAAAATCATCATCATAATATGGATGTACCTTCATGCCTCATCAATCTCCTCATAGAGGTTTGAGCATTCACTACTATCAAAGATTAGGATTTCAAGCCCTCTCAGAGCTCTTAGACAAAGGATCAATCAAGGAATGACCTGATATTTAATTTGTCTAACCTCTCAAACATTCATAAAAGGATCAAGAGGACTCCCACATCAAGAATCAAGCACAAAGTTGCAGCATTCCAAGTGGATTAAGCCTCAAGATCGCTAGTGTCACCAAATTAGGGATTTGGTCGACCAGGGCCTCCAGATGGAATTTTTCATCTGGGCATGAGTCAATGCTTCAAAACACAACCTAAGATACTCTAAGGGACCTTATAAACCCAATCATCAAGTCAATTTAACCTCAGGGGATGCATTTACCCAAAAATCAGGAATTAGGGTTTCTTGACCTAATTCACCCCTAAGTTGACTTTTGGGAAAAAACATGAGCCAAGACCTTAAGACATGATTTGAGAGTCTCTAAAACACTATGTTAATCCATTTGCAACAATGGATTGATTCAAAAAGCTTGATCAACAAGTTTCAATTTCATCAGGACCACAATTAGGGTTTCGAAGGAAAAGTCAGTTGTACCTTTGACTTTTGACCAGGACATGCTCCCAAACCTTGGAACATGATTGAATACACCCTATAACACATATGGAACATGTCCATCAAGTTTGATTTAGGTCAAGGACTTGATTTCACAAAGGGTCGCACAGTTTGGAATTCATCTGATAAAAAGTCAACTGTGCACAAAAGTCAAGTTTGACTTTTTGAGATTTTTCACAATTATGGTTCCTCAACCCTAAAACAATGTTAATATGTGATTTGAATCATCATTCATCAAGAAAAATCAAAGAAAGTGAGTTAACTTGTAAAAGGGGTAACCATAAAAACTTAGAATTTTTCTAAGTTATGGAACAAAGTGGCTAGGGTACCAACTTCCAAGGATCATAACTTGAGATCCAAGCAACCATTTTGGATGATCCAAAGATGGATTTTTAGTTCTCATGGAATACTTTAAAAGTGTCAACTACAGCTCATTCCAATTCCTCATGGATTTTAAGTTATGGAGTGATCAAAATGGCTGAAAACACAAAAGGGACATTTTTCCAACACTTAGTGAAATTTTCACTAAGTCAAAATCTGCCTTACTTTTTCCAAAATGTAGGGACATTTTTCACCTTGATCCAGGTCAAACCAGGTTTAGGGGTGGACATCAAAGTTAAAGTATGCCATGAGGGCTTACCAACAAGTACCAGATCATCTCCAAATTCCATTTAAGCAAGGAGATACAACCCTTGAAACATGGCATCATGAACTGATTTTTTCAAGACAGGTTTGGTAGATTTGATGCATTTTGCTCGATTTGATCAAATGTGACAAATCCAAGCCTTGTCATCATTTTGGACACATCTGAGGATCAAATCCAAGGGGGATGATCTAATCTCCAAGCCTCACAAGTCCATGAATCTACAAGTAGCATGCCAACCCTAAAAAAGCCTAAAAGAGGCCAAGACTCCAATTTTGTTTCCAATCATTCAATGGATGCACCAAGGTGGCATGAAATGATCCTATTCCAACTGAATGAGTTAAGACTTATCTCTGAATTAAAGAACCATAGGCTTGTGCTCTAACCTCTAGTCAATGGCTAGAGGAAACTTGAGATTCCAAAGTGATCCAATTGGCCAAAGGCCTGCTGCAGCCACCATTCACTATTGCTTGCAAAACAAACTTGATCTACTATAAATAGAGCTCATTTGTGCTCAGTTTAAGTACACCTAAGCAACCAAACTGATGCTTTCCTCAAAATCCCTTTCTCTAGGCCAAAATGCCTTCTTTTGCAAGGTAACTCTGAGTTTTTGAGTTAGAGAGCATTTCCACCACAGCTCATGATCCAAACACATCCAATATGTCATATCTAAGCTGTCCAAATTCTCATATGTGACCTTTAACACCAAAATCACAAAGTCTTCTCTAAAAACCTTAAAATTGGACTTTTTGCATTTTTCAAGCCATGTCTTGATCCAGTCACTTTCAAAACCAGATAAGACCTCAAACACACTCCAAATATCATCCTTGAACTGTCCCAAATGGTTCCTCACATCTGGAACACCATTTGAGAGAGTTGCCATATTGGTCACTTTTGCCTTTTTTGCAAGAAAGAGCTCAAACTTGTTCCCGAGGATTCCAGCTAGTTCCAACCCTTCTAAAATCTTCTAAGGGATCAATTGAGAGTGTTTAAAGCATCAAATTACTTCTGGCACAAGAAACTTGGCAGATAGCCCAAAAAGCTCTTAAAGAGGTAAGCATCACAACTTGAACTCTTTGAAATATGCATTGCTTTGAAGTCCACTGATCATGCACATCTCATACATGTTATATATATTGTGTTTGAACCAATTCATCATGTAATTCATGCCTGTAACAAGAGGTAGCATAGAAAATGCAATTATAGGCCTATTTCAAGAACACCATCTGGTTTTGAAATAAGAGCCTCATCTGAAAAAACCAACACCACCATTGGATTCCTTGTGAAATTCTAGGCAGGATAGACCTAAATTTTGTCCCAATCCATGGAGAAATGAGAAAGTTACAAGCTTCACATTTTTTGCCAAAATCTTGCCTTGCCTTGCCTTGGCCGGGCCAAAAACAAGACATGCCTCATATATTCATGGGGTGGTTTTGATACACGGATGTATCACCACCCCCAATAGTAGTAGGCGCGCGCTGTACCCTAGAGGTCTGGGGTTCGAATCCCCCTCGCCCCAGATCCTCTTTTTACCACTTTTTTCCATTTTTTTATATATATTTTAAATGATTTGGAAAATTAAATTCTCCTTCAATTTTAATTATTTTTTATTGGTTTTTTTGCAAAAAATCACAAAAATGTTAAAATATTTTATTCCTAAAAAAAATCAGATTTATATTAATTATTTAATATAGTTGATATTTTTGTAAATAAATTCATTTTTATTATTTTTAAACCTTTTAAAAATAAATATTCACCTTGAAAAAACAAAACCAAATGAGTTCTAAATCATCTTGTGATTAAAACTTCATTTTTCAAACCTTAACCAAAAATCACAAGTAGTCTATTTAGACTTATTTGGTATTTTTGTCATTTTATTCATTTTATTAAAAGGATTACTTTTAAAAATGGTGAAATTAGGGTTTCTTTGATTTTCGCCCTAACAAAATTTTTTCAAACACTTTGGGCCTCTAATAGAGTGTAATATCCAACCTCTTTTTTGTAAATAAACATTTTTGGGCCTCACACATTGTATAAGTCCCTCTGTATATTTTCAAAAGTTCGGCGCGATCGTCGCCTTTATAACAAAATCAACTGGGCTTCTCCTTGAGTTATAAGACCCGTCTTTACTCATTTTCAAACTCTTTGGGCCTCTAATAGAGAGTAAGACCCAATCCCTTTTTAACCAAAACCTTTTTTGGGCCTCAGACATTGTATAAGTCCCTCTACGTTAAAAAAAATCTCGGCGCGATCGCCATTTCAAAACGAAAAATCATCTGGGCCTCCCCTCGTGTTGTAAGTCCCATCTTTCATTTTTTAAACCTTCTTTGGGCCTCTAATAGAGTGTAAGACCCAAACCCTTGTTGTACATAAACCTTTTTGGGCCTCAGTCGTTGTATAAGTCCTGATACGATATTCAAAACAACAGTACAATTACTGTTCCAACCTTGGGCCTCTCCTTGAGTATAAGCCCCAATAATTCTGTTTTTTTTTACAAACAACTCCCTTTTGATTTAGGTTCAAATATATAGTTGTTATCAAAACTTTCTTTAATTTCTCTGAACAACTAACAATACAGCATGGAAGCTCGCTCACCTGTAAGTTTTAACAGCTTTCATTTACTCGCTTTAATATATATATAACTGTATTGTGGGAAGCTGCGCATGGTTAGTCTTCTTTCACTATTTTAAATATACGTCAAATATATATATATATAACTGTATTGTGGGAAGTTGTGCATGGTTAGTCTTCTTTCATACCTTTTAAAATACTTGTCATATATCAACTGTATATATACTAGTATAGTTATTTAGAGTTTTCCCCAACAACTAGGTCTAGAACTAGGTAAAGCCATGTTGGTCACTCTTAAATACAAAAAAAAACTAGATCCCCCATAGGATTTCCAGATACAGTCTTCCCTTCTCTTGGGGTTAAACAATATGGAACAAAGAGAAAGACAGTATTCTCGCTGAACCTTTTCTCAGTCTGTCACCCCTAGAAATTGTCAAAGAAATTCTACTCCCCAGAGTTGATCTATTCTCTGTGAATAGCATCTCCTGAGTTTCTTCAAAACATAGAACTTTCACTAAATGATCTATTCTCGGTGAATAGTATTTCTTGAACTTTTCTTGTTTTGGGACCCACAGGCTTCCTAAAAGCATCCCCGCCTCCTCTTGGGCTTTGTACAAGGACCCTTCAGCTTCTTAGAAGTTATCATGCATTCTCTTGGGCTTACTATAAGGACCCTGAAGACCTCTTAAAGGACAAGACAAAAATTAGTCATCCTTTGCTAGAGCAGTCTTTTCGGTGTCAGACCTCAGGCCACTTTAGGGTTGATCCTCATCCCTTAATACCCTTGCCTCTTATTGGAGGCATCATACAAAAGATAAAACTCGTCCACACCAGTAGACTTGGATAGTCTAAATCCCCTTGAGTCTCAAAAACATTCTCAAGTTCCTTACAACTATAGGAAAAAATCCTGGGCATTCTGGATCGATCTCCAGCAGAAACCCAGCCTCTCTCATAAGAGTTCCCCGACTAGGGTCAACACTATCTCAAATCAGAACCTCAAGGTATATGACATCTCAACTCTTCTGTGATCCTCAGCAAGAGTTGATTCCCCCACTCGGACCTGCCTCGCGATCTCAATTATCCCCGATAAAAGATAGCCTCCTCTTAGGCTTTATATAAGGACCTTTCCTTAGCGAAAAGCCAGCCTCCACTTGGGCTTTGTACAAATGATTCTCCCCAGTGGAGCTAACCTTTTCAGACTCTTTTGTTGAGTCAATCAACTTTTCAGACTCTCTTGTTGAGTCAATCAACTTTTCAGACTCTCTTATTGAGTCAATCACTTTCCAGACTCTCTTGTTGAGTCAATCAACTTTTCAGACTCTTGTTGAGTCAATCACTTTCCCGACTCTCTTGTTGAGTCAATCACTTTCCAGACTCTCTTGTTGAGTCAATCACTTTTCAGACTCTCTTGTTGAGTCAACCCCCTTTTTTAGCCTCTATCTCGGGCTTCGTACGAGACAAATTAAAACACTCTCTTGTTGAGTCAAAACCCTTTAGCCTCAATCTTGGGCTTTGTACAAGACATAAATCTCCCTCTCTTGAGCTTGGGACAGATATCTTCCCCAGCAGAGTCACTTCTTCCCAGCCTTCCTTTAGGCTTTGAGGAATGATTTTCCCCAAAAAGAGTCAAACTCATTTCAGCCTCAATCTTGGGCTTTGTACAAGACACATAAAAATTTCCTCACCAGAGTTTGTTAAATTTCTCACTTCAGCCTCAATCTTGGGCTTTGTACAAGACACATACAAATCTCCCCGGCGGAGTCAAAATCCTTTTAGCCTCAATCTTGGGCTTTGTACAAGACAGATAGAACATTTCCCCCGAACAAGTCAAACTCCTAGCCTCCTCTTAGGCTTTGTATAATGATATCCCCAAAGGGTCAGCCTCTTTTTTGCCTTGATCTTGGGCTTTGTACAAGACACCGATATATACACTCTCTTGTTGAGTTGGTCATATTTAGCCTCCTCTCAGGCTTTACATAAAGAAATCCCCTAGCCGAGTCAATTAACCTTTTAGCATCAACCTTGTGCTTTGATCAAGGCACACAAAAATAAACAATCCTTCTTTAGAGATGACAAATTCTCCCTCACAAATACCCTTTTAGCTTCAATCTTAGGCTTTGAACAAGACACCAAAACATCTTTTCCTCCCTTAGAATAGGAGGAACTACGATTGCTCTGATTTTCGTGTTTCATTTAAACGGGAATACATAGGCATAAGATTGCGAAGTCTTAGCGAGCATACTAAACAAAAACTCTAGGTCGAGTACCTTCATACATCAATCAAACTTAGGTCCAGTACCTTACCAAAAACATCGGGAAAAACCCGAACATCAAACAAAAACTCACTCTCCCTGTCATACTTTCCCAAGAAACTTTCTCAACCCATTACCAGATAAACACCATCAATTATAAAGTGAAACCTAAAGCTAATATCCAGTGGATAACCACATATAGGATGGGTAATTGACAACTCCCCATTGTATAACCTGACCCCAAACCCCCCAATCTCTTTAATGTGTGTGTTCAGTTAAACATTCGCGTGCAAGGTTAGTTTTAGATAACTTTCCCTTTCCCTTTCCCTTTCCCTTTCCCTTCTAGTTTTAGATAAAACCCAAAACTTCAGCGATAAGGTGGCCGCGTCACCGACAAAAATCGCTCGCTACACAAAGCATCGTGAAACAGATTAATCATGGAAAAACATAAAAAATTAATCGAGGAAACAAACTCAGGACATGGAAGCAAAACAGTCACAAGATAAAATCGGACAACAAGTGAATTATTAATTAATTTAAATATAAATATTTAATAGGATTAATTAATAATATAATTAATCAATATTAAATAAAAATATTTAAATCAATTAATAATAAAACATATTTTTTCACATTTTTATAAATCTCAAATTAACTAATAAAACTATAAATAAGAAATATACTAAAAATAAAAGATTAAAACTTTTTTTTACTTTTTTAAATATTATGCAAATTAAATTAAAAGAAGAAAATAATCAGCACAAGTAATTAAAAAGAAACAATTAAAATCTTTTGTTTTCCTTTTAAGATACACCAATGAAAATAGAAAATGATTAGTTAAAACAAACAATTTTAAATACAGATTTGCTATTCAACATGACCTATAGACAAACTGCATGAACATGTTTAGCAATATCCAAAATAATGTTCCTTTCATACGATACAACCACTATTAAATTGCAGCACTTGAAACAAATATAACAATACACATACGTAACTCGCAACACAAGACTGCACTAACACTAACAAACACACATATTAGTTTAAGACCAAATCCTACAGCGAGTGTAGAGAAAAGTAACTTACAGTGCGAAAACAGTCACGGCGAAGACGACGGATCCGCGATGGCGCGTGTAGAAATGACGTGGTGGTAGTGAATCCGTAAGCCTTCTCCTTGAGTTGTCTTCGTTGTTGTCTCGTCGGAGCTACTCGAAGCAGAGGTCATATCGAGTTTCTACGGTGTTGTGTGGCGGTGTTTTCACGGGGATGATGATGTTGACATTGTGGAGAGAGGTGTTACGAGTTGTTGAATGAGGTGTATGGAGAAAGTGTATATTGTGAGGGTCTGTGTCTCGTAATATGAGTGTTAGTTCCTAGATTGGCTGGAATTTTGGTAAAACAAAGTATATTCAATGTTGATGTCAAGGTGCTGATGTTGCAACATTGAAGTCTTAACACTAGGTTGTGTTAAGTAATTGTTGAAGTTGGATGTCTGATGTCACATAGGTGATGTTGTAACATCAGATCTGCATAATTAACAACAGCAGGCTGTGATGTTGTTAGGGTTGCGTATTAGCTGGAATTGTGGAGAGCAAGCTGTCTCATTGGATGCGAATATCTTGGGATAGATATTTGCTGCTGCATAGGAGATCTGTTGCAGATTTGTAGGAGATTTAAAAGGTTGAAGATTTAAAAAGATTTTAGGAGAAAATCTGTTTTAAATATTCAGTTTTAAATAACAAATCTGGGAGATATTGTAGCAAGTCCAAGACCAATTCAAGGAGCTATATAAAGCGCACAAGACCAAAGGAAAAAGGTACAGAAAACATTCAGAAGATCATGAGCTGGAGGCTTAGTGTCTAGAGTTTGTTTAGAGTGCTTGTATTTACACTATTCTAGGGTTTGAATAGGTGTTGAGTTTCTGTTCTCTCTAGAAGCTGTGAAGTAATAGAGAGTGTTTGCTTGATCAAAGCTGTGAAGTAAGATCAAGGGTACTCAAAGTGGGTTCTTTGAGTGTTTGTAAGGGATTGAGTGGTGTTCTCATACCTAAGTGGTTTCTTAGGTAGGAAGTCATTAGTAGAGTATAAGTTTAGGAGATTGTCAACGGGTTGTTGAGTCTGTAAATTATATCTACAAGTAGTGAATTCCATCCCTGGCTTGGTAGCCCCCAGAGTAGGTTGGTTGTAACCGAACTGGGTCAACAATTCTTGGTGTTATTTTACTGTTATTGCTGTCCATTGTGCAGAGTGTGCTGTTGTGACATCACACCTTAACATCACACGTCTGATACCAGAATTTCAATTGGTATCAAAGCAGGCATCCTGTCTGTCTCTGGTGAGATCTAGGGAAGTTACTTTCTGGTGTAAAGATGGACAAAGAAGTTGGAGGATTCGTCAACAGACCCCCTATTTTGGATGGATCCAATTATGACTATTGGAAGCCAAGGATGACCACCTTCTTAAAATCCTTGGACAGTAGGGCTTGGAAGGCTGTTATTAAAGAGTGGAAAGCACCTGTTGTATGTGAGAAGGATGATGCTGGTAAAGATAAAGACGACACCTCTAAGCCAAATCCTGAAGAAGAGTGGACCAAAGAGGAAGACGAGCTTGCCCTTGGAAATTCCAAAGCTCTAACTGCCATCTTCAATGGAGTGGATAAGAATATCTTCAGGTTAATCAATACTTGTGAAGTTGTTAAGCAAGCATGGGATATCTTGCAGGCTACTCATGAAGGAACATCTAGAGTTAAGATGTCGAGACTTCAGATTTTAACATCAAAATTTGAAAGCCTGAAGATGAAGGATGATGAGACTATTCATGATTTCCACATGAGTGTTCTTGAGCTGGCCAATGCATCTAGTGCTCTTGGAAAGAAAATGTCTGAAGAAAAGCTTGTGAGGAAGATCCTTAGGTCCCTACCTAAGAGGTACAAGATGAAAGTGACTGCTATTGAAGAAGCTCAAGACATCAGCAAGATGAGAGTAGATGAGCTCATTGGATCTCTTCAGACTTTTGAACTTGGTTTAAATGAAGAAGAACCAGAAAAGAAGCCCAAGGGTATTGCCTTGGTCTCCACTCCTGCAGAAGATAAGGTATTCAAAGAATCTCAGGAAGATTTGTCACAAGCCATTGCAATGTTGGGAAGGCAGCTCAACAAAGTGTTAAAAAGATGGAACAATAACTACAAGCCTAGTGTCAAGAATAGTTCCTCTGACATCAGCAATCCAAAAGAGAAAGGTGAAGAGAAGACTTCCCAGGATAGAGGTGTTCAGTGCTTTGAATATGAAGGGTATGGACATGTCAAGAAAGAATGTCCCACATTCTTGAAGAAGCAGAAGAAGGGCATGTCAGTTTCCTGGTCTGAATCGGATAGTGAAAGTGATGGTGAGTCAGCAAGGCATGCTAGAGCCTTAACAGGAACTGTTGTGTCTGATGATGATAGTGATGAAGAAATAACTTATGAGGAGCTAGCTTTTACTTATCGAGAGCTGTGTTTGAAAAGTGCTGAGATTTGTCAAGAAAACAAGTATCATAAGCAACAGATCGCTCAGCTTGAAAATGAAAAAGCTGATCGGGAAAACGAAGTTGTACGAGTTAAGTCCCAACTAGATCAGATGACAAAATTTGTTAGGATGATGAACAGTGGTACTGCTGATCTCGATAAGATTCTTTAGTTAGAGAAAGCTGCTGGAGATAAATCAGGCATAGGATATGTGACCAGCACTTCAGGAACAAAAAGGGAGATGTCTCAACCGTTGTCTCAACATCAACCTACGAAACAGGGCCCTACCCCAAAGAAGGTTGTTCAGCCCCAGAATGCTGAGAAGAAGAATGGTCCTCATCAGAGGAAGATACAGCCCTAAGAAGCTAGTCAGTATATGCCTCCCCAATATCACTAGAGTATGCAAGCTGCCAGGTTCAAGCAGAACATGTCTCATCAGAGGTTTCAACATCAGGAAAACTGGTATGGTTATGCATACAACAATGCTGTGCCTTATGGAAGAAGGAAGCCTCATCACCATAGAAGACAGCCTAAGAGACCGCATCATCAGTACAGGAGAAGACAATTCAACTATGGAATAAGAAGACAATAGTATGGGTGGCAGCCACATCATTATCAAAGTGGGAGAAGATTTAACCACTTTAGAAACGACAGAGTTAGATGCTTCTATTGTGGCAGGATTGGTCATATGCAGTCCTCGTACTTCAAGCTTCACGGATATCCTAATGCTGCCCCTCAACCCAAACAGCAAGAGGTTAGGCCTAAGGTGATGAAGCAATGGATACCTAAAGTTACCAGCTTGATAGCTCACACTTCCTTGAGGGTTTCTACCAAAGATGACTGGTATTTTGACAGTGGGTGTTCAAGACACATGACTGGAGTAAAGAATCTGCTTGTTGATGTGAAACCTCAGTCTTCTGGCTATGTTACATTTGGTGATGGGATCAAAGGAGAGATAAAGGGGATTGGAAGACTAAACTGTGCTAGTACTCCCAAGCTGGAGAATGTTCTTCTTGTGAAAGGACTAACAACTAATTTGATTAGTATTAGTCAACTTTGTGATCAAGGATTCAAAGTAGACTTCACAAAGTCAGAATGTAATGTGAAAGATGACAAAGGAGAAGTCATTATGAAGGGAGTCAGATCTAAGGACAATTGTTATCTTTGGGTGCCGCAAAATTCAAATTCCTCCACGTGTGTGCTTGCTAAAGAAGATGATGTCAAAATCTGGCATCAGAAGCTGGGACATCTTCACCTTAAGGGAATGAAGAGAATTATCTCCTCAGAAGCAGTCAGAGGGATTCCCAAACTTAGTATTGAGGAAGGAAAGGTGTGTGGAGACTGTAAAAAAGGAAAGCAGACAAAGATGTCTCATCCGAAGCTTCAACATGACACCACCTCCAAGGTATTGGAACTCCTTCATATGGATTTGATGGGACCTATGCAGGTTGAAAGTCTGGGTGGAAAGAACTATGCTTATGTAGTTGTGGATGACTACTCAAGATACACCTGGGTGAATTTCATCAAAGACAAATCTGAGGTGTTTGATGTCTTTAAAGAGCTCTGTCAAAAAATCCAAAGAGAAAAGGAGAGTAAGGTCATCAGAATTAGGAGTGATCATGGAAGAGAGTTTGAGAATAGCAAGTTTGAAGAATTTTGCTCGTCTGAAGGTATAAGTCATGAGTTCTCATCGCCTATCACCCCTTAGCAAAATGGAGTTGTTGAGAGGAAGAACAGAACTATACAAGAGTCGGCTAGAGCAATGATTCATGCCAAGAAACTACCTTATCACTTCTGGGCTGAAGCCATGAACACTACCTGCTACATTCACAACAAAGTTACCCTAAGAAGAGGCACTTCATCCACTCTATATGAACTATGGAAGGGAAGAAAACCTAATGTCAAGTACTTCCATGTGTTTGGTAGTAGATGTTACATCCTGGCAGATAGAGAGCAGAGAAGGAAATTAGATTCCAAAAGTGACGAAGGGATATTTTTAGGGTACTCCATCAATAGCAGAGCTTATCGGGTCTTCAACTCCAGGACCAAAGTGATGATGGAGTCAATCAATGTTGTGATTGATGATGAAGATAAGCATGAAGTTGAGGATGTCATAGAAGATGTTGGAACATCAGCTGATGAGGTAGCTATTGAAGTTGAAGAAAGAAATCCATCCCCAGGGGCTGCTGATACTGAGCCTGAGCAACCTCAGAAGGATCCTTCTATCAGAATTCAGAAGGATCATCCTAAGGAGCTAATTATAGGTGACCTAAATTCTGGAGTAAGTATCCAAAATTGAGCCAAAAAATGTTAAGGAAGCTCTGACAGATGAGTTTTGGATAAATGCTATGCAAGAAGAACTGGAGCAGTTCAGAAGAAATGAAGTCTGGGATCTTGTGCCAAGACCAGAAGGGGTGAATGTTATTGGAACAAAATGGATCTACAAAAACAAGTCAGACGATCTTGAAGTGGTTACAAGAAACAAAGCGAGACTTGTTGCACAAGGTTATACTCAAGTTGAGGGAGTTGACTTTGATGAGACGTTTGCTCCAGTGGCGAGATTAGAATCCATCAGACTACTCTTGGGTATGGCTTGTAACCTAAGATTCAAGCTGTTCCAAATGGATGTGAAGAGTGCCTTTCTAAATGGCTATCTGAATGAAGAAGTCTATGTAGATCAACCTAAAGGATTCACTGATCCAAACTTCCCCAATCATGTGTTCAAACTGAGGAAGGCACTGTATGGCTTAAAGCAAGCTCCAAGGGCCTGGTATGAGAGGTTGACAGAATTCTTAGTAACAAATGGGTATAGAAAAGGAGGCATTGACAAAACTTTGTTTGTCAAGGAAGAAGGTGGAAAATTAATGGTAGCCCAAATTTATGTGGATGACATTGTATTTGGGGGGATGTCAGATGCTATGGTCAAACAGTTTGTCCAACAAATGCAATCAGAATTTGAAATGAGTTTGGTTGGAGAACTTAGCTACTTCCTTGGATTACAAGTCAGACAAATAGAGCATTCTATCTTTATTTCTCAAAGCTAATATGCTAAGAGCATAGTAAAGAAGTTTGGCCTGGATAAAGCCAATCACAAAAGGACACCTGCTCCCACCCATTTGAAGCTATCCAAGGATGAGAATGGAGTGAGTGTGGATCACAGCTTGTACAGAAGTATGATTGGGAGTTTACTATATCTCACAGCAAGCAGACCTGATATTTCCTTTGCTGTTGAAGTGTGTGCTAGATATCAATCTGATCCTAAGGTGAGCCACTTGAATCACGTGAAGAGGATTCTGAAATATGTGAATGGCACAAGTGACTATGGGATGCTATATAGCCATGATTCTGGGACTGATTTAAAAGGATACTGTGATGCTGATTGGGCTGGAAGTGCAGATGATAGAAAAAGCACTTCAGGAGGGTGTTTCTTTCTAGGGAACAATCTGATTTCCTAGTTCAGCAAGAAGCAGAACTGTGTATCTCTCTCAACTGCTGAAGCGGAGTATATAGCAGCAGGAAGTAGTTGCTCTCAGCTGGTCTGGATGAAGCAGATGTTGAGTGAATACAATGTTAAACAAGATGTTATGACACTGTACTGCGATAATCTGAGTGCAATTAATATATCTAAAAATCCTATACAGCACAGTAGTACAAAGCACATAGACATAAGGCATCACTTCATAAGGGATCTGGTAGAAGAAAAAATTGTTACCTTGGAGCATGTAGCCACAGAGAACCAGCTGGCTGACATATTCACTAAAGCCTTAGATGTAAACCAATTTGAAAGGTTAAGAAGCAAATTGGGAATCTGCATTTATGAAGACTGAATCTGCTAGAGGGGTTGTGGGCAGTTGAGGTGTTTCTGAAAATGTGTATTCAACTTCCTGGTGAAGTTTGCCTAATTGTGGCTAAAAAGGGGGAGAAAATAGCCAAGATAGTCAAGAGTATCAAAGAGTGTTATTGCCATATCCTGCTAAAAGGTGTTTAGTTGAAAAGTGTAATGCTGCATTAAGGGGGAGTTTTGACTGAACTAGTGAAGATATCATGGCAATTGAAGAGTCCAGCCAAGCAGACATCAAAGGGGAGAAAAGTGCTGCATATTGTGAGCTACTGAACAGCTGTGATGCTGGTTCATGTTTTAGAGGGGGAGCACCAATTGGCTGTTGTCAATAATGAAGATGGTGCTGCAGTAGATCATGAGATGAAGACTATGGAAAGTGTCAAACTGCTGCTGATGAGGGTTTCAAACTTTTGAAGATTATTCCGCTGTTAAAGTCTCTGAAGATGCAGAGATTGTTTTAGCCAAAATTAGCAAAAGGGGGAGATTGTTTGTTCCTGGATTGGCTACAAAGTATATTCAATGTTGATGTCAAGGTGCTGATGTTGCAACATTGAAGTCTTAACACTGGGCTGTGTTAAGTAATTGCTGAAGTTAGATGTCTGATGTCACACAGGTGATGTTGTAACATCAGATCTGCAGAATTAACAACAGCAGGCTGTGATGTTGTTAGGGTTGCGTATTAGCTGGAATTGTGGAGAGCAAGCTGTCTCATTGGATGCGAATATCATGGGATAGATATTTGTTGCTGCATAGGAGATCTGTTGCAGATTTGTAGGAGATTTAAAAGGTTAAAGATTTAAAAAGATTTTAGGAGAAAATCTGTTTTAAATATTCAGTTTTAAATAACAAATCTGGGAGATATTGTAGCAAGTCCAAGACCAATTCAAGGAGCTATATAAAGCGCACAAGACCAAAGGAAAAAGGTACAGAAAACATTCAGAAGATCAGGAGCTGGAGGCTTAGTGTCTAGAGTTTGTTTAGAGTGCTTGTATTTACACTATTCTAGGGTTTGAATAGGTGTTGAGTTTCTGTCCTCTCTAGAAGCTGTGAAGTAATAGAGAGTGTTTGCTTGATCAAAGCTGTGAAGTAAGATCAAGGGTACTCAAAGTGGGTTCTTTGAGTGTTTGTAAGGGATTGAGTGGTGTTCTCATACCTAAGTGGTTTCTTAGGTAGGAAGTCATTAGTAGAGTATAAGTTTAGGAGATTGTCAACGGGTTGTTGAGTCTGTAAATTATATCTACAAGTAGTGAATTCCATCCCTGGCTTGGTAGCCCCCAGAGTAGATTGGTTGTAACCGAACTGGGTCAATAATTCTTGGTGTTATTTTACTGTTATTGATGTCCATTGTGCAGAGTGTGTTGTTGTGACATCACACCTTAACATCACACGTCTGATACCAGAATTTCAATGAGGAAGGTGGGTGAGAGCTTATCTATGATGGTGGTTTTGTGAGTGTACGGAAAGTGAATAGGTTACATGCTTGGAGGTGTCATGAGGAAAATATTAAAGAAGAAAAAAATGAAAGAGAGAGAGAAAGTAGCAAAAACTCTTATGTGGAGTATGTATGGTAATGGAGTTTTAGAGTGAGTTTACATAAGCATGGTTACAAGATGAAGGGAGATATGGTGAGTGATTGTTTTTTGGGTGAGCTGAAAAGTGTGTTTCAAGAGTGAAGGTGAAGTATGATAATGAGATTGAGGTGATGCATAATAGGAGGTGGGGTCACATACTGTTGTTCTTCATGCTATTCCTTTTTTTATTCCAATCCAAAAATGAAAAAAAGGAGTCAGTATGTGGAGGTGTGGTTTGTGTTTGTGGGATACGGCGCGACGAAACTTGGAAAAGAAGAGGAGGTATTATGTGGTTCTTTCAAATGAAGAGGAAGAAAGAGTTCTCTATTTTGCAGAGAAAAATAGAGACAAACCTTTTATGAAAACCCCAAAACGTGAGATGTGTGCGGGTCGCTTTGTTTTTGTGAGAGAGATAGAGTTTTAAAATGGTGAAAAGCTAGTGATGGTTTACATAAAAATGGAGAGAGTATGAAGTATGTTGGTGATGAAGAAGAAAAGTGTCATGTGGGTTCCTAGTTTATGCTATTCTTTTTTAAATTAAAAGTGATAGGGTGGTACTTGTTGTGCGTGTAGTATTTTTTTTCAGTATTTTTTTTCTCTTCGGTATGTGTGTTGTTTAAAAAAAACATAGTATTAAAATATGTGTATTGTATGAAGTCAACCGAGCAGAGGGCCAAGGTGTACGTATTCAGCGCACGCATGCTATGTGTACATGTTTCACAAAATGAAATAGAAAACAAAATGATTTTTTAAAACTTAATCAAGAAGTTTTTCTAAAACAAGTAAAAAACAAAAAGTAAAATATTAAAATAAAAATATAAAATAAACTATTCAAGAAAAAAATCTGAAATAAAAATTTGATTAAATAAAAATATTATTAATTAAAAATAGGAATAAAACGATAAAAAAAGAATAATTGAACCTGTAACGAAGTGCTCGAAAAAATAAAATGAATACACCAAAATGATCAGCGTGAAATAAATGTATTGGAAAAATACAGCGTTTGGTCAAATTTTGAAATAAATTTTCCCTGGTTAAATGGCTTAAACTGATCAAAATGCGATCGAAAAGTAGTCGAAAAATTAAAATGAGCACGCCAGATTAAATCACGTGAAACGTAGATTAATATGACTGACGTTTGCAAGCTTGATTTTGAAATTTTTCGTCTACTGATTTTCACACAGTTGACTTTTAGTTTGACCGATTCGGATGTAAATCCAACAAGTCTATTCCAGCTGATAAATTGGACATTATGCGAGATGGAATGCATGATAGGCTATGCAGATGATGCAAACCGAGGCGGGATCTTAGGGTTAAAAATTAGGGTATGACAGATGCCCTATTTAAGTTTCTTTAATCCGGATATATGAAGATTGAAATCTTTGTCTCGACAAGATTGAAGAGACTTAAATACAAACACGTGTAATTTTTGGCCCTAAGATACCACAAAGATGCTTATGATATGATATGAATGCAAGACTCAGAGTTCTGGGGGTAATGAATCCACAGAAGACAAACTAACTGTAAGTAGGGAACAAAGGGAACACCACAAGAGAATAAGTAACAAATCTCAAAGAGAAACAACTGAAGAAAAGAAGATATTATGGACATCTGTAAAGGTGACAAAGAGTATCCAGTAATACTTGGGGAGAGAGGGATAAACCCTAAACAGAGACACAGATATCTGGAAAAGCATCAGATACTGAAAGTTGTGAGAGCAAGAGTTGTCTCTACAAATCGTCTCTATGTTTTGATGATAACAATGCGTATTCGCAAAAGAACCATTTTATGTTCTAACGTGTGTTGTGTGCAGATCATAATCATAGAAGATATCAGATCCAACAAGCACTAGCCAGATGTGCGTAAATGATTATATGCGGAGTTACTATGTGTGACACAAGTCGCAAGAAGCAAGAATGCTTATGTATCTGATCATGATCAGTCAGATCCAAGGATGCCGATATTGCTATTGCAATGCTCTTATGGATGCTCTCTGAAAGTGGTTGTGATTCTGAAGATAGCGAAGCTTCTGAAGAAGATAATCTTATGGAGAACCGAAGTGCTGAAGACTCTCATGACTTGAAGTTCTGAAGGCTGAAGGCTCTGAAGACCAATTGCAGAAAGACTCTGAACACTTATGCGTTCTGAGGATTATGGTTCCAAAGGTCAAGTACTGAAGATGGATTCCTAATGGACAGTTCTGAAGATTCGGAAGACTTGAAGCAGTAAAGAGTAACGGGTTTTAAGACAAGTGTTGAAGTTCTGAAGGCAGATTCCCAATGGACAACTTCGGAAGACTGAAGACTTGAAGATTCAGATACCCTGTTATAAAGTCTCTACTCAGGCTTCAATTAATTACCATCAGAAGCCTCTGAATTTTTGAAGACAAATGTTACCGTTGTGAAAGACTATACACAGCGCCCAAGAAGATATATCATGTCCCTTCCTCTACAGTAAAAAGGTGATGTGCTAGTCAGCTTTATCATTACACAACGTCTCTTTTAAAACAACCAACTGTAATTCAAACGGCTATATTTTTACTGGGCTATTTAAAGAAAGGGGTAATAGCTTCTGAAGTAATCGATTGGCTGTATCATTTACAGAATCGATCAAGTCATTGTGTGAAGATAGCCACAACGATGAGTTCTCGTTGTAACACTTAAATATCCAAAGCTATCACCATTTACACATGGCCATTGTTGTTAAAGCTCAAAGATCATAAATCAACACAACAACAATTAATTGGTACAGAAGTTATTGATGAAGAAGACAACATTGCAAATCAGTCAAGTTATCAACCACCTTCTCGTCAGAGCTACATTGAAGATCTGAAGCAAGGAGTTGTTGCTCAAAGCTTGCTCAACTAAGAAGACAAAGAAGAAGAAGATCTACAAGATGTCATCAACTGTCAAATCAACATACATTTTTGTAGTTTCTTAAGATAGCAAGGAGTTGTTGCTCACATCTTGCTTGTACACTTGTGTGTTCTTCTGTACTTAAACTTAGGAGTAATCTGCTTGTTAAAAAGCATTATTGTAATCTCCTGTTAAACTAATTTTTGGTGAATTAGGATTTCTTGAGTGGTCAGTGTGACCGGAGACTCGAGAAGACAATGGCTGGGTGTCATTGTGGTAAATCCTGAAATAGGATCAGTAAACGTTATATTTATTGCGACGAATCCCTGAACGTTTAGCTGTGAAATCCTAGCAGTAGATCTTGCAAGATTGGAACCTGCAGGTCAATGGTCGTTATATTCATTAAGTTGAATCCCTGAACGGTTCATTGTGTGTTAGTCACAGCTGCGGTTGTGCAGGTTGTTAGTCACCGGAGTTAGCCCGTGCATCTGTAATCGAGATTGATTATAGTGGATTAAGTCCTTGTGTTCAAGGCGAAATCACCTGAGGAGGGTGGACTGGATTAGCTTAAGAGTTGCTCAGGTGAACCAGGATAAATCGTGTGTTCTTTACTCTTGTTATGCTTTATGTTATTATTTATGTTTCTGTATTGAGTATCAGAAACGTACATAAGCGAGTCAGAACCTTGCAGCTTAACTCTGATAAGCTTCCGCACTGCAAGTTCTGAATAATGCATATTATGTTCAGACTCTTGTTGTTTCTTATGCTTTACGCACGGCAAGTCTGAATGTTACTTCACGAGTCAGAGTCTCTCAACGAACTCTGATATTATCTTAGCGCCTTAACGATAAGAAGCAAAAAGTTATAAAAGAGTGAATACACAATTCAAACCCCCCATTTCTTGTGTCTTTCTCGCACATTTAATTGGTATCAGAGCTCCGGTTCTGTTATTGATGGATATCAAACACTTAACAGTGTCAGAAAAAGATCCAGATGCGGTGCATAGAAATTCTCTGGGTGAGATTTCAATCCACTTACAATTTCTGTAACAACTCAGAAGATGACTGTGTACAAAATTGTAATAAATCGGATTACTTGAGCAAGTCAATGATTCTGGAAGTTTTACAGTTGTCAAACAACTAAATCTTCCTCACTAAAACCTTGATGAAGATTGAAGAATCAGCTGATAAGATAGACTCATCAGATAAGTAGTAGTATCTATTGAATGCTCATCTTAGAAGATGCGTTTGGATAAACCGCGTATTTTCTCAAAGATTGAATCATTAGAAAACAAGAAGTCTTGTTTGCTGAAGATTAATTCTTTATGAGTTTTTGAGATGTTTTCAAGAAACAGAGTAGGTCCACCCTTGACTTTCTCGTTTAAAGCTCATTCAGAACCACTTCATGTAAATAAGAAAAATTGTTGTCTATGATGTTGAACTTCAGAATGAAGTTTGCAAAAGTCAGAAATCTGAAGAATTCAAATTTTTAGAAATGACTCAACATCTGAACCTTAACTGATCAAGCAGTTAGAAGATTCATTGAAGAACTTAATATTGTTTTCTTGGAAAGCTTTGCAGAAAACTGAAAGAATATTTAGGAAGAAGAAATCCAATGATTTGATTAAGAATAAATTCTGAGTCTTGACTGAATTAGCTCAGATGATTGAGATCTGTTAATCTTGAGATTCTATCTTAGTTGAATAAGATGTTATTGGTCAAATCCTGTCTGATAAGTTCTCAGAACTTCTTAAATCCGAAATCAGAAGATGTTCAATTTGATGCAATAACTGAAGTCATCTACTTGAAGTCAAAAGGAGTTAAGTTGCTGATGCTTTTCAAAAAGGAAGAAATAAGTTGACATTCTTTTCAGAAGTAGATATGTTGTTGATCCTTGATGGACTAATCCTAAAACAAGTTAGATCAGCATTGTGAGATCAAGGAGTGTCATGCAAACTATGTTTCGTAGTACACATGTTTGATGATATTTGGTCCTGAACATGCTCTGCATCTATTCAAAGAAACTAAGTCCGAGGATGTTATGAGATGACAATCAAATTCTCCCTTGCACATAACCTCTCAGCGGTCTATGTCCAAGTTATGGAATTAATGATCTTTCGAGTTTTAAGAATGCTTGATGGAAGTATTGTTGTTCTGGCAATTTGGATTCAGAGTCTCTGAATTAGTTATTTTCAGAAGTCAGATGAATAATTCTGAAATAGGAAAAGATCTTGTGAAGATCAGACTAACTCCAGCTTTCTAACTAGGATCAAAAGTTCAGAAAATAATTAATACTCTTCAGAAGTCATAACACAAAAGAATCCTTGAAGAACAGACTACTCTAAAGAAAGCAAAACCAGAAAGATAATTATCAGAAGCTCAAAGTCAGAATAGGAAGATCTCAGATAAATATCTTCCGTACAAGATCTTAGTATCTTCAAGGTACGTTTTCCTATTCATTTATGACTTATTAAAATTCATGATAAATATACTTGAAAATTCTATTAAGAATTAAAACAATTGTCATGTCATGTCAAGCTTCGTGAGAATAGGTTAGAAACTTGCTTAGAGATTCTTATGTCCTTCTGCGTGTGCAAATGACTGATGAATAGTTAGTCTCAAATGTAAACCTCTCTCCATCATGTCAATTACTCTGTATTGGCTACCTCTTATAGTTCATAAGTATACTCTAACAAGTATTCTTATTCTAATCTAACTCTCTCTCTCTCTTAGAGTCTATCCATCTAGTCTTGGAAATGATGATGTTAAATTATCTCAACTCAATTACTCTTGAGTCATCTCATATAGGAAAACTTAAACCCCAACAAGCCTTACCTTACTCTCTACTTAGGAATATCTCAGCCATTCAAATCTTCTTGAAATTCGCATATTGAATGACATATGTTAGTGTGCATAAGTACGTTTTTGGAAAGCGTGCTACTTTGTCCATACTAGCCTGCCACCTCCCTATAGCTACCTACCAGGCGTGGTCATGCACTGACAAAATAGGATTCACTTTAGTGTTGGAAATAGTAAAAGTCCTTATGCTTGCATCCTTGGTTATGCACTTATACGATTTCTTGTAACTGGAGATCATATCTCTTCATCTTCACTCTGAGTTAATATCCTCAATTGTGTCAAAAACCACTCGTTCAAGTACATTTATTACAAATACTTAACTCCTGCCTAGAATTAAGTGTAAAATCCTTTGCGTGATCTCTTGGCTTTCCCAAAAGATAAAGAGACCGTTAGACTTAGTACCTATAACCAGTCTAAAACCTTGGAAATGAAAAACCTATCATTTGAAGTCACGAGCATTCATTAACTCACTCTACCCGTCGCCTATTTAAGGTATCGTGTTCAATCTTCTATCCATATCTCCAGCCTATCTCAGTTAGTGTCTTTCTGTTTATCGTGTTTTATCACCTCTAAAGATGTCTAACTCACAAATGAAAGCTGCCAAGAGCAAATACGCTGAGTTAAAAGTTCTTAATGAATTCTCAGTGAACCCTAGTTATTTCGAAGAACTTGGTTTTATAAGAACCTCGTCTGAATTACGATGTCATAAATGGGAAAGTTATCTTGACATGCTTCCAGGTCTCATTTACACAGATCTTGTCAGAGAATTCTGGGTAAATGTTGATGTGTTTTCAAACGTGTATAACCAACACATCATTCAATCAGGCATCTCCAGAATCCCTGTGATGATTAATCCCTCTGTCATTGCACAAGGAATCAAGTGTGATGAAAGCGGTGACACCCTTGAAGATTACAAGGAAAGAAACATCTTTAATGATCGCATTTGCAAAATTCATCATGGAAATGGTCCTTCCAACTGTGTCTCCACACTCATTCCGTCAGCTAAAGTCTGGCACAGAATCATGGAAAAAAACTTATGACCTAGAGAAATAGGAAGAGAGCTATAAACTCATTTGGATCGGCTATTTATATTCTTTCTCATTTACAGAAGAAGAATAAAATTCCCTCAAACCATGTTCAATCACTTGAAAGAACAAGTCCTCCTATCTAAAGATAAGTCCTCGATTAGTATTCCATATGGAAGAGTCATATCTCGAGTCCTAGAGATTCAAGATGTGATCACTAGGCTAGAACACATAGGGGTAACTGAAGAATGTTCACCCATAAATCTTACGGATCTCTCTGAGAATTCCTGAGATATCGTAGAATAGGGTTATTAGTTTCTGCCTTGTTAAAACTTGCACTATGTATTCTCTTCAAGTTACTGAATGCAATAACTTTTGAGTTTAAAAACGCGAAAGGCTTTAACTTAGGATTTTATTTTTAAAACAATTGATGTCATATCCTCATAATTCTCTAAAATGCTTACACTACTTAAATAATTAAAACGCTTTAAACACTTATCACTTATTTTAAAAGACAACTCAAAAAGGTAAAAAAACTGTCAATAATACATCCTTCAAGGATAATGCCTTTACTAAAATCCAGAACTTAATAGATGCTTCCAGTTCAAGCATGGATCCCTCAGAAATGAGAAATATCTGGACTAATTTCCATGGATGGATCTCAGAGGAGATTGTAAAGAACAAGAGGTTGGCTGTCACACAAGCAAAAGAAAAACAACTGCATGCCTCAAGAATTGATGAGTCTGAAAGCTCGTCCTCATCCTATTCCTCATCATTAGGCACCTCTTAGACTAAAACCTCAAGAACCTACTTTAGTTAGGCCTATGTTTTGATTACTCTGAACTAGTTAGGATTAACATCAATCTATGTTTTGAATTTAATGAAATATCTTTTGTGAAACTATTTTATGTTAAAATTGTTCATTATCATATTGATCTAATTATGCTTAATGCTTAAATGCTCAAACGCTATAAACTTTTTGATGATGTCAAAAAGGGGGATAAATAGAAATATGATTTTGATTCGAAAGAAATCTTAAGAAAGAAAGAATGCAAACTCAAACAAGTAAATAAATCATATAAAATGCATTTATTACTAACATTTGTTGTTTGATGTTTAACCGAGGAACTCTGAACAAGTTCACTAGACGTTCTCAGAACAGGTTAAGAAAGAAGAACTCTGATAGAAGTTCTTATGAACTGTTTGTTCATATGATCAAAGTTGTACACTTCGTGAACAAGTGATCAGAATCAGATCTACCCAGTACTGTTCAGAAGTTGAGAACTTTTTGAAAGTCAAAGTTATCGTGATCTCTGTTTCACTTGGTTCAGAAGCTGTAAGCTGTCTGAGAATATGATATTCAGAACATAAGAATCAGAAGAAGAAAAAGCTCTGAAAGCAGTCAAAGTAAAGTCTACATCTCAAGATGCTTTTAAGAAGAACTTAGCAAATCAGAAGTCAAAGACTGTCTGAAGATCTGGATTGAAGTTCCAAGGAAGAGAAGTTCTGATTTTTAACCAAGAATCCAATTGAGAAGAAATGATTTGGTATCTGACTAAATCTACACTTGGAAATCAGATTAAGTATATAAAGATTGGTATCAGACTCAGTCTGTAGTGATATCAATCAGAGCTAAGCTGTGAAATCTTTCAAATACCTTCAATTGTATCAATTTCAGCACACTAAGGAAATACCTTTCAATTGGTATAAGAATACCTTCAGTTGGTGTCAGACTCAACATACTTTGGTATCAGACTAAGAATCAGATCACATTGGTATCAGATTCAGAATCAAGCGTTGATTGATCACTAAATTATCCTTCTATTGGTATCTGATCAAGAATCAAACTTTAATGAACCACTAAGTTGTGACAGTAACAAGGTTCTGAGATGAAGGCCTGTGTTCAAAGTCAAACTCTGAAGAGTCATGATTATTATTGGTGATTAAAAATTAATATTTCTGAATTACGATTCTGAAGATCCCAATATCTGACTTATGGAATTTAAGGGGAGACTACTCAGAAGATTCAAATGTTAAAATCTACAATCTTCACAAAGTCTGAAACTCAGGAGGAGTTTCTTAAGACAGTTTCTGTCTCTGATAAATAGCGAGGTTATGTTATTAGATAAGAACTGTTCTGTTTTGTGCTAAAATGATTATGTTGAAAAGTAGAAATGCTTCAGACGTTTCTGAAGATTATGAGCTCTGATATGACGTTAAAAGGAACTAAGTTCTAAATATCTGAAGATGGAGGTTCTGATGAACTAGTCCAGATGCTGAAGACTTTTGTCTCCTTAAAGAAAAGATAGAGAAGAAATCCTTTTCTATTCTTTGTTCTGGCAACTCAAGTTGTTATTTTGTGTGTCTTTGGATCATATAAGATTCTAGACGATCACAGATAAAACTTTGAGGTTAACACATTCAGGGGGAGCTGTTGTTCCAGACTCTGAATATGTTTGTTTGGTGATTACCTTGTATAAAATGTTCAATCAAAATACTTGGTTTTGTCATCATCAAAAAGGGGGAGATTGTGAGAGAAAGAGTTGTCTCTACAAGTCATCTCTATGTTTTGATGATAACAATGTGTATTCGTGAAAGAACCATTTTATGTTCTAACGTATGTTGTGTGCAGATCATAATCATAGAAGATATCAGATCCAACAAGCACCAGCCAGATGTGCATAAATGATTATATGCGGAGTTACTATGTGTGACACAAGTCGCAAGAAGCAAGAAGCAAGAATGCTTCTGTATATGATCATGATCAGTCAGATCCAAGGATGCTGATATTTCTATTACAATGCTCTTGTGGATGCTCTCTGAAAGTGGTTGTGATTCTGAAGATAGCGAAGCTTCTGAAGAAGATAATCTTCTGGAGAACCGAAGTGCTGAAGACTCTCATGACTTGAAGTTCTGAAGGCTGAAGGCTCTGAAGACCAAGTGCAGAAAGACTCTGAAGACTTATGCGTTCTGAGGATTATGGTTCCAAAGGTCAAGTGCTGAAGACTCTGAAGACGGATTCCTAATGGACAGTTCTGAAGATTCGGAAGACTTGAAGCAGTAAAGAGTAACGGGTTTCAAGACAAGTGCTAAGTTCTGAAGGCAGATTCCTAATGGACAACTTCGGAAGACTGAAGACTTGAAGATTCAGATACCCTGTTATAAAGTCTCTACCCATGCTTTAATTAATTACCATCAGAAGCCTCTGAAGTTTTGAAGACAAATATTACCGTTGTGAAAGACTGTACACAGCGCCTAAGAAGATATATCATGTCACTTCCTCTACAGTAAAAAGGAGATGTGTCAGTACAACTTTATCATTACACAATGTCTCTTTTCAAACAGCCAACAGTAATTCAAACGGCTATATTTTTATTGGGCTATTTAAAGAAAGGAGTAATAGCTTCTGAAGTAATCGATTGGCTGTATCATTTACAGAATCGATCAAGTCATTGTGTGAAGATAGCCACAACGATGAGTTCTCGTTGTAACACTTGAACATCCAAAGCTATCACCATTTACACATGGCCATTGTTGTTGAAGCTCAAAGATCATAAATCAACACAACAACAATTAATTGGTACAGAAGCTGTTGATGAAGAAGACAACATTGCAAATCAGTCAAGTCATCAACCACCTTCTCACCAGAGCTACATTGAAGATTTGAAGCAAGGAGTTATTGCTCAAAGCTTGCTCAACCAAGACAACGAAGAAGAAGATCTACAAGATGTCATCAATTGTCAAATCAACATACATCTTTGTAGTTCCTTAAGATAGCAAGGAGTTGTTGCTTGAACACTTGTGTGTTCTTATGTACTTAAACTTAGGAGTAATCTGTTTGTTAAGAAGCATTATTGTAATCTCCTATTAAACTAATTCTTGGTGAATTAGGATTCCTTGAGTGGTCAGTGTGACCGGAGACACGAGAAGACAATGGATGGGTCTCATTGTGGTAAATCCTAAAATAGGATCAGTAAACGTTATATTCGTTGCGACGAATCCCTGAACGTTTAGCTATGAAATCCTAGCAGTAGATCTTGCGAGATTGGAACCTGCAGGTCAATGTTTGTTATATTCATTAATTTGAATCCCTGAACGGTTCATTGTGTGTTAGTCACAGCTGCGGTTGTGCAGGTTGTTAGTCACCGGAGTTAGCCCGTGCATCTGTAATCGAGATTGATTATAGTGGATTAAGTCCTTGTGTTCAAGGAGAAATCACCTGAGGAGGGTGGACTGGATTAGCTTAAGAGTTGCTCAGGTGAACCAGGATAAATCGTGTGTTCTTTACTCTTGTTATGCTTTATGTTATTATTTATGTTTCTGTATTGAGTATCAGAAACGTACATAAGCGAGTCAGAACCTTGCAGCTTAACTCTGATAAGCTTCCGCACTGCAAGTTCTGAATAATGCATATTGCGTTCAGACTCTTGTTGTTTCTTATGCTTTACACACGGCAAGTCAGAATGTTACTTCGCGAGTCAGAGTCTCTCAACGAACTCTGATATTATCTTAGCTCCTTAACGATAAGAAGCGAAAAATTATAAAAGAGTGAATACACAATTCAAACCCCCCTTTCTTGTGTCTTTCTCGCACCTTCAAAAGTAACACCATCTGGAAAACAGATCAGAAACATCTAGAAAAACATTAGATATGGAGTGAGACTAAATATGAGAATACAACAAAGACTTCCAAGAAAGCAATGGACTTTGCCGTGGAATACTCGAGAACATCTAGAAAGTAAAAGCAACTCTACCGGGGAAAGAGTCACAATCATCATAGGTTTTGTAAAAAATTCATTAAACAAAACTCTTAAAAAGAACAGTATCAACCATCAAAGACATCCAGAAGAACGTTGAATCATACTTTGGAACATAAGCAGGCATCCGAGATAAACAAGAAACCATCATAGATATTTTAGGATAAAATTGAATAAGCTCTACTGGGGAATCAATAATCATCATTCATGAATGGAAATGGATGGAAAAGAGTCACAACATTCAGGAGGCCAATGAATGAGATGAGGAGAACTCTGGGAAATACATTTGGGACATTCAGGAAAACATCAGAGGCATCCAAAAAAGCATTGAACGGACTCTGGAAAACATCAGAGATATTCAAGAAAGCATTGAATGGACTCTAGCAAACATCAGAGATATTCAGGAAAACATTGAATAAACTCCGGAACACATCCAGAAAAGGCATTGGATGAAGAATGGAAACAGACTTAAAGGCATTCAGTCATTGCTAACCACGATCAGAGATAAATTGAAGACATTTAGAATATCATTAGATGAAGACAAAGTTTTTGAAGCTACATCCGAAACATTTAGAAAAACTTTAAATGTTCGGGAAAAGGTTTTGAAGACATATCTGGAAGAACATCAAATAAGAAACATCATATCTGGAAGAACATCAGATAAGCAAATTCATATCTGGAAGAATGTCAGATAGACACAAAACGGGTTCTGGAAAAACATCAGAAGAGCGAAGTCATATCTGGAAGAACATCAGATAGACACAAAGGAGTCCTGGAAAAACATCAGAACAATGGACATATCCCAAAAAATAATCGGATGAGTTCTCGAAGAATATTAGAACAAAGATACATATCTGGAAGAACATCAGATATGTACAAAAGAGTTCTGGAAAAACATCAGAACAAAAGACACATCTGAAAAATTCATCGGACGATAAAAGAAATGAAACTCTGAGAATGCATCAGAATTACAAAGGTATATATCTAGAAACTCACTGGGGAGTAAAACAAATTCTGGAAGGGCATCTGAATCAAAATGGAAATATCTGGAAATACATCAGATAGGTTCTGGAAAAGCTTCAGAACAAAAAGCTCAATCTATAAAATCAACGGGGAGATAAGGCACATCTGGAAATTCATCAGACGGTAAAAGCAACGACAATATGGAAAAGCATCAAAATCAAATGGAATATTTGGAAGAACATCAAATAGGTTCTGGAAAGACATCAGAACAAAATACTCAATCTAGAAAATCATCAGAGAGACAAACATATGTGACACCCAAGAATGGCATTGAATGAAAGAAAACATAATATCCAGGAATGGCACTGGATGTAAAGGGATTACAACATCCAAGAATGGCATTGGATACAAAGGAATAACAATATCCAGGAATAGCACTAGATGAAAGTGAACAAAATGATACCAAAAAATGGCATTAGATATAAAAGAGAGACAAAATCCAAGAATGGAATTAGATATAAAAGAGAGACAACATCAAAGAATGACATTGGATGTGGAAGCAAGACATCTAAGAATAACATTGGATGAAAATAGACGCAAGGCATCCTAGAATGACATTGGACGAAGGTTACGACATCCAAGAATGGCATTGGATGGAAATAAACAAAATAACATCCAAGAATGGAATTGGATATGGGAATCACAATATCCAGGAATGACACTAGATGAAAGTGAACAAAACGATACCCAAGAATGGCATTGGATACAAAATAGAGACAGGCAATGGCATCCAAGAATAGCTTTGGATGGAAATTGAAATGACAGATATATCCAAGAATAGCATTGGACACGAAGAAAGAAACAGACACAAACATCCAAGAATAACATTGGATGGAAGAGAAAAACTGGTACATCTAAGAATAACATTGGATAGGAAATAGGTACATCAAAGAATAGCATTGGATGGGAAATAGAGACATCCAGGAATAAAATTAGACGCAAGAGAGGAACAGACAGACATATATCTGCTTTGGTAGGCGCCAAGTAAGTTGGACTTTGACCACAAGGTAAGACGTGGATAACAACACGACCTCTGGTGAATGAAATGAGGATGAAACACTCTCGCTATGCATATGTATGTGAATCTTATTATGATATATGATCAAATACATGTAATGCAAATGTTAACGACAAGGATCGACTCTCTTGGGGAGAATACAAATTGGAAGACTGATTCCTCAACACGGAGACTGAAAGAGTGATTCCTCAACACAGAGATCACTGTCATTCTACTTGGGGACTAAAGATGCGACAGCTAAACACATCTCTGCCACACTGGTAAACTTTATCAAATTTATTATCCTTGTAAGAAGGATGAAGAGCTGCTTAGGGATTCTTAAGTAAATTGCCCCAGATTAGCTGACTTTTGTATATGAACTGATCATTACTTCAGCTCATATGATTCTGAAGATGATCGCTTTATTGTGCGCTTGGAAGGCTTGACCTAGTATGAGTCTTGAAAGATCTTCTAGATAAACCAATTTTGAGAAAGACTTGCACTGAAAACAAATCTTGAACTGATTCTCAACTGGATCTGGAAGGAACTTTCCCCTGATAGGATCACCGACCAAGTTTCTCAACCGTTTGAAAATTCCTTGAGAGGAAGGCCAGTTTGCAAACAAAAGTATTCATACAAACATGGTAATTTTAATGCAAAAATTCATGCAACTTTTGAAATCAAAATCATTTTTGGAAAGATGCAAAATATATGAGTCACTTAGTCAAAACACACTGGTTCAAGACATTTCAAAGTGAAAAGTAAAGCATAGGTGTACTGCCAAAACAAATGATATGCAAAAATCTTTTGGAGTTAGTTTACGCAACCTTGCTGTAGCATGCTTTCAAAATAACCTTGCTCTAGTTAGGTCTTTTGAGGGTTGTAACGTGCAATGGTTCACGGTTTATGAAACAAAGGATAAAGGCTCAAAGTTTATTTGTAACCACCCAATCTTCATGATGATCTTCAGTCCTACGCTTAGTTAACTCAGAGTATACACTCAGGTTCCCAAGAGATTAGAAATTGTAATGATGATAGTGATAATGATGGTTCAGAAGTCAAGGCACTCTAAAATGGCAGTCACTGCTTACTTACAACATTTGGTTATTTTTTCCAATGAGAACTTTCGAGGTAAGGATTTAAAGATCTCCTCTCTTTTTTTGTTATCCCTAACTTTTGCCTGAACTGCTTCTTTTGAAGTTCACAGTCAGCGGGATGCCCTAGTTTTTCCTAAGTCTCCTTCATAGGTTTTGACTTAGCGGGCTTTTCCTTTTTTTATTGTTTTTTAGAAGGAAAGTGACTGCCTGGCTTAATGATTGCGGTGAACAATCATTGGCTTGAAATACCTCTTCGACACTTGCTTGCTGTGTGCGAAGGAAAACTTGTGAATGAAACCTTTATATGAAAGGTGTCTTGCACGAACGCACAACCAAGGTTAACTGAGAACTACCCATCCCAAGGTTAAGATTTCGGTTTTTTTGTAAAGAAAGAAACTCCAACTTCTAAGCTCGAAGGGGTTGACAATGGAAAAATTTCCTTATTTCTCCAGTGTTTGGGGGATTGAAATAATGCCTTACATCGTCAGCAAAGTTTATTCGAAAGCATACCAATAACAATTTAGGTATTACGTTTTCTTCATCCTCCCTCCAATCTTTGCATAATCAAAAGAAAGTGGACAAGAGATATATATTTTTGAAAGAGAAAGCATAAAGATGTAAATAACAAGCACAAATGAATTGAATAAAAAAGTTGCAATGCTCATTTCATTAACATGAAAGTACAAACATAATTTGAAAGCAAACAACTAATACAAATAAGGAAAATGAAAACAACAAGAAACAAGGCCTAGTGACTAATCAACAACAGGGGTGAGCTGGCCTGTTTGAAACATTGGCTTTTAGGAGGAAAGCTGGCTGAAGTTGACCGAAGCTTCACTTGTCATGCACTGACAAAGGATTGGTCTGGACATTAGGGTTGGTATCATGAAAGTTAAGGATTGCGTCCTTGATCAAATCACGCACTCTAGCCTTTAGTGCATGGCAATTTTCCAAATCATGGCCTGCGGCAACTTGATGGAATGCACAATGGAGGTCAGATCTGAAACCAACTGGAAGAGGATCTAGAGGAAGAGGTAGAGTCCTAGGGGTATTCAAACCTTTTTGAACCAGACCAGGATATAATTCAGTGTATGTCATAGGAATATGATCAAAGTTTGTCCTATTGCGTTTCTGGTTTTGTCCAACATCCGAACATTTAGGAGCTCGAGCTGGTCAAGCAGCAACCACCGGAGTAACAGCAGCAGCAGAAGTGTGATTAGGATACTGAGATCTGTGACAAGGTTTTCTCGCTTTAGTCTTGACAACATTGGTTTGATCTTTTCTTTTCTTCTGGAAGTTCCCAAAGGGTTTCTTCACACTGTTAGAAGATTCAATAGCTTCAGACACTTTATAATAGAAGTAGTTGCGGGTTTGGGCAATAGTATGAACCACAGGTCTGGGTTCGGAGAAAACAATAGCAGCAAGAGGTGGAGAGTAGTTATGAGGTAAACCAAACTCTGGCCATGAAGAAGGTGGCATCTGAACAGGATGAGGATCAGTAGCAACACCTAAAACTTCCTGGATTACGGTCCTTTGAGGTTTCTCCCCTCTGGTAATCAGGACTTGGAGCATCTCTGTAAGCTCAGCCATGCCTGACTTCAGATCATCAATCTCCATTTTGATCTCTACGTTGTGTTGTTCTTGCTCTAACATTCTGTGTCTAAAATTAGCTCTAATCCTATATCGGCGACGAGGAATCAGGTTGCCGACTGACAGATGACGTTGAAAGATAGAGACAGTTGGAATGAGTTGCTGGACAAACTGGATGTATGCAATGAATCATGTGAAGGATGCAAATGATATGCAATGCTATGCAACTCAGGATGCAGATCACAGGCAACATGATCAAAGGTTCAAGATCACAACATGAATTTTGGGTGAATAACCAACCACAGGGTGTGTACTAGGGGTAAAGCACGTGCACAATGGGGTCTAACAATGTTCCCAGAGTCATCGATCCATCTTTCGGATATTAGTAACACTCCGACTACTCGGGAATCAGTAATATTCTCAAGAGAACCTCGTATGAGTGTAGCATCGCGTATCAACTACTTCGGGTTTACACCTTTATAGTCACCGCACTACATCCTTGAAGGCCCAGTGGGGTAAGGGGATCTAAAGGTCCTCAGCTTCTCGGGCTCCCAAGTAGAAAGTAGTAATGCCTTCACGATTACTCATTCAACAAATACTACCTTAAAAGGGGCCTCCACTGAGCGTGGTTACATTATATGTTAATCATGCTCCAGATTACTCCGGGTTGGGACTTATCTCACACACATAGATCAACTTGAAAAACAAAAAAAACCAAGTAACAACAAACGATAATAGCAACACAAATATAAAAAGTTAGGCTCAACCCACAGAACAATGGTCCCCAGCAGAGTCGCCATTTTCTGTCGCGGTGAGAATCGGAGACCAAAGCTATAGGATCAGCTTGGCTTGCAAAACAATGATATCACCACCGAACTTTTATTTTTCCAAGGGAATGGAGAAAAGATCGAACAAAAACCCTAAGTAAAATGCAAAGTAAAAAAGCCAGGCCTAAAGCTAAGCAAAGAGAGATCAAAGGTACGGGGGTTGGTTATACTAAGGGAAGGTACTAGCACCCTAAGTATCTGCAGTACTCTACAGGAACCTCCTGAAATATTTGTGTTTTGGTTAAAATTGTTTGCTAAGGTAAGGATGGGCAAAGTAAATAGAAAAAAGGGGAAAAAGAAAAAGGTAGAAAAGAAAAAAGGTAGCTCGCTAGGATCTCGCAATCCTATGGCTATGTATCCTTAATAGGAAGCCAGAGCAATCTAGTTCAGAACTACGATGTTAAGTTTTAAGAACCAAGTACAACAGTAAAGACAGGTAAAGAAAGACAAACATACAAGGAATATGCATAATGATAATGAGTCAACATACAATCCCTTCCCTTGGATTAGGTCAACAAGGATCAAAGAAAGAAATAGATACATGGAAAAAACATCATGTAAATGGCA
This sequence comes from Lathyrus tuberosus, assembly GCA_022829125.1. Lineage (NCBI taxonomy): Eukaryota > Viridiplantae > Streptophyta > Magnoliopsida > Fabales > Fabaceae > Lathyrus > Lathyrus tuberosus. The sequence goes on along the minus strand of JALAZF010000430.1, from coordinate 4,161,350 downwards.
TCAAATAAAGACACAGACACGGTACATAGAAGGAACATCATGTATGGTCAAACAAACAAGATATCATAGAATACACATGGCAAAGCATCATGGTAATCAGACAACAAAAAATCAATAGAGATATATGGAAAAGCATCATGTAGAAAAGTAACAGATACACGTGGCAAAGCATCATGAATAATAAACAGACAAAAATACGTAGCAAAGCAGCACGAATGATCATCACCAAATAGGAAGTACAACGCCAAAGCATCGTGTAAGCAAAGAGAATTAATGAAATACTTGGAAAGACATCATGCATAAACATCAACACAAGCACGTGGCAAAACATTACGTAATCAATAAATAAAATTCACAACAAAACATCGTGATAAACAAACACACACGACAAAACATTGTGTAATCAAAGACAAATAAAATCAACCACATTCACGGAAAAGCATCGTGAATAATATCCATAAATAATCAACCACATACACGGCAAAGAATCATGGTAATCAGGCCATAAAAAGTCAACAAAGATACATGGCAAGAACATCATGTATGGTCGAATAGACAAGATATCACATAATACACATGGAAAAACATCATGGTAATCAGACAATGAAAAGTCAACAGAGATACATGGCAAGAACATGAAGGTATCAACAAATAGAATTAACAACATACATGGAAAAACATCATGCATAAACAAACAAAGATACGTGACAAAGCATCGCGAATGGTCACCAACAAATAGGAAGTACACAGCAAAGCATCGTGTTTAAAAATGACAGATAAAATCCCCAGACAAAATAAAACATTCACGAAAAGAATCAAGAGAAATGAACAGACAAAGATACGTGGCAAAGAATCACGTAGAAACATATACATTCACGGCAAAGCATCATGAATCAGATTAATCATGAAAAAACATCAAGAATTAATCGAGGAAACAAACTCAAGACATGGAAGCAAAATAGTCGCAAGATAAAATCGGGCAATAAGAGAATTATTAATTAATTTAAATATAAATATTCAATAAGATTAATTAATAATTTAATTAATCAATATTAAATAAAAATATTTAAATCAACTAATAATAAAACATATTTTATCACATTTTTATAAAATTCAAATTAACTAACAAAACTAGAAATAAGAAAAATACTAAAAATAAAATATTAAAACATTTTTTGGTTTATTTAAATATTATGCAAATTACATTAAAAGAAGAAAATAATCAGCACAAGTAATTAAAAAGTAACAATTAAAATCTTTTGTTTTCCTTTTTAGATACACAAATGAAAATAGAAAATGATTAGCTAAAGCAAACAATTTTAAATACAGATTTGCTATTCATCATGACCTATAGACAAACTGCATGAACATGGTTAGTAATATCCAAAATAATATTTCATTCATACGATACAACCACAATCAAATCACAACACTTGAAACAAATATAACAATACACAAACATAACTCACAACACAAGACTGCACTAACACTAACTAACACACATATTAGTTTAAGAACAAAAGAAAAAAAAAACTCACACCAAAGTCTACCACGAATGTAGAGAAAAGTAACTTACATTGCGAAAACGTTCACGACGGATCCGCGATGGCGTGTGTAGGAGTGACGTGGTGGTGGTGAATCCGTAAGCCTTCTCCATGAGTTGTCTTCGTTGTTGTGTCGTCGGAGCAACTCGGAGCAGAGGTCGTATCAAGTTGCTATAGTGTTGTGTGGCAGTGTTTTCACGGGATGATGTTGACGTTGTGGAAAGAGGTGTTACGAGTTGTTGAATGAGGTGTATGGAGGAAGTGTACATTGTGAGGGTCGGTGTCTCGTAATATGAGGAAGGTGAGTGAGAGCTTATCTATGATGGTGGTTTTATGAGTGTAGGAAAAGTGAATAGGTTACATACTTGGAGGTGTCATGAGGAAAATATTAAAGAAGAAAAAAAAATGAAAGAGAGAGAGATAATAGCAAAAACTCACGTGTGGAGTATGTATGGTAGTGGAGTTTTTAGAGTGAGTTTACATGAGCATGGTTACAAGATGAAGGGAGATATGGTGAGTGATGGTTTTTTGGGTGAGCTGAAAAGTGTGTTTCAATGGTGAAGATGAAGTATGATAATAAGAATGAGGTGATGCATAATAGGAGGTGGGGTCACGTGCTATTGTTCTTCATGCTATTCCTCTTTTTATTCCAATCCAAAAATGAAAAAAGGAGTCAGTATGTGGAGGTGTGGTTTGTGTTTGTGGGATACGGTGTGACGAAACTTGGGAAAGAAGAGGAGGTACTATGTGGTTCTTTCAAATGAAGAGGAAGAAAGAATTCTCTATTTTGCAGAGAAAAATAGAGACAAACCTTTTATGAAAATTCCAAAACATGAGATGTGTACATAAAAATGGTGAAAAGCTAGTGATGGTTTACATAAAAATGGAGAGAGTGTGAAGTATGTTAGTGATGAAGAAGAAAAGTAGTGTCATGTGGGTTCCTAGTTTATGCTATTCTTTTTTCAATTAAAAATAAGAGGGTGGTATATGTTGTGCGTGTAGTATTTTGTTTCAGTATTTTTTTTCTCTTCAGTATGTGTGTTGTTTAAAAAAAAGAAAAAACATAGTATTAAAATATGTGTATTGTATGAAGTCACCCAAGCTGAGTGTTGTGTTAAAGTGGGTACTCATCCAAGTCTCACATCGGGTAATATGAAGAAAAAAAGAGTAAAAGATTATTATAAATATAGAAAGTTAGTTTGATTTTATTTACCACAACAATTCTAGTCTTTTCGGTGTATTGGGGATTTGGGTAGTTATGTGTCTAGAGAGGGATTACAATTTTTCCGTACAAAAATTGTGGTGGAGAGGGTTTTCTATTTTTCCGTCCAAAAATAGTTGTTGAGAGGGTTTTCTATTTTTCCATTCAAAAATAGTTATTGAGAGGGTTTTCTATTTTTCCGTCCAAAAATAGTTGTTGAGAGGGTTTTCTATTTTTCCGTTCAAAAATAGTTGTTGAGAGGGTTTGCAATTTTTCAGTCCAAAAATTGCGAGTTAGTAATAAATTTTTGATTGTGAGTTTATTTTATTTTATTTGTATCAATTATTGGAGATTTACTCTGGTTATATTCCCAACAAGTGGCATCAGAGCAAAGGTTCCGATCAAGGGAGGAAATCCCAAGTTTGCTATCATCTTATTTGATTTGAGTTTTATTTTCTTAAACAATATTATGGCTACATTGAAGTTGGATATTCCTTTGTTTGATGGGAGAATGGATTTCCCCTTATGGCAATGCACGATACAAGACTATTTGGTCCAACAAGGTCTTGATTGTGCTTTAGAAAAAGAAAAACCAAGTGAGATGAAAGATTCGGATTGGAATTCAATACAAAAAAAGGCAGTGAGTACAATTCGGTTGGCACTTGCTTCACAGATTAAACTGACTGTGTTGAAAGAAACCTCTCCTAAGAAATTGTGGAATTTGTTAGAAAGCAAGTTTGCATCAACCACAAGAGCCAATCGATTGATGATGAAAATGAATTTATACTCATTGAAGATGGAAGATGAAGGTAATGTATTTGATCATATTAATAAATTTAATGAGTTGGTATCTAGAATCAAGAATGCATAGGAAGATATCAAAGATGAAGAGCAAGCGCTACTTTTGTTGGCTTCACTACCTAAATCTTACAAATCATTAGTGCAATCAATGTTAGCAGGGAAGAGCATATTACAGTTAGATGAAGTAGTGAAATCATTGAAGGAGAGTCAACAAATGATGGGTATTGATCAATCTCCCGAAGAAAATCATGTACTAGTAGCCAAAGGAGGATACAGAAAGAACTATGGTGATCAATATGGTAGAAGTTTTCAACCAAGAGATATGAGTTCTGTCAAGTGTCATTATTGTCAACAATTTGGTCACATGTAATCTAGATGTCCAGAATTTATAGAGGATGTGAGAAGCATAAAGAAAAAGACAGGAGAATTGAAAAGCGCTCATTCTATAAATGCGGTTAGTTGTGTAGACGATCTTTTAGTTTGTGAGGATGAAGGTGACTATGAAGTGAAAAGATGTGAGACTTTGAATGAAGGGAGGATATGTTGTGTTAAAGCGGGTACTCATCCAAGTCCCACATCGAGTAATGTGAAGAAAAAAGGAGTAAAAGATTATTATAAATATAGAGAGTTAGTTTGATTTTATTTACCACAACAATTCTAGTCTTTTGGGTGTATTGGGGATTTGAGTAGTTGTGTGTCTAGAGAGGGTTTACAATTTTTCCGTACAAAAATTGTGGTGGAGAGGGTTTTCTATTTTTCTGTCCAAAAATAGTTGTTGAGAGGGTTTTCTATTTTTCCGTTCAAAAATAGTTGTTGAGAGGGTTTGCAATTTTTTCGTCCAAAAATTGCGAGTTAGTAATAAATTTTTTATTGTGCGTTTATTTTATTTTATTTGTATCAATTATTGGAGATTTACTCTGGTTATATTCCCAACACATAGAGTCATGGTATTCAGTGCATGCATGTTATGTGTACAGGTTTCACAAAATGAAATAGAAAACAAAATGAATGTTTAAACTTAATCAAGAAGTTTTTCTAAAACAAGTAAAAAACAAAAAGTAAAATATTAAAATAAAAATATAAAATAAACTATTTAAGATAAAAATATGAAATAAAAATTTGATTAAATAAAAATATTATTAATTAAAAATAGGAATAAAAGTGGTAAAAAACGAATAATTGGACTGGTAACGAAATGCTCGAAAAAATAAAATGAATACACCAAAATGATCAGCGCGAAATAAATGTATTGGAAAAATACAGCGTTTGGTCAAATTTTGAAATAAATTTTCTCCGGTTAAATGGCTTAAAATTATCAAAATGCGATTAAAAAGTAGTCTAAAAATTAAAACGAGCACGCCAGATTAAACCATGCGAAACGTAGATTAATATGACTGACGTTTGCAAGCTCGATTTTAAAATTTTCCGTCTACTGATTTTTCGCACAATTGACTTTTAGTTTGGCTGATTCGGCTGTAAATCCAACAAGTCTATTCCAGCTGATAAATTGGGCATTATGCAAGGTGGAATGCGTGATAGGCTATGCAGATGATGCAAAATGAAGTGGGATCTTAGGGTTAAAAATTAGGGTATGACAGAAAGTTCAAAATGAAAATTTATCCTTGAGATTCTCAAAGTGCCTCTTAGCCAATCTAATCTTGGTGTCATTTATTGTTGTGTTCAATTTTCAGTTTTTGGATCTCCTTATCCATCGCACAAATCACCTTAGCATGTTGAATACCAATTTTAGCTACCTGAACCAGATTTTCTTTGACAGAAGCCAATCTTGAAGCTTCAATCTCATATTTATGTCGCTCTGCTTCTTTAATTTTTTGTTGAGTTTCGCCATTTTCTTCGTCCAACTTAAAATGTTTGCATTGTGAGTCGCCACCTGATCCTTGTCTTCTTTAGCCTTTGCTTCCAACTCATTGATCCAAATTCGAAGTTGAGTGACTAAGTCCCATTGCTGAGCCATAGCATTAGTATGCATTTTGAGTCTATTAGCAGACTCTTTCTTCATATGGATGTTTTGAGTGGTTTACTCAAGAAAGGGCTCAAATTCAACGATAAAGCCAACAATGGAGTCAAGTGAGTCTAGAATGTTCAATTGTTTCAGCAAGGCCTTAATCTCGTAGACAACAACAAGATTGTCTTTAGTGGTTTGAAATAAGTTCACATCGACGTTCTTCATTTTTCACCTGTTGAATTAGCGCATCAAAAGGATTTCCAAAAGGCTCACTGAACTTGGGGATTTTTGAATTGAAATACTCTGTTTGCTAATAAACTTCTTCAAAGCCTCGATAAGGTCCTTCTCTTTGATAGCCTATAATTCTTATTGAATAATAGGAATGGAAGAAGCATTAGATGAAGAATCTCGAATGTGAGAATAGAAATAGTTGTTGTGGTCGAGAATGGGCGCTCATTGGCTGTTGGCAAAGTTGTTGGAATCAGAGACATTTGTGGTCATTCCGTTTCAACTTTAATAGATCGAGAATGGTTGTACACACACGCACGCACATACACGCGCGCACGCACTCATACGAACGCACAATCATGCGTGCGTGTGTGACCGTCTGTGTGTTTGTTTTTTTACTTGAGTCTCAAGTAATCCACCTTGTATTCATTCAATAGATGGCTGAGCCAAATGTTGTTGTTCTGGACTGGGCCGAGGCTGCCCAACAGTCGGGCAGGCCCAACCCATACAGCCCTGGGAGGCCCAATAAGGTCCTTTTGCAAGACACGCGACTGCCACGTGCTAGCTACAGTTTCGCCGGGCACTTAGGCAGTGTCGAGCACTTGGGACAATAGGAAAGGAGGACATCACACCCTGCTGAGATGTGCCTCCCCGACCGACTAGCTTCTCCCCGCGAGAATGCTACACGTCACTCCTCGACGGACATGGCTCCTCCCCGCGAGGCCATGTCCATTCTACGGGCTTCATCTCTCCTCGATGCAGAAGGCTCCTCCCCGCGAGGAGTACACGGGATTCATATCTCCTCGACACAGAAGGCTCATCCCCGCGAGGAGTACCCAACGGTCCATACCACATGGACACGTTCCAAGTAACCTCCCACGTCCGAAGGATTCGGTCTGCCTTACTTCCGGATATCTAGGAGCAGTAACTTTAGGGCGAAGACCACGTACTGGTCTTCACTACTACATGTAAGCCCTAGCAGTTGCTTGGGATGGGCATAGTTGATCCAGCCCACTGTAGGTAACCGTTGTCCCCACGCTAGGGGCTCTCTATAAATACCCTCTCATTTGAGAGGGTCAAGTTAGACACATTCTTCTACCACTTTACTCTTTCTGTATTTGCGGTTATTCTGTACACTCTCTCACTTGAACGTCGGAGTACCTTGCAGGTACACCCCCCGCCATCTATCACCATCACCGGAGCTGCCGTTCCAGACGCCGTTGGCCACTATCAACTTTCTAATTCAGGTACGATCAGTGGCGCCGTCTGTGGAAACTTATAAGCTTCCCCGTTTTTCTGCTCGATAAACCAAAGCTTTCTCCATTCAACAACCATCATGGCCAACCCGTCGGCGAATCAAGCTCTAGACAACGTTATCGCGCAGCTCAGTAATGGCAACCGCGTCGACAACAACGCTGCCCAACCTGTCGTGGAGAACGATATCAGAGACGGACTCACCGCCTCACCATTTTCCGAGGAGGTGGAGTACGAGACAGCTCACCAAGGCGGGCATGAAACAATCCTCCAGCCCGTTTTCCAGCCAGTGGACCCGCCGCCAAATGCGGACCCGAGCACTGATGCCCTGTTTGCTTTGGTCAATCAGACCAACCAGATGATCTTCAACCAGATGATCTTCAACCAGAACATCTGGATCGAGGCGCTGGAGAAAGGTCGTGGTCGGACTTCCCCGCGAAGGCACCCACCACCGCCATTTCCAAGACATTCGCAGTCCCCAGAGGCATCTCGCAGCCCCTCCCCAGTTCACAGGGGTCGCAGGCCACGCTTGGAGCGTACTCAGCCGAAACATCCTCAGAAACGCCACCGCTCCCCACCACCAAAGGGACCAGATCACTCCTCGAAAAGCAAAATGAGCAGGCCGGACGCCGAGGAGCCCAGAGGCCGCCCAAAGGACCACTCCCCGAGACGTCGCTATGTTCATGGACAACACTCCCCCTCTGTGTCTCCGGGAGCCAGCGAGGATGACGATTACTGGACCCCTCTGGCCAGGCACATCATGGACGCCCCTATTCCTAAGGGCCTGGAGAGGCCCCCATCCTTGGGGACATATGACGGGACATCTGATCCTGATGGCCATGTCGAAAGTTTTGAAGCTCTGCTCAATTTCAGGAATGTCTCCGGCGCTATTAAATGTCGACTATTCCCTACGACTATTCGGAAAAAGGCCATGGCTTGGTACAAAAACCTAGCATCTGAATCAATCACGTCGTGGAGGGTCCTGAGGGAGCGCTTCAGAAAACATTTTACGGCTTCTCGTCGACATCCAAAGACGATAGCCTCCCTGAAAGCCATCTTTCAGGGGAAGGATGAACCTCTCCGGAGCTACATAGAGAGGTTCAACAAAGAAGCAGTCGAAATCCACGTGACCGATCACATCAAAATGTATCTCATCATCAAGGGTTTGCGGATAGGATCCAAGTTCGCGGAATCCGTCGGACTACACCGTCCCCGCAGCTTTGAAGGCCTCCTCGAGAGGGCTCAGTCGCATATTGAGTTTGAGGAAGCTGAAGCTGCACAAATTGCCCTCGATTCGAGGCGCAGAGAAGGCCCCCGCGGCAACAAGGAAGAAAACTCCCCTCCACCCAGGCGAGGTGGAGACAGGAGAAGAGAAGACTCCCCTCCACCTAGGCGACGTGGGGAAAGAAAAAAAGAAGCCCGGACCAAAGAGCCCCGCGAATCACGGGGACCGTCTGGCCTTTTCAAAGACTACACACCGCTAAACACGTCCCGCGCGCGCATTTTTAGCGACTGTGCCAATTCAGAGTTCGTCAAAGGGGGAATCCGCTTCCCGAAACCGGCGGCTTCCAAACCAAATGCTGACAAGTCCAAGTACTGCCGATTCCATCGCAGTCACGGGCACGTTACTGAAGATTGCGTCCACCTTAAGGACGCAATCAAAACGCTGATTAAAGAGGGGTACATGAAGAAGTACGCCAAGCAGCAGGAGGCCCAGAATATCGAGGAGTCAACTCCTTCTCCCAACGACGGATCGCTGCAAGTCGCGTTGAGCATCACGCGACCTGAAGGCTTTAGCTTTTCGGGAGAACTCGACAACCCTGAAGCTGTCTGAAACATGTGGAAGAGCTTCCCAGCAGAAGATTCGATAAGTGCCCGCAGTACCTGGGAGTCTTTCCCCCAAGCCCTGGTCATATCTGGTGGAGCCCCAGACCGTTTGACCGTGGGGTCAATAAAGAGGAAATTCGACGAACTGAAAGCAACAACTCCTCGAGCCCCTACTCTCGAGAGGGTTAAGGGAAGATCAAATTCGATTACCTTCTACCTCGAGGAACTTCCCGGTGGGGCACCTAACACCAACATCCCCCTTCTGATCCGTGCACAGATGGCCAATTTTGATGTCCACAGAATTTTGGTTGACCAAGGGAGCTCGGTGGACATCATGTACGTCCACCTCTTCGAGACCCTCCAGCTGACCAAGAGATACCTGTCCCCGTACGTAGGGTCAGGCCTACAAGGCTTCAATGGCGCGACCACTAGACCATGGGGCTTCGTGGAGTTGATGGTCACCTTCGGGATTGAGGAAACTGCCCGACAGGTGACGACGCGTTTCTTGGTGGTGGACTGCCCGTCCCTCTACAACTGCATCATGGGGAGGACCACGTTGGCGGAACTGACGGCCGTACCATCAACGGTCCACCTAAAGATGAAGTACTACACGAAGCGTGGACGTGTGGTCACTCTCCACGGGGACATCAACGCGGCCAGAAGATGTTTCGACGCAGCAATCAAAGGTCTGAGTGTCGTCGGCAGCGTCAAACCCAAGACTCAGACTGAGGTACCTCCAGACGTCATGCAGGTTCCACTTCCGCCGGCCAGCGCGGTCGACCTTGACAGCAGGTTTCCCGGGGATCAGGAAGAAGCTGCAGACGAGGACCTCCTAGTTGAAATCAATGGGCAGCCTCTCCACCCAACGCGCCCCGTCCCAGATGGAGATTTCGAGCTGGTTCCTCTCGGCGACAGCCCAGATCGAAGCGTGAAGATTGGCTATGGACTCCCCGACCTGGCGAAGAGGCAACTGAAGGCATGCCTCCGAGAAAATGCAGATTTGTTCGCCTGGAGTGCTGCAGAGATGCCCGGACTGGACCCTGAAGTAGCTTGTCATCAGCTGACTATAGATTCGGCCGCTAGGGCTGTAGCTCAACGTAGGCGTAGGCAGTCTCCGAAAAAAATGGAGGCTGCTGAAAAGGATGTAAAAGACCTCCTAGAGGCAAACTTTATTTCCGAGGCCAAGTACACGACTTGGCTCTCAAATGTTGTACTCGTTAAGAAAAATAATGGAAAATGGAGGATGTGCGTTGACTACACGGATCTTAACCGGGCATGCCCGAAAGACTCTTATCCCTTACCTAACATCGACCAGCTGGTCGATAACTCCGCAGGATTCAAATTACTATCCTTCATGGATGCCTACTCAGGGTACAACCTAATCCCCATGGACGAGGCCGACAAGCAGCATACCGCTTTCATGACCGAGTCGGGCAATTACTACTATAACGTAATGCCATTCGACTTGAAAAATGCTGGCGCCACCTACCAACGGATGATGAACAAGGTCTTCCGGGCAGATATCGGCGACGTGCTCAAGGTCTATATGGACGACATGATCGTCAAATCTGCAGAAGATGTCGATCATGCTGCTCATCTCAAGAAAGTGTTCGACACGGCGAGGAAATGTCGCATGAGGTTCAACCCCGACAAATGCACCTTCGGTGTTCGAACAAGGAATTTCCTCGGCTTCTACCTCATGGAGAGGGGAATCGAGGTGAACCCCGACAAATGTAGGGCGTTCTCTGAAATCCCTACCCCAAACTCGAAGAAGTCGATCCAGTCACTTAACGGAATGCTGACTGCTCTCTCTTGTTTTGTTGCCAAATCCGCTCAGTACACACTCCCTTTCTTCAAGCTTCTCCGACAGAAGGCGACTTTTGAATAGAGTGAAGAATGCGAACAAGCCCTCCTCCATCTAAAACAAGTCTTGTCACAACCCCCGGTCTTGTCCCGACCAGATAACGGGGAAACACTTTTCTTGTACCTGGCCGTCACCGGCGAAGCGGTGAGCGCTGTCCTCATACGGGAGACCGCCGACGGACAAAAACCAATTTATTTCACGAGCAGAGCTCTTCAGGGTCCCGAGCTCAGATACCAACAGATTGAAAAGGCCGCCTTGGCCCTCGTATCTGCAGCCAGAAGATTACGTCATTACTTCCTGGCCCACACAATCGTGGTAAGGACAGAGCAGCCTATCAGACAACTCCTCAGTCGCCCAGATATGGCGGGGAGAATGATCCGGTGGTCTCTCGAGCTATCTGAGTTCGACCTCCGATACGAAGGAAGAAAAGCCTTGAAAGCTCAGGTACTGGCCGACTTCGTAGCGGAAATGACCGTCCCTGAATCCTCGACCAATGGCTCCCATAAATGGACGATTTACGTCGACGGAGCCTCCAGTGCAAAAGGTAGCGGAGCGGGCATTATCCTCGAAAACGAGCAGGGCATCCTGATAGAGGTCTCCCTCGAGCTGTCCTTCAAAACATCGAATAACCAAGCCGAATACGAGGCCTTCCTCGCGGGATTTTGACTTGCGGAAGACCTTGGCGCAAAAGAAGTCAAAATCTTTACAGACTCCCAGCTCGTGGCATCACAGGTTCGGGGAGAATTCCAGGCCAAAAACGATAGTCTCATCCAGTACCTAACCTTGGTACAAGAAAAGTTGAAGAAATTTGTCTCCGCGGAGGTGGCTCACATCCCGCGCGAGCACAACACTCGAGCAGACGTGCTCTCCAAGCTTGCGAGCACTAAGAAAAAAGGAGGGAACAAATCAGTTATCCAGGAGATACTGACCCAGCCGAGCATAAACAAACCCACCCCGAGCACAAAGGTCAACGCCATCGGGGACGTAAACTGTTGGATGACCCCAGTTTACGAATACTTGACCATGGGCAAACTGCCCGACGATCCTAAAGAAGCGGGGATAGTCAAGAGGCGGGCATGTGCGTACACCGTCGTCGAAGGTAAGCTATACCGTCAAGGATTCTCCATTCCCTTACTCCGGTGTGTCGAAGAAAGCAAAGTTTCGGGGATCCTCCAGGAAATCCACGATGGGATCAACGCCCAGCACCTCGGCGGAAGGTCCCTAGCCCGAAAAGCACTCCGAGCGGGGTATTATTGGCCCACTATGCAACATGACGCAAAGGAACACGTCAAGAGATGTGACCGCTGTCAAAGACACGGGGACATGCACCTCGCTCCCCCAAACGAGCTTAAGTCATTGCCATCCCCGTGGCCGTTTGCGTGGTGGGGAATGGATATCCTCGGACCTTTCGTCATAGGGTCGTACCAAAACAAGTACCTCATCGTCGGGGTAGATTACTTCACGAAGTGGATTGAGGCAGAGGCGCTGGCCAAAATCACTGCCTTCAACATACTCCGTTTCTACAAGAGAAACATCCTCGCTCGATTCGGTGTACCCCAAGCCATTGTCACCGACAACGGGACACAGTTCACCGACAAGAACTTCCAAGACTTCGTCGCCAAATTGGGCACAAAACAGCACTTCACGTCAGTCGAGCACCCTCAAACCAACGGGCAGGCCGAAGCAACGAACAGAGTGATACTCCGGGGATTGAAGCAACGACTTGGCGAGGCCAAACAACGGTGGGTCGAGGAGTTGCACAGCGTCCTCTGGGCGTATGGAACAACCCCACACTCCACGACCGGGGAGACCCCGTTTTGCCTAACGTACGGAACCGAGGCAGTTATCCCCGTGGAGATCAGGGAACCCTCGAGGAGGACAGAAGCTCCCCTCGACGAAGAAAGAAATAGTGAAGCCCTGCGAGAGGAACTCGACCTTGTCGAAGAGATAAGGACCGATGCTTCCCTCCAAGAAGCCTCTTTAAAACAAAAAATAACTTTGCGTTATAATGACAAAGTTATCAAACGAGACTTCCAAGTTGGCAGTCTTGTCCTACGGAGAAACCAGAAAGATTCGCGCGAAGGAAAGCTGGCCGCAAACTGGGAGGGCCCATACCGCGTCGTCACAAAGACGGGGACGGGTGCCTATTACCTCGAAAACCTCCACGGTGAACAACTTGCTCGACCATGGAATGCTGAGAAGCTCAAACAATATTACAGTTAGACACTTCCCGGGACAGTACGACGTCGCGACCACGGGGGCGTGCAACGGTACATGCGCGACACCTCTATATAACACACGACGACCAAAAACCACGAAGTGTGTGCGTGAGACTTTTTGGCCCAGCGAGGAGACCTCAACCGAGCTCCGTCATTGACGTACCAAATAGGCAGAACACCTAGCTCGCGATGGGAAGTTCACGCCACTAAGCTAAGACCTCGACCGACTTCTTAGCCTCGTTGAAGGTCGAAGTACAACCCCCGACCACTCGACTAGCTCTCTCCACAGTCGAGGATCATCAGAGTCGAGCAAACTCCCAAGGCACCAGCGATTTCAACTACTTAGGCAAAAATAAGTAATGTATAAAGTATCACACACAAGCAAAATAAATAAAGAGGCAAAGTGAAGTATCAGAATCGGGCAAAACAACCATTGTACGAATATTACATCAATAAGCCCACAAGCCGGGCAAAAACAATCATTATACGAATATTACATCAAATAAGCCCACAAGCCGGGAAAAAGCAACAAAATGGCACGCAGACCAAGTAAACTACACTCCTACGCAGCGGCAGTCTCGACAGCAGTCTCAGCAGCGTCTGGCCCACCTCCTTCGTTGGCATTTCCTTCTTGCCCGGGCAGCACTATCCGGCCATCGACCACCTCGCAGTTGGCATCAACCCCGTCGGTCACAAGGCCGGGATTTAGGATCCGAAGCTTCGCCACTGCATTTCGGAATCCTATGCCCGCAGCTTCAAGAGTATCATCCTCGGCCAGCCGGAGATCCTGCTCGACTCTCCTGAGTTGGGCCACCAGAGCTGCCTGAGAGGTTAGGAGCTTATCCTCTTCAGTTTCGCCTTCAGCTGGCCGAACAGCATCCTCCAGCTATGCAACCCTCTCCTTGAGCCGCTTCTCCTCTGCCTCCAGCTCGTTGATCCGGGCAAGATGACCTTTCTCCGTTTCCTCAGCTTCCTTTAGCTTTGTCTCCGCCCGCTGCTGCTGCTCGCTCTGTTCTTTATTCAGGTCCCTGCATTCCTTCAACTCTTTGCGCAGGTCTAGCAGCTCAGCCTCCAGGGTCTCGAGCCTCTCTTGCAGTCGAGAAAGTTCATCAGCGGGGCAGGTCTCATCGTTCAGGACAATAGCAGTCGAACAGAGCCGCATAACGACAGACGTGTCCTCAAAGATCGTTCTCCTCCTCGCTTCCGCAGCAGTCCCCAACACAGCTTGGATTTCAGAGGGAGGGACGCGAGGATAGATGACTTCAGAGAAGAAGCGGGGCTTGAGATGGCATGGCGGGAGTTCGAAGCTTGAAGGAGGTGGGGGACTTTCTTCGTGGGCCAGGTCGACAAACTCCGCATTCGAAACCCGTAGCCGTTTCGGCGTCCCTTGAGTACCCGGGGACTGGCTCCCAGCAGGAGGTGTGCGCATACCTGAAATCCCCGACGCAGTCAAAGCAGGTTGGGATTGGCTAGAACCTTCGGGCATCGCAGCAGAGGAAACACCCTCGGGTATGGCCCCGGAAGGAGTAACACCTTGACCCTTTGAATGAGATGACTCTCCCCGAGCTTGTTCTTCCCGAGCCTTCTTCGCCTTCAACTTCTTGAGCCTTTCCTCAGCTCCGGCCATTTTCCCTGCAAAAAGAAAGAAAACATTAGTAAGGCAAAGTATACGGATGCGAGGAAGGCTTAGGTCGAGGATGTTTTCACCACCTAACAACTCATCTGCTTCTTCATCGGAGAAGGTCTCGAGCAGAACACGGGTATTGATCAAGCGACGTTGCTTCTTCACCTGCCCGTCTGCTCCCGTTATAGGCTCGCCATCCAGTGTTTCGTACTGAGCTTCATTGAAGCTTTCGACGAACGCGACGATCTTATCATAAGCTGCCCGGTCGTCGACGTCTGACTGGTTATGTTTCACCTTGTATTTATCAACTCCTTTTTTGAAGTGTTCCTCCGTCCAGTACAGGGGGAACTTCGGCTCCAGAACCTCCTCGGAGCGACCGTCTACTTTACGGGTAACTCTCCGGTACAACGAGTTGATAGCCCCAAGGGTGACCGGCTTCACAAAATAGTAGCGGTACTTGAAATCCCGGATGGAATCCAAATACGTGTCGAACAGAGCTTTGCTTTGCTTAAAGGACACCCAGCCGTGTCGTCCACCGACCGACGACCTTTGAAGATGGAATATTCGAAAGAAGAGGGAGACTGTCAGTACGATTTTCAGGTGTTTACAAACAAGCTCGAAAGCCCGGATAAAGGCCAGCGAGTTCGGGTGAATCTGCGAGGGTGCCAGCTTCAACCAGCCGAAGACCCCCTCTTGGAAATCCGTGAAGGGCAGCCTCCACCCCGCTTCGTCGAACATGAACTCGTATAACGGGATACGCATTCCTCGGTAAGGAGAGCATATTCGGTGATGCTCCTCTGGGCGGAAAACCTTCCATGATTTATCAGACTCAATTAGCCGATGCTCGACGGTACAGAACGCATCTTCCACGTCTCTGTAGACAAAGATGGACGTCATCTCTAGGGCTTCGTCGCAGACCCACTCCTCGAGCGGGCGCTCTTGGGCAAAAGCCATATGAGCCATGGGAGATTCTGGGTGGTCGTCTTCTTCAAAGGATCCTACGGCCACCTTCGCAGCCAAACCGTCCATTTACCTGAAAAGCAGAAGGAAACGGTGAATTCGATGGGTCATATCAAATTCACCTCTCCACCGCTGTTCAAGCGAACGGACGAGGAAGGGGCAAGGCTTTCTCGTTTCCCCGACATAGCCGGCCGAGGATCGATATGGTCACCGGGGAACTCATCGCCTCCCCGGAAAATTCTGCCCCCTTTTTTCCCATAACTCTAACGAAAAGGGTGACCATTGGGGACCCCGGTACATTCATCACGTCCCTGAGATATTCATCCCTTGTCCCCGAGACATTCAACAAAAGCGAGAGAAGTTCTTAACACTTCCTCTCTCAACAACAAAAGATTTCCGCCGTATTCGCCAGGAACCCTCTCATTTCTCATGGGAACTTCATCAGTTCACCAAGGAAGTGTTATACACTAGTTAAAATCAAGAGGAAACGCAAGAAAAAGGTTAGTTTTTGAACAAATACCTTATAGGCGACGAATTAGGTTTCTGGTGCGGAGTTCCGGCAGTTGACGGCGGCGAACGGCTGCTGTAGAAGATAGAGAGAGAAGGAGAGAGATTATTGAGAGAGAAACGAAAAAAGTGGGAAATGAACGAGGGGAGGAGTTTTTATAGTGGTTCTCACGGAACTCGAGGGACATAGGGCACTTGAGTGCGCTACCCTAGCTAGCCGCCCTAGCCTCCCTAAGTAATGATGGCAGACGACATGTGGCACACATGCAGCCGTTCATCCTCCCGCGCGTGTCGTTTCAATTTTCCCCAACGTTTCGAATCTGAAACCCCTCGTCTCCTCGGCGTTACGACCAGACACAGTTGTCCGATGCCCGACTTATGTGCGACTGTAGGAACGTCGAGCACGAGAATGGCCTCCTCGGTTCCTCTCTTGGCGTATCCCCGACATGCCAATAATCCTTAAGTCATTACTCTGACATCTCAGAGCAACGACTTGGGGGGCTCCTGTTCTGGACTGGGCCGAGGCTGCCCAACAGTCGGGCAGACCCAACCCATACAGTCCGGGGAGGCCCAATAAGGTCCTTCTGCAAGACACGCGACTGCCACGTGCTAGCCACAGTTTCGCCGGGCACTTAGGCAGTGTCGAGCACTTGGGACAATAGGAAAGGAGGACATCACACCCTGCTGAGATGTGCCTCCCCGACTGACTAGCTTCTCCCCGCGAGAATGCTACACGTCACTCCTCGACGGACATGGGTCCTCCCCGCGAGGCCATGTCCATTCTACGGGCTTCATCTCTCCTCGACGCAAAAGGCTCCTCCCCGCGAGGAGTACACGGGATTCATATCTCCTCGACACAGAAGGCTCCTCCCCGCGAGGAGTACCCAACGGTCCATACCACGTGGACACGTTCCAAGTAACCTCCCACGTCCGAAGGATTCGGCCTGCCTTACTTCCGGATATCTAGAAGCAGTTACTCTAGGGCGAAGACCACGTGCTGGTCTTCACTACTAGACGTAAGCCCTAGCAGTTGCTTGGGGTGGGCTTAGTTGATCCAGCCCACTGCAGGTAACCGTTGGCTCCGCGCTGGGGGCTCTCTATAAATACCCTTTCATTTGAGAGGGTCAGGTTAGACACATTCTTCTACCACTTTACTCTTTCTGTATTTCCGGTTATTCCATACACTCTCTCACTTGAGCGTCGGAGTACCTTGCAGGTACACCCCCCCCTTCCCGCCGTCTATCACCATCACCGGAGCTGCCGTTCCAGACGCCGTTGGCCACTATCAACTTTCTGATCCAGGTACGATCAGTTGTATTTTACTCGAGTTGTATTAATTCCTGTCATGGAATTAGTCCTTAAAATGACAAGAAATTGGTTGCTAAAGAACATAATAGTCAGTCCAGAGACACAAAACCTGCAAGAGGTTTGATCAAAACCGAAACAATTTTTCATATGTCGATTCTTTTTAGAATTCCACATATCGTCAACTTTCATAATATGAATAACACTAGCCTCTTGTGAACTAACTGACATTGTTACATTGTTGATTTGAAATTTTATATTAGCAAACCATTTTTTCCGAAGATGGCTTTAATTAAAGTGCTCAATTGCTATCTAATTAAGTATTTTTTTTGGCCGCATATGAATTCCAGAACAACCAACTGATCAAATTTGATATATTAAAAAAAAAAAAAATCACTTCTATTTGGTAATGCAATATTTTTCAAACCTGTATTAGAAAGATGTAGTCCCTGAAGGTGTGAAGAAGGGATTCTTTGTGTAAATTTTCACTGCAAGCAATCATTATGAACTGATAAAACCTTCATTCTTAAATTTCTTTCTCACCTACTTGGTTGTTATACCTTTGTATTGAACAAGCTTTCATATATTCCTTCAGAACAAGAAAATTGTGCCCTTATTACACATGGATCATTTTCTAATGCCAATAGTTCTCTCCGGAGTATCCAGACATAGCCTTAGAGTGTGTTTGGATAAAATATTTTAATGAGGAAAAATAATGTTTTGAGGAAATTTGAAATAACTTGATCAAAATCCATTGTTTGGATAAAAAATATGGAGAATTGTTAAAATGATGTAAATTTATGGAGTATTTTATTCATGTTAAATTTAAGGAATTTAAAATGACACAAAAAAGTAAAAAATTTCAAATTGCTTCTTAATTCTATATAATATAAATGTTAAATTGTTTATTATTAATTTTTCAAGTTTTGCAAAATAGTCCTCATATTTTATGAAAATTTCAAATTCACCCCAAAAATTTCAAAAAATTGCAAATTAATCCCTAATAATTTTCAAATTTTGTAAATTGGTCCTTTCAAATTTTCAAAAATTACAAATTGGTCCATATTTTTCATATTTTAAATTTAACCCAAAAACTTTAAAAATTATGAAAATATCCCCAAATTTTTTACATTGAATCATTTTAATACTCCATCCAAACAAAAGAATTTAAAAATGAATGAATTTTAATATAATTATTTGAATTACTTAGAATTTTAAATTCCTTAAAAATTCTCAAATTCCTCATCCAAACACACTCTTATAGTTATGGTTATGAACCAAAAAGATATACAAGACACCCTCTAACAACCAAATCATTATTTGAATGCATTAGTTTAATTTCCATTGCATGATCTAAATGTTGAACCAGATGGTGATTTGAATCTGTTTTTCTGAAACTATACCAGCCCAACAAAGCAAAATTAAACAACTACTTTGAGAACCTCAATTCTCATTAAAGTGTTTTTTTTAACTTTATTATGCAGAAGTTTAATTTTCTCTCACACCTTAGATTCATATAAATATACTATCACTCATCTCATATGGAAATTCAAATCACCATGCATAAACTTATACTTGGATATAACATTACACATTTGCTATCAAATTCCACAAGAAATTGTTCAGGTCATGCATGAGTTGGGAAACATCATAGTCTTCAAATTAAAACAGTTATAAACATAAGCAATCCTAAAACCACTAATGAGATGAAATTGCAACATACTAGAGCAAATCATCAATCAGGGAGCACTTAAGAAATCGATTAACTTTAGATGTGGCATCTTTGACTTTTTTAGATGTCATGATAGACTCAACATGCATCCTAGCCAATCTCCCATTCCACTCAGCCTCGATATCATATATTTCCTTAAGCTTCTGTGACAACTCCTTCTTCTGAACTTCACACTCTTTCAATTCACTCTCAGCAATTTCAATAAACCCCGTAATCTTGTCTGTTTTCTCTTTCAGCTTGTCAATCTGTTTAAAAATCTGTCTGGCCTCAAGTATCTCAGTTAGTCTCGCGAGAAGCCACTCAACCTCCACCTTCATGACTTTTACATCATTGATTTGATCAATCATCTTTTGCACTCCTTTCAGGTTTGTAACATCTTTGTTGTCCAATGCTGATACGACTTCACAGATTATCTCCAACATCATTGAACGATATTTCACTGATTTTGCCAAACTGTTCTTAGCAATATCTCCATGCTTGCAGATGATTTTTCTTAATATCTCCATATACTCCGGCTTCAATTGATATGCATTAACATTGTATTCAGGCTGGCTTTGTGTTTCGGAATCATCATCATCATCATCATCATCATCATCATAATCCACCATGGCAACCATTTCACTTAGATTGAGACTATGGGATGGGGGTGAACATTCAGCCTCATCTTCTTCCTCAATTCCTCCTACTACAACTACTTTTGAATTTACAACATTTTCAATCTCTTGACATGCCTGCACCAAATATATCATAATACATACATATAGTTACTCTCTTGAATGTTAGAAAAGTAGAACTCATACATGTCATGCCGATAAAGTTGACAGAAAATTGCATGAAAAACTAAGATAAAATAGATATTATGTGTATAAGAAATGTATTTATTTCATACAGAATTGATGGTTTGTGCTGGAAGAACATCATGGTGTGGGATGCCATCAGGAGCAGAAGAGGCAGAAGACATATGAGGCTTTAAACATGATTTTTCAGTTTCAACCTGCCTTTTAGAGGATCTCAAAATGCGGCGGCTATTGCAATTCGAGCAATCCAAAGGATCTGACTGAATATATATACAAAGCAACGAGTTGAATGTTGGGATTAAATTGACTACTAAGCATATACATCTATGAATAGGTTTATCAAAACCGAGAACCAAAAAAGTTCACAATATCCCCTAATTTTTTTTGCTTCATCTATGTGTAATAATTGATTTCCACTTAAAATAAGATATTTGAATGAAAAAGAGAAGGAGAAACTGATTTTGCTTCCAAGTTTATGTTTTTATTTTCAATAAAAATTCCTCCTTTATAAGAAAATATCATCAACATTGCTACAAGGTTTAATCTAATTTCATATCATACAAACTAACTAGTCCAAAAGCTAAAACAACCATAAACTTCATCAACATTGCTAAACAAGATTTTACCTGGTTGTTAAGGTTGGTTGATTCAGTATGAGAAACACTTCCAGACTCATCTAAATTCTTCCTTTTCATCTTCTCAGCTTTCTCTATCTTTGGTGTGACATTGTTGGGTTGTTAAGAAATGTGGAGAATTTTTGTTCTTGGGTGTGTCTTAATAGATTTTTCAGTATAATGTATAAGTAGAATAGTATTTGTATCACACTTTTCTTGAGACAAAAGCAGTTGAAGGATAAAGACAAATTACTGGCTATGTAGTATAGTACTATGAAAGAATACCAATAAGGGAAAAAAGAGAGGGATGAACCCACATGCAAATTCTGCAGAATACTCAAAATGGAAGATTTTTTCACACTGCTATTGGATTTGATTGCGGGTGGGCCTATAGTGGATCATCAGTTTTGACCGTAGTCGAGTGAGTCGTGGACGCCAACCGTTTGCTGCGGCCATTTCCAAATGTGAAATTGGTGTTGTGGTCTGTGAAATTATTGAAAATATTGATGTTAATGATCATTTGGAGATTTATGAGGTGTTCCTTTGTGAAAGAGAGTCTGCTTGATCTAAAGTTAGTGGAGGATAACAAAAACAAGTTCAAAGAACTAGTGACAATCCAAGTGGAAAAGATTATGGCAACACTCAAAACACAAATGGCTCAAGTCTAACAAATAGAATAGAATGTGAATTGTGTGGATTACCACATTTTGTCATTTGTCATTCTTAACCATTGATAACACTGAATCACACTGCGTATTCGGCTCGGATTGCACATGTTTCTTAAGATTTTATTGCTATTTTCTTGTGTTATGCTTGTGTTTTGTTTTGTTTTCAGGTTCTTTGTATTTCCAGAGCTCCTTGTGAAGAAATGAAGAAAAACGAGCAAGAAAATCGGTTTTTGAGGAAATTGTACACACGGCATCCACCATGGCGGGAGCCATAGGGTTGGCCATGACTTGGATAAGAGTCAACTGCTGTCAACTGCCACGATCTCCTCATCTTTCTCCCTTGGTTCATATGGCGGGCGCCATGAGGAGGTGGCGGGCGCCACCTTTGTCATCTGATTTCCCTCCCAAAAGGAGTTGGGGGTACTTTTGTCCTTCCATGTAAATTTCCTAGGCTATAAATAGACGAGTTCTGAATCATTTTTCTTCATCCAAGCTTAGTTTCAGCACTCAAGCCATATATTTCAGTATTGTAAAGTGATAAACTTCTCACATCGGGGAGTTATCACACTGTTTGATCGAGTCTGTAATCGAGTTTGGAGCACTCTGGTAGAAGTTAATCCTGCCGCCATTTTCATTTCCAGTCATTTATTTTCAGTTGTACCAGATTTAAAGCCTCCGATTTGGAGCAGGTTTCATTTACAAGTTCAGCATTTACTTTCTTTATTTTCTCGCACTCGCTTTACTTTCTTTATTTTCTCGCACTCGCTTTACTTTCTTTATTTTCTCGCACTCGCTTCACTTTCTTTACCTTTTTAAGAATTTACTTTAACATGATCTATTTCAACATGTCTATTTACATTTCCATGTCCGGCTAAATCTTAAAGGTTAGAATGTAAGGATCATAGTTAAAGTAATATTCCATATAATGTGTCGATAGAAATGCTTAGGGGTTATTCTGATTTTTAACACAAGTTTTCTGTACTTTATTTCTGTTGGGTAAGATCGAAAGCCGTCCAACCTTTGGTTAAACTTGGTTAGTCTTAACTGTTCAAAGGAAGCAAAAGTGCTTTGTCCAGTTAAGTAGGAGTTTTTAATACTTTAGAAAAACGATTTTAAAACTATTTTCGGACGCGTTTATGGGTTTAAAGTCCGGTTCGCATGAACCTATTTTTGTTAAAAGTTCCAAGTCAAAATAATTTTCAACTGAGTCAAGAAACTATATTTCTTAAAAATAGGTTTATTACTTTAACGCAATGCGCGCCTTTTTATACTTGACAATAAGAGGGTTCGATTAAGGGATAAACTCGGTTCTGAATACGCGAAAGCGACAGTTCCCGTTAAATTAGTTCTTTTCATAAGTAGAAAACATTACCCCACAAGTAGTTCTATTTACAAGCATTTGGAATATTATCTGATTTTGTGAATTACATTCAAGCCTGTTGTTTATTGAATTTTATATCTTCGTACTTTACTCTGCTTTTACTGTGCACTCTCGAACTCCCGATTGATTTGCCTTAGATAAACATCGTAACGATAGTAATCGATAGATTGACGTTTGGTCTCTATGGGATCGATAATATTTTGTATTACTCTGACGCGATTCGTATCCTTACGAAAACACCGCATCAAGTTTTTGGCGCCGTTGCCGAGGACCAATTACGTCAAATTTCGTACCCTGTTGTTACACCGTCTAGACTAAGGCTTTACCTACTGGTCAATGTGAAGAACTCGCAGCACCGGTAGTCTTATAGATCCTTTAGCGGAACCTGAATGTTATGCTCGCGCACGTCTCTCACTTCGTAGAATTAAGGAAACTATGGACGAAGACCGTAACCAAAGACCCTTTAAGGATTTCGCTCAACCATCCGATGACGAACCCAATTCTAGTATAGTTAACCCTAATATTCCTGCTAACAATTTCGAACTGAAACTCTCCCTATTACAATTAGTACAGCAAAACCAATTCGCAGGTCTCCCTTCTGAGAACCCAAATCAACATCTAAAAGTCTTCATCCAATTAGCTGACACTTTTAAAACCAATGGTGCTAGTTCTAAGGCGATTCGTCTAAGACTATTTCCTTTCTCCCTCAGAGACAAAGCCCTTACATGGTTAGATTCCCTTCCAGCCAATTCCATAACAACTTGGGAAGACCTTAGGAGAGTTTTCCTTGATAGATATTTTCCCCCAAGTAAAACAGCTGTTTTTCGAAACCAAATAACCAGATTTACTCAAAACCAAGGTGAATCACTCTTTGAAGCTTGGGAGAGATATAAAGACCTATTGAGAATATGTCCACATCATGGCCTGGAATCATGGCTAATGATTCATACCTTCTATAATGGACTTCATTATAACACTAAGATGACCATCGACGCTGCCGCTGGTGGTGCCCTGATGAATAAACCTTACCCTGAAGCTTGCGCTCTCATCGAAGACATGGCCCAAAACCATTGTCAATGGGGAACAGAACGAGCAACAGTGGAAAAGAAAGAAGCCCAAGGAGGAATACATGAGATAAGTTCTATAGACATGATGCAAGCCAAAATGGACGCTTTGACCCTTAAGGTCGAACATATGTATGCAAACCCAGCTACTGCAGCAGCAGTCTCGGCGGAATGCGAATTATGTGGAACAAAAGGACACCAATCAGCGGAATGCAATCTATTGAATAAAACTAAATCAGACCAGGTCAACTATGCCCAAGGGAACCCATTTTCAAACACTTATAACCCTGGATGGAAGAATCACCCAAACGTTTCCTACAAAAACAATAACCCTATCCAAAACCCTGCACCTCCGAGACCACCCGGTTTTCAAGCCCAGAGACAAAACCAACTTATGCAAGCTGTGCCGCCTAAGCCGAACCTTGAGAAAATCATAGAAAATTTCATTTCAGCTCAAACCCAGCAAAACAAAGAATTCTTAAACCAAAACATTCATGTAAACGAAATGATTACCCAGTTAGGAACCAAGGTAGACCAAATAGTCACCCACAATAAGATGCTTGAAACCCAGATCTCTCAGGTAGCTCTCAAACAAGCTCTCGAAACCACACCTGGAGGACAATTTCCTGGACAAGCTCAACAAAACCCCTGAGGACAAGCCAATGCAATCACCTTACGAAGTGGGGCCGCTTACGATGAACCATTTAATTCGGCATTGGGAACCCCCAAAACTTCTAAGAAAGGCGTTGTACCTACGGACGAAGTAGAGGAACTAGAAGAATCTGAAAAACAGAAAAATCAAGATAAGGGAGAAGCTACAGATAAAACTTATGAACCACCCCTGCCATACAAACCTCCAATACCCTATCCACAAAGACTCAAACAAACCAAGATCAATGACCAATACCAGAAATTCATTAAAGTCATAGAGAAACTTCATGTGGAAATCCCTTTCACAAAAGCCATCACCCAGATACCATCTTAGGCAAAGTTCCTCAAAGACATCCTTACCAATAAATGTAGACTTGACGATCCAAAACCTTTGGAATGCAATTCCATTTCCGAGAATAAACTTGCCAAAAAGGAGAAAGATCCTGGAAATTTCTCCATACCTTGTATTTTGGGGAGTCATGTCATCGATAAAGCTTTCATGGACTTAGGAGCTAGTGTGAGTTTAATGCCTCTAGCAGTTTGTGAAAGGTTAAAACTAGGAGAACTGCAACCTACTAAGATGTCTCTTCAATTAGCCGATAGATCAGTCAAATATCCAGTAGGCATATTAGAAGACATCCCGGTTAGGATCGGTCAGTTGTTTATCCCTACTGATTTCGTTGTCATGGACATTAAAGAAGATGATGACATTCCAATCCTCCTAGGTAGGCCATTCTTATCAACCGCAAGAGCAATAATAGATGTCAAGAGAGGAAAGTTGACTTTTGAGGTAGGTGATGAAAAGATAGAATTCATTTTGTCGAAATTTCTTATGACACCAGTATTAGGAGATGCGTGTTATGCCATAGACATCACTGATGAATGCATTAGGGAACTAGATCAAGAAGAACCCATAGAAACAATCAAACTACCTTCAACCCTAATAAGGGAAGATGATAGATTTATGGAACCCTACATTGATGATAACCTTTACGAATGTTTATCCCTTACCCCCGATCCAATACCATGCCCAAAGAAACCAACGTTAGAACTTAAAGAACTACCCAAGAATCTAAGATATGAGTTTTTGGACGAGGAAATGAACCGTCCAGTTATAGTCAGTGCTACCTTAAACCAAGTAGAAATAGACCAGCTCTTATATGTTTTGCGGAAATATCCCTCAGCCTTAGGATATAATATCTCTGATCTGAAAGGTATAAGTCCATCCGTGTGTATGCACC